>JAGTXR010000021.1:0-2400000 GCA_022606575.1 Glossosoma conforme | reverse complement strand
TTTACCATTATTTTCGTGATTTCAGCGATTCGGGCATTTTTTATATTTTCACGATTCAAACAAAGTTTAAACAGGTTTATTTAGCGTAAAACAAAAAAAAACTTAACCATTTTACGTAGTATATATGTTAGATGATAAAAAAAATGACTTTGAGTGTGTTTTTAAAGAGTTTTAGATGTTTTTTTTGAAGGGTTTTCGTCGCGTTTTCGTCGTGAATTTTTGCCAGGCGCGCGAAACGAGGTCTCGCTGACAGGTCCGGCGTGTGCGGCGGTCGCATCGCACTGAAGCGCCTGTTTTCAGCAGTGGGACGCTAGACCGACGATGCGATGCATTACACTAAAACCGAGTACAGACGCGCGAAGAAAAACTTGAATTATATCGACAAAAACGCACAAATTTATGAAAAAAATATTAAACATCGTGTGTAGGTAGTATGTATCTCGCACCATGCGAATTTAAAACGCACAATTTTGTAAAAATATCAAGTAAAATCCATGATTTATATTTTATACTTACATATCAATTAATTCAGTAAAATATCGGCAGAAGCGGAATGCGAACCGCGGGCCTTGGAACCAATCTTTGCCCAGGTCTTTATATACCGCTTAACACCCTCGTAAAAAGAATTTGAAGTTTAGTATGTGTTTATTTAATTGCTCATAATATTGTAATATAGTCAATGATCTATAAAAGAAGATAAGATTTTCTAATCAATATTTAATCTCTATTATACTTTTCATATTAAAAGATGAGTTTGCGTCGTACGTTAAGTGCTGATTCGCAATCGTCATTACAGTCATACGGCCTGCTACTCAAATGAATTTATTGTAAATATTTGATATCTAAGTGATGATTTTCTTCCATAGTACAACCTAGATTTTACGTTTTTCAGGTGACCGTATAAAAAAATATATATTCAGGAAAACGTATTATGCGACAAAACTTCAAATGTTGAATAGTGTTAGTCTTTACAAGACATTTTTCTCATATCCATTTCATAACTGGGTATATGGTCACCACATATTATCGCCGTTCAGTCGTCAATTGCCGTCCATACCTTGTCCCAAAATATATATGCTACCGAATCATCAAGGCAGAAACTCAATTACTTGAAGAGACAGCAGCTGTAGTATCCGAAGCATATTTTGTGACTTGTTAACCTGATTTTATAGGAAGGTTGTATGATAAGCCTACTATTTTGTTCTAAGGAACGCCTTAACCTGACCAATAAAACGTGGTTAGCAACAAAAGCTGACCCATTCAAGCATTATTCCGCAACCAATGTTGCCGCTGGACTTTTTTAGCTGGAATTTTGAATTAGAAATCTTTAACAAACATTTTAGAGGTAATATATAATTCTCAAGCCAGCTGGAGGTCATTATCAAACCATATCCGCTTCATTTATCTTTAATATTTGTAAAAAACTGAATCGTCATTATAAATTTAATGTTATTATTATAAATATTTATTTATTTACCTTGTTTTCGCATGGATCACGCAACAAAACTTCTCTATAAAGAGACTGTAGTTTCAACTAACTCGTAGCCTTTCTCAAGTCCTCTCTTGCTATATAAAGATAACTGAGCTGCTATAGTACTTTTTAAGTGGTCTAACCCATTTTTCGTAGGACAGGGGGTTGGGGTGTGTCTATCAGGAAATGATAAGAGAGGGAGACAGGTAGCAAGGATGAAGAAAGAAATAAATAAAATGGTATGGGTAAATATAATTTTTATTTTATTTTATTTTTATTAATATTATTATTATAATTTTTTTTAGTATATATAATTTTTATAATTACTTATTTATTTAACGGAAACATTTTTAAAATTGGTGATTTACTTAAGGTATTTATTTGATTATTAATTATATCATCTTTTTTGTTAATGGCTTTATAAATTTCTAGGTATTCTAAATTATTTTATTTAACAGTTTTATTTTCTACGTGTAATATTTCTAATCCTGTTTCTAAGTTGAATGAATGGATATTTTATATTAGGTGGTTTGCAAATTCAAAAAAATTAATGGTGTTTAGGAACCTTAAATGTTCTTTAATTCTAATATTAAAATTTCTAGCCGTTCTGGCTGTACTAGCTCAGCATAAAAGCAACAACTTATTTCCTCGAACACTTGCTGCAAATACTCCCGTCTAGGGCACCCTCAGCAGTTTCTAACCTCAACCATCCCTTCCACAATGTCGTGAAGAAGACCATCGTGCCGCATGATGTGACCGATCCATCGGGCTCGCCTCTCTGAGATGGTTCTTTCTAGGTGCCTATCTTCCTTGATTATGCTGAGAACCTCATTGTTCGTGACGTGGTCTCTCTGTGAAATTCCGAGAATTCTTGGTGGTACCGTGCGACAGAAATTAAAACAAAAACATTTTACAACTCGGAAAATAAATTAAAGAAGGTCAAAGTCGGGGAATGAAATGAACATGGTTGCAAAGGATCGTGATTGGAATTCCAGCGAATGCTGTTTATTTTTCTCTGATTTGTCGATAAAGGATTAGCTGTAAATTTGTATGTGTATAAGTTGTTGACATAAATACTTTTTGACCGCAGTCATATCTTTAAAAAGCAATACGTGGTTTTACTAAATTGAGAGAAGATCTCTTATCGTTATTCACATACAATTTTAAAAAGAACCCAAAAATACACAGCACTTAATATCGGGTTAACATTATGTGAAATGAAATATCATTGTGACAATGTTTTGTTTGCATTATATGCGGAAAAATGTAATCATTTAATTGGTGGCAGACGAAAGTTACTCCGTTAAAATCAGCCATACAAAGAGTGAGTCCTGAAAAAATTAAGTACTCGTAAGCATAAAAGCAAAAACGTAGATGATTAACGTTTTTCTTTTTAAATCTTACAAGTATTTTTAAAGCTAGTATAAATGCAGTAATTTTCATTCAATTTTGAAAGCAATACGTATGGATCAACTTCGTAGCAAGCACTATCATATACTCGTATGTCATTACTAATGACATCCCCCGTCTTTAAAAGGCGACAAGTTACGGGTTCGTCACGTGGCCACGTGAAAGAATGATGCAGGAGCAGATCACAAAGCAAAATAGCATGTTTTTGAAGCAAAAATCTCATTCATTTTTATTAAAGACTTGATTTCTTCGTCCGGCCGGTACATGAAGTTTCGCCAGCCGAACGAGAGGTTAACTAACGACTCCCGGAACACTGTGACATGCAGCGCCGCCAAGAGAATCACGGCAAAAAAATGACAGTTCAACTAAAATTAAATGGAGCAACTGTCATAACAAATTAAATGGCGTATGCAAACGCCGTGTAATTTTATATATAATTAAAACTTACATCATTAGATGTGCATGTCGAGGCTTTTCGGCATCAGCCTAAAATGCTATATCAATCTGATATCACTACATAACCCAATCATGCATTTTCTCCACCAAGAAGACTGTGATGGATCCTATATCATTCAATGATTGTATCGAATCCTTAGAGTATCGATCTCAGATAAAATATTATGAGTCGCTTTAGTCTAAAGTCGGTCTAGCATCCAAAAAACTTGCGGTGTGATATATAGGTCACGTCAGTATTTCACCGACAAACTATTTCTTCTTCAACAAATCCGTCCTATCCTTAAATACGACAGCAGCTTCCTTTAGATTAATTGACTCGGCACACAAAATAAGAGACGACAGATCGTATATCGAGGTTAGTCGGCACCAGCCCGCAAGTGCTTTACCATGCTAATGTCATAATATTTTACTTTATTTTACCATAATGTAGTAACTTAATATTTTAGAATCAAACCACATAATTATATATAATATAAAAAACATATCTACTTCATTACCCCTCGTCATATAAGATAGTGTTTGCTTTCAATTTGTGTATGTGTTGAACAATCATTAAATAATTTTATAAATTTTCCATTTCAATACATGTATTTTTTCTACCTTTTTATAGTAACAACAATTTTATAGTATGCGTCTTTCTTTCTTGCAAAGTTACCTCCTAAATTTCAAACTCCACTACATAAATCAAAATTGACAATATCAAGCTACTTATTCATTTAATTAAGCCCGGAATATATATTTTTTTTCATTTCCTCGAGTTATCAATCATAAAATAAATAACTACAGGGCGAAAAATGCTACAATGTTGCAAGTAATGCTTTTTCCCGAGCAATGGAATAAATATTGAAGTTAACCGGAAGTTGATGATGTCGAGGCTATTTTCCATTAAATGCATCGTAAAAAAATTAAAATGCGATTCTGTGCAATCTAAGTGACGTTAATATAACCGTGCCATGCATTACACGTAATTTGTTTAATATATCCATTGTACGTTTTAAAATAACTATACTACTTGATGATAGTGCATGGTTGTTTTTGTGTTTATTTTCTTGTGTCACGGACACTGCTATTCCGAACATAAATAATCGATTTTGCATACAACTTATGTACTTTAAATGATACGCTTTAAAATCACCAGCAGCTATGGAGCTTCAATATAGTAGTTAGTTTAACTGGTAAAGTCAATTTATAACAGAAAATTCTATGATAGTACAAAATCTTAAATATGACTTAAACATAATGATATGAGCTTAATATAACCCAAGCTAGCTGGTGTAAAATTCCCTTACTTAGGAAATACGACTTCACGTCGCCGGCATAGTTTTAGGACACGTTCAGAAAGTAGGTTAAAGTCTGAACTTTCAAAAAATGTACGCATTTATGGAATTAAACATGTTGTACACTGTGAAAAATCACTGAGAAACTTATTTACCCGATAACCCTCGTAGTATTAGTCTACTTCAAGCGCACCTATCAACATTATTTACTAACGACTGACTTTAAATAGAACTTTTAAGGACTTTTGTTATAATTAACTGCAAATTTAATAATGCTTCAAAATCGATCCCAACCTACAAATCACCGTTAAAAACGTGGAACCCATTCAGAACATACCAAGACGGTTATCATATGTGTAATTAGAACGAACAGTTGCTTTCAAAAAAAAAAATTTTTTACTATTGTATTTCACTTGTAAGAGTTTTCTTAAAACAACTATGCGTTTCTTCTCTTTTTTATATCAACTCCTTAGTTTGAGCATATACTCTATAATAAAGTTATACTATACGAAAGTCGTCAAATACTTTGCATTCACAGGGTTTTAATACGAATGAAAATCGCTGAAAATGCGCTCATTCATTCTCAAAAATGGTAAGCGTCATAGAATCAACATATTACACGTCTCTATCACTGCCTGTCGATATTTTTTTCTGCGTGCTTCATCACCATGTTCGCTCCTCTAACTGGAGTATATAGTCGTCACCAAATGCTGCAACAAAACTTGGTCTGCCGTCATGATCCTCGTCTCATTCCATGTCAGCTCTGCCTTCCGCAGCCCTGCCAAGTGCATTCTGTGTATAGCACTTAAAGGCTTTCCAGGATGTCGTGTTCCCGGAGCCTTATACGTGATCAAACCTAATAAAGATTTCAATCAATGTCATTCGATAGAACGACATTTTGTATTTTTACGACGCGTTTTAAGTGGAAAATAACACCAGCATGATCGATTCCCGCTGCACATTTTTTCCATATTCCATAAAAATGCTTTACTCGCAACACTGTTGCATTTTCTACTCTCTAATTCAGCGATTTCCAATTTTTTCTGCGCCCTTCACCACTTTGTCACTTTTCAGAAGATAATTTACCAAAACAAAGCTTGGATTTAATGAAATAATCTTTTTTGGATCTCATGAATCAAATGACCAAAAAACACACGTTTTTTACACATTTAAATAAACATTATGATTTGACCTTGCCTTAACTCTTTACGTGCGAAATAAGATTTCATAAAAATGAAAAATAAAGTTAAATATTTAAGGACGATTTATTTTACGTGTTTTGATTGGTCAGTGCTGCTGCATTCATATTCTTCTTCAGAACTTTAGTTTAATTTATTAAATAAATCCATTATTATTTTTTAAAAAAGGGCAAATTTAAACATGTGTAGAATGATCCAAAACTCAATACATATCTTGAAAAAAAAATTGACGAAGTTATGTCGAAATACGAAACAAAATTATATTCAATATAGTAAGGGTTAAAATGGGACTCATGTTAATCATCATACCATATCCTTTCCCCTTACTGCAGCATAAAGCACTTACGAACTGCCGCCACAAAGCTGTGTCAGCTGCCATAGTCTTCCCATCATCCCATATCAGCCACACCTCCCACAGCTCCGCCGAGGCCTTCCAGGACGGCACGAGCCTAGGGTCTTGAAGAAATACCGCTTTAGTTTATGCTCTCCTGCGGCATTCTCAAAACATGTCCCAACCACGGTCACCTTCGCCTCTTGATTCACTGTAGTATAAAAGGCTGCCTTGTCCACTCTCTCACCTTGTCATTCCTCACAACGTCAAACCATCATACCCCCAGTATTCTACGCGAGAATCTGCTCTCAAATCTCATTACACGGCTTTATTGGCTCTTGGTGAGATGCTTGGAGAGAAAGAAGAATAAGGACGATACAGGCGCTTTATAGCTGGGTCATTTTAAAACATAGTAAAATTACACTGTTTGTTTTTTTTTAAGTAATCTCGTTTTTTCACAACAGAGGATTTAATTGTAATTTTTCGCATCTAACTTTACACTTAGGTCGCGTTATCATAATTTATTGATCGTAGTAGTTTATATGAAAATTTATAAGTTAAAGCTTTTGAAATGGATTCTAAGTGCATACAAAAAATAAAACTTTCAGGATATTTTTTTTCTCAAAATGGATTGGTTAAGTAATGATATCAGCTTAATATAGCTGTTTTAGGCTGATGCCTAAAACAGCTATATTTATAATTTTACCCCCTAAAAGTACTGAAGGACTCTGCGAAATGCCTTAAGGTCACAGGTTCGATGAAAGGAAAATCCTCATCTATCTCCTTCTCGTGGTGGGGGGTGAGCGACATCAGTCGGCCAATATAGACAGGGACCGAATTTTGGCCGGAATAAGCTAACACCCAGCTAACCTCATCAGATCCTGGTTAGGGCACTCTATTGTTCTGGAGGGAGTTAAATGCTCTCCTAAGGTGGATGAACCTTTATGGTCAACGGCATTAGGATGTGGAAATAAATGGGAAAATACCACATTAAAGGTCTAAAAGACATCCCATGTATCAGCAAAAAAATGATTGCTTGGAGATCGAGATGCAAGATTCTGTTGCTGCAAACCAATCCACCGGATTGATACTACGAAGAAGAAGGCTGATGCCGAAAAGCCTCAAAAACGATCTTGTGTCTCTTATTTTTGTTCGCTCGCCTGACATGCACATCTAAAGATGTTCGTTTTAATTATATATAAAATTACACGGCGTTTGCATTCACTATTTTATTTAATTATTTCAGTTGCTCCATTTCATGTTGGTGCAACTGTCATCTTAAATTTGTTTTTTTTGGCAGTCGTCAGTCAAGGCCCGTTCGACCGACATGGAATTAACTTCATGTTACGGTCAAACGGGGAAGTAAAGTCTTTATCGGAAATAAATGCGAATTGTGCTTCAAAGACAAGTTCTTTTTGGTTGGTAATCTGCTCCTGCATCCTCCTTCACGCGGCCACGTGGCGAATCCACGACTTGTCATCTTTTTAAAAGACACGGGGATCAGTACGTATCAATAAAAATGTGTCTAACACTAATTCACATACTGGAATATTTCAATTTAAAAAGGATCAAATCTTACACTTGTTGGGAGCCGCTGCCTGTGCGAGTTAATCGAAGCCTGAGTTACAACTTTTATACTGCATTCAATTTGGAACATTGTAACTTTCAAAGATCATATCGCTTAAAATATGAAGCATATATGGCTGTAAGACATGGTGCTTATCTGAAAGTGATAAACAAAAGACTAGAGGCCTTTGACATGTGGTCATACAGAAGAATTCTTGGAATTTCCTGGAGAGACCACGTCACGAACAATGAGATTCTCAGGATAATCAAGGAAGATAGACACCTAGTAAGAACCATCTCAGACAGGCGACCTCGATAGATCGGTCATATGTCACATCATGCGCCACGATGGTCTTCTTCGCGACATTGTGGAGGGGATGGTTGAGGGTAGAAACTGTAGAGGGCGTCCTAGACGGGGGTACATGCAGCAAGTGTTCGAGGACATGAGTTGTAGCTCTTATGCTGAGCTGAAGAGGGCTGCGGAGGACCGAGATGAGTGGAGGATACTAGGAAGAAGAAGCATACAAAAACTTGGCGTTGCAATACCAGTCTCGGCCAATTGTGCATCTTTAAAGTGAAAACTCCGGAATATCTTAAAATAAGGCGTTTTATCAGTGTAGACGACCAGTCGACCTCGACTGGTAACTCGCTCTACTTACGACTGCGGTCCTCGCCTTCGAAGTCCTGAACTTCCTTCAGCTGGTTGTAAGGCAGCTGTGTCCCGGTCGGCTTCCTGGGCTGTGATGTTTGGCAGCTTCCAGTTCTACGTCCAAGTAGTAGTCCGTGTAGAGCAGTAGGCCGGGGGCGCCGTGAAGTCCAGAGGCCCAGGGAGGGAGATAGTAAAACTCGCAAGTATTTTCAAGTGACTGTTTATTCCGAGTCGCACCCCGGTATATATACCACTTCGTTCAAGAGGGGGTCGTGCGCAAAGCTCGCAGCTGTTGTCTTGTTTTTCGCGGGAGTTTAGATGAGTAGCGTGGCTGTCCGCAAGAGCAGGACAGCTCTACTTATTTCATAATTATCGTCAAGGGGCGTGTCGGCTTTCTCACTGTTTTGCTAGTGAGAGAGCCGAAACACCAACTACGAAATCGCAATGCACCTCGCGGAACGTCATAATATTTACATCGGAGAATATAATAATAAATAACATTATAAACAATATTGACGTAACAGATGTATATGAAACTAAATAAGGTCAAATAAAGCTAACAGAGTCAAATGAAACTAAATAAGGTCAAATGAAGCTAAACAGAGTCAAATGAAGCTAAGTAGAGTCAAATGAAGCTAAATAAGTGCAAATGAAGCTAAATATTTTATCAGTGCTTTATCAGTATTTTATTAATGTTTTGTTAGTCATCAGCCGTCCGTAACAATCAGTGTATCCTTCCAGTATCAACTTATGGTTATTAATCCGGTCTTTCGTATAAAATAAAGGTTACCCAACGTGCCATGGAGAGATCCGTGCTTGGAGTGTCACAGAGAACTAGGCAAAGAATAGTCGTGGATAATTGAGCTGTGCATAGTATGTCGTAAAATATGTTATTTGATGTAGATTTGAACGTCTGTACATATTTTCAGTTATTGATATTTAGCAATTGATATTGATTGAAATTCACAGTAAGCTACCAAAAAAGATTATATTTAAAAAAGTTTTAAAAAACGACAGGCGTATACAACTGGGATGGGCAGCATTTGGAAGACTAAAGTACATTTTTAAAGCGAAAATTCCGCAATGTCTACAAACTAAGGCGTGTGACCAATGCATCCTCCCTGTATTAACTTATGGCACTGAGACGTGGAATCTGACAGCAAGTCTTACCCATAAAATAAAGGTCACCCAGCGTGCTATGGAGGGATCCATGTGGAGGAGTGTCGCTAAAAGATAAAATTCGAAGCGAGGAAATACGCAGAAGAACTCAAATAGTGGATGCTACCCAATGAATAGGCACACTCAAGTGGCAATGGGAAGGACATCTCTGTCGAAGAGACGACGGATGATGGGGAAGAAAAATATTGGAATGGCGCCCAAGAACTGGCAAACGAAGCATTGGCCGACCCCCTGCAAGATGAACTGACGACATAAGAAGAATAGCGGGAGTGACCTTGATGCGGAAAGCGGAGGATCGAAGAGGATGGAGACTCATGCGGGAGGCTAACGTTCAACAGTGGACGGATACAGGCTGATGATGATGATGGAAAAAAAACGACTGATGCTGACACTTATTTTTTTCAGATTTGTTAATAAGTAAAATTACATATTATGTTTATACATAGATTATGTTTGCTGTGAATTTGTATGTGTGTGTATCAGTTGTTAAATATTGTTGTTAATTTTCAGTAGTTTATAAATATTATGATTATTATTTAAATATATTCTATAAAAGCCCCAAAAACAATTTTAAATAATTGATATTTTTCGACTTGTATCTCTTGGCATCTGCGGCGAGGATATCACTGCTCTACATTGTTCCGTTCGGCGTAGATGGCTCATTGCCGTGGGAGTTAGTTTCTCTCAGTTAATGGCAGCAAACAGCGTGCACTGGAGACATTTGTAAAGCCGGGACTGGAGCTCCCACGCCGCGCGGAATTTAAGCTTGGCTTATGGGTGACACGCGCCAGCTCAGTGTCAGACGAGCACAACCAACGAGCCACGTACCACTAGAGCCACATATTATATTATTATGCTACTTAACACATTGTTTGCGGGCAATGTTTTATGCTGATTGCCGTCTGGCGCGGGCGGTATTTGGGTTCGCGCGCGAGTTTTATTAACATTTAAAAAAATCTATAACTCTTGAAATATCCGCGATAATTTAGTGAAATTTTAAATGTAACTTACCTTATTGTGCATCAATGATAAAATGATGTTAAACAAACACAAAAAAAAACAGAGAAAACATTGTGACAACGACCGAACGACCGAAAGTTTACATAAACACTAATATTTTGTATAATTATGAAACATTCGTACCTTTTGATGCGTATAAAGAATTTGTTGCACTAAAGTGTGTATATTTAATTACTTATAATATTGTTATATAGTCAATGATCTATAAAAGTAGATAAGAATATTGAAATAATAAAATAATATTCTAATAAATATTTAAAAATCCATATAAATTTATTTAATTGGCTATCACCGTTACACCAATTCGTTACGCCATAAATCTAATAGTGATTGTTGAGAATCGCTATGGCTACGTGACGCACGTACATAGTTTTAGGAATTTAATGTTAATACGTAATCCAATATTTGCAGGTGCCTATATAACAGAAAGCTTCGGTTTAAAGTTTAAACAAGTGTGGTTTAACTACGTTACAGACAACCGCCTGCAATCACGTACTACGTTAAGGGTAAATAACTAAACTATACATAAACCTAATTAAAGTTACAATTTTAATAAATTACCGCTTTGAAATTATGGCCCCGGTTGCTTTAAATTCATGAAATAAAATTACAATATTGTAATAAGTTGGTTTGTTCTTTAACAGTTTGAAAAACTTTTACATAACTATTGAGGGTTGTGGCCTCATTTGTCTACTATGCGAGATGTCGTGAGTTCGATCTTCACAAAGCTCAAAATAAAAATGTATTTTTCTAAAGCATTGTTTTAAAGCAAACTACAGCATTTTTTAACACCTGTTCTTGTTCAATCGCCGAATTATTCAATATAAGTACGGATGGGTGATAGTCAGAGAACACTGTCAAACGAGTCATTGATTAGGTTGAGCTTCTTTTTAGAGACGAATGGTTTCATTTGTGGTCATAGAAATCATCGGAAAACTCATCCGATCATCTCACAAAGCTAATCAACTAAAGGTGTCTAAATTTGCTGGGAATATGCAATTCAGGAGTATTACAGTGCGTTAAAGCGTTCGACTATAACATTTAGCGTTTTTTGGTTCAATCTCTAGCAAGTAAATATAATTTACAATAATAAAAATTATTAAGTAACATTTTTCTCATTTTGTTGTTAATATGGATCACGTTTAATAACTGTTTTTTCTTATCTTTCACTTATAATAAGTATTTTATTTTTTATGTTTAAAGAAGTGCCTTCCTCCGCGTTATTCACGACAAAACCTACTGCTAATTTTAAATTTTTGGAAATACATTGTTATTTATTGTCGTTCACAAATTTTCCCTAAAAGGTAAAGTGTGCCATTTTCAATGAAAAACTGAAAAATTTACGTAAAAATAATCATTCTTCATTTTTTCTCTTCGATTTTTCACTAAAAGAAAAAACAAAGTACACACAGCTGTAGTCCAATTTCTTAACAATTCCATTTACATGTCTGGAGATTTCAAATTGCGTAAATTGCGAGTCTTTTCTACCGTTTTATTACTACGGTCGCTGCTCTTCGCAACTTAAATAACTAATTCCTCCCGCACCAACTCAAAGCCGACAAACTCGTCTTGCACTTGCCGAACATGCATACACGGTTAATGTATGTCGACCAAGAACTGACAGCTTCCAAAGTTCTTTCCTTAATGCCACCGGTAAGATATGGAAAGCTCTTCCAGCGTGTGTGTTTCCTTCTTCCTACAATCTAGATCTCTTCAAGAAACAGATAAATAAACACTTGCAATCTCCCCAACCCACACACAAACACGAACACACGTTTCCCGAATGCAGCTTCCAGCCTCCCTGGCTGAGCGTCATAGAGTGCACTGGTCTTGACCGGGTGTGCTCTCCTGCGTGCGTTTACATAAAAAAAATTAAAAAATCACATTAGATTCATAAGAATGATAATAAATAATTTTCTAATGTTTTTTGGAACCGAATATTTTTTTAAAATGACAATTCACTTTGTAAGACAAAAATCCAAAAAAAAAATTACCAAAAATAGTAATATTAATATTTCTACGAATAAGGCATTATAATTTTTGTCGTCAGAGAACTGATTAAGAAGGTATGTTATGTTTATATTTAAATTTAAGATTTTTTAAGACATTCTTAACTTGATATTCCATATAAAATTAGCACGATACCTGACTATTCAACTTGATAAATTATTTTTATTTAAATCCAGATTTATATCAAAAATATATACTTAAAATCACTGAAATTATGGAGAAACAATTAGTTTAATTGTAGCAAACATGTGAATCTGTCAATTATTTAGGTAAATACTCATCAGGATCATGCTTATTTTTTTTAGGATTAATGGAAATGACCTGAAATACTTCCTTACATATTTTTTATAAACTTCAGGATCTCAGTGCGAATGCTTCTAATACTAATGAACATATTTACTTATTTTAAGCACTCCGTCGTGATGCACTCTCTCAGATCTGTGACAGTTAACAAACGCGGCTGCTTGGTGGAGAAAGTCTCTCTGAGCTGCACAAAGTGAGATAAAGCGACAAGAAAAAGAGATGAATGCTCCACTGTGAGTTCAAATAGAGTACAATATTATGATATTAAGGACCTTTCCAGATCATTTAAGTCATGAAAAATGTCTCCAGCAAACTAGCAAAAATTTTAAAATTATTTTGTGAAGCTCGTTTTTTAAGTAACCTATGTTTTATCATATCCACTCCAAATACTGGCCACCGGAGTAATAACACTTTGAAACTCAGCTCCCAGATCATTTGTAATAATCAAGCACACTTCATCATCATCAGCCTGTGTCGTATTGAACGTAGGCCTCCCACATGACTCTCCATCCTCTTCGATCCTCCGCCTTCCGCATCCAGGTCACTCCCGCTATTCTTCTTATATCGTCAGTCCATCTTGTAAGGGGTCGGTCAATGCTTCGTTTGCCAGCAAGCACACTTTATTCACCACATGTTAATATTAAAAATTTTGCAACCTTATTTTACTTATAGTAAGTTGTATTAAAAATCAATTAAATATCCATTATATGTTCGGTGGAATAATCAACTGTAAAAATTTCTGTATCTACGTCTATCTGTTATTTTTTGCCTTGTATATTCCATAGATGTCGTTAGAATCGCTGTCAAAGATGTCGTTGGAAACGCTATCAAAAATATCGCTAGAATCGCTTCTAAAGAGGTCGCATCAATTACTGTCGCATCTATCCATGTGTGTGCGAGCAAGCACTATATAAGGATACAACCATATGGACCAGGCCCTTCTTCTCTTTGCCGCAACCGTCTTCGCAACTTTAATCAGCACATAGCCATCCGCCCAGTACCAGCTTTAGACCCTGCGGTGCCCTAGGGCATTTTTTTCTGGCGTCCCGTATTGTGTACATTAAAAAAAATCTAGTTAAGATCGGTTGCACTCGGCGCCCCTAGCTTATTCAACGCCCTGGGGCACCGACCCACTTCACCACCCCCTAAAACCGGCACTGCGTCAGCCGGATCCATCAAACTATGTATAGCTGCCCGATCTCCGTCTGACCAAACTTCAACTATAACTTTTGAATTATTATAAAAATCAATTCTAGAAACTTCCAAGGAACGAAATTAAAATCATTCATCAACCAAACTCAAACGCTCAATCTCATTTCAAATAATTCTTAATAACATTCTTAAATTCAATATTCATCATCATCATCATCAGCCTGTATCCGTCCACTGTTGAACTTAAGCCTCCCGCATGAGTCTCCATCCTCTTCGATCCTCCGCCTTCCGCATCCAGGTCACTCCGCTATTCTTCTTATGTCGTCAGTCCATCTTGCAGGGGGTCGGCCAATGCTTCGTTTGCTAGTTGCTGGGTGCCATTCCAATACTTTTCTTCCCCATCGACCGTCGTCTCTTCGACAGATATGTCCTGCCCATTTCCACACAATTCCATATTATGTAAATATAAATTCTTCTTCTTTACCTGTAATTAAACCCTCCGTGATATTATACAGTGTATTATTTCTCCTCGATTTATGTTCGTAATGTTCGTGTTCCGTCTGATCACATATAAACACGCAAAATAATTCCTTTTTCACAAATCCAAACACAACACACACACATCCACATTCCGACATATGCAATTCCTTCATGAAAATACTTTGGTCAACAGAAACTGTACGAACAACTGTATTATCAAAAGACTTGTATGTTTTTTCAGTATATTGTCAACTGAAAAATTACTGAAACAACTGAAGTTTCACTTGGAACAATGAAAAAACAAAGCTGCTCGTTTTACGAGTCTCTAAAAGGAAAACTTTGCACAATGCACAAGCTTGAGAAATGTTGAAACGAATGAAAAGTTCGACTATAATAGTGTCTTGACTTTTACCATATAAATGAAGAAACAATAAGAAATGAATGGTAATGTCAGATTTAATTTTTTTGTTTTTAGTAATCCTTTCTTTACGGCTCGGTGGAATACAAATTATACTGTCAATACGGCGTGAATTTATCAAACTAGTATTTAAAGCATAAATGTACTTATCTTACCTATTTTCATATATCACATTGGTTCTTGTATCCTTTAGCTAACAGATGATGCATAAAAAACTATTATATTTAACAAACGTTCATTTTGTAACTGCATACATGTGGTGGCATTGACACATGTGGTTTACAGAAAAATCGCTCCTGTGATGAAACCTAACGATATTTTTAACATGCTTTACAGATTCATATATTTAATACATTTAGGTTGATAAAGGGAATGACTGCAGTTCTAAGTTTTAACCGTAGATCTCACAATGAGTACTGAAAGTAGCAAAACGATATATCATGTCTCCCGATGTCAACGGTAGGGGAATCTTGAACTTTATTATTATACTTTAAAAAGCAATGCTTTCAAAAATAATCGTACAACGCAGTAACTTTGTGGTTTTGTAATATCAAACAATGAAATAATACACTTATATAATAATCAATTACTTTGAACATTTAGCCCGATACTTAACATATTTCCTGAAAATCGCTCTACTTAACCGGTCAATACACAGATGGCTCTACTAACTCTTCTCTACTCACCTTCACTTCTTCCTATATGATTGATTGTTCTATATTTATGTTGGTTTTAAATTTGTTCTGATGAAGGAGAGTCATCTCCGAAACCAGTTCATTTGTCCATGTCCGCTCTCTCAACTGGAGCATATGGACATCACGACTCGCCGCCACAAAGCTCTGTCAGCCGCCTTGATCCTCGCCTCGTCCCATGACACCTCCGCCTTCCGCAGCTCTACCGAGTACATTCTATATATATTTTCCGACAGCCTACCAGGACGGCTAGAGCCCGGAGGCTTGAAGAAAAGGCAGCCGTAGTTAATACTTTCCTGCGGCATTCGCAGGACATGTCCCGCCCAGGTCCACCTTCGTCTCTTATGATACTGTAGTATTATGTCTTGCCTTGTATACCGAAACCAGTAAAGTAATAAAAAATAAAACTTGAAAAGTGTATTACGAGCATTTCGTTCGGTAAAAAGAAAGTAAGTAATAAAATACAAATCTTAAATTTATTCTTTATAATGTCGCTCATGACTGAGCATCTTGGCGCCAATGATCTCACATGATTATACATCTCTCATAAATTCTCTTCATTGTCTTTTTTTAGAAAATTAATATGATGTTTTGCTTTATGTTTATTATAATATGTTATGGATATTTTTATTAATGACAGCGTCCGCCATTCTCTGATGCGTCACGTGACTAGAAGCGCGTAGACAAAACACCATCTGTGTGATGACTTTGAAACTACTTTAACTGAGTTTACTGTCATTATCGTAATTGATCGGTGCCTTTGAATCTGACTTTTAAAGTACTTTTATTGTGTGAACCGTCATTTGTGTGGAGCATCTTGATGTACGGCTGTGAGACATGGTGATTATCTGAAAGTGATAAAAAAAGACTAGATGCCTTTAAGATGTGGACATAAGAATTCTCGGAATTTCCTGGAGAGACCACGTGACGAACAATGAGGTTCTCAGGATAATCAAGGAAGATAGGCACCTAGTAAGAACCATCTCAGAGAGGCGAGCCCGATGGATCGGTCACATCATGTGTCACGATGGTCTTCTTCACGACATTGTGGAGGGGATGGTTGAGGGTATAAACTGTAGATGGCGCCCTAGACGAATGTATTTGCAGCAAGTGTTCGAGGACATGAGTTGTAGCTCTTTTGCTGAGCTGAAGAGGGTTGCGGAGGCATCCTTCAGAAGCAGACTCAAGACCCAATTTTTTACTTAGAGAGGCAAAGAAACGCTTTTGGAATGACCATTCGGTCATAAGAAAGCGCTATACAAATACTGATATAATAATAATTTATACGTATTCTTCCATACCTTAGTAGTCTATTGACTCGTTTATATTTATAATCGTATCTACAAACCTTTGTCTAGGTTAATTCAGCCCAAATATACATATCAAAGTAAAAAACATAAACTTACTATAAATCATCATTTAAAATAGTTAAATGAAACAATAAATTAAACAAAGTAAAAAACATAAAAAATGTTATTTATTTAATTTACGATATTAATTATTATTTGTCAAAATTTCCGTTATCAAGATTTAAAAGAAAACGAACGAACGACCATAATAGGTATGCAAATTTTATTATTTTTTAACAAAGGGGGAATTCGAGTATACCTACCGAACGGCGTTGATTCGTGCCGCGTCCTTAGCCAAATAAAATAAAAAAATAAAGAATGGAAAATATGTCAGTTTGAATGTTTCCCGTTGTCACAAAATCAACTCAAACGCGTTTTTTACGAACATGGCGTGCGGGCCCCTTGTTGATTAAATTGTTATTTTTGAAAACATTTTTATGCAAAACGTTCATTCGCCATTAAATTATTTAACATATACGCTCTTCAGCTAGATCATACGATGCTTGCAAATTCTTTTCGAACATTTTTCGTTTTGTTTTTACATCTACACTTGGATCTCTGCCGAAAACATAAATATGTGGGCTTAGTTGGAGATGGTCTCCAGTGCAATAACACACGGGTGTTAAAAAGAGATAGCTGAAGTACCCGAAGCATATTTAAGCCTTTGAAAATCAGAATTTTAAATGATATGAATGATAAACCCGACGCTCTCGAGACTTAGACAATTATTTTGTCATAGATATCGCTCAACCTAACAAATGGCATGAGAAGTTTTCAAGCGGTAACCCATGCAAACATTATCTTAACACAAAACTTAACTTAAATGATGAAATGAGAAGCAAATCTCTCAACATCGTAGGATATATTTTTTTTCATCCCACATCTGCAAAATATAGTCAACACAATTTAACGCCACTCAGCAGTCAGTTGCCACGTCCATGCCTCGTCCCAAGACATCTCTACTCCCGAATGTCTACCTTTTATTAACATTTTTTATGTAAACACATATAGGAGAATACCGACAGATGGTGATAGCAATTCTGATGTCTCCACGGGACGACATTCGTCTACCACCAATTTTAATTAATAGGCTATGACTGGCATTTACGGGTAAGGGATCAAATTCACGCCAACCGGGGGTGTTTTAGAGCTCAATTGCTAAATCTACGTTAGGGATCTAACTCACGACCTTTGGAAACATATATGGAGCAGAAGCCCGAGAACTTGAAGAGGAGACACTGTAGTATCCGAGGCATATATTTGGTAATTTGTCAATCTGTTTTTTAAGGTGAATGGATAATTTAATAGAGAATTCCGAGACCTGGGTCATTTGCTCAAACATCGACACGCGGTTAAAAACATGGTGTGAACCATCCAAGCTTTGATCCACGTCAAATGTTGCTTAACTTTGAGGATCTATCGAGAGCCACGCCCTCTACATGCTATTGCCGCTGTTAAATTGCCAAGATTTAAAATATTGATTGATCGAATTTTCGATCATATCGTTTATATTTTTGTTTTCGAATTTTATCATTTCAATAATGCACATTTTTTTATCTTCTTTATGAGGTGTTCACAAAAGGAACGAAAGTTTTATTTAAAAAAAAACACTCTCAAAGTGATTGAACACTCGTAATGAATTAGGGTCTAAATGCCAATAAATTCCAAGTAACAACCTTTTTTCTTAACCTTCGGATAGGTATTTCAATACCGTAAATAAATGGAAAAGCGTAAAAAAGAGTTGCGAACGTAAAAGAAGATTTGTGAGGGAATATATTTTTTTCCTTCGAGTCCCCTGAGGTTTGAACTATTACTATTTTTGTGTATTTTTATTTTTGTTAGGCCCAGTGTTGGCGCCTTCGAATAATAGGGTCTCTCGTTTTGTAAATTATTTTTCGATACTGGCAACATTCTACGTTCTTCTGAAGTAAACTTAAATTTTAAAAATTCGAACAATGTCTATTTTCTATTGTTTTATTTATACTTTGTTGTTTTAATGTTATTTTAATATTCTCTATTTCAAATAAAAAAAATTTAAATGTTTTTACTTTTATTAATTTGTATCATGACCTTCGAATAATAGGGTCTCTTGTTTTGTTAATTATTTTTCGATACTGGCAATATTCTACGATCCTCGGAAGTAAAGTTAAATTTAAAAAATTCGAACAATTTCAATTTTCTATTCTTTTATTTCTACATTGTTTTTTATTTATTTAATTCCTCTATTTCATTTTCTTTTTTTCATTTTTTATCGTATATTAACACATAAAATTCGATAATCTTAATAATCATATTTATTCTTCTCATATTTGTTCCATATCTGGAAAACACATGGTCACCACAAATTGCCGTCACTCAAATCTATCACTTGCCATTGTACATTCCAATACATTTATTGCATAACGCTCAGCCAGGACAGCTGGACGCTGCATGCGAAAAAATATGTGTTATGTTTGTGTGCAGGTTGGAGAGATTGCAAGTGAGATTTCAATTGTATGTAGGAGGAAACACAGACTCTAGAAGAGCATTCCAGAGTATAGATGTTAAGCAAGTGTTGGACTGTCGATTGTGGGTAGCTGTAAGGGGAATATTTTTTTTAGTTCAGAATAGCAGCATCCATTGTGAAAATGGTGGAAGAGACTCAGTGATGTCCTTAACACATCTGTGTTCCAAATATTTTAAATAAGGTATTATGGCATTATTAATTAAACGAACTGCTCTTTTTGCCCCTGACTGGATCATATATGGCTGTCACGAAATGCCGATACAAAGCTCTGTGATAGTCTTTGAGTCATCCCATGTTAACTCTCCCTCCCGCAGTTTCGCCGAGTACATTTTATGTATAATTCCCGATGGCCTTCTAGAACGGCGCGAGCCCGAGGGCTTCGAGAACAGGCATCTGTAATTAATGTTCTCTTGCAGCATCCGAAGTATATTCGTATATCCCAACCATTCATCATTATTCATCATCAGCCTGTATCCGTCCACTGTTGAACGTAAGCCTCCTCCATGAGTCTCCATCCTCTTCGATCCTCCGCCTTCCGCATCCAGGTCACTTCCGCTATTCTTATTATGTCATCAGTCCATCTTGCAGGGGGTCAGCCAATGCTTCGTTTGCCAGTTCTTAAGCGCCATTCCAATACTTTTCTTCCCCATCGACAGTCGTCTCTTCGACAGATATATCTTGCCCATAGCCACTTGAGTGTGCCTATTCGTTGGGTGGCATCCACTACTTAAGTTCTTCTGCGTATTTCTTCGTTTCGGATTCTATATTTTAGTGACACTACGACCATGGATCTCTCCATATCCCAATCATTTCTATCTTTAATTCTTAACCGACTGTAGTATAGAAACTATATTGCTTTACTCTCTCACCTCGTCATTCCTCACAAACTCAAGTCATCGCACCGCTAATATCCTAACACCAGTATTGTTCGCAGACATCTGTTTTCGAAAATCGATTTTTGAAGGAGGTCGTATGATTAACCCAACACTCCCGAGGCCTTGACCATTTGTTTCTTAGGAGCGGCTCAACCTCAATTGTAAATTATTTAAAAATGTATATTTTCATTGTTTTCATACAGTTCTATATTGATATCAGCTTGATATTACTCCTTTAGGCTAATGCCGTAAAGCCTCTAAAAACGATATTTTGTCTCTTATTTTGTTCACTCGCCTGACATGCACATATAATGTTTTTAATCGTATTATGTTTGCACGGCGCTTGCATGCGCCATCTTGTTTGTTATGACAGTTGGTCCATTTCATGTCGGCCACTGTCATATTTACTTCGCGAGTTCGCCGCTAGGATTTGGCGGCACTATAGGTCATAGGCGCGCGGGCAGTCGACACGCGCCCGCCATCGTCTAAGGGCGTCCCTATAACGGGCGACGTTATTGACGAATAAACGAGTAATATGTGAAACAAGTGTTTGTATTGTGAACCTGATACTTTATCCTTCATCCAGTAAACCGATGTCTAAATGGAAGAGAAGTATATCAATATAAATCACAAAACTGCATACATTATATTAAATAACACATGTATTATATTTTGCCGCGTTTCAAATGTTGAGAACATCTGGCACCGCTGGAATAAGATTCATATCCTCCCAGTCCACAGGCACGCAGATGACATTTCTCAGTTTGGAGGGTTCCGCGGTGTTCTAGCGAGCGCGGCTCAACCCAAAAGCCATGAATTCCGTAGTGATCTTGGGGTGCTGCGGTTTTCGTAACCGCGCAACTAAATACATCACGGCTAGTAGCGGTGGCCTGTTTGTGGTGTCCATGTGCTCATATATTTTATAATAATCATCGTCGAATTATTTTTTTATGTAAACACATACAGGAGAACACCGACAGATGGTTATAGTGATTCTGACGTTTCATCCGTGGATTCTATGACGATTACAATTTTATATGTGTTTAAGCGCTGCATGTGGAGTGATGATCTGCCATCGTCATATAAAATATCCTTAAATTCACGCAACATCCTTATTATTACAGGAATTCACCATGAAAGGGCGGTTTTCACGGGACAACTTTCGTCTACAAACAATTTTTATTAATAGGCTATGACTGGCATTTTACGGGTGAGGGATCAAATTCACACCGGAGGTATTTTAGAGCTCATAAATCGATTAAAAATCTCCATCGGGGATCGAACCGATGACTTTCAGCTTGCTGCTTTAACCACTGAGCTTTACCCACCGACAAATTTAAACTGAGACCTTAAATTTAATCCAATTAAATTGAATAATTTTGCAAATTTGAATCTGAATGTAAGAAACAATGTTGCTATATTATTGTTTGCGATATTTTTTTCAGATATCGGTTCCATATCTAGGACATATGTTCAGGATAATTTGCCAGCATTCAGTGCTGTTGGTTGTCTATGCCTTGTCCCGAGACATTTCTGCACTCGAAGGGCCACCTGTAAACATATATCGTTCCCGAGGACCTCCAGCACAAAAATTTCGGGGACTTGATGAGACGGCAGCTGTAGTATCTGAGGTACATTTTGGACGGTTTGATAATCGAAAATAGAAATTTAAAATGCATCTGTTATATGACAGTAAAACAATAAATGGTGGATAAAAGACTCCTTTAATAAATAAAAATCTGTCATTGTGGACAATGCTCGAATGCCGTGCTGTAGTTTAAGAAAAAATGCTTATATTTACGCTACGTACGACGATTAGTAATGTTTTAAAATGTGAAGCGTCATATAGTTCATAAACGAAATTTCTGAATTGGCATCTGCATGATGTTTATTAAAATATGAATTAAAAAATATTTACAAATTATTTCACAATTTTTTTTTGGAAGACAGGATGTTTCGTTCAGCTACCCGACGTAGCCAAAACATGTTGACTTCCAAAAAAAAAAAATGTGGAGTATTTCTAAATAATCTTTCTATAATATTTGATATTATAGAATTCCACCAAGAAAAATCGAAAAAAAAAATGCACATGCTTACATTTAGGAAGCAAGTAATAAGTCATCAGTCCATAAGTACAATCGTACATTTTTATTCATTATAATGGATGACTTTCCATTTCAGTGCCTAAAAGGTAATTTTTTGTACTACCAGTTACTCCCTAATTTAATTATATGGCAACCACAATTATCAGATAATATGCTGTCAGAAACTGTCATAATTTGGACAAGATCAATCTTTTTGAAGTATTAACTAAAACTACAAGTAATAACAGCGTTGCATTTTCTGACCATTCCCCATTTTTTTCTTTGTCTACTCCCCAACTCACCCAGTTCACTACTCATCCATTTACACTCCCGCCAACTCATCCTCCTATACCACTCGTTTATACCCTGCTACTCCCCGATATCCTCATCCACACACTACAGCACTAACTCCCCACCCACTCAGTTCACTACTCATCTACTTTCACTCCCACCAACTCATTATCCCATCTCCCTTATAGCACCTGCTTACACGCTGCTACTCCCCAATCTTCCACACACTCCAACATAAACGCACTCCCTAGGGATCGAACCCACGACTTCTCGCGTGACATTCAAACTTTAATCTATAAACCAAACTCTTCGATAATGAAGCAAATTTTTCAAATACGTATCCTCTTTCATATCTACTCTCTAGCTAAAGCATATGTACGCCACAAATTAACATTACACAGTTCTATCAACCACCTTTATTATTGGCTTGTATGTTGTCATATTTTCACACATGGCTGTACCTTTTTAAAAATAACGTCTATTGCATTTACACGTATTTTTGGTGTTGCTTACAAAAGCCCGTTACTCGTATAACGAGGAAATCCTGTGAAAACAATGCTGCGATAAGTGCTCCCAATAAGTTCACATCCAATAACTTGTAATAATAAATAACTGCATATTCAGAGCTTTCATCTTGAAAGTATCTTGTGAAGCATTGCTTCAAGCTAAGCAGTGCTTCACAAGAGCTTTTCAAGATGAAAGCTCTGAAAATGCAGTAATAATATCTGACACGTATTTAGGAGCTTTTTAATCAATTTTAAGGCAGTCGGATGATCACCCCATTTTTTTTTTAAGTTCAAATAAAACGACAATTCTAAATAAGCCACGTTTACTACTGCTACGTTTTCAAGCATTATAGCTTTCACTTTTAAAGACTGTTAGGATCAATACATACTTATTATATGTATCGATGGAACCTTGATTTGGATGTGAAACAATGACGGTAACCATGTGCGTTTTATAGTTAGCAATTAAATATTTCGATAATACTTGATAACTGGAGATGCAATGTCTTCTCTATTATCCATGATTGAAAAATTAAATGCGGTCAGCATATATTATGAAATTGATTCGTCGTAAATAAATGTATAAATCGCTGCGGTAGTTAAATTTAAACTAGCCTAATCTCATCACACTGAGTACTGTTTATTATTTTGCTGGAAATTTCAATTCCCTGAAAAAGCAATTTTATAAATTCTGTGTTACTTATACACGTGTTTGTATCTAATATACGAGTATCATGCTCTGGTGAGATACTTGATACACTTAACTCCGATACTTATTATATTCGATGTACGGCTAAGTGGGAGCTTATATTAAATTATTATGAAATAGTTTGAGATATAATTACAATATACTTCGTAGCATGTTTCTTAACGCAAATCGATTTTAGAATATAGAATCGAAATCATTCCTACAAATATTAAATAGACGAACATCTAACCTTGTTTTAACATGAATTACACTGAGCACTGTTTTTTCACTTGATGGAATACCGCGGTTTCACCTCCAATAAAACCTTCGTCAGTTTTCTATGATCCATATCATAACATAAAACAAGGTGAGAAGAATTTTATTATTTGACTGCTTAGAATATAAATAACATTGATTCTTACAAAACGTTATTTTCAAGTATACGAGTACTTTTGGATACAAATTAAATAAACATAAAAAATTAACACTTAATGTAAAAAAATCAAAAGGAAAAAATATAAAATAACAATCCGTACGTGAATAATATCAAAAAAATGTTGCGTTTATATGGGAAGGATTATGTGAGTAATTCAAATTCCAATAAAAACATTAAGGTTATCAACTGACAATACTTGGTGAAACTGCACAATTAGTTTTTAATTAATTTCAATTAAAAAATTAACAAATTTAAAATATTTAATTAAAATATAAAGTGAAGCTAATTTAAAATTATAAATTCCAAAATTGTATTTTTTTTGCAGACAGCTAATAGCGATTTCCGGTGCAAATTTAAATAACATAATTCTAGAAATATTAATTCATCGAATAAGCGTTTGTCTTCTTGAGTTTTATCAGGCTTTTTTTGTAATCGCATGCAGGAGAGCACAGCCGGTCAAGACCAGTGCACTATATGACGCTCAGCCAGGGAGGCTGGACGCTGCATGCAGAAAACTTGTGTTGTTTTCGTGTTTGTGTATGGTTTGGGAAGATTGCAAGTGTAGTTTACCTGTTTCTTAAAGAAATCCAGATTGTAGGAAGGAGGAAACACAGACGCTGGAAGAGCATTCCATAGCTTACCGGTGGCATTAAAAAAGGAACATTGAAACTGCCAGTTCTTGGTCGA
Organism: Glossosoma conforme; assembly: GCA_022606575.1. Lineage (NCBI taxonomy): Eukaryota > Metazoa > Arthropoda > Insecta > Trichoptera > Glossosomatidae > Glossosoma > Glossosoma conforme. The sequence continues at coordinate 2,374,965 of JAGTXR010000021.1, read as the reverse complement.
CACACGTTAACCGTGTATGGATGTTCGGCAAGTGTAAGATGAGTTTGTTGATTGTGGGTGGGTGCAGGACGAATTAGTTATTTTTCCTTAGGCTCTAGTATTTTGGCTTTAATATTTAAAAGTCTTGATTATCTTATAAGCATTGAATTATTATATGACGATAAATCCATAAAAAATATTTGAACAAAATCAATCACCGTTTTTTATAAAGAATATATAACTTTTTTTTCAGGCGTTTCAGCGTGATTGCTTTCGTGTAAAACAACAATATGCAGATGCTTTCAGACTCTTGGATTTCTGAAACTCGATCCTGAAAGTCGTTTTCATAAGTTAGAGTGATTTGGCGAGGCCTGCGACATTGGTGTAGTCCGGAAGGTCGTCCTTTGTTGCCTCTGGGAGAAACTCGACACTCGGAAAACTGCCCCAGACAAACATGGGACCCCTAACCATCAGCCAAACAGCCTGGCTAAGATAATAACTGGAACCAAACTGGTTTCTCTACAACAAAAGTGATGCGAATACCTCAAAGTGATATAAACTTAATGGTATCACTATCAATGCTTAACACATAATTGTTCCTTTATATTACTATCATTATACTTTAGTTACAAATAGTCCAGGCTTCAGGATCGTCGGGCTAATCAGCTGAATTATATAAAAGTTAGCCACAGATACTAACAGCTGAGAATTATTTAAGGCTTTCAAGACTTCCGTTCTTGAAAGCCATTAGAAAATATACAGTATACTCAACGGAGCTTTGGGTTTTATAATAACATGGATCAAAACTGTATTGCTGGTATTTTTGATACAATTTTTAGCTGTATCAACGACTTTATAATGTAATCTTTAGACAATAGCACATGTCGGAATTACAAAGACAGGGGTTAACAAATAGCTTATTTAGTAAACTATATATATTGTTATTTTATTTTCTCAAGAATCTATCATAAGTATGTTATTTGTTGATTGGATATGAAAAAGGAGATGACGTGAATAATTTTATTATCACAATGAGTGGGAGATGAGTAAATGGAACACAATTAAAACGTTCTTATATTATGGGACAGATCGCGTGTTAGATACCTAGCAAAGCTTAAAATAAAAATATATAAAAGACGTAAAAGGTTTATTTACACAAATATATAAGTCAAATTTGATTTTGTATTACATTGAATTAGATCCATTAAAAAAAGTTGCATATACTGTCTTTTATCCGCTGACGATTTCGAGACAATGGCTGCCAAAAATTTTCGCTTAATAGTGCGGTCAGCTGGCAAGATCCTTACATAATTCCAAGGCACATCTACACTTAGAGTTTTATCAAAGACATACATTGTATAGCTGACCTACAAAATTCCAGATACTTGAAAAAAAATGTTTTTTTATGTAATCGCATGCAGGGGAGTACAGCGGGTCAACACCAGTGCACTCTATGACGCTCAGCCAGGGAAACTGGACGCTACATGCGGGAAACGTGTGTTGTGTTCGTGTTTGTGTGTGGGTTGGGGAGATTGCAAGTGTATATTTATCTGTTTCTTGAAGAGATCCAGATTGTAGGAAAGAGGAAACACAGACGCTGGAAGAGCATTCCATAGCTTACCGGTGGCATAAAGGAAGGAACTTTGGAAGCTGCCAGTTCTTGGTCGACATATATTAGCCGTGTATGGATGTTTGGCAAGTGTAAGGTGAGTTTGTCGGCTGTGGGTGGGTGCAGGAGGAATTAGTTCTTTAAGTTCCGAAGAGCAGCGACCGTGGTAATAACGGTAGAAAAGACTAAGAGAACCAACCTTACGTCTGTGTTCCATTGATTGTAGATTAGACGTAAGGGTGTCATTGTTTATCAAACGAATTGCTCTTCTTTGAACTGAGTCAATTAAGTTTAGAAGGTATTTTGGGGCTCCAATCCAAAGGTGACTGCGGTATTCAAGGATAGGTCGGATTTGTCCTTATATAGAAGAAGAAGTTGTTTATCGTTGAAATACTGACGTGATCTATACAATACACCTAGTATTTTGGAGATTTAGTATTCGAAGTATGTTTGAGCGCTTATTAATCAGCATATTTAATTGCATCAAGCGATTAGCTTAAACCTTCCTATACGTGAATGAATTGATCCTAAAACACAGCTCAATATATAACAAGCTGTATTGTTTTCATCCGGTCACCTATCCAAATCCGCTTCACTACTAATGTATTTTAACTACGGTGATTGTTAAATAACAGGTTTCACGGCATAGTCGTTTATAGTTAGCTTAAATTAGAACGCCGTGTTTTATGCAATTCTCCAATCATTCATTTATTATGTTCCGATTAAATTACTTACTGACGAGGCATTCCGCTGTAAGTTAATTGTATTATAGTGTTTCAATAAGTTGCGTATAATTATATTGCTTTATAAATTGCACCACTTTATAAATATCGCAATTATATAATGTTATGTTCCATTTTTTAAATTATACAAATTTCACGAAGAAATAATGCGTAATATAATAATAAATAATATATTTTTACCATAAAACTTGGTCACAAAGAACGCATAAAATGTATGCATGGTAAAAAGGATCTTTGTGATTGTTTTTTCTTTTATGTAAGCACATACAGGAGAATACCAACAGATGGTAATAGTAATTTTGGTGTCTCATTTGTGAAATTCTATGACGCTTACCCACCAGCGTCATAGACTACAGCCCGAGTTTCACGCATCATCCTTTATTATTACAGGAATTTACTATGAATGGGTGGTCTTTCACGGGACGACTTTCGTCTACCACCAATTTTGATTAATAGGCTATGACTGGCATTTTACGGGTGAGGGATCAAAGTCACGCCAACCGGGGGTAATTTTAGACCTCAGAAATCGATTAAAAATCCTTATTTTTTTAATCTCCGTCAGGGATTGAGCCCACTACTATTGGCTTTCAAAGCAAACGCTTTGACCATTGAGCTATACCTGCCGGCAAAAAAATTTTTAATATATATTTTTTTATTTGAAGATGATAAACCCGACGTACATTATTAATTTTCCAGCGAAAATAGCACATATTAGGCGTGGTTCTCGTTAGACCATCGAAGTAAGAAACATTGGGTGTCGACCAAAACTTGGATGGATTAAAAGATAAAACCAGCGCATACTTTATAGAGAATTTTGTGACATACTCATGCTCCAGATAGAGATGGGATAAAGGAGATAAACAAATTAAGTATCCAAGCGTTTGAAAATATTTGAAACATTTTCAATTTAAGTTCAACCGTTCGGAAAATGAAACGAATATAATTTTACTTGCATTCAATTTTAAATTAACAATTTGAAAGTCCATTTTCGTTTTCATCACTCGGGGATAATCGGAGCAAAACGTAAAGAAGAAACTCTCCGACTGAGACTTATGACGCGACGCATTCCTTTCAATAAACTTTTCCTGAAGTTGGCTGAAAAAAAGTTTCGCAGCTTTCAGCGGGAAAATTTTAAAAAATTCAGCACTCCGTATTGCTTTGGTGACACAAATATTCGCCTCGCGATTACTCTGCGTGAAAATTGCAAATTAAATCGAAATAAAGTTTTGGAAAACTTTTGATCGATCGGCGCTCCTTTTAACAATACACAATAGTGAGATGATTGGATTTCACAATAGCGGATTATATTTTTTAATTAATTTAAGAATGTTAGACCGTTTTGATTGAAATGCTGTTTTTAATTCGTTTTTGATAATCCGTCTGAAGGTCATAAAATTCATTTAAAATTTAGTGTTATTTCAAGGTAATTTAGAAAAATAAAATTATATGAAATGCAATCCTAGCATATGTGTTTCGTGTATTATATTTGTGTTTTTTTTTTCTTTTTTAGAGATTGATTGCAGAAGGAAGAAATATTAGTATTGGAACAGCATTCCAAAGGTTACCGGTAAATTTTAGTATGGCAGACTCCTGTTTTATCAATTGTACCAATTCAGTATACATATATATTGTCTTTTAATGTTTGCCTTATATGTTCCATGTATGTCGGTAGAATTGCCGTCTCCAGAGATTGCTTCAAGTACTATTGCAACTATCAAGATGAGAGTCGAGCTCACTCTATATTGTAGACAACCATACGGACCAGATCTCTTCTCTCTTCACTTCCAACGCATCCGTTACCTGATCATCAAGCCGCCCGTCAGAGAAATCACTGTGCTACGTGCCGTTGTACAAACTGTTCAAGTCACACTTACTAGTTACATTTCATTATTACAAAAATAATTTCTAGAACTTGCTAACAAATAAAATCTTATTTGAATTTCTTAAATTTTTATTAGAATATTATTTTATTATTTCAATATTCTAATCTACTTTTATAGATCATTTACTATATTAAAATATTATTAATAATTAACAATCTAAACACAAAAATGACGCGTTGAAAAAAGAATTTTATGTATAGTATATGTATATTTAATTATTAAAAATATTTTTTTTTTTAATTATTCAATTCAATTGAATGTAAATATTCTGTAACTTTTCACCTTTAAAACTGCTTAAATATTAAGCTTACTACTGACATTAAATTCCCCGTGACATTAAGCCGTGTTCTTATTTTTTTTCTATCTTGATCGGAATGCCAAAGTATTTCCAGTGATCTTTTCCTTACACGCATAACAATTCCTTCTCAGCAATCCACAGATAGCAACACTTCCACTACACTCCCACATTCCGACAATAGGAAGAAATTTTGAAACTACCAGTTTTTGTTCGACATAGATTAACCATGTATTCGACAAGTGTGAGACGATTTTATCAGTTGTTGGTGAGTTCGAGAGGAATTAATAATTTAAGTTTATAAAAGCAATAACGATAGAAAAGATTAAGTGTAAGTCTATTTTCCAAGGATTGCAGGTATACGTAAGTGTGTCATTATTTATTAGGCGAATTGATTTTTTTTTGGAACAAGTCGATTAAATCCACCAGGTATATTGGGGGTCTAATCTAAAGGCTATTGCAGGCAAGTGTAAGACGAGTATAAAATATATTTATCATATAATATGGGTTAATTTCTCGGCTCAATGAACCGGCGTAAGTAAACGAATGGCTATCGCGCTGAGCAAAGAATTGGACACAGTGTATAGGTCTGCATTCTTTATTTTTCTACTTTTAATTAAAGTGATAAATTTCATAAAATATGTTATTTAATATGAATTTATATGTGTATCAATTGTAAGAAATATATTTACTTAATGGCTTAACGCGCTTTATCTCTCTAAGGAGACATTATCAACTTTTGTCATGTTTCCAGTTATACTTCGAATTATAATTATGCAGCAACAAGAATTGTTAGTTAATATTTTTCATTTGTAATTTAATAAACACATATTATACATCAAATTCTTTTATACGCATCAATTCATTCAGAAAAATATCGGCAGAAGCAGGATGCGAACCGCGGGCCATGGAACCAACCTATACCCTCGGCTATTTCTCCGCCTGAGCTGACACGCGTTACAACTTGTATTTATTTTTTATTTTTTTGAAAACTTATTATTCTGAACGTTTTATTAATTTTCATTTCAAAATCAATGGATGAAAGTTAAAATTGAAGGTTCTATTGAAAATTTGTATTATTAAAACACTCCCAACACTCCAGTAGGTCGTAAAAACTAGTTGCATCGTCTTCCGTCTCCTCTCTGGCGCTGCTGCTTCTTCCGCTGCAGAAAGTCTTTTGTGACGGCGGGGAAAACCCTCTTCTGTGCATTTGAAGAGTTTCCTCCGAGCGACGGAAATAGGAAAATTATGAACTTGATTAAAAGGGGAAACTTAATAAAAGCGTGCTCTGAATTTCAGACCCGGCAACACTACAGAATATACACAATAGAAGAGACGTGACTTTTAGATGACAGCAAAATATTAAATTATTTATTATTTAAGAATTAATTAGCCTTGCACAAAAATAAGCACTTACGCAATGTTTTGATATTTTTGCCTTTTTGTATTGACATCAGCATGATATAGCCTTTGCTGATTGGTACCGAAAACCTCGATACACAATCTTTCGTCTGTTATTACTGTTCGCTTGTCGTACATGTGTCGCCATATTGGCATTTTGGATAATCCGGTCACGGGTGTGACGTTAGTTATATAGATCGTCACTTGCGGCGCAGGTTATCACCGACCACAGCGCCAGTCAGTTGTCCCCCAACCGTGACGAGTGTCCGATTGTGGTTGGCCCGGCGCCTGAAAGCCAGGCCGAAAGTTTGTAAAGTTAATCGTAAAATTATATGTGCTTCTGTAAAAAGTCTGTGTGTTTTTCATCTGCATCTGTCCACCACGTGATTAAATAACTACCTTTTTTTGACGGGGGATGTTAGTATATATAATACATTCTCACGCCAGATTTCGTTTTATGACTAATATTAAGCAATATTAGAAGCGAAACTTGGTATAGGTGGGTTACGGCTTATAAACACCGCGTTTCATTGGCTGTATTGTATTTTAGGTGAAAATGATTCAGGCTTCGGGAACGTCATACTAACTATAAGAGATTCTTAAAAAATATGATTAACAAACGCCCAAATATTAAGTTGCCGTTTTATTAAGCTTTTATTATAGTCCTTAATATTCGGCGAAGCCCTAATAGCAATAATAATCTAAATCTGAAATAATGACAGCTATCAGACCGTTTTTATATTTATTCAGAGGGAGCGGAGAGCGCTGTCGGTTCGATGCAATATGTTGATTCGTAGGTTTGCACGTTGTACTAAAAACGTTAAGCTGACGCATTTTAAAGCCTTCTGTCAATCTTTCTACACGTGCGGCCTATTGGCTGGCTATACTTAGAAGGTCTACAGTGCACTCCGGGTCCAGTATAACAACGCCTTCCGAATGTTGTTGGGTCTGCCGCGATACTGCAGTACCTCAGGCATGTTGACGGAGGCGCGATTGGATGTCTTCCATACTATAATAAGGAAGCGTTGCGTTTCTCTGTGGGCGCGCGTTCGCGGCAGTTCCAACGCAATGGTCGCTATGTGGGCGGATAGGTGGGACTCATGGTTGAAGGAACACTGGATGCGCCTTCACGTAGCTATCCAAAGAGGATACGGTGCTCCACTCACTAAGTAGTACAATAATAATAATGTGGTGTATGCTTACATGCCGATTTATATATTTTTTTATAATTTTGATTATTTCTGTATTTGCTTGGAATTATTTTACGTAAAATTTTGATTATGGCACTAGTGACATAATAAATAAATTTTATTATTCGTATAAATTCTTACTTTAATCAGCTATGGAGTGAATATGGTAGAAAAAACATTTATTAATATTTAACAATTAAAAATTTCCCAAAATAGAGATCATTTTATAATAAATTGTTATTTTTTCATTTCTTGATATTATTTTTTGAAAATACAATCATTTTTACGGGGAATCACTTGACTTCTCGCTTCTTACAGTTTTTTTAACAAATCACTCAAGCTTCTGACATTAAATCTATTTTCTTTCATGTTTGCCACCAGAGTATGTGATTCGGGAACCCTGAGATTGCAATGGTTTTATTATGGGTAATTTCACACTATACTGCTTTCTACTTTGGTTGGAAATATCAGTTTTAATTGCACCTTCAAAAAACCGAAATTTTATAAAAAAAATGCTTAGCTCACTATTATGTATTTATTGACGATTTATTTTTGCGATTATATTTTTAAAATAAAAAAATACTTATGTGAAATATATTGCGAGACAATCACTCAAAATTAAAGAAAACGTTTATCAATTCCGAATATTTCAAATTCCGGAATAAAAAAAATTTGCTCACGTTCTTTTTTATGTAAACACACGTGAAGGCTCATCTTTGGAATTCTATTATGTTTACCATGCTGCACATGGCTGAGCGCTGCATGTGGAGAAATGATCCTCCAACGTCATGGACTACAGCCTGACATTCACGCATCATCTTTAATATTACAGGAATTTACTAGGAATAGGTGGTCTTCACGGGACGACTGTCGTCTACCACCAATTTTGATTGATAGGCTATGACTGGCAGTTTACATGTGAGGGATCAAATTCACACCAACTGGGGGTATTTAAAAGCTCAGAAATCGATTATTTTATATAATATTTTTTTACATCTCAGTCGGGTATCGAACCCACGACCTTTGGTTTGCCAAGCAAACGCGTTAATCATTGAGGTTTACCCACCGGCATCACTAGATTAGAGTGGATATTTGTACGTGGTTAATTATAAGATATGATCAATTAATATAGTATACAATAGTAGTACCCAAGCGATTACTGATTCTCTATGCTACGTATCAACACAGTGAACATGGTGCAATTGTGTTAACTGTCTATAATTTATACGAGACAGAATGTTTCACTTTTCATACGATGCAGCCCAATTTCTCACCCACACCCAAAAAAGTTTTTAAAAAAATCACTCTCTCAATAAAAATTTAATTGAAAATGTAGATTTAGAGAAAAATTCCGAAGAACAAAAAAAACATTGATACATAAAGTACATTTTTTTAAATGAAACTTTTTCCATCAGTTCAATAACTTAGATGCTAGAGCGCATTGAATTTTCAAATCGGAACATTTTCTAAGCTCGAAACTATGTTATGTACTGTGAGTAAACAATGTTGTGTAAAGGAGGATGTTCTTTTGGCCATTCTTTAAGGTTGTTTGCGCTTTTCAAATATTTGAAATAGACTGCATTCTGCATACGCTTACGTCCTTCGAGGAATTTATTTCTATCGCAAAGCAAATCCAAATATGATTGGACAAGAAAAGCATCTCCAATATACGTGTACAATATTTCAATTTAAAACAAACTTAATATAAAGTAAAAGAAAGAAACCCGATGAATAGTTTAATACTAACGGAGCTTTTAGTACTTGGTACTAAGGGGTTTTTTTTAAAATATAAAAGTAGCTTTTAGAATGTAGACTATTAGAGAGTTTTATTATAAGTTATTTTTATTAACATCCTCCTCTCTCAAAGAAAGGGGAGTTATTCCGTCACGTGAGGGCAGGATGAGGAGCAGGGCAACAGACAAACACTTTCTTTTTGATGCGCATGTATTATATTTACGTTAAAAATATTACAAGCTTTCGACCACGCGAGATGACATGCGGCGCGGCCGCAATGCAACTTTGCCTCGCCAAAGGGTGGGGACCGACTGCCGTGTGGGCTCGCCGGCGCGGCGGATCTCTCTCAGCGCTCGAGTGGCCATCTCTTTAACTAACACACCCGTTAGCGGAACCGTCCAAAATGACAACACGGCGCACCTAAATGCACGACAAGCGATCAGAAATACGAGACGAAAGATTGTATATCAAGGTTTTCGGTACCAGTTAGCAAGGGCTACATCGCGCTTATGTCAATATGTTGATCGGTAGCAAGTTACCAACGCAGATTAAATATTTAAACATAGCATCAAAGAGTATATAAAATTGCAATAAAATGGAACAAGTGAAATAAAAAATAAATAAATTCTTCCAAAAGTAAATGATTCTTTTTGAAATAGTACTTTGTCTATTCCAGTGCTTAAAATAGTCGATATACTCATAAAAGGAAAAATTAATTTTGACAGCTGTAGATACATCAGTATTGCCAGTTTAAATAATAAATTTATCCATTCCATTGAATTGATTTATTTTTGCTTTCTTAGTTATTTTGTTCTTAAATCAAAGGAAATATTTCATTAATATAAAACAAATACATTTTTTTTAACATTATAAATTTAAAAAAAAAAGAAAAAAAAAGTGTAAAAGTACTATACATAAAAATCTCTAAGCTTGCTAAGCACACGACTCCACAAAACTACTTCTACAAACAAATTAGTGGAGTTCGTGTCTGAAGTGGGCTTTCTTTGTCTAGAATATATCAACATTCGAGGCGATATGGTTGAACAGTCTAATCGTTCTCCCAAGACGCATAGTCTCTAGCGGCTTAGTTTCACTTCTAAGGAAAACGAACAATCATTATCATTCGATGTCCGCTCTCCTAACTGGAGCATATGGACATCACGAGCCACCTCTACAAAGCTCTGTCAGCCGCCTTGGTTCTCGTTTCATCCCATGTTAGCTCTGCCTCCACCGAGTGCATTTTATGTATAGCTCCCGACGACCGTCAAGAACGGCACAAGCCCGGAGGCTTTAAGAAAACATATCATTAGTTAATGCTTTCCTGCGGAATCCGTTGTACATATCCTAGCTAAGTCCACCTTCTCTTTTTGACCGAATGTAGTATCGAAGGCTACGCTTTATCACCTCGTTCTCCCTCACAAAGTCAAACCATTTTAGTTCCGTATTTAGTTTTCGTATTCTACGCAGACATCTGTTTTCGAAATCCATTATACGGCTGCATTGGCTTTTAGTGAGATGCCAAAATTAAGAACAATATGAGACCTTACTTTTCAGACGCCCTGTGTAGACAAGGGCTGTTAAAAAAAGTGACTTTTGAATTTCAATATAATATAAGTGATCATACGTTATAATATTACGTTATTTTAATTTTGCTTTGACGCCACGATCGATATCCGCCGGCGTCATTCGCGATGTTGTTTCGGCCCTTTGTTTATTGTCCTGCGATGAGATCAGCCTGAAGTGGACTTAATCAGCAGCCGCAGAGAGTAGTCCACGGGCAGCATAGCAATGATCCGCCGGCGTCATCAGTATTCGCGGGGAGTATTCCATTATTCTCGGAGCTGCAAGAGAATAACTCAATCCGAGATGGTAAATCGAAGGCTCGTGATGTGGGTCCTCTACAAATATGTATGTAAGAGATTATTAGCGTAGCTATTGTACATAATCTTCCACTTCTTCATCCAGAACATAATGCTGAACACTGCCCTAGATGAGAGCATTCAGCTTCTTTTCTTACACATGGATACCAATGGGTAGAGACCCGTATTTTTAGCATTTTTTAATAGTTGCGAAATATATGCTAAAATTCATAATAGATCCTAATAAATGAGAATTTTATAAATATGCAAATAGATGCTAAAATCATTATTATTTGCGAAATTTTATGTTTTTAAAATATTGTTTAATTAAACTCGATTATCGATGGGTTTCCTCATTTCTTTCTGTAAATAAACTTTGTGGCTGTAACTTAGACGATTCCTGAATAATTCAATTTATATTTTTTAAATTTATTATAAATAAACAATTTGGTAAAATCTATTGGAATTATTCATTACTTGCATTTTTTTAAATAGATGCTAAATGTATGCTAAAAGCCAAAACGCTAAAATCAACGTTTAAATTCCCTAAGATGCTAAAATCCAAACTTTAAAATGCTCTTAAACGGTTAAAATGAAAAAATAAATACTTAAAATACGGGTCTCTACCAATGGGTTAGTTAAAAGAAACCGCGGCACTACATGTCACTCCTATTTATTATTAAAATTCAAAAGTATACAAGAACAAACTTAAAACTACGACATGCGGTAGTGAAATTCCCTCGAGGTTATTCCACGGACAAGAAGTACGGTTTAAGAGAACTCTAGTTCCCTATCATTGTTGAGTTTGATATCCCATTGACAAGAACAAAAGTTGGGAAATAATTGAACACAACTGGAAAAAACCAAAAAGATTCGAAAAACAAATTTCAAATTTTATTCGAAATTTGAATTATCTCCTACATTAATTCAGCAATGACAATATTTTTTGTTATTATCATATTTTTATAAATGCTGATATCTGTATATAGACAAATACAGGAGTGTAAATACAGAGAGCCTTCACATGCTTTATGATGCTCAGTTGGGCTGGCTGCTCGCTGAATGTGGAAAGAATGTGTTGTAGTTGGGAGCATGTAGTTAATGAAGAAATTGCAAGTTTCCATTCATTTGCTTCTAAAAAAGATTCAACTTTTATGTGGGAGAAAACACAGTTTCTTGGAGAGCATGCTTCAAAACATGACTAGTGTTAAAAAAGAAGTGAGTAAAGCAGCTTGTCCAGAGTTGACATATATCAACCGTGTAGGAAAGCATGGATGTACATCATTTCTAACGTCCTGAAGAGAAGACTCTATTTAACACTTATATCGTCTTTGAAGTAACATATATATCGTCGTTGAAACGCGACTTGGATAGGATTCGTGTGGCAGAGATGAAAATGCTGAGGTGGGCGGGCGAAATGAGCATATTCGAGGTTCATTTCGGGTGGCCTCCATACCTGAAAAAGTAAGGGAAACCCGCCTAAGATGGTATGGGCATGTGACACGGAGAAATGAGGACCACATGGTGGAGAAAGCCCTCAACACTTAGAACTTTTATATATGTTATCATCGTATGATAGATGTCGCTATAGTATATGTTCAAAGTATGTATATATATATTTATTTATTTTAAGATGACGATTCAAGACGAGTCAGCTCAGGCGGAAGAAATGCCCACGGTGGCTGAGCGGTATAATTACCTGGGCAAAAATGGTTGGTTCCAAAGATCCACGGTTCGCATCCCGCTCCTGCCGATATTTTTTCTGAATGAATTGACTCGTTTAAAGAATTTTATGTACAGTATATGTAAATATAAGTAGAGTTTACTTGCCTCCGCTGAATATTGGTTACGCCAGTGATCGGAATAAAACTAGATTGAAAATAATACTGTTTCCGGAATCTCGGTAAACTATGATACTTGATCAATTATTTGGATCAAATGTCACCAATTCGGTATCATTAAAACTGTATATCTAGGACACTTGATTATTGGATCTAAAAACGACTATGCATCCCACTGATTGAAATTGAATATTATATATTATTTCTGTTTCAACCATGATATACTTATGACATGGTTTTTGTAGTTGCAAGTCCAACTATTTGCGTTGAGTATCCCAACACTTGTTCTGAGTGTCAGGTCATTGACAACAAGTGTGTCAATACACTTACAACGCCACACTTATTTGTTAGTATGAATTAAAATGTAAAATATTTTGTAATTTCTTGACACGCAAAAAAAGATTTGACACTATATATATTTCTTTAATCATGTTGTATTCATTTGCTAAGTGATCTTTATAAATTTACGTAAAACTATTTATTAGATGTTCTGTTATAAATAAATAAATATATATAAAATGTTAAATTGCTATTTTAGCATGCCAGAAATCACATGTTCAATCCTTGACGAAACTTAAAAGTTGTCATCAATCTACAACTTTAATACTTTTAAATAAATGATAGTCTGCTTAGAAATTTGTTGAAGAAATTATATATAAAAAAAATTGATTTAAAAAAAACATGCATTGTAGTGAGAATTTTTGGACACCATATCCTTTGGATAGAAAGCAGCCATAAAAGAAAAGTTTATTTCTTAATACATATGAGTATGTATACAAAATGCTGGCGACGCTCAACGTCATGTCTAGAAAGTTTGGTTATTTTTATCTATAGCGTACATGAGCATAGATATTGAAAGTAATTTGAAAGGATGACTTACACCGCAAGTTGCAAATTGAATTAAGCATCGCAGAACTGACAGCGGTTGTTTTGCTTAATTATTAGTTTATAAGTAGCCGCCGAGTTACAACATCGACACCAACTCCCAGGATAATTACCGCGAAACATTTAGACTAGACATTTGGGGAGCCTTTACACGGACAGTTTTTCGATAAGTTTTTTTTTTATGTAAACGCCTGCAGGAGAGTACACCCGGTCAAGACTAGTGCACTCTATGACGTTCAGCTAGGGAGGCTGGACGCTGCGTGCGGGAAACGTGTGTTGTGTTCGTGTTTGTGTGTGGGTTGGGGAGATTGCAAGTGTATATTTATCTGTTTCTTGAAGAGATCCAGATTGTAGGAAGGAAGAAACACAGACGCTTGAAGAGCATTCCATAGCTTACCGGTGGCATTAAGGAAGGAACTTTGGAAACTGCCAGTTCTTGATCGACATATATTAACCGTGTATGGATGTTCAGCAAGTGTAGGACGAGTTTGTCGGCTGTGGGTGGGTGCAGGAAGAATTAGTTCTTTAAGTTCCGAAGAGCAGCGGACGTGGTAATAACGGTAGATAAGACTAAGAGAACCAATCTTACGTCTGTGTTCCATTGATTGTAGATTAGACGTAAGGGTGTCATTGTTTGTCAAACGAATTGCTCTTCTTTGAACTGAGTCAATTAAGTTTAGAAGGTATTTTGGGGCTCCAATGCAAAGGTGACTGCCGTATTCAAGGATAGGTCGGATTTGTCCTTTATATAGAAGAAGGAGTTGTTTATCGTTGAAGTACCGACGTGATCTATATAAAACACCTAGTTTTTTGGAAGCGAGACCAGCTTTACACTTAATTGACTCGTAATATTTGACATTATTCGAGATTGATAATCCAAGCATGTTGATGGAGCTTGCTTTCGGAAGAGAACAACCGTTGAAAGATACAGGATCCATAGCAGTCTTCATGGTAGAGAAAGTACATGATTGGGTTTTGGAAATGTTGAAACTGACGAGGTTGAGGTCGCCCCATCGTGAAACCCATTCAAGAGACATGTTCATCTTCTCCACCAGAGATTCCCTAGCAGCAGATAGTTCCGAATGTGCACTGACAAAATACATATTATCTTGATAATATATCAATATACGTATCTTAACCTTTTAGCTCACCATTTTCTATAACCTGAAAAAGCTACGAAATACGACAACCAATAAAAAGTTCAAGACACAGTAAAAAAGACAGAGAAAGTCATATCCTCTCTTTTTTTTGTTCTTATAAAAGCAGCGTTATCCTTGAAGGATGTTCATGTTCCTGCGTCGATGTAACTTGAAAGTAATCGGAATTAACAGTTCTTTTCAGAACCGCTCTGTAAAATAACTTTTTCAAGGTATTTCACTAACAAATATCGTTTACTTATTCAAACATTTTAATGATGTGTTTTTTGTTTATTTTAAATAAATAATTTTCCATACCAAGTGCCGAAGCCTTCTTTTTCGTATCTTATTATGTATTATAAATGTATTTTATGAATAATAACCTCAGGATAATCAAGGAAGATAGGCACCTAATAAGAATCATCTTAGAGAGACGAGCTCGATGGATCGGTCACATCATGCGCCACGATGGTCTTCTTCAATACATTGTGGAGGGGATGGTTGAGGGTAGAAACTGTAGAGGGCGTCCTAGACGGGAGTATTTGCAGCAAGTTTTCGAGGACATGAGTTGTAGCTCTTATGCTGAGCTGAAGACGGTTGCAGAGGACCGAGAGGAATGGAGATCGAGATGCAAGATTCTGTTGCTGCAAACCAATCCACCGGATTGATAATACGAAGAAGAACCTGTAATATCATCATCAGCCTGTATCCGTATACATTTGAATGTAGGCCTCCTCCATGAGACTCCATCCGTCTCGATCCTCTGCTCTCCGTGGCACGTTCAAATACTAATTGACTAAATTAAAATTAATACTAAGGTGCTGCATTGGTTACATGGACTTTCGAATTTCGTGATTCACTGACAGCTAATAGCGGTGTTTACTCAACTTTAGCAGAATAATTTAGTTTCTCGTAATGTGATGTCGTTCAGAAATCAGGAAGCTGTCGATATTGATCTCGGGACATCACCGGCATCTCTGGTGGAGAAGGGAACATCTAGCCCGGGGCACTGGGGCGCGAATTAGCACTAATTCGGATGCTATATTAAATCTAGAAGACCCTAGATTTACTTACATAATATGTATGGGAATACACGGTGGTAACGAAATTCGTACTAAATTGCAGAAAAAATGCTTGTGCAGTGACGCAATAATACTTCTTCGTCTATATCTCCTCCCTAGCTGGATTCAACATAACGACAATATCAAATATATATAGTGGAACTTTAAAATGGACACCTGCAATGCACTACACGCAGACCAGCCAGCCAAACAATTAAAGCGATTGCAGTCATTAAAAAACGCAGCGGCACGACTAGTCTACAACGCGCCCAAATTCTGTCACATTACCCCAATACTACACCGACTGCATTGGTTGAGAGTTTCGGCTAGAATCTAGTACAAATTATGCCTCTTAGCTTATAATGCACTCAACGGAACTGCACCGGGCTATCTGACAGAACTTATCAAGCCTTCAGAAATAAGCGCGCGTGGAGAGACACTCAGATCGGCTAGAGCAAATAGAAGCACCCTGCAGCTGACGGGAGGTAGTCCTAGCACCGTCTTTGGCAATCGGGCTTTTAGCTACGCGGCACTTAATGGCCTGGAACTCGCTACCTGAAAGCATAAGAGAGCTTAAAGCGGAGGCATCCTTCAGAAGCAGACTCAAGACCCACCTTTTTACTCAGAGAGGCAAAGAAGCGCTTTTGGAATGATCATTCGGTCATAAAAGAGCGCTATACAAATACTTGTATAATAATAATAATAAATACATATAAATAAGCGTAGGTCTTGTTAGATCACCGAAGTTAAGCTACATTAACCGCAAACACAAGTTGGATGGGTCACTGCATGTTTCTAATCGCGTGTCACTGATCGGGTTGAACAACTCATCGGGAGCGTTGATCTAATCGTCCAATATCCTAAAAAATCTATTGAAAAATCACGTAAAAACATGCCTACAGCTGCCGTATCTTTCATTCCTCGAGCTGTATATGTTGCCAGGTACGAGGCATGGACAATGACCAGAGGTAATACTTACCTGCCAGTGACTATGCCTCTTGGGAGAGTGATCAGACTGTTCAACGATATCGCCTCGAATATTGATATATTCCACTTGAGAGAAGCTCAGTTTCGACACGAGCTCCACGAATTTATTTATCAAAGTAATTTCGTGGAGTCTTCTGTTTAGCGAGCTCCGGGACTTTTTAAATCATT
Source organism: Glossosoma conforme (assembly GCA_022606575.1). Lineage (NCBI taxonomy): Eukaryota > Metazoa > Arthropoda > Insecta > Trichoptera > Glossosomatidae > Glossosoma > Glossosoma conforme. The sequence goes on along the minus strand of JAGTXR010000021.1, from coordinate 2,358,194 downwards.
GTATTATTTTTGTATTATTTATAAATTGTTCTGTTATATCCTGTTTCAGAATCGCATGAAATATTTATATTTGTAATGTTTCTGGAAGAAATAAATTGAAATTGAATTGAACCACTGACAAAGCTGAGTGGCGAAAATTTTTGGTAATATACGTTACAGATTTGGAAAGGATATGGGAAGAAGAAAAAAAGTAGTCTGTCCGTAGCTGTATTCTCTTGTATGTGTTAAAATTTAAAAAGTTAAGAAGCACTGCTTTAGAATTTAATCATATAAATGGCTCAGATAGTCAACCCTTTCAATACTCTAGCTGTCAACGAAAACTTTACGAGAAGTTTTAAAGGCCGGAAAGTTAAAACCAAAACACTCATTTGGCAGCATTGCAGCGAAAGGTCTGGACTTTGACGAAATCTCGTTAATTATGTGCTGTCATCTATTCTCAGGAGTTGTACAGAGAGAGTTTTAAGAGGTTTGCTTTGCGGAAACACCAGATGATGCCTATTCGAATCGGCATAGTGATGTAAAAGCCATGATCCTTAACCCTTTCGCATAGATTGTCGGCAAATGCCGTCATAAGATTCCTCGACCGTTGACATCGTTTGACGTGATATATCGTTTTGCTATTTTCTTAAAATAGTTTTTTATGCATCATCTGATAGCTAAATGATACAAGAATCAATGTGATATATGAAAATAGACCAGATGAGTACATTTACGCTTCAAATACTAGTTTTATAATTGACAGTATAATTTGTAATTAAACCGAGCCGTAATGAAAAGGTTAAGCATTTTTATGTCGGTATATTCTTCTATGGCCCATTTTTTCCCTGATGTTATTGATTAAAATGGGCCATAGAGAGGGGGTTAAAATACATGGCCAAAAGATTGATATGATAAGGTTTGCTGATGACATTGCTCTGATTGCTGAAACTGAAGATGAACTCACGGAAGCGCTGACATCCATGGAAAACATATTTAATTCCAACTACAATATGAAGATAAACAGCACAAAAACCAAAGTCATGAGAGTAAGCCGCAATGAGCAGCAGAAAATTAACATATCAATGCTAGGAGGACCCCCTAAAAGGATGCAAAAGAATTTGTATACCTTGGAAGTACGATCACCTGGGATGGCAGAACAAAAAGAGAAGTCAACAGTCGAATACATCAAGCAAGGCTAGCTTTCAATAAAAAAGCCAAAATTCTTGAGTCAAGGAATATTTCTTTAGGGCTCCGCAAGCAACTTGCCAAAACACTTGCTTGGAGCATCTTAATGTACGGCTGTGAGACATGGTGCTTATCTGAAAGTGATAAAAAAAGACTAGAGGCCTTTGAGATGTGGTCGTACAGAAGAATTCTCGGAATTTCCTGGAGAAACCACGTCACGAACAATGAGGTTCTCAGAATAATTAAGGAAGATAGGCAACTAATAAGAACCATCTCAGAGAGGCGAGCCCGATGGATCGGCCACATCATGCGCCACGATGGTCTTCTTCACGATATTGTGGAGGGGATGGTTGAGGGTAGAAACTGTAGAGGGCGCTCTAGACGGGAGTATTTGCAGCAAGTATTCGAGGACATGAACTGTAGCGCTTATGCTGAGCTGAAAAGGGTTGCGGAGGACCGAGAGGAATGGAGATCGAGATGCAAGATTCTGTTGCTGCAAACCAATCCACCGGATTGATACTACGAAGAAGATATTCTTCTTGGGTTGAGCCGCTTCTTAGAACAAAATGCTCATGCCTCGGGAGCATCGGGCTGATCATCCTATTTTTCATTTTTTTTTAATTAACAAATCACCCAAAAATATATCTCGGATATAAAACTACCTCATTTTCCAAGCACTCGGGCTTCTGTTCTGGAGGTTGTCGGGAACCATATTTATTTCCAAATGGTCCTTCAGTTGCAGATATGTTCTAAAACGAGGAATGGACAGTAGCATCTGACAGAACTAGTAATAAGTGGCAGCAATTTTATGGTGACCATATGTAGGTGGAAAAGTAAGATACAGACAATGAAGTACATCGCATTACAGTTATTTTCTCCAAGAAATGTTTGAACTTATAGATTTACATCACTGTTGCTCTAATATCGCCATTCTTCAGGGAAAAGTCGGCACATCTTCACAAACTCACAAACTCTTCACCGAGTCCCGAAAACTTTGCGCCCAGCGCGGTTGACCTCACCGCACTATGAATGAAATAAAACTTTAAGTTTTATATAATACATAAAATAATGTAATACTTACCCAACTCACGTTTCCATAAACTATGTATGAAACAAATCGTCTTTCATATACTCGTAGAAAGCAGTTACTTTGTATGTCATATTTAAATAATTAAACAAGTAAAACATTGTATGATATCAATGACTTCTAATTAACAATCACTTTACTGAGCATTGTTGATCACAAAAATATAAGCCGCGGTTTCGTACTCAATGAGGCTTTCATCAGATCCTTGCCTTCAAACAAATACTTTTTTTTATGTAAACACATACAGGAGAATACCGACAGATGGTGTTAGTAATTCTGAAGTCTCATCTGTGGAATTGTGTTGAACCGCCACTGTCATAGACTAGAGCCCGAAATTCATGCATCATCCTTATTATTATTATTATTATTATTACAGAAATTTACTATGAATGGGTGGTCTTCACGGGCCGACTTTCATCTTCCACCAATTTTAATTAATAGGCTTTGACTAGCATTTTACGCTGAGGGATCAAATTCACACCAACCGGAGGTATTTTAGAGCTCAGAAATCGATAAAAAATACTTTTTCTTTTTTTAATCTCAGTCGGGGATCGAACCCACGACCTTTGGCTTGCAAAGCAAACGCTTTTACCATTGATGTATACCCTCCGGCGAAAATATGCCATATCATCAAGTTATAATATAAACAATACTGTATCTGGCATTTTACATGTGAGCCTGATGGTATTCATAGAGATTCGTGAATAATTGCAACGCTTTACAATTTATTAAAATATTAACTTTTTAAGTCATGGATTTAAATATTTATTAGAATATTATTTTATTTTTTCAATATTCTAATCTTCTTTTATATATCATTGACTATGTTACAATATTTTTAGTAATTAAATATACACATCGGGCAGGAGATAGTCGAGTGGACTAGGGTAATGAACAAGAGCAACGGTTGGTTCCAAGGCTCGCGGTTCGCATCCCGCTTCTGCCTATATTTTTTCAGAATGAATTGATGCGTATAAAGAATATGATGTATTGGATGTGTATATTTAATAACTTACTTTTTAAGCTTCACAGGAATCGAATTCGCGAGCTCTAGCATTAGATTCGAACACTTTACTTCTTGTAAAAAATATTTAGTCCAGCTGAGAGTGTGAGGTTATAAAATTAAGTCTAATTATCATAAATTATAAGCACAAGCTTAAATAATTGAATTATAATATATACTGCATCTGCTATTCATTGGTTATACATTTTTTTATTATTACTATGCAAAAAAAACTAATTGTTTTATAATTGGATAAACCTTAATCACGTTTGGCGTCTGACTAAGTCTCTCAAAGAACCGAGCGATTAGTTTAACGTCTAGAACACTGGTTGTCAACCAGTTGGTCATCCCTCCTGAAGTAAATTTTAACGTTAAAGCGGTGAAAGGAGGTCAATTGTAAACACAGTCGATTCCGCTTAATTGGGACTCCGCTCAATTGGGACTGCCGCTTATTAAGAATTTCAAAAAACAGAAATCAAACCCAGAAACCAATAGTTAATTTATATGTTTAATTGGGACAAAATTCCGCTTAATTGGGACAATAAATTTAAGATCACAGCACACATTATGTTACACATATGTATTCTCAAGAAAAAATATGCACAAAGAATTTAATGTGATGCGTTGTCTCGCACAAAAAAGTGTATGGCCGTGTTACAGCGTTATTTTATGCAGGAAGGATGATGAAGGGAGCCCTACATCCGCACTGAATATCTGTGCTGAATCTGTATAAGTGAAATGTTACAAAAAAAGAAATTTTTACAGTAATATTTGTAATTTATATGATAATTTATATTACCTATATGTAATTTACAGTTTCCAAGAGCTTATAAAATAAAATTATTGAAAAAAAAATGCAATGTTTAATTTTATGTGTGTTTTACTGGTTAACGGCCTAAGTTGCCAAACCCAAATAATTGAATTAAAAAAGAAGTTAAATTCGCTCAATTGGGACAGCCGCTTAATTGGGACAAAATGCCCAAGTCCCGATGAGTCCCAATTAAGCGGAATCGACTGTACATATATTTTTTGAATTTTTAATTTTTTTCACATTCTAGTGACAGGAATAGTTTTTAAACACCATACTTTCGACTAGATCAGCGATATTGGCACACCGTTAGTACAAGTATCGCAAAGTTAAGTAACATTGGGCTCAAACCACAACTTGGATGGGTACCGGCTGTCGGGTCTGATGGGTCGCTGCTTAGGATCAAATGGACTAAATCTCGGTAGCGTCGGACTAATTACCCGACCACCTTAATACATATAATTAACGAATCATCCAAAATAAACCTCGGATACTCCGCCATCTCTTCCCCGTGTTTTCTGTCTAAAGGGTCATCAGGAACAATATATATTACCGAAGGCTGTTTTTTTAATTTTTGCTTACCAAACATATCCATTAAATTTTCGTTAGCAAAACGATCGTTATTTTTATTCACCAATATTCAAATCAAAATAGACGTTGGTTTTTACAGCAACAAAATCGGAGCCAAAAAATGGCGTTTGTTTTTACTCGACAAGTTAATAAGTGTTATCGAGTAAATTTGTGTGGTATGATATTGTGGCTCTTGGGTTGAGCCGTGTGTGGCGAACTTCTTTCAACCAATATTTCGACCGCCATTGCAGGGGTCTTCTTCGGGATTGATAATTTATTTAGTTTTGAGTTGGTTTATTCAGATAATATATTTTATTTGTGTGGTATGTTCTGAAAATTGCGGCTTAAGACGTGAATTGCATACGAAAAGGTTGGCAATAACTAGTCTACAATTTTTTTCTCTGCTCGCTAGAAAACTCGGCACATGGCAAATAAAAAAATCTGTGTAATTTATTCGAGAGGAGCTCTTGGCGTAAATCTCAAAAGATAATAGGGAAAGTAGTTCAAATCTTTTTAGCAATAAAACTAAATTGTGGGCGTTTTCATAAAGCAGATTAATAATTACGTATTCCACCCACGACTTAATTGCCTAGCTGCATTGTTTAAAAAAAAATAAGAAGAAAATACATTTTTACTAAACTGTTTACTTATTTTATTCATTGTATATGAAAAGCCCTGAGAAATTGTCGCATAACGAATTTGTGGTCGTTTTTGTCGCATCTCATCAAAAACAAATGCAGACTTAAATAGGTTTTGAATATAGATTCTTGCATAGAATTCTTAGGGTACGTTGGATTGACATTATAACGAATGACGAGGTAAGGAAGCGGACAAGACAGCCTTCCATGCAACCGACGATTGCTGAGACATGTTTTTTAGATTCCACAGGAGAGTATAAGCTACAGGTGCTTTTTTTCAAGTCCCAGGACTGTCGTACTTGGCGCAGCTTCCGTAGACTGAGCTGACATGATAAGAAGCGAGAACCATGGCAGCTAGCAGGGCTTTGTGGCGGAGGTTTGTGACAGAAATATGCTCCGGCTAAGGGAATGGATATGGAACGATAGTCATGATTATATAAAAAAAAAAAAAGTACCCAAATGTTAAATCAAATTCCGTCTCTTCCCTTTCTTCAAGTATGCTGCTGAGCCATTTACCAAATAGATATTTTTTATAGCCTGTGATATAATACTCGTACATACAAAGTAAAAATTGAAGGATCTATGTGGTGGGAAGGACCTCATAGCTGAGATGGTGGCGGATGAACCGAATTAGCGGTTAACGGCGGCTTTCTAGCTTTCCAAGAAAGCTACTGCTTTTACGTCACGTGGCAACCGGCAGTAAAAAAAAACCCGCCAAAAAAAACATGATGCACCAGAAGATCTGAAAGACTACAGGCAACCTGAACTGCAACTGTAGACAAGGATCTGAAAACTCTGGGCTTGATCGAGAATGCAACGCAGGACAAACATGACGAACGTGCGCAAGGGGAGCCGACCCCAGATTATGAGAAATGGCGAGGTTAAAGAAGGTTCAAGAAGAAGACACAAATGTAAAATGTAATAATTATTTTGTAATTCTAATAAAATTATTCAAAAAAAATAACGTACATGCAATCATCTTGAATGATGAAAGATTTTGTTCACTGCTCACTTTTTCAATCACCCAGATTTTAACAGTTATCGATTTTTAGGTTTTATTTTTATGAAAATACTACTATTGCTATGCGGCAACTCGCATATCACACACGGAAGATTCAAAATAAATAATTAATTATTATTACTTTTAATTTACGGCTATGAATCTAGAATTTCATTTATTCGCGTAATTGAACACTAAAAACAAATTTATGATAACCAGAAATTTGTTCTAAATTTGAAATACAATTTGAAATATTCCAATCGGTAGGTACTTAAAGGACATATCTACACTTGGGAACATTTAAATCCTAGAACTAGGAAGGAAACAGTAAAAGAAAGGTAGGATTGGCAGCAGACATAACTGAGTGGCGGAAAATTTGTGGTGATCATATATTTCATTTATGGAAAGAAGGTATTTTAAATTGTACTAATTACATTATGAACATTTTAGCAGTAAGAATAAAAGAAACATTTTAATATATTAATTAAAAGCGTGAATCTATAATAATATCTCTATTATTTATATTGCAATAAAATATCACTACTCTAATCGAATTTATACTTTTGGTAAATTATAAAGATTTAAAAATATTTACCTATCGTATCTACATATATAACTACCGGCATTGCACACAAATAAATAAGCAATGAAACAAACCATATTTCAGTTTTATAATCGTATATACTCGGAAGATGTTAAAAGATATTAATTATTATTATATTAGTATTTGTATAGCGCTCTTTTATGACCGAATGATCATTCCAAAAGCGCTTCTTTGCCTCTCTGAGTAAAAAGGTGGGTCTTGAGTCTGATTCTGAAGGATGCCTCCGCTTTAAGCTCTCTTATGCTTTCCGGTAGCGAATTCCAGGCCATTGGTGCCGCGTAGCTAAAAGCCCGATTGCCAAAGACCGTGCTAGGACTACCTCCCGTCAGCTGCAGGGTGCTTCTGTTTGCTCTACCCGATCTGAGTGTCTCTCCACGCGCGCTTATTTCTGAAGGCTTGATAAGTTCTGTCAAATAGCCCGGTGCAGTTCCGTTGAGTGCCTTATAAGCTAAGAGGCATAATTTGTATCTTATTCTATTATTATGAATAGGTATTTATTCTAGAATTTACACGACCTACTTTATAGGGTTTTTTAACCTATGAGGTACCTTTTAATATTTTATACCTGCCAACAACAAAAAAGCTCATTTAATAACATGCAACATCACTTTTAGTAACATCAAAAAGGAAATGAAGCGCGGTCGGTTTATTAACTTAATGTGTTGCCATTTGTTACGAAACTTTCCAACCCTGGCCGACAAGAAGCCATATCTCATTCGGTATGACAACTCGAGACTTGACTAGCAGTAAAGAAGGGATGGACCATCATAATATTATTGTATTATAATGCTTCTTAAAAAAAACTTGCACTATACATTTTGACATCAGCACGATGTAGCCCTTGCTAACTGGTACTGAAAACCTCGATAGATAATCTTTCGTCTCGTGTTTTTGTCGCTTGCCATACCTTTATGTATGTGGCCACATTGGGGCTAGTTACATAGTTTTGCCACCGGCGGCGCTGGTGACCGAGCGCGGGCTGCGGAAGTGCCGCGGCCGTCAGTCGGTCTCCACCCTTTGGCTTGGCAAGATCGCATGGCGGCCACGCGGCATGTCAACCCGCGTGGTCGAAAGCTTGTAATGTTTTTAAAGTAAATATAATCTGTGCTTCTAAAAGAAAGTGTTTGTCTGATGACCTGCTCCTCATCCTGCCCCTCGCGACGTAATAACGCCCCTCTTTTTGAGAGAGGAGGATGTTAATTTTTATTCGTATCCAATGAGTTAGTTGTAACAGGAGACTGAAGGTTCAATGTGAAAGTGACGATTTTCAACTTTATCTATTGGTATGATTATAGACAGGCGTATACAACTGGGATGAGCAGCTTTTTAAAAACTTAAGTACATTTTTAAAGCGAAAATTCCGCAATGTCTTAAAACTAAGGCGTTTAACCAATGCATCCTCCCTGTATTAACTTATGGTGCAGAGACGTAGAATCTAACAAGTCTTACCCATAAAATAAACGTCACCCAGCGTGCTATTGACAGATCCATGCTAGGAGTGTCGCTAAAAGAGGATATCTGCAGAAGAGATCAAGTAGTGGAGGCTACCCAATGAATAGGCTTACTAAAGTGGCAATGGGCAGGACATATCTGTCGAAGAGACGACGGTCTATGGGTAAGAAAAGTACTGGAGGGGCGCCCAAGAACTGACAAACGAAGCATTGGTCGACCCCTGCAAAATGGATTGACGACATAAGGAGAATAGCGGGAGTGACTTGGATGCGGAAGGCGGAAGTTCGAAGAGAAAGGAGACTAATGCGGAAGGCTTACGTTCAACAGTGGACGGATACAGGCTGATGATGATAATTAAGAGGTAATGTGTCGGCCTGCCATGACTTGGGTTCGATTCCTGACAATGCTTATTAATAAAAAACATTTATAATCAATGTACGAAATAAGTTGTATGAAATTGATCTGTCACTGTCTGGATATAAAATCAACACATCGGATTTTTTGACAGTTTATTTATTTTCCTTCAATGACATTACAAAATAGGTAACATTTCAATGCGTCATTAAAGTAGATACAACCATAAGTGTGGCGATGTAAATTTATTGACACATTTAGTGTCAATGACCTCACACTCAGAACTAGCGTCAGGAGACTCAAGATAAATAGCTTGACTTGTAACAACAAAAACCCTGTCATAAGTATATCATGATTGACACACAAATAACAAGGCATTATTGTCACAATAAAACGTCCAATATTTTGCATCTATCAACGCCAGCACTGAATCTGAAGTAATATTACACCAAATATGTCAATATCTTCACTTAAACTGGTCTCAACCACTGTTCACTGCGATTCTTTCGTCTTACACGTATCCAGGGTTGAACGATGGTCTTTTCAGGCCACACTTCAGGCTCCATGAGAGACTCTAGCGAAGTCGCGATGACCCCGACTTTGAAAGAAGTTGACAGCGTCCGTCTGCTGATAATCCTCCTGATGGTCATCCAAGAGGGATATTGCAATAAATAATAAATCAGATAAAATCCGATTATGCAAAAATCCTACAACAATCTATTTGCATAAACACACGTAAATGGGTGGAAATATTTTATAAATAAGAGATAAATCGTAAATTTTACAATTAATTGATGTTTCCTTCATTATTCATTTTGTAAATTCACTTCCTGAAGAAAATATCATATTTCGGTGTTTTCCAAAATGACAGCGCTCTGATTTCCAATGACAAATGAGGAGATTAAGAATTAACGGTGCATACCCACGTAAAATAAACAACACCAAAACGTAAGACGATGATTTATCTTGAATGATAAAGATAAAGGTATATTTTTATCAAATCCGCCCGATATTTCAAGCACCTGGACACAGTAAATTGTCGTTTCAGTTTTGTAAGCTCAGATTGTCTATGCTTAATCCCAGAACACGTGTATACCCGAAGGTTCATGGATGTCACGACCTATCGTCCCCAGACAATTCGTTCAATGGCTTAACTATAACGACGTGGGGCGCACTGGACGTCTGGTGCACGGGAAATTTGGCGCACGGAACAACTGGTGCACTGGCTGTCTCGCTAACCTTACCTAAGCTAATCTAACCTAACCTAAGGATTTTTCCAGTGATCGTAGAGTTCAAAGATCCATGGTCTCGTTAACTAAATAACTTAGGTTAGATAAGGTAAGGTTAGCGAGACAGCCAGTACACCAGCTGTCCCGTGCATCTAATGTCCTGTGCACCAGACGTCCAGTGCGCCCCACGTCGTTACCGATGAGTCGTTGGAAGAATTGTCTGTCGACGAAATGCGGCGGAACCGTTAACATCGGATCATAGATGGTTCATGGATTGGAACTTGCATAGACTGCGGCTGTAGTACCAGATAAATATATATGGGTGTTCAATAATCTGAGTTCTTTTAATAAGATCGGATTATGAGCCCAACGCTCCCGCATTTATAGTAACTTATATACCTAACTGTGTATTGAAATGTGTTTTTTAATGATTATGTTAAAGACAAGTTTTTTTTTGTTTTACAAGTTCATAAATTTATTAAAAACGATTATATAATTAATAAAATTGCTGGCAAATAGGAACTAATTATAGAAATATTTATTTATTACTTCTTAATATTGTGTAAATCAAGGGTCGTCAACCTGGTCCGTACCGCCCACTAGTGGGCGATACGGGCTTTCTTGGGGGCGGCGGTGGGTGATTTTTGTCTATACAATCTCCTAAATTCCTTCTAGATTTTTTCCACCCATATACTGAATTGAAATGTAGCGCGGTTGGTGGGCGTTAGGGAAATTTTATCATGAAAAATAAGCAAAAGTGGGCGCTAGGCATAAAAAGGTTGACGACCCCTGGTGTAAATGCATTCTTGAAACAATGAAGACTTAAAAATGTAAGTTATACCTATTCACAATAAAAACCCTACAATTTGACATTTCATTTATGGCAAGGTAGATCCGTAGCCTGTTTTAGCAACACAAATCCCTAAATGGAATTAAATATTGTTAACTCGACTTCTTATAATATGCAGAGTAATTTCTACTACACAGTTTAATTGCGAATATAATTTAGTTTAATGTGGACGAAGTGAACTAAATTTTATTGAATTATCAAATAATACACGATTTTAATATTTTGTACCTAACTACCCTAAAATAGAAAAAAAATGCATTTTAAAGACAAGGTGACCTTTTATGAATTAAGTTTTAAAAACTGTCGCTAGATGTCGTTAAGCTACAAAATATTTGAAATTCAATTATATGTGATTAAAAAAGTGAACAATATGTCATTCATTGTTAAATTATGTAAGCTATAAATCAATTGATACTTTACATTACCATTCCGTACATAATAATAAATAATTTACATTTTATCAGTAATATCCGAGTTAAAGCATATTTGTAATTAGCTTCATCATTAATGATTATTATTGATAAAAAATTGTCAAACTTTTTTTCATTTTCTTGGCTCACCTCATCTCAAAGTAATAGTTTTTAGAGCATTTTTTTTTTAAAAATTCATTAGACTTTGTAACAATTCAAGAATTAATTTAAGAAAATATTACAATTCATTGAAATCACATATAAATTTGTAAGTACATATATAATTATATATTATAATTATTATTAGGTTAAGTCTATCATATATTCGATAATGTTTATTAAAGTATTTCATATTGTTTTGATAAACATAAAGTCTTCAAATAAATACCATATTGGTCAATTCATCTCAATTTATAAAAAAAATAAAAAAAAATAAAAAAAATAAATAAAATAAAAAAAAAAAAAAAAGGACAGGATTTCAACACTTAGAACTGCATGAAAAGGGCACTCAAGTTATCATTCATTCGTTAACACTCTAGCACTTGCTATTATAGCCACTAGTTCTGTTGAAATATTAAAAATACTTATATGTATCAGCCATTCACATTGATCCCCATATAGGTGTAAATACACAAATTGCTTTTATATGAGAATGATGCATTAATGCCTACTAGCATTGTTTAAATGTAAATAGTGGATTAACACATCACAAGCAGCGCTTAGGCATACAATAAGTGTCATAGAATCTACCGTCCACAATCTTCAAACAGTATTTAACTGTAAGCGTTTACAACACATTACATTTACACATACACTTTACGTTGTTTCCCTAGAAAATAATAAATGCTAGGACTAATTATCCTTTCTTTTTGACGTCAACACGAACATGCTGTCCAGCGAAGCTCTCTTTGGCAGTTTCTCTTTGAGTGTTTGAAAGAACTCCGAATCTTTATCTACTTTATCAATGTACCATTATCTCATATGATCCACCAGCCTAGATGGTTTCATAGCGTCATTGCTTCGGTGTCGGCGGGAAGCGAGGTCTATTAGGTTCCTTAAAATGGGACAAAGCTTGTTGAACAGGGGCCAAGATGTGATTCTCTTCGTAGACCCTCATTTTCATCTCATAGACCCCCATTTTTTTTCCTGTTGCAGTAGACCCCTTGGAGGTCCTCATAGACCCCTAAGGGGTCTATATGGACCACTTTGGGAATCACTGACCCAAAGCATTGAAACTACAATGTCATCGCTGAAATAAAATACCTCAAACATGTTGTATTTAAGGTGACTTTTCAGTATTTATTTTAAATAAGAGCATTTAATACTTTTTATTAATATTATTATTATTATACATTATCTGAGTTTTTACTATGTATTTAATTATACTGGCAGTATTTTAATTCAACTATCATTAATCAGTCAACATTGTTCGAGAACTTTCAATCTTCTGAAGAATTCTGATAACTACTTAACATTTTTATGCACCAATAGGTGAGAATAAATCCTTGCGTTGCTGGAATAACACACCTATAAGTGTGCAAATGCATATAAGAGGAAAAAAATATTTTCCGAGAAGATATCAATTTCAATTTTTACACATGCATGGATGAGAATATTCAAGCTCATTTTTTTCAAGAAATATTTTTTTTCCATTCCTTGTAAGACCATAATCAAGCAGTTTTTCCGTAGCATTTATTTTTAGGAAAAAAAAAAATTATGTTGTATTTTTTTTAATGACTCGGTTTGATAGACCTATAGTTTTCGAAGTCAGAGCAGCAAAAAAGAGTACAAACTCTAACAAGTCTTTTATGAAAAAAATTATGTAACAAAGTTATTGATGTTTCCAAAAAAAAATTTAATTTCTGGAGGGGGTTAAAAAAAATTGAGTTTATTTTTAGTGATAAAAAGCAAATTAAGTAAAATTAGGAAAAATTATTGCAAAAAAAAATAAACCCAGAAGTGCTTAAAATAGAAAGCTGTTCATTCTAGTAAAACACAGGGTTTAAAATTTCATGATAAATAAATGTATATTTACCTTATATCTCATACAAAGTTTTCTGGATTATGTTTAGGCAATGGTTGTTTCTCATTGAAGAAATAGCAACCCACGACACACTCCACTCTATGTTTGGGTATGAAAAGATAACCACACGGCTCAAATCAAGAAGAAGTTATCCTACAGTCAACAACGGAACTGGTGATACCTGAGGCCATCCTCCGGCTGAACGTGTAGAGAAGCGCAACTGAGGGGAATACTTGGATTGCCCCGAAAGAGGACCTAGCCCCTGGACATGACCAGGGGTGGAATATATGGAGGTCCCTTAACAGACTTCGGACCGGAGTTTGCAAGACGATGACACAAATGAAAGCCTGGCAGTTCTACAGCGGACTGACTGAATGTGACAGCGGCATGGAGCAGACCCTGTCACGCCTTCTGGAGTGTGCGCTGTGCCCGAATAGCTGCACCTAGAAAGACCGGATGATGGCCGGGAGTAACGCCATCCATCGCCCCCATTTCTGGGCAGACAGGATCTGACCCTGTTGTTTCCGACACGATTTTATATATATTATATATATTGAAGAAATAAAACAAGCGAATTACCAAAAATATTATATTTTTGTCATCAAATACAAAATGAGACTAGAAGTCATATTTAACAAAAAAAACTTAAATTTAAAAATTAAATTAAATTAAACTCTTAAGAAAACAATATTATAAACATCATCATTAAAATTAATATTTCTAAATTAAATAATTGTTAAATTGGCCAATACTTTGTTTACAAGTGTGGCATTGATTAATACTAAAAAAAACCAATAGAGTAATTATAACAATATAAAAAAATAACATTCATATGATTTTTTACACCTGGCAATTTCACCAAATCATGATCAAAATATTCACCAATCTTTACAAAAGATTGTTTAAAAAATAATAATTTGATTAAATATTCAGTTACAAACGATCCATTACATGATTCTTAAAAAGAAGTGGTCAATTTACTTACATCTAATATGATGAAAAAAAACATTCAAATAATCTCCACAAACATTAATAAATTAAACCATCTTACTTCATCTCTAATCCATTTCTTTTCACTTTTTCAGCATTTTGGGTCGAGCTATGATGGCATCACTTTCCAAAATTACGACAATCTTTGCCTTCACCGCTCAACCCAAAAGCCATGAATCATCCTAATACCAACAAACAAAAACAAATGAGTGAAAATTCCAATATTCAATGTTGACTCAATGGTATTATATATATGCTCTAAATAAGAGCCTAGCTGATGCTCCAACAATATTGATCAAAATTTACACCCACCTGAATTTTAACAATCCTTAAGAACTTTTTACAGTTCATTCCTTTGTCCTTGGCAGCCTGTACCTATACAACCTCTCTGCAGCATCCACATTTGATTCCATACTACATTTCCTATCCTTAAATGAAACATCCGCTTAAAATAAAATGCATTCATGATTATTAAAATAATAGTTTTAAATTATACTAAACAATATTTTATTTATGAGGTTTGATTCATAGAGGTTGTATGAGTAAAATATATTTCACCGATTCTCCGCGAGAGGAGAGACATCTTCCACCCTTCGTCACATTCACTCATTCACTTCAGGACAATTCTAAATCTTTTCCGGCGTATTACGGTATAATAAAATATCTTGATTCACAGATTATTTAATATTTGAGATATACGACAGATACTATTACGTAAGTCTCTCAATAACATTAGTGAAGGAGAACAATTGTTAATAACTGCACGCAAATATAGATACACTATGTTTTAGCGCCCTAATGTTTAACGCACTAATTACCATAGAAGTTTTAGAACGTACTTCCGGCAGCTGCATTTCATGGTCACTCCATCTAATAGGAATACATTCAAGTGATTCTCTTGCTTCAACCATTCCAGGCCTGAGCCAAATAGAGAAATATGAAAAAGAGTCTTTAAATATTTGAAAATAATAAGAGAATACTTGTCCCAAGTAAGGTAAACGACTAATTATTTAACAGTCCACATTGTTCGTGCAGATGATTCCAGTGTGATGGACGATAATGTAAAAAAGAATGTGGCCAAACTCGATCAGTGGCAACTAGTGTTTCACAACATGGCAGAGAAGTAGTTCAGTTGACGTTAGAACTCATTGTGAGCCTAATAAACTACAGACTAGAGCCAAGAAAAGAAAGATTATCAAGTTTATTACAAAGCACGATAAGTTTGACAGATGAGAGCTTGGTTCTAGTCCATAATGTAATATGTCCATGATCTTATGGGCTACCTACGCAAGCAATACAAACAGTATGATTGCTCAACTATTGAATATTTTAATTAGTCTAACAATCATCGATTTTGTAGGTATCCTTTTAATGATTTGTGTTGGTGGATGACGGGTGGTGATGTTGGGAAAGCGGTGCGCCGCTCACTCCTGCTTGAGGATGCCCATCTCTTCCAGCATCTGTTGCATGCCTTCTGGCACCCTGCCCTCGTCTATCTCCTTTGCCCACACCTGGTACTGTAAACATAAACAATCAAATGTTACAACTGAGAGTCTATGTTAGAACTTTTATGCGTAACATTAGAATTTGAAAAAATGCAACTTTTGAATTAATTTGTGTCAAATTTTGTACAAAGATATTAGATGGTATTGTGGCTTTTAGGTTTAACCGTGTGTGGCGAATTAGTCTCTTCCAATATTTCGACCGCCATTGCAGGGGTCTTCTTCAGGGTTGATGACTTAGTGATGAGTTGGTGTCTGGAGGTAGTTTAGCCGTCAGCCTAACGTACCTCCACGAGCGTCATGTCGGAGAGTCATGTACGGTGGGTCACACACGGCTTAACCCAAAAGCCACAATACCAAATCTGGCCGTTGAAAACCTAAGAAATTATTTAAAGATATTAGATGTTTGAAAAAAAGATTTCATGTTCACAAATTGATATGTTAAGTGTAAATGTTCTAATGTTTTAAGAATGACAGTGTATTATGCAATACATATAATTATTTTAAGAAGCTTAAAAAGTATAGAGTACTTTGCATTAAGTAAGTTTGATCTGTAAGTCAACATGTATACCCCAGTCCTTTTTTGAAGCAACTTAGCATTTAAGCATTATTTTTGGATGGCAACACTACTTTTTTTACGCGATTTAACTCCTTATTACTTACTTGATACTTTATTCAGCGATGTTTTGATTGTCGGAACCAATTCATTAGATTATACGAAAGTTAATTTTTTTTGACATGATACTTTCTGGAACCAATGTATCGCTTAAAAAAGGGATATGGTAAATAGCATATTGACCATAAATATTAATCAAAAATATTATATTCCAAACATTTTTTTATGTCACTATGAGTTATGGAATTCCAATAAGAATTATTATCGATCGAAAACAGTAAAAACTATCCCGCTTTAACATTTTCATAAAATTGGATGATTAAACCGACGCTACTGAGGCTTGGACCATTTCAACAACATATAAAGAACCGTTATACGTAAAAAAACGCCGCATTCACTACAGGAAAAAAGTCCGATACAAAAAAAAAAGCGTGCAATGTAAGAGGGTTGATTGTATATTCAAAATAAAGGCTAAAATAAAGAAGGTAAGTCAGACTGACCTTCTCCAGCTCCTTCCTCAGCGCCAGCACGGCCTTTTCTCTGTCAGTTACTAGCTCCTCAAGGTATTGATAGCGGAGTTTCTTGCGGGCGCGGCACTCCCACGCTTTCTGCCTGCTGCGCTCTGCTGGGACATGACCAAACACCATTATTATTATTAATCATACAATTCCACAACTTCAGCATTTTTAAATAGCAAGTACAAAAATACAATAAAAGAGATTTTAACCCTTTGAAGAGTGAGTTAATTTTGTTGCATACATAGCATGAGAGTGAGTTGAGATGCCTCTTCCGAATCTTCTTCCGAAGAATCATTCATATGAAACACCGAATCATCAAGATCTTCTATAACCTACTCATCCTCACTTTCCACAAATATATTATTTATTTTGAAGGGTTTGTTCACAATACACTATAAAAATCGAAATAAGTTCACAATTATGTATATTTTAGCCACCAATAAAATCAATTGATTTGAATAGCAGAATCTAATTCCGAAAGGAGTGACAATACATACGAATTGTTTGGTGAGGATTACAACAATAAAGATCTACATATATATTGAAGTCAAAACACCGTTGTTTAAAATTTTTTTTTGCAATGTTTACATATTTTTATTTATTTAAAAAATAATGCACCAGGGTGTGTCAACGTACCGGTACTCAAAAGGTTAATTTTAATAAAACATGAAATGTTATAAGATAGGTAATATATATATATAATCGTGACGGAAACAACAGGGTCAGATCCTGTCTGCCCAGAAGTGGGCGACGTCGATGGCGTTACTTCTGGCCATCATCAGGTCTTCCTGGGTGCAGCTATTCAGGCACAGCGCACACGCCAGATGGGTAATTGTAATATACTTAAGTAAAGACTAGAGAAAAAATAAATCAAAAGAATAAACTACAAAACACATCCCAGCATCTCAAATTATGCGTTTATTAAATATTTTATTAAATGTTTCACACATTGAAAACAATTTTATTTAAAAAATAGACATTATAAATAAACATACCATATCATAAGACTATTAGAGACTTGTAGCAGCAAGAGTTGTTATATTTCAAAAGACTACATTTTTAAACATTAACCCATTGGTTACTTAGAATTTTCTTAGCGAACTTGCAAAAAACAACAAGCGATTTTAGAGCATTTTTTAGTACTTTAAAAATTTAACATAACTTTATCTTTTTTACACTAGATTGTAAAAATAAAAATAAATTTCATTCCAAACAGTTCATACTTCAGATTAAGCAAATAAAAATTTAATCAATAATAATATTAGCCAATAAAAAAATATAAACAAAAAATAAAATATTCAAGCTCTAATTTTGATTTTGAGATCATACATGATGTAAATAATAAATCTTTATTACTGTCAACTTGTGTTATATTCCACGCTTCGTGTTTTTCGCATGAGAATCAAACGTCGAATATTCGACGCTTAGTAACCAAAGGTTTAAACAACATCATGTATAAGAATATTTGTGCGCCTCAATGAGCAGCAGCAGCAGTAGTTAAAATATTGTTGATGTAAGGCTGTACCTAGTTTGGCCTTCATGTCGACTCTGTCCGGCGCTGCCTTCCTTCCTGGCTTGCGTCCCCTCTTGCCGCCCTCCTTACGCGCTTCTCCTCGGGGCCCTTCCTGCAAAAATAACATACAAATACATCAAACACATCACATACAACATCGAGTACCAATGTAAAAGTACAAATCAAAAATCTAGGGGATTTAATTGCGTCTAGCCGGACATCAAAGTGAAGAGAGAACATTGTACAGAGGAAGGATAAGTAGGGCAAGTGAAAGAAATGTGTAACAGCAAATTGTGAAGACCAAATTCTATATCGCATACCATCTTACATGTGCCAACGTCATAGACTACACCCCGACATTCGTCTACCACCGATTTTAATAAATATGCTATGACTGGCATTTTACAGATGTTGGATCAAAATTCAAATTAAATGGGATATGGAATAAAGCAGGAGTCCGAAGAACATGAGTCAATGGGGAATAATACTGCAACAGGGTGTATCACTGCAGTTAGACTTTTAGAGCACATCATAACATACTGTCTCAGTACCCGACTAGTCGCTCTTCCTATGGTCTCATGATAAGCAACTGATGGACCTTCGATATTACGAGATTCCAGACGGACATTTTACGAAGGGTATTACGAAGAAAATTTAGAGTATCGGACGGTACATAAAAGATTCGGACCACTCATGAAGCAACGGATGAGATACTTCTGTAAGAGACGATGGTCAATAGGAAAGAAAGGCATTAAGTGGTGCCCAAAAACATTGTATTAAATGTTGATCAACTCCTTAACCCTTTACGTGTGAGGTGCGGATATATCCGCACCAACTTGCAGTGCTCTTAAGTGCAAGGTGCGGATTTATCCCACGCCCTGAAAAAAACACGTCGCTTCAGTGCGAAATGCGGATTTATCGGAATACTATATTAAATATAATTTTGTTCCATATTACGACATTCCTTCATCAAAATTTTTTTTTACGATATGTATTGAGTTGTGGGTCATTCATGTTTCAAATTTGCCCTTTTTTAAAAATAATAAAGAATTTATTTAATTTAGTTCTGAAGGTGAATATAAATGCAGCACTGACCAATCAAAACACATTTAAAAAATAGTCCTTAAATATTAAACTTTATTTTTCATTGACTAATTGACTTAATTTCGCGACTTTTTATGAAATCTTATTCCGCACGTAAAGGGTTAAAAGATGAAATAACTACATCAGAAAAATATTTAATTTGCTATGAGCAGATGCGGAAGTAATTTTGCCAAATTTCATCTACAGTAAATATCTTAGAAAAAAATATATAAACCAATACTGTATTGAGGTCACATTAGTGACACAGATGATATTTTACGGATTTAAAAAGACAAAGAACTTTGATTTGTTTTTATAAAAATTGCAATAATTGATTGATGCAATCGATGCAAAAAAAAAACTGAATAAATTTTGTATTGTAATCACATAAGTGCGATAAGGCAGGCAATGATAAACATCATTAATGAGTGAATTACTCGAGAAGATAAATAAGTCAACAAAAATTGTGTAATATTATTATAACTGAGCCTGGGTTGTATCTATCTATTCACATCAATATTTACCATAATATTATGTACACAAGTAGAGATATAACAGGAAGAAAATAATGCGATGTTTACAATTATATTTTTCTTGCATAATTATTATTAACATGGTCACCCTATACAATGCTGATTCACTCGTATAATTTATTTTTGGACCAATGATACTCTTACTAAAATGGCGCGAAAACCTACAATTTGGCAACTTGTTAGGTTAGGTTGTAAAAATGAAAAAGCTGAAACGGCGGGAAAGTGCGTCGCAGTATCGGCAATAGACAAAAATTAGAACATTTTCAGGGTTATGATTGGGATACAGTTCAGTTAATCCGATGTTCTAAAACTTTTTATATCCGCGAATACCTATTTCTTTCGAGTCTTTGCTGGCCACTTGTTCCCCCCATTTTTTTTTTAAACGGTATAATATTGTACAACATCTTAGCTGACGTGCAATAAAGAATAATCTTACCGGTATTAAATGGCGAAAGTATATTTTTTGCTGAATATCATAATAATTATAGAAAATATTTCGATAATACGATTTTTTTAAGGTATCGACACATTGGTGCTTTTGAAAAAAAAACAAAGACTCATCTCAGCTGTTTTTTAATTACCGACGAACATAAATATTTAGATGAAACTGCTTTCAGCTTACATTGATTCAGTTATAAGTACGTAATTTGTATTTTTTTCAATTTCGGCATACCTATATTTGACGGTTGCAATTTAAGTGCAGCGAATCATGGGCGAGGTCGACCATGATAAAATGCATTCTGTTGTTTTAAATCGCTAATCTCGCATCGGCCTGTTGCGACTAGATGCAACCTTGTGTATTGCAGTGCGCAATGATATATTTGTACAACAAAAACGGACAGTGCGCATTTAAAAAATCAACGAAACAGATGATTACGGATTTATATAGAATTTCTTACAAATACTTGACCCTTTAACTTCCAAAAGCGTCTTAAGACGCATAATTTTCTGTGAACGGAGCGCCGCTCATACAAAAATTACGTCTTAAGACGCGCCGTTTTAAATGAACAATCAACAATGCACAATGAACAAATAATTTTATGATTGTGGATAATGACTGCACGACTGGCGCGCTCTTCATTTATTTGATAAGTTTTAAAAATAAACTTTATTACACATTCAATAACGATATGTTTAGAAGGTTTTATTTTTGTCGTAAAATTCGCGGCGTGCTGGGTACCGCCATACATATACCTGCCGGCAGTTAAAAGGTTAAATAGTCACAACTAATTTAGGCGGCGACAAATCCAAATTATATCGACAAAAAGTCCTTTCGTTAATAGGTACTTAACACAATGGAGTAATTACATACATAATTGATAAAAAAAAAACTTACTGATAAATGTAAGAACATTTTGAAAATCACATTCAACCAAAAGTTCTAACTTAAGCAAAATAATTGGTAATGACTCATGAATTATTATTATTAGCAAACAGTGATAACTTTTTTTTTTGTTTTAAATTATCCGCCCAGACGTTTGGACCAGAAAGTAGTTACCCCAGAAGAACATGAACCAAAGTGGAATTTTTATTATGCTCAAGTTCTTTTCCGTCAAACCAAATAATCGTCGATTTTAAAAAGCATCTGGCTGAACTTTGAGATGTGCGTACATCTTGTGGGAGTTATTGGAAGTAGGTATTGCACAGATAAACTTATTTTGAAAATGCATAACAAAGGTTGTATTTTTTTAACGCATTTCATTTATTAATCGGTCATGAAGCAACGACGGTATGTAATAATAATTATCGCATTTTAATCCGAATCGGAATCCAACTCGAATCATATGTGAAATGTAAATTTAAAAAAAACCTATTTTGTCAACCCTGCGCGGTTAGTGTTTGAGTTTCTTCCGCGGAGGTCATCACGCCCAGAAGGGTTCGCCTCCATCCAACAACGCCCGACAGCCATAAAAACAATTAAAAAAGTAAACGTCTCTTACCGGCCACTGGCTATGGCGGCAAGCCGACGAATGTTAAAATCCTTGAAACACTATTTTTAAAAATTTGTCAAACATACTTTATGAAAGCGAGCTTATTTAGTAGTAGTATGACAAAAAAGCTGCGCTTATTTCACACGCCGATGGCGTACTGGGAGATCGGCGCGCAGTTAGCAACAAGGTGAAAACGAGATTTAACCTAGGTGCGTATTACATTTATGCAAGCGGTAGTAACATACTACCTATAGTATACGATGTACCTACTAACGTGCCGAGAGACACGTAATACTATAAAATAGGTACCTAACTCACTAAACGAACGCACCCTTAGTATTAATATTTTTAAATAATTAAAAAGTAATATATTGTGCAGAGAGAATCTTAATACTTATTACTGGCACATAAACTTACTTAAAGAACGTGTCCCTAAATTGTCTGAAGTATTATTTAATTGTTTTGACATTAAACAAAAAAGATAAATCGTAATTCACTGAAGCAAGACACCTAAAATAGACGCAGTTATAGTATAATCAAATTCAAAAGAAACGTAAAAACGTTAAGGTCGTTTTTGATTCAATTCATAGAGCAACAAAATAGATTTCGGCAATCTTATAAAAATACTATTTTCTGCTCCAAAATGTGAGAAGGAAATGAAATAATTGCAATCACTAAGACCTGCAGGTGTAATGACGATATTGCATTAAAAAAAACAATTAAATAAACTAGGAAATGGTGCAAAGACAAAGGGAAAAACATATCCGTCGTCATCCGAGAGGGTTCACTTTGAATTGCGTTCCAGCGCATTCGGTGACATAATACACGAAAGATTACTAAACAAATCGCACGATAAGAAAAATGTCTTTCAAAACAACATAAAAATGCATCAAACTAACTGCGTAAGACCGTCGGCGGGAGGGGTTAAAAGGGGTCGGCGTTCAAAATTCGGCGCCGAAACGCAGTTGGAACAAAAAAAAAACCGCGAATTTAAAAATTCAAAAAAAAGAACACATGAAGCGTCTTGAGACCGTGAAACATATAGTTGTCGATTGAAATTGGAATAATTGAAATGAGCTGCCTCCCTGAAATGTCGGATCTCTTGCTCCGTTGCTGCGTAGAAGAAATAATGGCCACTAACACGTACGCACGGGCCGGCCGGGATGTGCACCTTTCTCGCGATCGCTCGCTCCAGTCGTGTATAAAAGGATCGTGCGAGACGCGTTGCACTGTTGTTTAGTCACATTTAATTCACGAATAGGTCAGGATAAGTGTTTGATTTAGTGCAATGGTTGAAATGTCGACTTACCGGCTTCGCTTTTGGGCGGACGGAGGCGCTCTCGGCCGGGCGGCGCGGTGCGAAGTGAGACAGTTCCTACGGGTGCTGCCAACCGCTGCGACGCGCGGCGCAACAATCCGATTGTTGCAGTATTTTTAGAAGGGTAATAAGTTTCTGTCCCTCTCTGGCTTGACTTTTACTACGTCGTAGCTGATGCGTTCGTATTTAAACTACACATCATCGGCGACATTGAGTCACATAGGAAAAAAATGTTATAGTAATACGCAATCTACCCTCTCGGCTAGTGAGCTTATTTGTTGTTATTCATTTTCGTAATTTCATTCTATATTATCGTATATTTACTAAAAATATTTAAAAAACGAAAGTATGAAGGCATAAGTTTCGCGGTTGATTTCGCAATGATCGGCAGATTTTTTGAAAAAGTAAAAAATGTAGAAAACCAAAATCTCAAAATTTTGAAGACCGTTTCGCAACCCCGAAAAATATCTGTACAAAAAAACATCGTTCCCATTTAAAGTACTCAAAGAAAATATATTTCGATACAAAAGGAAGGGTTAAAAGAGCAAAATAAAAAAAAATGGTTCTATATCTGAATATGCGTACATACTATGAAAATAGTTATAAGGAGATTCAGACCTCGGTTGCGGATCAGTTTTACGTTATTTACAACATACAAAATGATTCTCATAATGCAAAGCTTTAGATAACCTCTGATATTTAAGACTTAAATTAATCTCAAATATCTGTTCCTTTATCCAAAGTTTTTTTTTTGTAAGTTGATTAACCTTTAAACGCCCACAAATTTGCGTCGTTCAATGCCTTAGCAGGCCATTGTTTGTAATGTTTCGTCGCACAATAGATTCTTCCATGAACTTACTTTAATACTATTATTACAAATTAATGCAATCCGATTATGAAATGAAGAATCCCCCTGTAAGTAGGGCATTGAACCAAATCTGGGTCCCGTTTAAAGGGTTTAAAAATTCTAAAAATTAACCCTAGTATCTATCATAAAGAGCAGACATTAACATTAAACTGTTTTTCATTTTATCTTGTCTACGTTTACTTTTGTACATGGAGGAAAGTCGTCGACATAAAAGGAAGTTTATTTATATCAATTAAAATGTCGGATGGCAGCACTATCCGTCCGATACGAAAGCGAGAGAGCCAACCCGCCGCCATTTCTATCCACGTCCCTCTCTCGCGCCCTCGCGGCGTGCGAGTGCGAGGGCGCCGGAGCTATGTGCGTGTATCTGTACCCACCAGCCAGGTATGGTGGTGTTGTTATGGCGCAAAATGATAATATTACAGCTCGGCCGTGGAGTAAGTAGAAGCGATGTGTAGTAGTAAACTATACTGCGCAGCGAGATGGAAGCGATGACTGGTGTGGTGTGTGGCGTTGGTTAGCTACAAAGCCGGCCGGCTCGCTACGACGCAGTTCGCAAACAAATAATAGCGTTATGTGCGCGCTGCGTAACAGAGATACTTCCACGGTTGCACTAAGGTCAGTAAACAGCAGCGACCATTGCGTGGTATACATTTTTTCAAGCTTTTGAAATTTTAATTTGGAAAAAAAAACATCGACACAAATCACAAACTGTTCTTAAAAGACTTTTAAAAATCAATGTTTCAAAAGATCTGCAGAGACACATAAAGAAAATCATTGCATTGCAAGTTTTTCGCAATCGTTTTGACCATACGTAATGATATTGTGGCTTTTGGGTTTAGCCGTGTGTGGCGAATTTCTTATATCCAATATTTCGACCGCCATTGCAGGGGTCTTCTTCGGGGTAGATGACTTTGTGACAGGCTTTCAACCCTGAACAAGACCCCTGCAATGGCGGTCGAAATATTGGATAGAAGAAATTCGCCACACACGGCTAAACCCAAAAGCCACAATGTCAAATCTGGCCGTGAAAACCTAAGAAGTTACCATACGTAATTATTAAAAAGGATAGGAAGGTTATCCCAACATCCGTTGTCGCCTTTACAAATTCTATTGAAAAAATGACATTGAAACGTTTTTACGGTTGGATGTTAAAAATATTTGTGCGGTGCTGTATTCAATGATTATATTCTCCTACAAAAACTAACTCAAAATGACAACTACGTTTTTTGTTTGAATATATTCAAAATAAATACCATTAGTTGATCACAATCAAATGAGCGTACAAATTCCGAATAATAAATACATATGTGTTTTGTTTTACAGCATTAATTCCCGACCTTTTTTGTTTCATTGGACCTCTCACAAACTATCAGAAGCGGTCTGCTAAAAAATTGCTAGGTAAAAAAAAACAAAACGACACTCGCCCTCAATAATAAAAAAAAAACATAAATTGAAAACAATACTTTCGATATTTCTTGGTGGAATTCCATATTATCAGATATAAATAAAAGATTTTTTAGAATTTATATATCCTGTATATATATATAATTTTTATACCCATCACACAATTCATATCCACCTTTTCACTCACTCTTTGCTTTATATAGAGCCAACAAACATTTAACTAATTGAGTTGAAAATGGCCATCCGACCTGACTGAAACACGTCGTCAAAAAAATATATGTGGAATAAATTCTAAATAATCTTTTATTTATATCTGAAAATAATACATATTTAAATACTTCTGATGGAGTTATTCACAAGTTGAGAGCCACTGTTTTACAGCTTCCATCACAGAACAACATCTTAAACCAAGGATGGGCAATCTGTAAACGCGAAGGTAAATTTGATGGTTCCCAACCTTACGAATGGGAATTTCGTTAAAAATATGATTAACACAATAAATTTACAAGAATGTGAAAAATAATATCTTTCCTTTGGTACAAACGATTTGACTAGATTCGTGATTAACTTATGTAGCATTGTCTAAACTTCTTATATGATTTTTGATAGAAATCGTATGAGAGATTTAGTAATAAGTTACTACTCTCAACCTCAAAAAGTGATTGCGTACCCTTGTCTTGAGGTTACACCATTTGGATGATCAAGCAAAAAGCAAAATAATAATGTTATTCTTCATTGTCCTGTCATACAAGATGTTCGCACCTTGCCGAGTGTGCCGGTACTTGCGCCGAGGTCTCGCCTAGCAAACTTCGATGTTGTCGCAGGTCGGGACCACCACGCGCTCACTTTCAATTTCAAATGATTCCTCGCATACAATTATCTCTCCTCATTATCATTCGACAACTCCTTGGCTACGTCTGGGCTATTACAATAATTATAAAAGGGGGATCTTGGAAGCCGAGGCCGCGTTTACCAGAGATGTATCATTATTATCATGTACAGTGGCTTAAATAATTCCATTAGGAAATATAATGTGTATAAAAGAAAAAAATAATAAAAAAAAAAGATGGAATGTAAATTACTGTGTAAAAAATGTATCTTATTATATTTGATTAAATAAAAAAATTTAAAAAAAATGTTATTGAGATATTATTTCTCAAAAATTGAATCTGGAAATGTGTGAACGAAAAGTTGTCTATTGTACGACACGATTTTTTTTTTGTAAAAAACTAAATAAAGAACTACGTAAAAAGATTTTTAAAATACAACAAAAAATAGTAAATAAAAATAATTACCAAATTTTTTTTTCGAAATGCGTTTTTTTCTGCCGACACGAGCTAAGCGAATTGCACGATTGATTGATTATTTAAAAAGACTTTCTCTTTTCAAATATATTATTTTCTTTATTACAACGACGAGCACTTTGCAAAACATTGCAACATGTCACGCGTAAATACATCTGTACCATTACGCTTGAAATGCTGTGTCTCTTTCTTTTTAATAGTTAAGCAATCAGTCGAATCGTATCGCTCGTGTGGACTATCCCTTAAGATTGCAAAAAAAAAAACATTTTTTTGAACATTTTGAGAATACATAAAATTTCATTTTTCCTAGTCTTACACTAAGCGCTGTGTAAAAAGGACGCAATTAACGAAGAAATGACGCGGAAATGACGACAGTGGAAAAAAAATTGGCACAAAACCCAGACACGCCACTTTGCTACATTTGACATACTACAAGTATATGAAACTTAACTCATTTTAAATCCAATTTTAAACCCATTTTTAAAGTCATTCCTTCAATCCAGGCAAAAGATTTATTCATAATTTCCGCGATTTTTTATTAATTTGTCGTATCAGCAAAATTGTACAACATAATGTATCCAATTCGATAAAACTAATGTTAAGAAAATTCTCATAATTTCTCTATTATTTAATATTGTTCTAGTATTTGCGCCAATTTTTTAAAAATATACATATACCTATGGAACAATGACTTAATGATCAAAGTAAGGATTGTGTGATATATAGAAGAAAAACCTTGTTTTTTATATTAATCGATTAAGCATTAATTAAATAGATTTGCGTCCGAATTTTGATTTAATTAAATTTTTTAATTACAAACATAAAATTTGGCTGACAAACTTAGATAAGAAATTGTATACATATATATTTACTATAAAATATTTTTCCATATTTTGAAAATCTATTTTCCTGCGCGAAAATGCGCCATGTTTGATTTTAGCGCCATCTGTTGGCAAAAGGTAAAACTTTTTGAGTGTCTTTTGGTAATACAGAAATCTGCTTTGCGACAACACAATGGAAATTGTCAATAAGAAAATTGCAAATGGCCACCATAATAAATAATGGACTGAAAATGTGCTAAAAAATCTTGAAACAATATTAAGCCTAGATGATACGTCGTTTGAACATATGCAAACGATTCGATAAATGTAAAGATGATGAAATAATAACAGATGTCTGGGATTGGTTTGTGGATTTCTTGATGGGACGTGTTATTATGGTAGACATATTTTTGCAAGACAATGAAAAACAATAACAAATAGATTGTGAAACGCCTGTCAGCGTGAACTCACCATTTGTATGTCCTCCTCGACGATCGACATGGCCTCGTAGTTCATTTTACGCGAATCTGATCACTTTGGTCGGGGAATAAGAATATTTTTAACGAGCGAAATTCAGAGGCTGATGACACAACGTGTGTATGTTTACAAACTTGCAAGGTCACAGTGTGACGTCACGGCTCTAGAGAGAACGGGCCTCTACAACTAATGCTAAAGTACTATTTAACTACTGATACTAAATTTACCTACTGACAAATACTATACGTCCAGTTTACATTACATTTTTAGTTTTAAAACCCTTAATAATTTTAATGAAAAAAATGATTTATTTGATGTTATTCATTGTTTTTCTTCAATTTTCGATAATTATTTTATTTACTCTACAAACAATAAATAAATAAAACTGTAAAATAACAAATGTTGTTTTATTTTTGCATTGACTTATAATATTTCAACAGGTTTCATTAGACCAGTGGTTCTCATCCGGTGCACCGCGGTGCACTGGTGCACCGCGAGCTTGTTGCAAGTGCACCGCGAGAAAAATGAGTATAAAAAAAAAATCAAACGAAATCGTGAATCAGACCAAAATATTAATGACACAGAGAGTACAAGTGGAAAAAGTAATGACAATATTATTATTAGACATCATACGTCTCATACAAAAGAAAATATACCCAGTAAAATCAGAAAAATTAATCGACAGTATTCTGAAGAATTTTTGCGTTTCGGTTTTACTAGCATCAATGAGGAAGGATATCACATTACACTATGTGTCGTATGAGGAGAAAAACTGTCCAATAGCGCGATGTATCTCGACAAGTTAAATAGCCACTTCATTACGAAGCACGCCAATCTTACATCCAAAAGTAAAGATTACTTTGAAAGATTGTTAAGCATGCAAAAAAAAAAGCGAAATATTTTGAGAAAACTGTTAAAATTTCCGATAAGGCACTACTGGCGTCATACGTGATTGCTGAATTGATCGCTTTATAATTAAAACCACATACTATAGCAGAGTCTCTAATTTTACCTGTATGTTGTGAAGTAGAAAAATTATGTTTGGTGATGAAACAAAAAATAAAATTATGAAAATTCCTGTTTCAAACGATACAATAAAAAGAAGAATTTTAAATGTGTCGGATGATATTGGAAAAACAGTTACTGATAAAGTTTTCAAACGACATTTTGCTTTACAAGTCGACGAATCTACTGAAATTAGCAGTAAGGCACAAATACGAGGGTTCGTTCGTTTCATAATCGAAAATAAAATACTGAATCAATATCTTAACTGCAAAGAACTTACCGAACATACGACTGGACAATATGTTTTTGATTATATTTCTTTATATTTACAACAACTTAAAATATCGTGGGAGTCATGTGTAGGAATTTGTACAGATGGTGCTCCTTCAATGGTAGGCTCAATTAAAGGATTTGTTACCATTGCAAAGAAAAGAAACCCTAATATTATATCTACGCACTGTTTTTTACATAGAGAATCTTTAGTGTCGAAAACATTACCAGCGGCACTAAAACCTGTACTAGATCAAATTGTAAATATGGTGAATTTCATAAGATCAATACCTTTAAAAACACACATATTTAAAGAACTTTGCATTTCTATGGGAGCTAAATATGAGTCTTTGCTTTTCACACTGAAGTCAGGTAGTTTTCTAGGGGTGAAGTTATTTCTAGATTCATAGCACTTAAGAATGAGTTATTAATCGTTTTTCGAAATGAAGGTATGGCTGATTTTGTTATATGTCTTCAGAATAATGATTGGTATACTAAAGTAGCATATTTAGCAGATATTTTTAATTACTTAAATAACGTTAACACAACCATTCAAGGAAAAAACGAAAATTATTTGTCATTCATTGACGAATTGTCAGGATTTAGGAAAAAATAACTCTTTAGAAAAATCTAATAAAAGAAAAAAAAATAGATATGTTTCCTTCACTCAACGAAAACATACCCGAAGAAATTATTTCCGCGATAATAGATCATTTAACTTTATTAGAACAAAATATCGCACATTATTTTCCTTCTTTAAATATAGAAAATTATGACTGGATACGAAATTCATTTGCTACAATTGATACACCGTATTGTGGATTTTCATACGATTTCTGTCCAAGATGAATATCCAGTTCTTCACATGAAGGCACTGAAAATTTTTCTACAATTTTCAACATCATATTTATGTTAGCTTGGTTTCTAAATAATAACTAATATAAAAAATGTAAAACGACAAAGACTTACAAATTTAGACGATGAATTGAGGGTAGCTATATCAAATATTCGAGCAAATATTTCTGATATATGCATAAACCAACAAGCTCAGGTATCTCATTGATTGATTTTTGATATATAATATAAATTAAATTTTACTAAGCATGGACGTCATTTTGGGTGGATAAGAGCCGGGAGAGAAATGACTGCCTTTCTAGATTACATTCACCTTCAAATCTTAATACAAATAATTTTAATAAAACATGTATAAATATAAAAAAAAATTAAAGAAAAATTTACGAAGTAAATTTATATTCAATATTAAACATTTTTTTTCTGTAACTTAAATTAAAAAGAAAATATGTCAAATAAATTGTACGTAATTTAGTATGTAACTATTTTTTTAAAATAAGTATGTAACAAAAATGATTTCCATATATTTTTTTGTACCTCTTGATTCTGGTGCACCGCCATTTTTTTCCACGATCAAAAGTGCACCGTGACTTGTGAAAAAGGAATGAAAAAGGGTGAGAACCACTGCATTAGACTAATAAGTAAGGATAACTGGTCGATGCGGAGTTTGGCGATTCAACAATGGAAAAAATGTTATCAAACAACATGTGACAATTAGAAAGCGGTCATACTAAATGTGATGAAGACTTTTATGAAACACTTACAAAAATAAAATCAAAATCTAAGAAGGAATATTCATATAAAAAAAATCTGGACACTTACTTTAAAAAAAAACATTTAATCAAATTTAATTTTTTTGTTTATATTAGTAGTAAATTTGAGCAATAGTTTATTTATTATTAAGAGAGTTGTAAAAGTACATATTTATGTAATCCCAATAACCTAGTACATATTGGCTTTAATAAATATGACTAGTATTATTTGTTATAACTTAACAAATACGAAAAAGCATTAAGGCTTTAGTAGGAACATCCAATAAAATATAACAGTGGATTAAAAAAAAACATCTGGATGTAATAAAATCCAATGAGTGGATATAAATTAAATAAATTATTATAATTTTATTAAAACAATTTACAATATTTAGTTACCAACCCAAAGACTTGTGTATGATATAAATTTTGAAAAACATTTCTTTTTGTCTATGCGAAATGTCGATCTTTTTTCAGTTAACAACCCCTTCTAAATAATCATGGCACCGAGGAACATCTTTGGTATCTTCGGTAACTCGGCCATCGGCTTTTTAAAGCCGAACAACATTCCAAAACTGCCATGTCGTCCGCTGCACAGAGGCCAGTCCTCCGCCGAAGCGTTAAAAGTCCCCGGCCTGGCCGTCATCGCCTCCAACGGCAGAAATCCATCGAAACGTGAGTGAAGTTTACATGCCGATATTACATCACATTTTTATGATATTGCTCCCTTTCAACAAATAAAATAAATGTAAAACTCATACGTGCATTAAAATAAAAGCACACATCAAGTTTATCATTGATTAAAAAATCTCACCTTAGTAATATTCTTAAAATATGTTCTCTCAAAAGTTTCATGTGTCAAATTTCTAACCTCTAATTTGTAAACTTTTTTTAGATTGGTCCAGTTTTCAAAGAGGATTTCACACCTCTCGCGTGTTGGATGCTCGCAAGGACTATTATCAGATGCTGGGCGTTGCCAAGAATTCATCTTCGAAAGACATAAAGAAAGCTTACTACCAGCTCGCTAAGAAGTATCATCCTGACACCAATAAATCAGACCCTAATGCTGCCAAGAAGTTTCAAGAAGTGTCAGAAGCTTACGAGGTATTGTGAGGCACAATTTATACATGTTATTCTTCACTTATACGAATCAAGGTTTTTTTAAATTAATTAAAAGACAGGTAGTTTTCCTCAGATTCATAATTTCATTTTTACAATACCATTTTTCACACCTTTTATGACATTGCCAGCAAACTCGTAGACAAAACACTTACCACTTACCGATTATCGAAATTTCGTCAAAGAAATATCAAGTCTGAGCATAGTGTAAATGTTCCATCTAGTGTATAACATGAGATAAATAAGTAAAATTAAAAAATATAATAACAGTAAAGTAGTAATGAGGTTTCACTGTTCACCTTTCCTTTCATCTCCATAAAGATACAAATATCACTCGTTAAATAAAAAAATCGTTGAAGTACTGTTCCTCGACTGAGCCATCTTACTTCAAAGTAATCCACCATGTCACCATATTTAGCTACCACATCTTCCAAAAACTTTTGGAATCGATGGTGAGTAAGTCTATTTGGTATCTATTATTTCTTTAAAAAAAAAGTCCCAAATATGTGACTTTTATGAAGTTAAAAATCAAATAAATAATAGTAAAAATATGATTGTGTCACAATAGTATGTTTGAAATATCTGTTACAACGAAACACCTTCTACAGAACGAGCAACCGATGCTCATTTTGTACATATTAAAGACTTTTGTTTGTCTGTTAGGTGCTCTCGGATGATACCAAACGCAAGGAGTATGACACATATGGCGCGACATCAGAGCAAATGGGCATGGGGCAGGGACCTCAGCATCACGGCCCTGATAGCTTCACCGGGGCCTGGCAGTTCAAGAGTTCCGTCGATCCCGAAGAATTGTTCCGGAAGATTTTTGGCGACGCCGGCTTCAAACCGGGCGGAGGTGGGAGTCCTTTCGATGACTTTGCAGAGAGTGCCTTTGGATTCGGCGCAGCACAAGAGGTAAATATATACACAAATCCACACTAACCGACATGAAAAATCAGGGGCGTACTTGAATGTATTACCATCTGAAAACATCTCATGTCGTTGCTTGTTAGAAAGGATCATGGCTGTTAGCAGAATTATTGGAAATTTGTGTTCAACTGATGGATGGTCAATATCTGGCAATATTTATTGCCCGTGTGTTGCACAGCATTAGGTCTTAGGATGTGAAGCAGTTTTGACACATGGGGCAGGATATTAGGTGTGAGGTGATCTGCAGATCTCCACAGTCGCACAACAGTGACTCCCTGCTCAAGTATTCCCCACCGCTTGAGGTTGTCCTTTGTTCTACCAACTCCAGTTCCTCATCTGTTTAGCGATTTCCAGGTCCACCAGTCAAGGTTCTTGCCAGTTTAGAGACTTTCCTTTTGGGTAATGGTATCTTTTGTTGCCATCTAGGTGTTGGGGGTATCTGGTTACACAAGCAGTGGGCCGTTTGGTTGATTGCCTTCTGCATTTCTTCGGCGCATATGACTTTGTGATTTATGTTTGCTGGTGCAATACCAGCCAAGGGGTATAGCTTAAAAATGGGTGTTGGTTTGAGGCAGCTTCTGACAACTCTGCAAGCATCATTAAGAGCATTATCTACTTGATAACAATGGGCTGATTATCATACTAATTTTCAGAGAAAGCACTAAGAGTGGCCTGAAGAAATTAATTAATTGAGGTTATATTCTTTTTGATTTTCACTAAAGCATACTTTTATTTTTGCGTTTTCAGATAATAATGAATCTTAAATTTACTGAAGCCGCCCGTGAAGTTAACAAGGACATCAATGTGAATGTGGTGGACACTTGCCTGAAGTGCCGGGGAACGCGCTGTGAGCCGGGAACCAAGGCCATCCGCTGCACGCACTGCAACGGCACCGGCATGGAGACCATCTCCACAGGTTTGTAATTCTGCTGATGTCATTTCGAGAGATTTCGGGCTCAATCCCCGACAAGCTAAATTTAAAGGAAAATTCGTCGAAATTTGCTGGACATATTTTTCCCATGCAAGCATGTTATATGCATTTCTTCCGACTGTTGCGTGGCGTGTTCTAGAATCATGAAATTTTGTTGAAAATCGGTTTGTGTGTCCCCGATAAATATCTGAGAATAAGGAAGCACAGATTGTTTGCTCTCTTAAAGTGTAACACAAACCTGCCAGAGACTATGCCTCTTGGGAGAGGGATCAGACTGTTTAACCAAATCGCCTCGGATGTTGATATATTTTACGTAAGAGAGGCCCAATTCAGACAAGAACTCCAAGAGTTTCTTTGTAGGAATAATTGGTGAGCTGGGACCTTCTGTTGCTTGTCTAAATTGCATTGTTCTTAGTACTTAATTATAAGTACCCATGTTTGTAAATATAGTATTTGTATTTAATTATTATTGTACTTCAGAAATTATGTTTTTGCAAGGAAAAAATAAATAAAATAAATTTGAAAATTGAAATAAATTCATTCCTTTTTTATCAAACGATCCAATTGTGTTAGTTTGGTTTTGTGTGCTG
This sequence comes from Glossosoma conforme, assembly GCA_022606575.1. NCBI lineage: Eukaryota > Metazoa > Arthropoda > Insecta > Trichoptera > Glossosomatidae > Glossosoma > Glossosoma conforme. The sequence continues at coordinate 2,323,672 of JAGTXR010000021.1, read as the reverse complement.
TTCATAAACTTATAAATTAATATTTGTCTCTCTTTTCAGGACCTTTTGTGATGCGTTCAGCCTGCAGGTACTGTCACGGGAGTCGCATCTTCATCAAGTTCCCTTGCGTGGAATGCGAAGGGAAAGGGCAAAATGTGAGCCACTTTATCATTACTTTCTTATATTGTACATTGAGCATTAGGCGCACAGATGGCCTGATGCCTTTATGGTGGGGAAATAATCAAAAGTATTTTAAGTAATTAAATATACACATACTACAATGCAACAAATTCTTTATTCGCATCAATTCGTTCAGAAAAAATATCGGCAAAGGCGGGATGAGAACCAGCGAACCTTGGAACCAACCATTTGTTCAATTCAACGCCCGACAATCAACTGCCCGAACTGCTGTACCGAATATGTTGCATTTATACCATTGTTTATCATATACCGATAGATGTCTCTATAGTATATATTCAGAGTGTGTATATTATTATTTTTTATTATTCACTCAATCTGCATTTATTCACAAGTTTAATATTATTACTAAATAAAAGTATTTTGTTATTTGTAATGGCTGTAGTGTATGTGTTGATTCCACTTACATTTGGATATATGTAAAAACAAAACCAATTTTAACAAAAATAATCTTATTGATATATTGTTTTAGCTGATAAAAACAAATTTATATTGTAAAACAAGTAAGGTTTTATAATTTTTTTTTAACGTAAACACATACAGGATAATACCAACTGATGTAGAAATCTCATCTGTGGATTCTATGTTGTTTAGCATTTTACATATGCTGACTGTATGTTGATTAGCCAATGTCATGCAGACTGCAGCCTGGCATCAGTTTTAACAAGAACTCTCTAAGAATGGGTAGTATTTACAAATGGGACAACCAATCGGGGTATTTATAGAGCTTAGAAATCAATTAATATATTTATTTTAGTTTGAAATCAGCGTCGGGAATTGAACCCATGAAAGCAAATCATGTACCACTAATCCAAATCTGCAGGTGTAGTAGATAGCAGAATTATGTGTCCAAAAGAACGAAATACAACATTATTTATAACATGTTGCACTGTACCAAACGATAAAAAACTGAACGGCAACACAGCAACACTTAAAAAAACCTTTCTTATGTAGACAGTCTTTTCAAGAGTTTATTTTTTTAGGTACAAAGGAAGCGGGTGACTGTGCCGGTGCCAGCCGGGGTGGAGGATGGCCAGACCGTGCGCATGGCCGTGGGCAGCAAGGAGATCTTCATTACCTTCCGTGTGGACACATCCAACTACTTCAGGAGGGACGGTGCAGACGTTCACACCGACTGCACTGTAAGTTGATGTAGTCTGGGCCTAAGAGATTTTAAAAGGTCCACCAGTGGTCGACAGGAGCACCTCTTTAGACGTCTTTAAATACAATACATTGATACCGTTCGTCGCTATCGTTTTTATAATCGGCATCGTACTCCATAACCTCAGTCGCAAAAGACAAAAAAAAACAGTGGATCCCCTGCTAACCGGTGGCCAACAAGTGTGGCTCTCTGTCTCACTGTGGGTGACAGGACAGTTGATGTAGCGCCAATCAAAGACTGGTCTATACCATGAAGAGTTAATTCCCTTTGAACGACATTTGATTTAGTATAAGTATTTATAACGTGATTATTGTATTTTTCAGGTTTCAGTGGCGCAGGCGCTACTTGGAGGAACAGTCAGAATACAAGGATTATATGAAGACCACACGATTCAAGTAAAATCTTGTTAATATTTCCATAGAATATAAAAAATAGTTTTATTTTTTTATTACTATTGCATTTTTTCTTGACACTATCATTTAAAGGAAGAAAGAGTTTGATTTGTAATCATATCTTTTATGATTATTAAAATCATAATTAATTTAAATTCAAAACAAAAGATCGTCATACCTAACGATTAGACTAAGTAGGTACATCAAGCATGGTTCTATGTATTTTTTGCGTAACTAAGGTGACTAAAAACAACAGTTTACTTACTACTGGTTTTTTTTTTCATCTTAAAACAGTGAGTTGTTAAAAAGTTTTAATATAACAGAAATCTTCCCGGATGTGGAATTGACATATTTACAAAATTACATCATGATTAGACAAGCAGCAAAGGCATCCATAAGTAATATGCAAACATATTTATTTCAGCCCAATCGGATATATACCTGCCTAATTATGAGTCTTAATACAAAACGCTTATTTTCAATGCATACTCCTTAGATAGTAAACTAATGCTATATGGATTAAATATTTATTAGAATATTATTTTATTTTTTCAATATTCTAATTTTCTTTTACAGATCATTGCCTATATTACAACATTATTAGTAATTAAATATACACATACTATTTATCAAATTCATTATACGCATCCGCTTGAATCCGAACCGCAGACGTTTCTAGCCGCTAGACTGTCGGAAAGTAATAATATTAAAAAATCTTGTGAATAAATGTTGACCGATTGAATAATAAAAAATAATAATATACATACTCTAAATATATACTATAGAGACATCTATCGTCATACGATGATAACAAAGGTATAAATACAAAAAATATAAATAACGCGTGTCAGCTCAGGCGGAGAAATAGCCGAGAGTGCTAAGCTAAAATTAAAGACCTGGGCAATGGTTGGTTCCAAGGCCTGCGGTTCGCATCCCGCTTCTGCTGATATTTTTCTGAATGAATTGATGCGTACACCTAAACCTTTTTTTGTGCAATAGATGCGCTCCGTGGTAAATCGCACAAAAAAAGCTATGATTTACATAGAGAAAGGGAAATGCGTTCCATGGATTTTAAAAACCGTATAACTTTGAAACTGCTATTTAAAGTAAACCCAAAAACGCACAAAAAAAATATTTCTCCCGGAACATGAATCAGAAGATGGCTCCAATTTTTCAATTTCTTCATAAAATTTACGTGCTTTTTCTTGAAGTAAATAACTACTTATCGGGATTCTTTTTTTGGTTATAGTATATTTGAGTGCTTGTTTTTTCTAATAACGTATCTCTTGTGTATGATGATAATTTGGAACTTATGTTGGTCGCATCAATAACAGATTTTCTTATTGCAATTTCATCATTTTTAATTGCTCTTATACACCTAGCTAGCCAACGTTTGACTGTATGCACCGAACAGACGGCCGCCCGGCTGTGTGTGTGCAGCCAAACCCGTGTCAAATGAATAGTCGGCCTTATACACTCGGCGCAAGTTGGGGTATAGGCGGCCAATACTTCAATCCATCGTGTTATTCAGAGTAGTTTAATAAGGGGTTCGACTGCTTATTTTTGAGATCATATGTACATACGTTCATTTTATCTCATAAATATATTTTTAAAAATATATTGCATTTAAAAAAAAACGCATTACTTCAAAATCGCACAAAAAAAAGTCGCACAAAAAGAGGTTTGAGTGTGTCAAGAATTTGATATATAGTATGTGTATATATAATTACTAAACTAATGCTATTTATATCTTCAGGTTCTCCCTGGAACTTCGTCCCACACGACCATCCGCCTTTCAAGCAAAGGCATGAAGAGGGTCAACGCCCACGGCCATGGAGACCATTATGTCCATGTCAAAATTGCTGTTCCCAAGTCGCTGAGCAAAAAGCAGAAGGCGCTGCTTCAGGCGTACGCAGAAGTCGAAGAAGACACGCCCGGACAAGTCTACGGAGTCACGTACAACACCGACGGTAAGAGCAAAGATGACGAACCCGTGCAGAAACAGAAGATATCTGATGATAACCGCGACACGTCAGACGATATGAAAAAGAACGCGACCAATAAAAAACAGTCCAAGGGCATTAAGGTTTGGGAGAACTTCTTAGAAGATTGGAGGCAGGATAAGAGTTCTATGTTGGTGGGTTTCGTGGCCATCATAGTCATATATTACATGTTCTACGCTCCGCCGAGTGTGGTGACACGGAGCGACGCACCAAAAGATACAGTCGTTGATCAGTTTTACAAGTCCATGTCGCAAAGTGATCCTTTCTATACGGAGACACTGCGGAAGCAGGAAATTGAAAAAAAGTTACAAGATGCATAATTCTATGGGCTATTCTGACACACAATTCCGTCAGCTGATATTATTGTCCTCACGTCAAAAAAGGCATCTTCTGGAATTGTTCTGAATGCATAAAGTTCTTAACCTTTTGCCCGCGGCACCAAATTTAGCGAACATACCCTGTACGCGGCTGCTTTTTCGGGGATTTTTTTTATCGCGTTTTCAACTACAAACATTGTATTATATAAGGCATACAAATGTTGTTAGTCAGTATTTTTAAGGTCACCGTATGATTAGCCAGATACTCCCGATGCTTGGTTCGTTCGGCACTAAAGGACGGCTCGACACAAAAATGTATCACACTTATTTATAAAACAAATCCATCGTTTCAGCATAAACGTAAAATTATTTAAATTTTAGTATTAAACTGGCGTAATTCCAAGAACCTTGAATTAAACATGTGTATCGACATAATTATCAGCCTGTATCCGTCCACTGTTAAACATAAGCCTCCCGCATGAGTCTCCATCCTCTTCAATCATCTGCCTTCCGCATCCAGGCCACTCCCGCTATTCTTCTTATGTCGTCAGTCGGTCAGCCAATGCTTCGTTTGTCAGTTCTTGGGCGCCACTCCAATACTTTTCTTCCCCATCGACTGTTGTCTCTTTAACAGATATGTCCTGCCCATTGCCACATGAAATTTCCTGTTCGTTGGGTAGCCTCCACTACTTGAGTTCTTCTGCGAATATCCTCGTTTGGGATTCTATCTTTTAGTGACACTCCGGACATGGAGATTAGATTCCACGTCTCATTTATATAATTTCAATATATGAATTTAAATAGACTTTCTTGTATAGTCATCCTGGTAGTTCTCTAACTTAAATATTTATGTTAATTATAACTATATTAAAGTTATCAACTTACAATGTATATATTTCTATCTATTATTATAAAAAACACAGGAGAAGTAATTCAAAATAATAGATAAATTAGTTAAAACATGGTTAATGCAATCTTTGGATTACTATACTTTATGTTAACTAATTGCCAAGTTTGAAAATGACTTGCTTTCCAATCTTTTTTGACTTGATAACCACAACAGTAGTTTTGATTGGTAGAATGAATCATGTAGAAACACCTAATGATTTTTTGAAACTCTTTCCAATCCGACGGCGGATATAGCTCAATGGTCAAAGCAGTTGCTTTGCAAGCCAAAGTTTGTGAGTTCGATCCCCGACGGAGATTAAAAAAAAGATTCGTAATCGATTTTTGAGCTCTAAAATACCCATGGTTGGTGTGAATTTGATCCCTCACCCGTAAAATTCCAGTCATAGCCTATCAATCAAAATTGGTGGTAGATGAATGTCGTACCGTGAAGACCACCCATTCATCGTATATTCCTCTAATAACAAGGATGATGCACGAATTTCGGACTGTAGTCTATGACGTTGGCGGATCAACACTCCACATGCTGCGCTTAGCCATATGCACCATGGTAAGCGTCATAGAATTCCACAGATGAGACTTCAGAATTACTATCATCATCTGTTGGTATTCTCCTGTACGTGTTACAAAAAAAAAATACAATAAAAAATTGATGTTTTTATTGTAAAATTTAGATGTACAATAGTTGTATAAAAGAGAGCATATTATTCAAAAAGTAGTATGTTTTAAAAATACTGTAAATATAATAAAGGGCACATTATTATTGTAAATAGGAGAGACATTTTATGCATTGAAAATGTGAGGTTAGGTGCTTTAACCCTTTAGATGCGAGGTGCGGATATATCCGCACCAACGTGCACTGCTCTTAAGTGCGAGGTGCGGATTTATCCCACGCCCTGAAGGAAACACGTCGCTTCAGTGCGAGATGCGGATTTATCCGAATACTATATTGAATATAATTTAGTTTCGTATGCAGACATTCCTTCGTCAAAATTTTTTTTTACGATATGTATTGAGTTCTGGGTCATTCTGCACATGTTTCAAATTTAATAACGTAAGGCTTAATGCAAATACATTTATAAACAAAATTTTAATTTGCAGAATCGTTTTACTTTTGTATTACTATAGAAATACATACATCTCGGTACCCGACTATTTTGAATAGAATATGACAGAAATGCCCGTGACGATTTGGCCTAAAAACCTTTTTTAAATTATAAATCTGATAATACACACTTCAATAATGTATGCCTAATGCTAATTACATTAATCATTAGTAAAAAAAACGTAATATATACTATGTAAAGTAACTGTATATACTATTTTTTAATTAAATACACACAAAAATACAATTCTACATCAAATTCTAAGCATCAATGCATTCAGAAAAAATATCGGCAGACGCGGGACACACCGCGTTATCCACACAACCATTCTCTGCCTGGACAGATATGTGATACTTGATGTATTCATGCCATTGTTAACATCATATAACGATAGATGTCTCTGTAGTATATATTCAGAGTATGTATATTATTATTTTATTAAGATTCAATCAGTCAACATTTATTCACAAGCTTTATTATTAGCTTCGCGTCTGCCGATATTTTTTCTGGTTGAATTGATGTGTAGAATTTGATGTAGAATTGTATGTGTGTATTTAATTACTGTTAATATTGAAATATATATCAATTAAGTATAAAATAAAATTAGAATATTTGAAAAATATTCTAATAAAAATCAAAAATAAACCAAATATTTTTTAATTTAATAAATCATTTTATCTAGATATTGATTAAATTTCACAATCAATTACTGATTTAATCATCCTTCGGGAATTTTATTGCAATACTTAAAACATACAAAAGTATAACATAATATTAGAAATATAGAAAATGTATCCATTTAATATCAAATAAAATATTTACCATAAAGATAATCTATCAGCTCAGAGTATTTGTTGCGAATCTTTCAAGGCCAATATATCACCTATGGGGAATTAAACAATTAAGAATATTATCATATAAATTGTTCTCTATTTCTTGTACCTATATATAAGTATTATTTTAAATTTTATAATTCGCATTTGTAAATACGTTAAAATTTAAAAATGTGTCTCTAAAATAAACTTGTCATGGTCTGGTTATTTCTAGCCAAATTGTATTGAAAGTTGCAGTTTCACAAACATAAAATTGTAATCATTATATTGTTCTGAATGTTGGATTTTTGTAATTTTAAATAGTTGATAAATAAATGGAATTGAGAAGTGTTCCACAGAAGTAACTGTTGTTTTATTTCAATGCATTTCTGACAATACGATTTTAAATTGTGAAAACTGTAACTTTGAAAATTTTCCTTTTTCAGTTTAAAATAATAAATCTCAGACAAAAAGTTATCTCTTAAAGAAAGTAGTTGTTTGACGGAGATAAACAAGTTAAGTTTTTTGTATGTAGAAGCAACATTGGGTTGATCCAACCCATAGATATAATTGGTCCAGGTCTTAGAAGCTTTGAGCTAGTATTTTCCAATATCTTTTTAAAAGCTACTAATTAATAAATGACGCAATATTCCTTATATATATATGTACTACATCTGCCTTGTTTTTTTAATTCCCCCATTTTCTGGAAGGCATCAGGAGTTTTGCAGTTAATTTATTTAACACGTTGTTTGCGGGAAACGAGTAAACTAGTCATATTGCTTTTATATTAACCTGTTGAGCGGTATGCACGCACCGGTACGTGGCGCACTATTTTAAATCCCACGTTTTCAATTTCAAATAAAATTTGATTACGTATTTTTTTATAAATTCTACATAGATTTATTTATCAATGATAAGTGAAAATCATTAGAATTTTTTCATATATTTTTAACCGCCCTAGATATATTTCCAAAAAGGAGTCTAAAAAAATCACTTTTTTTTTTACTAAAATCATGTCAACAATGCTAGCCCTAAACATATGATAACCTCACACTAGCTTTGTTTACAACAGTTTTGGTGCCTTCACAATATCAGGGGTTGAAAACCAGTGGAAATAATTAAAACAAATTGATTTTATTAAAGTTTATTTTACATGTAACATTTTATGGTTACATCAAAATACATTTAAAAATATTTTCGGGTATGGTAACCTTTAAAACAAAAAATGCATAGACCTACATTGCAATCAGGACAGTAATATCATGTTTCTCGTCTTACTTTTTCCCCTTTTCATCTGTTTTGGAACAGCAAACGGCTCAAAAAAATATGCTCAAAATTAACTCACTCTCACGGTATGTATGCGACAAAATTAACTCATTAATCAAAGGGTTAAAGCGCGGGAGACGAGTTTTCTCGTTTTGTTCTACTAAGCGGTGGGTGCGGGAAACTTGTAAACAAGGGCAACAAACGGGTGGACGGCTACGCTTATTGAATGTCAGCAGTACCCTATACATCTACTTGCCGATACCAAGAATTTGGGACCGACGCGATTAGTGGGAAAATGCCTGCTTACAAAGTGTTAACATTGATTTTGGAACTACTGATGTAGGAAACTGAAATAACGTTTTTAAAATAACATATATTATTAAACTAGGAGCTTTATACCTGTTAGTTAAGCAGACCAACCCTAGACTATTTTAAAGTCTAACTTGGAACATTTGATGGAACTCATAATGTAAAATACGTGCGATTTAAATATCTTAATAGAAATAAAAAAATTCCGCAATATCTAAAAACTAAGGCGTTTAACCAATGCATCCTCCCTGTAATAACTTATGGCGCAGAGACATGGAATCTGACAGCAAGTCTTACCCATAAAATAAAGGTCACTCAGCGTGCTATGGAGAGATCCATGCTCGAAGTGTCGCTAAAAGATAGAATCCGAAATGATGAAATGCGCAGAAACACCCAAGTAGTGGAGGCTACCCAACGAATAGGCACACTCTAGTGGCAATGGCAGGATATATCTGTCGAAGAGATGGCAGTTGATGGGGAAGAAAAGTATTGGAATGGCGCCCAAGAACTGGCAAACGAAGCATTCGCCGACCCCTTGCAAGATGGACTGACGACATAAGAAGAATAGCGGGAGTGACCTGGATGCGGAAGGCGGAGGATCGAAGAGGATGGAGACTCCTGCTGGAAGCTTACGTTCAACAGTGGACAGATACAGGCTGATGATGAATAGAAATAGATTTATTCTGATGTTGCCTGTTTAAATAATAAAAGGTTAGGTTATTTAAAAAAAAACTTAAAAACGTGAATTATTTAAAACTTCAATCAATAATTTTATTGCAAACTGGCGTTTCTGGTAATGTTTAAACTCCAAGATTTTTCCGTCTTACACATAATTATTAAGACGGTTAATTTTTAGCAGTTATCGAAGTAGTTCCGTTATCATTGTTCTTAGGACATATTACATGAAGAGATTCTTGATGAAATATGTCAAAATAAGTTGTTCCTAATAAAACTGAATTATATCTTCCTACTTCTTCATATTTGTAGAACATAACTTTGGTTCGTCATATTAAAGAATGAAATAATACACTTTGTAAAGAGAGAAGGATTATCTCCGAACCGGTAGACTAAAAAAATTAATGAATTTTTTAATTTTTATTAGAATATTATTTTATTATTTCAATATTCTAATCTACTTTTATAGATCACAAGCTTAATATTAAGCTTGTGAATAAATGAAGACTGATAGAATAATAATAAAAATATACATACTTTGAATATATACTATAGCGACATCTATCGGACGATGATAACAATGATATAAATACTGGTTTCAATGCAAGTCAGTCTGGGCATAGCAATGGCGCGATTCGCCGAGCGGTATGAATACCTGGGCATAGTGGATTCCAAGGTCCATGGTTCGCATCCCGCTTCTGCCGTTATTTTTGTGCTTGGATTGACGCGTTGAAAAAAGAATTTTATGTATAGTATATGTATATTTTAAGTAATAAAAAAATTAAAACTGTGATTTTACAAAGTGTATTGTATATTTCTTTATTACTTCTTCAATTTAAATCATTGCATCAAAGTGCAGTTAGACTAAAAGTTCATAAAACGATAGCGCAAGTAAGAATGTTCATTTAGTGTCAACGGTTTGTTTTCACTTATCAAACCTGTGGCATTGACACCAAATTCATAATAAGTACATTAATAAATTCATTCACTGCAATGCCTCAGGCATGTTGACGGAGGCGCGTGTGGATTGCTTCCATAATAAGGAAGTGTTGCGCTTCTCAACGCAATGGTCGCTGTGTGGGCAGATAGGTGGGACTCCCGGTTGGAGGGGCACTGGATGCGCCTTCACATGGCCATCCAGCGGGGATCCGGTTTTCCACTCACTGAATAGTAGTTGTTAAAATTGTTAAATGTTATTTATTACCTTGTATTTTTTTTTTATATGTATGAAATTGTAATTTTTAATGGCTCTGGTGGCTGAATAAATAAAATTATTATCATTATAATAAATTTGGAGTAAAGGTAGATAGAGTAGCATTAGAATATGTGTTTACTGTTTACACCAAACAAATACAAAAGAGTGGGGTTACAATGTGGGAATGCTAGTTTAGTCTGAATGCACTCTTACTAAATGCTTATTTTAGGGGTTTGTGAGAATGATCTTTATTTCTTTCATTGGTTTTCTTCTTCAGGATCTAAACGATCATCCACTGCGTCTGCGGAACAGGCAAATGCACCCAAGCAGCAAACCCAAGCCATGCCTCCTCAGCAGACATACACATCAGAGCAGGAGAGCAATGAAATAAATGAAGGATTACTCACAAAGATAAAGAGAAAAATATTCGGCTAGAATAGAAGAATTTAAGTAAACTAAAATGTGAGCTAAATTTTTGTCTATATTTTCAAAAATGTTTTTTTTTTCATTCATGCTTTTAAATCAGTGGATGCTTTATGGCATTATATTTAACTTTATTAACAGTGATAGCAGTGTTACCAGTAAAATAAATATAAACATATTTATGATTTTATATTAATTTTAATGAAAAAATTAACAAACTAAAAATATTTAGTTTTGATTTCACATTTATTTTTAATTGATTACATGTTTCGGACAAAATTTAATTTGTTAATTTTTTGACCTAAATTAATATAAAATTATAATTACACTAAGTATTGTCAGTTGATAACCTTAATGTTAATAACAATTTTTCACCTCTAAGTATTCGAAATATGTGCAATAATAATAAAATAAATTGTTTTGTTGATAAAATATAATGTCATTAAATATATTAATTAAATTTTGTACTTTACCTTATGTATCCTGCTTCATTCTGCCATTTTCTGGTGTCGTCACTCATACTTGTCGGTTCTTGCGCTATACTCCAACACCTTTATTCCAGTTTGACCATTGTCTCTTCAACAAATGTGTCCCGTCTATTGCGGCTTGAGTGTTCTAATTATTTTATAGCGTCCATACTCGGGGTGCTTTTTTAGATATATTGTGTTTCGGCGGCACAAGACCTTTTCGGAGGGCCGGGAAGAGGTTACCGATGAAGACCGTGCTGGAAGACCTTCGACTTCGACAAACACCGATAATGTGACTCGTGTGCGCGAAGTTTTGAACTAAGATCGTCGACTAAGTATTTGTTTAATTGCCCAGATGTAAAATTTAACAAAATCTGTGGGTCATGACATTGTGACGGAGCATTTGAACATGCGCAAGGTGTGCGGGAAGATAGTCCCAACGCCCCGGCTCACACCGCCTTTCTTGTGACCAGCTACCTGACCAAAGCAGGCATCCCAACGCTGCCACAGCCGGCCTACAGCCCAGATGTGGCCCCCCGGACTTTTTTTTGTTTCCTCGCCTGAAAAGGCTGATGAAAGGCAAGCATTTTGAGACGACAGAGGGGATCCAAACCGCTTGCATCGCGGCTCTAAAGGCTATTCGGGGAATGCCTTCCGCGAGGCCTTCAATGCTTGGAAATCGCGCTGGCAGGGCTGCATCGACGCAGAAGGCGCCTACTTTGAATGTTTTTAAAGAATTGTAACGATTGGCTCAATATTTTTTTTTAAATCGACTCACTCATAAAACTTTCCGGACAAACCCTGTACTCATTTGAGGTTATTTCTTTCAAAAGACAACTCTAATAGATCACTCCATGGTGCATTGTGCAACCTTTATTCTGTATATAAGACCTGCTGTTAGATTTTTCTACGCCGTTAGTTAACAATAGGAGGATGCATTAGTTAAACACCTTCATTTTATGTCACTGTGGAACATACGCTTTAAAAATTGATGTTAAAAAAATATTTGTACATTATATATATGATGTATTTTAATTTTTCAGGTGACAAGATCTCCATAAGTGAGCCTTTGGAGTTGGTGGACGCAATAAGGGAAGTTCTCAAGGAAAAAGAATCTCTACCGAAGACCGCAGTTTCGGATGAGAAAGACAATGAGAAGCAAGATCGGGGGAAGAGAAGAGCGCCACCAGCCGGGAACGTAAAGGACGAGAAAGCAAACAGCTCACTGAAGAAAACCCAAACAAATACCTCCGTAGATGATGAAGATGTAAAAGAAACCAAAAGAGACAAGGCGTAAAGATCCTTGTTATGTTATTTGATCAAATAATTGAACATGTATGTTGAATGATATTGTGGCTTTTGGGTTTAGCCGTGTGTGGCGAACTTCCTTCAACCGATATTTCGACCGCCATTGCAGGGGTCTTCTTCAGGATTGACGATTTATTTAGTTGTGAGTTGGTTTATTCAGATTATCTTTTTACGAGCGTTATTGATTTATATCTCCATGGCAACTACATACTCAAGTTTCACTCCGGAGAACGTGGGTATGTTCTAAGAATTGTTCCTCCACGAACGTAGTGTCATTCTGAGAACATACCTACTGTAGTCTTAGAACATACTTACGATTCTCCGGAATGAAACTTGAGTATGTAGTTGCCATGGAGTTATAAATTAATAACGCTTGTAAAAAGATAATCTGAACAAACCAACTCACAACTAAATAAATCATCAATCCTGAAGAAGACTCCTGCAATGGCGGTCGAAATATTGGTTGAAGGAAGTTCGCCACACACTGTTAAACCCAAAAGCCACAATATCAAATGTGGCCGTGAAAACCTAAGAAGTTATGTATGTTGAAATTTGTATTTTTATTGCCAAGTTCATTTGACAAAAATAGCGAGTAAACTAAAATTTTCTGTGCTAGTTCAATATTGTAACATGTCAAAATATAATATTTTTCAGATAGTACTTTTTTGACGAGCAAATAGGCGATAATTCAGGGAATATTATAATATAACATGTAATTAAAATTATACTACTAAATATGTAGGAAAAATATGAAAAAATAATTATTTAAGTCAGCGACACCATATAGATTTACTCCTGTATTTGGCAACATCAATGGCGCATCTCTTATCCAACATAAGGTCCTGGGGGGAGCTATTTATACACATGGATATGATGCAGACTAAAGGCTTCCACAGTTCTACAGCAGTGACTTTCCTTGTCAATGTTTTTTTTTTGATATAATACTAAACTAGCATAGAAATTTATAATAAATAATATACATTTTGTTGTATGTTTGCTTTTGTCAGTAAATTATCTAATTTGTGATCTTTGTTACGTTTTATTCTACTGTTTGTGTCGAATCGATGGTCAATATCTTCGCTTGTCTAACATCACACAGCAAGAGTATGTTTTATTTTATCTAGATATTCCAGCAAGAAGATCGTCTGAAGTATGCCATTAAAATACATTTTAATTTACTCATATATGACCAACCTATTCTATAATATATTCTATTCTATAGAAAAAAATCTCTTGAATTCAATACAAAATTAAAGTATATATTGCTAGCCAAAAGGTGATACGTTTTAAAAATTGTAAGGATCTAAAAAATAATACAGCACAGACAGTAATTATACTTAATATTATAACATGATTTGTAATTTTTATTGGATTTCAAAATGTTATTCTTACTTGTATTAAATGAAACATTTAGCCATTGAAAGTTAAGCATATAAAAAAGCATATATTCGATATAACCTGTAAAAAATAAGTTTGTATTTATATATAAAATATTATATAAAAAATTATTACCATGTTTTTCGTAAAATCTTTGTAATTAATGACCATAGATAATTTGAATATTGATTTAATAAAAGTGAACATTACCATACAGTTCAATTTTTTTTTGTCTTGCAACCCCCTAATAGAATCTGGTCTTTATACCAAAGTATCAGTATAGTTAATACTTCATAGCTATTTGGCTCATTGGAGCAATATTTTCTTATTAGTCTCAAGTATTTTTTATTGGTGCTTTCTTGGGGAAATTGTTTGACGATTCCTACCACAAATGATTGTGTACAATATTAACATTAATTATTTCACGAAATATTTTAACCAAATAATTGGATATAATTACTCATCGATGAATAGCTATTTGGCTTACCAGTACCATAAATAGTTAATCTTTAATTTATACTATTCTCTCAACTAAAGTCTTTTAGTGTTTTTATTACGTAAACAAAAGAATGCCTAAAGTAGACATCTAATTTTTTTAGATAACTAACATGATTTATTGAAAGCTTTCATAGCTTTATAAAAAGTATTAGCAGGGATACCTCATATTTGAAGAGGTGTTACGAAACAAGAATATCTCTAAACTTCTATATTTATTATCTTATATAATTTGAGGATATATATATAGATAGTTGCCTTGTTATTCAATTCACTCCATAATATTATAATTTATATATAGTACATAAAAAGAGGACTTAAATTAATAGTTTTTTATGTTAGTTGATGGTTGAAATAATCGGGCCTAAGTATAGTCATTTTTAAAGGTTATCATATTTTTAGCATTGTATGCTGATTTTATTGTATTATATATATAAATATATATACACATTAAAAAGGGTAGATATTAAGAGTATACTTTTCTGACATTATATTTTTTTCATAAATTATAGTATATCAGTTAATTTATAAAATATTGAATAACTTCATAAGTAATTGACATCATGAGTGTATACAGGACCTATGTGCTATTAAAAATAATGTTTTTTTTATTTGACGATAGAAATACGTAATAAGGTATTTTAATAAATATCTCTAAATTTGATAATATCCATTTATTAAAATCTATTGTTTTAAATATGTTGTATTATATTTTAAATATATGGTATTATATAAAAAATATTAAAAATTATTTAACTAGTGAAATGATTCTTTAGCTTTCTGAACAGACAGGTCACTGGGCGATGGGCACCAAAATCAAATTTAGTATTGTTTTATGCGTTTGAAAACTACCTGATGATGACATTACAGCTTCATACACTCTGCCATCAATTATTTTTTGGTAATCTGGTTACAATTCAATCGACATGAGAAATTATTCAAAGATTGCATCCACAAAAGGCAATTTAAAAAAAAATGAAATCATTCCACTTCTTTCTTTTCTTTGTCTTTTACGTTACCTTAGCAACGATAGGTTATTTTTATTTATGGGAGAAGTTTCCTTGTGAACTCGTAGTAGGTATGTGAATGTAAATTTATAACAAATATTAAAAAATAAATTGTTTTATTTGTACATTGTTTTTTCTTCATTCGACAATAGTTGACATGGTTATGAATATAAAAAATATTTTCCACGACATATCATACAGTTTTACAGTCCTCTCAACATGTATAACCCTCTTTATATTTCAGCAAACTATTAGTTAAACCCACCAATGAGAACAAGCATGTTCTAAAATGTATTTATTTTTTATTATTGAATTGGTATTATATTTGCAGATATTTTTTATCACAGAGTTAATCTTATAGTTATTACACCGGAGACTACATTTTGTTTCTATTCAAATTAACAATATAAAACTATTGAATATTATTTTTCTTAAAAAAAAAACAGTAATACTATTTGGTTGATTTACCGGAATGGTTTTCATGTATTTATTGTTCAGTAAAAGTGCAGGGTCATATACACAAGGGAGCTAAAATTTCTGATGGATAATAATCTATTATATGATTTTTTTGGAATATTTTATAAAAACAATTAATAAAATCATACAATAAATAATTTATTTTGAGAATACTTGTCTGCGCAGAATGTTAGGTATACAAAAGTTAGACTTGACAAAAAATTATAAGGTTAGGGAGCAGACCCCACAACCTTCCATCCTGCAGTCGGTGAAGCGATGAAAGTGGTCCCTGCTGTTTTCCAGTTGCCACAGGAGAGCGTAAGCTGCTAGTAACATTTTTAACCACCATTCTGAAAACACCCCAGAAGGACACCATAGTTATACATATATAATGTACTCGGCAGAGTTCCAGGACGTAGAACTGTTTGGAATCGAGGATTATGACAGTTTACAGTAATTGATAGAAATCTGCTCTAGCTAGACAGCAAATATGCAAGAAATGAAGTCCTGTGTGTGGAATGAAAGGATCATTTGAAGCAAGGGTTTCTGGCAGCCTGGCACAGTCTGGCCAGCAACCCTGACAGCTGCAGGTGTGTGCCGAGCCCCTCGATGACACGCATGTGTGTCACGCCGACCTCCTTGATGAAGCTCAATTTGAGGCTCTCGTCGATGGGCATGTTCTTGCAGACCTTAAAAATGTTGCCGACAATGTCCTCAGCGGCATAACCCAACTTGCACAGCTTAGCCATCACCTGAAATTTAAAAAAAAAACCTAAGTACACTCGATAACTTTCCATCAAGCAGTGTCCAGCTCTCTATCATAAACAAAATACCTTTTGAAGGATTTGAATTATATTTTCATTAATAGTTTCAAGATGTTGGTGCCACGATTCTTAAAGCACGAGAGCCAAAGACCGTGCTAGGATTACTTCTCATCAGCTGCAGGGTACTTCTAGTATTATAACATGTTTCCTTTGCTCATTTGTTAACTAACACTTTAGACGTAAGTACAGTGTGCGAATAAATGTCGTTTACTTAAAAATATAGGTTTTTATGATTAAGTACTAAAAAATACAAAGCAATTAAGACAAGCAACAATGCTCATCAAACAGACAACTCCAACAAATTATTGTTCCAAACTAATTCGTGAATCCTGAACTGGGCCTCCCTTCCGTGGAATATATCGACATCTGAGGCGATGTGGTTAAACAGTCTAATCCCTCTCCCAAGTGTTCCTGTATGTTAGCATGTTTTACGCTCACCTTGCATGCGGCCTGCACCTCCCCCCTGCTGCAGGCCTCCAGCATGTCTCTCACCAGCAGCGGGTGCGGCTCGTCGCACACTTTGAAGACATTCTCTCCGCTGACGTGACCGAAGCCATTAGCCGTGGACTGAAGGTTGTTGAGCGCTTGACGAAGGTCACCTTGAGCCGTGAACACTACGGCCTCCAGCCCGTCCTGGGTGTGCGACAACTTCTCCGCGGCTGTGACCTCGATGATCTGCAACCCAATAAACATTATATCTGTATGTTTTTGGTTTACTTGGTTTGTTTGGAGTATATGACATATACTCCAAGTTATATTTTTCAGTTTTTTCTGTTATTTTTTATATTTCCATAAAAGATTTTTATACTTCAGTATAAAAGTTTGTTATTGTATATTTTAGAAAATTAATATAATTTTGTTAGTAATAAATATAATTATAGTAAAAAAAAATTTTTTTTTATCAGCATTTTTTTATCATTTTTATTAGCCTCTTCATCTTTTTTTGACAGCCCTGTTATGTCATAAACATAGCTAGGAGTGGGTATTATGACTTTCCCTACATTCTAAAATCATAAATAATGACTAATAATAGTATAATCACTATCGATTTTTTTTTTTATATTTAAATTTCACTTTTTGGGCCTTCCTCCCTCAAAATAAAATCTCATGACTATTTTTTGGTGTATTGAATCATGATATTCTCAAAAAAAAAAAAAAAAAATTATAGAATACTTTATTTTTCTTGTAAAATTTGCATTTTACAGATCAACTCTTTTTTCGCTTGCCGCGTTGAAAGGGTTAAATTTTTTTTTTTATAAAATCACATGTAGGAAAGCACAACTGGTGGAGACCAGTGCACTCTAAGCCAGGGTGGCTGGACGCTGCATGCTGGAAACGTGTGTTGTGTTTGTGAGTCGGTTGGAGAGATTGCAAGTGTATATTTATCTGTTTCTTGAAGAGATCCAGATTGTAGGTAGGATGAAATCAAAGCTTACTGGTGGCATTATTGGCATTTATAAAGGAACTTTAACTAACCCAAGTGGATCTTCAGATATATCCTAGAATTAATAATGGCCAGTGGAAGCTGACTAAATGGTGGCCATTTATCGTTACATGTTCCAGACATGGAAGGGAAATGAGAATAACAAATAAGAAGACATTACCTTGGAGAGGATCTGTCCGTCAGTGAGCTTAGAGTATCGCAGCATGGCGCAGCGTGACTGGATGGGCTCAATAATCTTCTCGCTGGTGTTGCAGGCGAGAGCAAAGCGTGTAGTGCTGCTGTAGAGCTCCATGGTGCGGCGCAGCGCCTGCTGGGCTCCTTCTGTCATGCTGTCCGCCTCATCCAGGATTACTATCTTGTGGCGACCACGAGGCAGGGTCACCTGATAGCAAATATCAAATATTAATATATTACTTATAGGCATGTTGACTGCATTCATAATCATCATCATTGTCAGCCTATGTCCATCCACTGCTAAATGAGCCTACATGAGTCTCCATCCATCTCAACCTTCCGCACTCCGCATCCAGGCTACTCCCGCTTCTTCTGATGTTGTCAGTCCATTTTTTTCCTCCATTGACCGTCGTCTCTTCAACAGATATGTCCTGCCCATTGCCACATGAATGTGCCTATTCATTGGGTAGCATCCACTACTCGAGTTCTTCTGCGGATATCCTCGTTTCGGATTCTATCTTTTAGCGACACTCCGAGCATGGATCTCTCCATAGCACGCTGGGCGACCTTTATTTTATGGGTAAGACTTGCTGTTAGATTCCACGTCTCTGCGCCATAAGTTAATACAGGGGGGATGCATTGGTTAAACACCTTAGTTTTTTTATTTTTATGTTAACACATACAGGAGAATACCGACAGACAGTGATAGTAATTCTGAAGTTTCATCTGTGGAATTCTATGACGCTTACCATTGTGTATATGGCAAAACGCTGCATGTGGAGTGTTGATCCGCCAACGTCATAGACTACAGCCCGAGATTCACGCATCATCCTTATTATTACAGGAATTTACTATGAATGGGTGGTCTTCACGGGACGACTTTCGTCTACCACCAATTTTAATTAATAGGCTATGACTGGCATTTTATGGGTGATGGATCAAATTCACACCAACCGGGGGTATTTTAGAGCTTATAAATGTATTAAAAATCCTTTTTTATTTTAATCTCCATCGGGGATCAAACCCACGACCTTTGGCTTGCAAAGCAAACGCTTTGACCATTGAGCTATGACCGCCGGCAAAGTTTTAAGAGATTGTGGAATTTTTGCTTTAAAAAATCTACATTAGTTTTCCAAATGCTGTCCATCCCAGTTGTATACGTCTGTTGACAGGCGTAGTGCATTAAGATTTATAAAATCAATGTTATGTTAAATGACAGTTATTATTCTTTAGAATCGAAAGATTCGATATTTGTTTTCCGATTCACGATTGATAAATTTTACTTTTGTCAAAAGTCACAAGGAAAGTGTGAAAAATGCATGTCTATTTGTAAATTAGTACATTTAACAAGAAGAAATGATAATAGAGATGACTATCCATTTGTTATATCAAAGTTTTGATTGTACAGAGCAGCCATCCTCAACCTGGCTTACAGCGGGTCCGCCAAGTTTTTATGTGTGGCCCCTAACACATTTATTTTCTTCACATAAACAATTGGATACACATTACTTTTGAATTTAACTTTTTTTACTGTTGTAACTTTTGGCGAATAGTCTGCTGATGAGCAATATGTAATATTCAGCTTTAGTTTAAAAAAATTAAAATTAAAAAAAAAACTGCAAAAGTTTCATTTTTTTTTGTCATACCAGTAGAGTGGTATGGCCCGCGTAACTTAACAAAGAGATGTATTCAGCCCGAAGAAAAAAAAAGTTGATTATAATTGGTATAGAGCATGTATTAGTTTTATTAAGTTTGATACACTAACATAAGAATAGCCCAACATTGTTTTGAATATGTAAAGCGATTTTTTCGACACACTGCGGAACATTTATCCAAAAAATATTTACGTGCAAACATTTAGATGGCATGGTATATGTCTTACCCTCTGTTGAGCGAACATCTTGATCTTGTTCCTCACAACATCGATACCTCGATCGTTAGACGCATTCAGCTCCAAGACAGCCTCTCTGAAGGAAGGCCCCAGCAGCGCCCGAGCCAGACATAGCACGGTCGTTGTCTTGCCCACACCAGGGGGGCCCGCTATTATTATATTCGGAGCATTTCCGCTCTGCGCAAACACAGATAGCCTGCTGATCGTGTCCTCGTTTCCAACAATATCGCCAAAAGTGTGAGGGCGATACTTCTCAATCCAAGGAAGGTTAGCGACATTCTTGGCCTTTGCATCAGCTTTTGTGTCAATCTTTGGTTTTATTGGGTCACAACTCGGTATGGGATCTTCGTCTATTTCCATAATAATGTCTGACTCCATGGTTGTGATGATTTATTATTGTTGCAAGATGTTTTGATAATTATTGTTGCAGTTTTTAGAGGTTAAGAAAAGCATTTGGTCGTTTGCTTCGCGCCATTTGTTTTGACATGTTCGGTTTTTATTTTTTAAATGGCTACCAAATGAGCACCTTACATGAAAAATATATTGTGTGCTATTTTCGTGTTCAAAATCAAGGCTCTACAGAATGTTATTAAATTACAAATGAATATTTTTCAAATTAAGATTGTAATACAAAACATATTTTTACTTCATTATTCTTTTTTTTAAATTAAATAAATGTTTTGGTCGTTTTAAATTTAATCAAGAGGTTAAAAGCTAACATTGATGAATTTAATAATCTGTCTTCATAAGAATGTGCAATTTCACTTCAAAGGGCATTCCACAATTATAAGGTAACATACGTCTACACTACACAAACTATAAGTCTATATGCATAAACCCAAACTCGTGCTTGTTGACGTAAAAAGGGGCTACATTACTTTATTTATTTGCTTACTATTTATATATAAAGCTTAGATATGTCAATTAGCAAAAACCATTTAGCATATTAATGGTTGTATTTATGAAAAATATTTTTTACCGATTGAATAAAATATTTACAAAATTGTGCAATTTCAAAATCTTAACATTATAATATTATTTTCCATAAAATAATTGGAGTGTTATTATTAAATACTTCATACAAAAAGGATAAAAATCATAATTCTCAATTACCTAAGTATCTCGGATGTAACATAATATTTATATTTACCTACCAGATACTCCAAGGTGACAAATGCGACTCTGGAGCTAAAAATTTCCGACCGAGCGCCGTACGTGACATTTCATTTGACAGTCAGTCGAGTTTCTTTTGTAGCGATCTTCCGGAGCGCCGCGGCCGCATGAGGGTCCCCGCCGACCAGGTAAAGGTAGTTACGGTCGCGAAGCCGTCAAACGAACACTAAAAGACGAACAAAATTTATCCTCGCCTTTTACATTTCTAGACAATCGCCGAGGCAACGGGGAGCGGCACACCTCCGCCGGAGAATCGTAACAAAAACATTTGAGCGGGAAGAAGGAAGATGTCGCCCTCCGCGCCGGAGGTGGCAGCGCTCTTCAACATGCTCGAGTCCAACAACAAGCAGGACGTCGAAGACATCAAGGGCAAGTTCGCCGAGATGTTCAACACCAACAGGGATACGTGGCTCGCCTACGGCCTCATTGACTACCACCAGAGCACGGGCAGCATGCGCGCCGTCGAGATCCTCGTCAAGGCGCCCGTGCCGCACCACAAGTTCATCTTCGACAAGCTCGCCGAGGGCCTCAAGGCGCACTGGCGCGGCGGCGCGCTCGGCCTGCTCGGCCACGTCGTGCGCCGCCAGCCCGTGTGGCTCTACAAGATCACGGGCCACCCGCTGTTCCGCGAGCTGCTGCAGCTGCTGCGCCACGAGCGCGACGTCGTCACGCTCATGAGCGCGCTGCTCGTGCTCATCACGCTCGTGCCCATGATCCCCACGCTCGTCAGCCCCTTCTTCCAGGAGATCTTCGACGTGTTTGGCCGCCTGGCCGCCTGGGACTCGCGCCAGGGCGACGGGCCGCGCGCCGGCCAGCGCGAGCACCTGCAGCTCGGCCTCTACGGGCTCTTCCACAACCTCTACGGCATGTATCCCTGCAACTTCGTGGACTACCTCAAGCGGGAGTACGGCAAGAGGGAGAACGCTGAGATCTTCACGCACACGGTCAAGCCCATGCTCGAGACCGTCCGCATGCACCCGCTGCTGATCACCGCGTCCAAGAACGCCGAGACCGACAACGCGCGCTGGAGCAAGATGGAGCATCACGACGTGCTGGTCGAGTGCCGGCGCTTCTCCTCGGAGAGCGCGCACCTGCAGCGGGGGGAGGCCGACGACTCTCGCTTCCGCGCGCGCTGCGGCACCGATGTGTCCAGCCTGCTCGGCTCCACCGCCCCCCACATCCAGACCTCCAAGTCCTCCAACTCGACCCCCAACCTGACCGAGTCGCAGACCCTCACCAAGAACACCGTCACCACGATGCCCTCGGATCCCGCGTCCGTCGCCATGATATCCTACAACTGCGAAGGCGCAGTTTCGGGAGGAGACGACTGGTTCTCCCTGGCGGAAGTGTGCGGGGCGTCTGCGTCCACGCTGTCGGCTCCGCAGACTCCTCTCCCGCTGCCGGCGAACGCCTTCGACACGCCCGTCTCCCACACTCCGGTGGCGCAGCCCGGCTCCGGCGAGCAGGACAGCGGCTCTCCCCCGGAGGCGGCCATCGAGGCGACCCCCGAGAACACGCCCATCAAGGACACGAGGCCGAGGTTTAACTTCCCCAACAACTCCCCGGTCGCGCGCGCCCTCGGCTCACGCCTGTCGCAGCCGCAGCAGTTCCAGTCGCACCTGTCTTCCTCGCTCTCGCAGCCGCCCTCGCCGCTCAAGAAGGAGCCGTCGCCCTTCAACAGGATGTCCTCCGTCGACGCGTGCTCGGCTGATTTTCCCGAGCAGAAGAAAGACGCCTACTATTCGCAGTTCAAAATCAACCGAGTCCTTCAAGACAGATCCCAACAGACGCCGGAAATTTTTTCCATCAATCCGTCTCCGCAGAAGCGAAGTTCCGGAAGTCCACTCAAAAAGGGCAGCTTCAAAGATTGCGGCGGATCCGTGCCGAGCGTCCCGAACTCTCCGGTGCCGCTGGGGGCGACGGCCCCCGTGTCCGGCTCCACCGACTGGCCGCTGGCCAAACCCAAGCCTCAGAGGGACGGGGCGCCGCTCGACGCTTCGGCTGAAGAGTTCGTCCTGCGGCTTCACGCCAACGCCCCCGAGAACAACCGAGACGATCGCGAGATAATAGAACTAAGCAAACGAGGCGAGGTCACGAGAAGCTCCATGTCAGGCGAGGCTGGCGCCGGGCGGCCGCCGCCGGACGCTGGCGAGGACGCGGAGGAGCCGTGGGCCGAGGACGAGCCGAGCTGCGAGGGTGAGGCCGCGCACTGCGGCGGCAAGCACGGCCTGCACATGCCGCACTCCACCTCCATGCTCGACTTTGCTCGTCGCGTCACCCGCCTCCGCTTCTCCAGTCAGTGCATCCTCGAACCGATGACCGACTCGATCACCAGACTGACCCTCGAATCGGACAGATCGGACTTCAAGATGCGCAAATCTTCATCCTGTCCGGACGTCAAGTCCCCGAACTTTCTCGAAAACGGCTCCGCGACAAAAAGTAAAATAAAAAGAAAGACCCGGGACGTCGATCTCGCCGAGGATTCGGGAAGATTCTCGAGCGATCCGTCGGCGGTCGCTTTCGAAAATGGGAAAGAGCCGGCTGTCGATCTCTCGCGAGAAGTTCTCACCCGGGAGACTCAGACGGTCGACGTCTGGCCGTCCACTTACGAGTATCTGTTCACGGACATCTTGCAGAACTGCTATCGCCAGAGCGTTGAGAGCGGGGACACGTCCGACGCCGAAGACAAAGGCTCCACGTTCTTTTCCCCTTACGGCCAGGTCGACAGGTATATCGAGACTCTGGCTCACGGCAGAGGCGACCGAAGATCTTGCAAGTCGGAGGTCGACCACCTGAGGCAGCAGTTGCAGCTGCTGCAGCTGGAGCTGCTGTACGAGAGACACCGGCGGGAAGTCCACGCTTATCGCAACCGGCGGCTGCTCGGGCGCTCGCGCAAGAACCGGGCGGCAGAGGAGCAGAACCAGGCCCTCAAGCAGCAGATGCAGCAGATGCAGGACGAGATCGACGATCTGCGCATCCAAGTCGGCCGCCAGAGAAGCGCCGCGCAAGGCGTCGAACAGAAGCGAATCGAGAGCAACCGACACTGGCAACAGCAGATGCTCCTGCGAGATGCGGTCATCTCGGCAGAACGCGTGGAGAAGGAGAAGCTCGCTGCGATGCTGATGGAGCAACGGAGCATCTCCGGCGAAGCCTCCGGGGATGTCCAGCATCTGCACGCCGCCCTATTCGACGTCTCGCAGCAACTTCACCGGGCGACGCGTAAGTCGGAAGTCAGCGACCGCCTGATGGAGTGTCTCAAGAGGATGCAGCGCGAGCTGATTCTCTGCGGGGAGAGGGATGCTCGCTACCGAGAGCTCCTCACGGCGCTGCCCTCCAGGACGGACGTGCTGGTTGGCCGCCTGGCTCAGCAGTACCGCGAGCAGCTGGTGACGGCACAAGCGCTGCTGCAGTCGCAGACGGCCAAGATGGACTATCTGCAGGCCAGGGAGGGGGAGCTGGAGTCCACAGTTGCCGGCAAGGACCTCGCCGCGCAAGAGCTGAAGCGGCAGCTGCGGCTGGTTAAGGAGGAGTACGGGGAGCGACTGAAGACGGTGGAAGACAAATACCAAAGTATTAAGCGCATAAACCAGCGGATGGAGGCGCACTGCCTGGAGCTGCTGCAGCGAGTGCCGCAGTCCCCGCAGGCGACCTCCCGCCAGCTGACCTCGGGCCTGAGCCCCCAGAGCTCGCCGCTGTCGGCCTCGCTGGCCTCCTCGGAGGGCCCCGGGCCGCCGCTCGCCAGCCGCGTGGACGAGATCAGGAACCTGCAGGTGATCGTGAACGCGCACGAGGCCATCCGAGAGTCCGCCTCCGACTCGGTGAATGACGCAGCTTTCAATGAAGAGAACCGCAGAGACTGAAGTGGAGGCGTAGTGAGCGCCGACCCTGGCGGAGGCCGCGGCGACGGTAACGCTGCGATGCGAGCTCGGTTCGTGTTTGTTTCGTTTGAATTTTTAAATTTAGGTAATGATAATAATCTGGACTGTCGATTTTATAATTTTTTCAATGTTAAGTGTAAAAATCCGTATCGGCCTAAACGGTGCTCGCATTAAAGCGTTACGATCGTTTGGCTTAAAATGCCTTTCGTTTGTTAGCGAAGGGACCTGTCGCTTGGCCGATCCGTTATCTTTTAATTCGGTTTTAATTTGTCTAGATATTGTTTTATTATTTTACGAAAATGGAAGAAAGGGAAGCGGCGGTGCTCCGTCGAGGTCGATATCGAGTTGTGTTTAAAAATTATATTCATTACTTGTTAAGCATTTTAAATATTATTATGAATGATATTATGATTGTTACATTACCGGAAGATCAGTCTACCCGCATTATTTATCTCGACTGTGTTTTACTGTTTTGTTTCTCTGACAATAATTATGGACGTTCTCCGGGCTTTTGATTATAAATGAAAACGAGGAATAGTGAAACAATCAATTCCGTGTTAGGATTACTGAACATTTTTTATAAATCAATATTATAATTTGTGTAAATAACTGAAAAGCCAAAATTAAATGGGATGCAACAATAAATTGTTTAATTTTAATCAAATAGAGAAGTGCAAAATATCTTTGTATTTTTTTTTGTGGATAGTTTTTGGTGGAATTTCATAATATCAATAAAGTAAATGAAATAATAGTCATAATCATTCCACAATTTTTAATAATTATGAATATTCTTTCTCGTTTGCTTTATTGGTATCTTTGTAGGTTTTCATCAAATTTGGACTGCTTTTAGAGTAAAGCCATGTGCGGTGGATGGTTTTCTCCGATATTTCGACCACTGTTCCAGGAGTGAGACCCTTACCAGGTGTGATGTTTTTGATGAATTTATGTCACTAAGAAATTAAGCAGCAAGATCAGCATAGCTTCTTGAACATTCATTGAGATTTAAGTGTTCAGTTTCTAAGCTAGCATCGAAGGAGGAAGCCGTGGATTCTTTTGGGCTTATGTCAGAGCTAGAAGTTGTGCTGTTTAGAGACTTAGCACGTAAACAATTCTCCACAACTCAAAAGTTATGAATCCTATTTTATGAATGCCTATAATTACTTTTGTTGAGGACTTGTATCCTTTTTATCTTAAATTAATATTGCATTGAACCCCTTTCAATTTTGCCTCTTCAATATTTGATGCTAATTATTATTACCATATCTGTTTAAATAACCTTCATTTAAGGAATTCATAATATAAAGTTGGTTTAAGTGCACCGTTCCTACTTTAAAAAAAAACTATTTCGAGGTTAGGTTAAACAATGCAATATTCTACAAGAAAATTTTAAGCAAGGAAAAATATAATTAAGTACATTGCATTTACATATTTATTATGAAGGCTTAATTTTTCGGTACATTTCAGTATTTTAAATTAAATATATTTGTTTAATTTTGTTAATAATTATTATAATGGAAAAGAAGCTTACATCCAGCATTTGATTATTTAAAAAAATATGTTGTTAATATTTATGGAAAATAATGAATCTTCTATATTTACTCCATGGCAACATTGTATTGATTTTTTTCTATGTAATTTGGAATGATTTTTGAAATTGAGTTGAATTTTTTACTTATTAGTCACAATAATTATATCAGATGTCGAATGTAATAAAAATAATAGTTTTACAATTTTTTAAATAATATTAACCTAGTACAAAATATTGTCTTGGCATTTCTTGGAATCGAATGTCTTTTATAACTATAAAACATATTTTGCTTTCAGAAAAGATATTTATTTATTTTAAAAATAGATAATTACATAATTAACATAACAGATAATAGTAAGTATTTTTAAATGTAGCTGAATTGAAAAATAATACCTATTTTTATCAACTTTTCTAATATCAGTGTCTTAAAAATATTAGTATAGCGGTACCTCGACATACAAGTTTAATTCGTTCTGCAACCATGCTCGTATTTCAAATTACTCGTATCTCAAAGTGTCATTAAATAGCTCCGATGCACGACCAGTTGCGACTTTTTCTGGGTGTTTCTTGCTAAGCCGATTGCTCATATCTCAAATTTTGCTCGTATTTTAAAGCAAAAAATCACTCGCTCTACGGCTCGTATCTCAAAAAACTCGTATGTTGGGGCAGTTGTATGTCAAGGTACCACTGTGTATGTTAACTGCTGCAATCACTGGGGCATTTCAATAAATCATTAATATTATCCTTTGGTGGTATTTATTAATTTTGTGTTTTATCATATATACATTTGTCTATAAATAACACAATCTTATTTTTACTTGACCTAAGTATTGAGGTCTTCCTATCCAAATTATGTAAAACTGCTCCTTAGAAAAAAGTACTTCAAGCTTCAAAAACTTTGTGCTATATAATCATTTAGTATATTTAAAAAAGACTATAGATTAACAAACGCATATTGATGCCTCAGATACTGCAGTTGTGTTTTTTCAAGCTCTTGTAACATTCCAAAAGCTAATCTCGGTCTTGAGAACCGTATATCATCAACTGGTTACACTGTAATTAACAAGCACCAAAATAATGAACTGTGTGAAGTGAATGAAAAAAAGTTAATTGGTTCCAAATGGGAGTAAATGGGCAATGAGTAAATAACATATAATACCGGAAAAATTATAGTATGATCCTGCATTATTTTGTTCTAAAGGGATGTAGGAAATTGTTTTATTTGATTTTGTTAATTTTATTTTCTCTTCTTGACTGAATTTCGTCTTAGTTTCAAACATTGAATAAAGAAAATTATAGACATGTACAAAAAGTACAATCCCCATGTCCTTTGTTTGCAGTTTTTCGTTTTTTTGGACGGCACTGTTACTCATACTTGGTATTATATATTAGTATAAGTGATATTTTAATTGTTGGAATCAATTAATTGAATATATGAATCTTTAGTTTTGTTTCCACCCCACTTTCTGAAATATTATTGGGCAGAAATAATTTGACGTCGCTGACACCAAGAACAAGAAGAATAAAAGACAACATTTTTAATCAGTGTTTTTTAATAATAATTAATAAATGACTATGTACAATAATACATACATTATTTTCTTCCTATATACAATATTATTTTAAATTTTAAAAGGATATAATTTACAGAAAAAATAATTATTGCTATAACATAATAATGATAATATGTAGATATACGAGTAGGTGTAGTAGTACTAGTATACAAAACATTAATAATACAAGAAATTTAATACATATTACAATTTATACAAAATATAATTAATATATTTTAGTCAATCAGTTTAAATAAAACACCATTGGAATGTGTTTTTGGTCGGTTAAGGAATATTTTGAGGTTAAGTATAAATATTTTATTTTAAAATCTAATCGCCTCAAATGGACAAGCAATCGAGAAACATGATGAATTATAATAAAGGGGAATGCAAGTGATGGCAACACTGTAGAACTCAGGCGCTACCAATATGAGCGATATAAACTGCATGATTGCTCAACTATTAAAAAGAGATAACTATACAAACTATGTGTATATAGAGTTGTTGTTGCTATGCATATTGGAATATTTTTCATTGTCATGACAAAAAGACAGTTTAAGCTGATTTATTATCAAGCTATTCCCTTCTTTCGTAGAACAATTATGCAATTTGTATCGCTCGTATCTTTAGCTAAACATGAACTTTTCACTAAGCTCTCTTTCTGTTCGCCCCTCACATGTCTCACATGGTCACCACAAAAACAAAACCTTGAATCTGGGTTAAAAATTTAATATAACCCATCATGGTACAGCATCTCAAAGTTCTATCCATTATATTCTGTATTTGACGATCCTTCAGGATGATGGGATTTAGAAGAAAAGGCAGCAATGATTCTGTGGCAATCTTTTCCTAACATCATGTGATCAACCTGACTGTTCATTAAGCTTCAATAAAAATCAATAATGACTCAAAAGGCCACGAGTTAAGACAGCAAAGTAATGAGTCATGATAAAAAGTACGTAAATTTATCTCAACAGCTGGGTGAATGCATTTTTTTCTTCAGTTACTAAATAATTAAAATTAAAAAGGCATGCTGAAATTATTATACACATACTAAAGAGTTATAAATAATTCAAATGAGCAGTATTTTTGTATTTAATGAATTAGTTACTTCTCTATGTGGAAGTATTAAATAATTATTTTATTAAATTTTGGCTTAAAACAAATAACTAGATAACTTGAAGAAATTTTCTAATTGACACTAATTACATTTATTACAGACACTTTTAGTAAAATTATTTCTAATAATATGTTTCATGCTATGGAATAAATAGCTATTTTAATAGATCATTGTCATCAAGTCGCATATAAAAATAATCAAATTTAGTTTTTGGCAATTATTTTTTTCCGCCTTTAACCTTCCAGCGCTGTCATAAAATTTACGATAAATGCACCTCATCGCTTCCCCTACTTTTATCACTTGGTCGCAAGCATCGAGCTCTGAGCTGTTTGAAGGACAGTGTCTCTCTAACCTACCATCTCAAAAGAATTCTCGCCGGACAAAAGCAGAACTGCTGGATCCACTCTTCTAGGTTTTCAAAAGGAAAAAAAATATATGCATTCCTATGTACCTCGATAAATAAATCTATAATAATTCTGTCAACATTATATGACGAAATGGATCCTGACACCAGAAAGCCTCAGGATATACTGAAGTACAATGAAACTAAAGGCATTCAAGGCAAACTAATTCATTATGATTAACAGGTCGATAAAATGTTGTGTTTTGAAATATTTAGAGTGTTGTTTCGTTTTTGTTTAAGAAAGTATTTTTTAAAATCTTACAGCAATTCCTTAACATTTGTATAAAGAAAACAGCATTTAGGTACCTATTCATAGCATTGTAAAACCCTTTTAAAGAACTATCCATTTATGTAATTGTCATAAACCAAATTTACAGTTATCTAGTCATTTGATTCAGTCCACGATATGCTGATGACAAAATGAAGAATAGAAAATGTAAAGTTTTTTTTTGTTGTAAAAAGTATTCAAAAAACATTATTTTACAAATGTGCTTGTGAGGGAATTGATTTAGGAACAATGCATTCATTTGGATAATCAATAATATAATAATGCCAGTGGAAATTAAAATGTTACAAGTAAACCACCTGCTGTACTACAATAATATAAATCTATTAAAAAATACAATTATTCTATATAAATAATCATAAAAATGGCATTCAAAAACAACAAATAGTATCATAACATTTAATACTGGAATATTTTGCAATAATAAACTCAACATATCATTATTTGGTTTTGGAATGAAAGTCATAAATAATCTTCAATGGAATAAATACTGTCAATTATATATTTAGATGGACTTTCAACCATCATGTTTAATGGTAAACAAAGTAAAAAAAAAAACCTTTTTTTTTTTTTAATATTGCAGTGATAACACAACACAATGCAATACGCAATACTTCTCGCAAGAAAATACATGCCTATCATGCATATCTGTAGAGGTAAGTATGATTTACGATAATTTAGTCAGCACACAATTTGTATTGCTCATTTCAAAAGCCTTTTAATTTTGAATCGATTTAATCAAAATAATTAATTGAAAAAAAAAATAGTAACAACTTTTGACATATTAATAATTTCTTAGGTTTTGTGTGGCGAATTATTTCGTAACAATACTTCGACGCTTGTAGAAGTACGCTCCTTAGAACATACACATCATGACGCTAATGGAGGTATACTCTTTAGAACTTACCCACCGTACATGACTCTTCGACATGACGTCGTCGTGGAGGTAAAATAAGCTTCTTCTTTAGCCTCGCCATTTGCCATCATCTGGGGTCGGCTCTCATTGTGCACATTCCCACGGAGGTACAATAATCTGACGGCTGAAATACCTCAAGACATCAACTTTTCACAAAGTCGTCAACTCTAAAGAAGACCCCTGCAATGGCGGTCGAAATATTGGTACGAAATAATTCGCCGCACACGGCTAAACCTAAAAGCTACATTTGACATATTTTAGACAAGGAATAGACACATATAAGTAAATATTAAATCATATCAATTATCAATAACATCCAAGAAGGTTGAAAGTCCACAACGATTTACTTTTACAAATAAATAATATTCTTTGTTTTAAGCCTAGCATCTGTTACAATAAACGATTAATCATAGTTATTTATAAAGTGCTCCATCCTATTATAATTAGTACTATTTTAATATATCGATATTCTATAAACATTATTAAATATTTCTTTGTGCCATTAGTTAAATGATCTGAATGAAGATAAACGGGTGCTTGCTGGAGTAGAGAGACAACCTGATGCCAGGACAACACAACCTATTGACAGTTCACACACAGTAATGCTATTTTTTTCTCGTGAGGAAATTAAAAGTAGTAATTCAAGTATCATTTAATATTGTTACATTGAAACATTGACATACAACAAAATGGTGGAGAATTGTCTGGCATCAAGTGGTTTGCCGCTATAATAACTAACAAGTACGTAATAATTTATACAGTAAAATTAAAATAATATGGCCGAGCAAGGAATAGAATATGCTCGTTATATAATTTTGTCTATATTCAGGAATGTTGAAAACTATATTACATTAACACATACGGGAGAAAAATATCTACAGAAGGTTATCAGAAGAAAATATGCTCACTATTTTCGAAAATGGCTTAGTATTGTAAGTGCGATGTTGAATTGCCAATGCTAACTAGACTACAGACCGGCATTCATGCTCCATCAACTATGAATAACTGATGTTCATGGGACGACTTACATCCATCAATATTGATCAATAGTCATTTTTTGAAGGATCAATTTCATATCGATCGGGGGTATTTATATATTGTTAGTGCTGCTAACTAATCGTCAATGGAGGAGATATACCGTCAAGTTTGTGAGTCGTCAGTAAGGCCTGTGCGCCTCGAGAGCTGGGTTGCGACTGCTCTCTGTTAGTCGTTCTGCGTTGGGGTGCTCTATAAGCATGGTGTTGCCACAATACATTATATTTGTCAACAGATAGAGCTTAAAATCATTCATTTTTATTTTAGCTTCGAGGGGATCAAACCTACGATTTCTCGAATGGCAGCTGAGCTGTTAACCTCTCGGAGATACCCCTCGGTTAATTTCAAGTTACTTTAAACATTACACGATAAATTTTACATAATTACACAATCACAGTAATGAATTTGACATAATTAACCCTCACAATAATTATTTCAGATTAAGTGCTACTTAATAGACGTAATCTTGTAACTTATTCCCTCGGGATTCACTAATTACTATGTTTTCATAAAAGCTTACCTCTAGGCCTAGGCCTTCTAATACAGACGTTTTATTTTCAATAAATTTACTTAGATTTTCAGTTACAGAATTGGACGATTGCGATAATTTTAGTTGCACAAGAGAATACAACTGATATGGAGTTAGCACTTTTTGTTACATTTTGTATTTGGATTTATTAAATTAGCATAAGTCAATTGGTAGATAAGGTTTACAAAAAAAAATGCAATATTTTTGTTCTAATGCATCATTCAAATGAATTAAAGAATTACGAGTCACAAATATTCCAGAGCAATAAGAATTAATTCAAATTCAAACAGCAAAGATTCAACCCACACTTATTTTTAATACGTTTTTCATGCTATTTACTGCTACATTATATTTCAACATTATTATTTATATTGGTGTTTACTTTTTCATATATCTAACAGATATGTTTAACTATACATATAATTATGCTATTACATATTATTCATTATCAATTTGTGCTTCTCTGCATACTAAATGAATTTAAAATGACTTTTAAAAATTAATTTTAATTTAAAATTTTCTATAATGTATTCTTTCAAACCATTTTAAGATTAATACTATCATTTAGTGGGTTGATACTTTGGTATTAGATATTTCGACATGCATTATTTTAATTCTTAATAATCGATATTCACTAACATTTAAATTGTTCCAAAAAATATATGTCGTGTATTTAAAAAGTTGTTCTCGATATGCACGTTGTAATAATTAGTGTTTCACTTGTTTGTCATCACACCATTTTTTTTTTGGAAATAATTACATGAGGGGGAACACTGGTAAATGTTTTTGGACATCTGACATGTTCACGCAGATTGTTTAATACATTGCAGCGATTTTGTGATGCACCGAACCACTTATTTCATCAATAATCATCAGAATTTTACTCATGACTAAGTTTTAAGATTATGTCATTTTTTTCCATGTAATCATGATTTCATATTAGTGTGTATTGCTAGTCAAATGTTTTAACATGACATATATGAATCGTCTCATTTAGATTAAGCCTCGCGTTAAACCTAGAAGGTTACTGTTCTTTATAGTATTTTCAAAAATCTTCAAATATTCTTTAAGCATCACCGTGTCATAAATTTAAGTTCACGATAACCACTCATTTATTGTAATACAATGCGTTTGTACTTCAACTAGGAAACACATGTATTTTAGTAAAGTGACAAATGTGAACACTGACAGATGGTGAAATTGTGTGGATTGTATGACGCTTGATGGCTAAGCACTGGTTTGACCGCCCCTTAGGAATAACTTGTCCAGGCCACAGTGGCTTCAAATTAACCAAATGATCTTTTTAAAAAATCTGATTGAGAGTCGTTCAAATAATGCACGGCTACAGCAGCTGCCTTCTCTTTAAATCGTCAGGAACAAGGCGTAAGATGCACTCACGGCATGGTACGGTTAATGGAAGCTAATTTGCTTGACTTGATGTGTTTCGTCGACGTCTTGGATTAATTGTGGTGAAGATTCAGTGTCTAGGGATGCAGGGAGTCCTGCGAATGGCGGCGGAAAGGTGCTGCAAGCAGGGCGCGTAGGGCCGTGGTGGCAGTGGTGGCAGTGGCAGCGGCGGAGGCGCGCGAGGGTGAGGGGCATCATGGCAGCGCCGCCACATAGTTTTCTGGCACCAGACCGGTCTTGCCATTCAGCGTGCCTTCCAACCAGCCGGGCTCAGCGGACGATTTCACTGTAAAGAAACAAAAATATAAATATTAATAGATTGTGATATCAGCTTGATATAGCTCCTTTAGGCTGATGCCGTAAAGCCTCGAAAAACGATCTTTTGTCTCTTATTTTGTTCGGTCGCCTGACATGCACATATTATATTAATAGTTTAAGTTATGCGGTGTTTGCATACGCCAAAATTATTTGTAATGACAGATGGCCCATTTGCTGTTGGTATGACTGTCATCTTTGCAGTTGGCAACGCCGAGATGTGAAAGCGCGGCTGTCAGTGAGAACGCGCGGACAGTGTTAGTTGAAGTTTGACTCGCGCCCATCATAGTGCGCTCGTCTTGTGCGTTCGCTGTGGCGGGCGACGTTTGTGACAAATAAACGAGTAACATGTGAAACAGAAACAAGTGTTTGTATTGTGAACCTGATCCTACATCCTTCATCCAGTAAACCGATGTCCTAAAGGGAAGAGGAGGATATCAATTGATACTAAGGTCAAACAGGCCGGAGAAGGCAAACTTCACATTTTGAAGTAGAGGCTCTCAGTGGAAGACCATCCATAGGATTCTCCAACGTATTCGGAGGCGAGGCTATGATGGATCTATGTGGTGGGCAGGACCTCATAGCTGAGATGGTGGCGGATGAACCGAATTGGCGGTCAACGGCAGCTCTCTAGCTTTCCAAGAAAGCTACTGCCTTTGCGTCAGGTGGCAACCGGCAGTAAAAATAAACCGCCAAAAAAAAAGATGCACGAGAAAACCTGGAAGACTACAGGCAACCTCTACTGCAACTGTAGACAAGGATCTGAAAATATAAGACTCTGGGCTTGACCGAGAATGCAATGCAGGACAGACATGGCGAATGTTCACAAGGAGAGCCAACCCCAGATGATGTCAAATGGCGAGGCTAAAGAAGAAGATTAATACTAAGGTTACAAATTTGTGATTTTTTTCAAATTTTAAATTAAAAAAATTAACATAAATAATCGACATTCGTATGTGCAATCCCTTTGAGACTATTCTACCGTTAGGAAGATCTGTCCTAAGAGGAGCCCCTTTCAATTCCGACCACTTTCGAACGAGGTTGCCGTCACAATGTCTGCTTCAACAGCAGTTCTGCAGCCACTGCATATTTTCCCAGGCGTTCCTTTAGGTGCACAGATAACTTGGGACAACACAAGGATAACAATAGCTAATAGAGAGAAATTTATATGTACAGTATAATTGTAAAAAAATACAATATTCACTTACCATTTGTTATGATCTGATTCGGTTCGAAGGACAGCTCGCCATCATTTTCCCCGACGCAGGCATACAACGTCCTGACTCTCCTGCAATTGCAAACAACTCATTACAAAACACTCCACAACAAAAATATTATTTAAAAACGTAAAGCCAAACAACAAGCATCTTTATTTCAAATTAAAACCAAATTAATACTATATAAAAAAGCGAATACATAATAAAATATAGTTATTGATATGTAATTGTTTATATAAAATCAAAATATACTTATAACTTGATGTTTAGATGTATGAATTTTATATTAGTTTTCAAAGCAAATATTTTTATACTATATTTCAATGTTAGTAAATAAAAACGATATATAAAATATGGTATTGCTGCTTTTGGGTTTAGCCATGTGTGGCGAACTGTTTCGATTCAATATTTCGACCGCCATTGCAAAATAACTCAAGTAGTGGATGGTACAATGGGCAGGACATATTTGTCGAAGAGACGACGGTCGATGGGGACGAAAAGTATTGAAATGGCGCCCAAGAACTGGCAAACGAAGCTTTGGCGGACCCCCTGCAAGATGGACTGACGACATAAGGAGAATAGCGGGAGTGACCTGGATGCGGAAGGCAGAGGATCGAAGAGGATGGAGACTCATGCGGGAAGCTTACGTTCAGCAGTGGACAGATACAGGCTGATGATGATGATGATGATGCAGCGGTCTTTTTTTGGGTTGACAGTTTTGTGGTCATCAAAGTCGCCAACCCTGAAGAAGACCCCTGCAATGGCGGTCGAAATATTGGATCGAAACAACTCGCCACTCATGGCTAAACCCAAAAGCAAAAATACCAATCCTTCAATCATTTATATATTATTGTATATATGTAAATACATTGAAATTATAGAATTTCACCAAGAATTAATTATGAATTCAAATAAAAAAAACAAGCATGTTTATATATTTTCATGAAAAAAGGTATATAATAAATAAAATCAATTAAATCACAATTACCCAACTATTATATAATGCAATACATAATATACAGCTAAATAAATAATATTTTTTAAATTTAATAAATAAAATACGTAAATATTTTCCATTGTAATCAGGTGCAGTCGTTTTATATAAGCGTTGAAAGCTCTGTTTTCCCAAAACCATGAATTTTAAGTTAGGTTAGGTTGTACCGTTACCTCTCTTCCCCGGGGGCCATTTCCACCGTCGCTAGCCAAGCAATGATATTCACTGACTTCCCCTGACTAAAATGTCAATAAAAACTACAGCTAGAAAATATATTAAAACAATTATATCTACTATGTAATCAATCCACTACATAATATTAATTTATTATAATTAATTATACAAATAATACCATAACCATTAGTAATACTGTTTTTTAATGTAAACACATACAGAGAATACCGACATATGGTAATAGTCATTCTGAAGTCTCATCTGTGGAATTCTATGATGCTTACCATGGTTTATGTGGCTAAGCGCTGCATGTGGAGTATTGATCTGCCAACGTAATAGACTACAGCCCGAGATTCACGCATCATCCTTATTATTACAGGAATTTACTGTGAATGGGTGGTCTTCACGGGACGACTTTCGTTTACCACCAATTTTAATGAATAGGCTATGACTGTCATTTTTACAGGTGAGGGATCAAATTCACACAGAAATCAATTAAAAATCCTTTTTTTTTTATCTCCGTCGGGGATCGAACCCACGACCTTTGGGCTTGCAAAGCAAATGCTTTGACCACTAAGCCGCCGGCAAAAATACGCAAGTATAGGAATAAAGTGTGTATGATGAGGTTTTTTTTCCACTACGATAATTTTATTATTATGATGGTGGAATTAAAGACTAAATTTAAAAAGAAAATTTTTAAGGTATATAAACATATTGGAGTAATGAATAATCAGTCAAAAAATTTAAACTATGAATTACACATAGATAGATAATGATCAATAAATGATAAAGGAAATAGTATGATATAATATTAAAATAAAAATTGAAGGAGACTGCAATTGGGGTAATTTTTCATAAATAAGACAGAATTATTTTCTAAATTATAATGTTAAATTATTATATTTTATTTTAGAAATTTTTCTCCATAATTTATGTTTTGTTTCCCCCAAAAACGGGTAATTTAGCTTTATTGCCTTGTTGTAGCAGTATTCAACTCTTTCATAAAATAAAAAAATAAACAATTATACTCTAACAGCTATATTATAAGACAAGGTTTAAAAAAAAATAGAACGTGCTAAAGAACGCAAGACCAAAGTGAAAATATTTACTGTCAAGCAAAAGACAAACCTTAAGGTTTTAAATCGTTAGACATATGAATACCGTTATAAACGTCATCCACAGTTAATTGCTTAACCTTTTACTAAGCGTCGAATATTCAATGGTCGATTCTCGTGCGAAAAAGACGAAGCGTCGAATATTCAACGCTCATCTAACCACAAGTTGACAGTATGCTTAAAGATTTATTATTTACATCATATATGATCTCAAAATCAAAATTTGAGTTTGGATATTTATATTTTTTATTGATTTATATTGTATTATATTAGATATTATTGATTAATTTTTTATTTGCTTAATCTGAAGTATGAACTGTTTGTGGAATGAACATTATTTTTATTTTTACAATCTAGAGCACGGGTCGTCAACCTGGTCCGTACCGCCCACTAGTAGGCGATACGAGCTTCCGTAGTGGGCGGTGGGCGATTTTTCTAGATTTTCAATTCTACTACATTCCTTCTAGATTTTTTTTCACCCAAATACTGAATTGAAATAAAGCGAGGTTGATGGGCGGTAGGGAAATTTTACCATCAAAAATAGGCAAAAGTGGGCGCTAGGCAATAAAAGGTTGACGACCCCTGATCTAGAGTAAAAAAGATACGTACATAAAGAAGTACAAAAAAATGCTCAAAAATCGCTTTGTTTTTTTCGGAAGTTCCCCAAGAAAATTCTTAGTAACTAAAGGGTTAATGTTTATTTTTATTTACTAATTGGTGTGTTATAATTAGGGTTGCCATGTAGTCAGGCGAATAGGTATATTATTAAATAACTTCTTAGGTTTTCACGGCCAGATTTGATATCGTGGCTTTTGGGCTTAGCCGTGTGTGGCGAATTTCTTCTATCCGATATTTCGATCGACAAAGTCATCAACCCTGAAGAATACCCCTGCAGTGGCGGTCGAAATATCAGATGGAAGAAATTCGTCACACACGGCTAAACCCAAAAGCCACAATATCAGGTATATGATTAGTGTTGTTTGTGTGGCATGCGACTCACCTGGGCGGGGGCGCGGCCGCGGGGCTGGCGGCGCGAGCGGGCTGGCCGATGGCCGCGGCTGGCCCTATGGCCCTGTTCACACACCCCACACGTTAGCGCATGCACGCAGCCATTGGTTAGTCCTAACCTAACCTAACCTGACTCTTACAGATCCCCCCCAAAATATAGTGTACATCAATACCTCTAATCTAAATAAAAACACCCATATCACAATCCTACTACAGTCGATTCCGCTTAATTGGGACACATCGGGACTTGGGCATTTTGTCCCAATTAAGGGGCTGTCCCAATTAAGCGAATTTCACATATTATTTTAATTCATTTATTTGGTTATGGCAACTAAGCCCATTAACCAGCAATACACACATAAAATTAAACAAAGCATTTTTTTTTTCAATAATTCTATTTATAATAATAAACATAATTTAAATACGCGCAACAATTGAGACAGTTGTCACGTGCCAGGTGTATTGGTAACTGAATAAGATCGGCCTATCAGCTGTGAGACAACACATTATATCAAATTCTTTGTACATATTTTTTCTTGAGAATATGTGTAACATAATATGTGCTGTCATCTTAAATTTACTGTCCCAATTAAACGAAATGTTGTCCCAATTAAACATATAAATTTACTATTGGTTTCTTGGTTTGGTTTCTGTTATTTGAGATTTGTCCCAAATAAGCGGCTGTCCCAATTAAGCGGTGTCCCGATTAAGCGGAATCGACTGTATATGCAAATTTATTCTCAGAGAAAAAGCTTTACCATTTCCTGATAAGAAGGCAGCATTTTTAAAGAGATCGGATGATAAGTCCGAAGCTGCTAAAACTTAACCATTTGGTTCTAAGGAGTAGTTTATGATACCCAACAATATCCTTCTTTCTTAGGCGGTCACCTACCCAAATATGCTTCTCACCCAATGTTACTTAATTTTAATAGAATTAGACGGGAATCGGTGTTCCAACATGGTATAATTGTAAAAAGTCTAAGTCTAACTTTTCTAAATCCCATAAAACTATAACAAATAAATTCCTACATAAATATTTAAATGACATAACCCAATTCAGAGATATAAATATATTTGTAAAATAAATATATACCAGATGATTTCATTATATTGATAATTAGATATATGTACAGATACATGTACATAATCATTAGAAAGTATATAATGTGTATATTCCACTGTCTTCAAATATCAGGAATCGGATAGATGTTGATAGTGATTCTGAAGTCTCATCTGTGGATTCTATGACGCTTACCATGTTACATATGTTTAAGCGCTGCATGTGGAATGTTGATCCGCCAAAGTCGTAGACTACAGCCCGACATTCACGCATAATCCTTATTATTACAGGAATTTACTATGAATGGGTGGCCTTCACGGGACGACTTTCGTCTATCACCAACTGGCATTTAACGGGTGAGGGATCAAATTCACACCAACCGGCGGTCTTTTAGAGTTCAGAAATTGATTAAAAATATTATTTTTTTAATCTCCGTCGGGGATCGAACCCACGACCTTTGGCTTGCTTTGTAAGCCCTTTGACCATTGAGCTATATCCGCTGGTAGAGTCCTACTAATCAAAAGTTATTTTATTTTGTATTAAATATATTTTTTTTAAGAACACCGTAGATCTAAGTAATGAAATTTTTAATTTTGAAATGTGTCATTATAGTATTAAAAATTAATTACAGCATTATTAATTCGTGCAGTTTAAATTCAAACTCCTTATTGTCAGTTTACAGTGCTACCATAACCAATAATATTGTGCTCTGTTATCATTAATTAAAATTAATATAATATTACACGTAAATAAAATATATTATTATTGTTTATAATGTCAACAATATTTCATTGTTAGTATTATTGTTTTTGTTGCCCATAACACAACTGAAACCATGCTATTTTATTTATTAACAGTTTTAAATATAACAATTACTTTAAAAATTAAAGAATTTTCGTATAACGAAATACATAGATTTTTAATAATTTTCCATTAACATAGTCACAAGTAAAGTATTTATTTTTCGTGAGATGTACGGTTTAGGAAGATTAAGGTTCAAGGAAGATAGGCGCCTAGTAAGAACCATCTCAGAGAGTCGATGGATCGGCCACATCATGCGTCACGATGGTCTTCTTCACGATATTGTGGAAGGGATGGTTGAGGGTAGACACTGCACAGGGCGCCCTAGACGGGACTATTTGCAGTTAATATTTGAGGACATGAGCTGTAGCTCTTATGCTGAGCTAAAGAGGTTAGCAGAGGATCGAGAAAAGTGGATATCGAAATGCAAGATTTTGTTGCTGCAAACCAATCTGCCGGAATGATATTAAGACGAAGACGGTTTAGGGGTTAGACAACATTAGTTGTAAAACAGTTTTTCTCAACTTGAGACTATGTTACTATAAAATTACTAAATTTCAATAATTGCAATACCTAATACATTATTTAGCGAGTACATATATTTTTTATATAATTTTTGATAAAGTAATTCATAATATTAAATAGTTATCATGGAAATTATGTCCCAATGCATTAAATGATAATATACTTTTTGTCACTTTTTCGTGCATACATACTTGAGAAATACGTCTGTATGCATTCTTTGAAGGTGCCATATTTCCATATAAGCAACCTATGCCACATCTCGAAGCAATTAAAAATAATCAACCATCTTTCTTTAGATCTTATACTTAAAAAACAACAATAATAATGTATTAGATATTGCAACCAAAAACAATAAAATATATATTATTATTTTTTTTAAAACTTACACATTGTGTTGAGGCTGCGGCCGATAGCTGGTGGCGTAATGGACGCCCATGGAGTGGTTGACAATCCTCCTTGTCTTCACCGGAGAACTGTGGTGGTTGACACCCGTTGGAGACCCGTGGTTGGCGCTCAGGTTGACCTGGTTCTGGCTGCCGTGCATCATCTGCGGGCTATGCATCTGACTGAGCTGACCCTGGCTGTTGTGTACAATCTGATTGTTGTGACTGAGTTGTCCTTGAGAATTGTGAGTGAGTTGTCCTTGGGAGTTGAGACTGAGTTGTCCTTGTGAGTTGTGTAGCAACTGGTTAGGATTGTTGTGGCTGAGCTGGTTTTGGAGGATCTGATTTGGACTGGTGTGAAGCTGGCCTTGGCTGTTGTGCAGATGCTGATTGGGGCTGTTGTGACTGAGTTGTCCTTGACTGAGTTGTCCTTGACTGTTGGCGAGGCTCAGTTGTCCTTGACTGCTGGCGAGGTTGAACTGCACGTGCTGGGCGTGGGGCGTGCCAGATGCTGAAGAGGGAAGGACGTCGCGAGATGAAATCGAAGAGACTGATTCGTTTGAGCTGCTGGTGGAGTTTAGTAGACCATCTCGGTGCAGCTCCATGTCTGTAAGAAAAACGGGACAGATGCATAAGAACTTTGGAGAACCATCCAGTTGAACACTGCATGTAGGATATGTGCTTAATGTGAGAATATTATTCACATAACATTTAAGGGTTGGAAAGAATGGGAAATCTAGAGTAGATTCCGTTGCCCACAGACACTTTCGAGTTGATCTTGTGACAGGTCTAGTAATATCCATAATAATATAGGTCGATAGAACAAGGCAAGGTGACTGTATAGACCCCTGAGGCACTCCATATTGGATTTTGTTTCCGTCTGAACCAGATGTACACTGAATGCGGAATAAGTGCCGATTGTGAATGTGTAATGGAAAGAATGTAATTATAATTTTAGAATTAATTTGAATTACAAAATGAATAAATTAAAAATATTTAGTTTTGATTCACAAGAATGTAAATTCACGTGACATAAAAATGATAGGTAATACCATTGAACCCTGTGGAACTTCCGAGTTGACCTCGGCAGGTCTAGTAGTATCTATGATAACATAGATCGATAGAACAAAGCAAGGTAATTGGATAGAGCCCCGAGGACTTCACATTTGATCTTGAGTCATCTATATTACTAACTAAAATCTACAGTAATATAGATCGATAGAGCAACATGAGGTGTCAGTACAGAACCTTGTGGACTCCCGTTTGATCTTGTGTAAAGAAAAAGTGTAAGACTTACTGTTGGCGCCCAGCTGGTGGTGCAGGGGGCGCTGTGGCGGCGAGTAGGCGCGCGCCGCGGGGGGCGGCTGATAGGCCGGGGGC
Organism: Glossosoma conforme; assembly: GCA_022606575.1. NCBI lineage: Eukaryota > Metazoa > Arthropoda > Insecta > Trichoptera > Glossosomatidae > Glossosoma > Glossosoma conforme. The sequence continues at coordinate 2,280,686 of JAGTXR010000021.1, read as the reverse complement.
TGAGCCCTGGAAGGAGAGCCGCCGCTGCCGGACACGGCGCGGGGGCCGTCGTAGTACGTCTTGATGACAGCCTGAAATTTTATCAATCACTAAATAAAAAATATTCGCATTGTTAACAGTAACTCGTGACATGCCCGTCTAATCAAAGCGACTCCAGATCGCCGGGATCGTCATCAGGACGCGTGGTGGAAAGACGATGATGGTCTTATGTGCTGGCACATGGGGAAGATACTTTTACACTATTTTTTCACGATCTCCGGCTATCGTGGCAATCACCAGTGTACTGCGTCGAAACCTGCATGTTATTATAACAGGGATTCCCTTCAATCAATTTACATGTGGCGACACTTGAATTTAAGCATGTATAATACGAACAGGGCGTTTTTATTTTTTTACAATTGTCGAAATTCGTTAAATAGAGACCCCATTATACCTACGTTTAACTGCGCTTTGCTCTAATGGTAATAAATATATTACGTAAAATCATTAAGTGAATCAGTGGTAACCCTATCTTAGAGTATTTTTTACTCTCACCGGACATCCTCATCACTTTCCTTACATCTAATTGTTAGCGAGTTCAAAGGCAATACAAATTCACGTATTGAATGTGCAGACTCGAGGTAATGCTTTATACTCGTATACAACATTCATGAAAAGGTCCGCGGTGTATTATCAGCATTCACCTGTATAATGCACAACCGGATCTGAACAGGAAATAGAAAACCTCTGCGAAGAATTTTTTATTATGTCTTATTTATATGCTATAAAAAATTGTATGCAAGCATTGAGCAGGTGTTGTAAAAGGCAGGTCACTCACGTGGGTTACCGGCTGAGGTTGTGTGGAGTAGCGGTTGCGAGAGTGCGGAGGAGACTGAGGACCGACTTGAAGACCTCCTGGAGGGATCCTGAAACAAAAATATAGCATGAATATTATAATATAATATGCAAAAGTAAGCAAAGTTATTGTTTCAAATCCGCGTCGATTTAAGGAAGATCGCGCGATTTACATGAAGCTCCCGAGACCTGAACTATTCGATCTTAAAGGGCGGCTCACCCCCATCATATGAACATTTGTGAGACAGGTGGATGTGTTGTTATTACAGAAAGGAGAAATAACACTGTCTGGAGGAGAAATGAGATGTTAGGCAGCGATCGTTTCAGTCATCTCGGAGTCGCCAAATCTGTGACTTGCTGGTTTGGTAAGCCCCCTGAGACTACAGCAGCCTGCAGGCTCGCGCCGTCCTGGGAGCCCGTTGGAAACTATAAATATATTACTGCTCGGCGGAGCTGCGGAAGTCAAGAGCTGACATGGGATGAGGAGAGGACTGTGGCGGCTGACAGAGCTTTGTGGCGGCAGTTCGTGACGAGAATACGCTTCAGTTGGAAGACACTCAGATCAACCTGAGCAAGTAGAAGTAGCCTACAGCTGACGATAAGTAGTCCTAGTATAGTCTTTGGCAATCGTGCTATTAGTTTCGCGGCACCAAAGGACCGAAAATCGCTGCCGTAATATTAAAAAGCTGAAAACGAAGGTATTCTTTAGACTCAAGACCCATTTTTTTTAACTAGAGGCAAAGAAGCGCTTTGGAATTATCATTTGGTGATAAAAACGCGCTACAAATGCTGACATAATAAGAATACGAGTCTCTGTTCCTCGCGATCTGTTGTAGTCCATAGCCTGCCTCCTACTGATATTGGCTTCGGATATTCTTGGTCTTGTTTACCATTATATGTAATTAGAAATTAGTGGGCAGTTGATAGTGAAGCGTGGATAACAAGTAACAACCCCATCGTCCGTGTGTAAGACCCGTGAAGCGGTTCGTTACGCTCCGTTCACTACGACAGGACTTTATGGGGAATGTACGAGTAATTAGTACTAAGAGTATACAGGGTTTTTCCGGAAAGTTTTAGGAGTGATTTTTTTCCGCCGAGACTGTACTTCGGAGTGCGAGTTCCTGTACAACAGATCGCCACGCGCGCATTATAAGGAATATATTTACATAAAATATAAACTAATACATTTTTACTTCGAAAGAAACTTTTTTCATATATTTTTTTGTATATAAAACAAACGTACTTAAGATAGTAAAAGAATAGGGTTTTGCTTTCCAGTTGAGTCTATGAATTCAGATGGGACTGCTTGATGCTGCGTGCGGATAGTATGCGAAGTTACTGTATGCGTTTAGGGTTTGCAAGTATGTTTTTTATTTTCGATATTTTTTTAAAATATTCAGATCGTATGAGGTAGGAAATACAGATTCTGAAAGCATTACAAAGACTACATGTATCCACAAATAAGCTGCTGGAGAAGCTGTTCGTTTTAAATCGACATATGCCAACAGTATAAGGATGCTCGAAATTGGTATAGCGGATTTATACATGCAAGAAGAATCAATTGAGAAAATTCTGAAGAGTAGTGTCTATGATTATAATAATCACCATTAGCGCTCTTCTAACTGGAGCATATGGTCGTCACTTTTTCTGAATTTGACAATCACTCAAGACAGTAAGCAATAGGTCTATGATAGAAGCGATAAAATAGGCTCTATGAGGTAATTTGAAATGGAAGAATTATTAATATAATTCTACATATATTTATGTGATCCATTTTTAATAATATTCTACTATTATTTTTCTTAGTTCAAACATGAATCACGTTGATTAAATATTTATCATAAGAAAGTTTAAGTAAGGTTTGTAGAATGAATAAAACCGCGGTCACATTTTTTTTAATAACAGTTGTCCAACGTGAGACACGTTAAAACAAAGGGAAATAATATTTTCGCTATTAATAAATAAATTATTGAGCCCCAATTTTTTTAAAGCGTAAATTCCATAATGTCTTAAAACTAAGGCGTTTACCCAATGCATCCTCCCTGTATTAACTTATGGCGCAGAGACGTGGAATCTAACAGCAAGTCTTACCCATAAAATAAAGGTCACCAAGCGTGCTATGGAGAGATCAATGTTCGGAGTGTCGCTAAAATATATAATCCGAAACGAGGAAATATGCAGAAGAACTCAAGTAGTGGATGCTACCCAAAGAATAGGCATACTCAAGTGGCAATGGGCAGTACATATCTGTCGAAGAGACGACGGTCGATGGGGAAGAAAAGTATTGGAATGGCGCCTAAGAAGTGGCAAAAAAAGCATTGGCCGACCCCCTGCAAGATGGACTGACGACATAAGAAGAATAGCGGGAGTGACCTGGATGCGGAAGGCGGAGGATCGAAAAGGATGGCGACTCATGCGGGCATGACGAAAGAAATTATTTGACTGTGTAATATTAAATTAGCACCGCCTCGCTTAACTAAATTTGATATTTATTTTATCAACTTTTTGTGATGTCGATTCCAGTGACAAAAAAATACAAAAATGGCAATTGAAATAAAATTATTGGCATTCGAGAATCCTAAAACAACAGCTCGAGCATTCTCAATCAAATTTCGATGCGACACTAAAACAAACAGCTGTTCTCGTAAAATAAATAAATGTGCTGTATTGGGATTATCCTGTCCGCTTGGTTCCCTTTTATGCCGTGTCTAGTCTAGGTGATATCCTGCCGGGAAATAGAGTCGATAAATTAGGGCAAAAGACAGATGTTCCGCGAGCTTTTGGAGCTTTTGGAGCTTTTGAAGGAATACTCTGCGAGGGTGACGAAGGTAAGACGTACAAAAAATAGGCACAACCAACGACATGTGATATATCATTATGTATATCTATTATAGTTGAAATAATGATACGTAAATTGTTGAAAAATATTTTTAGATCGTATTTATATAGCTTTGTGGCAATCATATACTCCAGTTAGGGGAGTGGACATGGTGTGATGATAATGATTTATATTTTTATATGTAAACACATACAGGAGAATAACGACAGATGGTGATAGTAATTCTGAAGTCTCATCTGTGGAATTCTATGATGCTCACCATGGCGTATATGCCTAAGCGCTGCATGTGGAGTGTTGATCCAACAACGTCATAGGTTACAGCCCGAGATTCACGCATCATTCTTATTATTACACGAATTTACTATGAATGGGTGGTCATCACGGGACGATTTTCGTTTACCACCAATTTAATTGATAAGCTATGACTGGCATTTTACGGGTGAGGGATCTAATTCACACCAACCGGGGGTATTTTTTAAAGCTCAAAAATCGATTGAAAATCCTTTTTTTTTAATCTCCGTCGGGGATTGAACCCACGACCTTTGGCTTACAAAGCAAACGCTTTGACCATTGAGCTATAGGCACCGGCATAGATATGCACGATATTTTGTTCTTATTTTAATTGTATATATTATATAAAATATAAATAATCTAAAATATAAAAAGTAATAGCATGATATGTATGATGGTTAAGAATGTTTTCTTAAAATAACCTTGAAAAGACATCCAGTTTTTTTATTTTTTTATATGCAATAATATATAAATTATATCTAATAATTTACCAGCTATTTAGGTAGATACGTTTTTATAATAATTTAAATACGTGAAATATAAAAATACTTAAAAATAACAAGAATATGATAATTAGCGACAAAATATTAAATGTTAGAAAACGGTATAAAAACATTACAAATGTAAGTTTATTTAGGCATATCTATTGCAAATATAAAAAAAATCAGCTATATAATGAAATCAACATACATTAGATTTGTAAATTATTTCAAGAAAATTAGAAAAAAGCTAGAAAAACAAATAAAATAATTTCCGCAATCCTTTTGAAAAAAAAATCAACTATCACAGGTATCCTGCTAAAATTTCTCAAGTATAAAATTTATCGAATGCTTTTTTATATATATAGTATAAATAAATATAACGTACCCTCCAATGACATATCCTGATAGACAGATGATCATTTTAAAATAATTATTTTGTATATATTTGAAGGTAATTAATTAAAGCAATATAGTTTAAAATTTTGAAATTACGACGAAACGCTTTTGAACGACGAAAACAGAATACGCGACCGTCCCGCACCAAGTCTGTACGAACACTGAATGTTTAAAAATAATCATAAAACTTCATAGTATGAAACGAGCTTTCGAGAGAAAAGCTCTGCACGCAAACGAGAAACATTATTTGAATGTCGCATCAAATCGCCATGCATTTTTATACATTCGTGATATTGTGCGCAGATCATTTACCCGGGTGTATTTTAAGGCTGTAAAATTGATTACACTAAAATGCATTCACCCTTGTTATTGCATTATTCGTTTGATTGGTTTCATTACAATTAAATACTAAGTACTCCTTTTATACAAGCGGATGTTTTAAATTACTATTAAATGGGTCAAATACTAACATGACATATTATTATTTTATTGTTATTTTTGTCACTTAAGAAACATTTTTTTAATCAGTTTTTCTGTGTAAACAAATACAGCAGAATTACGCTAGCCGGAAATATAAATGATTCTTTGGATTCTGCGACGCTTGCCATTTGGAGAGTAGCTGAACTATGTATGCGGAGAAAACATACAGTAGAACAGTTATATGACGTAAGATGGCCTCCAGCACACCTCGATCCTTTTCTTACATCCTTTTCCTCTTTTGTAAAAGGAAGCAAAAATACGTCAAGGGGTGACACAAGGATGCTCTCTGTAACCTTTACTGTTCAACGTGTATATACAACATGCAATAAATGACATCAGAAAAAAGATGGGCCATAGAGAGGGGGTCAAAATACACGGCCAAAAGATTGATATGATAAGGTTTGCTGACGACATTGCTCTGCTTGCTGAAACTGAAGATAAAATGACTGAAGCAAGATTTTGTTGTTGCAAACCAATCCACCGGATTGATACTACGAAGAAGAATTAAATTAGTTTTTTTTTTTTTTTATCTAAAATTGGTTTTAAATAATAAAGTACCGTTTCGTTTAATATTTACATAATGTATTATAACTACGATTATGTATGATGAACTGCTCTTACAAAAAACCTATTATTAAGAGTAACCCCTCTTGAAGAAGTCTATGAATATGTTTATGCACCGCTGGTCGTTGATTATGAAAATAAAAGGAAGCTCAACAAAGAGATTTAATACTCGTATAAAAGAAGAAACCCATGTTAAATAACGTAAACCTTTATAGTTCATACGTATGGATATAAATAATATCGATTAAAAAGAAAAATACGATAAAAAATAAGGGGAATCCCCATACGTTTGGCTATGAATTAAACGTTCAAGATATTGATCATCATTCCATATCCGCACTATAGTTGGAACATATAGTCTTCACAAATTTCCGCCATAGACCTCGCTAGATTCCATATAAACTCTGCTTCCCTGAGCTCCGCCAAGTACGGAGTAAAATTTCGACGGCTTTCCAGGACCAAAAAAATACCATTTGCATATTTTTGGCCTCGATTTAATCAGCAATTAAAAACAAACACGTTTTTTATGTAATCGCATGCAGGAGAGCACAGCCGGTCAAGACTAGTATGACGCTCAGCCAGGGAGGCTGGACGCTGCATGAGGGAAACGTGTGATGTGTTCGTATTTGTGAGTGAGTTGGGAATATTGCAAGTGTATATTTATATGTTTCTGGAAGATTCAGATTGTACGAAGGAGGAAACACAGACGCTGGAAGAGCATTCCAAAGCGTACCGGTGGAATTAAGAAAATAACTTTGGAAACTGATAGTTCTTGGTCGATACATGTTAACCGTGTATCGACGTACAATACGCAACGTTGTATTTTTTTCTACATTTTTTTAAGTGAAAACAAAATGATTAAAAAAAAAACAATGTTAAATAATTAAAAGTCTAGACTTAGTACATAAGATCTATGCACAGATAATTTAATTTCACGCAGGCATAGTACATATTTTGTACAAAGTAATTTGACATTACATATTTGAAATGGTGTTCGAATCGAATTCAATTGATGCTTATTTTTCTTTTGAAAATGTATCTTGTTACATAGAAAGCTGAATATTGTGATGATTCAAGGTGGTGGATAAATAAGAATTTAAAATTGGTTGAAGTGATTTTGGGTGTCGCTTGTGACCTTCAGCGTCCGAGGCCTAACAAGAGCAGATGTTCCATATATTTAAAAACCACGTGTTCCGAAATGCGGCGCGCGCCAGGTGCAAATATATCAGTGAACACACCAAACAACATTGTAGGGACGTTACGAACGGACATTTTAAAAATGCGATATTATCTTCTATTTTCGCTCATTAGCTGGAGACATGGTGCTTATCTGAAAGTGTTAAAAAAATACTAGAAGCCTTTGAGATGTGGTCATACAGAAGAATCAAATACGTGAAACCTTAAGCATCGGGTTGTCAAGCTTATCCATCTCTTTTTTAATATACTGTGTATAGGAAATACAAATGGCAGAACAAAAGAGAAGTCAACAGACGTATACATCGAGCAAGACTAGCGTTCAATAAAAAAAAAACGAAAATTCTTGAATCAAAAAATATTAATTTAAAGCACCGCAAGCAACTTGCCAAAACATTTGTTTGGAGCATCTTGATGTCTGTGAGACATGGTGCTTATCTGAAAGTGATAAAAAAAAGACTAGACGCCTTTGAGATGTGGTCATACAGAAGAATACTCGGAATTTTCTGGAAAGACCCCGTCACGAACAATGAGGTTCTCAGGATAATCAAGGAAGATAGGCACCTAATAAGAACCATCTCAGAGAGGCGAGTCACGATGGTCTTCTTCACGATATTGTGGAGGGGATGGTTGAGGGTAGAAACTGTAGAGGGCGCCCTTGTCGGGAGCATTTGCAGCAAGTGTTCGAGGACATGAGTTGTAGCTCTTATGCCTAGCTGAAGAGGGTTGCGGGGGACCGAGAGAAATGGAGATCGAGATGCAAGATTCTGTTGCTGCAAACCAATCCACATAATTACATACCATAACATAATTATTTTTTATAAAACATCCAAAAGTCTTTAAAGTATTAATTATCAAATTATAATAAAATTCTCTTTCTTAGCTTGAATTTGTCGATTCATACAGTTGGGTACGACACAGGCCATTGACCATCACAATATTTTGCCACTCTATGTAAATTGAAGGGATCAAGGTCCAAAACGGTATCGAGGAATTTGCGGTGTATGCAATTTAATGAATTAATATTAATTTTATAAATGCTTACTCATGTTGTATACTAAGGTATAAAAAGGGGTATATTATCAAATAAATTAGTACCAATTCAACTCCGGTCTTTGGACTTATCCTCAATACCACAAACTTAGTATTCCAACGTCACCATTTAGCTGACGCTGTAATTTCGGGACCGCGATCTCGGTTCCGGAACACCAACCAACAATACGTGATGTTCTCAGGCGTTCACCCATCCAAAGATACTCCATGCCCAATATAGCTTAACCTCGTTTCGATCTGACGAGAACCGGTGCTTTCAACATGGTATCGTGTGCTCACGTTAAAAAATAATAAAGAAAGAATCGATTTGGGAAATAAATTGTGTATTCAACATATAATTAATTTATAAAAAATGTATTGTAAAAATAATATATAAATAAATATATTTTTCAACAAACGTAAAAGGTTGCATACACGGAAATAATATACTCTCGGCAGGTACATCAGAATATCTGTGCACATGGGAGAGGGGAATAGTCAAAAATGATCCATTTTTATTATAAGAAGACAATATTTAAGAAAAAAATAATACTATATTTAACTACTTCTCACTTATTGATTTATAGTGATCATATTTATATATTTTTTAAAATCAGTACGTTTATCACATAAAGTATCTTGTGACATCAGCACGATATAGCCCTTGCTGACTGGTACCAAAAACCTCGATATACAATCTTTCGTCTCTTATTTCTGTTCGCTTGTCGCACATGTATGTGTCGCCATATTGGCATTTTGAACAAGTCCGATCACGGGTGAGACGTTAGTTGTATAGATCGCCACTCGTGTGCCGACAGCGCTCAGTCGTGTGCCGACGGCGGCGAGATCGCATTGTTAAGTCCCGATCGATCGAGGCGAAAGTAACGCCACGTTACGATCGATCGGGGAAACCAAGTCTTTATCGAAAATGTATGTCAATGTGCGTCAGAAAAAGTATTTGTGTTGTTAACCTGGTCCTCATCCTGCCACCACGCGACTGAATAACATTTTAAATTACAGAGGAGGATGTCAATAGTATTAAATATTTCTCCGACTGAAACACTGAATTACCTATTTTCTTCTTCTTTCATTTCCACTCCTTATTTGGAGCAAATTGCCATCATATATATTTATGTAAATACCCCATGAACCTTGCTTAATTTCGAGTAATACCTTTACCCGTAGCTCCGCCGAATATTTTCTATTATACGTATATTTCCGAAGGAATTTTCAGAGAAATCCTAAAAAGATTTGGCCTCTCTTCTTGCGACGCATGTCCATGTGATCCAGGCATGCAACAGACGGTGAGACACTCTCTCGTTGAGTGCATCATCCATGAGAACAAGAGACGCATTCTTTGTTGTCGCCTGGGAGTCTCTACCATTTTTTGGGAGGATTTTCCTGAATTGCTGCTTAGTTCTGACGATCCCTTGCTGTTAAAATTCATCAGGGAAATCGTCGGGGCTACAAGAGCGGTTAACGAGGCTGACATGGAATAGGCTCTATCGTTTATAATTAACTGTTTAAGAACGAAGACATAACGAAACTCTCAGAGTGTGTGTTCTTTATGTTTCATTGTTGAATTCTAAAAATAATTATCAATAAAAAAATGCTCTTATTTGTATTGCCTCAACGTGATTCATAATGTAAAAATCGTTATGTATTCGAAGTTATTTTTTAGTGCGTAAAATGCGTGTGTCACGTTGTTGGCAGGTATCCCCTACGGCACACGACAGCTGCAGTCCCTAGGAAGCCCCTCAGTCCACAAACCAAAAAGCGGAGAGCCTCAAAGGAGCCTCCAAGCATCTACCATTAACCGTCGACAATCTTCCGAACATCATCCACCCATACTGGCGTCAAGCAACAGTCAAGGGTGGGACGATATCAATGTTTACGAATATCAAAAGAGAGATATGCATGATGTATATATATAAAAAAATCTATAGTAAATATTCGTAATTGAAATTCCATATAACAATCAATCTTGAGAATTGCACCTTGCACTCTTGCCAATGCCGAAACATGTTACTAACAATCAAACCGTGGAATTGTATCTAAATGTTAATGAATATTACAGTTTTTTTAATGTATTAACATCCTCCTCTCTCAAAAAGGTGAGTTATAACGTCGCGTGACGGCAGGATGAGGAGCAGGTCAGCAAACACTTTCTTTTTGAAGCACATTGATTGTATTCACTTAAAACATTACAAGCGTCCGACCACGCGGGATGACATGCCGCGCGGCCGCAATGCAACCTTGTATCGCTAAAGGGTGGGAACCGACTGGCGATCTCCGCGCTCTGTCTCGGTTTTGCTCGCGCCACGAGCGGTGGTGTTTTTAACTAACACACCCGTTAGCGAAACCGTCCAAAATGACAACACATGTACAATTCCTAGAACATACCTACCGTATTCTTTGAACATACCTAACGTAATCTTAGAACATACCTACGATTCTCCGGAATGAAACATGAGTTGCCATGGATATATAAATCAATAACGCCCATAAAATATATATATATAATCTGAATAAACCACTCAAAATTAAATAAATCATAAATCCTGAAGAAGACCCCTGCAATGGCGGTCGAAATATTGGATGAATGAAGTTCGCCACACACGGCTAAACCCAAAAGCCACAATATCAAATCTGGCCGTGAAAACCTAAGAAGTTATTTATGATGTTTTGTTAATATTACTGAATAATCGTTATCGATGCCCCTGGTGCTAGGATGGGACATTAAATCGCCGCGTGACTAATTATGTCTGAGGAAAATAAAATTAGGTGCCATTATGGGACGCAGGGTTAGTTTTGGATAAGTGCTTCGTGTTCCTTTATGCCATTGTTTCGGATAAGGATGGGATATAATATCATGCGCAATGTGCATTGAATCCTTTGGAAACTAGACACCGAATAAGACATAGTCGACGATCGTAAGTAACAACAATAAATATATATTTTTAGATCAAGATAATTAAAAAAATGAATAATAACAGATATACACAGTGCCGGGTTTAGGGAATGGCGAAGTAGGTCGGTGCCTCAGGGCGTCAAATAAGCTAGGGGCGCCGAGGGCAACCAATCTTGCTTAGATTTCTAATCAATAAAAACAATATGGGGCGCCAGAAAAAAAAATGCCCAGGTCACTGCATGGTCTAAAGCCGGTACTGGATATACAAGAAAATACTATTTTTTTATTGAATATGTACGAGTTTTTTGTAACCAGCAGAAGTTTTTAAGCACTCTATGACGCTTAACCAGGTCGGGCTGACGCTACGTATAGAAAGGATGTGTAGTAATTGTGTGTGTCTAGTTATTGAGAAGATTTGTTGATCTACTTATTCAAGTGTGAAGGAGAAAACACAGTTGCTGGAAGAGCATTCCAAAGGATACGTGGTTTAAAAGAAGAAGCTGAAGAAAATGTTCGATATATGTCAACCATATAGGGATGATCAAAAATGGTTCCATGGTGGGATAAATATTACATTATATATATATATATATATATATATATATATATATATATATATACTACATTACTTGACGTACTATATAGTAACGCGCGCTAGGCAAACACCTTCTCTAGCCTTTTTACAATTAAAAGAATGTTTCATCATTCATATTTTTGTATATATGATATATATATATATATATATATATATATATATATATATATATATATATATATATATATATATATATACTACATTACTTGACGTACTATATAGTAACGCGCGCTAGGCAAACACCTTCTCTAGCCTTTTTTACAATTAAAAGAATGTTTCATCATTCATATTTTTGTAAGAAAAAATAACACCAAAAAAACACATCTTCTTTTGATATTTCATTTCGTGATCCAGAATATTTCTTTGTATGAAAGACAATAATACCGTTGTTTTAATATAAACATTACAGTAGTACATTTCGTGGCGCAAAACTTGTACCCCGACTGTTATCGCCGCGTGGATTTGTGAATTTGTGCGTTTCTTCGATCGCAAAGGAATTCGGTTGCATCTTTACAGATTCAAAAGCCGCGAAGACATCTGCCGCATCGAAAGACCAAAGATTCTCCAACCGCAACATCAATTTCAGCCGAGAGTTTAAACAGCGATGGGCTGCTTATAAGCAGTACCGAGTTTAGATCCTGCGGCGCCTTAAGGAAAAAAAAAATCTGGCGCCCTCTGTCATTTTTTTTCTTGCGTAGAAGAGTAAAATCTTCAAATGTTTTGCTAGTAAAAAATCGTATAAAATTCATACATATTGAACATAGAAAGGGCGCAATAAGTAAGTTCTTAGCAAGTTAGGTCGCCCTCTGCGCCCTAGCTCGTTTGGCACCCTAGGCCACCGACCCAATGCGCCAACCCCTAAAACCGACACTGCTCATACGTTATCAAAAATTATATGTATTCGTAGGAGGACCTCTGAGTGGAGATATATCATGGGACGAAAATGGGAAGAAAAAATGAAAATAATTAAATATAAATGAACTTTAAGAAGCTCGTTTTGAAAGTCGAGAAGATGAAACGCCCGAAATCTGACGCGAAGACGTTTATAAACGAATCAGTTCCACATTTCTCGTCGTGAGTCTCCTCCGCTCCTCTTCCTCAGCCCCTTGCCCAGGACTGGACGCAAGGTGCACCGCCAGCCAGGTGCACCTTCAATGCCGTGCATCAAGTACGAGTATTAAATCTCTGTCTGTCCTCGCGAGCAACGCACTCTACACCATCAACAAGTATTATATTAGCTCACTGTGTACATAATTTCAGCGCATATCTGGAATATATATGGTCACCACAAATTGCTGCCACTAACTTCTGTCAGATGCCATTATCCATTCCACGTCGTTCTAAGTCATTTTTATTGCAATCGCATGCAGGAGAGCACAGTCGGTCGAGACTAGTGTACTCGCAACGTGTGTTGTGTTTGTGTATGGGTCGAGGAGATTAAAAGTTCATATTTATATTGTATGAAGGTTCACGAAAACCTCCAGATGCCCAAGGATTTAAAAATGCAGCTTCTGTAGTATCCAACTATATAATCGGATAATTTCAAATGCATGGAGCATTTGATCCTCAACGGAGCGTCTCAACTTGACCAGCGACACGCGTCAACAACAGACGGTGACTCATTCAAGATTTGGTCCACGCCGAATGTTGTTTAACTTCGGTGATACTATCGAGAACCGCGCTTACGACGTGCTATTGCCGCTGGACTATTTATTAAATAAACCGGAAAGAAATGTAATTTTTTTGGCGTCACTTTAAAATCAGTTTGTCGATGGTTGACGTTTAATTAGCACGTCGTGGTTGGTATCATTTTGAAGCTCTGTGTGTACTTTTCATTTCAACATATTTTTTTTGCCGTTGTAGAAAAATGGAGAAGACTGAGATTAACGAAACACATTTGCGATATTTTATGCTGTTTTTATTCGATAAAGGCTTAAAACAAAAACAAAAATGGTAGTGGTCACAATAGCTCAGAATGAACTCCCATTGGACTTATCAGCTGACTGGATGAATAATTGACCTGACCAAAGAATATTCATTGTTTTCTGATGTGATGTGAAGCAAGAAATGTAGTATCATAAATAATTACTGTATAATATTATGACCCATATAAACTTAATAAACGAATAAAATAAATAGAAAAAAAAACAATTGACTGAACTGTATTTTTAAATACTAACGCTCCATAATCAAACACTGACCAAAAGGAAAAAAGAAATGGCCAGTAAAATGCAATCCAATCTATAATATTTTTTTTTCATACATTCACACATTTTCATTTAAAAAATCTTGTTTAGGTATAATAATGTTTTGGTACTTGTCGAGCATTTGATGTTCGTGATATTTGTGCTCGATCCATGGAAATTGGGGTTTCGGTTTGTAAGGGATAAACACAAAAGCTATCAAACATTCCAACGTGAATTACAGTCACACAATGGACCGATATTACATAAGTGCCCCGTGAACCAGGTAAATAAATTCATTCAAGAAGGTTTTTGCTTTCAGGTATCAACCGCGAAGGATATAAAATGCGGAGATACCTACCGAGTCTAGCCTTAGTGAGAATGCATATTGTCAAATAAATATAATCATCATCGTCAGCCTGTATCTGTCCACTGCTGAACGTAAGCCTCCCGCATAAGTCAATGCTTCGTTTGCCAGTTCTTGGACGTAGCTCCAATACTTTTCTTCCCCATCGTCCGACGTGTTTTCGAAAGATATATCCTACCCATTGCCACTTGAGTGTGCCTATTCGTTGGGTAGCATCCACTACTTGAGTTCTTTTGCGGATATTCTCGTTTCGGATTCTATCTTTCAGCGACACTCCGAGCATGGACCTTTCCATGGTATAAAATATGTTAATACAAATATGTGTAAGTATTTAACAAAATATATTATCGATATTCAAAAAACAGGTAATATACGTATGTAATTCCAATTTTGTACGAGTGTTGTTCAAAAAATAAGGTGACTTACATTTTCGCGGGCTACATATAATGTCCATAAATGGATCAAAGAATTTGCATTAAATTTAGTGCAAAAAAAATAAGGTGCGCGTATTTACTCCGCAACTCGAATCTTCTAAAATAATCACTCATACTCGAATATCACAAATAGATTCGATAGTTAAAAAACAGTTCTCAATGGAGTTGAAACATTACAATAACCTAGCCCCTGGACACGACAAGGGGTGGAATATAAGGAGGTCCCTTAACAGACCGAAGTATTCAAGACGAGGACACAAATGAAAGCCTGGCAGTTTTACAGCGGGCCGACTGAATGTGACTGCGGCGTGGAGCAGACCCTGTCACACCTTCTGGAGTGTGCGCTGTGTCCAAGTAGCTGCACCCTGGAAGACCTGATGATGGTCGGAAGTAACGCTATCGACGTCGCCCACTTTTGGGCAGACAGGATCTGACCCTGTTTCCGACACGATTATATATATACAATATATATTACAATTACATACGAGGTTTCTCATTTAGGGTCAAGATTAAATCAAATGATTATAATACTTAATAATGTAGTTTAGATGCTACGACTGATTCGGGACCACCCAGGTAGGGATAAAAAAACACCAATGTCCTAGGAGTATAGTAATACAATCATCAGCGTGTGAAGGTGCATCAAATCCACTGCAACTGGTTTCGAAAGGTCACTGCACTTGAAAACCTCATCATATTGATGATAATTTTATGGACATAATTTCGAAGAAAAATTATCCTAGTATTTACATCGACATTTGTACAGTGAGAATAATGTAATTTCAAGACGCATTTGTATTAAGTAAATATTTAACGAGAATAAATATAATCTTCGGATAAAGATCTCAAAGAAGAAGTCTTATGCAAAAATACTTTATGTGAAAAAAAAACTCGTTTGAGATCTGTGATACTGACCATTTCTCTGATTTTGATCGAGTCATCCTTAAGAGCAAATGGTCAAGGCTAATCGTCCGAACTTGTTAAATTTTCTCGCCCAAAATATGCCTCGGATACTACAACTGCCGTTTTTCCAAGTTTTCAGGTTGTTGCCCTGGATTCCTTTGAGAACCACATATGTTCCCAGGTAGACTTCCAGAAGCAAATATGTTTTGGAACAACCGTAACTGAGAGAACTGTGCGGCGGCAATTTGCGATGACCATATTTACCTGATATTGAACGGTTATGGGAAGAAGATGATACTAGCAAGCAGTGATAGATAAAACTCATCTGTGGATCAATCTATAAAGCTAGCCATTTTTTTTAAATAGCTAGGCACTGTATCACAAACGTAATTAAACTTCAGCATTAGTCTACAGGCCGTCATTCACGCATCGTCCATTTTCTCACACAAATCGGAAGATTTTATTATATCACAGGTTAATAGGCTATAACAGGCATCTTACGAGTCAGGCGTAGGGTTCTCGCAAACAGGAGTATTCATATATTCGATTACCATTACGTAAATAAAAATATTTATAGTATTTTATTTAAGCATCGTAAGGAATCGAACATGCAATCTCTCGTATATTAAGCGAGGGCTTTCTAACTCGACTGAGGTATAATACAAGATTCACATTTTCATAATAAGCTCACAGCTGGGTATAGTAAACAAATGCAGCTTTAAGCTTTCAATTGACTACCTTTAACGTTACGCCGAATTGTTATTTTTACAGTTCCCCATACATCAACCAGCCAACAACACCATCTTGATAGCAGCGAGTTGTAAAGTCCGACATAATAAGATAATGTACGAATATAAGAGTGTTGTGAGCGTCTTGTCCCTTGTACGGGATTGAGCATTGTCACGATCGGACGACCTTCTGGTCTATTGTAAAAAGTCCAAACTCGTATTTTCGACAGTCAAGGAATTGTCAAACATTAATAGCAAAATAAAATACCTGCGTTTTTGTAAATAATTTTTAATTACATTGTTTTTATGTTACTAAAAACAACGAGTATTTAATATATATATATACGAACATGACAAGTCATTTTTTTTATATATATTACGAATTAGCATTATTAGAATTATTAACGAAATAGCCCTTTCAGACTGATGCAGAAAAGCTTCGATAAACGATCTTTTTAATCGCCTGACATGCGCATTTAATAATGTTAATCTTATTTTATATATAGTACAAGGCGTTTGGATACATGGTGAAGAAAGCCCTCAACAAACCCATGCTGAGAAGAAGACCTGGACTACAATTGTAGACAAGGATCTGAAAACTCTGGGCTTGACTGAGCATGCAACACAGGACAGACAGACATGGCGAATGCGCACAAGGAGAGCCGACCCCAGATGATGGGAAATGTCGAGGCTAAAGAAGAAGACACGGCGTTTGCATACGCCATTTTATTTTTGGCAGTTACTCAAAATCTTGTTGGTTCAACCGTCAACTTTAGTTTCGTATTTATCCACGATAATCTTTGGGGCGCTGCCTGTTACTGTGCCCGTCTGTGAGTCTGTGCCCGTGGACAGTCTCCGTCCGACTGATGCCTACGATACAACATGCTACGGTCAGGCATGGAAACCGAAGTCTTATATTGGAAGTAATCACGAATTGTACTTTTAAACAAGTTCTTTGCTTTGCGATCTGCTCCTGCATCCGTCCTCCACGGAGGAAGTCACCTTTTTTTAAATGGGAGATATCAAAACGATTAATCCGACGCTTCAAAACCCTGGACCACTTAGTCTTAAGCATCATCTTAATTATGTAATTACAATCTGTGTTTCCGCGCGGTCACCAATCCAAGTGCTAATAGCGCTAATTGTTACTTGTCTTATGTGATCGGACGAGAACCGAAGCTTTAAACATAGTTAGGGTATTGGCTTTACCCAGGCCTTTAGGCCCAATTCAGACAAGAACTCCAAGAGTTTCTTTGGAGGGATAATTGGTTGGCTTCGTCTGTCTGATAAGCATAGGGACCTTCTGTTGCTTGTTTTTATTGCTTTGTTCATAGTACTTAATCATAAGTACCTATTTTTGTATATATTGTATTTTTTATTTTTATTTTTTTTATTGTACTTCAGAAATGAATTGAGTTAACATAATTTGTAATGTTTCTGAAAGGCAACAAAAAAAAAATTGAAATTGACAAAAAAAAAAAAAAAACACCAGCGTTGCTCTTGTACATAGTTTAAAAATCCTTGCCATAGTCCGTTCTCCATACAAAGACTTTTGAAAGGTTCTCTCGTTGACAATAATCCACGATTCCTTTATAAATGGTAGTGTATTATTTACGGCCGTAACAAAACATGTTGGCTTTTGCTCAAATGATTTGGGAGTGCCATATGTTCGCTATATTGCACGTCCATCTTGTTAAATGGCTGCCATTACGTGCTTCAGGACCGATATGGATTATTAACCGATTTTAAATGCTGTCTAACAATGTTACTTATAACCATAAGAAGTCAATAGAAGTTTACGCGTATTAAATGTAAAGTTCGCCAGTAGCAATAGCATGTTGGAAGCATTGGGTTTAACCACCCACCTCTTAAGACACCTTAAACCTGATCTGATTAAAAATATGATTAATAAACGCTTAAATATGTATCGATTTGCCTTCCTTTGTAAACATATACCCAAATATTGTTCTGGTACTAAAGCTGCAGTCTGTCTAAGTTTGCAGGCTCTTGCCCTGGAGGTTTTCGGGTACCATCTATGTTGCCATGTGGAACTTTGGGATAAAGGTGTTCTGGGACAAGGCATAAGACATTCAGAGCTTGCAGAACTATCAAACTGAAATTGCTGAGCAGATATGGTAAACAAAATATGTTAGAGGATTATCGAATTCAATAATAAGGTACTTCTCAAAAGAATTCTGACTTAATTGAACATTTAAACTGATTCATACAGAATGGTATTTAAAACAAGGAAACACCTTAAAATGCTTTTAGTTACAATCAATGTCACGAATTTACAAAAAAACCTCTCAAATAATACTAACAATGTAATCTATATAAAGGACTAAATTTGTCAAGAAAAAAACGGATAATCGTGAATATTTTACTGAAGGAGTAAAAGACTCACTACCTGATGTCGATATGAGGTTCTTAAACTGAGTGATTTTTAAACGCTGGACCTCAAAAAAAAAGCAAGGAGTATTTATAATAAATCGGACCACCCAGACTGCGGTGTGTAGGGTCCAGGCTCTGGGTCCAGAGGACCTATTGTCTTACAGCCTAATTTATGACCCTAGAACCCATCTACTTTTGGTGTAATTAGTCATGGTGATAGTCATTGCGAACCATCGAATAAAAATAAAAAATCTGCACTAAAATTAATGACTGCACTCAAGAAAACTTAACGTGATACCTGACTATTTAACTAATTAAATTATATTTACATATAAAGGGTTATATTTAAAATAAAATACTTAAAAGTACTGAAGGTAGTGTTCATGAATTGTAGCTCTTATGCTGAGCTAAAGAGGGTTGCAGAGGATTGAGAAGAGTTGAGATCGAGATGCAAGATTTTGTTGCTGCAAACCAATTCACCGGATTGATACTACGTAGAAGACTAAAGGTAGGTAATGTGAAACATTACAGATCATAATAAATATCAATTACTTAAGTAAATGCTTAGAGAACACGCTAGGTTTTCTTGATTAAAGTATAAGATTTGGAATTATATGTTTCGATGCGTATTTGGTTTACGATATCTACATCTACTTAAATTCACAGTGAGTTTGTCAGTGTCATACGGTAGGTGTTTAAGTAGAATGTAAGTTAAGATTTGAGTTATATGAATCCACGAATGTTGGAACACCATACTTTTGAAAATTAAAATATGTATATTGACATCAGCATGATATAGCGCTTGCTGACTTGTACCGAAAACTTCGATATACAATCTTTCGTCTCTTATTTTCGTTCGCTCATCGGACACGCATGTGTTGTCATTTTTAATGCCGTTAGGAGGACTAGTTATATAGATCGCCATTTACGGCGCTGGGAGTCACCGACCATGGCGCGCGGTCAGTCAGTTGTGTGCCGACGGCGGCGAGGTCGTATTATGGCCGGCCCGGCATGATATTCGGCTAGGGCCGGGAGTTTGTTAAGTTATCGAAATAAATATGTCAATGTGGTTCAGAAAAAGTCTTTGTGTTGTTAATCTGCTCCTCATCCCTCCGCCACGCAATTCGATAACTAACGTAGAGAGGAGGATGTCAATATAATACTACATCTTGTAATAAGTCATATTATTTTCCTAAGTCAAAAGATCAATGTTTATTTTCAATACCGGTATCACTGACGCGACATATTGCAGCAGCTGTCAGAATGACAGATAACTTCATATCGACCATTTTAACCGTTAAAATATTTATATTTAAAAGGTTTGCATTAACTGGAAACATTATTATTGTCAGAAGAATTCATTGCATGGGATTTGAAAACTCTGTTAGAAGCCAGAGGTCGATTTTTGACATGACCGGCGGCTGCGAGGACTCGCATGTACCCTTTTTTATGTAAACACATATGGGAGAATACCGTCAGACGGTGTTTAACGTTCTTTATCGCCTAAACGTTTTTTTTATGTAAACACATAAAGGACAATACCGACAGATGGTGATAGGAATTCTGAAGTCTCATCTGTGGATTCTATGACGCTTATTACCATAGTGCATATGACCAAGCGCTGCATGTGGAGTGTCGATCCGCCAACGTCGTAGATGAGATTCACGCATCATCCTTATTAATACAGTAATTTACTATGAATCTTCAGGGGACAATTTTCGTCTACCACCAATTTCAATGAATAGGCTGTGACTAGCATTTTACGGGTGAGGAATAAAATTCACACCAACCGGGAATATTTAAGAGCTTAAAATTTAATTAAAAACCCTTTTTTTTTATCTCCGTCGGGAATAGAACCTACGATCTATGGCTTGCAAAGCAAACGCTTTGACCATTGAGCTATACCCGCTGGCAAATTGAATAATTAAAGACAAAACATAATCAACTTGAATTCATTTAAGTGAGTAGAGTAATTTTAATTTTTAGTTATCATGTTAATTTTTTCTATCCAAAAATGAAAATATGCTTAATATTATGAATTTGAAGACTGATAGAATAATAATAAAAATATACATACTTTGAATATATACTATGGCGACATCTGTCGTACGATGATAACAATGATATAAATACTAGTTTCACCGCAAGTCAGTCTGGGCATAGCAATGGCGCGATTCGCCGAGCGGTATGAATACCTGGGCATAGTTGGTTTCCAAGGTCCGCGGTTCGCATCCCGCTTCTGCCGTTATTTTTGTGCTTGGATTGACGCGTTGAAAAAAGAATTTTATGTATAGTATATGTATGTTTAAGTAATAATGAAAATATGCATTTATTGTAAAAAAATGGAAAAGACATACGTTTTTTCGAGATTTTAACTAAAAAATGCACATATAGAGATAATTTACTAAGAACAGAGAGAAAGTATTGTCATTTTTATATATAAAAATTTAAGCATTGCCAGTTATGTCGTCAAATACGTCACACGCGATTCTTATAAAAAAAATTAAAAACCTAGGAAACTAAGTACTAAACAGTGTCGGTTTTAGGGGGTGGCGAAGTGGGTCAGTGCCCCAGAGCGTCAAATGAGCTAGGGGCGCCGAGAGCAACCAATCTTACTTAGATTTTATAAAATACAAACGATATGGAGTGGTAGAATAAAAATGCCCTAGGGCGCCGCAGGGTATAAAACCGGTACTGGTATTAAAATATATTTTTAATAAACTTCGGTGGGAGTCGTACACGCGATTGACAATCGAGCGCTTTAACCCCAAAGAAGTATTAAGCCTTGCTTGGATTCCTTCATGACCCATGCCTAATAGTCCAAAAGGACGACACCGAGAACTAGGAACCTATTTTTATGACCATTATAAAATACTCAGCGTGATCCAAACATTACAAAACAGAGATTATCAACAGTGGCTGTCAAGTAGTGGTCGGCCGCCACTAGATGTTCATAAAATTGGGAAAAACATAGTGACCAAAAATTTTGAAATATTACGATCACTCAAATTAAAGTTTTTTTTATGTAAACACATACAGGAGAATACCGACAGACGGTGAAAGTAATTCTGAAGTCTCATCAGTGGAATTCTATGACGCTTACCATGGTTGCATAAAGCTAAGCGCTGCATGTGGAATGTTGATCTGCAAATGTCATAGACTACAGCCCGAGATTCACGCATAATCCTTATTATTACAGGAATTTACTATGAATGGGTGGTCTTCACGGGACGACTTTCGTCTACCACCAATTTTAATTAATAGGCTATGACTGGGATTTTACGGGTGAGGGATCGAATTCACAGCAACCGGGGGTATTTTAAAGCTCGGAAGTTGATTAAAAATCCTTTTTTTTTAATCTCCATGGGGGATCGAACCCAAGATCTTTGGCTTGCAAAGCAAACGCTTTGACGATTGAGCTATAGCCGCTGGCCAAAAAACGTATTACATTAAAATAATATACTAGTATATTTACTTATTTATATATCATTACATATCTGCATAACATTTTTTAGAATTAAAAAATAGCGTAAAAATTCGCAACATTTATGTGGAAATGTATAGAATCGTAAGATTTGAAAATTATTGTCAAAAATATTAGTTAGTGAGATTTTGTTTTAATAATTCATGTAGACAGTTAAAGCAATATAAATCAGTGCTGGTGTTGACTGATACAAAATGTTTTCAGGTGTTTGACTTATGACATGGTTTTTGTTGTTGCAAGTCCAACTATTAGCGTGAGTATCCCAACATTAGTTCTGAGTGTGAAGTCATTGACACTAAATATGTTACTTGTGTTAGTATGTACTTTAATGACGAATTGAAATCTAATATATTTTGTAATGTCATTCAAGGAAAATAAATAAAGAATTGTGAATTGAAAAGAGTTTTTTTTTTTAAATCATAAGCATTGAAAGCACCTGGATTCGTATGTTCCATGGAGTAAGTTAAGACATGTTAATGTTTTGATTTTTCAAGGACGAAAAGTTGGAGACAGTTTTATGATCGGTAGCAAACAAAATGAGTATCATTTGTTTACTGCCCCCCATTGTCTCTTATGGGAATACTATAGGCCGAGGGTGCACCCTTGAGGGTTGCCGAAATGTATGGCGTAATTGCTTAATGCCAAGTCTGGAAGTAGACAGAAGATTTAAAATACAATGGAGCAGTGAAATATAATACAAGCATGTGTTTTGCAGTTTTTTTGGCATTTACCACACAAGAATATTTGTTCTAAAAATATGAAAAAAAAAGTATCATAACACGGTTCATACTCCATATAACTGTTGCATTATTTTGTTTTAAAGTGATACCGGATTTTTACAAATCTATTTTCTCTTCTTAAAAGTAACATCTCATTTACTTAGGGAAAGAGACGATTTCACGTGGCCGGGATCGTTATTAGAACATGTTTTGGATAGATGAGGAGTAGATGACCAGCACAAAGACTTTTTCAGAAGCACATTGAGATATATTCAAGTTAAAAATTGACAAACTTTTGGTCCGAGGCGGAGCTTATTTGCTTCAGGCCCCAGACCGATCGCACTCGTTACTGGTCGCGGACGCCGCACAATTGATTACTGGCCGCCGGGCGCCCGTGGTCGGTGACACCCAACACCGAAATTCATTCGGTGGCGATCCACAGAACTACACCTGTCAAACGACCAATATGGCGACACATGCGTGTCCAACGAACGGACAAAAAAAATAGACCAATGATTGTATATCGAGTCTTTTCGGCACCAGCCTGCAAAGGCTATATCGAGGTGATATCAAAAGCAATTTCGAAATTTCTTGTTCACTTGTACATACGTTTTGACAGTGGCGGCTTTAAGCTCTGCGGCGCCTCAGGGCAAAATAAAATCTGACGCTCCTTGTTATTTTTTTTCATGTTAACATTACAAATATTTTTTAAAGGTTGTAATGTTCCAAAAACTAAGCAAGTTATGCCGCCCTCAGCGCCTTTAGATCACTCGGCGCCCTGGGCAGTCGACCCACTGCGCCACCTCCTAAAACCGGCACTGCGTATTGGTTTTTATAAGAAGCCAAGCTAACATTGATGATAATGAAAATAATAAAAATCATCTAGCATCCTTAAGTGTTTGTATTTGTAAATATTTCTGAACTGTAATATGCATTTAGATCACTTACTGTCTCCATCAGCAGACCATTAGTTTTCACAGAATTATTACACAGTAATTGTCGGAATTTCCTGGAGAGAGCACGTCATGAACAATGAGGTTCTCAGCATAATCAAGGAAGACAGGCAACTAGTAAGAGATGGTTGTCCATGTCGCTCTCTCAGACAGGCGAGCCCGATGGATCGGTCACATCATGCGCCACGATGGTCTTCTTCACGACATTGTGGAAGGGATGGTTGAGGGTAGAAACAGCAGAGGGCGCCCTAGACGGGAGTATTTGCAGCAAGTGTTCGAGGACATGAGTTGTAGCTCTTATGCAGAGGATGGAGAAAAGTGGTCTGCAGATGAAGGATTTTAAGGATGACGAGATACCAGGGCTTGAAAATGGAGTATTTGTTCTAATGATATGGTAACCTAACACATGAAATAAATGTACAAATATTTAATTAATTTTTGACAGGCGTATACAACTGGGATGGGCAGCATTTGGAAAACTAAAGTACATTTTTAAAGCAAAAATTCCACAATGTCTGAAAACTAAGGCGTTTAACCAATGCATCATCCCTGTATTAACTTATGGCGCGGAGACGTGAAATCTGACAGCAAGTCTTACCCATAAAATAAAGGTCACCCAGCGTGCTATAAAGAGATCCATGCTCGGAGTGTCTCTTAAAGATAGAAACCGAATCGAGGATATCCGTAGAAGAACTCAAGTAGTGGATGCTACCCAACGAATAGACACACTGAAGTGGCAATGGGCAGGACATATCTGTTGAAGACACGACGGTCGATGGGAAGAAAAGTATTGGAATGGTGCCCAAGAACTGGCAAACGAAGCATTGGCCGACCCCTTGCAAGATGGAATGACGACATAAGAAGAATAGCGGGAGTGACCTGGATGCGGAAGGCAGAGGATCGAAGAGGATGGACACTAATGCGGGAGGCTTACGTTCAACAGTGGACGGATACAGGCTGACGATGAATTATTTTCGGCACTTACCTCATATCAGGGTGCCCATGAGTCACTGCGCCGTTGGTCCTGTCCGGCGTAGGGTCGGGCTGCGAGTGGAACACGCGGTCATAGTTGTCGATAAGGATCTCCACCACCACATTGTAGAACTTCAGATCCATGATGGAGGCCACGGTCTCCTCTTCCGGCCGAAGCAGCGTTGGACCGAAGCACACAGAAATGTTGGACACCGTCATCAGGTTCTTGTCGCATTTGGCAGCGACACTAAAAAATAAAACCAAATTCATATTTTTATTATAAACAGCTGCCTTATATAAACCCTTTACGTGCGAGGTGCGGATATATCCGCACCAATTTGCAGTGCTCTTAAGTGCGAGGTGCGGATTTATCCCACGCCTGAAAAAAACACGTCGCTTCAGTGCGAGATGCCGATTTATCCGAATACTATATTGAAAATAATTTTGTTTCATATTCCGACATTTCTTCGTCAAATTTTTTTTACGATATGTATTGAGTAATGGGTCATTCTACACATGTTTCAAATTTGCCCTTTTTAAAAATAATAATGGATTTATTTAATTTAGTTCTGACAGTGAATATAAATACAGCACTGACCAATCAAAACACATAAAAAAAATCGTCCTTAAATATTCAACTTTATTTTTCATTGACTAATTGACTTATTTCGCGACTTTTTATAAAATCTTATTTCGCACGTAAAGGGTTAAAATCATTATAACATTATTAAAATATTACTCAATTTAAACTCAGCAATACCATCTATGGTTGTATTATTAAATGTTTTGAGATTAAGCTTAATAAAATATTCACAGATGTCACTTATATTTTAAAAAGGATTCAAAAAGATTTAATTTAAAAACATTTTCTATATTTTGTTAAAAAAGTCATTCTCTTTCTGCAACATTTTCCACAAAAATAAGAATATACCTACCACAGAAACGACATCAGCTGCCAGGTCCTTTACATTCTTAGTGACCAGCTAAACTAGATTTAAACCCAAAACTAAAACCGTAACCAAATTTTAAAATCGCTTTTATTTAAAAAATTTCAAAAGAAACAATAACAATGAATAAGTTCATTCAAAAGATATTTTGGTGTGAATTTATTCGTTAGATATATAACTCGATTTATAAGATTTTTCTTTTTTTTCTCTGATACTCCCTTCCTAGATGGAGCATACATTTGTTTCATAAACTTAGCAGTACAGATTAACCTCTCCTCCCCGGTGACGTCTATCGACTACACATTGCTTGTAATAACTTAAATATCTCTTAAATATCTGTAAATATAATACACACAGGGTTCAGATTTTAG
The DNA here is from genome assembly GCA_022606575.1 of Glossosoma conforme. Taxonomy (NCBI): domain Eukaryota; kingdom Metazoa; phylum Arthropoda; class Insecta; order Trichoptera; family Glossosomatidae; genus Glossosoma; species Glossosoma conforme. The sequence goes on along the minus strand of JAGTXR010000021.1, from coordinate 2,254,616 downwards.
GTATTCCTCCTTAATACATTTACGTATTGAAAAAAAATTAAATATTTATAATAATAGGCACTCATCGGGAGCAGGAAATATTTTTCTAAAATCCGGAATAAATTCACCACTACAATCAAGACGCGTCAACTGTCATGAATCATTCGACCTGCCGGAAGCGTGTTCGAAAATAAAATTAAAAAATACCCAGATGAGGCGGCATCTATACTCCTCACTCTTGCTGACGTACTAATATGAGTGAGCGAGACAGGGCACATCGATATATCGACAGGCTAAGTAATGTTAGTATCTCTCGGAAGTTCACGCGAGAAGGTGCGTCTGGCCGTTTGAGGTCTTCGTCTGATGTTTTTCATGTTTTTAGCTATTAAATGTCAATTATTACTGCTTATTGACATCAACTATTGTAAAATTAAGCGATATCTTTGAATATTTTCATTTTTTCGAATTTCTACTCATTTTATTCACTTTAAATCAGAATGTGTAACGAGTTGACACCATCGGAACGCACGGAAGTTTTTAGCATAGTAAAGCGAGGGTTAAAAAAATATTTTTTACATGAACTTACTTTTTCAAATGTCTGATGACAATTTCCAGCATTTCGAAGTTAGTTTTGGGTAATCTGTGGATGAGGGTGTGGACGTCATTTATTCTGAGGTGCCTCACATCTTGTTCTAAAAGAGAAAAATAAAATTCAAAAACTGTATATTTATCATATAAAGGCTCACTATCTACATAAAAAGAATCTCTGAAGCACTAAGAAAGGCATAATACCATTCCGGATGGTGAGATACTCCTATAATCTTAGAAGTATTAGAAATATATATTCGAAACTTATTTATATAACTTTTGTGTATAGCTTTAATCATCTAATTGAATTAACTAAATGGCCAACAACACTCATTAAAAAAATATTAACATCCTCCTCTCTCAAAGAAGGGCGTTATTACGTCGCGGGGGGCAGGATGAGGAGCAGGTCAGCAGACAAACACATGTTCTTTTAGAAGCACAGATTATATTTACGTTAAAAACACTACAAGTTTGTGAACACGCTGTATGAAGTGCCCGCGCGGCCGCGCGGACCATACATAGCCAATGAGTGGGGACCGACTGCCGGCTGTTCGCACTTCCGCGGCCCGTGCTTGGTCACGAGCGCCGCCGGTGGAAAAACTATATAACTAGCCCCAATGTGGCTACATACATAAAGGTAAGGCAAGCGAGAAAAATACAAGACGAAAGATCGTCTATCGAGGTTTTCGGTACCAGTTAGCAAGGGCTACATCGTGCCGATGTCAATATATATATAATAGATGGAGCATATGTCCACCACAAATCTCCACTACACAGTTATATTGTTTGCCATTATCCAGTGTAAGTATTGTGAGGCGAGAAGAGTCTAACTTACTGGCTGCGTGTATGAAGCCGTTGTGGAAGCGGTGTGTCATCAGGGGCTCCGGCAGGTTGCGCAGGTAAGTCTTGAGCGCGCTCGTGAGGGTTTTGCTCTCCCACTCGCACTGGTCGTCCAGGATGGAGCCGAGCCGCTCGGCTGAAGGTTTCCTGCGGTCCAGACCCATGGAGAGCAGTTTGGCCACTTTTGAGGCAACACCAGTGACCCTGAACACAAAACATAATTAAAAACATATTTACTTTAATAGCGGATATATCTGCTGAAGAGAACCAGCTAACAGGGTGTCAGCTGACTCCCTGAGAGAAACTGATGCAGATCATAGAGAATTAACCCTATAGATGCGGTAATTGTTTTTATAATTGTTTCACAAGAAGTAGCGATAATCGATGGATAAATAAAATAATGATATTTTTCATTTTTATAATGAATTATTATTATATACAAATGTTGACACCTGTATCAATTTTTAATTTATTTTTAACCTTATTGATTAATTAACCATCAATTCAAACAAATTGTATCTTTTTTTCAAATAAAACTCTATGGCATTGTCTATATATTGGCGCACTGCATTCTAGTAACATAAAATGTCATGTCGATATATAGGCACACGGCATTGAGTGATTATTCGACAGGGACACGCATTCTCTATGTGTTTACCAAGTTTCATATCGTTACATACCCGGTTGGTGAAAACCCTCCCTGTCTCGTCCTGTTTTTGGAGACCCAGATAGGGACCCATTACTGCATGCAAAAAGCTACTTGTAAGAGAGTAGCTGAAGGCCTACCTGTGATTCTAGGTGCATCAGTTAGATGTCAAATAGACCTCAATATAAGGCTGCGAAATTAGTATACTACAGCGAGTCTCGAATTGCCTTATTTGGTAACACGTTTCTAACCACGAAATATCGTTACATACCGCGAGCAGTTTTCTATGGACTTGGCTATACATCGGCACGCCGCACTTTAGTCATATATAATGTCATGCCGATATATAGGCACACCGCATCTAATGGGTTAAGAGTTTTACAGGAGGAAACGTTTACTAATGCAAAAACACAAGCTATTATTATTGTAAAATATTTTTTATTAAGTTTCTGTTGAAAAACATATTACATTTTAAATTTTACAATTAATTGCTGATAATGCTTACCTGTAGAGTCCCTGTTCCTCCAGTCCCCGACTCTCAATGGCCTCAATGCAGCGATGCACAAAGTAGAATCCCACTTCATCCAGAGGACGCTCCTCCGCCTTGGCAATCACATTCTGCTGGGCGTAAGTCTGCAGATAATAAAAACATAACTTAAAAACCACCAAAAGAAGGAAAAATTCCTTATCACAGTATATAGTCAATTTTATGAACAGAACATGATGTTCTCAAAAAGCAGGGGACCTGAAGAAATGTAAGCTGAATTTAATACCTGCTGGGTTATTCAAGGAAAGAAGAAATAAAAGTCGAGATATCTACATGAAGTTAATGCACATTTTTCAGATCTTTGTTTCTTTATAAAAATAAAATTAAAAGATTATTAAGAAATATTCCACATTTTTAGCCATTTCGCTACATTGGGTAGCTCAACAATGGGCAAGATATCCAAAACATGTGGTCCTACAATAAATTTTTGAATTATTTTTAAGTGATCTTTTAATTATATTTTGATCTTTGATAACTATCGACAAAAATGATAAAAATTGCTTAATTTTTTGTAACATTTTGTGACACAAATTTTTTATGTATTCTTTTATTTCATTGATAAGAATTAATAGGAGACAATATATGGCATTTGGATTTAATTATTTCTACCAGTAATATCTTTCGTTTGTTACAAATAATTTTAAGAAATGAAAAATTAAATGAAACAAGCTTTTGTTAACCACTTCAGTAAACATTAAAAAAATATATACATGAAATAATTTAATTAAGTAAGCATATGTATTAACAATCTGCTCTCTCTCAAAAGGTTGTTATTCAGTCGAGTGATGGCATGATGAAGAGCAGGTCAGCAAAACAAAGACTTTTCCAGAAGCACATTGATGTATATTTACGATAAAACTTACAAATTTAGGGCTCGACCCAGTCACAGCATTAGGCCGAGCCACAATACAATATGCTCTCGCCAACGGGCGGTACACAACTGATCGCGCTCGTCGGCGCTGTCACACCGGCGCCCCAAGCGGCGGTCTATATAACTAGTGCCAAATGCCAATATGGGGGACACATTCATGTACGACAAGCAAAGTGAAATAAGAGACGAAAGATTGTATATCGTGGTTTTCGGTAGCAGTCAGCTAAGGGCTCTATCATGCGGATGTCAGTATATATATTTCATAAAAACCATTTCTGGCCCAAAATGGGATTAAAAGTTGATTGGAGGTTTAGAAATAAAGCGGATTCACACAAAAAAAATGGAACTAATTAACAATTAAATAAAACATCAAAATTAATAATATCAATATCAATAATCTTTATAATACAAAAGATTAAAGGCTTTGCTCTCAGGATGGCATGATGCTTATTTAATCCGCCCCAGGCCCTCCACCAACCCGACAAGTCTGCCAACCCTGAAAACCAGCACTGAGTAGTGGGAATGGGTTTGAATCATCGTATCTGTCTATTTTCTTGCTTCCACATACCATGGAATCATATTTATTTTTACCGTTTTAAGTACGTTCGGCAGTGATGTTTCTGCAGGTAAAGCTTGCCCGACTTTTCTCTGGTGTCGACATTTTCGCACATAGTAGCCGCCCGTGCATACTCGAACCCGGCCCTTAAGTAGTTTAAAGTACAAGGCATAATACACAGTGACAATAAGTAGTTAATAGAAATGAGCATGATCTGTGACGTTCTGCCTCCTTGCCGTCCATGGCGTCCAGCCAGGCCTTCACCCAGTCCTCCTCGCCTTGCAGCGCCTGCAACCGCTGTTCAAGACACCTTGGTCGACCCTCGGCCGTATTATCACAGGCGGACGCTGTCAGCTTCTCTATGGTCTCCGACATGCGACGGATGCAACTTGTCAGCGTCATGGTGTCTGAGAGAGACGTCTGCAAGCAACAAAACAATAATAGGTATAGCAACAATCTGGTCAATCTTCTTTATCGTGTGAGCGACGTCAAATTGTTTCAGCCCAATATCTGAAAACATCGATGGCATGTATGCTGCCCAGCATTCGGACTTGATGTGCAGCTAGTCAGGCACATGGGGCAGGATGTTAGGTGTGAGGCGGTCTGCAGGTCTTCACAGTTGCACAACAGTAACACTCCCTAAAACATTCCTACCGTTTGAAATTGTCCTTTGTTTACCAACTTCAGTCCCTGATCTGTTTAGGGATTTCTAAGTCCCTCAGTCAAGGTGGGAAGGCTGTCCTTTGGGGTAATGAACTGTCTTAGTCAATCAATCATTGGTGGTAAACAAAAGTTATCTCGTGAACAGAATCTGTTCACAGTGATATACTTTTAACGATTTTGAAGGGCTAATAAAATCTTCATTTAGGAAAACAAAAAAAGAACTCACCAATTTGCTGGTTATTTGGTTGAGCGGTGTGATTTTGAACTCTTTGGTGCTTTTTTCGTATGTACGGTACTGTTTGGTCCATGTTGTTCCAAAAGCCTCTGCAAATTAGAAAAAAACACATTAAAACCATAATATATATATATTTTTAAAATACCTGGATATCATTTCGAATTGATAAGTTGTATTCCAAAATAAAAATAAAAAATGATTTATTTAGATTTATGATAATCTGGTCTACTACATCAATAGTTTTATTTTTCATATTCACTCCTTAGTTAGAACATTTGGTCTCCATAGCCTTCTTTATGATTTTTCAGGACACAATGTAGAGCTTGTATGTTTTCAGGCAGAATAAGATGCAATGGACGTAGACCACGAATATAAATTTATTATATTGGCTTATATTGTATATAGGAAAATATTTCCATTCTTACTTTTTTCCATTAAAAATAAATATCCCGCTCTCGTGTATCCGACCCCAAAGGGAGGCCTGCTGGGATCGTCCTGCTTCTGAAACATATGAAATATTCGGCTAGAATCCAGTATAAACTATGCCTCTTAACTTACAAGGCACTCAACGGAACTGCACCGGGCTATCTGACAGAACTTATTAAGCCTTCAGAAATAAGCACGCGTGGAGAGACACTCAGATCGGCTAGAGCAAATTTTTAAATACCACCCTTTTGAGCTGACGGGAGTAGTCCAAAATAACACGGTCTTTGGCAATCGGGCTTTCAGCTACGCTGCGCCAATGGCCTGGAACTCACTACCGGAAAGCATAAGGAGAGTAGAGCTTGCAGAGGCATCCTTCAGAAGCAGACTCAAGACCCACCTTTTTACTCAGAGATATAGGCAAAATATTTCTTACTTTTGGAATGATCATTCGGTCATAAAAAGAGCGCTATACAAATACTAATATAATAATAATAATTAAACATTAAATTTAGAACTGTTTAATAAGAAACAGGCATTACTGTGAATAGTGAGATCCTGGATTGAATGCGTAAGGAATAGCTACCGTTGAGAAAACTCTATCCAACCATGCAGTGTGGTGCACGTTGAAGTCGCCGAGAATGACAAATTCCGCTTATGGGTAAGAAAGCAAGAGGCCATCAATGGTCTCACCCAGATAGTCAAAGAGTTTAGATGTTTCTGCTGTAGACATGTTAGGAGATCTGTAGAGTCCTGCATAGATCCTAACTCTCTCGGGGATTTGTCAATAAAAACATATAAACATAAAAAATCAAAAATCCAAACTCAAACTTTGATTTTGAGATGATATATGATGTAAATAAATACTGTCAACTTGTGTTTAGATGAGCGTCGAATATTCGACGCTTCGTCTTTTTTTGGACGAGAATCGACCGTCGAATATTCGACGCATAGTAACCAATTGGTTAAAAATCAACTGAATTTGATATTAAAAATATTTAATGTAATCTAGGTTAGAATAGCTTATTTTTGACATGTGACATACTCAGAACATTGAGTAAGCGATATATTGAATTGGTATAATTTGTACTGACCATCTGCCTCATCTCCATCATTTTTTTCATGAGTGATTCTGTTTTCTTGCTGGTCTCTTCAAAGTTTCCCCTCGTCTGGAATTGAATACATTAATTTAAGCATCACACAGTTAATTAAAAGAAAAACAATCAAATCACAAAACAGAGTAATTAACAATCAATTAATTCAAGCATGATAACATATACTCGTAAGTCAATTAATGAACCAAAAAAATAGCATTATCTACATCAGTGCTCTGCAACCTTTTCTCACCTACGGCACACCAAAGTTCTGTATAAAATGAAGGCGGCACACCGAAAGCCAATATAATAGATAATAATTTGATAAATTATATAATTTCGTACATTTTTATTTCATGAGGATCGTGTACATAGCATACTACGCAGTTGACAGTCTACATAAGTAGGTGATAAGCGCAGAAAGACCATTATAAAGTTATTTAGTTATATATTGTCTGATTTGACTGCGGCACACCTGTATCGGCTCACGACACACTAGTGTGTCGGGGCACACCGATTGCGGAGCTCTGATATACATGATGCTTACATGCTATGCATAAGTCTCGATTCAGCAATTATACTAGCATTAACTCTTGCTTTCCGATGATATGTATTTACAACAACTCGACTCTAATAATGAGAATATCCATATAAAATATAATAGATGCTGAGAATTTTTGTATTTCTCAGTAATATTATTAAGTATTAAATAAAATTATAATAATGTATAGCTATTCATTTGTAGCGATGGAAATAAATAATTTGTGGAATAATCAGGGATGGTATCACGCGCCCGTGTCATGCATCTGCGAGCGGCGGCGTAGATAAGACAAACTTGTTGGAACTTCGAGAACGTTCTTTCAGTTTGGATTCGGCTGCGCATGTACTACACCGAATTTGTGAGCTGCGCCGGCTATAGCGGCTAATTACGATGTTTTTTTCTCTTTTTCAGATACTTAAATTACACAAAATTTTACATTTCACCTTCAACCATAGTCAATCAAAAACAAATCTAAGAATATTCACATTTTTTCGGTTTTTAAATGACACTTTCATATGATGTATTGTAGAAAATACTTATCATCAGAGCTATAGGATGTTTTTAGCACAGTGAGGGGAGGGTTAAAGATCTGGTTATATATTTATGAATATTTGTGATGAATATGTTGTCATAATTTTAAATTGATTTTAAAATGTAGTTCAATATATTTCAATTACAATAATATTGAAGATGGTCTCCAGGAGGCCGAAACATGAACCGTGAATCAAAACTATTTTATTAAAATTAATTTAAAATTATAAATATTTCACCAAGTATTGTCAGTTGATAACCTTAATGGAATACGTTGTTGTTACCTTCTGTATCCTGAGCTGCAGGTCTGACATGTATGGCTTGAAGTCCTTATGCACCTCGTGCCCTTGGTGATAGAACGTCAGCCAGCCGAACATGAAACCTGAAATGTCACAACAAAACACGATCAGACAAATGGAAATTACGTTTTATGAGGAAATACGGAGCAAATCAAGCATACCACACTCAGAAATTCATTTATATATTATACGGATTAACCTTTAAACGCCCAGTGGTTTAAAAATGATGAAGCGTCCCAGTAGCTTCTCCAATAACTAGAATTTCTCCCCCCTTTTTGCACCTTCTATAGCTATCAAATAATCAGCTTCTAACGTTATCATCCATGGTACCAACAATGAAAGAAGTGCCTTACCCAGTAGCGTCTCCACAAACTCGAACTTTTTCCTCTCCTGCACTTCCTGCAGCAGGAACACGTACTCCAGTGAGGCTTGGCAGAAGTCCCTCTCCGCCATGTCGAGTGAGGCGTCCGCCTGTAGAACAAAAAAATCTATATGAGACTCTCGCATTACAACTGAAACTTCTTAGGTTCTAGAACCATTTTATTTTTTGCACTTGCTATCTTTGCATTTGTTGACGATTTTATTATTTATCATTTTTAGAAATAATAAACTACAGCTATGTTCTCTTCTAGCGTTTCGGTCTCGCGGCGTCCTGAAAGGCCGTCGGGAAGTATACATAGAATGTTCCTGGCGGAGATACGGGAGTCAGATTTAACATGGGATAAGGCGAAGACATAGCGGCTGTCAGAACTTTGTGGCGACAATTCGTGATGTCCATATCGCATTGCTGGGAATGGATTTCTACCGGCGCATTGTTTTTTGCAGACAGGAAACGAATCACCGAGCGCAGCTCACACCTGGCGGGCGAAGCGAAGGGGACATCCATCACGTACGGCTGCAAAGCCAAGACTGTGCAGGCAACTCGCTAGGGAAGGGATTTGGAGTGGGGGAACCAAGGTACACTATAGAATCGCGGAATCCACCATAACACCGTTTTTCAGGACTGTGGCGCCACGGGAATCTTATATTACGGATAACCCTCGTATTTAGACAGTAGAAGCGGGGCGCGTATATATGTCGGGAAGCGTTTCAATTTTCGTCCCACCCACACAGCTTAAACACACTTCACTTCGAAAAAATAAAAGGCTAGCTTTAGTCTCATCGAAATTACTCGAAAAATACTCGGTCAGCGGAAGTAATCTAAATTTTCAACATTTTCGTTTTCGATGTACTTCGGAAAAATTGGTAAATATTCTACAGCTGATATTAGGCTATTTTTACAGAGAGGAAATTGTTTGTTTGCACAAAAAAGGAAGTTGTCTTATTGATCAATCTACACTTAAAAGCAAGCACTCTTCTTTATTTAGTTACAGAAAGTTATGAACGAGAGTTTGAGCAGTGCCGGTTTTAGGGGGTGGCGAAGTGGGTCAGCGCCCCAGGGCGTCGATTTAGGTAGGGGCGCCGAGGGCAATCAATTTTGTTTAAGTGTTTTAAATATAAACAATTTAAGGCGCCAGAAAAAAATGCCCTAGAGCGCCGCAGGGTCTAAAGCCGGTACTGAGTTGGAGCCTCGACTGTCACATGAGATATCGAATTTTCAATCTTCTTCGAAGCTTAAAATTATAACGATTTTAAAACAATTTACACGTTTAACAACTTTGAATACCCTTGGTTGTTTTGAGACTGATTGCTCACCTGTAAAATGCATGTCATAATCTTTTTTTAAATTTGTACATAAACACATACAGGATAATACCGACAGATGGTGATAGTTATTCTGAAGTCTCATCTGTGGAATTCTATGACGTTTACCAGGGTACATATGGCTAAGCGCTGCATGTGGAGTGTTGATCCGCCAACTTCATATATTACAGCCTGAGATTCACGCATCATCCTTATTATTACAGGAATTTACTATGAATGGGTGGTCTTCACGGGACGACTTTCGTCTTCCACAAATTTACAACAACCGGGGGTGTTTTAGAGCTCAGAAATCGATTAAGAATCCTTTTTTTTAAATCTCCGTCGGGGATCGAACCCACGACCTTTAGCTTGCAAAGCAAACGCTTTGACTATTGAGCTATAACCGCCGGCAAGTCTATTAATCGAAAAATGGTGGTAGACGAAAGACGTTCTTTGAATACCACTTTTCTCAGAAACTTCTTAAAAATGGACAATGCTTGAATTCCGCAAAAAATAGCAACAGTTTTTGGAGATAAATAATTTTGCGCCATTGCGTGAAACGGGGTCAATGTTTTTTTTACTTTTTTTTTTCTAGTTTCCTGCTTGAAATACTTCCGATTACTACGTTCGCGGATCAACAACACTGTGCACGCAGCGATTAGCGGCCTTAACAATGTCAAGCGTCACAGAATTCACACAAAGATGAGATTCCTCTAAAAAGAATTCGCCACACAAGGTGAAGAAGTTCAAAAGCCACCATTCCAAATATGCCCGTGAAAACGTACGAAATCATTTAGAAAATAATTCGTTTGTGCAAAGAAGAAAGTTGTTTTCATCGATGCTTATAAAACTTTATATTAATCAAAAATGAATTTTATTTTGAGTGTCATTAAGGATCGAAATCGCTTATGTAATCTTAACGGTTATACTCAATAAAAAGATAACCACACGGCTCCATCAAGGAGAAACTTCCTGAAGTCGACAACGGAACTGGTGATACCTGAGGCCACCCTGTGGATGAGCATGTGGAGAAGGGCAACTAAGGGGAATACTTAGAATTGCCCCGAAAGAGGACCTAGCCCCTGGACACCACCAGGGGTGGAATATATGGATGTCCCTTAATTGACTTCGGACCGGAGTATGTAAGACGAGGACACAAATGAAAGCCTGGCAGATTTCTTTCGCCTAGTGCGCGGCGTGTTCAGAAATCTTGATATTATGTTTGAAATTGGTTTGTTTGTCCCTGACAATTATTTAAGGATAAGGAGGCACAGATTGTTTGTTCTTCCTAGAGGTAATACTAACCTGCCAGGGACTATGCCTCTTGGGAGAGTGATCAGACTGTTCAACGATATCGCCTCGAATATTGAAATATTCCACTTGAGAGAAGCCCAGTTTCGACACGAGCTCCACGAATTTATTTATCAAAGTAATTTCGTGGAGTCTTCTGTTTAGCGGGCTCCGGGACTTTTTAAATGATTCTATTATTATTGTGTTATTTATAAATTGTTATTTTATCCTGTTTTAGAAATGAATTAAATATTGTTATTTGTAATGTTTCTAAAAGAAAATAAATTGAAATTGAATTAAATTGAAAATTACAGCGGGCCAACAATGTGACTGCGGCGTGGAGCAGACCCTGTCGCGCCTTCTGGAGTGTGCGCTGTGTCCGAGTAGCTACACCCAGGAAGACCTGACGATGGCCGGGAGTAACGCCATCGACGTCGTCTAATTCTGCGCAGACAGGATCTGACCCTGTTGTTTCCGACACGATTATATAACTCAATAACATATTGGTTAGCAAGTTAATATCTTGGTTTTTTATTAGTAGCATTCTCTTTGAGATCCATTTCAAATATTGAATACACACACATTTCCTACCTAGCAAAACGTTTATTTATTAACAGTAAATATCTGATAGCAACCACGTACTTGACACTGTCAAGTGATCTACTTTGTTGTACTGCCACACTATAAGCGATTATTAAACCATACATCTAGGGGCGACTTTGATGAGGGCAAAAAAGCTGCACCAGCGTCTGACCTGAATGCTGGAAGGTCCAACAGTTTTTACAAGATCTAGTTTTCCGCACTTGGATACAGCGGAGTCACAACCGGTGGAAGCAGAAGCGAGATCGTCTCGCTGATGCTGTGTTGGCGCAGGAAAGCCAAGCAATGATAAGTGTCGCAGAACTTCAACATTAGATGAATTCTTAGAATAGAAAACACACTGAGACAGTCTAAAATGTGTCAAAGAGACACTCGTTAAGTGTGAACGCGAGCGTGTAGCTGTTGTAACTGAAAAACGACTACAGGCGTATACAAAAGAATTGCTATAATGACAATTACAGATCATGACAGTCTTCTGAGTATGAAGATTTATGTGTGATTAGATAAGATTTTTTTATTGTAATTTTAAAGGAGATCGGATAATCAGCTCAATACTGATATTGTGGCTTTTGGGTTTAGCCGTGTGTGGCGAATTTCTTATTTCCGATATTTCAACCGCCATTGCAGGGGTCTTCTTCAGGGTTGATGACTTTGTTGTGAGTTGGTGTCGGGAGGTAGTTTAGCCGTTAGCCTAACGTACCTCCCCGAGCGTCATGTCGGGTAATCGTGTGCGGTGGGTATGTTCTAAGAGGAGTACCTCCACGAACGTCATGTTGGACTGTGGATGTCCTTGTTTGTCTGTCTATGCTTTTGAGTATGTGCTAGAGGCGGAAGCCATGCTGTTTTGAGAATCAAGCCATCATCCCTGTTGATGTTGATGGGATGTCTTTTGATTTCAATGGCTTCCCTTACTAGGCGTGCATGTTTTCCTTGTGTTCGAGCCACGATTTCGAGTTCGAATGAAAACTTATGTCCCGTGTCAGCCAGATGCTCTGCCATTGGGTGGTCTAGTCTGCATGATCTCTCATGTTCGCTTACTCTTTTCGCGATGGTTCGTGATGTTTGTCCGATGTAAACCATGGGGCAAGCTCAAGGGCAAACAGCTCAATACTGTAGAGTTCTGCCATTTAGACATTTAATTTATCGAAATAGTTATCTCGAGTTAAGAAAATCTCTAAGCTTTTGAATTTATCTGACGGCAAATCTTGTAATGCATTAATAGTAGTAGTTTTTAAGTGTTTATTTTTGTGTTAGGACTCTTAACCCTTTGATTACGGCTCGGTTTGAATACAAATTATACTGTCAATTATAAAACTCGTATTTGAAGCATACATGTACTTATCTGATATATTTTCATATATCACATTGGTTCTTGTATCCTTTAGCTATCAGATGATGCATGAAAAACTGTTCTAAGAAAGTATCAAAACTATATATCACGTCAACCGATGTCGACGGTCGGGGAATCTTATGACGGCTTATGCCGACAACCGATGCGAAAGGGTTAATTGTGTAATTTTTTGGTTTTTCTTATACTAAAATGGAAATTAAAATTTTTAAAGAAAAATAAGCGATGATTTTGATAAATGATGATTTCGATAAATTATCGATTATTTATTTTAAAAAACCATCGTCTTATTTATCTGAATACCAGTTATACAATACAGTTACTAGAAATCCTTAGGTAACAGGTTAATACCCGATTCAAAGGACCATTTCGTTAGTTGAATAAAAATTAAAATAAGTTGAATACTCGACATTTGGTAAATGCCCAATACAATAGGAATATTACAAGAAATCTGTATACTTGGATAATACATAGACAAAGTAGATAAATGTAGAGTTGTCAGAGGGCAAAATTTCTTCTGTATAAAATGAGTATTTCCAAATTTAAAGAAAAAAAGTTTAATAATAATAAAACTGGAAATGTAATAAAAATAATAATTAAAATAATAAATCAGGTGTATCATATCTTAATCATTCTTTAAATAATTGATTACATGGTACGATTTAAAGCGCGAAATGGCCAGAGTTTTTGAATGCAGATCACTGACGTCCTGCGTATGTAATGCACTTTATGACTTGATGATGGAGGCGGTGTGCTGTCGAGCAAAAACTGACCTTTCTCCATATGGAGTGATGTGTTTTCTACGTCAGGAAGGACAGCTTTCTCTAGCCGCTGATGGCTTCAGCGGCGGAACCGCAACTATAACCTGACATATACAATGTAGCACCGTGAAACATTACCAGAAATCGACAGTCCCCGTAAACCTTTCTGTTCTTCCCAGACATTAATTGCTCGCTGCTAAATGGATAAACCCTGATCACTGATCTACCCAGCTAATAACCGGGCTTTAAGCGACAGATCAGACTCATTGAATTTAGTTTCGAATCCTAGTTGTCTCTGTGATTCCAGTTCGACAGATCAAATTAGATTACGCGACAGATCAGAAGATTCATCAAGAAGATTAAGCGACAGATCAGACTCATTGAATTTAGTTTCGAATCCTAGTTGTACCTGTGATTTCCAGGTCTGAGAGCGCATTCTCTGGGACTGTCAATTCCTCTTTTTAGAAAGAGGGGTCCTTTTTGATCCAATTCGAAGATGCTCGGCCTTATCGGATATGCAGACTACTAAAAAGGGGAAGTCCACTAAAAAAGGCCGAGTACTGACTAATTTCGCTGCTATTTTCGGTGGGAGAATCTTTCTTAAATCTCTATCTCTTGTTAATTAGAGACTGCGATCTTATCTCTTTCACGGATTCTTTATCTTTATCACTTCTGTTCAGCGGCCTTAATGGTTCAGAGTGACTCCCACTGGACTTACTAGTTCGTAACTAATCTAAATCTAAACAAGCGCAATCATCAATGAGGCCTTATTGTTCTCCGGTGTGATACGGGTGTGAGACGGAAAAAATCCAGTTCCGTAGCCTGTGTATTCGGGAAGAACAGGAAGGTATGCGACCAAAGTAAGACTAACTTTGACTAGCCTCACTCTATACTCTTTTAACGGCATTGGACATCATCCTACACACCTATTCTTCTATAATAGTTAACATATGCTCGCTGGTCATTGGTCTAATAAAGTTTTCGAGACATTAACCAAGACAATTAGTTTACCCAGTTTATGACTAGGCACGAAGTAGAATTAATAAAAAAAACTATGTTTACGAAAATTGCAACAGATTTTCAGTTCAATTGATGCGATTTTTCTACACGACGTATATATGTATTTCTCCGTTTTCTTGATTGACCTAATTATTGTTTGTAAACGAAGACGCCTGCAATTATACATTTGTGATGGAGGGAAAGACCGGGGTTCTATGGCAGTCATTACGGACCGGTTTCACATATCGGATATACCATGCATTAGCTGTGGTCTGCACTTGGAGTAATTATTATCTGCCATGCGATCTCTCCTGCTTCCCCACCACTTCTCTCCGAATCGTGTGATCAAATTGTAAGCTAAACCATAACCATCTGCTACATCGTACTGGCTGATCGATAACATAGCATATGCACGATCACAGTACTCGTAGATGTAAGTCAAAATTTATTATTTCGAGAAAAAATATTTAAAAATAATTTTGAAAACAAAAACAGTAATCAAGTTAATTTCCTGTGATACCAAAAGTCTCATATGAACCGTTAAATTTAAGAATATATTTATAATATTTTACGTCACTGTTTTGTTGTCGCACCACCAAACATGAGACGCAAAGTCATATGCGCCGAAGAAATGCGTAAGGCAATCAACCAACTGCTTGTATAATCAGATATCCCCAACACCCAGACTGAAGTCGCGAAGCAGCTTTCTGAGATCCACACAACCTCTCACATCCGGCCCTGAAATTGAGAGACTCCAGCTCTGGCAACAAGTAGCATTACAGGATTTAATTACCCCAAAGGAAGGCCTCCCAACTGGCAAGAACCTTGACTTGCGGACCTGGAAATCCCTGAACAGATTAAGAACCGGAGTTGGTAGAACAAAGGACAACCTCGAGCGGTGGGGAATGCTTCGGCAGGGAGAGAAACTATTGTGCGACTGTGGAGACCTGCAGACCGCTTCACACCTAAGATCCTGCTCCATGTGCCCAATAAGCTGCACATCTCAGGACCTTATGCTGGGCAGCGCACGGCCTATCGATGTTGCCAGATACTGGGCAAAAATAATTTGACGTCGCCGACACGAAGAAGAAGACGTCACTGTTTTTTTCAAACATTAAAAAATGTGTGAGCGTATGTGTTTTTTGAAATCGTTTTTTTTTATTTAAGTACTTTGCGTGAACTAAACATCTAACACTTTAACCTACCTACCATTCATTTTTTCAATATTTTTCCGATGATATTTGCAAATACTCAAGTTTTAAGACCAGCATACATCAATGTTCCAAAACTTTTTAGATTGGATGCACAAAAGATGGTGGTATTCAGCCCTATACATATATTCGTCATATATATGTATAATTATAAGTATATTATTCTCCGCTATAGTTTATATTTTATACTTCATTGGTTTGATACTTTAGTCATTCATTCATGCGAGTAAATAAATAAAAAGGTTATTTATTACAAATTAAGAGAAATATAAAAATACATTTTTAATAAAAATATCGCGCAAACCTAAGCGAAGTTGGTAGACACAAGCGTCCGCAAAAAAATGTTCATTACTTATTCATCCTGGAAAAGAGAGTTATCGAGGACTTTATAAAACAAAACAAAAATGCAAAAAAAAAACGATATTTTAGCGAGGGAGATTTTTCCCCGTTCACAGAGGGGATGAAACAATGAAGCATGAAATACGAAATGATCACACGAGTTCACGACAAATAATGATAGAGCAGTGGTCAGTAACCTTTTTGGGACCACAAGCACTTTTGAATAAATGAAAGTTCGCGGAGCTCCAAAATCGCTACAGTTGAAATTAAATTTAAGTTTAGATTAAGAAGGAAAAAATAAACGTTTTTTTAATAAAGAGTTTGAACGTACGACTCATGGAACCCGTATTATTATAGTGAGAGTAAGACCAGAAGCTTATACGAGTATATATATTTTCAATATCTACTCCCTAGCTACATGTTTAGTCGCTACAAATTACCAGGATAATGTTTCGATAGACGTTATAGAACCAGCCTCGTCTCAATTATTTTCTAAATGCGAAAATCTCACTAAGCATAGTTACCGACGACACGCAGAGGCAGATTCTTGAAGTTAAAATATAACATACAACACTATACGAAGCATATTAGGAAGTAGTTAATTGGAATTTAAGGAGATAGAATGATTAGCTCGACGCTCCCGAGACCTAAAGCATCTGGACCTAGCGGCGACTCATCCAAATAAGATCAGCTCTTGCATTGGTTAAGTTCGGTGATTGGACGGTATTCAATGTTTCAATAATTCAACGTAGTAAATATCTATCAACCGTCTTCTCAATATAATGTGGCACAATTTTTAGTCACCCAGCGTGCTATGGAGAGATTCATGCTCAGAGTGTCGCTAAAAGATAGAATCCGAAACGAGGAAATACGCAGAAGAACTCAAGTAGTGGATGCTACCCAACGAATATGCACACTCAAGTGGCAATGGGCAGCACATATCTGTCGAAGAGACGACGGTCGATAGAGAAGAAAGTATTGGAATGGCGCCCAAGAACTGGCAAATGAAGCACTGGCCGACCCCCTACAAGATGGACTGACGATATAAGAAGAAAAGCGGGAGTGACCTGGATGCGGAAGGCGGAGGATCGAAGAGGATGGACACTTGCGGGAGGCCTAAGTTCGACAGTGGACGGACACAGGATGATGATGATGACAATTTTTACTACAATGAAGTTCGATATTTTTTTGATATTACACGTAGCGCTTCGCGGAGCACCTAGAACGCATCGCGGAACACCGGTTAAGAGCTACTGTGACAGAGCATTGTCGCGTAATACACTGGTACAATGGAAGAGGGTGATATTGTATTGTTCTCCTGTTGCATTGAAAACAGTCAAACTTGTGCAGACGAATCGGAGTATTAGGGAGAGTGTCTGAGTCTAAAAATTGCAAGCTTTAGTTAAGCCGACTAGAGTGACTGAAGATACACTTTATAGCTACCTATTTTTTTAATAAATGATATATTCCGACTAAGAATTTTTCTACACTCCTGGGCATCGCGGTCCTCTGAAACTTTTTGTATTTAGAATCACATTGATTATATTTACGTTAAAAATTTACAAGTTTCCGGCCAGGCGGAATGACATGTCGCTGGCCATAATGCGATATTCTCGGTCGTCAACGCATAACTGACTCGTTCGTGATCGGGTTCTCGTCCGCGCCCCTGGCGGTGTCTATCATTAACACACCCATGAGCGGATAAGCGAACAGAAAATAAGAGACGAAAGATTGTGTATCGAGGTTTTCGGTACCAGTCGGCAAGGGATACATCGTGCTGATGTCAATATCTTCATACATTCGAATACAGTATGAGAAGAAGAGAATTTCATTGCTACAACCAAGCGAATTCTAAGAAGTATCTTTGGAATGAGCATTCCGTCGTTCGGCCTAAATGACGTTAAACATACATCTTTTAAAAACACATCTACCAAATTTACAGAAGATACAAGGGCTGTTCAAAAAAAAGGTTAATTTTGAATTTTCGCAGGCTATTTGGAGTCAATTATAAATATTTTTTGTGTCATTATGTTGGTACTCATAAACCTCACTAATGCTAACAAATTCGGTAATTTTGGATGTTTATTTAATTTTTGTCAATTATTTTGTTCGGACGTGTTTCTGTAATTATTACGTATTTTACTCTTTTCCTAAAATATGGTGAGCAAAACGATTTGAAAAGAAAATAATAAACCTTAAAAATTGAATAAGCATAAATTTTGACTTGAAATATTACTAGGAAAGAACCAACGCTACAAAAAAATACCACAATTCAATTGAATTCACTATCTATTATACTCGTATGCAGTACCGGCTTTAGACCCTACGGCGCCCTAGGGCATTTTTTATCTGGCGTCCCATATTGTTTACATTTTAATAAATATAAGCAAGATTGGTTGCACTCGGCGCCCCTGGCTTATTCGACGCCCTGGGGCACCGACCCACTTCACCACCCCCTAAAACCGGCACTGCTCGTATGCATTTCTACTACACATGCTTATATAAACTGTTTATCTACATTATGTTATGCAGGTAAGTATTTTTTTATCAACAGCTTATCGTTTAGTCATGTTTTTGAAAGCGCTTTTGTCACGTGGGACGGAATCTTATCACCGCAGGGATCTGAATCGTGCCCGAGGCCATCATAAGTACTCGAGATAGCGTCTGCGCGGTATCTACTCGGTCGCCATAAAAAGTCGGTAGAGGAAGAAGAATGTCATCGCTAGACACGTATGTAAATAAATACGTGGATAGTGGTAGGTAGTGTACATAGCTGAAAGCACATACTGCACGGATAAACGAAAGATACTAATTAACAATTTAAATTTGAGATGTATATATTTCTAATATTATTTTAATTTATTATTATTATAAAAGTATTTGTATAGTGCTTTTTTATGACCGCATGGTTATTCCAAAAGCGCTTCTTTGCCTCTCTGAGTAAAAAGGTGGGTCTTGAGTTTGCTTCTGAAGGATACCTGCGCTTTAAGTTTTTTATGCTTTCCGGCAGAGAGTTCCAGGCCATTGGTGCCTCGTAGCTGAAAGCACGATTGCCAAAGACCGTGCTAGGACTACCTCCCGACAGCTGCAGGGTGCTTCTATGTGCTCTGGCTCATTTGATGAATAAACTAATTTACTCGAGATCCATAAAGCATTTAAATGTACATAAATAATTTAATCTTATAACGAAATCTGCAAACGATTTATTACAAGTGTCAAATAAGAAAAATCTATATCACATATTATGTATAAATTTTTCACCTTGATTAGGTAATGATGTAGTGGCGCAGTGGTCAACGTCGAGTGTAATGGACAAAACATGGGTATACTGTATACGGTTTGAATCTCACACGCGCCGTTTTTTTTTACTTTGATTGATAAATTATATAACATCCGTTAAATCCACTACAATCATCAGTTAACAGTCCGTTATTCACGCACCGTCTAATTTTAAGATGACTCAATGTAAATTGGCGTTGTTTACAGGAAAATTTTCATCCACCACCAATTACCACGTTTCTCCTAAAATAAGACCTGGTCTTATTTTCGCTCTTATATGGCTTTATCCGCAAAATAATGAATATATGACCGGGTCTTATTTTCGGAGAAACACGGTAGTACACGTAGTATAAATATGCTTTAACCCTTTATTTACTGGCGGGACTTATAAGTTCCAAAACACAAAATCCAATATTGACCGTGCATTTTGCTGCAGTTGTGCCCTGACGGAACTTATAAATCGGATTTATAAAACTATGAAATAAATGCTTATTTTAGAAAAATGATTTTTCTTAATCTTTCTCTATATCGTATCAACACTTATTCGTATAAAAAGAATAAGAAATATTTCAAATATTTCAGAAATTCAGTAAATAAAGGGTTTAAAAAAAACAATACTTTATTTGGATATTTTTTTGATAATTAACACATACATTTCAACGTAAAGTAATAATATTCGATTTTCAAATATAATAAAATTCAATATATAATTTAAATAAAATATTATTTCTTAAATTTCGATAAGAAAATAAACACGAGATGGCTTTCCGAAGTTTTGCAATATTGCTCTACCACCTGTAGACGAAGTAAAGGAACAAGGTACGCTAGGGAATGGGGGGAAAAGGGAAGGTAATATGGAGGAAACGGAGACGGAAAATGAATTAAAAGCAAAAATAATTACCAACAAAACGGCTGCCAACCCACAAGAACAAACCCCCCCCCCCCACAATCAACATCTATAAATAAATATACTCACCCTCCATTGTTCAACTCTTGAAAGACGATCAATCGATTTGCCACAATTTATTTTATTTCACAAACATAAAACACACTTAAGTATCATAAAACGCAACCAATACGAAATGAACAAAAAAATATTCCATTTATTAAAAAAATCGTAATGAAAGATTTCGTATTTTGAAAGAAGTGACCTTCAATATTTTTCACGATGAATTTTATTTGATTTCCACACGAAAAAAAGATTTTATATATTATTGTTAATAAGTCGGTATTCACATAATATATTATCGATTGATCAGCATTATAAATGTTTAAAAAGTATAGATTATTCTTTATTCAAATACATTTTTTGTCACTACCATATTTTTTCACTTCTGTTATTTATCAATGAAAATAAATATTCACTGCTTTATATTAATTACACAAACACAACAATACTAACGAATATTTAAATTTATAAAATATCATGTATTTATTAATGAATACAATGTCACGAAACAAAATATGTGTCAAAAAAAGCTCTCAATGTATTGTGAGGGTGCCAACAAAGATTCACGAAATAACCTCTTAAAACCCGTAACGTATCGAACAACTTTCAATGTAAAAACGAACGTTTCAACGAAATATATTATTTATTTTATTAATTATATGTTAAAATGATTGTTTAGTTGTATTATTTGATAAAATATGTTATTTTTGCGCGTCTTCAGGGTGACGTTTCTTCCCCGCCATTTGTGTGTGGGGTGGTTCTGTTGGTAGCACTGCGGAACGATGTTTCCTCGTAGGTAATAGCGGTGCCCTTTAGAATTGGCACAGTTCCCGTACATGGAAAAGCCGGCTATGAAAATTTCATGCCGCCGCAATATTACCGAGGCGTTGTAATTTATTCAAAAGCTGCGAGACTTTTAATGGTCTGTTGATATTCGAAAAGTTATGCTCTTGAACTTTATGTAAAAAATGTAATATATTACTTAAATATACATATACTATACATAAAATTCTTTTTTCAACGCGTCAATCTAAGCACAAAAATAACGGCAGAAGCCTTCAGAAGAAGTTTCAACGCGAGTCGGTCTGGGCATAGCAATGGCGCAGTTCGCCGAGCGGTATGAATATTGGTTTCCAAGGTCCGCGGTTCGCATCCCGCTTCTGCCGTTATTTTTGTGCTTAGATTGACGCGTTGAAAAAGAATTTATGTATAGTATATGTATATTTAAGTAATAATAATATTGTAATATAGTCAATGATCTATAAAAGTAGATTAGAATATTGAAATAATAAAATAATATTCTAATAAAAATTAAAAAAATTCAATGTAATATATATTTGTAATACAATTTTTACATGAAATACTTAAATAAGTTCCCGCAGTAAAAACCAACATGTTAGCACTTTTAAATTATATTTCGTTCTTTAAAATAGAAAAAAAACTCTAGATCGGAGAATTATTTAAAATTACTAATATTCTTCATCAATACTTTTTTTAACACATACAGGAGAATACCGATAGAGAGTGATAGTAATTCTGAAGTCTCATCAATTATATGACGCATACCATGCTGCATATGGCTAAGCGCTGCATGATCCGCCAACGTCATATACTACGACTCGATATTCACGAACCATTCTTATTATTACAGGAATTTACTATGAATGGGTGGTCTTCACGGGACGACTTAGTCTATCGCTAATTTGAATTGATAGGTTATGACTGGCATTATGAGGGTGAGGGATAAAATTCACAACAACCGGGGGTATTTTAGAGCTCACAAATCGTTTTTTCTTCATATCCGTCGGGGATCAAACCCACGACCTTTGTCTTGCAAAGCAAACGCTTTGACCATTGAGCTATACCCGCCGGCAAACCGAGTTCGAGCTTTCGTGGCGGCCATCGCAAAGATCTGTAAACTTCCACAAGCAAGTATCGCAGTAAAAATATCTTAGGGATCCTCAGCCAGATTTGCAATAGTATTGTGGCTTTTGGGTTGAGCCGTGTGAGGCTATTTTTTTTCGTGAAAAAAAACACAAAAAAAAACAATACATGCGGCTCAACCCAAAAAACCACAATTCCAATATTACAGTAAATAAAATACACTGTGATAAATTTATTCGGCTATTGAAACGACGATATGTGTTTAATAATTATTGCTAAATTAGATATATTGATATTCATGTAACAAATATAAGTAATTTTTCATTATCATAACATTTTTGTGTTAATTTTCAGAACATCTTTGAATTGACAAAGAATCACACCAAAGTGTTTGTAAATAATGATATAATTAACTTTCTACATTTAATAAAAAATAAATATAGTCCCGTCAAATATCGGACATCTCGCATCGCTTGTTTAAAATCTTACATTTTTATGTAAAAAAACCTACAAATAATATTGTCACTATCGGCAATATAGACCAATTATTACGGACGTTCGCGACCTACATTCTAACTGAATGGGAGTGACAGAAAGAGACCGAACACCAGCAACAGAAAATGTGCAAACACAGCGACATTATCTGAAAGTCCATTCACTAGTGTGAGATCGACAAGGACAGCAATAAATTTTCCGCGTACGTGCCACGGCTGAGAGCGAGACGCCAGTAGGCAAACATAATGACGTAAAGTCGTATGTTGTTCCGGTTTTAAAACAAAATACGCCATTATGTTATTACGCCCTTATACACAATACCATAAAGGCGGAAAGCTTTCTGAACTCGTACCAAGATACGGCATTATGTTATTAAGCGAGTTCAGTTCGTCGTGTTCCGCGTCCGTGCGGTTGGCGCGACTGACTTCATGGGGTGGAAAGCTCTAAAGGCGGGAAAATGATAATGAGGTATTTTATTCGTCGTATTATAGTTTATGGCCACAGAATTTTATACCTACCACTTATACTTCTCCACGGAGAAACTTTTCGAGGAATATTTTTATTTGTCATGTAATTCAAGGTTTGTTTTGTTTATCGTCCCCAAAGTAATGGGAATTCGTGATGGAATTTTTTGTTTTAATTTAATCGAGAAACTTTATAAAAAATATCATTTGGAATGCCGTCACATTAAGGAACATAATTAATCGTACATTTAATATTCTATAAGCTCAATTATACTTTAGTAGAAAATTTCAAAGCATTTTTAAAGAAAATAAAATTCTTAACGTACGGTTGGTTATGTCACTTACCAATTCTAAGTTGATTGTACTTTCGAATTCTAATTTATAAGCAGGTGTCCTGATTGGATTCAAGCTGTAAACTTCGTAAGAGAAATGTCTTAAACGCACGCACATACGAGAAGTATAAACATTGAAATAAAATAATGACATATTGCCATTTAAAAAAAAATTAAAAACATTAGCTATTTGATTAAGGAATATAAATTTAATGAAATACAAGCGTTATTTGAAACATCATACAATTAAAAAAATATATAAGTACATAAGTTATATTATTAGCATTGACTTAATTATCCATAATAAACATATAAATAAATTTATTTCAGATACATATAAATAAAATAATTTTTAGAATTTATCCCACAATATATCTTTTGACGACATGTTTCAGCCACGTCGAATGGCCATTTTCAAGTCAGTTAGAAAAGTGAGTGTTGGCTCTATATAAAGCAAAGAGTGAGTGAAAAGGTGGATATGAATTGTGTGATGGGTACATGTGTTTTGGAAATCATTCATGTATAAGGGAATTCATTGATGTGGACAACAAAATAATATGTATAATTACATTGGCTGAAACATGTCGTCAAAAAAGTATATTGTAGGATAAATTCTAGAAAATATTTAATTTATATCTGATATTATGAAATTCCACCAAGAAATATCGATCGAAAAAATCGAAAAAAAAATCCTTTTTTTACTCATAAAGCAAAATACTTTATTCCCTTCTTCTTATACATTTTTTGTTATTAACGATTGCCATCCTCCTGTGAAGTAAAGCACCAACTTATTTTCTCTTGGACGATCTTAAGACGATGCTCCCTAGGTGCATTTTTGGCAACCGCGTCGGGTAGATGATTGTAAAATACTCATTTAACATAAATATTGATGACTAAAGTGATATAGTTTTTAGTAGTTACTGTAAATGATAATGATGATTAGAATGTAAATATAAATGTAACTTACTTCTTGCAGAACTGTATCTTGTTTCTTGGTTGAAAGGTTCAGCGTCCTTTCTTGACTCTGACAAAATTTCGCTGTTTTCTTGTCGAATTTTTTCTTGCCATCCTGCAAGAGAAAAAATATCCGTCAATAATGTATTATGCACAGGGGATTTATCATTATGAGATATGGCAAGCAATTTCGCACTGAAGTGTGCGTGGTATTATAATATATTGCGTGCAATAAGGGAACAAAATTTAGGGGAATTCGGAGAGATTAGGGTGGCTACTGGGTACACAATGCAAATAGCGCATCGGTGGTAAAAATCGAGGGTAGAATGAACAATGGAGGAACTATTAGCGAGTACAAGGTGTAAAATGGGTAGTAATTTCCGATTCGTAATTGGAGCTGTTGAAAAGTTTATTAGCGCGTAAAATTAAAGTAATTGTGGGGTAATTAATTTAGACTAATTTAGAGGGAAGAGCTCGAGTTTAAAATACATCAATATAACTGAGCAAAAGTTAGCTAAAATACTATGAAAAATATTTGGTTTTAACAACAAGAAAAGTTATTTTTTTATGTAAAGACCTTCAGGAGAATACCATCAAACAGTGCTGGAAAGATTTAGTCTGCCAATTGCCTTTGTGAGGATGGTTAAGGAGCAGTAAGCGTAGTGTCGATATGTTGAAGTTATGACGAGCAGACTACAGCAAATCATTCACACACTATACATTTTTAAGGAACGTTATGTGAGTAGTTGGAGTTAGATTCACGCGACATTTTTACGGGCGAAGGATCAATCTTACACTAACCGTAAGTACATATTAAAAAACATTTGTAAAAAAATAATAGCGCGTAAATCGACTAAAGCGTTTATTTTATTTTAAGCATCGCCGGGGATCGAACCCGCGACGTGTCATCTAAAAGGTGAGCGTATTAACCTCTCGGCCATACACCTCAAAATTTTGCTGTTTAACAAATAATATGTATTAAATAATTGACGAAAATTCGTAGTTGTAAAGCATGAAATTTAAACAAATAGTTTTTTTTAAATGGGGTAATAAAAATGTTACTAGTGTGTAATGATGATATCAAAGGGTGATAAATTGGGAAAGTGATAGTTGTGGGTTATTCAAATTAGGGGTAAAGCAAAAAGGGCAACACCGGTCAATAATTAGGAAGCAACAAGTATTGGGTAACAGTTTAGGTCAAATTTAGTAGAGAACAATATGAGTATCTGAGGGGTTAAATTACAACATTGGGATAAAAAGGCTATTAATCATTCTAATTATTACTACTGAACAGCAATTAGAAAACGAAAATGTACAATTGATTATTAAATTGGATGAAAAACTTATAATAACAATATGAATGTTATTTTAATATAATTGAATAAAAATAAGAGTGGTGGACGCTATCGAAACCAAGTTGATTGGAAAGGTAGGTGATAGCATGGCGCCCAAGAGTAGCCTAACAGCATGTCAGCTGACTGTTAGATGGACTGACTATATCAAGAACAGAGCGGAAAGCGGGGAACGACAAGGATGGATGCTATGGAGACATACATGAAAAGAGTGTCGCTAAAAGATAGAATCCGAAACGAGGATATCCGCAGAAGAACTCAAGTAGTGGAAGTTATCTAACGAATAGGCACACTCAAGCGGCAATGGGTAAGGACATATCTGTCGAAGAGACGACGGTCGATGAGGAAGAAAAGTATTGGAGTGGCGCCCAAGAAAACGAAGCATTGGTTGACCCCCTGCAAGATGGACTGACGACATAAGAAGAAGCGGAAGTGGCTTGGATGCGAAAGGCAGAGGATCGAAGAGGATGGAGACTCAAGCGGGAGGCCTACGCTCAATAATGGACGGATACAGGTTGATTATGACGATGAATAATACGAAGATAATATTAAAATTATGATTTGTATGTGTATTGTTAATCGAAAATGAAAAATGTCAATTTATTATTTAAACAAATATAAAAAAAAACTAATAAAATAGTATTGATATTATAAAATAGTCGAGTCTACCCAACAAATAGGCACATTCAAGTGGCAATGGACAGGACAAATCTGTCGAAGAGACGACGGTCGATGGGAAGGAAAAGTAGGAGTGGCGCCCAAGAACTGGCAAGCAAACCATTGGCCGACCCCCTGCAAGATGGGCTGAAGACATAAGAAGAATAGCGGGAGTGGCATGGATGCGGAAGGCAGATGATTGAAGAAGATGGAGACACTTGCGGGAGGCATACGTTCAACAGTGGACGGATACAGGCTGATGATGATGATGATTATTATAAAATAAAATAATTACATATTTTGTTGTCGATCAAAAATTCATTTTTCCTCATACAAGAGAGGCGACTTAATTTATCTACATTGGAGAGACGTAGAACAGTGATTGGCTTGCTGTTTATTTTTAAAATTATGAATTCCATAATCGATGACTCAATATTATTGCAGGAAATTACGTGCAATGTTACCTCCCGGTTCACTAGAGACAGTAACCTGCCACATGTAAGGACATCCAAAACCAACTACGGTTTCTATTCTCCTATGTTGAGAATATGTAGACTAGTCAACTCCTCTAGTGACTTGGACTTTTTCGGGCAGGACCTTCCGGCATTTCGCAGATCCCTCTACTGATGTGCGTGATGTCTGTTTTATTTACTCATGTTTATGTTTTGTCCAAATGTATTGTCTTAGCATATATAATCAATATATAAGCTAAGACAATACATTTGGATTTCTAGTTCTAATTTATACATTTGGATTTTGTATTTCTAATTTAAAACCGTATCTATTGGCCTAGGCCGTTAATAAAATAAATTAAATAAAAATAAAATACTATGGTACAAACTGTGATGAGATATTTGTCGATGAAACATCTTTTATAATATTGCAAAGATGGCGAATTGATCAATAATGGCCTTTATCAATAATGACGTCACTCAATTAATTTATTGTCTGTTATTGCAATTGATTATTATTTCGCACCAGATTCCATGAAATATCGCTCTGGCAATATTTAATGTCGATTCAAATATAAGTTAACGACTTTTTTTGATCGCAAAGAAATGTGTATTGGATTAATCACCAACCTTTACTGCTCCGATGTGATCTTTGCGAAATTTCTCTAAAGGCTGAATGATCTGTTCGTAAGCTCGGCCCAACTGAAACAAAATAAATATAATACTCAATACAATTATAAAGCGACATATATAAGGCTATTTATGATAGGTGATCTTCTTCGTAGTATCAATCCGGTGGATTGGTTTGCAGCAACAGAATCTTGCATCTCGATCTGCATTCCTCTCGGTCTTCCGCAACCCTCTTCAGCTCAGCATAAGAACTACAACTCATGTCCTCGAACACTTGCTGCAAATACTCCCGTCTAGGGCGCCCTCTACAGTTTCTACCCTCAACCATCCCCTCCACAATGTCGTGAAGAAGACCATAGTGGCGCATGATGTGACCGATCCATCGGGCTCGCCTCTCTGAGATGGTTCTTATTAGGTGCCTATCTTCCTCGATTATCCTGAGAACCTCATTGTTCGTGACGTGATCTCTCCAGGAAATTCCGTGAATTATTCTGTAAGACCCCATCTCAAAGGCCTCTAGTCTTTTCTTATCACTTTTAGATAAGCAGCATGTCTCACAGCCGTACATCAAGATGCGACAAACAAATGTTTTGGCAAGTTGCTTGCGGAGCTTTACATTAATATTTTTTGACTCAAGCATTTTTGTTTTTTAATTTTTGATAAGTGATAGGCGAAGTAATATAACTAGGTCGAAATAACTTCTCAAAAGAAATCGACAGGGTGGGATGGGTAGCATTTGGAAAACTTAAGTACATTTTTAAAGCAAAAATTCCGCAATGTCTTAAAACTAAGGCGTTTAACCAATGCATCCACCATGTATTGAGTTATGGCGCAGATACGTGGAGTCTAACAGCAAATGTTAACCATAAAATAAAGGTCACCCAGCGTGCTGTAGAGAGATCCATGGTTGGAGTGTCTGTAAAAGATATCTAAGAAGACATATCTGTTGAAGAGACGACGGTCGATGGGAAAAAAGTATTGGAGTTTCGCCCAAGAACTGGTAAACTAAGCGTTGGCCGACGCCCTACAAGATGGACTGACGACATAAGAAGAATAGCGGGCAGAGGATCGAAAAGGATGGAGACTCATGCGGGAGGTCTCAAAAATTCAAAAATGGACGGATACGGGCTGATGATGATGATGATAGGCGTCGTTTGTGACGGGTGTCGGAATTTCAGAGCTTGCCGGTGGCATTTAGGAATGAACTTTGAAAACCACCCGTTTTTAGTAGATATACTTTCTCAAATGAGTCTGTGACATACTTTCACAAGTGAGCCCACCTTCTTCAAAGTCTATGTTACAAGGATTGGGGGTTAGACGTAGGTATGCAGTGAGGAGTTTGATAAAACCTACAGATAAGTTTCACCAATATCGTCTGTATATACTTTTGTATGTGTTAACATTTAAAAAAGGCTGAAGGGTTAGTAAAATCAAAGAGTTAGAACAATTCTCTGAATTTCTCCAAGGCATCAGATAATACACAAGGCATGGTTGATCACTTTATCCACGTTCTCCTAGATTGATAACTTCCCGAGTGATCGTAGCATTATAACTGTGCTAAAAAGGCTTGTCTTTTTCCTCGGTCACAAGATCAACTTGGGAGTTCCACAAGGTTCAATACTGTCACCGAATTTCTTTCTCAAGCATTTAAAGGATTGGATGAAAAGTACTAACATTGATTACTTTGCAGACTACATCAAAGTACACTGAAAAACATTTTTTACGCCTTTATAGTCAATAATTTTTTTACGTCACATTTGCAACCCGATCGATGCAAGTCGATTCAATTGTGGTTGACATTACCCAGTGTGTGCGCTAGACTCCGTAACCACAAGACAGGAAATATCTTGCTAACGGAATACAATCCACAATTGACCTTATATAAGACAATTCTTCGGTATGTACATAAGTCGACTTTAAGAAACTATATAAAATATTATTAAAAAAGCCTAATTATATATAATTAAAAAATTAAACGCCGACGCGTATAGCTCAACGGTCAAAGCGTTTACTTGACAAGCCAAAAGTCGTGGGTTCGATCCCCAACGGAGATTAAAAAAAAGATTTTTAATCGATTTCTGAGCTCTAAAATACCCTTGGTTGGTCTGAATTTGACCCGTCACCCGTAAAATGCCAGTCTTAGCCTATTAATTAAAATTGGTGGTAGACGAAAGTCGTCCCGTGACGACCACCCATTTATAGTAAATTCCTGTAATAATAAGGATGATGCGCGAATGTCGGTGTGTAGTCTATGACGTTGGAGGATCAACACTCCACATGTAGCGCTCAAACTATATGTAACATGGTAAGCGTCATAAAATCCACAGATAAGACTTTTCAGCATTACTATCACCATCTGTCGGTATTCACCTGTATGTGTTTACATTTTTAAAATTTAAAAAAAAAATGTATTCATAATTGAATGTTAGTGAAGAAATACACCACCTACTCAAAGTGAGTTTGTTAATGAACAAATCGCTTCTATCTGGGATGAAACATTAATACCGGGGTGAAATTTAATGATATTGGCGAATTAAGACTACACATTCAGTACTTATCATAAATGACGTTAGTCTTTGAATCTAAAGTGAGATTTTTAACATCGTCGATAAAAAATGCATGTCTTATCATGCAAGTATATATAAAAATTCGGCAAAATCACATATTGATATCTGAATTCATATTTGATAATATACTCGTACGTCTCTCACGTGACTCATTTGGCATTTTTATTTTTAAAAGATACGATATCGACTCCATACCATTAAGGTTTGAGAATATTGATAGTGGGATGTTTTATAAATAATATCGATATAACTAATAAAGATAAGTTCCATGAGTAATCATTGATATGGAACAATGAGTGAACTGATTTTTAATGCAGGAAACAGAACCAATATATATATATAATCGCGTCGGAAACAACAGGGTCAAATCCTGTCTGCCCAGAAGTGGGTGACGTCGATGGCGTTACTCCCAGCCATCATCAGGTCTTTCTGGGTGCAGCTACTCGGACACAACGCACACTCCAGAAGGTGTGATAGGATCTGCTCCACGCCGCAGTCACACTCAGTCAGTCAGTTTTACAACAAAACTAATGAAAAAAAATGAAGTGTTGTAACGTAATGTTAATAAATAATGAATTCATTGATTAGGTTCTGAAGTCATATAAGTACTCAGGAGTCCGCCAATAGGGGTTTTGGTCCTGACAGACTCCATGAAATTAAATCAGTTTGGCTAAACGCTACGTGCGGAAAGGATGTAAAGTCGCTGTGAGAGTGAGGTTGAATAGATTGCTAGTGTTTAATCTGATTCTTGCAGAGATTCAGATTGAATGATAGATAAAACAAAATAATCATATTCCCCGTTATTTGCAAAAATATGATTGTATACTTAAATAACTTCTTAGGTTTTCACGGCCAGATTTGATATTGCGGCTTTTGGGTTTAGCCGTGTGTGGCGAATTTCTTTTTACCAACATTTCGACACCACTGCAGGGCTCTTCTTCAGGATTGAAGAAGACCCCTGCAATGGCGGTCGAAATATTGGTACAAAGAAATTCGCCACACACGGCTAAAACTTAAAAGCCACAATATGATTGTATACTTCTATAATATATAAAATTGTGCAAAGAATTGCTTGTCAATCTCCATCGACTAATTTTTTTGGCTACAGTCAGGTACCCTGTCTAGCCACATCTAAGAAGATAAAAAGGATCGGAAACTAATTTGTTAATCAAGGGGAATTCGCTGTTTTATGGTGGTGATTATAAAGATCGCCCTTCGCGAAAAAAATAAAGTCAGATTTTTTTTCCAGCACATCTGGCAACCCTGCATCCAGACATGGTGTGGCGATCTCCTTTCATCTGTCAATGGCCCAATACCTAACTATAATAATAATTGAATATTCGGATTGACGGGCGATGAGGCAACGATAATATAATTTATTTTTATTTTTAGCAGTTGCCGCCTTTGGTCGCGGCCCACCGGATAGAGTTGCGTCAGTAACAAAACACGGTCACACGCAACAGTCATGCCAATTGAAAATGTTATTATTTGAAATCGGATACAGTACTACCAACTAATCATATTTTTATCTTATTAGCTTATAGGATACCAGAGATTATCAATTTCGAATATTGTAAAATATTTGTTTAACGAAAGTTCCGCCCATTCGGCTTGTTTCTATTCCAATATCACACGGACATACGGTATTATTCAGTTACTTAAAACTAGGAAATACGCAGAAAAACTCTAGTAGTGGATGCTACCCAACGAATAGGCACACTCAAGTGGCAATGGGCAGGCCATATCTGTCGAAGAGACGACGGTCGATGGGGAAGTAAAGTATTTGAATGGCATCCAAGAACTGGCGAACGAAGCATTGGCCGATCCCCTGCTAGATGGACTGACGATAGAAGAATAATAGCGGGAGTGATGCGGAAGGCGGAGGATCGAAGAGGATGGAGACTCATGCAGGAGGCTTACGTTCAACAGTGGACGGATACAGGCTGATGATGATGATGATGACTTAAAACTATAATATCAAATTTATTTACAAATCCATCAAAAAGTCGCCGCGTACAAAAGGGTTAAATCATCTTACTGTCATACTTTTTATTTCAGCGCAAAGATATGACATAACAAACACAATGTTGTGAGCTACGAAATCCTGATCTCTAATTGGTTCAGTTGAAGGTGGTTTTGAGTGATGGAATTACCAGGCGGCAGAAAATGAAATAAAAGTTTACGTATTTGAAACAATAAAGTAGGATAATAAATTGTTGTACTGCTGAACAATTACGATAGAAAATAATGTGTATGATATACCTGGCATTCTTGAAAATATTTATAAAAAAATAATAAAATCACACTTAAATATATCATTTTAATTATATTGAATTTAAATAAAAAAAAAATTTTCATCATATTCACTTCCAAGATGGTACAAAGCCAAGTCAGCTCTGCCTCCTATAGCTCCACTGAGTATATTGTATGTATAGTTCGGGCTTATACACTTGAAGAAATTTTCATTTCTATGTATTTCGTGTTTAGCAATATGTTACCAAAAAAGGCAATTCGAGACCCACTGTAGTACACTAATTTCATAGCCTTAGACTGAAGACAATTTGACATTTAACTGATGCACCTAGAATCACGGGAAGGTCTTCAGCCACTCTCTAACAAAAAGCTTTTTGCGTGCGTCCAGAAACATTTTGTCGCATTCTTTAAAAACAGGACTTGAGGGGTTTCACCAAGCGAGACTTAAAAGAAAAGCGGCTGAAGTTTCATGTTTTTTCGTAGGTGATTATGCTGACGAGCCTGTTAGTAGTCTTTATTATATATTATTTCTGAATATTAACATCCTCCTCCCTCAAAAAAAGGTTGTTATTACGTCGCGTGAGGCAGGATGAGGAGTATGGCAGCAGACAAAGACTTTCTTGTAGAGGCACAGATTATATTTTTACAATAAAAACATTACAAGCTTTGTGACCACACGACATGCCCGCGCGGCCGCAACGCGAACCTTATTTCGCCAAAGAGTCGAGACCAATTCAGGCTGTCCGCACTTCCGCGGCCCGCGCTGGGTCACCAGCGCCGACGGTGACAAAACTATGTTACTCGCCCCAATGTGGCCACATACATAAAGGTATGGCAAGCGACAAAAATACAAGACGACAAGATTGTTTATCGAGGTTTTCGGTACCAGTTAGCAAGGGCTACATCGTGCTGATGTCATTATATTATAAATCAGTTACAAAAAATACACTTTATTTATCTATCCGACTATCATTTTCTCGCATTCTTTAAAACGTACAATTGATGTTGATTGAAACGTACAATTTAATAAGAAATAAACTGTTCCTTGAATAGAACCGGAAAACCATCCGTGACTGAAATATTAAAGAACAAAAGTCAATAATGTTTTCAAATCAGAAACTACACTCGATGTTTGTTTACTGCAATCATATAAAATATAAATGTTATATAAAAGAGAAAAATTTATATTCCTGTATCGAATATGGAAATATCACACGTAGAACAGTTTTTTTTATTCATCAGGATAAAAATTGCATAGGGAGAATCTTCTTCGTAGTATCAATCCGGTGGATTGGTTTGCAGCAACAGAATCTTGCATCTCCATTCCTCTCGGTCCTCCGCAACCCTTTTCAGTTCAGCATAAGCGCTACAATTCATGTCCTCGAATACTCGCTGCAAATACTTCCGTCTATGGCGCCCTCTACAGTTTCTACCCTCAACCACCCCCTCCACAATGTCGTAAAGAAGACCATCGAGGCACATAATGTGACCGATCCATCGGGCTCGCCTCTCTGAAATGGTTCTTATTAGGTGCCTATCTTTCTTGATTATCATGAGAACCTCATTGTTCGTGACGTGGTCTCTACAGGAAATTCCGAGAATTCTTCTGTATGACCACATCTCAAAGGCCTCTAGTCTTTTTAGTCATGGAGAATAAATGTAGAATAACTCTTTTGAGTAATGTGGAGAAGCAACAGAAGCATGTCTTTTCAGAGCGTGGTATAGATTCGATCATTCATATCCAGTTCCTTGGTAGTACAATACGCCAATGGTGACACATATATCACTCTCAAATAAAGAAGTGTCGAGCAGACTCATTGTCGTGTGTTAATAATTCAGTCCGCCCCCAAGGTTGTTTCAATGTGAATGAATATTTTCGACAATCTCAGTCTAGCAAGCCAGCGCTGCACTTACACTCATTGGAACCAATTACAGAAGTCTCGCACTCGACAAACGTAGTGGGACGATTCGCACTAATAATACAAAAAAACACTTAATACCAAGCTATTTTCATAAGGAAAATATACTTAAGGGTTACTACACACACGGACGAAACATATTACAGTCAAGTCTCCGATAACCGTTTTCATACGATCGGACGATTTTGAAGATGCTAACGAGGCCTGGACCATTTGGAACTTAAAAGCGATTTAGCCCAGAATAATAACATAGATAGGAATATTGCTTGAAAAATCGCCGCAAGCACTGTAGGAAAAAATTCTGTTAGAAATAAAAAAAAACGTGTATTATACGTGGGATGACTATATACGCTTCTAATTTGGATCATATGGCCATTGCATTCTGCCACCTGGAAACAATGTCAGCACCCAGATCTATATTCAAATTATCGTTTTGAAAATGACAAAATATTATATATTTAATACCCGTGAAAAAAACTTAGATGTTTAGTCAGAACAGTTCCAATCGAACTAAGCCTGCAGCTACAACTCGACCTAGACCTTTCCGATACAAGAGTAAAGTGGAGTAGAGTAGAGTTTGCTCACGCAAACACTTTGCACTGTTGTTTGCTTGGCGGTGTTTTAGCATCCAATTACATTGTTATTAGTTTAAGAAATATCGGCACCGTCGTTCAACTCAGGTAACTTGCATAACAAAGCACGTCATCACCTGTGGCGTGTAACTCATTAGAGGAGCGCGTCAGGGATCTCGGGTTATATCTAGTTGTAAACAACTAGTCTACAGTTTTTTAGTTTTTTAGCATTTACTTTGAGATCGATTTCAATATTAAATATAAAGAATTTCGTACTTTTTTAACATGGATCTCACTGAGCACTGTTTCACTTGATGGAATACTGCAGTTTTGCGATCTATAACAGCTTCATCAGTTCCTATGTGCACAAACGTACTGACGTGTAAATGAATACTTTTTCTTCGTAGTATCAATCCGGTGGATTGTTTTGCAGCAACAAAATCTTGCATCTCGATCTCCACTGCTCTCGATCCTCTGCAGTCCTCTTCAGCTCAGCATAAGAGCTGCAACTCATGTCCTCGAATACTTGCTGCAAATACTTATACACCCTCTACAGTTTCTACCCTCAACCATCCTCTCCACAATGTCGTGAAGAAGAGCATCGTGGCGCATGATGTGACCGATACGTCGGGCTCGCCTCTCTGATATGGTTCTTACTAGGTGTCTCTACCCTTCTTGATTATGCTGAGAACCTCATTGTTCGTGACGTGGTCTCTCCAGTAAATTCCGAGAATTCTTCTGTATGACAACATCTCAATGGCCTCTAGTCTTTTTATATCACTTTCAGATAAGCACCATGTCTCACAGCCGTACATGAAGATGCTCCAAGCAAATGTTTTGGCAAGTTGCTTCCGGAGCTTTATACTTAATACTTACTGATAGAAAAAAACACTAGAGGGAAGTTAAGTGGTGTGTATTTGTGGGGATAATGGGTGGAAAGACAACTTCTTCTACACATGCGTTAAAGAACACGTAAGATGTTTACATAGTAATATTTTTTCCGGATTCGCCAATCATCTAATTAATAGTAACCGTAGTTAAAAAAAAAAGGTTTTACAATTTTACACGTTAAGAATAGACTTCATAAATAGAGTATATATTGAGAAACAAAAATAAATTAATAATAAACACAAATATTTAATGCTTAACTTATGTTACTATGTTAAAAACTTCCGCGCGTTCCGATGGTGTGTACTCGTTACACATTCTGATTTAAAGTGAATAAAATGAGTAGAAATTCGAAAAAATGTAAATATTCAAAGATATCGCTTAATTTTATAATAGTTGATGTCAATAAGCAGTAATAATTGACATTTAATAGCTAAAAACATGAAAAACATCAGATGAAGACCTCAAACGGCCAGACGCACCTTGTCGCGTGAACTTCCGAGAGCGCTACTAACACTATACTTACAGCCTGTCGACAAATCGATGAGCCGACGCGCATCGATATCATTTCGAACTAGCCGACCAACTGCACAGTTCCCGTCTCGCTCACTCATATTAGTTTACGTCAGCGAGAACGAAAGGAGTCCTAGATGCCGACGCATCTGGGTATTTTTAATTTTATTTTGCACACGCTTCCGACATGTCGAATGAATACATGACAGTTGACGCCTCCGCGTCTTGAGTGTAGAGGTGAATTTATTCCGGATTTTAGAAAAATATTTCCTGCTCCCGATGAGTGCCTATTATTATAAATATTTTTTTTTTCAATACGTAAATGTATTAAGGAGGAATACCTAAAATCTGAACCCTGTGTGTATTATATTTACAGAGATATTTAAGTTATTACAAGCAATGTGTAGTCGATAGACATCACCGAGGAGGCGAGGTTAATTGACATATTCTCAAAAACTTTCCAATACATATATAACCTTTTAATAATGAAATATAATACGGAACATACTAATTTATTGTAGAGTATCATTTGATATTAATTTAATAATATTTTAAATTATACGACAACATTATATATATTTTTCAATATAGAATCTTCGATTTACTCACATAGACCACACCTACAACCCCCACTTATAAAATCCCTAGCTTATTGTTAGCGAAAATATCTTTTTAATAGTAAATTGCTTACATAGACTCTTCCTATATCCTGACTACTACACCCTATACTGAAACTTTTTCTTTATCAGTAAATATTTAAGTATTTACACATCAGTACGTTTGTGCACATTGTAACTGATGAAGCTGTCATAGATGTCAAAACACGTGAGCGTACAGCCTTCCGTCACGTGAAACAGTGCTTAATGTGATCCATGAAACAAGGTATGAAATTCTTATTTGTTTAAAGTCTAAGACTACGTCTCGTGGGTGGTATGAATTAGTTATTTGAGTGTTTCCTTACCATCCTGTCTCTCTCATCCTCCACCGTCCTGATGAGTTGTGCGAACTGCTTCAGCGATCTGGAGATGACCAGCTCGTCCTCGGTGAGCGACTGACCGATGCATTCGAAGTCAAACTGGTCCAGGGACTCAGAAAGGGTTCGCTGTGCCAAGGAGAGTCCTAAAACAATACAAACAACAATTAAAACAATATACACATAGAAGAACATCGGTACAAGGTTTTACTCAAGACTATGTACGCTGCATGTGGAAAATATATTAATATTATGTAATTTATATTTTTTTAATTGTCACTGCGCTAAAATCATAAGCTAGTACATTTACTGTGCATCGGACATAATTCACCGAGAGGTTTCATTTGAAAATGTACTCGTAAAGAGACTTTGAGTGGAGTTTTTTTTTGTGGGTTTAAGACATTAAAACCTCTATCAAATAATTTTAAAAAATAACATTCGCAACTAAAAGCAAGACATTGCACCAACCACTTTTCATGCAGTCATGGAAAAAAATCGGTCCAGATTACAGGAGCGTAAAAATACACAAGATTTACATTTACATATTGTATCTTCAAAAAATAAAACCCCAATATATGTAATTTAAAATACAATATACAGTTTTAAATTCTCACAGCGTGTTTATTTTTTAAAGTCATTTTAAACGTGAAAAGGTTATTGGTCCACCTTTCCAAAATATTTCAGTGATTCTTAAGTTTTTTTGATGCGGCCCGCCGCGTACTCAAAATACCTTATGCGGCCCTTGGTGCCTTTTGAGTCTGACACCCATGGTCTAAATGATATGGTCAGTTTTTAAAAAAAAAACCTAGAAACAAACATTTCAAATGCGTCGTATGATAAACATTTATATCATCATAAATATTTTGTAAAATTGTATATTTTTTGGTTTTTTTTATTTCGATCACAATTACACGGAAAAAATATAAATTGCCTGACTCAGGTGACCTGTTAATTTAGCATGAATCACGAAGCAAACAAAAAACAACTAATTGCATTATTCAGTGTATGAATGTGCATTGTATTAGAAGATATAATGGATTTTACTAATTATTCATTGCGACAGTTGCGACTGGTAAGTAAAATTAAAGCAGACCATCGCCTTGAATCAATATTGAAATATGTCTCAAAATGTATAAACGTTTTCTTTGAATACTTAGGATCACAAAGACTAAATCGATAAAAAAATATTTTGATTAAATTAAAACTATGGGTAAAGTAACATTAATAAAATAATTAATCGATAGGCTATATCTTACGCCTGGCGTAAGATTGGTTCAGTTAATATTTTCTACCGTTATTACCACGGTTGCTGCTGTTCGTAACTAAAATAACTAATTTCTCCTTCACCCACCCACAACCGACAAACTCGTCTTACACTTGCCGAACATCCATACATGGTTATTGTGTGTCGAACAAGAACTGGCTGTTTCCAAAGTTCATTCCTTAATGCCACTGGTAAGCTTTGGAATGCTCTTCCAGCGTCTGTGTTTCGTCCTTCCTACAATCTAGATCTCTTCAAGAAACAGATAAATATACACTTGCGAACCCCCCAACCCACACACAAACACGAACACAACACACGTTTCCCGGATTCAGCGTCCAGCCTCTCTGGCTGAGCTTCATAGAGTGCACTGGTCTTGACCGGCTGTGCTCTCCTGCATGCGATTACATAAAAAAATTATATTTAGATTATATTGCGGGTCGAATCAAATAACGAATTAACTCGAAAGGCTCTATTTGGAGATAATTGAATTTGATGTTTCGAAGTACTTTTGTTTCGTAACACTCTTTAATTATATGGTATAGCACAAATACTTTTATGAAAGTAATGGAGATATAAATACATCGTTATATGTAATTAGTACAATTAAAAAATAACATAGTGGTCTATTTAAGGCATTATTTTGTTTCTGCTTTTAAAAATAAACCTTTAAACGCCCATTGGTTTCCTTACGGGACCGCAGATTTGCTATGTTCAATGCCCTACGGTCCCATACAGGAGTGCTTATGGTTCATTCCACAATTGGATTACATTAATTTGTAATAATAGCATTAAAGTAAGTTCATGGAATAATCTATTGTGCGACGAAACATTACAAACATTGGCCTGCTAGGGCATTGAACGACGCAAATTTGCGGTCCCGTATGGGACCACTGGGCGTTTAAAGGTTAATTTATTTATTTATTTTTATATTCGAATGCAGAGTAAGCCTAGTTTTCTTATGTATGACCAAATTTTTAAGTGATAACATGTTTCGGACTCCCTGTAGTCCATCTTCAACAATGATGACAATTTTATTGAAGATGGACTCCAGGGAGTCCTAAACATGTAATCACTTAAAATTAAATGTTAAATCTAAACTAAAAAAAATATATATAGTTTTTTTAATTAAAATTATAATTATGCTGTTTCAACAAGTACATATTGTCAGTTGATAACCTTAACTTTGTATTATTTAGAATAATTGTAATTATGTACCGTATATTTACTGTATTCCTAACCCTGATAATTATAGCTACTAGATATAGCCATATTTTTTTTTGTTGAAAATTGTTACGTCTCTTTTTGCTAATTTTATTGTCAAATTGCGATGCACTTATTATGCATTGAGGTAAAATAACATTTGGAAAAAAACCAGTACGTCATGGAAAACTATGATTTAAAAACGACACGTTATAATACTACGACGTATATTTTTATATTCATGTTTGTAAAGCTGTTTTTTGTGTTAGTCATTATGGTGACACGGATATTGTTCATTGTTTAAAATGACTACAATATATGTAATCATTAGCCATATGGAAAGTAAAATGTATTATGTATTGTTGTATAAAATAAGCCAAGGATCGTTCAACGTGTTAAAATTGTTTAATTTTTTTTTCTTCAAAAATGTGTAATATTCTTTTTCGTAGTATCAATCCGGTGGATTGGTTTGCAGCAACAGAATCTTGCATCTCGATCTCCATTCCTCTCGGTCCTCCGCAACACTTTTCAGCTCAGCATAAGCGCTACAATTCATGTCCTCGAATACTTGCTGCAAATACTCCCGTCTAGGGCGTCCTCTACAGTTTCTACCCTCAACCATCCCCTCCACAATATCGTGAACAAGACCATCGTGGCGCATGATGTGACCAATCCATCGGGCTCGCCTCTCTGAGATGGCTCTTATTAGGTGCCTATTTTCCTTGATTATCCTGAGAACCTCATTGTTCGTGACGTGGTCTCTCCAGGAAATTCCGAGAATTCCGTGTAATAATATATATAGTTAATCAGATTCCTTCGAAGAACTTTGTACCCGCCACATTTAGCATTAATTATCATCATCAGGCTGTATCCGTCCACTGTTGAACGTAAGCCTCCCGCATGAGTATCCATTCTCTTCGATCGTCTGCCTTTCATATCCATGCCACTCCCGCTATTATTTTTATGTCGGCAGTCCATCTTACAGGGGGTCACCCAATTCTTCGTTTTCCGGCTCTTGGGCGCCACTCCAATACTTTTCTTTCCCATCGACCGTCGTCTCTTCGACAGATATGTGCTGCTGCCCATTGCCACTTGAGTGTGCCTATTCGTTTTGAGTTCTTCTGCGGATCTTTAAGCGACACTCCGAGCATGGATCTCTGCATAGCACGCTGGGTGACCTTTATTTTATGGGTAAGACTTGCTGTTAAGACTCCACGTCTCTGCGCCTAAAGTGAATACAGGGAGGATCCATTGGTCAAACGCCTTAGTTTTAAGACATTGCAGAATTTTCACTTTAAAAATGTACTTTAGTGTTCCAAATGCTGCCTATCCCAGATGCATACGCCTGTTGATTTCTTTTGAAAAGTTATTTCGTCCTAGTTGTATTACTTGTCCCAGGTAGGTATAGTCATTTGCAACCTCTATTTGTGTTCTTCCAGTAGAAATCGGGTCAAAAGTCTGTGAAATATGGTTATTTATCATGGCTTTAGTTTTATCCAGTTTATTTTCAGACCAATTTTGTTCGACGCTTCTTGGAGGTCGTTGAGCATGCTTAAAGCATATCAGGTGATTCGGCTATTAGCACTATGTCATCTGGCATTACTTATCGTTATGTAATTATAAATATATAATAATTACGCTTGTATAATCCTGTCCGCAATTAAAAGTTAAGAAATCTCGCAATTTATATCATATAAAGTTAGTTTTATATCAAAATCATGTAAATGTATAAATATGTAATACTCTGTATAATTATATAAAACTGTAAAATAACATAGATGAATCCCACGCCACACACAAGATCTTATCTTTTAAGTGGTGTGGTAAGCAACAAAAAAAAATAATAATAATGGAATGTAAATTACTATGTAAAAAATTTATCTTTTATATTTGATTAAATAAAAAAAATATCACTAGTATGGGTTTTTAAAGATTTTTTAAAAATCATATTTTTGTTGTTGTTAGTGTAATGATACTATTACAGAGACTTCACTGACTTTAATGAAATTGTTTTATGGTGAGAAACGACAGATCTAGATTAAAAATAACTGGATTCTCTCACCGAATAAAACAGAGAAAAAAGACGAGTATGAAATTCACATTACAGCTTGTAGAAAGCATTTTTTGCAAAAACAATGGCAGTCCAAGTATAATAATAATTGTATGCATCTAATAATTTGATTATTAAATTGGTCATATGTGTAGATCAGTGGCTCTTAATCTTTTTGATCCACGAAGCACTTTTGGTTACAACGGACGTGGACGCAACACTAAAATCAACATGGTTTGAATTCAGCAAAGAAAAAGGCAAAAGATGCGTTACAAAGATGTCTTGTGACAGCAATTTTGGTGACTATATTCTCCAAATGTGGAACGGATATGGGAATTATGTACAAAAAAGTATGCTGTAATGATTATGTTTAGTATCAAATTTGTACAGTAGCACCTAGAATCATTGATATCCGTCGACTCGTATTAGTTAATATTTGGAAAGGTTCTAAAAATGAATGCTAAAATATGAGTAACGGAATGTTTGTCGTAAATATTAATTTAATGACTTAAATATTTTTTCTACTCCCAAAACTTCGATGAAATTTTCATTTCAAACTGAGCGTTTCGAGGATCATCAGTGTCAGCGGAGCATCAACTTTGCATTGATCGATTGTCCAATTGTATTATACGTCCCATAGATTTCGACCAATCGCAATAGTCGTTGCCTTGTGTGAGCGAGCGGCCGCCGGAGCAGGCCAAAGGGGAAACTACATTGGATCGCTTGGTGACCCTCCCTGTCCAGTCCTGTTTTTGGAGACCCAGATGGGGACCCATTACTGGGCGCACGCAAAAAACTACTTGTCAGAGAGTGGCTGAAGGCCTTCCCGTGATTCTAGGTGCATCACTTAGATATCAGTCTAAGGCTGCGAATTTAGTATACTACAGCGAATTGCATTATTTGGTAACACGTTGCTACAGTCATTTCTCTGCGTTCCCCGTAAACAGCACTCTCCGACCTGCAGCCGCCGCTTGCCAGACTACCGACGGCACTTCGCGACCCGCCGTCAATTGATCCCAGAAGATTATTTAAATCTAAAAAAGTCTTGCGTTGATGCACTTATAATATAATGAATTTAATAAAATGTGGTGATTCAAACAAATGTAAATTAAACTTCACCTTTTCATCAAATTCCCCGTGACTATCATCCCTTTCCGATCACACGACACAAACTGCACACCGACACTGTGTCATAACCGTGATAATGCCATATCTCGACAGCCATATAAGAACCGCTGATCATCTTAGATCGTAGACGCTACTGTTTGAGTCACATGCGCGACTTTGTGAGGAATTTTCAGTACTAATATTTACTCTTGATCGACCGACCACATGTTTCCTATGGTTCTTCTCGCAACCATCTACGTCAGTAAATTTTTCGGCTCGCTTTTCGTCAGCCGTTCTGAAGCAGCGCACAATACTTTTTGTTTAACGTTATGAATCGGTATCAATTAAAAAGTTTTCGTGTTTCCTAGCTTGGAGAATGGAGTCTGAGGGAGATGAAACTTTTCACGACGCAAGCAATGTTGCGAATCGTTATATAGATTTTGATGAACCTACGTAATTGCTTTAAAGTACAAGTGTAATTCACGTAACTCGTTCTTTTGCTTCGCCGGAATTCGCAAATTGATTGCGCTTCTTTGTGGGTTTTCACTTAATTGATATACTCGTAATTAATTTTTTTATAAAACCAAAAAAATAACGAAATGTCATAAGACACAAGGTTGTTTGCATAAATGACAAAATGAAA
Organism: Glossosoma conforme; assembly: GCA_022606575.1. NCBI lineage: Eukaryota > Metazoa > Arthropoda > Insecta > Trichoptera > Glossosomatidae > Glossosoma > Glossosoma conforme. The sequence goes on along the minus strand of JAGTXR010000021.1, from coordinate 2,211,175 downwards.
TATTATTACATAACTATTCCAGTGGTATTCATGTGATGCTTCTTCTTCATAGTATCAATCCGGTGGATTGGTTTGCAGCAACATCATCTTGCATCTCGATCTCCACTCTTTTCGATCCTCTGCAATCCTCTTTAGCTCAGCATAAGAGCTACAACTTATGTCCTCGAACACTTGCTGCAAATACTCCCTCTGCAGTTTTTACCCTCAAGTATACATACAGGAGAATACCAACAGATGGTGATAGTGATGCTGAAGTCTCTTCCGTAGATTCTATGACACTTACCATGTTACATATGGCTAAGCGCTGAGTGTTGATCTGCCAGCATCATAGGCAGAGACAACCCGGATGCACACATCATCCAATTATTACAGGAATTCACTATGAATGCGTGGTGTTCAAGGGAAGACATTCACCTACCATCAATATTGATTATTAGGCTATGACTGGCATTTTACGGGTTAGGGATAAAATCCACACAATCCGAGGGGCTTTTTACAGCTTTGAAATAGTTTTTTTTAACCTTCTTCTAAATCTAACCCCCGACCTTGAGTTTGGAAATCAAACGCTTTAACCACTGAGCTAGTACCGCCGGCAAAAATAGAAATATAATGTTATTATTTGTGTCATTCGCGTTTCCTATGTAATAATGCTGTACTCGTAAATGAAGTTTTTTAAATAAATGATATAATGACAGAGTTGACTGATATATATGGCTGTTCAATATTCCACTGTAAAAATGTTTTACACACCAAAGTGAGGCTAATAAAAAACACGCTTGCCGAACACAATAAGTTGCCATCACAACTAGAAAGTGAAATGGTACGAAATAGGAGACAAAATAATAATGAGAAACCTAAGTACCTTCGACGAGTTTTTATACGACCGCCAGTACTCGGCAGTTAGTAAATAAAGCGTTTTTTTTTTAATATTTTAACGCATTGAGTAGAATACTGCCTGATAGTATATTTACATCAAGAAAGGCTAGCGTTCAATAAAATAAATATTTAATTCCAACTTCAATGTGAAGATAAACAGCACAAAAACCAAAGTCATGAGAGTAAGGCGCAATGAGCAGCAGAAAATTAACATATCAATGCTAGGAGTACCCCTAAAAGATGCAAAAGAGTTTGCATACCTCGGAAGTACGATCACCTGGGATGGCAGAACAAAAAGAGAAGTCAACAGTCGCATACATTAAGCAAGGATAGCTTTCAATAAAAATAACGAAAATTCTTAAGTTAAAAAATATTCTCCGCAAGCAACTTGCCAAAACATTTTTTTGGAGCATCTTGATGTACGTCTGTGAGACATGCAGCTTATTTGAAAGTGATAAAAAAAGACTAGATGCCTTTGAGATGTGGTCTTACAGAAGAATTCTCGGAATTTTCTGGAGAGACCACGTCACGAACAATGAGGTTCTCAGCATAATCGAGGCACCTAGTAAGAACCATCTCAGAAAGGCGAGCCAGGTGGATCGGTCACATCATGCGTCATGATGGTCTTCTTCACGACATTGTGGAAGGGATGCTTGAGGGTGGAAACTTCGGAGGGCGCCCTAGACGGGAGTATTTGCAGCAAGTGTTCGAAGACATGAGTTGTAACTCTCACGAATACATTCCATGTATAGTTATTAAATGCAATCAGTATCAAAACGATATAAAAAGCAAGCAAATTAACGACATGATATTGGGATTCTTTTTTAAGTTTCGTCGGGATCGAACGCGTGACCTCTCGCACATCAGGAGTCTCTCGTTTTGAAGCAATCTCTCACTTGTAAAGAGTTGTCAGTTTCCACCAGGTGCGGTTGCGGCGGTAATGTTTCAAAAACAAACAACGTCAAGTCTCGGGACAAGTTTCACTTTCCTCGCAATTAGATGCGGGTCATTGTGAGATGTTATACGTTCCCTGACTCGTTTATGTATATTAGAAACGCACGCAGGAGAATACAAAAAAAAGATTTTCTCCTCTAGAAAACTCTATGACGTTCAACTGGGTTGGTTAAATGGAACGTGAGGAAATTATGCGTGTATGTTTTGTGAATTTTTTATATGAACACACAGGAGAGAGCTAAAGAAAAGAGATTCGGTTTAACATCCTCCTCTCATTCAAGAGGTTGTTATTCAGTCGCGTGGTGGCAAGATGGGGAGCAGAAAAATAACACACAGATTTTTTCTAAATCAAATTGACATATTTATAATTTTAGCATTGATTTTAATTAAAAAATTAATAAATTAAAAATATTTAGTTTTGTTTCGGCCTTCCTGAAGACCATCTTCAATAATGAAAAAATAAAAACAGGCAGTGGCTTATATAGGTATGGACAAGTTCCTATATTAGTACACATATATTTATAGGTTGTATATATGTGCGGGTACATCAAAACGAAATATTTTAAATTTATTAATTTTTTAATTAAAATTAATGCTAAAATTATAATTATGCAGTTTCACCAAGTTCTGTCAGTTGATAACCTTAATGAAATTGACATATATTTACGATAAACTTTACAAACTTATGGCCCGACCTAGTCACAGCATTCAGGCCGGGCCTCAATACAATATGCTCTCGCCGACGGTCGGCACCCGACTGGCGCGCCTGTGATGAGCTGTCGCACAGCGCCACAAGTGACTATCTCCGTAACTAGTCGAAAATGCCAATATGGTGACATGTACAACAAGCGAACAGAAATAAGATTGTATATCGAGGTTTTCGGTACCAGTCAGCAAGGGCTATATCATGCTGATGTCAGGTTATAAACGAACTCTATGCTGAACCGAGTCAATGTGATGACTTGTGGTTGTATTCGATAGTAGGGATTGAAGAGATCGCAAGTGTTAATGAATTTGCTTCTTGAAGATAATTATATTGTACATGATATGAAACACAGATGCTGCGATAACATTTCAGTGCCTTTATGTGGAGTACCAATCGAGAGCTAGAGAAGCTGTTGGTTACGAGTCGACATATATTAACCATGTTTGGATGCTCAAATTATTATAACTATTATCTTCGCATTCAATTTAAAGCAAGGACGTACATCTACACATTTAGGTTAATAACTGGCTGTTCAAAACGTTATGTGAACATAATTATTTTGTATAAAACATCCAAAAGTCTTTAAAGTATTAATTGTCAAATTATAATCAAATTATTAGCCCCCTAAAAGTACTGGAGGACTCTGCGAAATGCCTTATAGTCACAGGTTCGATGAAAGGAAAATCCTGATCTATCTGCTTCTCGTGGTGGGGGGTGAGCGACATCAGTCGGCCAATATAGACAGGGACCGAATGTTGGCCGGAATAAGCTAACACCCAGCTAACCACATCAGGTCGAGCTGGTTAGGGCACTCTATTGTCCTGGAGGGAGTAAATGCTCTCCTAAGGCGGATGAACCTTTATGGTCAACGGCATTAGGATGTGGAAATAAAGGGGAAAATACCACATTAAAGGTCTAAAAGACATCCCATGTATCAGCAGAAAAATGATTTCTTGGAGATCGAGAGGCAAGATTCTGTTGCTGCAAACCAATCCACCGGATTGATACTACGAAGAAAGAATCAAATTATGATGTTGAGGGTAGAAACTGTAGAGGGCGTTCTAGACGGGAGTTTTTGCAGCAAGTATTCGAGGACATGAATTGTAGCGCCTATGCTGAGCTGAAAAGCGTTACGAAGGACCGAGAGGAATGAAGATCGAAATGCAAGATTCTGTTGCTTCAAACCAGTCCACCGGATTGATACTAAGAAGAATCAAATTCTCTATCTTAACTAGAATTTGTCGATTCATACAGTCCGGTACGACACAAGGCATTGACCATCAAAATATTTTGCCACTCTATGTAAATTGAAGGGATCAAGGTCCAAAACAACAGATATCTAGGAATTTGCGGTGTATGAAAATCAATTTATTAAGATTAATTTTATAAAATATAGAATGCTAACGCATATTGTACACATTTAGATATAAAAAGAGATATGTTATCAAATAAATCAGTAGCAATTCAACTCCGGTCTTTGGACTTATCCTCAGTGCCGCAACCTTGGTATTCCGGCGTCACCATTTAGCTGACGCTGTAATTTCGGGACCGCGATCTCGATTTCGGAACACTGACAATAAATTTAAGTTAATCTTTAAGCCTATGTCTATGATAAGGTATCGTACACTCTGCGCACTTATTTAATCATTTTCTTGTACACAAACACTCAACGAGTATAAGTCTTATATTCATTACGAGGTTAACGAATATTTTTATCAAATGTTAATTCAATAGCGTAATATGTGCGTATTATTATTAATATATCCCTTCAGATGTGAGGTGCGGATATATCCGCACCGACGTGCATGGCTCGTAAGTTCGAGGTGCGGATTTATTCCACGCCTTAAAAAAAACACGTCGCGTAAGTGCGAGATGCGGATTTATCCGAATACTATATTGAATATAATTTTGTTTCGTATTCCGACATTCCTTCGTGAATTTTTTTTTTACGATATGTATTGAGTTGTGGCCATTCTACAGATGTTTCAAATTTGCCCTTTTTAAAAATAATAATGGATTTATTTAATTTAATTCTGAAGGTGAATATAAATGCAGCACTGACCAATCAAAACACATATAAAATGGTCCTTAAAAATTAAAAAATATGTTTCATAGATTAATTGACTTATTTCGAGAGTTTTTATGAAATCTTATTTTGCACGTAAAGAGTTATAGAAAAGCCTCCATCCCTTTCATGTAATATTACACTGAAAATGTCGATAATCTTTTTACGCGGGGTTTTAAACAATATTGTGCGGAATTTGTGCAACGTGTAAAAATAAAATCCAATATACAGTTATCTTATTGTTTCTTTTCTAGGACCAGAAAGGGAAACGATTATCTTTAAACGTATCTACATTTTGTTTGATATCCTCGATCCAATTTCGTTTTTTTATCTTTACCCCAAATATTCTCTCATCACTGGAGAATCACGTTCACGGTACATTTCCCTCGTTTGCGGGGATTTCGCGCGAAAAATCCCTGCTTTGTTTGATTGAAAATCTCCGGTTTACGCAAATCCCATAATACGATTGTTGTTGACGAAACATCAAATATTAATCCAGCCTTTTATATTTTGCGATTATTCCTCTGCGAACTGTTTCAGAGCCTAAATTGATACTGTAAAAAAAAGTGGTGGAAATGGTCAGGAAATATCGGCCGAAGAGATGACGGTCAATGGGGAAGAAAAATGTTAGAGTTGCGCTCACGAATCGGCACTCTGGTGTAGGCTGCCTGCATACTCGATTAACGATATCGTAAAAATGGCAGGAGCAGGATGGAAGTGGAAACCAGAAGATCGAAAGGAATGGAGACTCAAATTGGAAGCTTACGTTAAAGAGTAGACCGGACGCAGGATTAATAATTTTATTTTGCGTTAAGCGGTCCCTCATTATCAAATTGTCAAGCACTCAGGAAAGCCAGGTAAATTATACAATTTCCTTAAAAATTCATCTAAACAAACATTTTAAAATATGCTTGCATACATACGTGTGCATATACATACACCGGAGAACACAATGATACCAACTCGATAATGCCCTTTCTGGCTGGTGCCGAAAAGTCTCGATATGCGATGTTATGCCTCTTATTTTTAGTCGGTCGTCTGACACGCAAATATAAAAATGTTAGTATAAATTTTAGATTTAAGTAGTTACAAGACGCGGTGTGCATACGCCATTTTATTTATTTTGACAGTCTGTCATGTGGCGCTGCATAGTTCGCCATATGGCCGCTATGAGTGTTCGGCGCAGTGAATCACTATTACCGTCACTCACTCTGCCCGGAAGCCGTCGAGTAAACATCATTTTATGTGTCCCGGGCAGAGGGACGAATTTTAACTTTAAGCCTAAAATAAATGTCAGAGTGCTTCTCGACGAGTTCTTTGCCAAACAATTAAATCGATTGCAGTCGTTACTAAACGCAGCGGCACGACTAATCTACAACGCGCCCAAATTCTGTCACATTACTCCAATACTACACCGACTGCACTGGTTGAGAGTTTCGGCTAGAATCCAGTACAAATTATGCCTCTTAGCTTACAAGGCACTCCACGGAACTGCACCGGGCTATCTGACAGAACTTATTAAGCCTTCAGAAATAAGCGCGCGTGGAGAGACAATCAGATCGGCTAGAGCAAATAGAAGCACCCTGCAGCTGACGGGAGGTATTCCTAGCACGGTCTTTGGCTATCGGGCTTTTAGCTATGCGGCACCAATGGCCTGGAACTCGCTACCGGAAAGCATAAGAGAGCTTAAAGCGGAGGCATCCTTCAGAAGCAGACTCAAGACCCACCTTTTTACTCAGAGGCAAAGAAGCGCTTTTGGAATGATCATTCGGTCATAAAAGAGCGCTATACAAATACTAATATAATAATAATAATCTCTCCAAATTAACTCTCTCGAACATGATCCATGCCATACGCCAAAAGAGATAAGTGTGGCTGGCAGAAAGTGAGGCAAGTGGCAGCATCCGGGCATCGCTCGCAAGCAACAACGAGTCGACGGTCAAGTTAAATAATATATGGGCCGCGAAATAATGACAAAGCCTACCCACTAGTGTCCTGAATACTTTCAGGACAATTTAGAGTTCGGCGAAGCGCTTCAGCAACGAAAACACTGAAAAAAATTAACATCATTTTTATGACGCGAAACTTGTTTACGAAAATAATCACAGGTAAGAAAATTGAGTTTGAGATTCTTTTTAATTCTAAAATATATATTTCATTTCTCTACGAAAACATTATAGTTGAGCGAGTTCTGGATCAATTTGGGTAATAGTATTCGGAAACTTTTGTGCACCTCGCATTAATTTTAAGGCGGAAGGTACATCTATAAACTCACAATAAGTAATTGGGATTTCAGCGAAATTACTATCAGCTACTTCTGGCTGGCTTTTAGACTATTCGTTGTTGTACCTACTTTATTAGAATGAATAAAATAAGTTTCCTCTTACCTATATACTAACTATATTCAAACTGTAAAGTGGAGAAAAAAAAAACTAAATTATCCCAAAATCCCATGAATCAAAAAGGAAAATAAAGGTTTGTTGAACACTCTCAAAGACACGGTCAATTTAATTAATAATAAAAAAACATGTTTCTTACGATGATAAAATTTAAATAATTTTATTTAGAATTGCGTAATTTTATTCAATTAAATATAAGAATAAAATTACAATAAATCACTATTATTAAAGATATTTGATCTACACTTGGGCGAGAATACTACTCAACTCAAAGAGTGAAAAATCAGCAGGGTTAGAAAATACGCAAGTTTCTTTGTAGTCGCAAAGAATAACATACTAAGCTTAGCCCTGCATGATGCACACCTAGGGGCACACGATGGCAATAGGAATTGAAAAACCATGGATCATAAATGTTACTACGACATATCTTTGGTTTCATGATTCGAATACAATCCAGCGCTGTTGCCATTGGTTATAAAAAAAAAGAATTTATAAAAGTTTTTTTAATTAGAAACGATTTTAAAATCTTAAGATACTTATCTTTAATGAAATCAATTTAATATATTTTTATATAATCTTCTTTATCCTAGCCATTTCCCATCATCTGGGGTCGGCTCTCCTTGTGCACGTTCGCCATGTCTATCTGTCCTGCGTTGCATTCTCGGTCAAACCCAGGGTTTTCAGATCCTTGTTCACAGTTGCAGTCCAGGTTGCCTGCGGTCTGCCAGGTCTTCTTCTCAGCGTGGGTATGTTGAGGGCTCTCTTCACTATGTGGTCCTCATCTCTCCGTGTCACATGCCCATACCATCTTAGGCGGTTTTCCCTTATCTTTTCAGGTATGGGGGCCACCCGAAATATATTTTTTTATAATATTTGTTTTAGTATAATAAATAATAGCAGTGTCTAACTATTCACAATAAATGAAAATAATAATATATGTGGAATAAATTCTAAAGAATCTTTTATTTTATATCTAATAATATCCATTTTACAGTTATAATTGATATTCATCTATGTAGGATTACAACCTAACAATAAAAATAATCTCTTCACCGTTAGTATGACGTTCTATTTAATTAATAATAAGTAGGATGCACAATAAACAATGAAAAATTGCATAAAATTGCATAAAATTTGCGTCGTAATTAATGTTCACCTATTAACGCGTTGTCAAAATGCCACCTTTGGTTTTCTACCCACTGAACTGAAAGCTAAAAGCCTCGATGACCCATATACAGAAGACGCCTACGAACCTATTATTTTTTTTAAATAAAAGATGATACAATCTCTTGAAGTCATCTAAAAAAATTAAAAGTGCATGATTTACAGTTCGGATCGGCTTAACACGTTAATCGATACAATATGTAATTCGAATCAATCAGACAGTAACTAAGATATCTATCCAAATTCGAATAGGGCAGGATGAGGAGCAGGTCAGCAGACAAACACTTTCTTTTAGAGCACACTGATTATATTTACTTAAAACATTACAAGCTTCCGACCACGCGGGATGACATGCCGCGCGACCGCAATGCTACCTTGTCTCGCTAAAGGGTGGGGACCGACTGGCGTGATGAGCTTGCCGGCGCTGCGGCTCTCGCTCAGCGCTCCAGTGGCCATGTCTATAACTAACACACCCGTGAGCGGACCTGTCCAAAATGACAATATGGTGGACACATAAATACACGACAAGCGACCAGGAATAAGAGACGAAAGATTGTACATCGAGGTTTTCGGTACCAGTTAGCAAGGGCTAAGATTTTCTTTTATTTATTTATTATATTCGTTTTGGTCGATATCTTCTGAGTGCAGTGACAGTCTTTTACAGGACTTTACCCGCCTCACACCCGCATCACACCGGAGGACAGTTAAGTCTCCTTGATGATGCGCTCATTCAGATTATGATCAGTTAGCAACTGATAAGTCCAGTGTGAGTCCCCTCTGAACAATTGTGGTCACTGCACAGATGTGCTAAAAAGAAAGAACGCGTGAAAGAGATTAGAATTGCATTCATGGCTTAGAGATGTAGATGTCGAAATGTTCAGTAGGGAATAATTCTGAGAGTTCAGAAGAGCAGCATCCGTAGTAATACCGATATTAAACAAATCATTAACAAAAAATCTGACACCAACTGACAACTAAATCATCAATCCTGAAGAAGACCCCTGCAATGGCGGTCGAAATATTTGGTTAAAAGAAATTCACCACACACGGCTAAACCCAAAAGCTACAATCTATAATACATATTTATAATTTTTTACAACAAAAAATATTAGCATGAAACATTTCCTTTGTATACTTTATCCATGTCGGACACGAGAGGTTTTCCTTTATAACCATTTCCTAATATACAAGTAGTATCTTACTCGTACATTATCGTGTTCCTGAACATATTCTACTTCACAAGAAAACCATACCTAATGCAGTACTTGTCAAGGGTCCTTCTACGTAATTCAATTGGAACACCCTTTATAAGATCTTCCCCTTACTAACTGAAACTTAGAAACTGCTTCTATTATATCATTATATCGTAAGAAGAAATGTTGAGTAGGACGGGTACATACAGGTAGAAGTAAACCTTTCTAAGAATTATATACGTTTGATGTATTTTGTCATGTTAACATATATACAGGATAATGGCGCACAGACGATGATGGAGAGATCTCATCTGTGGATTCTACGCCGCTTAATAGCAGGAATACTTGATATGACGCTTTCTGTGAAATTCAGGCTTTCTGGCAATGAAATAGGCCCCACAGACCATTTCACAAATGGACATAATTTGTCATTCAGGCACCGAGCTCAAGTGTACGATGCCAGAAAACTGTAATAATATAACACCTCTATGACGTTTCAACAAAATTATGGTTAATATATTAATCTGAGCTTGAAACATCTGATAGATGTAACGGGTCCGCCATCTAACGTTTTTTTTTTCAACTAGTGCTTATTTCGTGAATGGTAACACTTAGCTCATGTCTGATTTGACAGATAATTAGTTTTATCTTTCCTCTGAACGAATATGGTTGTGTTTACGCTTGAACAACGCTGGGAAATATTGCGACATTACTTTGAAAATCAGGCCATTTTTCTTCGAAAATGAGCAAGGAGTGGCCGTTACAGTCAATGGCGATTGTTATCGGGCCATTTTTGTTGACAAAAATTGAAGAGGAGGATATTGGCAACATTTGGTTTCAACAGGACGGCGCTACGTGCCACACAGCCGAAGCTACACTCGATGTTTTGCGCACCATTTAAAAAAAAAAAAGTTATTTGGCGGACCCTATACATAAGTTTATGCAAGCCATCTCTCGTGAGCTCACCTACCATGCAAAAGGTCGCAGGTTCGATTTCCGACGAGGATTAAAATATAAACTTTATCATTACTTCATAAGCGCCTAAAAAAAGACGAAAGAGGCCTTTGTGATGTGGTCGTACAAAAGAACTCTCGGAATTTCCTGGAGAGAGCACGTCACAAACAATGAGGTTCTCAGCATAATCAAGGAAGATAGACACCTAGTAAGAACCATCTCAGAGAGGCGAGCCTGATGAATCGGTCACATCATGCGTCACGATGGTCTTCTTCACGACATTGTGGAAGGGATGGTTGAGGGTAGAAACTGCAGAAGGCGCCCTAAACGGGAGTATTGGCAGCAAGTGTTCGAAAACATGAGTTGTAGCTCTTATGCTGAGCTGGAGAGGATTGCGGAGGATCGAGAAGAGTGGAGATCGAGATGCAAGATTTTGTTGCTGCAAACCAATCCACCGGATTGATACTACGAAGAAGATAAGCGTCTGAGACAAATATTTTAATTTTATTTTCTGTACAAGTAATTTAGAATATATAAATTATTGACACTAAGACGGTAAAAAAATTCTGGTATTAGTCCCCGGTGGATGAAAACCATACTGAAAAATAAATAATTTTGAGAATATTTGCTTTTGTATCGTTTTAGGGTAAGATGGTTTTAATTTTTTAGGAATTGTGAGAGAGCGGACAAGGCAGCCATCAATACTATAGTCAATCAAGAAGCGAAGGCGCACCTCGTTGAGACATACACGTCGGATTCCGCAGGAGAGCATAAACTATAGCTACTGCCATCAGATAAAGCCCTTGCTAACTGGTAACGAAAACCTCGATATACAATCTTTCGACTCTAACTTCTGTTCGCTTGTAAGACATGTGTGTCGCCATATTGGCGTTAGTTATATAGATTGCCACTTACAACGCTGGTGATCGACCAGTCAGTTGTGTGCCAAGCGTCGGCGAGAGCGTATTGTATTGTGGCTCGTAATAACAACCTTTTGAAAGACAGGAGGATGTTACTACCTTTTAATCAAACCCCGGGCTCACATCATACTGGAAAGACATCGGCAACTAGATAAAAAGTACACGGCGTAGCTACGGGAGGCAGAGCTGATATGGGATGAGGCGTGGACCATGGCAACTGAATGGTTTTATGAAGGCAGTTCTTGCCAATTATATGCTCCAATTAAGGAGTAGACATGGTAAAGGTCTTTGTTTATGACTGAGAATCGCAGCAGTAATGAGAAGTACGAGTGAAATTGCGGCGGTTATAGCTCAATATTCAAAGCGTTTGCTTTGCAAGCCAAAGGTCGTGGGTTCGATCCCCGACGGAGATAAAAAAAAAGATTTTTAATCGATTTCTGAGCTCTAAAATACCCCCGGTTGGTGTGAATTTCCATCACCCGTAGAATGTCAGTCATAGCCTATTAATTAAAATTGGTGGTAGACGAAAGTCATTCCGTGAAGACCACCCATTCAAAGTAAATTCCTGTAATAATAAAGTATGATGCGAGATTCTCGGGCTGTAGTCTATGACGTTGGCGGATCAACACTCCACATGCAGCGTTTAGCTAAATACACCATGCTGAGCGTCATAGAATACCACATATGAGACTTCAGAATTACTATCACCATCTGTCGGTATTCTCCTGTATGTGTTTACATAAAAAAAATCATTTTTCAATTGACGCTTGGAATAACCGCAGTTGATAGGTTAAGCTAAGATGCATACAAAAACAATGAAATACAATTATAATGTTGTTCAAGGCAATTTCACAATTTTCCAAATGCACGCATGACGTTTCAATGAGTCAGACAGCTGCAGTCGTGGATCATCCCACATCAGGTCCCAATTAGGGATGCGCTAGGCGAGGCTGTTTGTCTGATGGTCTAAGAAAGTCATCCAACACTCGTTGGGGAATCACGTGGGATGCTGAAGAGTAGGAGACCAAACAACGGATAACTGTAAAAGCGATAATTCATCAAAGGTAGAACATAGAATGATTAGCAATTATTTTGATATATATTATGAGTATGTGACGTATTGATGGTTTAAACAAAGAGCAGTTATTTTTATGTATAATTGCACATATAGGTAATGATGACATATCATATTTATTCCAATTTTCAATGACGGTTCTCGTTTTAAGAATATCTAAACGTAGGGTGTGAAGATTCACAAAATTTTCAAATCGAATTTTGTAACATGAAACATATTGTAAATACATATATAGTAATGAATACATTAATATCAGCTTGATATAGCTCCTTTAGGGTGATGCCGTAAAGCCTCGAAAAACGATATTTTGTCTTAATCTATTGTTCGGTCGCCTGACATGCACATATTATATTAATTGTATAAGTTAAGCGGTGTTTGCATACGCCAAAATTATTTGTAATGACAGTTGGCCCATTTGCTGTTGGTATGACTGTCATCTTTGCGGTTGGCAAGACCGAAATGTCAGAGCGGGCAGTCAGTCGGAACTCGCCCGCTATCGTTATAGGAGCGCCTAAGGGCGTCCCTATAACAGGCGACGTTATTGACAAATAAACAAGTAATATGTGAAACAGAAACATGTGTTTGTTTTTTGAACCTGATCCTGCATCCTTCATCCAGTAAATCGTTATCCTAAATAGAAGAGGAGGATATCAACATATACTACTAGCTACTCCTTTTCTTTCACACTTTCTGGAGAATTCAAATCAACAAGTCATCTCTGCACTCGGAGCTCGCCGAAAATTATGTATAAAATTTGTATTTTTATGTACATTTCAAGCCTCTAGGCTTGCACAGCCTTGTAACGACGTCAGACTATACATATAATGTACTCGGCGGATATGACACGAAATGGGGCGAGGACCATTGCGGCTGACAGAGCTTTGTAGCGGCAGCTCGTGATTATCACATGCTTCAGTTAGGGGAGTGTAAATGATGATGATGGTGATGATGTATTTGCCACGGCCTCCAGGGCCCTAGGGAATGCGAAAATAAGGTACTTATAAAATCCGAGGCAGATCAGTCAGAGATTAGTCTGATTCTAAATCTGGACCATTTAGTCCTAAAGAGCTCAACCCTAATGAACGACAGGCGGTCACCCATCCAAGTACAAACCGCATTCAATACTGCCATTATTAACTTCAATGATCGGATGAGAAGTGGTGTTTTAATAACATTACCGTTATCAACTGACAATACTTGGTGAAACTGCATAATTATAATTTTAAATTAATTTTAATAAAAAAAAGTTAGTCTCCAGAGAGGCCGAAACATGTAATCATTTCAAATACATGTGAATCAAAACTTTTTTTTTAAATTAAAATTAATTTCAAATTATAAGTGGTGTTTTCATTACGATATAAAAGTTGGTTTCAACAACTATGCTAATATATATTATGATATGTGGATGTATTGATGGTTAAAAAGTTGCATACCTTAAAAAGCCAATTAAAATATATATTCGTGATATGTATGTCATTTGTAGATGTAAGACAAGGTTATCTGGAGGTAGTATTACCGTTAATTTATTCAGAGGATTCACTTTGCGGATTGGGTGAAAGCGATGAGTGTTCGAGTCATCAACAAAACTACAAGACAATAGCCCCAAAATATCTCCAACATAATATTACATCGTCATTGTCTGTCTGCAAGAGTGCAGACGCAAGTAATGATTCCTAACTGATGTCTGCTATTTGCAGAGTCCATTTCCCAACCTCACCATTTCCTTATCCATTCCGACGTATTTCGTGGTTAGCAACGTGTTACCAAAGAAGGCAATTCGAGACTCGCTGTAGTATACTAATTTCGCAGCCTTAGACTGAGGTCTGTTTGACATCTAACTGATGCACCTAGAATCACGAGAAGGCCTTCAGCCACTCTCTAACAAGTAGCGTTTTGCGTGCGTCCAGTAACGGGTCCCCATCAGAGTCTCCAAAAGCAGGACGGGACAGGGAGGGTTTTCACCAAGCGAGTGTCATTGTAAAAATATAAATATATGCAAAATTTTAGCTTAATAAAACTTGAAGAAGTAGGTCAAAATTGGTTACTGCAATTTTCTTAAATACCTAGTTCAATAGATACTCACAGACGGACGAAGCAAGATTTATAAAATGATGTAAATATTATATACAAAATTAATCTGTTAGCATTGTAATAATAAAATATGGCACAGATTTTAGCGCCGAATGTTTATATAATATGTAATTTAGACGCAGATTTAAATAGTAGGTAGGCGCCGGTGCGTTATCAATGACCCTGACTGACCGCGATTAGTGTGATAAGGACGTTTAAACATAACGATATATTATATTAATTAACTTAATTAAGTACCAACGTGTAATATTAATAAATAATTTATCGTCACAAAAATGTGAATTTTAGTTTTCCATATTAACACGACAACCCTACAGTCGGACAAGAGCATAAAATATAGCTGGCCTTTCTTCAAGCTCCCATGCTTCCGTTGTGAAAGTAGTCATTTGGGAACGTCTTCTTCGTAGTATCAATCCGGATGATTGGTTTGCAGCAACATAATCTTGCATCTCGATCTGCATTCCTCTCGGTCCTCCGCAACCCTCTTCAGCTCGGCATAAGTGCTACAATTCATGTCCTCGAACACTTGCTGCAAATACTCACGTCTAAGGCGCCCTCTACAGTTTCTACCATCAATCATCCCCTCTACAATGTCGTGAAGAAGACCATCGTGGCGCATGATGTGACCGATCCATCGGGCTCGCCTCTCTGAGATGGTTTTTATTAGGTGCCTATCTTCCTTGATTATTCTGAGAACCTCATTGTTCGTGACGTGGTCTCTCCAGAAAATTCCGAGAATTCTTCTGTATGACCACATCTCAAAGGCCTCTAGTCTTTTTTTATCACTTTCAGATAACCACCATGTCTCACAGCCGTACATCAAGATGCTCCAAAAAAATGTTTTGGCAAGTTGCTTGCGAAGCCTTAAATTAATATTTTTTGACTCAATAATGTTTGCTTTTTTATTGAAAGCTAGTCTTGCTTGATGTTTGGGAACTATACATAGAATATCCTTGGCGTATCTACGGGAGGTAGACCTGACATATAACAAGACAAAGAAACATAGCAGCTAGTAAAAATATATGGGAGAAATTTCTAGCCACCACATGCTCCAGTTAGATAGTATGGTATAAGTATATTATATGGTGAAGAACATCTGCTGAAGATACGCCGTTCGATAAGGCAGAAAAGTATTGGAATGTTGCCCAAGAAAAAGATCTCCACATAAATTGAGTAAAATAGAGTAAGAATGTTGAAATTGAAATGCAGTCCTTGCGTGTTATTACGAATTTCGTACCATAAGTCCATAAAGTTGCCGGGCTTATTTGGTTTGTTTCGACTATCAACGCTGCTATGTGCGAAGCTTTTCTTGTTTAATTTTATTCCATTAGTATGTGTATTGTCAATGGCGAACAGGGCCCAATTGGCATGGAATAGTTTCATTGAAAACTGGCATTAGCATTAATGGATACTTCCGTAACTGCCTCGTGTCGGCGAATATGGCGCGACTGCTCCTCCCGCGCAGCCAGCAACTCGCATCACTAATTAGAATAGCAACCAACAACACTTCCAGGGAATGTGCTAACAGAAGTAACGGTTATGTGCGGTGTCACACTTTTTTCAGGCACATCGTTCAGTAAGGCAAACATAAATTGTATGCTCTAATTCGATATCTCATCATCATCATCATCAGCCTGTGTCCGTCCACTGTTGAACGTAGTCCTCCCGCATGAGTCTCTATCCTCTTCGATCATCCGCCTTCCGCATCCAGGTCGCTCCCGCTATTCTTTTTATATCGTCAGTCCATCTTGTAGGGGGTCGGCCAATGCTTCGTTTGGCAGTTATTGGGTGCCATTCCAATACTTTTCTTCCCCATCGACCGTCGTCTCTTCGACAGATATGTCCTGCCCATTGCCACTTGAGTTTGCCTATTCGTTGGGTAGCATCCACTACTTGAGTTCTTCTACGTATTTCCTCGTTTCGAATTCGATATCTATCCGCATACATTTTCGTCTTCTTCCGTATTCGCTCTTAAGCTCTTAGCTGCACCTGAAGCATCAATTAATACAATAACTTCACAAGGAATATCCGTTAAATGAGGTTTCCAAGGTTCTAGAGTCGTAAAGAACACTGTAACACAAGATCTGACAACACTGGCGTGTAGCTTGGTTCCCCGTCTACGAATCCCCGCAATTCCAATCTGTCTACGACGCTTAGTCTTGGTTTGATAGCCGTTCGCGATGCCACATTCCATTTATTGCCAGGTGTAGACACCTACAGAAATTCTATCAAATCCACCTTCTTTTCTAAACCGACAGAAAGATGCAAGTTCAAAATTAAAGTACTCGTACCACTTCATCCCTTTTCTAATTTACTTTCTATATCATCGTTAGCCTGTGTCCGTCCACTATTCGACGTAGGCCTCCAGCATGAGTCTCCATCCTTCTTGATCTTCCGTCCTAAGCATCTAGATACTTATGATTTGAAATTTCCAAGAAAGAAAGCGTCAAAAACTTACAGCAGACTCTGAGATGCTCAACCTGGATGCTGCATTCTAAAATGATGTAAGAAATGTGGGGATTCCAAATGAACTTTTTATTGAAGATAATCAGATTGTGAGATGGTATGAAACGCAGATGATCGAAGAGCTTTTCAAAGTTAGCCATTGACGTTTAGCAAGGAATTTGGAAATATGTTTATTGGTCGACATACACTAGGCGTATCTATTGATATCAGCTTGATATTACTCCTTTAGGCTGATGCCGTAAAGCCTCGAAAAACGATCTTATGTCTCTTATTTTTGTTCGCTCGCCTGACCTGCACATCTAATGTTAATTAATATTAATTGTATAATGTTGCACGGAGTTTGCATGCGCCATCTTGTTTGTTATGACAGTTGTTCCATTTCATGTTTAACACTGTCATAATTACTTCGGATGTCTGCCGCCATGATTTGGCGGCGCTAAATGCCAGAGCGGGCAGTCAGTCGAAACGCGCCCGCCATCATTATAGGAGCGCCTAAGGGCGTCCCTATAACGGGCGACGTTATTGACAAACAAACGAGTGATATGTGAAACAGAAACAAGTGTTTGTATTGTGAACCTGATCCTGCATCCTTCATCAAGTAAATCGATGTCCTAAATGGAAGAGGAGGATATCACTATGTTAGTAGTAAGCATTCAAGTAAAGGGGCATTTAAGTAAATGGAAGGAAAGCGTTTGCGTGGGCAATCAGTGAGATTGCGACCAGGGCATTCATCTCAAATTATTAGCAAACGACATACATACAGACCAACACAGTAATGATTAACTGCAAATGATCCCGCTGGAATGAGACTTATTTTTACCCGCAAAAACTCATATTGAAACATAACGGTTTACGTAATGCAAACATTTAATGCTGTGAATAAATGTTGACTGATTGAATAATAAAAAATAAAAATATACATACTTTAAATATATACTATGGCGACATCTATCATACGATGATAACAATGACATAAATACAAGTCCCAACGCGAGTCGGCTCAGGCAAAGAAATAGCCAAGGTGGCTAAGCGGTATTAATACCTGGTTCCAAGGTCCGCGGTTTGCATTCCGCTTCTGCCGATATTTTTCTGAATGAATTGACGCGTTGAAAGAATTTGATGTATAGTATATGTATATTTAATTACTTACAAACGTTTAAATTGATCCTCGGTGTGGCAAAGTTTTTAAGGTGGGAACGTTATTTGTTTATTTTAAGAGTCCGGTTGATTAACCCGACGCTCGCAAAATGTATACCAGTCGTAAAGTCAGCGACTGAGTTGTTGTGTACGTGCCGCGTGGTTTAGATCCCGCCTCCCGATCATTCGATACTAAAAGTTTAATGCCAACTTTATGTACGGAAACGAATAAAGTGAAATAGGTTTGACCTGTATTTCCTCAGTATTTACTGTGTTTAATCGGTGCTAATAGTAACGGCGTCAAACCCTTCGTAAAGCGAACACGTTAAAAAAACAATTACATAAATTTGCAATTTTAATTTTTGCAATGTTTATCAGTTTTTTTTCAACTGTTTCCTTAGAGTCCTCTCCAATGATTGAAAGTACTCGTATTTTTAAAAACTTTCGAAAGTTATAATTCTTCTTTTTCTTTCTTCGTAGTTTAAATCCGGTGGATTGGTTTGCAGCAACATAATCTTGCATCTCGATCTCTATTCCTCTCGGTCCTCCGCAACCCTCTTCAGCTCAGCATAAGAGCTACAACTCATGTCCTCGAACACTTTCTGCAAAT
Organism: Glossosoma conforme; assembly: GCA_022606575.1. NCBI lineage: Eukaryota > Metazoa > Arthropoda > Insecta > Trichoptera > Glossosomatidae > Glossosoma > Glossosoma conforme. The sequence continues at coordinate 2,192,565 of JAGTXR010000021.1, read as the reverse complement.
ATTCCCGTCTAGGGCGCCCTCTACAGATTCTACCCTCAACCATCCCTTCCACAATGTCGTGAAGAAGACCATCGTGGCGCATGATGTGACCGATCTATCGGGCTCGCCTCTCTGAGATGGTTCTTATTAGGTGCCTATCTTCCTTGATCTTCCTTAATGTTGTACAGACTCAGGGAAAGACATAAAATTTAAAGTATACACACTTTAAGTAGCAGTAGCTTGTAGTGGCAAAATGCTCATTATTGGAATCGAATATAGAATAGAGTTCATCACCCTATATTCTATAATCCAGTGTTTGACCTTTTGGCATCCACGGATCCGTGAAAATGGCGAAAATTATTACGTGGACCCGCAGCAACCAGATACTTTCAATTATGTTCAGATTACAAAAGTTACATAAATTTATATCATAGTTTTATTAAACATCTTTTTATTCGCGGAGAATTTATATTTACGATAAATTTTAAAGAGAAAATATACGTCGACACGATAATTTTTTCGTGCAATTTATTTATATCTGCACCAAAGTTTAAGCTCTACAAATCGAACATATTTTATTGAATAATTCACTGTTTCATTGAATAATTCTCCATTTTACACTTGATTGAACCGGAATGAACCAAATTAGAAGAACCAATATAAATTTATAAACCAGACATAGAAAAACGTCACTGTAGGTTTACAAATATTAATAAATCATTTCTGGCTCACATCGATTGCCATTTATAAAAGTAAAGGTCATGAATATTATCATTATCAAGACGCTAATGATATTATCAATGTAAAATTTTATCATATGATTATTTTTAAAAATATAGTCAAGAATATTATAAGAATTTTCAGGATAAATTTCTTGGATAATAATTAAATATATATTACTTATTTAAAATCTTCGTCGATAATTTTCTTAATCGAATATACGAAGCTAAAGTAATGCACCGAACGCGGTTAAGTTTTTATTTTTGCGTTTCTTGCAAGCTTAACATTAAAATAAATATATAATTTAATAAAATCAAATAATTAATAGTTTATTTATTGGAGGGAGTATGCATTGAAAATGAGCGTTCTGTATTGAGACTCATAATTCGGCAGGGATATATCCGATCGGACTGAAATAATTTTTATCTGTAAGCTAAAAAAACCCTAGGCAGTCAATTTCAAAATCAATTTCAACTGCCAGAGTGTAAATATGTTTTTATTCGAAATTTTAAACATGGCTGAGTTCGTGTCTACAAAACCGTTTTTGCAGGGAATTATTTTACATTATTTTCACCGAATGACAACAGCGGCTAAGGCGCAAAGAATATTAGTAGAAACATACGGCGACAATGCTCTTTCAGAGCATACATACAGAAGTTGGTTTCAACAATTCAAGGGTGGTGATTTTGACCTCGAAGATGAAGAACATCCATGGTGCTGAGAAAAAGTTTGAAGATACCGAAATAGAGGCATTACTTGATGAAGATACATGCCAGACACAGGAAGAGCTTGCGGAAACATGCATACTTATAAATAATGTCTTTTGATTTTGGTTGTCTGCTGATAAATACGACTGCCCTTAAGGAATGACGAGGTTCTGTGATTTTGAAAAAAAAACAGCTTCGTTATTATTTTTTATGTTCTCCTGCTACAAACACCGGAGCTAATAATCCACAAATCATAGTGGTAGATGGGGACATAATTATCATATCTAAAAAATGATCAATACGACGCTCCCGAAAACGGAGCAAAATAATGTAAAGCACGCAAAAACAAGTTAGTTTGAAAATTGGACACACTAGTAAGAAATAAAATGTTATTCTTTATTGTTTAAAATGTTCAAATGTGTATTCAAATAAAACAATTAAGAAAGTCAAGTCGCACACTGTGTCCCATTTTTCTTCGAATTATGAGCGCATTAAAATGTGACATAGAAACAATTTTTGTTCCATTTCACACTTATTTGAATAATTGGCGGATAAAATTCAGCGTTCGTTCCGAATTTTAAAACCAATTAAAACGAATTAAAATATTAATTTGGTATGCGTTAACTACAAGATGCGTGGGAACTGTACAATGTATTCAATAATACACGGCGTTGGTTGTTTACAGGCGCAACGTAGAATATTACATGCTTTAATGATATTATTCATGTTATGAAAAGAGTACCGTACGGAATGCTTACTATAGTGGGCCAATCAGTGATGTACAGAAAGGTCTAAATAAATGGTTCATTCAAAATTTACTAATTTACAAAAAATACTTTAAACACAGTAAAATGCAATTCCAAATGTCAAGTAAATTTTCCTTTTCACAAGAAATATTAAGTTCGATTGAAAGGATCCAGTGTATGAAGAACCCCTCCAGTGATATGTCACATCAAATGAGTCGAAATGCATTGATATGATGTGGTTTTGGGGTGGAACTCCTCGTCTAGTATATAATGATATAAAGTGTATGGGCAATATTGGTCTGGTGAATCAGAGTATGGGAAAATAGTATGGCGAAATTAAAACGTACCATTTTTATATAAAAATACGCATGAGAGCAGCAGTGAATGTTTTTTTTTATCTTCCACGAATCCTATGACGCTCAACTGAGTACTGAACACCTCAAATGGGAAAATTAAGTTGTGTTTATTTATGTACGTGTAGGGATTGAATGGATCACAAGAGTTTATTCATCTGGTTATTAAAGTAGTAATTTTAAAGTATTATTCTCTGTAAGTGAGAATTTTTTTCAATAACAAAAATATGTGTAGGCAGCATTGTTACAGAGTGATATAATACACTTTGTAAAACGATTAAGTTTATTTTTTATTAGTTTACTGGTTTTGGAGACAACACTTCTTCATCATGACAAACTTAAAACTCAATTTGTAATAAAAAAAAATCTCTTTAATATATAAAAAAAACACAAAAATTTACGGCTTTCTACGAATATGAAACATTATTGATCTTGTTTCAGTATTTTACCAAAAAAAACAGTATTAAATTAGTTACGATTTTTAGTCAGATAAATGGTTTAAGTGCTAGAGAACATTAATATTTTATACTTGTTATCAGTTTTTAGTGAAATTACCTCTTTATTACTGTAGACGAAAAACATCTGAGCAATATAAATAGGCAAAGATCCCCTAATTCTTGTTCACTTCACCTCCATATCTACCAAAAAGCTTATTTCATTCTGTTTGTGACTCTCAGTGAATGGACCGGCCGGAGGCAGTGTTGCCACTCTGCCAAAGTGCATTTCCCGCTTATTTATTTAGCGACTGTCGAGAAAACAATTTTTCAGGCTTGTAACCCAGTTAACGCTGAGGGGAACCCCATGATTTATTTTTCGTTTAACGACGTGAGAATGAGACGGATTATTACGAATGTCTTATAATAACAAAGTATGAATATTTGGAGGGATGTGTCATTGATGCATAATGCAGTTCTTTAGCTGTATTGCCAGAAGCGATTCGGAATGATTTAAGTAAGCTTGTCGCTGGAAAAATCGACGGAAAAAGAAGGACTTTTTAGCAACAATTTGTGATTACTATATGATACAATTACAAAACTGACATGGAAGACGAATAAATTAATAATTTTTAGAATTATCATCAGTAATGTTCATTGATAGTTGTCTTAAAATCACTATAATTTTTCATTGAATGTTATCTCGTACCTAAGCCGTTTGACAAAGCGTACAATATAATGATATCAGCACGATATAAGCCCTTGCAGTCTGGTGCCGAAAACATTCATATGCGATCTTTCGTCTCATATTTTTGTTCGCTCGTCGGACACGCATGTGTCGCCATTCTGTTCATTTTGCAATTATTATTGACAGGCCGTTAGCAGGACTAGTTCTATAGATCGCAACTTGCGGCGCTGGGTGTCACCGATCACGAGCGCTTAGTGGCCAGCTAGCAGTCTGTGTCTGCTCGAGGCGTGAACAACACGTCATTCCTCGAACAGACCGAAAGTTCGTAAACCTTTTAATTAAATATATCTCAATGTGCTTCTAAAAAACGTATTTGTGTTTATGCGACGTGAAGTCGTTTTCCTTAAGATTCCATTACCGTGAACATCGGTAGCCGTGATATATCATTTTGCTACTTTCTTACAATAGTTTTTTATGCATCATCTGATAGCTAAAGGATACAAGAACCAATGTGATATTTGAAAATAGACCAGATAAGTACATTTATGCTTCAAATACTAGTTGTATAATTGACAGTATAATTTGTACTCCACCGAGCCGTAGGGTTAAGTAAAGAGGATGTTAGTAAATATTACAATATTTCTAAACACATAGTTCGTACTAGTTTCTTTATATATGCAAAAGATATATATAATGAAAAACTATATATGATATACACTTGTGTCAGTTTTTCATCAACAAAGACAAAGTTTGCACAATTAGAGTAAATTATTCGACAGCAATAATGAACAATAATAAATTTGTTACGATTTGAGTTTGTAAGTATTATGGTGAGTTGATAATCAACCAAGCCCTAATGTACTATACAATAATAAACTTTTGCAAAAAAAGTGCAACCACTATAGACAGCAGAAAGTGGTTATTACCAAAATATAGCCGCTTAATCACGTGTAAGCTTGAACTCGTGTGTTCACTGCAATTTTTAACGATTTTTCATATCAGCTATTCGCAACAATATGTACTTGTTCGGGAGCGTCTTCATCCCACAGGGCCGGATTGTATTATTTCTAGAACACAAGAGTCAACATACGGTCTCCTTGATGAAGCGCTATTATAAGTAATGCACTTCATATATCCGTAATGCAAATATAAATTATTTTTTTCAATATTTTCAGCATTCACTATTAATATCCATTATAAAAGATAAATATTTTTATTTATTTACCTTGTTTTTACATGGATCACGTCAGATAAGTTCTCTATTATTCTCTTGTAAAGAGATAACTGTGTATGTTAATCTGTGTTTAAGTTATCTCTTAACAAGTGAAGGATTGAGAAAGGCTACGAGTTAGTCGAAACTGCAGTCTCCTAATAGAGAACTTGTCTTATGTGATCCTTGTAAAAACAAGGTAAATAAATAAAAATATTTATATTTAAAAAAAGTCCACAAAATCAAATATCTCTATAATGAATGAGGGAAAGGGAGAGGATGGGTTGGGCCACCTCTAAGAACCGAATGGTTTAAGTATAAGGGAGGATCAATTTCACATTCGATTTCTTTATAAATGTTGAATATCAAACACTCAAATATGACTCGGAAATTAAATCAGCTTTCTCTTCAAACTTCGGTGCTCTTGACCGGTAGGGAAAAATGCAAGTGCGTACTCGACGATAATCCGTTTGTAGGGATGCTTTGCAACGAGACAAAAATAAAGGTAACTAACGATCCGTACAATTTTGCTTAACTATGGTAAGTGAACCAGGAACGACGTTTCAACGCGGTATGAAGGGAAGGCCTCCCAACTGGCAAGAACCTTGACTGGCGGAACTGGAAATCCCTGAACATATTAAGAACCGGACGTGGTAGAACAAAGGACAATATCGCGGTGGGGAATGCTCCGGCAGGGAAAGTCACTGTTGTGCGACTGTGGAGACCTGCAGACCGTCTCAAACCTATGATCCTGCCCCATGTGCCCAACAAGCTGCACATCCAAAGACCTTATGCTGGGCAACACATCGATGTTGACGGAAATTATTTATTTATTTATTTCACAGAACCGAAGTTCCAGGTACAAAATAATAAGAAACAGAGTATACATAAATATACAATACATACAAAAGATAAAAAATATATTAAAATAACATAAAAGAAGAAGAAGATGACACGTGTCAAAGATCACATAGATCTAGGAGAACAATACCATCGACAAAAGAGGAAAAGGATGTAAGAAAAGGATCGAGGTGTGCCGGTAGGCCATTTAGGAGCGCCATTGCCGTTGTAATAAATTGAGTGCTCGAAGCTCCACAAGTATCAACCGGGATCAAAAACAATGGATGGCTACGAGCACGGGTGTATATATCTGGAACAAAGAAGTTAAAACATTCAAGAATCCCAGGGTTGTGAATTGCACTTAATTGAAAAAATATGTCGTAAGAAGAAAGAAACGTGGTATAGACGATGTGTTAACATAAAAAGTTGTTTACATCAAAATAAATCAAATATTATTATGAGCTTTAAAAGCCAAACGAAAAATTATAAATTATGTTTCCTAGCACAATACAAACACACATCTACTAACTCCATTCCTGAAAAATTGTGAAGGCGAAATTTTGATGTGAAAAAAATTATGGTAAGTTTTGTAATCCAGTAATGTTATGTATAAAGTTAGCTCGTCGGGAAGTTAGTATGAAATTGCAAAATTTGTATCAAAAAAGTATATCGGTTGACAATGAGAGTTGATGCAAATATATTATGGAATTGTCACCGACCCGGGGTTGGTTCCGGGGTTTTCCCTGTTCCGGCCTCGTGCAGATATACGGATGCTGGACTCGCACGTGGCGCGAGCGAGAGGGGCGGAGCAGCAACAGAGAGGGGCGGCGAGTTCGTCGACCTTACATACTTGCAGTCTGCCGCGTACCGCCCACCGCCCACAGGGGGAGCATCCACCCCAGGCGTCCCGGCGCCGGGAAACCCCGAAACGCGAGCATTGTTAGAGAGGAAGGAAAGGAGCAGGAGAGCCAAGATATGGGAGCGTTCTGCGAGAGAAACTCTCGTCACGCTAAACGTATGAGCGATGGCGTGAAATTTTGCTATGCGACTTGGTTCATTCATGTTTCAAATTGTCCATGTATATTTTAATAATAAGGAAAAATAATTTTATAAATACTCTACTTAGTAAACGCTTGACTCTTTCCGTCCTACAGCCGTCCAAGAGATGAAATTTCTCAGATGCCGCAAGACAGCATACACTTTACCTGTATTTTTAGGCTCCTGAACTTCCGCTGACTAGTTTCTTGCTCGCATAATCTCTACATATCTTGCAGATATGGTCACCACAAATATCACCATATATTTTAGTTAAAAAAAAGATGATTCAAAATCAAATGTGGAGTTCCACAGGGCTCTGTACTGACACCTCTAAAAAATGATTAAATATCAAATGTGGAGCAAACGCAAAATCAACTCGAGAGTTTCACAAGGTTCAGTGGTATTACATACTATTATATTTATTCTTCAAATTATTTTATCCGTTCCAGATATGAAAGAGAACACCACTTATCGCCGCCACTCAATTTTGTAAGTTGCCATTATCCATGTTTCATCATCTCTAGACATCTCTGCACACGAAACCAAACCTAGAACATATATGGTTCTTGAAGATCTTCAAGGTAAGATGTCCAAGTACTTAAAGAGACCGGCTGTGTAATATACAAGGCATATATTGGGTGATTTGTTAATCGGATTTTTCAAGAAGATGTGATATTTAACCCGGCGCTTCCGAGGCCTGGACCATTTCGTCCTAACGATGCCGTCCAGTAAAGCTATCGGAAACTATAAATATAATGTACTCGGCGAATCTCCAGAAAGAAGAGTAGACATAGGGCAAAGCTAAGACCATAACGGGTAACATAGCTTTAAGGCATTGACATCAGCATGATGTAGTCCTTGCTTACTGTTACCGAAAACCTCGATAGACAATCTTTCGTCTTGTATTTTTGTCGCTCGCCACACCTTTATGTATGGCCACATTGGCACTGGTTACATAATTTTGCCACGGACAGCGCCGGTGACCGCGAGCGGATAGTCTCATCTCGTCTCACGCGATGGAATAACTCCCCTCTCTTTGAGAAGAGGATGTTAGCATCAATGTGTACAAAACATGGACTCTAACTAAGGAGTTTACAAGGAAAGCAATAAATAAAATATATAAAACGATCTACGACTAGTTACAGTCTGATCATCGACGATAAGCAATATTTTGGTGGACCTCCCTTTAGGACCATCTTCCTTTAGGACACCCTCTTCAGTGTTTCCATGCCAGTGTGCATCCGTACACGGAGAGTGTTTTTGTTCCCGGACGTTTCCCTTCAGGTGGTGAACGGCTGCTTGCACAAAAGGTAGGCGGTGTAATCGTGTAATTGTAATTAAACAGGTATTAATATTTCATTGATATGGCACGGGTAAGGGCGAGGGTGTGGTAATGAAAAGCTGAATATAATATTATCATACAAGTACATATTAAATTTCTATATGGATATAATACACGTTTCCTGAAAACAAACGAAAAAATGTATAATCTTATTAGTTATATTAAAGTAACTTTTTTTGTTCAATATTAGACGTTTCTTAACGCTATATAAATATTTTGGAGCAAACCAAAAATTTAAACTTGAGACCACGAAATTGTGACGATGAGTCAGATGAGTTTTAGAGATCTTAATCTACGACTATTGCACTGTTAAAGCGAAAATTCCGCAATGTCTTAAAACCAATGCGTTTATCCAATGCATCCTCCCTGTATTAACTCATGACGCACAGACGTGGAATCTAACAGCAAGTCTTACCCGCTTGGTGAAAACCCTCCCTGTCCCGTCCTGTTTTTGAAGACTCAGATGGGGACCCGTTACTGGACGCACGCAAAAAGCTACTTGTTAGAGAGTGGCTGAAGGCCTTCCCGTGATTCTAGGTGCATCAGTTAGATGTCAAATAGACCGCAGTCTAAGGCTGCGAAGTCTTACCTATAAAACAAAGGTCACCCCAGCGTGCTATGGAGAGATCCATGCTCGGAGTGACGCTAAAAGATAGAATCCGAAACGACGAAATACGCAGAAGTACTCAAGTAGTGGATGCTACTCAACGAATAGGCACTTTCAAGTGGCAGGACATATCTGTCGAAGAGACGACGGTCGATGGGGAAGAAAATAATTGGAATGGCGCCCAAGAACTGGCAAACGGAGCATTGGCCGACTCTCTGAAAGATGGACTGACGACATAAGAAGAATAGCGGGAGTGACATGGATGCGGAAGGCGGAGGATCGAAGAGGATGGAGACTCATGCGGGAGGCTTATGTTCAACAGTGGACGGATACAGGCTGATAATGATGGTGATGATTATACTGTTTTTTGTATTTATATAACCGTACACGAGTACCAGCAGGAAAATAAGAATAACAAAAAATACAGTACAATATTTGCAGATCACGATAGAGATTGACTGTCCACGGGGGGCCTATGCCTCAAATCTTTTCCCTTATTCTTACTGAAGGTGAGTCATCCGACCCCCTTAAAAATATCTTTCCGATACACTGCTCGTCTATTTATACAATCCAATCGACACGTCGAGGGGTACGCCCGACAGATAAAGCAGTCGATTGTCACATTAGAATTCACGGGATCGATCTCATATGGTCCTAAAAATAAAACCCGGTTAGTATGAAACTGATTTCCTGCACGTAAAAAATGTCTTAATCAAAATCGGTTAATAGTTGTAGAACACAAACTCTATATGTCACAGAAGTTTATTGAAACATTGCACTGGACTTTTGCAGTGTTGTTTTTCAATTTGTCTACTAGTATGCTTAGTGGTAAAACGCTTGCTTACTGTGCCAGAGGTCAAGGTTTCAATTCTGAGTAAGGTTAAAATAAAATATTTTCAAGCAATACTTTTAATATTTTCAAGCCGTAACAAATGGATTAATACTCGTACATGAATGCTGGAATGTTGGCGGATCAACAATCCGCGTGCATTTAGCCATACTCAAAAATAGCAAGCGTCATAGAATTCACAGATTCTATTGCTGTCTGCCGGTATTATACTTAAGGTGTTTACATAAAAAATATAAAATTCATCATTCGTTTTATTGATACATTTATATCATAGCCTATAAATAAAAATTGGTAGAAGAAAAAAGTCGTCCTGTGAATATTATCCACTTACATTACTTACAATGAATCCTCATAGAAACGTACAATTCGTAAATGTCAGGGTGTAGTTTAATGATGTTGGCGGATCAACACACTACAAACAGCGTTCACCTTACTCTTTTAGTCGTAATATTTTAATTCACACGGGTAAATGTACTGACATACTCTTTAAAAAATACTTTTATTTGGTCGCGTGGTGGCAGGATGAGAAGCAGAATAACAACACACAGACTTTTCCAGAAGCACATATATATTTTCATGATAAACTTTACAAGCTTCCGGCGCTGACGGAATAACATGCCGGGCCGGCCATAATACGACCTTCTCGCGATCGGCGCACAATTGACTGGAGACCGAGCGCCGTAGTCGGTGACACCCAGCTCCGCAAGTGGCGATCTGTATAACTAGTCCTCCTAACGGCATTTCAAAATGACAACACAAGCGTGTCCGATGAGCGAACGAAAACAAGTAACGAAATATTGTATATCGAGGTTTTCGGTACCAGTGAGCAAGGGCTATATCATGCTGATAGCATTACATCAAAATATGTAGGATTTAATAGAATATGAGTTTTACACACCGCATACAAGAAAAAAGCTTCTCATTTGGCGAGGATATATGACAACAAAACGTTTTTTTACATGTACGAGAAATTTATGTATTGGATTATTCCTAGCGGTATTCTCTTGAATGCGTTTAACGTAAAAAAAATATACAAAATCCATTGCATTTTGCATCATTGATGGCAGCTAAATCGCCGGTTTTCCAAGTAATAAATGCGGTTTCCCGGGGAAAGATCCCGCCCCACAGTTGCAGGCGGGAGAGCTAGGGCGGGGGGGCGGGAACGGGGAAGAAGCCGCCCACCCCAGTAGGACGTAGCCCAAAGCTTGGACTGCGCTACGCTAGGGTTGCTAAACACCCCAAAGTTCTTTGACAACTTTAGAGATAGTCTAAAACATTTTCATTTGCTACACTGAATTGCAGCATATTGCAGTGCGAAAGAGTATTCGCACAATTTAACACCACTTCATTGAATTTTCTTTTTGTACGCAGTTAATTAGACTTAAAATTCACCTGTAAAATATCTATGCAACTCGTAAGACATAAATCAAAATTGGTCGTTGACGAGAGCCTTCCGAACAAACGGAAACAATATGTCCAGTCAAAAATGGATAATGCTTGAATTCATGCTGCAGTCTAAAGACGTTGACATTGTGTTTTTGTAGAAATTAAATGATTGATCCGTATGATAATTATATACTAATATCCCTCAATTATCAATGGCGACTTCATGTCACCGGGATCGTCATCGGAACGCGTGGTGAATGGATGAGGAGCAAGTCACAAATCAAAGAAATTGTCGAGAAGCACATTGCGTGTATTTTAAATACAAGACTGACAAACTTAGGTATTCTGTCCGCGCCACATACAATGATGTGTTCCTGACGGTGCCCGGGCAGCAAGTGACTCGGTGGTAGTGAAGGTCGTTGCGCCGAACATCCCTAGTGACCACTTGGAAAACTATGGCACTCTACATGAGAGCATGTGACGCCGCATCTCATAGTTACGTTAATATAAAACTTAAGATTTTTATATATGCGTGTGAGACGAGCGAACAAAAATAGGAGACAAAAGATCGGATATCCAGGCTTTTCGGCACCAGCCTGCAAGGGGTATTTCGAGCTTCTTCTTCTTCGTGTCAGCGACGTCAAATTATTTTTTCCCAATATCTGGCAACATCGATAGCTCGTGTGTTGCCCAGCATTAGGTCCTGAGATGTGCAACTTGTTGGGCACATGGAGCAGCATCGTAGGTGTGAGGCGGTCTGCAGGTCTCCACAGTCGCACAATAGTGTCTCTCCCTGCCGAAGCATTCCCCACCGCTCGAGGTTGTCCTTTGTTCTACCAACTCCGGTTCTTAATCTGTTTAGGGATTTCCAGGTCGGCCAGTCAAGGCTCTTGCCAGTTGGGAGGCCTTCATTTGGAGAAATGAAATCCTCTGGTGCGATTTGTTGCCAGAGTTGGAGTCTCTCATTTTCAGGGCCGGATGTGAGAGGTTGTGTGGATTTCAGAAAGCTACTTCGAGACTTTAATCTTGGTGTTGGGGGTATCTGATTATACAAGCAGTGGGACGGTTGGTTGATTGCCTTACGCATTTCTTCGGCGCATATGACTTTGCGTCTTATGTTCGGTGGTGCGATACTAGCCAAGGGGTATAGTTTAGAAATGGGTGTTGGTTTGAGGCAGCCTGTAACGACTCTGCATGCATCATTCAGGGCAGTATCCACTTGATTACAGTGGGCTGATCGACCCCACACTGGTGCCGCATATTCTCCGGCTGAGAAACAAAGTGCTAAAGCTGAGGTACGAAGAAGGGGTGGTTGGGCTCCCCAGTGAGTGTTGGTCAGTTTGCGGATGAGGTTGTTCCTTGTTGCAACTTTCTGTTTGGTGTTGCTGCAATGACGCCTGAAGGTGAGGGTGCGATCTAGAGTGACTCCGAGGTATTTTGGATGGTCGCTATGTTCCAGTACTCTACCTTCCCACGTGACACGAAGCTTTCTGTTAGCTTCCCTGTTTCTAAGGTGGAAACAGCAGACTTGTGTCTTTGATGGGTTAGGTTTGAGATGGTTGGTTTCGTAGTAATGGGACATCTCGTTGAGTCCCTGGCTTAGGATGTCCTCAACTTCTTCAAACGTTACTGCTTGTGCTGCCAAACCTAAGTCATCCGCATATATGAAAGATTTTGTGTCTTTAGGGGTGGGTTGGTCGTTTGTATATATATTAAATAATATAGGAGCAAGTACACTGCCTTGCGGTAAGCCGTTCTTTTGGTTACGCCATCGGCTGGTTTTCCCCTGAAAATCCACAGCGAATCTCCTGTTATGCAGCATAGCCGCGATCATCTGCACTAGCGAGAAGTCACCTGTCATTCTGTACAATTTGCTGAGGAGTGTGCTGTGCGACACTGTATCGTATGCAGCGGTTAGTTCGACGAATACCACTCCGGTCACTTTCCTTAGTTCGAACCCGTTTTCGATATGTTGGGTCAGGTTTAGTACTTGCCCAGTGCATGACTTTCCGGGTCGGAAGCCCGCCTGCTGGGGTATCATTTTAGGTTCGATAAAGGGGGTGAGTCGGTTGAGTAGTATCCGTTCGAAGATTTTAAATATATGGCATAGTAAAGATATTGGGCGGTAGCTTTTAGCATCATCAGGGTTTTTCCCTGTTTATTTCGAGCTGATATCAATACTCATCAATTGCAAAAGTTAAGGTGCAGGTTTTTTTAAATAAATATGTGCACTATTTGATTTTACATCCCTGCGTGCAGACCACTCCACATATTTGTGTAATATTTAGAGTTGTTTGGATGGTCTATGGATGTATGGGAATAATATTCATGTCACAGAGTAACGCTTATCACGAAGGAAAAAAATGCTTATGTAGGCGGAAGGTCCCTTTCCAAGACTACACAAAATTTTATCAAGCAAAATTACCATATTTATCGTTAGAAGTTTACTCTAATTACCATTCAAAATCTGCCTTAAGGTCGAAAATGTTCCCTATACATAGTTCAACCCAATAGCCAAGAGTTTTTAGCAGCAAGGTGATTTAGAAAAAAAAATGCTAAGATATAAAGGAGAATATCGTCAAACGGCGTAGGAAATATGTCATACGTAGATTGTGCAATGTTTCTTATTTTGTGAAACGTTAATCTAACAACGACATTAAACTTCAGATCAGCTTTTACGCATCAACCTCAAATGACAGTCTTCTTTATCCTAGCCATTTCCCATCATCTGGGATCGGCTCTCCTTGTGTACGTTCGCCATGTCTGTCTGTCCTGCGTTGCATTCTCGGTCAAACCCAGGGTTTTCAGATCCTTGTTTACAGTTGCAGTCCAGGTTGCCTGTGGTCTTCCAGGTCTTCTTCTCAGCGTGGGTATGTTGAGGGCTCTCTTCACCATGTAGTCCTCATCTCTCCGTGTCACATGCCCATACCATCTTAGGCGGTTTTCCCTTATCTTTTCAGGTATAGGGGCCACCCGAAATGAACTCCGAATACGCTCATTCCGAACTCTGTCCACTCTAGTCACACCGCCCGCTCACCTCAGCATCTTCATCTCTGCCACATGAATCCTATCCAAGTCACGTTTCAGCGGGGTCCAACACTCCGATCCGTAGAGCATAGCTGGCCTTACAGCAGTTTTGTAAATTTTACCTTTGATCCTAACTGGAATCTTGCTGTCACACAAAACCCCAGAGAGAGACCTCCATTTCACCCATCCTGTGTTTATTCTATGCACCACGTCAGATTCAGTTTTGGCGTCTTCAACCTCAAATTACAGTGATTTTTCATATCAAGGGACTGTGAAAGCGTTGAATTTATGGAACGAATATTATCAAAATAATTTCAAATACGATCTGATTTAATTGATAAAAATATACTAAAAAATACGTTACCTGAACTGTCACAAGATCTTATGACAATTTATGTCGATGTGGATTTTTTAAGTGTTAAACTCACCTGAAAATAAAGAAAACAATAATTAATATGTGAGGAATATTCAAATGAACCAATAATAATTTAGCCATTGTAATTCACTGGACTATGCCGGGTGGCATAGTCCAGTGGTTAAAGCGTTTGCTTTTCACTCTGACGCCGTCGATTCGCATCCCGACCAAGCTTGATTTTCTTAAATGGATTCAATTAAATCTAAGCTCTGCACATGCCCTCAGTAGGGTAGAGCCACCCATTAAAGACAAACTAAAAATTGTCCATGCCGCGCGAGCGTCCGGCTGATCATCCGATCTCCTTAAAAACCGTGATCATTGAACACCCAAATATCCTTCTGATACTACAGCCGCAGTCTATAGATGTTTGCGGGGTCTTGCCCCGGAGGCTCTCGGGAACCAAATATGTTTTTATATCAGCTTGATATAGCTCCTTAAGGCCGATGCCGTAAAGCCTCGAGAAACGATCTTTTGTCTCTTATTTTTGTTCGCTTGCCTGACATTTACATCGAATGTTAGTTTAATTATGTAATGTTAAACGGTGTTTGTATACGCCAAAATAATTGTTATGACAGTTGGCCCATTTCCAGTTGGTACAACTGTCATCTTGGCGGTTGATACCGCCGAAATGTCAGAGCGGGCAGTCAGTCACAACGCGCCCGCCATCGTTATAGGAGCCCCTAAGAGCGTCCCTATAACGGGCGTCGTTATTGATAAATAAAAGAGTAATATGTGAAACAGAAATAAGTGTTTGTATTGTGAACCTGATCCTGCATCCTTCCTCCAGTTAATCGATGTCCTAAATGGAAGAGGAGCATATCAGTTCCTTTATGGACCTGAGGGGATAAGATGTTCTGGAATAAGCTTACGGAACTGTGAAACGGAAATTTGCAGTGTACTCCAGTTAATAGATTACCGTGGCATGCGGGAATATAATTGTTCCTAGATCTCCAAGTGGCTAAACGTAAAGGCTTTATTTAATAATATATTACTATATAGATAATATATTAGTAGACGGATAATGAATTTTCAAAAAATTATTTCATTAGTGTCTCGTAATCCTGCGATTTACTACGAGATACCTACACAAGAAAAATAAAGTGAAAAAATTATCAACAAGATTATTATACATATATGCAAATATTTTTGTATTTAAGAAAATATTATGACAGCTATTACTCAATAATATGTAAAAATAATATTAATCTCCATACAAAAACCCAGAAGGCCTTGATTCAGATTTTTGTAAAAAAAATGTAGGAAGGTAAATTCAAACAAGTTCCCATCTGTGGTATCATACTAAGTAAACAGGTGACAATATAATGCGATATCAAAACGTAAATAAAAACTTTTAAATAATATGTTTTTATGGATAGGTTTACCTTTTAAAGAGTGTAAAAAGATATGTAAATATTTTTAGTTGAGCGCCCCAAAGGACCAAAAGATCGAAGCATCAAAAGCGTGGGAATAATCATACAAACTCCTTAAATAAGCGCCGATTAAGAAACACACAAATAAATTTGATATAATACTCGTATATGCTTCCTTTTCAAGCTCCAAGGCTTTCATACTGAAGGGCCAGTGCCGACTTTAGACGTTGCGGAGCCCTGAGGCAATTTTTTTTGTCGCCCCGTTATTTTTTTATTGTCTAATATAAAAAACTAAGTTAGCCCGCTCTCACCATGTCACTCGGCGGCCTAGGCAGCCGCCCCACTGCGCCACACTCTAAAACCAGCACTGTGAAGGGCTGACATGAATTTTATACAAAGTAAACATATGTTGAGAGTTTCCAGTGCAGATATAATACGGAGATATGACGCAAGGACTACAATAAAAATTTAAATTGACAATTTACACAATATTATTATGAAATTTAAATTAAACTTATTGTTCGTGCGGTTAAAAAATGCATATGCAAGCTTGGGTTGAGCCACCCCTTAGGCCTCGGGAACGACGGGCTAAGCATACGCTATCCTTAACATATTAAATTTTAAAAAATAACCCAAAATATGCTTTGGATTTTCAAGTCTCCGGGCTACTGCTCTGGAGGTCATTGGAAACCATACATGTTTCCAAATAAACAGAAGTTTTCTGGTGACCATATGTTCCAGATATAAAACGGTAAGGACGTAAGCTTTGCGACACTAAAAATCCGCGATGTTGAATTCATCACGAAAGACGAGAGTCCGAAAGGCAAAAAGAAAATGTGGTTTAAAAATATGGAGAAGACAAACATCACGACAGCGTTTTCGTGCTTCGATGATTAAAAAAAAAACATGGACCGTGAATACGTCGATATATTTGTGCAATAGAAATCAAAAGCTTACTAAACGCAAAAAGCTGGACAAGAAACGTTTGAAGAAGTGTAGCAACAATAGAGTCTGCTCTCGAGTCGTTGCATCATAAGCGGCGAAAACCGGGTCTTGCACCTCTGGCTTATGGACGGTCTTGGGGATCTGTGAGTCAAGGTCGACTGGTTCGTCTGTGACTATCATACTTTTCTGACTTTCTTCCGTGGCTTTAACGAGATTGGTGTTGTGGTGATACTCTGTGCGTCCGATCGGCCAGGTGAGAGGCGTATCGTATTACAGATCGTAAAAAATGTAGTGTCACGTGTATTTGAACGATAAATTTCGTTGAAGAGGAGGCAGATTTCAAAATCTATTTTGTTTTTATTTCTTTCATTCACCTGAACGACGTTTTTATTAATACGTTCAATACGTATTATTTTATTAAAAATCATTTTAAATAACAAATGCTACCTTGGTTCCATTCACTCTGTGCACTTTCGGATTAAGGATTTATATTTTAATATAAGAAAATAAAATACTTTATTATGTACTTATTTGGCAGAAAAAATGTTCTCTTTATGTGGGTTAACGGTTTCGTGTTCAAATCCCTTTCGAGTATAAAGTGTATTAATTCGTGTAGAACTCCTTTAACGATTAGACGCGGAAAATAAAAGAAAACAAATGTTTCCCCATTAGAGATGTGAGGGCGGGAAATGGAACATAAATACCTCGGTCGCAATAAAAACAAAACAATATGTAAGATAATTTATACATAAGAAGTGTTCATAAGACATACGAGTATATACACCTTATCAGATCACCTCAGAACTCGTGGAGCTCGTGTCTGAACTGGGATTCTCTTACGTAGAATATATCAACATCCGAGGCGATTTGGTTGAACAGTCTGATCCCTCTGCCAAGAGACATAGCCTCTGGCAGGTTAGTGTAACTTTTTGGGAGAACGAACAATCTATGCACTCTTATGTACAAGTTGTAAGCAACAAGATTGTTTAATACATTTCTTTGTACATTTATAGTTTGTGAATTTTATAAGTTTTACAAAATAAAATGTGAAGTCAAAATCGGCCGACAAAATGAAAATTAAATGTACGACAATGATTAATTATATATTCCAATTTATTTATTTATTATGAATCGATAACTAATCTTCTTTAGCCTAGCCATTTCCCATCATCTGGGGTCGGCTCTCCTTGTGCACGTTCGCCATGTATGTCTGTCCTGCGTTGCATTCTCGGTCAAGCCCAGAGTTTTTAGATCCTTGTTTACAGTTGCAGTCCAAGTTGCCTGTGGTCTTCCAGGTCTTCTTCTCAGCGTGGGTATGTTGAGGGCTCTCTTCACCGTGTGGTCCTCATCTCTCCGTATCACATGCCCATACCATCTTAGGCGGTTTTCCCTTATCTTTTCAGGTATGGGGGCCACCCGAAATGAACCCCGAATATGCTCATTCCGAACTCTGTTCACTCTAGTCACACCACCTGCCCACATCAGCATCTTCATCTCTGCCACATGAATCCTATCCAAGTCACGTTTCAGCAGGGTCCAACACTCCGATCCGTGGAGCATAGCTGGCCTTACAGCAGTTTTGTAGATTTTACCTTTGGTCCTCACTGGAATCTTGCTTCTACACAAAACCCCAGAGAGAGACTCCCATTTCAGCCACCGTGTTTATTCTATGCTCAAGGTCGGATTCAGTTTTGGCATCTAAGGATATCACAGAGCCAAGATATTCAAGAGTATCAACCTCTTTTACGGGTGTATTCTGTAGGAGGAGTGGTGTGTTAACCGCGGTGCAACTAGAATTGAAATTGAAGTACATCGACTCGGTTTTACGTCTAGAAGAATCGATAACCAATATTATATTATATTTAAGATACAAGTTATCATATAAAAAAATGGAAGATCTGTAAGAGCAGTGAGCGTGGAAGCATCCATATATTTAGCTCAGCGATAAGAAACGTGTTCGTAAAGCAATTAGAATGACTTATTACAGGTGTTGGAGGTCGGCCGTTGTTGTGACGTCACCGCCGTTGACCCCTGCCTCGACCTGTCCTGAGCCGTCGTGAAGGCGACCTTTGGTTGTTCTTGTGAGTCTTCGTACCTGGAAATACGCGGCGGACCACGTGGCGATCACATTAGCCTGCATTGTGATGAGCCGATTGCCCTGATTGCGCTGTAGAGCGTAGAGTCCAGCAGTGTCAAACAAACTCGATATTCTTTGTTAGTAGTAGCTATTACAACAAAAATGTAAGCACATACAAGAGCGAACGACTAAATTGTGATGCATAAATTTCATATATGAATGTATGCCAATTTTGACGATGGCTAAGCGCTGTATTCACGGGTTATTATACTACACCCCGGCAGGCACGTATATTCTTTTATTAAGGAAATTGTTATTATCGAGCACATATGATATTATTAAATATAAACACATACATAAGATAACTTCTTGGGTTTTCACGCCCAGATTTGATATTGTGGCTTTTGGGTTTAGCCGTGTGTGGCGAATTTCTTCTTACCAATGTTTCGACCGCCAATGCAGGGGTCTTTTTCAGGATTGATGACTCAATTGTGTTATTATATTTAATTATTAACTTAAAGCTCCGCAAGCAACTTGCCAAAACATTTGTTTGGAGCATCTTGATGTACGGCTGTGAGACATGGTGCTTATCATACACATGATGTGGTCATACAGAAGAATTCTCGGAATTTCCTGGAGAGATCACGTCACGAACAATGAGTTTCTCAGGATAATCAAGGAAGATAGGCACCTGGTTAGAACCATCTCAGAGAGGCGAGCCCGATGGATTGGTCACAACATGCGCCACGATGGTCTTCTTCACGACATTGTGGAGGGGATGGTTGAGGGTAGAAACTGTAGAGGGCGCCCTAGACGGGAGTATTTGCAACAAGTGTTCGAGGACATGATTTGTAGCTGTTATGCTGAGCTGAAGAGGGTTGCGGAGGACCGAGAGGAGTGGAGATCGAGATGCAAGATTCTATTGCTGCAAACCAATCCACTGGATTGATACTACGAAGAAGATAAACAAAAAAAAACAAAAAAACATAACAAGAGACTTGACAGACACATAAATTGAAACACATGAAACAATTATTGTTACTGTGTATAAATAGAGTATAACACAATGATCTCATAATTTGATCTATGACGCAGGTACTTTTAGTCATGATGCACTGACAGTCAAACGATAATCGAATCAGGAACATGAATGTCAGCGAACCTCTTCATCGTCATATGTTATGGCTATATTAGATAGATATAAAAGAGCAATTCGTTTGATAAACAATGACACTGTTACATCTAGCCTGCAATCAATGGAACACAGGCGTAAGATTGGTTATCTTAGTCTTTTCTACCGTTATTACCACGGTCGCTGCTCTTCGGAACTTAAATAACTAATTCCTCCTGCACCCACCCACAACCGACAAACTCGTCTTACACTTGCCGAACATCCATACACGGTTAATATATGTCGACCAAGTACTGGCAGTTTCCAAAGCTCCTTCCTTAGTGCAACTGGTAAGCTATGGAATGCTCTTCCAGCGTCTGTGTTTCCTCCTTCCTACAATCTGGATCTCTTCAAGAAACAGATAAATATACACTTGCAATCTTCCCAACACAAACACGAACCCAACACACGTTTCCTGCATGCAGAGTCCAGCCTCCCTGGCTGAGCGTCATAGAGTACATTGGTCTTGATCGGGTGTGCTCTCCTGCATACGATTACATAAAAAATAAATAAAAATATTATCAGGTGCATGCGCACTCCATTCAACTTAGTTTTGCATGAAAAACGGCCTGATTCACGAGCGTAAAAAATGATTTGGATATTTTTTGTCTGAAAACTGATAAAAGAGAAAAAAGAAAAAACATGAAAAATATCCTATTTAGAGAAAATTGTCCGTGCACAAAAATTTACTTCCACCTTAAAACCATTCAGTACAATTTATATTTAGGATAATGTAGCAATGTCTGAGTTCGGGAAGATTCAGGAAAGAAATAACCTGCAATAAGTGTTTGCCCCCTGGAGATAGATTTGTTCTGACCAACCCCTCCAATCGCGGAGTATACTATAAAATATAAGTATACTGATTGAGAAACACTACCTACATTCAACACTTAACCGCATGATATGGCTGAGAGGTTTAAGTATTGGACTGTTATGCGAAAGATCGTGGATCAGATTACTGGCGAAGTTTGACATTTTAAGAAATAATGTTTATTATTAAATCAAATTATTTAAAATTCATTAAATTTCATTTAATAAAATTTCACACATTCAATAAAAACAACCCTGGCTGATATAAGAATGATCATTCATTCACCCATTAAAATAATGTAATAGTAAATTATTGTTGATATACTCCACGCGAGGGAAGCCCAGTTCAGACGTTAGCTCCACAAATTTATTTGTAGAAATAATTTCGAAGATTTCTCTGTTTAGCGGAAAGCTTTGAGACTAGTTACTTATCTATAAAGTGTTTCTTCTTTTAAACGGAATAACTTGAATTGTCAACGAAAGAAGTCGAAATGTTTAAATTATCATATTATAGAATATCTGCAGCAAAATACTGCAGGAGAAAAAAATACTTACAAAATACAGGTTAACATACTCGTACAAATACACATAGATCAAAAAATTAAAACTTCTACACTCAAGCTTTGAATGTGTGGGTGTATATGTATTGTTGTGGCGTGCAACCCAAAACAGCTGATCAGCGGGGTCAAAAGGTCATGACGTCTGCCCAAACATCCCTGCATCCCTCTCTGGTGTTTACGGTCTGGATAGCCTCGTCCCCTCTCTCGTCTGCAGCCTTCATGTCAAAATAATAATTAAGGTTGCATACCTCGGTCAGCGCCGCAGCCAGGTCGACTTGTGTGGTAGGTATATATAAAATATTTATTTTTATAATGGGGTTGGTATGGGTGTACTCTGCATTCGGCCGCAATCACATGCAACGATTATCGTCACGATGAAAGCTACGATTGTTTCGTAATCGTAATGCGGGAAGTTAACTTTTATATTTCCTGTAGCTTTTGATATCAGCTTGATATTACTCCTTTAGGCTGATGCCGTAAAGCCTCGAAAAACGATCTTTTGTCTCTTATTCTGTTCGCTCGCCTGACATGCACATATAATGTTTGTAATCGTATTATGTTGCATGGCGTTTGCATGCGCCATCTTGTTTGTTATGACAGTTGGTCCATTTCATGTCGGCCACTGTCATATTTACTTCGCGAGTCGGCCGGTATGATTTGGCGGCGCCATAGGTCAGAGCGCGGCTGTCAGTCAGAACGCGCGGGGAGTAGATAGTTGAAGTTTGACTTGCGGCCGTCATAGTGCGCGCGCCTTGGGCGTTCGCTATGGCGGGCGACGGTTGGGACAAATAAACGCGTAATATGTGAAACAGAAACAAGTGTTTGTATTGTGAACCTGATCCTGCATCCTTCATCCAGTTAATCGATATCTAAATGGAAGAAGAGGATATCACTTTGTAAGTAATGTATAAATAATAATCGCAATGCTTCTATAAAATTGTAGGAAGGAGGAAATACGCATACTAGGGGAGAATTCCAAAGCATACTTGCTCGTCATAGATCTACATAATACGAGTATTTATATGTTTCTACAGGTGCAATACAATAGGAAAGTCAATAATGAATAGACTTTACACCTATGTTAAAAAAACTGGAGATTACACTTTAGCATGCCATTATTTATCTATCCGAAGACACAAGCAGTTGCAGCGAGAATATTACATATAAGAGTGATTTAAAATAGTCAATACTCGTATATGAAGTATGACAAGATTATCCTTTATACGAGTATGCAGTAATTTGAATGATAAGATAAATTTAGGAATTCATAAAATGTAACGCATTCAAGGAACTTTATATTGCGTTATGACGCCGGTAATTCAACGTTAATTATTTTAATTCGGGTTCATTTAGTGAGATTACCCTCAGTATATTTACAGCTAAGCGGTTAATTTAGTATTGTTGTGTTGGTTTTGGTGCATTCCGCGGACGACGAAGGGTACACCGTACACCAGGGCAGGGGTTGGGAAACTTTTCACATTAAGAGGAAACCGTCCTATATCAGCAGACAAATAAGACCATTAAAATTATATTCACATTTATTATATGCCTACCATGCAGGCGGTTATAGTTGAGAGGTAAAATGTTGCTTACCATACCGGAGAGCGAGGGTTGGATCGCCGACGGGTCTTAAGATAATAATATTTTTTAATCGATTTCAAAGCCCTATAAATATCTCCGGTTGGTGTGAATTTATAATCCGTTAGTCTTATTTAGTAATACAAATTTGTTGTAGATAAAAGTCGTCCCGTTAACACCAAAGTCCCGTAAAGTCTCCGTAGAAATGGGTACATTAATCTACTTCGTCACAGAGCCCACAAGTTTAAACCAGTTGTGCTCTTCTACATGCGTTTCCATAAAAAAATATACAATTTAATAAAAACGTGCTTGCTTTCCCACCTTAGGAACATAGGAGCGAATTCTAACTCCATGCGCAATACCTGAAACTCGCAGTATAGTCGTTTAAAAGAAAATGAAACCTACTAGATATACAGCGTCTATTTTACTTTCATTATTCTATACAATTGCGACCAAAATCACATTCAGCCATAAACTAGGTTTGGAACAGGTGATTACGTAGAATACTGAGGTCTAATTATTTCATTTCATGAAGAATTACGAGGCTCAAAAGCGGACACTGCAGTCTACCATCATACAAGTCACCCTACAGACCTGACTGAAAAATGATTTTTTAATGCCGCAGGAAAGCATAAACAATATCTGACTTTTCTGCAAGGGCATCAGATACTATACATATTGACATCAGC
Source organism: Glossosoma conforme (assembly GCA_022606575.1). NCBI lineage: Eukaryota > Metazoa > Arthropoda > Insecta > Trichoptera > Glossosomatidae > Glossosoma > Glossosoma conforme. The sequence goes on along the minus strand of JAGTXR010000021.1, from coordinate 2,169,023 downwards.
ACGATGTAGCCCTTGCTAACTGGTACCGAAAACCTCGATAGACAATCTTTCGTCTTGTGTTTTTGTCGCTTGCCATACCTTTATGTATGAGGCCACATTGGGGCTAGTTACATAGTTTTGCCACCGGCGGCGCTGGTGACCGAGCACGCGCCGCGGAAGTGCGGACGGCCGGCAGTTAGTCCCCACTCATTGGCGAAGTAGCACAGCCGCGCGGGCATGTCATACCGCGTCGTCACAAACTTGTAATGTTTTCAACGTAAATACAATCTGTGCTTCTAAAAGAACGTGTTTGTCTCGCGACGTAATAACGCCCCTCTTTGAGAGAGGAGGATGTTAATATATTGAATGTATTGCTGCAGTGCTGACATGAAATTGGGCGAGGATTATAGTGACTGACTGAATTTTTGTTTGCGACGATTATAAAGGTATGCTATAGCTAGGCACCGTGTATGGGATGGTGATGATGAAGGTTCTCTACACCTGAACTAGAGTCAGTGGAAATGCATCGGGCGGCTTGCTTCAAACGATGCACGGCAGTTCGTGGGAAATACATATAAAGTTCTGTAGAGCGAGCAACTGCACGAAGAGACGAGTGTTGTAATGTTACATAAGCTAGAGACTGCGACTCTGCTGCAATCGATATCGTGCACTCGAAGTAACATTGAACTTCTAGGTTGCATTTATTGCACTTCCCAGACGAATGGAAAAAAAACAACAACTAACATATTTCTTTCAATCTCGCAAAGAATACAGTGCATTTATTTGAATGCGTACTGACATTAGATGGCTACAAAAAATACGTGTAATCAGACTATTTACCTATATTCATAATATAATATATGAAATAATAATTAAATATCGAGGAAATATATATCCATTAAGAACTGCGTCTTTGAGGTTTGAAACAATCAGACTTCACGTAATTAGCAGCGTTGACAAGAGGATCACAGCGAAGTCAGTCACAATTGCCGAATCACTTTTTTAATTTTTTATTTAGTATTCACTTTGATATCCATTATAAATAATAAACATTTACCTTGTTTTTACATGGATCAGGTTGAGTATGGCCTCTGTTAATGAGACTGCAATTTCGAACAACTCGTAGCCTTTTTCAATCCGTTTCTTTTGTGACTCTCAGTTGATTCTTGACAGTGTCGAAACTACAGTCTCATAAACATATGTCATACTCAACGTAATTCATGTAAATACAAGGTAAATGAAAAATATTTATAAATTATTATTTGTTCATCAAATTTCTTTACATCGGAACGATTGTCGGAACCAAATTTAAAACGAAAAGGAGTAGATATTGAAAACATAGATACACGGTATATTATAAAACTGAACAAATATAATAAAATATTATAACGTATATCATTTAAATGCTTATATGCTTGGAAATATTTAATCTTATTACCATTATACCAATTGTACCCTTGCAGGCTGGTGCCCAAGAGCATCGATATACAATATTTCCTTATTATTTTTGTTCTCTTGTCGGACACACATGTGTCGCCATATTGGTTGTTTGACAGGAGTAGTTCTGTGGATCGCCTTCGAATGAATTTCGGCGCTGGGTGCCACCGACCACGGACACCCGGCGACCAGTAATCAGTTGTGCACCGACCGCGACCATTAGCGAGTGTGATCGGTCTGGGGCCTGAAGCAAGCAAGTTCCGCCTCAGACCGAAAATTTGTCAAGTTTACCGAAATACATATATCAATGTGCTTCGAAAAAAGTTTTTGTGTTGCTCATGTGCTCCTCATCTGTCCACCATGTGGCCGTATAACGATCCCGGCGACGTGAAGCCTCTTTCCTTAAGTAAAGGGGATGTTATTATCATCAAGCAGGTTCGTAGTAAGCTTAGCGGAATAGGATTTAATAATGCTGTATGTAAAATGATGCGAATAGTGTTTTTACATTATATTTCAAGTGTATAATATGTTTATTCTCTTTTGATGACTATTTGTATGTAATCATCATCTATCGCATACATTAATATATTTGAACAAACGTTTAGAACGTTTCGAAATTATATTAGGAAGTCGACAAGACGAAATCGGATTGGTTGAGATTTTTGAAAGGTCATTCGCCAACTCAAAACTTTTTCGGACGCCCACATAAAGATAAGTGTCGCTAAAGGCCTGGTTCGAATTCGCACAGCCAACTATGAAGATGATACAATTTGGACCGATTCTAATAACGTGAAATTTAACAGTAGTTGTATTTTTTTCTTCTTGTATCCGTTTCATATCTGAAAGACATGACCACCACAAATAATCGGTTATTTTATTCACAATATCAGTTGTCACTGTCCACGTTTTAAAGGTACACCTTGAGAACATACGAGTATGTATATGGTTTCCGACGACCACTAGGGTAAGAGCCCAAGGACTCTATGAGACGGGAGCTGCAGTATTAGAGGCATATTTTTGATGATTTGTTACTTGATTTTTTTAAGAACGGGTTATTCACCAGACGCTCCAAAGGCCTGGAACATTTGGTACTAATGAGCGGCTCAACTCTATTATATATAATCGTGTCGGAAACAACAGGGTCAGATCCTGTCTGCCCAGAAGTGGGCGACGTCGATGGCGTTACTTCTTGCCATCATCAGGTCTTCCTGGGTGCAGCTATTCGGGCACTGCGCACACTCCAGAAGGTGTAACAGGGTCTGCTCCACGCCGCAGTCACATTCAGTCGGTCCGCTATAAAACTGCCAGGCCCTCATTTGTGTCCTCGTCTTGCATACTCCGGTCCGAAGTCTGTTAAGGGACCTCCATATATTCCACCCTTGGTCATGTCCAGGGGCTAGGTCCTCTATTAGCAACATGCGATACGCAATCATGCTTTAGTCAGAGTCTAATGTTGCTGAATTTCGGTGATCGAAGAGAAAGCGCTTAACACGTTTCACGCCACGTAGGTCACCGGCGATCTACGCTGTTGTAGACAAGGGCACCACGTAGGTCACAGATGACCTAGGTTTTTTTTTTCGAACAAACGGTCTCTGTACGCCAGCGGTTACATTTCAATTGAATTTTTACATTATTAATGTGACTTATATGGCGCCTCTGAGCCGAATGCATTAAAAACATTACGTGGCGTTAAACGTGTTAAAATGTGCTAGTGAAGTTAGTTGAATATAGTTAATGAATTCTCTCCAAAGGAAAATAATTTATTTAAAATAATTTTGAATAACATATTATATTCTTAATTAAATATTTTCCTTTCTTCTTCTCAGTGTCAGCGACGTCAAATTACTTCTGCCCAGTATCTGGCAACATCGATAGCCCGTGTGTTGCCCAGCATTGCGTCTTGGGATGTGCAGCTTGTTGGGCATATGGGGCAGGATCCCAAGTGTGAGGCGGTCTCCACAGCAACAACAGTGACTAACCCTGCTGAAGTAAATTTTCCTCATTACAGGCGTAATTAATATGCATGGCAATTAAAAAATCGATATCTTACTAGCGCCCATACTTTTTCGTGTAGTTTTTACAAGACCTTAAAATCGTATAAAAAAACATCTCTCAGAAGAATTCAATTTAAACACAAGAAAAGCCGTGAAACGCGGCGTGTCACCAAACGAATCGACGAATATTTTTTTTAAACTCTTCGTTGGTAACTTTTAAGACAGTCCTACGGAAAAGATAAATTCGAGGTCGTTGTTGCCACGATGCTCAGTCATAAGCGACACAATTAAAAAATAAAAAATAAGTGATGCGTGCAACATAAGTATCCGATATTTTCGCATTTTTTTCTTAGAGAATGTTCCAGAAATTTATGCAGACGATGTCATCATTATAGATTGTAATTGAAATCTATCGATAATATCTTATCAAGGTAATATTAAACTTTAGTAGAATAATGACGCAAAAATTAGTATATTGCTCATCGATTAAGAAATCGAATTACAACCATCATTTAAAAAAATATTTGAACGACCAACATATTATACATATTTTTAAATTTTCTATTTGTGTCATCAACATGAAATGCATTGTGCCTAACACCTGGAATAATTGATCTTGTTTGTTGTCTATCACAAGGTGCTAAGACATGCCACCTAGTCGGACACATACTCGTACAGTAGATTTTTTTCTATGTAATCGTATGCAGGAGAGCACAGCCGGTCAAGCCCAGTGCACTCCATGACGCTCAGCCAGGGAGGCTGGACGTTGCATGCCGGAAACGTGAGTTGTGTTCGTGTTTGTGTGTGGGTTGGGGAGATTGCAAGTGAATATTTATCTGTTTCTTGAAGAGATCCAGATTGTAGGAAGGAGGAAACACAGACGCTGGAAGAGCATTCCAAAGCTTACCGGTGGCATTAAGGAAGGAACTTTGGAAACTGCCAGTTCTTGGTCAACACACATTAACCGTGTAAAGATGTTCGGCAAGTGTAAGACGAGTTTGTCGGTTGTGGGTGGGTGTAGGAGGAATTAGTTCCTTAAGTTCCGAAGAGCAGCGACCGTAATAATAATAATAGAAAAGACTAAGTGAACCAATCTTACGCCAGTGTTCCATTGATTGCAGGTTAGATGTAAGATTTTCGGAGTACGTTTAACGAAGTTTATTTTCAGGAAATCAGTTCAAAGTTATGGGAAATGTAAGAATAAATCGGTTGGCTATTTCGAGGCTGCTGAATTATGAAATTTAGTTATTAGCAAAAGCAATAGAATTTAAAAAAATGTGAACCCATGTCGTATATCAATGAATCTCACAGTTGCAGCACTCCTCATATTCTGTCCAGTGTTTTTGGAAATTTAGAATTTAAAACCTCCCTTCTTCTTTAGAAGAACATACTAATACATAGTGTTCTTTAAGGCACAATGAATTTATAAGCTCTAAATATCAACTGTGTCAACTTGGATACTTACAAAGTATTTATGAGCTGAATTAACGTAGATCATCAGTGTGTTTGATAAAATATGTATACCACTGGCTACTCAGCTATCAGCTGATTGTTCCCTTTCTAAACACACGCAATACGTAGAAACCATGCTAATTTTACAAATAACCCGTCATCCTTGTTGATAATGATTTGATGCATCTTTCTTGCAATGACCTTGAAATTGGGCCTTCCCTCGTAAAAATTCACGCGTTCACAGTGAGTTCAATAAATAAGCGGAATACGCATAAATGTCTCACAGGATTCTAGTGACGTCGGAGGATCAACATTCCACATATAGGGTGAGTGACCATTATCACAATGGCAAGCGCATAGAAACCTCAGATAAAACCTTTTACCATTTGGCGATATTTTCCTATATATATAGTTTTGGCATAAAAAATAAAAAGCGATTCGCAGGCCGAAATGTGAGCCGGGCCTTAACCGTTGATAATTAGTGTTGCCTGCGCTCGTGAACTTCGCAGTCACGATCTCGCGCTAAGAAAATGTCATTTTCGCGGCTAATTATATTGCCATTATTACTGTAAAGCAGCGGTTCGTAACTGGGGGACAAGGAGTAACCGTGTGCTGGAAAATCTTTATAATGAGCCTGTAACTGTAAAATATATACAGATATGTAGTTTCGGATGGTTGGGAGTTGGGACATATCTAGCCAATGGAAGAAAGATTTTCAACACACGAACCTTTGAGAGATAAACTGTGAGAGAATGAAAGTTTAAGTGGATGAATAGCGTAGATAATCTAAGGAGGACAATAGTATATGTAACCAGAAAATGACGGTTATGGACACAGTGGAATGGTAATGTATTTCAAAGAGGCCAAGGTTCATGATGATGAGAGGACTTTAGCTGATAATACGCGGCGATGCTCAAGACGCTTTACGAAGGACACTGTGGACTATGCAAAAATATAGAATTATATAGAACTGAAACATATATTATTGAGAATAGTGTTACAGATAAACTATTGACAACGCAGCACATTAAAGGTAATTTTAAATAATTGAAGTATTTTTGAATTGGAAGCTAAATAATGGATTTAGATTATTAAAATTCTCGAAAAAGAAGCTATACTGGAGTACAGCCAAAACGTTTTGAAATACAAGATATTTAGCTTTGGAAATACTTATTGTCTTTCTGAAGTGTGAACTATGATATTGGTGATCCGCAGGCTGGCATTATAATCAGAGGTGCTTCATGGTCTCAAAAAGGTGATGAACCACTGAAGAGTAAGTGGTGGCATTGGAGGCTGAGGTGATATTAGTCACCGCCTCAGGGGACATTGTAAAGCAGCCAAGTATGACGCTAGTGCCATTTTTTTAAAACTAAACACATGATGAAGAATACCGTCAGAAAAGAAGAAAATGTGTGCTACTTGAATCCTCTCTTACTCTTTCCGAAAAAAGTAAAAACAAAACACTTTGTGTCTGAAAGGATCACAAAATGGATTTTGTAATCAAAACTATGTTAAATTTATTTTTAATTTTACAGCGTGATCCATATTAAGACATAATAAATAAAATATATTGAAAATTTAATAGAAGCTAGGACATTTATGGATTCTGGTTTTCTGCTTCTTTCATTATTAAACAGGTATAACGTGACTAAAGTACAACAAACGCCATTTTATGAAAACATGGCATTTCTAGTAACCTTGTTGTTCGATTCGAACCGAGATTTGTACAGTGGATAACTCGATTGTGTTATTTTACATTACTCCTCTAAAATAGTATCTTTTAACAAAATCAAAGCAGTCAATTTATGATTTGTGTGACATAAGTTCGCACGCTATATACACGTTCGTCTCCCCCTGAAAATAAGTAAATGAAGGTAAATCTGAATAAAATCATTTTAAATAGCTCTCTTACAGGTTATATATATGTAATGACACTTTTCAAGCATATATATGCACGGCGTTTGCCGGCGGTCATAGCTCAATGGTCAAAGCGTTTGCTTTGCAAGCCAAAAGTCGTGGGTTCGATCCCCGACGGAGATTAAAAAAAATGGATTTTTAATCGATTTCTGAGCTCTAAAATACCCCCGGTTGGTGTGAATTTGATCCATCACCCGTAAAATGTCAGTCATAGCCTATTAATTAAAATTGGTAGTCGACGAAAGTCGTCCCGTGAAGACCACCCATTCATAGTAAATTCCTGTAATAATACAGGATGATGCGTGAATCTCGGGCTGTAGTCTATGACATTGGCGGATCAACACTCTACATACAGCGTTTGGCCATACACACCATGGTAAGCGTCATAGAATTCCACAGATTAGACTTCAGAATTACTATCACCATCTGTCGGTATTCTCCTGTATGTGTTTACATAAATAAAAAAATACAATTGGGATTTACAATAAAAATATTTGTCACTATAAAGATAACGTTTGAAATATAGTTTTCAATATGGTATAAAAATATCGTCACAAAATCGTTTAAGCTACATTTTATCACTTCAAATTTCTTATCATTTTTATTCTGAGCGGTATTGCCTCAAAGAAAGATATAAAGATACCGTGATAGTGAAGATATCTGCGATTAATGTTAGTTGACACCGATTTCTCTTATCAATTTAGATTTGCATTCTAGCAAAACCATAACTAAATCTTTGACAAACTAATATGAAGTATTTGCAGGTCGTAAGAACGTAATATAAACCTCAAAACCTGAAACGAATTGGACAATTTCAGATAATACACGTATGAGTACTATTATACGATTAATACATCAGATAAGACACAATTGTTGATCAAACTTAAGATCGAATAAAGATGATAAATATTTAATGTTAACAAGTTTGCTTAAGTTATCCATTTTTAAAGGCTATTAAATGCTTATGACTCTTAAAAGGCAATTAATCTTGAGCAATTGGTAAATGAACAAAATTTCACATCTCCAAAAGTACGAGTATATACACTCCATAATCGGAGCTCAGTGTCACTGAAGCATCAGATATTGATTATTATATTTGTATAGCGCTCTTTTATGACCGAATGATCATTCCAAAAGCGCTTCTTTGCGTCTTGAGTCTGCTTCTGAAGGATGCCTCCGCTTTAAGCTCTCTTATGCTTTCCGGTAGCGAGTTCCAGGCCATTGGTGCCGCGTAGCTGAAAGCACGAATGCCAAAGACCGTGCTAGGACTACCTCCCGTCAGCTGCAGGGTGCTTCTATTTGCTCTAGCTGATATGAGTGTATCTCCACGCGCGCTTACTTCTGAAGGCTTGATAAGTTCTGTCAAATAGCCCAGTGCCTTATAAGCTAAGAGGCATAATTTGTCCGCTACATCCATAGCCTTGCCACATCAAATCTTGCATCCCAAAAATTCAGCGGAATAGAGTATTTGCAATGTTATCAACGTTTCTTCAGGATGAGAGGTTATTTTATATTTACCAAATATGTCTCGCACTTCAGAACTTCTTTTTCCTTTGAGTGCGCTGTTCTCGACGTCCTAAGGGTTATTGAAAGCTATGCGTATACGAGTATGCAAAAAACTTGATCAAGTTTTTGGTGCAAAGAGAACTTAGGACGAGGCAAGGATAAGTTAGCTTGCATAACTTTATAGCTATTGCACAATTTGTGACGACCACCTCCTAGGGTGTAGATACGGAAAAAATATGTTAATGTAATTTACTAGTGGTCAAACCAAAATACATATATTGCCTTCGTGGACATTGAAAAAGGATTCGATCAAGTAGATTGGGAAAAGCTTTTCGATGAAATAAAAGAAATTGGACTGAAATATAAGAAACGAAGACTCATATTTTCACTTTACAAAGGAGAAGCGGCCATAACATCACTTGGAAATATCCAAAAGGCACCTAGTAAGAACCATCTAAGAGAGGCGGGCCCGATGGATCGCTCACATCATGCGCCACGATGGTCTTCTTCACGACATTGTGAAAGGATGGTTGATATTTAGATACTGTAGAGGGCGCCCTAGACGGGACACGAGTATTTGCAGTAAGTGTTCGAGGACACGAGTTGTCGCTCTTATGCTGAGCTAAAGAGGGTTGCATAGGATTGAGAATAGTGGAAATCGAGATGCAAGATTTTGTTGCTGCAAACCAATCCACCTGATTGATACTACGAAGAAGACTAGTGGTTACATTTGCAATAAATATAAGGGTTGAATGGTCGCATTATTTAACTTCTTAAATGTTTTTTTTTAAATTAAATTGACAATAAGTACAATGGCCGTCTTTTGATTTGCGTCTCAAGGCGTTGAGTGAGCACTCGGCCCATCATCGTATGCGGACGTGTGCTGTGGGCGACGATTGTCAAATTTGTATCGGAGCAGGATACTTAGTTAGATACTCAGATAGTTCGGCCGGCCCATGGGCTGCTGCGTAGGAAACTAATGTCACCCGGGCCATGTAGGACGAGTTTGAATAATATGTGAATAACAATATTATTATTTGTGTTACGAATAAGCACGACGCCCCCTGGCGAGGCCAAAAGTTAAGTACATATTACACGCTACGTCCTACTATTCGGACACGAACGATTTGCCATCAAATTTGACTTAATTGAATAAATTGTATTCAAGCTCTAGTATTCCAGTACAAATATTATAATATAAATAGTACGATCAGTGATAATCTACTGACATCGGCATGATGTAGTCCTTGCTTACTGTTACCGAAAACCTCGATAGACAATCTTTCATCTTGTATTTTTGTCGCTCGCCACACCTTTATGTATGGCCACATTGGGACTAGTTACATAATTTTGCCATGGACAGCGCTGGTGACCGCGAGCGGAAACCGGCGCGTTTTGTCCCGGTGGTCAGTCGGTCCCCAGCTTTAAGCGTGACAAGATCAGCGTTGCGGCCAGCGGTATGTTTCCGCTTGGCCCAAAGCTTGTAATGTTTTTAATTAAATTAAATCAGTGTGCTTCAAAAAGAAAGTTTTTGTCTGCTAACCTGCTCCTGCCCCTCGCGACGTAATAACGCCTATATTATTATTAAAATTAAGGAGCTTTCATTTATCTTTCAGTTTATGAAATAGTAAGCAAAAACAGAATTATTAAATATAATACATTCCATTTGACTTAATAAAGTTGAAAAATTCACTCATGCTACGTACGATATGTAATTATACGGTTATATTATGAACCCATAATTTAATGGATGTTTCGGGAAAGGAAGTTTGAAGAAAAATGGATGTTTCACACGTGCGATACATTTTTTTTGAATTATTTCGTTTTTAAACAGGTACAGAATTATAAAAACATAAGTCATCTTTATAGCTTTATCTCGTTTCTAAGAAAAGTATTGTAAATCAGAGTCGTTCGTTGTCTTGAAAAACATTGTTTGCAATAAGATGAGCAACTGTCACAATCATACACTTGTATGTACAATTTGTGTCAAAACATAAAACAAAGCAGCGAAACAACACATAAATAATAGGGCAAGCAGAAACTCAACCAAGACCTAGCGTGAATAATGACTTCGGGAAACAGTTATATATTGAATGCACGCGTATTATGTTGCAATGCATTTCACCCTTCTCGTTCATATCGCTGATAGCAAGAAGCAGATGCCGGAGTACTGGTGTTAAAGTTCGCTAGTCGTCCTTCCGCAAGGACGCCGTTCCGAGCCAGCGACTCTCTGCACCTGAAGCGAGGCTGCTCCTTGTAGGGTAACGGCACCACACACTGGACCGAAGACACGCCATCAAGTATAGAGCCCACCGAAATCACATCAATGTGCTCTGTTCTACTTAAGCAATCGTGGCAAACAAATATATGTTACAAATGCAGACTATTAAGGATCTTAAAAATCAAATTTAAAAATATGCATCTTTCACTCTTCGTTTTTTTAAATTTAATTCCTACGTTAGGTTAAATGACCTTTTTCACTATATCCGCTCCATATTTTGTAGCATATGGACATCGCAAATAACCGTTTCGCAGTTCTGTAAGCTCGGGTTGTCGATGCCTTGATGGACAACTGTATATTTGGAGGTCGACAAAGGAAAATAGATTAATCCCGGGAACCTCCACGGCAAGAGTTCGCGAACTTACGCAGACTGCGGCTCTAGTACCAGATAAATATTTGGGTGTTCAATAATCATAGTTTTTAAGGAGATCTGATGAAAATCCTAGTCCCGACGCTATTGAGGCATAGACATTTTTTTGTCCTTAAGAAGTGGCTAAATCCTACCGACTTTTTTATGATGCTTTAATATTATTTTAAAATAAATAAAATCATAAATGTTATTTTTTCATTGATTGAAGAAACGTTATATTTTTTAATTTACTTTAAAAAAATACATAATGCTAATGCGTGAAACGTTTGTAAATTGGGTATTGAGTAACAACTCTTATGTATCACTTTAAGCCGAACGGCTAGACATTCCGTGTGGAAAAGTTGTGTTGTGGTTATATGCGTCTGATTATTGAGAAGATTGCAATAATTTATTTATTAAGAACCGACATTAAACAACGAAGGATGCATATATGCTGTTAAAGCATTTAATATGACATCAGCATGATGTAGCCTTGCTGGCTGGTACCGGAATCCTCGATATACGATCTTTCTTGGTCCGGGCCACAAGTTTGTAAAGTTTAAAGTAAATATATGTCAATGTTCTTCAGAAAAAGTCAGTGTTATTAATCTGCTCCTAATCCTGCCGTCACGCGACGGAATAACACATTTTGAAAGAGAGGAGGATGTTAAACAGTATATCTGTGATGTTATGCATAATTATAGCAAATGTTATTCTAAAGCGTGAATGTATTTTTTAATTGTATCGTTCCAGAGATATATTTCAATAAGCGCTACACTACGCCTAATTACATTTATGACATTGTAGCGAATCGGCGGATGTATTACTAGGAAGACTCTCTTCTTGAACAATGCTCGATAGCTCCAATAGTTGCTTGTTGGATCCCTAAGCCGAAGGAGGCTCGTAGAGGCACGCCGGGGAATGCGCCCCCGGGATAGGAATGTAAGGCCCGCGGACGTTCAACACATCCGAACCACTACTCCCCACAACAATGCAGACCGGAACACTCGATTTCACAGGAGCATGCCGAACTTTCTAAGAGAATATTCCATACTGTACCCAACCGTACATATTGTACAACTATACATTCGTACTTTAATTTTGCCATGTTCGTTCTCTCACCGTACCACCAGATTCGCTCAAGATTTGAAAGAAAAGCTCTGTTTAAAGGTAAATTAACGAATAGGTAAATCATTCGCTTACTATACGAGCAAAAGTGGGTTCTATCTATACCAGATGAACCTTAAATACAATAATATTTAATAAACACTGTATCATTTACAAATACATTGATATTCTCTTCTCTGAATTGAGTATCGAATTACTGGGTGATGCAGGAGCAGATTAATTACACAAAGAACTTGTTTTCGAAGCACAATTCGCGTTTATTATAAAGACTTGATTTCTACGCCCGACCCGCATGAAATTTCGCCGGCCGGGCGCGAGTCCATTGACAACTGCCGGACACTGTGACATGCCGCGCTGCCAATGACCGCGGCAAAAAATCACATTAAAGATGACAGCTGCGCCAACATGACATGGAGCAACTGTCATAACAAATAAAATGGCGTATGCAAACGCCTGCGTAATATTTTATAATTAAAACCAACATTATTAGATGTGCATGTCAGGCGAGCGAACAAAAATAAGAGACAAAAGATAGTTTTTCAAGGCTTTACTTAAATCTATAAATATTATATTCCAGCCGGTTTGTGTGAAACTGATTCCTTAATATATATATTTTAAAGGAAGTGTATCAGTTTACCACAAAAAGCATTAACTGCAAATAAATAAAATAATTATTTTTTGAATGTTACATAATTTTATTTATAACGAGTTGTTCTAGTAAAAATTGCAAAATATACATGTAAATTTATATTAAGCCGAAATAATTGTCTAATAATATCATTCACGTCTGGCTGAATGAAAATAATACTTAATAAAATCATTCTGCAGCGATAAAATTAGTCAAATAAAAGATAAAATGCAAGCAGCGTTTAGTAGGTCACCGGTTCAATACCTGACAACGACAAAGTTGCGCAAAAACTGAGTCTATTGCCTCGGTGTCAATCAACCTAATAAATCAACAGCGAAAGTCACTGATAAAACGCTAGTTCTATCAACTTTTATATTTCAATTAAATTGAATAATTTCAATATAAAATTACTTGAGTAACTTTTGTCGAGTTGATCATGGTGTCATATGTACGCTAAAACAACCGTATAATTTTTAAAGATATGAGTTTCAATCATTTTTACGAGGGTTATCCGTAATATAAGATTCCCATGGCGCTACAGTCCTGAAAAGCGCTGTTGTGGTGGATCCCACGATTCTGTAGTGTACCTTGGTTCCCCCACTCCAAATCCCTTCCCTACACTGTGCACTATCTCACACCCGAAATCAAAGAACAGACTAAGCAATGGAAGCACTAAGAGTCGCCGACAGGAAACGGATCACTTAGCGCAGCTCACACCTGGCGGGCGAAGCAAGGGGGAGATTAATCACGTACGGCTGCCAAGCCAAAACTGAGATCCGCAGACAGCTCGCTAGGGAAGGGAATCTTTCTATTAATACGATCATCTTTACATTTATTTATCTCGATTCTTCTTCTTTATCCTCTTCTTTATCCTAGCCATTTCCCATCATCTGGGGTCGGCTCTCCTTGTGCACGTTCGCCATGTCTGTCTGTCCTGCGTTGCATTCTCGGTCAAACCCAGGGTTTGCAGATCCTTGTTTACAGTTGCAGTCCAGGTTGCCTGCGGTCTTCCAGGTCTTCTTCTCAGCGTGGGTATGTTGAGAGCTCTCTTCACCATGTGGTCCTCATCTCTCCGTGTCACATGCCCATACCATCTTAGGCGGTTTTCCCTTATCTTTTCAGGTATAGGGGCCACCCGAAATGAACCCCGAATATGCTCATTTCGAACTCTGTCCACTCTATTTATTTATCTCGATTGATAAAAAAAACTATCCTTGCAAAAAAACTGTGGCTAATGGTTATATATGCAATAAATACACGGTAAGAAATTGTTATAATTTAATTAAATTTAATTTAATGCAAAGAAGAGCATTAAAAAAAGCATTTCAGGGGATTTAATGCATGTATTACAATGATTATTTATGATATTTCATAAGCTTCTTATGTACGAATAAATACGCGTTTATAAATTTAATTTATTTCTGTTCCGTTGGAAATGTCTGATTCTAACCCCACGGTAATGAGTGCATCCAATGGGAATTATCTTGCGGCATTTAGCTTTAATTCCTTCAAGCCGTGACCAAGCTTGGATGGGTCGGATTAAGCCTACATCATTCGATTATTCCCGGGAGCAGAGTATTTAATTATTCTTATCTAGCGACACAGACAAAATTCAGATGAAGATATCAATTGTATAGCGAATATAAACTAAAAAATCTGTTAATAAGTGATATTTTTGGTATACATTATTATCATATTGCTTCAGGCTCATGTCGGTAATGAACAAGTACTTCGATTATATACGTGAAGTATTTTTTATAAGTAATTAAATATAAACATATAATTATACATTAAATTTTATATGCATCAGTTCATTCAGAAAAATATCGGCAGAGGCCGGGATTCGAACCACGAACCTTGGAATCAACCTTTGCTCTTATTCTTTTGCACCGCCCAGTCCACTCGACTATTCTCCGCCTGAACGGATGCGCCAAAGATATTGTATTTATACCATTGTTATTATCGTATAACAATAGATGTCTCTATAGTAAATATTCAGAGTATGTACATTATTATTTTTTTATTATCCAATCAGTCAACGTTTATTCACAAGCTTTTTAATACTGAAACTTTCCGACAGTCTATTTATTTTAGTAAGTACCACTCGGGTCTCGAACCGAAGTATAGATTGAATGGATGAGAAACAACTTCTTGTAAGTCATACGCGGACTTTACAACCAGTCATTTATTTTAGGTTGTAAATTGATGAAAAAAAATATACGCATAAAGAATTTGATGTATAGTATGTGTATATTTAATGACTTATAATACATATAAACTAAAAAATCTGTTAATAAGTGATATTTTTGGTAATCATTAGTATAATAATGTTTCAGAATATATACGTTATTTATATACGTGAAGTATTGTTTATACTACGTAATATAAATGTACATTATTTTGAATTTTTGAGGAAATATGAGGTTAGGAAGTAAACAGTCTTCCGTCCTACAATCGGCCAAGAGACGGAGATGGAACTAGTTGAACATGTCATTCGTATACCGCAGGACAGCATAAACAGCGGATTATTTTTCTTCATGACCCCGGATAACAACATTATACATTACTGGAGCACTATATGCTCCAGCTGGGTAACGGATATGAATCAAAAAAGTATTACTGACGAAGTCCAGTTAAATATAATACTTACATTTTATATGATACTTTTATTTCAGACGATTAGTTTTAAAAAAACGAGTGTTAACCCGATACTCACAAGATCTAAACCATTCAGTCATGGGGTGGCTCACCCTGACCACATTGGCAGTTTGTGAGATATATGTATGTGTTAATAGAAAGAATTGTGTAAGGGAAGTAGATTGAGGATGGGACAATACTGCCTTGAGGGGATATGGGATTCTAGGCAGCGATCGGTTCAATCGCCTCCGGATCAACGATCCCGTGACTTACTGGTTTAGTAAACTCCTGAGGAATCCTCTTATACCACATATTTAAGTATTTATTAACCTTTAAACGCCCAGTGGTTTCCTTGCGGGACCGCAGATTAGCGTCGTTCAATGCCCTACGGTCCCATACAGGAGTGCTTATGGTTCATTTCACAATCGGATTATATTCATGTGTAATAATAGCATTAAAGTAAGTTCATGGAAGAATTTATTGTGCGACGAAACATTACAAACATTGGCCTGCTAGGGCATTGAACGACGCAAATTTGCGTTCCCGTATGGGACCACTGGGCGTTTAAAGGTTCATAAAATAAAAATACGATGTTATCCATTGTTACTTTATTGTTTCTAAATAATAATAAATTGACAACATACTTTAATTTTAAAATAACGTAGTATCAAATATGGAATAAATATTCACGCAAAAATGACAATATCTTGCCTTATATATGAATTTGTAACATTTTCTATGTATGACGCAATAAAGTCACATATATATGGCACGAATATGACGTGTTTTCCCGCCTTATAAATTATGGGTAATACGTATCAGTAGAAAAATATCAACCTGATATTAATAAATAAAGAGAAAAATTCAAAATGTCGTCGGAAAATTGGAACGCGAGTTGGCGCGCTCCGAGAATCGCGATCGGCGTGAAGTCAGGCGCACTCGCCCGGTAGGTATTATAGGCTGTCGAGATAGGTACCTAAAGCGCCTCCTCCGCCGGTACCTTCCGAGTACCGTTGTCCGTACTATTTTTCGATAATAATATTATTCTTCCTCGTGTTTGTCTCTCGCTCGTATCGGGGGCCCGGTGCGCAGATACTCGCAGATACTTTATACTTTCCGCCCGACCGCTTCTGACACACATTGTCGTCCGTGATCGATTAATGATCACAGTATCGAGTTGCACGCATCGGCAGATCTACAGGGTCATATTGACAAAGAATTAATCCATGCTTCGTTTATCCCACTTACGCACGAGCATTAAAATATATTTATATCATACTCGTGTGTTAATTAAATTGTTATCTAAGGATTTATGGCAACTAAATAAAAAACAAACAATTCAATATTTTTATCAACACATTGATATCAGCTTGATATAGCTCCTTAAGGCCGATGCCGTAAAGCCTCAACAAACGATCTTTTGTCCATTATTTTGGTTGGCTTGCGTGACATCTACATCGAATGTTAAACGGTGTTTGCATACGCCAAAAATAATTGTTATGACATTTGGCCCATTGTCAGTTGGTACAACTGTCATCTTGGCGGTTGGTACTACCGAAATGTGAGAGCGGGCAGGCAGTCGCAACTCGCCCGTTATCGTGATAGGACCGCCTCTAATGGCGGCCCTTTAACGGGCGACGTTATTGACGAATAAACGTGTATGTGAAACATAAACAAGTTTTTATATTGTGAACCCGATCCTGCGTCCTTCATCCAGTTAATCGATGTCCTAAATACCCGAGGAGGATATCAACAGATATAATGTTTTGTTTATAGCCTATTTATACAAAACACATTATTTAATGTGCATTAATTGCACAGATTATTAATTATGAAAGATAGAGGAGGAATTTAATATTTCATTTATTTATATAACATTCTAAATAAATAATGGAATGGAGGGTTAATCACCTAGGCTACGTAAAAATAATTGTGTCCTTATCATAGCAGTCTATATTGCTATGGACATGTTCTTGTAAACCGTCATTCTATGTTATGTAAACATATAAATATATGCATAAAAAATAAAGGTCATGGGATTAATTAAAAAAAACAATATTATTTAAGTTTTTACTGTTGTTAATGGTTTGAAACATAACACATGACTCTGTGTTTAAATGACAGTTAATTGGTTATGAATTAAGATGTAAAACATGCCAGTAATAGATTTTTATTTCAAAATGGCGTGATCTATGGTGATTATAATATGTTATGATTACCATAGACCATGTATTGACTGGTAATGAATATGCGTTTCACATTGACAATGAATATTTTTTTATGAATAAAATTGCACACTGTTATGGTAATAAACTAATACGATAAAATGCGATAGATGTTCTAAGTGCGTGGTATCTATACTCGTATATATTTTTTATATATATAATTTTTTTTAATGTATATAGCATGCGATTATAACTAATGATATCAATTATAATATTAATGTATAAATCGAATAGACAGGTTTACATAAACCTGAACGGAAAAAAACAGATTCACTACTCGTGTAGTTATATATATTCGGTATATTTAAACAATTAGATATGTTTTTAAATAAAATGTATACATAATTAAAAAAACAAAAATAAACTCATGGAATATAACGTTTAAATCCACATTCAAAAAAAAACATTACAGTACGTATTTTGTATGATTTAATATGATTGACACTTGAGAAGCACCCTGCAGCTGACGGGAGGTAGTCCTAGCACGGTCTTTGGCAATCGGGCTTTCAGCTACGCGGCACCGATGGCCTGGAACTCGCTACCGAAAAGCGTAAGAGAGCTTAAAGCGAAGGCATCCTTCAGAAGCAGACTCAAGACCCACCTTTTTACTCAAAGAGGCAAAGAAGCGCTTTTGGAATGATCATTCGGTCATAAAAGAGCGCTATACAAATACTAATAAAATAATAATAATAATGAGACAGGTGAATAATATGCAATCAAGAATTAAATATGGATTGAAGTACTACTATGCTATTCCTAAAATAAACATTGTAAAACCATATTTATATTACAACAATATTTGCGTACAAATTATCGATTTAATCAAGCTCGATTTTAGCCCAACAGAACGAATATTCATTAATTCATAATATTTTGTATCCTTCAAATTCGCCTTAGAAGATTTAATAGTGTGAATAGAATGTGTTATTAGTTCGTTTCCTATAAACTTGCAAACGTTATTATTATTTAAAAACGAGATTTACGTATTGTAAGAAAGACCGGATCGGAAGCGGATATATCAGCAAAAAGGGGTTTGAAACATGTGTTTATCAACATAGATGATAATTCTTAGCGTATGGAAATCGACTGAACTTAGCAAACATATTTATGCGAAGAAGATCTTTTTCATTGCGTTTATACAGCTGACTTATTATAAAAGTTCTTCATGATCAGCCCATGCCCGTCAAATGGTGAAAGAAAGCCTCTCGCATTTCCTTCTGCTTTCCTCGTCCAATTCCTCTTGTAATTCTTCCGATGTTGACAGTCTATCTAGCAGACCATGCCTATTTGTAAGATTTTGGGCGCTACGCCATCAACTAAGTTTTCTTCCACAGTCGGCCATTTCGTTAATCCATTCCTTAGCCCTTTCGTTACGGCTCGGTGGAATACAAATTATACTGACAACACGGCGTGAATTTTTCAAACCATTTTTTTTGCTTAAAACTATTATTTGAACCATAAATGTACTTATCCGACCTATATTCATATATCACATTGGTTCTTCTATCCTTTAGCTATGAGATGACGCATAAAAAACTATTATATTTAACAAACGTTCATTATGTAACTCCATACATGTGGTGGCATTGACACATGTAGTTTACAGAAAAATCGCTCCTTTGACGAAACCTAAATATATTTTTAATAATTAAATATACATATACTATACATAAAATTCTTTTTTCAACGCGTCAATCCAAACACAAAAATAACGGCAGAAGCGGGATGCGAACCGCGGACCTTGGAAACCAACTATGCCCAGGTATTCATACCGCTCAGCCGACTGGGCTATTACTGTGCCTGGACCGACTCACGTTGAAACTAGTATTCATGTCATTGTTATCATCGTATGATAGATGTCGCTATAGTATATATTCAAAGTATGTATATTTTTATTTTTTATTATTCAATCAGTCTTCATTTATTATTAATAATTTTACCTTCTTGATATTGTCTCAAGGATTTAAAAAAAAAAAAAAAAAAAAAAAAAAAAAAAAAAAAATCCATACTAAATATATTTATTTCCATGCTTTACAGATTCCAGTAAAGAATACATGTAGATTGATAAAGGGAATGACTGCACTTCCGATTTCCTACTTTACATGTCACAATGAGTACTGAAAGTAGGAAAACGATATATCATGTCAACCGATGTCAACAGGTGGGGAATCTTTGACGGCATATGCCGACAACCGATGAGAAAGGGTTAAGGAATATAGATGATGAATAAAAATTGTATGAAAATAACTGATACGTTTAGCTTTGGTGATTATTAGTTTTCCTTATACCTTTTCAATAAATCTACATGACTCACAAATTACACATAGAAGAAAATGTAACAGTTCGTCGATGCAAAAAAAAATGTACAACGCCGGCCATCTGTCGATGCCTTGTTAAATGCACAGATATAAATGCTAAATAATATGTGTTTTAATAAGTGTTTAAAAAGTTCCACATTTGTATTATTTTTTTTTATTTCAAAGTAGGCTAGGCCGCGAACATGCGGCATACAAATAGCCATAAATGGATTGAGGACAACAGTATTTTTTGCCATCCAAAAGCAGCTCTACGCGCGCCCGTGATTTTGTGATCTATGCACATTTTCGACACCGATTTAAAAACACAAATTTGACCTCATCTACGCATTCATGAATATATAATATACATAATTATACAATTTCTCAGTTTCGGAGCTATCCGTTTAATAAATATATATTTTTTTACACTAAAAGTATTCATTATCAGAAATAAACTTTTGTTCAGTTCATGTTCCCTTTAATCTTTTCGTTACGAGACAGAACATTCTGGATTCAGATGACAACATGAGGATGACAGTTTTGTATTCAATCTGTTCATCGCGTATGACCGCTATGTAACGAACATGCCCTTACTAAATAAAACTAAAATACATTGAAGTTTCAAACCTGTTTTTATGAATAGTTTTAATGTTAAATCAAACCGAAAATACAAGTAATATATTGTATAGGTATTTTTATTTTTAATAGAATATTATTTTATTTTTCAATATTCTAATTTTTTTTAGATCATTTTATTACAATATTATTAATAATTTAAATATACATATACTATACATAAAATTCTTTTTCAACGCGTCAATCCAAACACAAAAATAACGGCACGACGAATAAAAAATATCTTTATTAATACCGCTCAGCCAAAAAGCCTCAGTAACATATAGCTTGTGAATAAACAACGATTGAATAATAAAAAATAAAAATATACATACTTTGAAGATGGTCAAAAAAATACTAGTTTCAACGTGATCAGTACAAGGTTTCTTCGAGCCGATTCAAAAAATTGTATGAATTTTAGACATTTTTTTTCTTTTTATAATGTTCGCATCCCGTTTCTGCCGTTATTTTTGCATGTTTGGATTACGCGTGTGAAAAAAATTTTATTTAAATTGTTATTAAAAATATATTGTATTTTATTATTGAACAAATTACTTTGGGTGCCAATTAACATTCATCAGTTGAAAAAATATCACAACCTAAATTTATAATTGAAAACGAGACAACAAAATCCCTGATTTAATGTGAAAGAAGAGAGAAAAGTTTAATGTGAAAGAAAAATGCAAGTTTTCACTTTAAGATTAAGATATTCGACAGTGAAAAACTTAAATTTACGAATAATAAGTTTTTTTTACGTAAGCTCTAGAAAAAGTATAAATATTTCCAAAAAATCCAATTCACAACATTCGAAGATACTATAAGTGAAAATTACCATTAATTAACTTGGATTTATTTTATTATGTAGACTGCCATATTGTTGACTAGCAGTCAAGGCAGCCACTATCCAATGACCTTTATTATTCATTGGAATTATAATTATAGATATTTATCGATCAGATATTCATTTATGTATAGATATTCTATGAAGAGCAGAGATATTCCGGTAATACATATTATATAATAACATTAGATTCCAATTATAAATAACATATTGGCGGCGCATTGAAGGGAGGTATCGTATCGACTTTGCTGATAATAATTAATCAATTGATATCCTCCTCTTCCGTTTGGTACATCGGTTTACTGGATGAAGGATGCAGGATCAGGTTCACAATACAAACACTTGTTTCTGTTTCACATATTACTTGTTTATTTGTCAATTACGTCGCCTGTTATAGGGACGCCCATAGGCGCTCCTATAACGATAGCGGGCGAGTTCCGACTAACTGCCCGCTCTCACATTTCGGCGGTACCAACCGCCAAGATGACAGTTGTACCAACTGGCAATGGGCCAACTGTCATAACAATTATTTTGGCGTATGTAAGCACCGTTTAACATTTTATAATTAAACTAACATTCGATGTAGATGTCAGGCAAGCGAACAAAAATGATAGACAAAAGATCGTTTGTCGAGGCTTTACGGCATCGGCCTTAAGGAGCTATATCAAGCTGATATCACAATGTTCTTCAATACTCAACTTGAATGGTTGCCACGATTCGAATACACACAACGATAATATCAATAAAAAAAAAAACTTCTTCGCACAACGATTATTATTCTATGAAAAGGCAATCTACAGTATTACGATAATTTTAAAATAGGTGTTTTATCAAAGTAGCACACGGAAAATGAATAGAAACAATACATACTACAGTTTTATAACTCATAGTAATGAAACGAACATAAATACTCGTAAGGTTTGTTCACAATAACCACCTATTTTTTCACATGCAGCCCTTGTATTATTTATTTAGTTCACCGTGGAGCTAAAGCCCTCTGCTGGTACTATCCTGCGTGTATTTATTCCCAGAACTTGTACAGGATTCAAGAACCTCATTGGTGCTATATTTCCAAGGCTCATAACAAGAACACTTAACAATCTGTCGGAAAAAAATCCTCCTGCACCCACCCACAGCTCACAGACTCGTATTACGCTTGCTGAACATCCATATACTTTTAATTTATGTCAACCAAGTTCTTTATTTATTTATTTATATACAGAATCGAAATTCCAATTACAAATATTTAGAAACATAGAGTATACATAAATATACAATAAATAGAGAAAATAATAAAAAATAAAAATAACACAAAAGAATAAGAAGATGACACGTGTCAAAGATCACAGAGATCAAGTAGAACAATACCATCGACAAAAAAGGAAAAGGATGTGAGAAAAGGATCGAGGTGTGCTGGTAGGCCATTTAGGAGCGACATTGCCGTTGTAGCAAATTGAGTGCTTGAAGCTCCACAAGCATCAACTAGGATCAAAAACAATGGATGGCTACGAGCACGGGTGTACCTATCTGGAACATAGAAGTTAAAACATTCAAGAATCCCAGGGTTGTAAATTGAACCGCGAAGAAGAAGGAATGAATGTTTGAGTGCAGCAATTTTCCTCCGTGACTCTAGCGAATGGAAAGAAAGCATCCCTAGAAGAAAAAGAGTTGGGTAATGTTTGGAATTAAATTAATTGAATGGATAGTTACCGTAAATATAAAAATAAAGACGTCGGAGAAATTTTTTATGAATTTTTTCGAGCCTGAAAATGTATTTGGATTTATTGGGATTCCAAACTAAACTCCCATATTCCAGAACAGATAGAACGAGTGAAGAATAGAGAGTACGAAAAATTACAGGGTTATGAAATTGACTAGCCTGGCGGGTGATGAATCCGAGAAGTTGGTT
Organism: Glossosoma conforme; assembly: GCA_022606575.1. Lineage (NCBI taxonomy): Eukaryota > Metazoa > Arthropoda > Insecta > Trichoptera > Glossosomatidae > Glossosoma > Glossosoma conforme. The sequence continues at coordinate 2,145,828 of JAGTXR010000021.1, read as the reverse complement.
TATTGGCGCGTGAAGTTAAATTGATTATGTGAGTATGGAAAGTGAATAATGAATCGTAGGTTATACCTAGATCCTTGACAACTGCTACTCTGTCGAGCAATGTTCCAGATAAGTAGTATTTGGACAGAATAGGATTTTTAGAACGGGAGAAAGAGATAACAGATAAGTTCTAGTGGTTTCCAAAATTGATTCCTAAATACCACCGGTCTGAAATACCCTGTCATCAGCATGATGCAGTTATGATGATGATAGCCCTTGCTGACTGGTACCGAAAACCTCGATATACAATCTTTCGTCTCTTATTTCTGTTCGCTTGTCAGACATGTAATGCGTCGCCATATTGGCATTTTGGACATGTCCGGTCACGGGTGTGACGTTAGTTATATAGATTGCCATTTGCGGCGCTGGTGGCCGAACACGGCACCGCACGGGTGAGTCGTGTGCCGACGTCGGCGAGGTCATATTGTATTGTGGCCCGGCCTGAATGGTGTGACTAGGTCGGGCCATAAGTGTGTAAAGTTATCGAAATATATATGTCAATGTGCTTCAGAAAAAGTATGTGTGTTATTAATCTGCTCCCATCATGCTCTCACGTGACTGAATAACAACCTTTTAATGAGAGGAGGATGTTAGTGTTTACATTTTTATAATTAGAAAATAAACACAATGAACGTTCGATTGATCTTGGTTTTGGAAATAAAAGTGTCATCGGGTACGCTAGTGAGCGTTTCGTTTTTGTGTCGACTCGGAATGGGAAAAAACGGTACATAATTGTGACTTTTGTACGAAATAATGGAGAAAAAAAACTCGATTGCAACCGCGGCCGGATGTCCTGCTGCCGCAATGGGCACAAACGACATCAATGGCGACGCACAGCGTCATAGAGACCAACCAGTCAACAGGTAACCGGCACAACAGCGATATTACGTACCGTGTAATTACATCATGTGATGCAATGTGCGCACATGACAATGGGTGCAAATCGATTTTTTGTACTCGTATCTTACAGTTATAACAGTGAATGCACGAGTCTTGAGCGTAGGGACAATCACGCGATCATTGTAATATGTATTTATTTATGTTTCAAATGAATACATTATGTACAAATCTCACTCGGAGTGTCGCCAAAAGATGGAACCCGAAACGAGAAAATACGCAGAAGAACTCAAGTAGTGGATGCTACCCAACGAATAGGCACACTCAAGTGGCAATGGGCAGGACATATCTGTCGAAGAGACGGCGGTCGATGAGGAAGAAAAGTATTGGAATGGCGCCCAAGAACTGGCGAACGAAGCATTGGCCGACCCTTACCGACGACTTATAATTTAACTTGGTAGTCTAATATTCTTAATTACGATCTACGAGTATCCCAGCAATGAAATAAAACGTTTTTTTTATGTATTTTTTGTTGAATATTAATCACTATTTTAATCAGTAATAAAACTAATAAATACACAATTCAAATGTCAACTCTTCAGGTACGATATAATCTAGCGAAACACATTTGATATTATTATTATGTACATTTGTATTATTATAATATGAAACATTGCGCAATTGAAAGGCATTACAGGTGCGCTGAGCTGAAGCAGAGCTCTATAGAAGGAACCCGTTTGTGAAGGGCAACCCAAGTTGCAATGTTGACGCCGAGAACTTACTGCTTCGTCTTCGTAGTATCAATCCGGTGGATTGGTTTGCAGCAACAGAATCATGCATCTCGATCTCCATTCCTCTCGGACCTCCGCAACCCTCTACAGCTCAGCATAAAAGCTACAACTCATGTCCTCGAACACTTGCTGCAAATATTCCCGGCGCCCTCCACATTATCTACCCTCAACCATCCCCTCCACAATGTCGTGAAGAAGACCATCGTGGCGCATGATGTGACCGATCCAGAGATGGTTCTTACTAGGTGACTATCTTTCTTGATTATTCTGAGAACCTCATTGTTCGTGACGTGGTCTCTCCAGCAAATTCCAAGAATTCTTCTGTATGACCACATCTCAGAGGCCACTAGTCTTTTTTTATCACTTTCAGATAAGCACCATGTCTCACAGCCGTACATCAAGATGCTCCAAACAAATGTTTTGGCAAGTTGCTTGCGGAGAGTTACATTAATATTCTTTGACTCAAGAATACTTATTGCTACCTGTTGTTATTTGCACCGCTCCTGATACATCATAATGGGAAACCTCAGGTAGACACGAGCGGGGGGATTGACTGGTTCTGCTGCTGCAGGAAACGGGACATTAGGCCCGTTCAGTGACGTCACACTTGAAACAGCTGAAATTAAATTGCGCGCGAAACAAACGCCATTCATTATTTGAAAATAGGTCTGCGTTGAAGGCGGAAGCTCCTGAGCGGTGAAATCGACCAGGGCTGCGAAACTAGAAAGTGTGGAACTTTCAGTGGACTCTATCACGTTCAGATGCGTCACCTAAACCGATGAGCATAGCTTAGTGATTGAACGCTAGCTTACCATGCGAGCCGTTGGTTTGATCTCCACAAAGTTGGAAATAAAATGATTAATCAATTTACAAACATCTCTCTCCTCCTTTTTTCCAGTAAGTATTATGAATAAATAAATGTATTGGAAATATATCTTTAGTATGTATATTTGTAAGTATTATGAATAAATAAATGTATTGGAAATATTAATTATTTGTATCTTATAAAAATAGATGCTAAATTCATCTTTAAATGCTCTAAAACATTAAAATCAGCTTTAAATGCTCCAAAATGCTAAAATCCAAACTATTAAATGCTTCAATACACAAAAAACGAAAAAAATACATGCTAAAAATACGGGTCTCTAGTGATTGCCATTTTAGCTAGCCTTATAGATGATATTATTTATTTGGAGTGACCATGTGCTTGTAAAAATGCTTTTGTGAATTAATTGTCCAGTTGCACTTCCAGTAAGGTCACCCCATCTTGCTCTAATATTGTTCACAGATATAAATAAATGCCCTCGGTTGGTATTAGAATGGCCCCATACCTGATAAATTACCTGACGTAACTGGAATATGCATACTTTATGCATACTTTAAGCATATATATTTTGTAAAAATTTAGTGCTTTAATTTTTTTTACAAATCATATTTATTTAGGTATTAATATGAGAGTAAACCCACAACTTTCTCGTGACCAACCTTCAGTAATATTTTTTTGGTGATTTTAGGAATTCAGTAAAGCAAAAAAGGAAAGATATATTTAAAGGGAAATGTATACTTAAAATTACACAGCGATCGAGCGTTACAGTTAGGGCAGCCCTTGATTAGGTGTTTCAATTATAACAGCTGACAACGGGAAATGTTCAATTTGCAATTTTAAATTACTAATTAAAAAGTGACATTACAAAATGACATGACATAATTATTATTGAGGGATCAGGATGAGTCTCGGTTCAGACAAGGCGGTTTCCGCGCGGATGCCAACCGCCCAGATTGAGCTACAGACAAGAAGAGATTTACTATACGAAGGAGTTTACTAGTTAGTATTTTCATACGAAACTCAAACAAGGGATTTAATGTAGGAGTGTAATAAATAACTTAGACACCAGCATTCACACCTACAAAATAAATACTAAAATATAGATATACAGGTATTTTAAAAATATATATTATTGTTATTAAAACACTTCAGAGTTATAAAATCAAACTTAAATTTTACAGGAATTACACGTTGTATGCAATTAGTAAATAATCCCGAACAGCCCAGGTACAAAACAATAATCACACCTGAACTTCAATACAATCGCATTTTTTCAAGTACTCGTTTATTGCAACAGTGCCTTAAAAATTTGAATATTTTTCTACGTAATTTGTTACAACAGCAACGTAGCATATTTTTATGAACTTTTATTCTTAGCAATATTTATGAAGAAAAAAATATCAGTAAACATATTTGTAAAACACTGTTGTTGTGTAAGCATAATTGATTTTAGTTCTTATCGTTTAATTTGTGGACATCAACTCCCAGCTGTTTTGACATATTTCGGGTGGTCTGCCCATTAGTTCTCTGCCTTCAAGGTACGCTTGAAGAGCTGTAAGGGAAAGCCTTATTTTTTCATAAATATGATCTAATAGCGACCCGTGGAAGTTCAAGAGTCGCTATATAGACTGGTAGTGAGAGACCAGTTGAATTCTCGTAATTTGTTTGTGTAACTTTACACTCTGACAGTCGATACCCCCCAATGATAAAATACGATACCAGGTTAATAAACTATCGGCACAGATTCCGCTAAAAGGTCAAAATCCTTTGCTCCTACTCCCCTCCATGTAAAATAAATATTATGTTTTTGACGTAATATTCTTGTTCTTATTTGTAAGTTTCCATTTAGCTTTCTAAGCATATTGCACAAGTCGATTAAAAGCCGAGGAGGCGGCTGCCATGGTAACTCAACGCAAACATTCTGATGCACCGAACAGAAGAGATTGCACTGGGCGGGCACTTCTGAAGAAACGCTAAACAATCGCTGGTTTCAGGAAATATGGAAAATGCATTTTTCTAAGCAAGCGACCATTGCGCGGTCGTCTTGAATTGTGACATTATATAAACCATATAAACAATAAATGTATTGACATCAGCACGATGTAGCCCTTGCTAACTGGTACCGAAAACCTCGATAAACAATCTTTCGTCTCGTATTTTTGTCGCTTGCCACACATTTATGTGTCAGCCATATTGGGACTAGTTATAGTATTTACCACCGACGGCGCTAGTGACCGATCACGATAGCGGCATGTCTCCCGCTTGGACGAAAGCTTGTAATGTTTTTAACGTAAATATAATATGTGCTTCAAAAAGAAATTGTTTGTCTGCTGACCTTCTCCTCATCCTCCTTTCACGCGACGGAATAACTCCCCTCTTTGAGAGAGGAGGATGTTAATAGCTAAAGCAGTCAGTCGCTCTCCATTTGTAACAATCCCCATGTTTGTTCCTGAATTATTTGGCTGTGTAAGCCATTTGCGTATCATTTAGTAAAAATAATTACATTTTCGATAAAAGATCTTAATAATATTCGATCCGATAAGTATGTTTAGATTATTGAGGGCGATAATTTTGATGAAGTGCTTATTATATTACTGGTAAAATGCGTCAATGATTTTAAATTGTTATGATAGGTTACTTTATCAGATCAATTAGATGATTTATCGTAGTTTGTGACGCAAACGTTATTAATCCATAGCTGGATAGTGATACTATTGAGATTGCAAATATCCTAGAAAAAATAATGGTACAAAGACAAGGTGCAAAAGATTTAATATCTAAAAAGATAGGATTAAAATTGTGAAGATTCGTTGCCTAGTAATATTTTATTTTATTAAATATCCTCTCTCTGGCTACAGCATATGATCCTCACATTTTTTTGCCTAACAGTTATGTCACCTGTCATTATCCTTGATTTGTCTCAAGTACAAGAAGACAAGAAGCTTGAAGAGAGGTAACTGTAGTATCCAAAACTTTAGGTCGCATGTTAGTCAAGGGTCGATTCTAAGTGAAGTATGTACTGATATCAGCTTGATATAACTCCTTTAGGCTGATGCCGTAAAGCCTCGAAAAACGATCTTTTGTCTCTTATTTGTTCGCTCGCCTGACACATCAAATGTTAAATGTATTAATTAATATTAATTGTATAATGTTAAGCGGTGTTTGCATACGCCAAAAATATTTGTAATGACAGTTGGCCCATTTCCGGTTGGTAAGACTGCCATCTTGGCGGTGGGCAGCGCCGAGATGTTAGAGCGCGGCTGTCAGTCAGAACGCGCCCGCCATCGTTATAGGAGCGCCTAAGGGCGTCCCTATAACGGGCGACGTTATTGACAAATAAACGAGTAATATGTGAAACAAAAACGAGTGCTTGTATTGTGAACCTGATCCTGCATCCATCAAGTAAATCGATGTCCTAAATGGAATAGGAGGATATCATTACATAAGATATATTAATCAATCACCGGGCAGTAGGTGAAAATAATTTTGATACATTTTTTTCAGTGCCAGTGAACAGAGTAGAATTTTAAAATTATCTAAATATTAATATAAATTGATGCCATTTTTTAAGCATTGATTAAAGCTGCCGGATAGCAATTTCTCGCTGTTAAGAACAATCGGAAAGTCTTATTTTAAACTGTTATTGTCATAGCTTCGCAGAACAATAATATTTCGCTTGAATAATGCAGCATTCTTGGCAATGACATCTTAACAGGAACACTTTTTAGGTTGAAAATCCCACGACGATTATCTTTCACTTTCGTTGAGAGATGCACCGAAAGACATTATTACCCGCCGTGAAAGAAATAAATCAGCGGCGATAAAAGAAGACGTCGAAGGTTGGCATTTCCATGTTTTGTTTATCAACAAACTGGTTTACGTAAATATTCAGTAGATTAAGTGGTTTGAAACCTTTTTGAAACTACGAAGTGATTGTGATCATAAGGAAGGTTGCATTAAGTGCAAGAGGTAATTAAAAAATGCACTGCAAGCACATTTCAATTGACAAAATATTACATCTATTCATGCTTTAGTCTCTTTGTCCATAGAAACGTTTGAAATACTGGCACCGCACAACATAAAACTGTTTTTTCAGCATCATCTTTGATGTTTTTTAATTCTACATACTAATTTTTTTTTTTCATGGAGTGTGTATATGGATCATTGACTTGAACCACTGTACTAGAGTATACAACAGTTTATCTTAATCCTTTTGGAGCGCCTATGATTAGAGAAACAGTCACAAAAAACAACACGATTAAAATTAAATTGAAGTAGATTTTTCAAAACTATTCTGTGTCTTCGTTCGTGATTTTAGAGCCTTTTTTTCATTATTATTATTATTGTTTGAATTGGCAACTCTACAAATCGTTATTATTTGACTTACTGGCTCTTACATAACCATGGCTTTAAAAAACACGAACATGTTTTACTAAGCGATTTTACTCTCTAAATACAAATTTCATATATTTCAAGCATAAATAGTGATATCAGCTTGATATAACTCCTTTAGGCTGATGCCGTAAAGCCTCGAAAAACGATTTTTGTCTCTTATTTGTGTTCGCTCGCCTGACCTGCACATCTAATGTTAATTAATATTAATTGTATAATGTTGCACGGCGTTTGCATGCGCCATCTTGTTTGTTATGACAGTTGATCCATTTCATGTTTACCACTGTCATTATTACTTCGGATGTCTGCCCCGATGATTTGGCGGCGCAAAATGTCAGAGCGGGCAGTCAGTCGGAACGCGCCCGCCATCGTTATGGGAGCGCCTAAGGGCGTCCCTATAACAGGCGACGTTATTTACAAATAAACGCGTAATATGTGAAACAGAAATAAGTGTTTGTATTGTGAACCTGATCCTGCATCTTTGATCCAGTTAATCGATGTCCTAAATGGAAGAGGAGGATATCAACAGGATAAAAGCAAAAATACTATATATTGGTAGAATCGGCAATGTGTAAATAAAATTGTCGATATTGATGCTTTTCGACAGATGTTATCAAAACATGTTTTTGCATTTGGATAATTCGACGGAGCAAAGTGCTCCGCAGAGCACCGGTTAGGAACCAATGTGCTGAAGACATTTGGATATGGCGCGTGCGGCGTCGGTGGCGTGGGCGGTTCTTGTCTCACCATAGGTCAGGCTTCGGCATTTCCATTCGGAACAGACGGGCTTGGAAATCATCTTGATCGACTTTGGCAAATGATGCTAAAAACTTTCACACGACCTGCCAGTGGCGCAGCGTTTTAAAAAGATTCGCAGCGTGAAGTTTACTGTGAAAAATCGCTTGATGATTTGTCTTAAATAAAACCGATATCAAAGTCTTGAAGAAGGAGCACACGACGAACTAATATTGAAAAAATATATGCAGTTAACCAATTTATAGTGTATACTGTTATAGAGTCGGTTTTCCATATCCCTTCACGCTCCATTCTACTTGCTATTCGGATATACAGAAGAGTGGAGAAGACTCGCATTGATCTCACAGAGATAGATGTCTACTAGTTTCAGGACACTTAGTCATAAACTACTCAACTGCGAAGAAGAAAAAACGATAAACTACCTGGATTATTGACTATGTCATAGGCATCTCTAGCATGAAACTAGCTAGATGGATTTACATGTAAATGATAAAGTTATTGCAACTTTCTAGTATTTTCTCAGGCCTTAATATTAATAATTGACAGTATATTTACTTCATGGTGTTTCTTTTTATAAATTTAAACAAAATACGGATTATGATACAAACGGCGAAAAATTTCTTTGTCATCAAAAGAGCTCGGTGGTATAAAAAGGTTGAGAACAACTGTATTACATAAAGTTAAGAATATTAATTGTCATTTCTTAGTGAATCTGCTTAGTAAGAATAGTAATTTAAAGTTGATCAAATAGAAATAAGTTAAATAATATTTGAATTCACACGTAGAAAGGTGAAAGTCATCTAGGCAGAGTAAATGATGTGAAATAAAACATAGTATTTTTAATTGAACTGATTAAATTATTATATTTATTAAAGAAAATTATTTAAACGCTTTTAAATTTCTTTGTTTTCCTGCAACGATGGCCAACTAACTTTATACAGGGTATGTTGGGGTACATTGAGTTGAAGATAAGAAGGGATATGTGCTTAGCTATGCATTTCTTCCGACTGTTGCGTGGCGTGTTCGAGAATCCTGAAATTTTGTTGAAAATCGGTTTGTGTGTCCTCGATAAATATCTGAGAATAAGGAAGCATAGATTGTTCGCTATCCCAAAGAGTAACACAAACCCTGCCAGAGACTATGCCTCTTGGGAGAGGGATCAGACTGTTTAACCAAATCGCCTCGGATGTTGATATATTTCACGTAAGAGAGGCCTAATTCAAACAAGAACTCCAAGAGTTTCTTTTGGAGGAATAATTGGTGAGCATTGGGATCTTCTGTTGCTCGTCTTTATTGCATTGTTCTTAGTACTATCTGCAAGGAAAAAAAATGAAATTGAAATAATATCGGAGATAACGATACACTGCTTACGGCTTAATATAGAAGCCATGAACTTCAAAATTGGCAGTGAAATAAATTCAACGATATTACATCTAAATAAAACAAATATTTGCTCAAGCATTGAAGATGCATAATACATACGAGTATGTAACAATCCCTGACATTGATACACACGCATAGCGTTTTTCCACAGCACCTAGGTATATAAATAATCATCAGGTGTATTTTTTTAAATTGCATTTACGGCTAATGACATTTTAATAACCGTCCGATGGTTAGGTATTTACCTAGATATAAAACCGGTCTCTCGCAGATTTCATCGAGCTACCGGGCAATAGGAGAAGAGAGGCTGTAATTACTATCTGGTATAAATACCACCTCTACAGCACTACACGTGAAGTAGCCTCAAGTTAGTCTAATAGGTGAGAGTATAAGGTCTGCTACTTTGCCTTGCCTCGGGCCTACTTCGGCTAACTTTGCTGTAATTATTATCTACCACAAGTGTCTGCCGTTCAGTCTGCTCTCGGCTAAAACACGTTACGTTTTTTTTTTCGCAGCATTAATGATACGAGAGCAAAAGCCATATGCCATTTGAAAAGCAATAAAAACTTTCACTGGGCTTCTTCTGCATCTCTCCGTCGTATTTGCAGCCAGTGGCGTTCGTTAGATACACTGACACGACGCCATAGAAATCAACGTAGTTTAACAAGCTAAGTACAGTATCATTATAGTATTAAAAGTAAAGTGTTGAACGGCCCACTACAGGATTGACTCTTTTCTCATACCCTCTTATTGTTGTATTTAAATTGTATAACGATTCTTCGAAATGATGTGTCGTATTAAATGTCAAACCAAGGTTTCCCACGTTAACTGACAGATGAACCGATGTTGCCAGTAAAGTAAAAAAAACATTAACGTTAAAAAATGTATATATGTTTCATTGCAATTAGGGAAATTGGTTGCTAGGTATAATATAATATTCTCTAGTAACATAACAACATATATTCATTGCTATTTGCTGTCGACAGATTTTTAGAACGACAAGATAAGAACAAAAAGCAGCTTCGTTTTATGTTCTCCTGCGACACAAATAAAAGGGCATGCAGTTAGCATAATCAGGAGAATATCAGCGATCCACTAAGTCAGAGGCTGATGTGGTGGGTAAAAAATCATTATTGTATAACAGACTAAGCGTCTAAATTCAAAGATTTAAGATGTATAAATAGGACGCCATTATTTTTTGATACACTTACTTTTGATACAGAAATTTCTGTGATGAAGACCGAATATTGTCATTTTTTTTTTGTTTAAGGTAAAATAAATATCAAATGTGCTTCTCGACGGGTTCTTTGCATTGGCGACCTGCTTTTCAACCATCCACCACGCCTCCAAATGAAAAATCCCGCGATCTGTTATTGCATTAATTAGACAGGGGGTGTCAGTTTTATTATATCGATTCAGCCTATCTAATCTAGTATTGTGAGATAGAAGCATGAAGCTTTAATCAAATGCTGCTCATGTAATCAAGGAGTGAACAAACTTGAGTTTTTTTTAAATAAAAGACTATTTTTAGTGAGATATCAACGAGCTATAAATAACGTATAACCTGTTAATTTCTTCAATATCGTCCGACAGATTGTAACCCCACGTGTTCTTTCTTCGTCGCTCTTTGTATGAACTTGAATGCTTGAGAATACCGTTGATTGAATACGGCTGTCTCAATACCGTACACGAGTATTGTGAACTTACAATGATAATAACCACTACAGTTAATCTGTACTGCAAGCTAATCGAGTAATAAGCCTTTATTGGTGAGACAGATCACCTAACCCAGTGATAATTAAACTTTGAGAAGCAACGGAATACTTGTGAGAGTAAATTTATTATTCAGGAAAGGTAATTCTTATATTTTCGTCTCAGAGACTTCAAATGCGATTCGACTCTATAGCAACATCAATAGTCCGTATGTTACCACCCATAACAAGATTTAAGTCAAACACATAGAAAGGCATCAAATATAGAAAGCAATAGAAATCGTCATCATCAGTGAGTTTTCCTCATAAGTCTCCATCCATGCAAACCTTTTGTCTTTTAAATCCAGCCTCCTTATGCTATTCTTATGTCGTTCTTGTTCGTAGTATCAATCCGGTGGATTGGTTTGCAGCAGCAAAATCTTGCATCTCGATCTCCACTCTTTTCGATCCTCTGCAACCCGCTTTAGCTCAGCATAAGAGCTACAACTCGTGTCCTCGAACAGTTGCTGCAAATACTCCCGTCTGGGGCGCCCTCTGCAGTTTCTACCCTCAACCATCCCTTCCAAAATGTCGAGAAGAAGACCATCGTGGCGCATAATGTGACCGATTCTTACTAGTTGCTTATCTTCCTTTAGTATGCTGAGAACCTCATTGTTCTTGACGTGGTCTCTCCAGGAAATTCCGAGAATTTTTCTGTATGACCACATCTCAAAGGCCTCTTGTGTCGTTATCTATTTAATACTGGGTCAGCTGATATTATTTGTATATATTTGGGCGCTACTGCACATTTAGTTATTTATTTATTTATTTTATATATATAGCGATATTCTCCTGTATCTAGTTTCATTTGAAATACTGTTTACAAACAATCACGTGTCGATGATGTATGACGGTGTTTAATGGAGGTTTTGAACGTTTTTACGATGACGACTGTTGCTTCCCTGCCGCAGCGTTGCTGGCCATGTGTTCAGGACACGGAAGTCTGAGAGCATTGCCGGAATGCACATAAATGCATGCCGCTTCATGTGTAGCGGTCATAAACCAGTGATCCGCGGACCGACACCAATCCGCAAAACTTATTGCCGATTAGCGAAAAAAAATCACGAGACTACATCGCACTACCAAAACATTGAATTAAATTTAATATATAATATTTATTTGACTTTCGATAATCAAGTTTACTGTTCCGAGGATGTACAACGAATTCTCGACAAAGGATTTTCGTTCGTACTTTTACTTAAGGTATCAAAAGACACGGCTCAAATGAATAAGTTTCCTACAGTCGACAATGCAACTGGTGATACCTGAGGCTACTTTACGGTTGAATATGTGGAGAAGCGCAACTGAGGGAAATACTTTGATTGCCTCGAAAGAGGACCTAGCTCCTGGACACGACCAGGGGTGGAATATATGGAGGTCCCTCAACAGACTTCGTATCGAAGTTTGCAAGACGAGGACACAAATGAAAGGCTGGCAGTTTTACAGCGGGCCGACTGAATGTGACTGCGGCGTGGATATATATATATATATATATATATATATATATATATATATATATATATATATATATACTTACTGTAAACACAAGTCGAAACAGTCAAAAACTATAGAAACATAAGGCAATAAATATTAACAACTACATATACGAGTATATTCTTCTAAGATGAGTTACTATCGAAATAAATTCAGTATTATATTTTATATATACTTATTTATAATCTGTTTTAAGTTCCAATGGTTCAAGTCAATAACTGACTTAACGTAATTTAATCTACCGAAATACACAAAATAATGAACAAGTTATATATTTTAACAATTTTCACAGGTCCGCCCATACCATGTTGAAAGCACCGGTTCTCGTCCGATGATCGAAGCTAAGCAACATTGGGCGCGGATAGTACTCGGATGGGTGAGGTCCGCGAATGCTAAAAGGTTAAAGATCACTGGTTCAAGCACAGTGTTTGTTTTACGACCGACTGTGCGATTCAAATACACTATAATTGTAATGTATTTTCAAATGCTACTATTTAATGCTTTCGCGGAATTTTAAAACTAACACAATATACTGTGGGCTTCAACCCTGGCCGCTACCGCGATCTAAATGCGTGAATATTAAAAAGTCCTACCTTGGTCAAGTAATGAGATCTAAATGCTTTGATAAAATAATCGTATTTAATCGATGCTCGCCTTCAATGGTTTCTTAGATCAGTATCTTTTGTCATTTTTTTTATCAGATAGATACGTTGTTACCATTTATCGAAATGAAATATCCAAACAAAACCTTAAGATATTTAACGAATTGAAATGTAAAAATATCACTCCGATTGCTCATTGAATATAATGCGATAATTTAAGATGTATCCATTAAGATAAGCGCACGTGGAGAGACACTCAGATCAGCCAGAGCAAATAGAAGCACTCTGCAGCTGACGGGAGTTAGTCCTAGCACGGTCTTTGGCAATCGTGCTTTCAGCTACGCGGCACCAATGGCCTGGAACTCGCTGCCGGTAAGCATAAGAGAACTTAAAGCGGAGGCATCCTTCAGAAGCAGACTCAAGACCCACCTTTTTACTCAGAGAGGCAAAGAAGCGCTTTTGGAATGACCATTCGGTCATAAAAGAGCGCTATACTAATACTGTCTTACCCATAAAATAAAAGTCACCCAGCGTGCTATGGAAAGATCCATGCTCGGAGTGTCGCTAAAAGATAGAATCCGAAACGAGGAAATACGCAGAAGAACTCAAGTAGTGGATGCTACCCAAAGAATAGGCAATGGGGAAGAAAAGTACTGGAATGGCGCCCAAGAACTGACAAACGAAGCATTGGCCGACCCCCTACAAGATGGACTGACGATGTAAGAAGAATAGCGGGAGTGACCTGGATGCGGAAGGCGGAGGATCGAAGAGGATGGAGACTCATGCGGGAGGCCTACGTTCAACGGTGGACGGACACAGGCTGATGATGAAGATACAAATACTGATATAATAATAATTAGAAACTTCTTTGTGCACCAAAATTAGTGGGTAAAAAGATATGTTCTGTCTCACAATTAAAAACCTACAAATTAAGAATACCTAGAAGCACCGTTTGAAAAGAGACAACAATATGCTTATGATTCAAAATGAGAGTATCTAATATTTTAGTGTATCAGAACAATTATATAAATAAGTAATACTCTTTAAGCTTCACCTGGAATTCGACCTCGACTTCTCCTCGCATGAAAGTTAAGCGTTTAACCGCTAGTCCTTATCACATACTCGTATACATCAAGTTTTAAATTCGTCGTAAACTCATAATACTTTTGATTCCCACGTAAAGGCATATTACATAGGGATAGTCCTATCGTTTAATTCCCCAGTCATAAAAAGAAAAACTATCATAATAAACCATAATAATTTATTGTTTCTATAAAATGTCTAAGTGATTTAGAAGAGACAACCTTGGCCCCACCCAAGGCAGTATCTATAACAATGTTTAATCATCAATTATCGCCATTAGCTTGTGGTCAACGCTTTCAGCAAACCTTTCGCATGTGATCTATCCCTCTCGATCCTCTGCCTTCCTAATCCATAATCCTTCTACTATTTTTCTAAGTAGTCTATTCACCAATGAAGTGATTTACAACCCCGACTGCTAGTTCTTAGGCGTTTTTTTTTTTTTTTTTTTTTATCAGAAATATGGTACATAAAACATACATAATGTTATTACTATAAGTTTACAGACATATTGATATCTTTTTACTTAAAACTATTAAATATAAAAAACAAAAAATAACATAAATACTCAAATTATTGTCATATAAATACATAGTGTCTTTTAATTACAGCACTATTTTTACTAAGTCTTACTAAAAACTAATCTTAAAAAAATACACTTAAAAAAATACACTTAGGCATTCCACCAACACTTTTCTTCTTCATCAAGCATCAAATGTTCCTAAAAAAAAGTACAAAACAATTGTAGCAAAATTAGTATATATAGAAAATAGCATAGTATATGATGTATAATATATCGTAAATTAAAAGAAATAGTGGACGTGAGATTCGAACTGCTGACAATGAACCCCATGAATCAATAAATGTAATATAAATGTATTTTTACGTAAACACTTAAACGTAAATACCGACAGATTGTGGTGGAGAAATCTCATTTGCGGATTCTATGACATTTACCATTTGCATTTCGCTAAGCTCTTCGTGTGGAATGTGATCCGCCAACATATATATACATCTTCATTAGTATATTGCAATCAATATTAAATAAAATATTGTTACTTACATTGAAATGTATTCGAAATTTGTTTTTTTTTAGAAAAAATCAAACAAACAAATTTAAATAACGACGCAGAATCAGCTTCAAAGATAATGCAATAATTCTCAGTAGAGATGCGAAAAACTACCAAAAAATAAACAAATAATTCAAATAATTCACCCGTTCGTTCCAAACAAAAGACATGCGGCAGTAAGAATTTAATATATTACATATTGGGATTAGTTCAGAGGCTTACCGACTTGCCCCTTTGTGGGTTGATTCGTTTTGCTCCAGTGGCTGCATTTAAAGCTCGAAGGGCGATTCGTTTCGAATGCGTTAGGAATTTCCTTCCCCTCGTATGTAGACACGCGGACCAGTAAGCCTAGAACTGTTAAACATGGTGTGTTTGTTCTTCGGCTGTTAAATAGCGATTTGTGGTGCTGTAATTATGGGCTCTGAAATGAAGATAGAATAGCAGCTCTGCACGATGTGTAAGTAATGCATATTTTAGTTGTTTGGTCGTATTGGCATAAGATATCCGGACTGTCATGAAAAGACCACAGTCGCTGGCATAATCTAAAAAAGAAGATCGTGCGAACGTGCTCGTACGAGATTGATTAGCCTCTTTGAGAGTATAATCGAAGACATTTAATATGGAATAAGACAACTCTAGATGGAAGGATATAATGTACAAGGCTAGGCGCTGTTGACTGTCATCACACTCAGAAGTAAGTAAAATGATAAGAGAAATATCACCATTCCTGCAGCATATTTAATTTACAATATAAATACTTTTTTTAGCAAGTAATGTTTTGTCGAGCAACAGGGCTTGGTTTCGATTTCTGCGAGGTAACAAATGCTTAATCGATTTGGAAGCATTAAATTGGTCATAAATACATATTTAAATATTCCTGTTGGTGTATTCTGATTAATAACTCATTAATTAGAAGTGGTTTGTAGACGACAGTTGCCCTTTAAGCACCGTCCGTTGAGTTTCATCAAAAACTGTTGAAAGAATCTCTAAATTTCAGCCTGTAGTCTCATTACACTACAGGCTGAAACGTTTAACCATAATCAAAAATGGCAAACATCATATAACTCGCAGATCTCTTTACCAAAGTGAGGAGGTGTTCTCTTACAGTTGCTTTAATAAGAAATTTATATAAAAAAAACGTACACTTTTCCCATCTCGCATTATTATGTGAGTATTTTATTAGAACCACGTATTTTTAATGGCTGTGGTTTTGACATTGGAATTTAAGTAAGTCTCTTGGTGTACGTGGAATGTCTTCTTGCGGTTTAAAGATCTATTGTAAATCGGTACCACGTCGTAAAGATCGTGCTTCACATAGTCTCGAAGACTCTTGCTTCTGACTTGAACCGAATACATACTTCCAAGAATGACTGCCTCACAGCGATTTCATACAGTAGATGAAACGCTAGGCTTATAATAACAAGCATTATCATCTATAAGGCGTCATCATCCTAAATATTAAGAAGCATTAAATTATTGAATAGAGTAATCAGAAATATTTTCATCGATCTGTAATACTTGATATCTGAGATCTTTAAAAAATGCTATTAACAAATGACCAAAAATTCCTCAGATCCTGATGGGTGGCATTTCTTATCTTGTGATGTCTTTTTTCATGGGTAACTATGCATTGTATGTAATGGCGGATGCAGAAATAACTTCAAGACGAGGCAAGAATAACAGTAAATGACATGTGTACAGGCAATTCATGGCGACCAAATGCTCTAAAAGAAGTCGTTCTGTCTTTGAAATATAATTTGATAATATACATCAAAACGTAGGAAATATTCAATAATATATTATGCAATAATGTTAGGTTTATGGGCGGGATATGTCTCACTAAGAAACTAGAATCTATGGAGATGAAAGATGTTTAAGTGTCGCCCAAGAATTGGCAAACGTAGAGTTTACCATGCTTGTTGGACTGACAATATCAGAAATATAGCAGGAGGAGGATGCTGGTTGCGGAAGGCAGTGGATCGAGTCTCATGTGGGAAGCCTAAGTTCAGAAGTGAATGATATTGAAAGTTACGTCGATTATATATAGGACACGGTAAAAGAACTGCCTTGATAATAAAATGATAACCAAGAATAAAATAGTATACGAATTATTTTGCACCGTGGCACAGAGCTGGGAGGGTTGGAGCCGAATGGTAGGAACAGTAAAGAATCTTTCAGTTATTCACAACGTTCAGTTGTAAACACTACATTGATTACTTATTTCACTTAATTGATTTTTTCACTTAATATTCTCATCATTTCTATAGCAACATTCGAAGCGAGTCCCCACCCTTATATGGGGCCGAATGGTGATGCTATTACACTTGAATGATACGACCACACTGGCCCAACATTTGAGACCCCCGCGAACGCAAAAGGCACAACACTTTCGTTAGCATCCGCGATAACCATCAGAGACTTTTAAAAAAAAGTATAAGCAATCAATTTTCTACGTGACAAGACCAAAAATATTACCATTTGTTCCAATGCAACACATCCAAAATATAATTCTTTGTCTCAGTTTATTTTTTATTCAAATAAAACGATTACACTCCGTGGTATTGTTGTCATATAAAACGCAATGTTGTGAAATTATTAATTGATTTCATTTTAATGGTTCTATAAGTTACTTTTTTGCATACTAATTACAGTTTCATAATTGATCAATTAATTAAATAACGATAGTATTATTATGCAACGATTAGTCAATGCAAGTATATGAAGTACTATGCTCAATATTACTAGGTCACAATACTCTTAAATCTTACTCATATATGTCTCATATTCAGAAAGTGTCTTGAATAAATTAAATAAAAAAACTAATTTTTTTATTTATATTTTGGCATTCATTTTGAGATCCACATTTTAAAAATTAAACAGATAAATACTTTCTAGCTTGTTTTAACTCGAGCACTATTTAATTTAATTGTTGAAATACCGCAGTTTCGCCTTCAATGAAAGCTTCATCAGTTTCCCAACAGTTTCCAAGCATACTGATAT
The DNA here is from genome assembly GCA_022606575.1 of Glossosoma conforme. Taxonomy (NCBI): domain Eukaryota; kingdom Metazoa; phylum Arthropoda; class Insecta; order Trichoptera; family Glossosomatidae; genus Glossosoma; species Glossosoma conforme. The sequence goes on along the minus strand of JAGTXR010000021.1, from coordinate 2,127,807 downwards.
AAATAGTTTAACAATTAAAAGAAGTATGTAGGAAAGTAGGAAGAGGGGATGCGCGAAGTTTAAGGGATTTAAAAAAGGGGTTTATACTATTTTTTCTATTTTACACAATGATATTATCACATAACAAAAAAATATCTCAATGTTTTAACAAAAGTTACAAAAAAAACAAACATTGTTTCTTAGGTAAGGTCCAAAAAATACTAAATTTGAAGGCTAGAAGCAAGGTCTATGAAGAAAAACAGCTGTAATTTCATTATGCTCACCCATGGCATTTAGATCGTTCCAGCCAGATCTAACTGTTCATTCGTAGTTTGATCGACTAAGGCATGGAAGGCTGCCGAATATTTTCCTTAATCTCATAGGTTCTTACATTGATGCTGATAAGTACACCCGTGCTCGTAGACATCTATTGTTTTTGATTCCAGTTGATGCCTGTGGAGCTTCAAGCACTCAATTTGGTACAACGGCAATGGCGCTTCTAAATGACCTACCAGCACACCTCGATCCTTTTCTTACATCCTTTTCCTCTTTTGTCGATGGTATTGTTCTCCTAGATCTCTATGATCTTTGACACGTGTCATCTTCTTCTTTTATGTTATTTTATTATCTTTTGTTTATTGTGTATTGCATATGTACACTCTATTCTTATTATTTTGTACCTTGGAACTTCGGTTCTGAGTAATAAATAAATAAATTGTTGCTTATGAAATGAGTAGGTTAAATAATATCGTCATTCATGAAAATTCACTATCGTCTCATTTTTATCTAAGTACATAGAGAATGTACGTACTCATTGTGTCACCTGGTGTAAATCACCTGTCCAATTTGGTAAAGGTGGATAACAAAGCTTTCACAGTGCACTGGAAACATCGCATCAGGTGGGTGCTGTGCACACAGTAAATATGCTTTAATTCTTATCGATAAGATAACATATTGAATAACTAGATAATACGAAATTTGCCGGTTTCGATATTATCAACGAGTACTTACAACAATGTTTAACTCTTCGAAACCTTTCCAACATGGTTCACGGGACGTTTTTTTTCCTAGTAATAAAATATACATCAAATTCTTTATACGCATCAATTCATTCAGAAGAATATCGGCAGAAGCGGGATGCGAACCGCGGGCCTTGGAACCAACCTTTGCCCATGTCTTTATATACCGCTTAGCCCTCTCGGCTATTTCTCTGCCTGAGCTGACACGCGTTAGAACTTGTATTTATACCATTGTTTTCATCGTACGACGATAGATGTCTCTATAGTATATATTCAGAGTATGTATATTATTATTTTCCACAAATTCCCGTCACTCAACTCTATCAGTTGCCACTGTCTTGACTGATCCACAGACATCACGACACCTGAACGTCCACCCTCAAGGTAGAAGTCCGAGGACTTGAAGAGACTAGTAGCCAAGGCATATTTTAGGTGAATAGTTAATCGTTTTTTTTAAAGGAGGTCAGATGACTATCCCGACGCTTTCAAGGCCAGGACCACTTGGTTCAAAAGGTCAATTCTATCGATGTGCTATTTCCGCTGGACTTTATATATACAACTAATTTTGCGAATTTTATATACGCACTAGAGCTGGAAGAAGCGGTTCTCAGATAATCTGCGTGATTTGGCGGCAATTTTTTTTGACTCGGGCATTCAAAAGCTCGTATACCGCATGCAAAAATGCATTGATCTCAGTGGCGAAATGTAGAAATATAGGTAAAAGTCTGAACTTTCCAAAAATGTACGCATTCATGGAATTAAACATGTTTTACACCTTGAAAAATCACTGGGAAACTTATTTTACGGATAGCCCTCGTATATACTCTGACATCAGCACGATGTAGCCCTTGATAACTGGTACCGAAAACCTCGATAAACAATCTTTCGTCTTGTATTTTTGTCGCTTACCATACCTTTATGTATGCGGCCACATTGGGGCAAGTTACATAGTTTTGCCACCGGCAGCGCTGGCGGCCGACCGACGGGCCGCGGAAGTGCGGACGGCCGGGCAGTTGGTCCCGACCTTTTTTTTTTCAGCTTCGCCGGGGATCGATTTTCGACCTCTCAGATAGCAAACGACCGTTTCAACTCTCGGTCATGTCCCTCGGCGTGTAAGTATCGAAAGGATGATAAATGACAAATATTCAACAACCAATATCGACCATCAAGCATTGACCCCGCAACGTAAAGAAATCAGACAGCACATTCGATTTCGTTTTAAGCACCGATTTCGCTCATTATTCACATATAAAGTATTTTTTTTCTTCAATCAAGTTTTTACATGTTGGTATAGTTGGTACGTCAAAGCGGTCGCTTTGCGTATAATTTTGGTATGGTTGGTACATCAAATACAATGGTCAAAGCGTTTTCTTTGCAATCCAAAGGTCGTAGATTCGATCCCTGATGGAGATTAAAATAAAAATGCATTTTTAATCGATTTCTCAGCTCTAAAATACCCCCGGTTGGTGTGAATTTGATCCCTCGCGCGTAAACTGCCAGTCGCAGCCTATTAATTAAAATTGGTGGTAGACGAAAGTCGTCCCGCGAAGACCACCTATTCATAGCAAATTCCTGTAATAATAAGGATGATGCGTGAATCTCGGGCTGTAGTCTATAACGCGGATCGACACTCCACATGCAGCGCTTAGTCATATGCACCATGGTAAGTGTCATAGTTTTCCACAGATGAGACTTCAGAATTACCATCACCATCTGTCGGTATTCTCCTGTATGTGTTTATATAAAAAAAACATATAACCCAGGGATATTGGCCAGAAAAATGTTAGACTAGTTCGTACGACTATCCATAACATTTCTCAGGATTTGACTAAGACTTATCGCGTTCCAGTGTGTGTGTGACAGTCTTGGGTTTTATCCCTAGTGAAGCGTAAAAATACGTAGACTTTAAAAAATATATTTAAAAAATACGTATATAAATATCGAGGAGTATGGCATGTAGAAGCAAAGCACTCGACAACCATCATTATTACCATACCCGCTCCCATAACTGGAACATATGGCTGTCACGAACTGCAGCCACAAAGCTCTGTCAACCGCCATAGTCTTCGCCTCAGAGACTAACCCTTACCTGTAAAAATGCTTATATAATAAAATGCTATATCACCCACTCACGGTGAGTCCGCTTTAAAATGATGAATTTTTTGCAGATCAACACTTCACATGCAGCGCTTATCCGTATTTGATAATGTCAACCGACATAGGACCCATAGATGAGATGTTTCATGTATCGAAGTCTGACGGTATACTCCTGTAGATATTCCGGTATTCAAGTTTGTTGTTTACTGGTTAACATAAAATCATTATCTTTAGGCTTAAGCCGAACAGACAGCCGTAAGTAGGTATTACACTTATTATATTGGAATGCAACGAGTTTCGGGATCGTTGCGTGTAATACTAGGGTGTATCAACAGCTTTGTGAATTTCACGCGATATAACATTTTTATTTGTTACTAAAACACATACAGGACAATACCTAATACAAATTAAATTGTGGATTCTAAGAAGATTACCATTTTAAGGGAAGACTTAGCGCTATACGTTGAATAATGATCCACTGATGTCCTTTAACTAGAAATTAATTTAAAATATCTTTTAATATAAGCTTTGTCGAGATTGAACCGGTTACCTGTAGGATGATAGTTAAGTGCTTTACCTATAAACTACAAACATGCGGCAACTTAAAAGGAACATTGCTCTCTTTCAGAGAAACTTATGAAAATCAAGTGAAATTTAATTAAATTGGCTACGAAGTGCGTCTAAAAGTACAATAAATATATTCTCTTGATTAAGTATCCCTAGTCTATTTTATATTTCCTAACCTGAAGAAATACTATGGCGGAAAAATATGAATATGTTCAAACAATGAAATCATCTAACAGGAGCTATATAAATCTTTTTGCTCGTATATACTAGTATATCAACAATAAATAATATAAACGTAGGACATACTTGTAGTGTAGTATTAATTCCAAATGAAACGTAAGGAGACAATGTGAAAATAAATACAAAAAAAAGGTTCTTTTTTTTAGATAATTCAGAAAGTCGCAGGCTTCATGATCCACCTCTTACGCTGGTACTATACGGTGTATAGGTTCCGTAAGGTCCATGGCAGCTGTGTTAATAAATGATGCGCTTACACAGAGCTAGTAAAACTTTATAAACATGACGACCTAAATAAAAAATCCCGCGAGCATGGCTTAGTAGACATGTACTCGATCCATAAGGCATCAGACCTAAGCTAAGATTTCTATTCACTTTTAATAAGACCTGATGTTATGTTTTGTTAGGTTGGCAAAAAAAATTAGTGAATGACTCGAGTGACGAGATTTGTTAATCTTCGCTTCAAGTTATTCCCAAGAAATTCTCTCTTCATAATACCGCATTATTTAAACACAATACAGAAGAATACCACTAGACTTATGATGAAGAAATCTCACCTGTAAATTATATAACGCTTGCGATATTGAGGATAACTATGTAACTGTATATAGAGTTTTGATTGCTAAAATAATTACACTACATCTAGCACTCGCGCAACGTCCGTTTTTAACTTAATTTAGTTTATTATGCTATGTCAGACATTTTGCACTGGTGATATTTATAAACATACTCTTATAAAACTATTCAAATTGTTAGTCGGGGCTTGAACCGGCGACCTCTAGCATGATAATCGAGCGCTTTAATTAACTGTAGGTCAGGCCATCTCTATGCTTCCTACCTGGAACATACGTCTGCCACAAACTATCACAAATTAAGTTGTGCAGCTGGTACTTAGACAAACAATACAACTACAATACATATTTACTGCATTACTAAAGCCTGTGTAGCGAGCAAAGTTGACTTACAAGAAGAGCCTCTCGCATTATTGCATTAAGCCATTCAGCCATTATTCAGTTACACAATGCGGCTCACAAGGAGCTGTATTGTTATACATTGTCGTAGCTTACTTACGTCACGAACTTATCTGTCACATTAACCCAAATATAATAGGAACAGATTAACGACTGCGAATCGGGAAATAATAAAACACATAACACATTAAGTCATAACGCACTATGCTGCATTCTACATATGGATCTTTTAGTACATAAATATGATGCACCGGCTACCAAATATAATAACGCTATATTATAATATATATATTGATATCGAAAACTTCGATATGCGATCTTTCGTCTCTTTTTGTTCGCTCGTCGGACATGTATGTGTCGCCATATTGGTTTTTTGACAAGTCCGGTCACGGGTGTGACATTGTTTATGTACTGTCTGTCATTGGTGCGCCATTAAATTCTGTACATCGCCACTTGCGACGCTGGGTGTCATCTATCATCTATCCGGTGGTCAGGTCAGTGGTGCGCCTACCGCGACGAGTATCGTGTTGTGATCCGGCTGGGGTCTGAAAGCATACGCTCTGCCTCGGACCGAAACTTTGTCAATTTTATATTTTAATACACGTGCTTCTCAAAAGTCTGTGTGTTGCTCATCCACTCATCTGTCCACTACGTGTCCTAATAATGATCCCGGAAACAAGAAGTCGTTCTTCCTTAGTAAAGAGGATGTTAATATATTTTTCCTATAGCGTTTACGGAGATTTTTTCATATAAACCTGGTACCTTCTGTGTTGTTGTTTTGTGTTGAATCGCCGTCTGGAACATTTGCTAATCATCTGCTATTACGAAAAGTTACAGGAGGGTCGACTGGAATACACCGTGATGAATTGACGTTCATGTCTCTTCTAATGGATCATCCACTAGTATGTCGCACTTGCACCTCTAATTCTCTTATATCTGAACTAAGACACGGTGTTTTCGACTTCCTTTTCCGCCGCTCACAATGTATTAATAGGTGCGCCACACTTGGAGCTAAATCTCAGATCATTAATAAAGATTTGGAGCGATAAACGCTTGGCTGTTTATCTGATAGTACCGCAGCGAACAGCCATACATGATACGTGTAGTGGTTCAGTGCAGGTGCACTCGGTATTGACGCTCTCTGATACAGTAGAGCAGTACTCCGCAACCTTTTCTCACCTATGGCACACCAAAGTTCTTCCTTAAATTCAGCGGCACACCAAAGCTCTTTTTTGAATTGAGGCGGCACACCAAAAGCCAAAATAATAGATGATAATTTGATCAACCATACAATCTTGTAGACTTTTATTTCATGTGGAGCATAAAAAAAGCACACTAGGCCTGTCTACATAAGTAGGCGACAGGCGCCGAAAGATTGATGTATAATTATTTAGTTTAATATTGTCTAATTTGACAGCGGCACACCTGTATCGGCTCACAACACACCAGTGTGCCGGGGCACGCCGGTTGCGGAGCTCTGCAGTAGAGGTTTGGAGCACACGAATTTAAACCTCAACACATCTATCTTTTCTACAAACGACCTTTAATATATATAGTCGGGTGAAGCATTCCTTAGGATTAACTGGTTTCGGGAGCATATAGCTTATTACTCGATATTTTTCACAATACAAATTAATGACAACCACGTTTAGCCTCGAACAGGACTTCCATCATCTCAAAGTGCCTTCTATATAGCGCCTGTGTCGTCCCATTTTTCTTTACGACTGTGAATTTTGACACCTTATCAAAAGCCGATGCAGCCGTATAATATGTTTCGAAAGCAGGTGCCTGGGCAGAATACAAGGGGTACGACGGTTTGACATTGTGACGAATGGTGAGGTGAAAGAGCGGTCAAGGCAGTCTTCAACAATTTGACTGAAGGGTATGGCTTGTAGTTTAAGCATTTGACTGTCAAGACAGCGGTCTCGGGTTCAATTCCTAAAGAAGCTTAAAAATACGAGTGTATCAGATTTAAATTTTACATAAATATCAATAGATATCACAGGTTGATGGAAAATTTATTTAAAATAAAATTAGTGGTAGACCAAAGTCGTTTGGTGAACACTGCACATTCACAACGATTCTCGTTGAAAACGGACAATGCATGAATTCCGATTGCATAATGATATTGATTTATCAACACCATTTAAAATATAGCAAGCAACATAAAATTAACATGCATCTCTACATCACCGTCCGAGTGTGTACTTCTGTATGTAATAACATCAAAAATATATTAGATATAAAGCCCTAGTTACAACTGTATGTACAATAGCATTGGTATAATGTTATTACTGTAATTGTAGTGCCGGGACGGTGGAAATAAATAGCTCATTGTTGACAACTTAAGTCCCCACCATGAATACCATGAATGGTAATAACTTAAATACACGTATTATGTACTTGATATAACAGGTAAGGTCATTACTGTATGCGCATATCTGTGCCGGCACTTTAAAAGTACTTGCATAGAAAATTAATAAAAGAAAAAAAACCTTATATGTTCACGACTTTTCATGGCCACAGCTTTTTACATTTTATAAGTCAATAACTAAATTCGAACGTAGATGAACAAAATTTTCGTAATTATATTCAATATATGTATATACATAAGTTCACTCAGTTCACGTGAACATAACTCTTCTGAACTTTCAAAAGTGATCTCCCTTGCATTATACATCAAACATCAGACCAATGGAACGCATTTTGATAAACATCTTTATACTCCTCTAACACCACAGGGAAGCTTTATAAAGCTACTCCAACATCTGTGTTTCTTTCCTAGTGCAATCTAAATCTCTTCATGAAGCAGATAAATAATTACAAACACTAGCAATTCCTTAAATCCCTGCACGCACACAACCATTACATTTACACAAGGACAAGTATCTGATTGTATTCCAAGTTATGAATAACACCTGGTTTGTCAGAATGTTGAGCGGTGATATCCATGGTAAGGGGTTTGTTTATTACACAATACACCTTGTGCAATTTATGTATATCAAGGTAACACCTACAATACTATTCTGTCTTCTACAATAGTTTACTACAAAAACTATTTTTTACACCTGTAAAAGACTAATTACAAAGAAAGGTGTAAACGTGATAACTAAATTCATTTTTTTAACGCCTGTTACGGTTTTAAGAAGTCACTAGTAAGAGACGACAGATGATATAAATATTGCCTCAAGAGTTAGTGTCTGTTATTCACTTGATCAATGTTGCCGCCTTTACAAAGTAATCTTATCAAATAAATTAAATAAACACCGCTTATCAACAACGTACTTTTAAGACGTAAAAAGCAGTAGGTACCTGATTTACAACAAACAGGTAGGTGTTGTCACTTTTGAATTGAATTTTGAAGAAACAATAGAAAGAAAGGTTTATTTCTATGATTTAAAATGTATAATCGAGAAATAATTGATTTATAAAGTAAAAAAATAAATTTGAAAGATGGGATGTAAATAAATTTGAAAAGTTCTAAAAGTTTTGTTTTTGTTTGACTTACGTTTGGCTGTCTGGAGCAAGTCTTTGACTTCTTTGATGAGGCGTTTGATCTGCTGGCTGGTCTTGTCCAGCTCCTTCTCGTGCTTGTGGAGGTTCTCCCTGAACCACGGACTGTCAGTGAGACAGTCCGTAAACTCGAGCGGCATGAGACCTACGCCCATTATTGCTGAATTGCTTTCGTATGAAACACGCCCACAAACTATTTATTCACTGCCCGGCATCACTGACACGGTCACTGCACAGATCCCGCCGATTCGCGACTGGTGCGTTCAAAATAAATAAACGGCGGGGCAAAACTTTGTTTGGCCGTATCATTTGTGAGGTTAAAGCGGACGTAACCTACCACTGCGGCGTCTAACTTTCAACTGAGTTCAGTTCGAGTTGACTGATCGGTGCTGCCAGTGGTAAAAATGAAGATGATAAAAAAGTAATATTATTAAGGAATGAACGACGGTGCTGCCAGTTTAGGTTAGTATAATTTATTTTACACAGTGAGCGGCAAAACTAAATAAATAATATGCGTAAGATATATTATTTGAAAAAAAAACGCGTTATGTAAAATAATAATAAAATTACTATCATTGGAGTAACTACAAATTATTTCAAAGATAACATATTTTTTTTTAAAAGGAAATATTGTAATAAATTACAGTTTTACCGAGAATTGCCTGTGAACAATGCGTGTTATATTATTTTTTAAAACATTTTTAAAATTCGGATTTATAAATCTGTAAGTACTTACAATTCCTTTATATCCTGTATCCAATGAAATGTAGATTAAATTTTAATGCAATTTATGGTATTTACAGGAATGATCCTTATAAAATATATGTAATTTATTTCATAAAAAATACACCATTTACTAACCTCTAATTATTATCAATACATTTAATTACTTAGGGGGGAGTCTAGACAATTATTTCATTTGAATTTATTTTTTCCCAGTACATTGAACCACACCTTACACCCACAATAAATTATATTGAGGAATATTAAAGATTGTAAAATTTTTAGTTATTTTGAGAGTTTTTGAAACATTAGAAAACGCCAAAAATCTACTCAAGATGGTATTCGAAACACACTGATTCATGAATTGGGACTTTTGGGTTGAGCCATGCGTGGCGAATTTCTTCTTACCGATATTTCGACCGCCATTCCAGGGGTCATACTCAGGGCTTTAGTGACACAAAATCGTCTGCGCTCCGCCATTGTATCTTTTAGTGTGTGGATTATTTAAAAATGGTTGTATTTGTATGATTTAACAAGTTTAAAGTCTGTATTTGGGCTTTTTGTGGTGAATATTTAAAATAAAATGGAGACATTAAATATTATAAATTTTAATAATCATAAAATATGTAGGCATATACAGACGTATTATTGCAATGTAACATTATTGGACAATTTTATCGGTAAAACTAAAATTTATTTTTAAATTTAAAAGATTTTATGTTGACATTTGTTTATTCAAATAGATATTTGTTTGTTATTGTATTGGGTGATTGAAAGTCGAAATTTAAATTATTTATAATTACTTCAATTGTAATAAAAAAATAATTATAGTTCCATTAAAAATCTATTACAAATTCAACAACTACTATTATAATAAAAGAACCATGATAACTAATATTGCTAGATTGAAGTACGCTCCTTAGTTAAAAAATTATACAATGAAAATAAACGTTTGATAAATTGAAAAAGACATGAAAAAAAAAGTTTTTTTTGGATAATATTTTAATAATGAGCTATCAAATAAGTTAAAGACTTTAAATAATTTTATATTAGTGATAATATCACAATTGTCGTCTATTTTTAGAATATTAAATTATTTAATTTTATACATTACAAAACTCGTACATTTAAAAAAAAAAGGGAGTAGTCTACATTTTAATGCAGCTATCAATGGCCTTTAATTGCATATATAAAAGTATAAACATGAAGCCATTTGTTATTTTTAATACATTAAATAAAGTTAAAAAAATGTGGATAAAAATGAAATGCTATAAACATGATTTTATTTTCTGACAAATATACCTACTTACTCGTAGACAAAATAGGTTAATAAATTGAATTCATTATGTTGTGAATAAAACCAGTTTCTTTATTTCCATTAAAAACAGACAGGTAACATAAAAATAATTATTCAATGTGTATAAATTGAAAGAGGACTCATAATACGTTAAATTTTATTTGTAATTGAATTAATTATGAGATTTTATAAGATACAAAATATTGGATATTTTTCTAAACAATCTGAACCAATAAAATAATTAATATTTTTTTTAAACTACATTTAAGCATGATACAAATGAAATAAAAAAATACACAGAATATGTTATATAATAGGTGAGTTATAGAAAGTTAAAGACTAGACATAAATGATTTCGAAATAACCAAAAAAATATAATAAATTAATATTATAAGGTTAAATAAATGTTTATTCTTTTGCGATAAGGTTTTTAAGTTTAAAAAATGATGCTAAAAATATATACACTCAACCAATGTACAATATATACTCAAAAAGATACTTGCATCCATGTAATTATGATTATAGTTGACAATTTATGGCTGTGCTTATTTAAATATAACATATGTAAGCACAAGCACAATAATTCCACCAAACGGTGATGGAGAGACATCAGCGGTGGATTCTATAACTTTTGCCATTTCGGAAGATGGCTAAGTGCTGCATGTGGTCTGCCGACGTCATTAGACTACAACCCGACATTCACGTATTATCCATTTTTAAGAACGTTAATTGTGAATGGGTGGTGATTGTACGACAACTTTCTTTTACCACCAATATGGATTAATAGGCTATGATGACAAGGCTTGAAGACTTTATTTGGAAGTCTTCTTGTTGTCTTTTGAGTCTGCAGCTTCTTCATCATCTTGGCTGCCAGATTCGGAGTCTTCGTCTTCAGAAGAGTCAGATCCTGAGCCGTCCTCGTCATCATCGTCATCTCCAGATGAGCTTGTGTCGCCGGAGTGACCGGCATAACCATAGCATTCAATGGCTGGAAAAAAATTAAAACATTGCAACACCAAAGTAAAGAATTTAAATAATTATATTAAAAAATAGAAAATTTATAAAAATCTACAATTATATATAAAATATACTAGTAATTTATATTTGATACTGTAATGGAATTGAAATGATTAAAAAAAAAAAAAAACTTTGTTAAGTAATCAGTCAATATAATATTAAATTAATAAGATATTTTATATCTTTTATGAAGTATATTGATTAACACTTTTAATGACTTTGTGTTTACAAAATGTCAATGAAAAATTGGGTCTGATTTCTCAGAAAAAAATCTTAACATCATCTATATTAAAATAACTAATTAAAAATATATCTTATTCATTTAATACTGAAAATGGTTCTCAAAACGAATGCTAACAATATAAATAACAGTTAATAAAAAACATATAATCTTACGTCCTGCTCCATAGTCATTGGAAGTTCCAGAGTAAAAGCCATATCCTCCATACTCCTCTCCATCGTCCTCTCCGGTGTTGCCTTGTCGGCCGAACTTATGATTACGAGCTGAAATCACAATCAAGCAATGAAAATTACATATTTATTTAAAAAACATTAAAAAATATTAAACAAAACTACTGATACAAAACTCTAAAAGATTATAATTTCCTTTTCATGCTAGATACTTTCTTCTTCGTAGTATCAATCCGGAGGATTGGTTTGCAGCAACAGAATCTTGCATCTCGATCTCCATTCCTCTCGGTCCTCCGCAACCCTTTTCAGCTCAGCATAAGCGCTACAGTTCATGTCCTCGAATACTTGCTGCAAATACTCCCGTCTAGGGCGCCGTTCTGCAGTAATGTTCGAAAATTCCAGGTGGCATATCTTGTTGGCTGAAGGTTTTTCTTATTTGTCTTGGTTGTTTTGTCTCGAGCAGTCCCCACCCGGAGATCCGATTGGGGGACTATTTTATCTCCGGAAAATTTTACTTGAGATGCAATCATTTTTTTGCTGATACGTGGGATGTCTTTAAGACCTTTAATGTGGTATTTTTCCCTTTATTTCCACATCCTAATGCCGTTGACCATAAAGATACTAGTGTTTAATAATATCCAACAACTGGATAGACCATTTTCAAGACTTCAGAAAAGATCCAGAATTGTCTTGACGGGACAAAGATAAGTTAACTTGGAAGAACGAAGGAATCTATGAATCAAACTGAAAACATTATGTGTATTGGAGTAAACCATTGGGGCCATCACCAAAGGTCGTAAAGCCCACACCTGATGCCCAACTAATGCTCATTTTATTACTGAGAATCTTGGCCATAGCACAATCCTTAATTGTACATTTTTTTCCTGGCCGACTAGCTACTCAAACTTAAAATTGATTTTAGTGAAAAACAAGTTATCTACATTAATGTTATCATTGAGATGGAATCCTAAAACTAGAAGCTCTAGGTCAAACTTTTATATGCCGGGAGGGCATTTCAAATTTTAGGTATGATGTTATAATTTTCTGGATTTAAGGACACTGTGTTGATGAAAATATAAATGCATGTAAATTGTTTCTGCCAAAAATCACTTTTGTTTATAATTATAACTTTTGAAGTAGACTTACTAGACATGCTGAGATCTTTAGTCTGAGATGTTTCATAGTTGCACTTGGGACACGGGATGCCCTTGTTCTTGTCATACTTGAACCCTTTCCTCTTGACGTGCTCGTCGCAGTAGCAGGTCTTGCAGCGCAGGCAAGAGTACTGTCCTAGACGATTGCAAGACTGGCCTGAAAACATAAACAACATCATTCAATATCAGTCATAACAAACATGGGTTGACCCATTCCTCGAGAGCAATTCGTCCTGCCCTTGGAAGCGGCGGGCGAATCATTTGACCACCTTTAAATTGCCAATTAACAAATGACAAATATACCTCTACACTAATTCTAAAAGTGCATGTCAAATCACACATTGAATAGAGTTTTTATGTAACCAAAACGTAATGGTATTTGTGTTTACAACAACAAAAATGTAAGTTTAAATTGAGTAAGAGCTTACATTTGTAATCCTCTGAGTCCAGCACCTGGCAGGAAGCCTGGTGCTCAAACTGGTCATCCTCGCACAGGAAGCCGTCACAGAAGGAGCAGCGGAAGACTCTTCCACCATGATCCCACACACCTGAAAATAAATAAAAAATTCAAATATTTTTCCTGCCGTTTATTGCATTGATCAGGCTAATGTCATTTTCACTAGTGTTGTGCCATCAAATGTTGGGCTTGAAATACCTCTCTCGCACTCGATGCAGACGGCGTCCACCAGGGGGCAGGTGCAGGCGTGGCTGTTGAGGCACTTGCGGCCGTGGCAAACCCACGCCTCGCAGAAGTCACAGATGGCGCCCTGCGTGACAAAAAGACATGACATATTTTACAATTAATGTTTATAATTTGTATAATTTTTTTATTGATTCATTTAAATATTTTTTACAAATAATAAAACGGAGAAACGAGTATTCAATGTATTTGATTGTAAGCATGCTAGTCTAAACTATTAAGTTACTCTTCTTAGATATTTGCATGTGTTTGTACATGTATAGTAGTTGCACATCACCATGACCAAGCATAGACGTATAAAAAAATACATATGCTCAAACCGTAGCTCATTATAGAAATGTCGATAGAATATCTGGCAGTGATCTTAAAAATGACCAAAATGCCTCACAAAGTTGTATGTGAACACAACATTAACGATAATAGGTTCTATTACCGATTAGGATTTCCACAAACTGTGGAATGAAATATACGATGACAAAAATAATGAATTAAAAGGTATTGACTTACCACCATGCCGAGACCCGTGGTGAAGATGCCTGGATGCTTGACGACGCAGTCCCCGGTCTTGAGCATGCACTTGACCTTGCCGCACTGCGCGCAGATGGGCAGCCGTTGCAGAGATTGGCAGAAGTAACAAAACGCCCTGCTTTTTTGTTTCCTAATATAATAATAATTTTGTTATATTACCTTGTATTAACAGGGAATTACTATGAATAAATTTTTATCAAAGAAAAAAAGTAAAATTACATTTTATACTTAAAATGGATCTTGGCATAAAATATTGAAAATAACATATAATATGTTTTTTGCATCCATTTTGAATATTCAATAATGGCTTGTATTTTGCTTGTCATTAACCTAAATCCGCCCAGTGGTCCCGCACGGGACCGCAGATTTTTGTCGTTCAATGCCCTAGCAAGCCAATGTTTGTAATGTCTCGTCGCACAATAGATTCTTCTATGAACTTACTTTAATACTATTATTACAAATTAATGTAATGTGGTCCCATACACTTCCTGTATGGAACCGTAGGGCATTGAACGACGCAAATTTGCGGTCCCATAAGGAAACCACTGGGCGTTTAAAGGTTAATTCAATACCCTTAATCATTAATCAAATTCAATGGACAGTATTTTGAGTTGATTCTGTGTTTTTTCCGTTTTATAATATCCTGTTACTAATTTTATACGGACAGTAAATTCAGTAATAATTTATAATATAAATAATATGAAATGTCAGTTATATATTTGTCAGTGATATTGTAGCTTTGATTGTATGAAACATGTAATGATTTTAAAAAATATTTTAAAGCCTGATACACCACAGTGAAGTGTTACCCAAATTTTTTCGATTGCCATGACAATAGTGAGTTTGTAATGACAGTAATGAGAAATATCTATGCAGGTATTTTTTGACATAGATATGTATTTTCAAAGTTGACCAATAATTTAAATTCATGGAAGTAATCCATAAGAATGGTTTGACAGATAGGTAGAGGTTAAATTGATTAATTCTGATCTACGAAATTTCGTTATTATTATCATTGACGATAATTTCCAAGCGCATATTTACGTGATTGAACATAACCGATTTTTTATGAGTATGTTATATTCAAAATTTATTTATCAATGGCATATGAAAATGTCATCTAATGATAAGGCCGGAATGCAATATAATGGGTACAATAAATAGAAGGGTGAAATGTCAGCGTTGTAAAATAAAATAAAACGGGAGAGAAATGTAAGCTGAATGTCATTTATTACTTCTGGCATTTGTCGCAATCCATGGTGGTGTTACAGGGATGCGAGGCCAGCGCGATGTTCTCTTTGGCGTTCCTGATCTCCTTCTGCCGCAACTTCTGCTTCTCCGCCTTCTTCCTCTGGCCGGTCTTCTTCTTGGGCATCCTAGATCGATTTCACTTTTGCTGACAATACGATGCTCCGTTCTCCGACCAACTTCTGATGTGCGCTTTAGAGGTTATGTTTAATGTACACGAATGTCACAATCTTGTCTGTAGATAGAATTTATGGTTATAGTAAAAAAATATGAATTTTAGGTATCAAAGAAATTCAAATTTTAAGAGGGTACCTAATACATACAATACAAATTTAGTAAATGGATGATTGATCTGATACAATAATTGTATCAATCTCAAAGTGGAATATTTTATATCTGCAATAAAAGATCTATTTAAAAATAAGGAAAACATTTTATTTTTCACACAGTAAAATTTTTATAATTTGCGGTGCTGATCAATAATCTCTTTTTGCCAAAAATTATCAAAAGCAAACTTATCTTTTACAAAATAATTTTGCGTCCCGATGATTTTTCTTGGAACAATGGGACAAATATCAAAAAACTTTAGGACGTAATAAATTCTACTAATTATTTTTTATTAATTATGAACAATTTTAATGGAAGGTTTTTAATTTTTTTAAACGTATACAAAGATCCACTTCTGGTTAATTCTATTGCTCAACTGAATCGACTAAATGCTGCAAGTGGGAAGGGTTTATTGAGGAGATTACAAACTATTTTAATCTACTTCAGAGATTAAGAATGTGTGAATCTATGTACTAATATAGATTAATCATTTACATAACATAATTAGTTATTACTATAGTAAACCAAGTGCATTATTATCTAAATGAATGTTGTATGTAATAGTAAATTATTAAAATATTAATTTATGGGTTAGTTTACAGGTATGAGGTTGGACAAAAGAGAAATGTTAATTATTGACAACAATTGAGAGAGTTAGTACCTACCTATTAATTGTTTTTATGAAACCCAATTAAACTATAAGCAGCCATGTATAAAAGGAAACAGGAATAGGAAATGTTGTTTAAAAATAAGTTGGGGCTCATCATGCACATGCTTTAAATCAGCCCTGGCCAACCCGCGGCCCGCGGCGCCCATACGTGCGGCCCGCGGTCATGTATGAAGAAATATTTTTTTTAAAGTATCGGGTACTTCAGAATGTCTTTAAAATCACATTTAAGTTATTAAAACCAATATTTTTTTTATTATTACGCCAAATGCTCAAATTCTGGTGATTTATATTTCCCGCGCATAACTTCTCGCTCGAGAAATCGCTTTCTGGATGAACAACAGATGGAGCGCATAAATTCTCCTCGTTAAGCGTAAGAGAAACCTCAATCTGCTTGGAGCGTCGCCACGGGCAGGCGTGTATCATTTTTGATTGAGATTCGTCATATTCTCCGATTCTTGTCGACGTGTGTCGTCTGTACAGTGTATTGCAGTTCTATAATACTACTCGCTTCCACTGTTTCAGAAACCTTACAAATGGAATTAATCGACCTACAATGCAATGTTGAACTAAAAAATATATATCCCACGATTCCAAAAATCGAATTTTATACTAAGTACATTACAGCAACAAAATTTCCTAATATAAGATGTTTTGCCCAAAAAATTATTAGTGCCTTTGGATCTACATACGTTTGCGAAGCTTTTTTTCCGAAATGAAATATAATAAAAATAAAAATAGGGCGTCAATAACAGACGTAAATTTGGAAAACCAGTTAAGGTGTGCAACTTCAACTATTGAAATAGATTTAGAAAAATTAAGCAACCGAAAAGAAACTCAAATCTCGCACTGAAAAAAGTGGTCATGACAATTGGTTTTATTTAAAATTGTTTGATTTATGTGTTTTGACTAATTTTGATTGTAAAAGTTGTTAAACATGTTCATTACTATAAAAATATTTTTTTGTTTGTTCAACGTGTGTTTTCTTTTAACATCTGGCTATAGTATTGTTTTCTTCACATTTACCTGATTGTACTTTCAGATTACCTCTGCATTCAAATTATTTATAATACTTACAAAAAATAATTAATTATGAAATGTGTTGTGTTAAAAAAATGAAATTATTTTTGCATAATGTCTGTATGTGCGGCCCTTGGAAAATTTTAGGTCGTCAATGCGGCCCGGGGTGCAATTTGGGTTGGCCAGGGCTGCTTTAAATATAAAACGGATAATATTTTATAATATTAGTGATATAATGAAAAACGTGGTATAAAAAAACTTATACAAAAATGTATAATAATGAAATTTTATTTAAGTATACAGAATAAAACATGAAATCTTTGGCTTTATTTAGAGTATTATAAAAATGTACAACTTCATAGCTGATATATTACATACATTTTCCTTATATTAAATAATAACAAAACGAACACCTTAAGCATCCCTGCAAAACGTAATGCAGGATTTTTAAACAAATAAATCCTTTTGTAAAAGAAATATTATTTGAAAAAAAACATAATTTAAAATTAAATTAAATTAATAAATATCAAAAGTAAAATTACGGAATGATCAAAATATTATAATCTAGAAAACTGTGAGTCACAACATTAACTTACATAAAGAGAGGTGCAGAATGTAGATTTAATATTACATATTATTTTTGAAAATTATATTTCCATTAAATAGATTAAAATAAATATTAGAGATAAAGTTCCAACTCAAAAATAAATGCATGGGAAATATTATTAAGTGATGAAGATTAAAGGTGATTTGAGTTGCAAATAATATTACTCGTAAGCAACAGAAACAAAAAAAGGGATTTATATTACATAAATAATTTTGGGGGCTCTTGGGTGGTGATGCGCACCTACCGACTGCTATTAAAAGAGCAGTTTATAGCCTCTCACAACCAACTCCACTCCCACCTGTACGTGGTGAGCCCTACATAGTCATGTCACATCAAGATTGCGGTAACCAATCCCTTTGGCGATATGACGTGACGAACTGACGGGAGAAAGGAGGGCTGAGAGAGTTATCAAAAGAACTCTCCCAGCTTCAACTAGGCACGGTGTAAACTGGCCATAAACTCGCCAAGCCGCCTGGCAAGCGTGGCGTTTTTAAATAACAACCCCGAATGAAAACACAACAAAAGATCCGGCCCCTAGTTCCCAGCAGCTTCGCTATTCCTGGCCACGGCAGCGGCCATGGTAACGGCGGGGCGGGGGGGTGCTAAGAATCACTGGGTTACTGCAGGCTGCCACAGACGACTATTTATTGCTACCTACAACACGAGAACATTGAGACTAGATGAGAAAATCGTAGAACTGGAAGAGGAACTAGATAGAATCAAATGGAGCATCGTTGGGCTGGCCGAAGTTAGACGAGAAGGAGAAGGTCTGATTAAACTCAACTCAGGACATCTCTTATACTATAGAGAAGGGGATCAAACCTCTCAAGGTGGAGTTGGCTTCCTTATCAACAAGGAAATTGCCAACAACGTCACCGAAGTTAATAGTATATCCCCCCGAGTATCATACCTGACGCTTAAGTTATCGAACCGATACTCCTTACGAGTGGTGCAAGTATATGCCCCAACGTCTAGCCATACCGATGAAGAAGTAGAAGCTCTATATGAAGACATCGAAAAAGCCCTACAATACAATAAGACACATTACTGCATAGTTATGGGAGACTTTAATGCTAAGATTGGAAAGTGCTGTGGAAACGAGAAATTTATAGGACAATATGGAACCGGACTCCGAAATAACAGAGGACAGATGATGGTAAACTTTCTACATGCTAACAAAATGTTTTGCATGAACACATTTTCAAAGAAAAACCAAAACGCAAATGGACCTGGAGAAGCCCGGATGGTAACATAAAGAACGAAATTGATTTTATTATGGCTAATAAGAAGAATATAGTCACTGATGTCTCAGCGATGCAAAAGCTTTAGTACCGGAAGTGACCACCGTCTCGTTCGAAGTACTGTGCACCTAGACATCAAACTGGAAAGGAAAAAGCTAATAAAACAAAGAGTTATACGTCCGTTAAATGTTCAGAGCAAGCTTGAGGAAACTTTTCAGCTTGAACTACAAAATCGATTCGCAGCACTGGAAGATAGTGATGACACCGACAACGTCAACAAACTTAACGAAAGAATCATTAATAGCATTAAAGAAACTGCCAAAAAAGTCATAAAGCAGTGCAAAAAAAGAAAAAAGGTCAAAATTCTCAGACAAAACGATAGCTCTTATGGACGAACGTCGTAAAAAGCAGAAGCATCCAAGATTACAATACCCTGAACAAAAAACGAAAAAATCCATGAGATTTGACATTCGTCGTTCAAACACCGAGTATATCATGGAGATTGTTGCACAAGGCCGAGGGTCAAATGCATTTAGCAGACACACCTCTATAGGACAGGCCCAACTTTCCAAATTAAAGACACACGATGGGAAGATAACAACAAATCTTAATGATATACTGAAGGAAATAGAACATTTCTACGGGTTATTGTATTCATCTACGATGCCAGGTCCTAATGACAGATCTGCGGACGACAAGAGGGCTACTCTCACAAAGCACTGGTCTGAAGACATCCCAGATATAAGTATATTCGAAATTAAATCGGCCCTAAAACAACTTAAGAACAACAAAGCCCCTGGAGAAGACGGAATTACATCTGAGCTTCTGAAAGTAGGAGGAACCCCTCTGTTGAAAGAGCTTAAAAACTATTCAACAAGGTAATAGAACATGGGGGAAACCCCGGCGACATGGAGTACGAGTATTGTGATATTGTTCCACAAAAAGGGGATAAATCACTGCTCAAAAACTACCGACCCATTTCCCTTCTTTCCCATGTGTATAAAGTATTCTCCAGAATTTTAACAAACAGGCTGACGGGTCGATTTGATGAATTTCAACCTCGAGAGCAAGCTGGGTTTAGGAAAGGCTTTAGTACAATTGATCATATCCACACGCTAAGACAAATCATTCAGAAAACCGAAGAATATAATCAGCCACTCTGCCTCGCCTTTGTAGACTATGAAAAGGCATTTGACTCAATCGAGACTTGGGCAGTGCTAGATTCACTACAACGCTGCAAAATAGACTATCGGTATATAGAGATAATAAAATCTCTTTACAAATCTGCAACAATGATGGTCCAGCTCCATGATAGCACTAACAATATTTCTATAAACAAAGGTGTTAGACAAGGAGATGTTATATCTCCAAAACTCTTCACAAACGCCCTAGAAGATATTTTTAAACTGCTATCCTGGACAAAATGTGGAATAAATATTAACGGAGAGTACATTTCTCACCTCCGATTTGCAGATGACATAGTGCTAATAGCCGAATCACCTAACAAGCTCCAAGACATGCTCTACGACCTCAATGAAGCGTCGAACAAAATTGGTCTGAAAATGAACATGGATAAAACAAAAGCCATGATTAATAGTCATATTTCACAGACCTTTGATCCTATTTCCATTGGAGGAACAGAAATAGAGGTTGTAAACGACTATACCTATCTGGGACAAGTAATACAACTAGGGCGAAATAACTTCTCAAAAGAAATCGACAGGCGCATACAACTGGGATGGGCAGCATTTGGAAAACTAAAGTACATTTTTAAAGCGAAAATTCCGCAATGCCTTAAAACTAAGGCGTTTAACCAATGCGTCCTCCCTGTATTAACTTATGGCGCGAGAGACGTGGAATCTGACAGCAAGTCTTACCCATAAAATAAAAGTCACCCAGCGTGCTATGGAGAGATCCATGCTCGGAGTGTCGCTAAAAAGATAGAATCCCGAAACGAGGAAATACGCAGAAGAACTCAAGTAGTGGATGCTACCCAACGAATAGGCACACTCAAGTGGCAATGGGCAGGTCATATCTGTCGAAGAGACGACGGTCGATGGGGAAGAAAAGTATTGGAATGGCGCCCAAGAACTGGCAAACGAAGCATTGGCCGACCCCCTACAAGATGGACTGACGATATAAGAAGAATAGCGGGAGTGACCTGGATGCGGAAGGCGGAGGATCGAAGAGGATGGAGACTCATGCGGGAGGCCTACGTTCAACAGTGGACGGACACAGGCTGATGATGAAATAATTTTGCAAAAGATACAAATTTAGTTATCAATTTACCATTATAGCTGTGAAAATTGTCTAGTAAAATCATTTTCATATTGGTAACTTTACAAAAAAAAAACACAACATGTAAAATGAGTGAATCTGCAATAGTTTATGGATTAGATGAGATTTCTTCAAACAGATTATTTATTTAATTTAATGTTAAGCTCAAGACTTAACTGTAATAAATAATAGCTATATTATTTTCCAATGAACAACAAAAGCGTACGGGTGATATTTCTATAAAAATTAAACATCAAAATAACTTCTGGAACATTTGCCTTTTCATAATCAATAGATTCTAATTTTAGCTCTATTTTAATTCAATTCCTACTAGATAGAGTGAACAATAGACCTATCACATTATGGAGTTGAGCCAATTACCATTTTATATACGTTATACTGTAGCGTTTTTGTTTTATTAGGTTGACTAACTTGCAGCCACGTAGATTTGAATTTTTGTATTAATATTGAGAGATGATAATCCTCCTCATTGGTTCTAGTCCATGCTGTAATATGCCCATAGATAGATCATATTACTGTCTGATGTAAACCCATCATAAAACTAAGTCTACTTGTATTGACATATTGTTTTTAGAACAACATATATATGTAGTAGCAGACAGATGTAAACCCACGATAACTAATAGGTTTAATTATTGATATCAAAATAAATAATAAACAATGTAATCACTTACTTTGATATGATAATAATAGTAATATCATCAATGATTCAAACATTCAGTTAAACACATTAAATGAAAGACTATATATTTATATTGTGTTTTGATCACTATACATTTCAATAACATATTAGTAAAATAAATTAATTAAAAGTAGAAATTTAAAAACAATGATCATAAATGACAATTTTCTGATAAAAACATGTTTCTTAAAAAATAAATGAATGAGTGAACATGCGCCAAATTTCTGATTTAAAAGTCAAAGTAATGCATAGTGTGAATTTTGTTAAATTGACTATTATTGGTATTCATATAACCCAGATAATTGTATTATTTTGAAGTGGATAGAAAATGTTTTCGTTTATATATTTAGATATCCCTAAAATTTTCATACTATTTTAAAATAAGAAATTTGGCAGTGGTTTGCTATTATGTATATATTTCTGTACATACCTATATGTACAATTGTTTTCTTATCAGTTTATTCTGACAATGAACTATCCCATGATGACACTACTTCAGCAATAAAATTTTAGTTTCAAATTCTTCTCTACATAATATACTATTTTCCTTCTAAACAATAGATCTTTTCTTTGTCTACTCTTTCTATTAATGTTAAAATTAACCCATTCAATAGCCTCTAATCTTTAACTATCTCAGATCACGTTGCTTTCGCCTCTTTTTTATTTATCTATAATTAATAAAGCAAAGCAAAGCCATACATTCATTAAATCGTTATTTTTTAAATTATTCTAATCTATGTTTTACTTTAAATAAATAAAATTGGAAAATTCACTTTGCGATGTCAATAAGATCGTTACCACTTTTTTGTTACACAAATAATACTATTTTCAATTATATATTCACTAACCTGTGACGTCATCATTAAATGTTATTATTTAGCTACAGTGAATATTACAGTATTTTCAATATTACAAGCTATAATTCTTCTATTAAATTGATTAGTAAAATTTTACTTTAAAAATATTTCATATCAATGATCAATAAATATATTAAGACTACGCCTTTTGAATTACAACAGTGTTTCTTGAATTTTAAGAATTTTGAGCTGCCTGATATTTGCTAACAATTCGCCACAAGTCAACAACTTTGTCACATGTCAGCTCTTTGTACAAAAATGCGGTTTAGATTTATGTTCTCATGTGCCAACCCTACTTTCATAATGAAATATAGTTGACTAATAAAACATCTCAGAGATGTCCGCAGTGTAGTAGGTTCAATAGTAGCACACACATGTGTAATAATTACGTCTTACAAAATAATGATAATAAATATTGTAATAATATAAATTTATAGTAATACTTCACATAAAATGCCTGGTTTGTATAATCAAAATATAATATAACTGACGGATAAAAGTCCCGAGGATCATTGCTCATTGCTATACTATATTTACACTGAAAATGCCGTTTTGTATTCATTTTGACAGTAGTCATACCTACTGACGAAAAAACTATTCAACATAAACAAAAAATTAAAAAACCTCGGTATTTGTCTGTTTTGTTATCAAGTTTGTTAAAAAAAATGGGAAAAACTAAATTTGTAAAATCGCAAATCTCATGATGGAATACACTACTAAGGAACACTATCCATCAATAAAATAATTTTATATTGTTTGATTTAATGAGAAGTGCTACTGGATTTATTATAGTTTCTTATTATAAATAGAGACCACCGATATGACCTTCTGGTCATCCACTACAAAACATGAGATCACAAGCCACTAGTTATATTTTCATCTGGTTGAAAACAATTCCTTAATATAATACTTTTTGACTACAGTTAAAGCAATGAAAGCGCTAGGAATAATATTCCAAATTAAGATCTGTCTTATATTTAAATATCATGCATTTTTCAATTGGCAATACCGCCAATGACATAAAACAACCATAAACAATAAAATATGTTAATTTTGGTAGCTCATTCTGCAGCTATTAAAAAAAGTGTCAAAATAAGCCCTCATATTAAGTGCGCATTTTTTTTTAAATATACGTAAATTCAGTAGTGATTATTACACGAAAAATATTTATATCCATTAATAATTATTTTAACATTAATACCAAGTTTACATATGTATTTGTTTAACATATCCGCTGCCAATGATGTATTAAATATATATTTATCTTTGCTTTGTATAAAAGTTTTTAGGGGGGGGGGACTTTTTAATATTATGTGAATTAAGTACTAAATAATATTTTAATAATCACAAGACCACAACAGCAAGCAAAGACATACAAAAATATTTCAATATATCACTTTAAATTCACGAAAAATATGCAATAATTCTTAACAATGAACTTCATAATTACTTAAAACACATATTATGTGAACTTATCATCAAGTTGCTATTCGGTTACAATGATTTTTTAAAATTTGTTTACATATAAAATCTGTGTAACTTGTGCATTTTTGTAATTAAAAAAAAATGATTTGTATTTACTGCATGTTTTTTTGATCAAAAATATCCATTCTCCATGACTTCAAAGAAAATGAGATGTCTCTGTCAGAGGTACATTTAAATTTAAGAGGTATAATATCCCGGCATCTGACCAACAATCAACAGCATTAATTTGTTCATGTTTTACTTTAAAATAAAACATATTGTTACATTACTTTAACACTCTTTAAGAGAGCTCCAATGACAACGATGGATGAGAATTATACTCTTATTGTTGAATTGATGCTAATTCATGAGCAATTTGACAAAAGAAAAATATCTTCATACAATACATCAGTGATACTTAATCCGCACTATTATTATTAACGACTATATTTATTAAATAATTTTGAAGAGCATATGCCACTATGAGCATATCACTCATTTAAAAATCAAATATGCCTTAACAGTTAATAAATCCGAGGTTCCATTATTTGAAAGAAATGTGCACAGCAATCTTTCATACAACCTTAAATGTACATTTTACACAGTGGCAAGACTAGGCTTACAGAGTTATATCATATTTATTGTAGGCCAACCTTATACTGGCGTTCCTAATTCAGGCTCAATTATCCCTAAGCTGCCTGGCCGCCAACATTAGCTTGAATACATACACTTGACCTATTATGAATATATTAATAAAAATGAATATTTCATATACATTACGTAAATAATCTTGTCAATTATATATAACATATCTCGGTAATATAACAAATCACAGTACTGTGAACTTACCTAAATCTTTTCGGAATATTTAATGGAGAGGTGACCATTAAATTTGTGGACCTTCAATCGGAATGTGTGAAAAAAAAGAAACCCTGTACAGTTTTTTTTAAACGTAGTTGGTCGTCAACAATTGTAAAATAAGACACATTTAAATGCGAAATACAATCACATCTTAAAAATAATAGAATGTTGATAACCTTTAATCTCTGTCAATTTAATACTGACACATATTTTGTCATTTATATTCACTTAACCGATTCACCATATTTTTGCATTCCTATGGATGTAGCCACCATTTCTCTTCAGAAAAATATTGTGGTTCAAAATAATATATATCGAACACTAAAAGATTCACAGTTGATTTGTAACTTGTGTTACCATTAAATTGCAAATTACTTGCAGCTAGTAATACGGTGTGGTAGCGCTTAGGTTAAATGGAAAGGTTAATAATAAGCTAACTGTGTTAATATATAATGCGACGTGTACAATTGTAGCCTCTTAAATAAATGTCACAAATAAAATATCTAAAACCACTTTACAATAAAAACAGTAACAAAACAATATATTTTAGCACTAAAAAACAATGGAATCAATAATCCTATGAATCACCCCTTTCAAATTGACATGATTTATTTTCACCTGCGGCGACTCCGAGACATTCCAATTTCAAGCTTTCTGAAAAGTCCCCGCTGTCTCCTCGGCTGTCTCTCCTTCGCATGTCTTCTTTCATTTTCAAGATATCCGCCGAGACGACAGCCAATTCGTTTTGGTTTCCGGATTCGATGATGACTTTCTCCGCCTGACCGGGCAGGTGATGGACGCTGTCAGATGTCCCAGTGTCGGTTTCGCTTTCTGTTGTTTTTATGTGGACGGATTCTTCTCTCTCGGTCCCGTTTGATTGGGCCTGCTTAAAATTATTATTTTGTACCGTAAGAGAGAGAGAGGAAGGTCTCAGCACCGCCTTTTGATACGGCCAACTTCCGGAAGATTCTCCCTGTAACATGCAACAAAATACAAATTATGCAATAAAATACTAGCAATATAAATATGAGTGCCAATATCACTTTAGGAAAATACTGTCGTTTGGTGAAAGTGATCTAGTCTGTGGATTTAACGTCAGTTGCCATTTTAATGTTGACTAAGCGCTGCATGTGGGTGTTGATTTGCCGATGCCATTAAACTGCAATCCCAGATTATCCCTTTAAAAGAACCTCACTGTATGAGTGATGTTTACAGGGCGACTTTAGTCTACCACTAATTATTGATTAATAATTCATGCCATACTTCTTACGGGTGAGGGAGTAGTCTCACATGAACCGGGGAAGATAGCGAGACTAGGTGAGTAACCCAACTTTTATGAACATATTGAGTGACCTTACCTGTGGCGTATGAACTGCGCTGATCTCAGTCTGTGTGGCGACTCCTCCCCCCTCCCACTGTTCTGGCAGTCGCGTGGAGACGAAGCGCAGAATGTCCCTCATGGACCCTTGGAGCTGCTGAACCTAAAACCACACAACAAATGACTGATATCCTCCTCTCTGAATTGGGTATCGAATTACTGGGTGACAAGATGCAGGAGCAGATTGACAATACAAAGAACTTGTTTTCGGTTCACAATTCACGTTTATTTTAAATAAAGATTTCTACGCCCGACCGGCATGGCATGTTGCCGGCCGGGCGCCAGTTAATTGACAACTGCCGGACACTGTGATATGCCGAGCTGCCAATGATAATGGCAAAAAAGCAAATTAAAGATGACAGTTGCACCAACCCATGAATGCGATTCTAATGTCTTTCACGGGTTCTTTCTTTTAGCACTTCTGTGCAGTGGCCACAATTATTCAGAGGGGACTCCCACTGGACTTATCAGTTGCTAACTGATCATAATCTGAATGAGCGCGTCATCAAGGAGACTTAACTGTCCTCCGGAGTGATGCGGGTGTGAGGCGGGTAAAGTCAAGTCCAGTTGCACCAACATGAAATGGAGCAACTGTCATAACAAATGAAATGGCGTATGCAAACCCTTGTATTTTCATATAAAAAACTATGACTAACATTATTAGATGTGCATGTCAGACGAGCGAACAAAAATAAGAGACAAAAGATCATTTTTCAAGGTTTTATGGTATCAGCCTAAAAGAGCTATATCAAGCTGATATCATGACCAATTACTCTTTTTGACACTAACATTGATTAACATCTTCATTTGATTAGGTTGTGAAATACCACAATGTTTAACCTGCGTGTAATGGACAAGACTTGTGTACACTTGGTTTGAATCTTACATCCACTGTTTCACTTAATATAAAATGGCATTTGCTACGGATCTTTATGAACAATTTGATAGACACTGGAAATACCTGTGCCTGCAGCATGGTGCAAGTGTGAGTCAGTTCTCTCACGGCTGACTCTTTGGAGTCCGCCTGTTCCATCTTTTCACCATTCTCTCCAAAAGGCAGCGAACTCTTTGCGCCACTTTCGCTTTTTTCATCACCTGGAAATAGACAGTAAAAATTGTAGTTACTCAGTCACTAAAGTTACTCACTATTAGTACACAAACATCAATTCTACTTCAAGGCTGTAAAAGTTAGGGAGCGAAAAAGAAGTTTTAAATTCTACACAACAAGCCAGAGATGTGGAAACCAATTGAAGTTGATTTCACCTTTCCCGGAGCTGCCCTCCATGGCGGACACCTTCTTCCACAGCGCGTTGATGGCCTGCATCTGTAGCTGCTGAATCTTCCGCTCACTGTCCAAGGCCGCTTTTGTGGTTTCCATGTCACAGGACAACTTCCTAAAACATAACGAATTTGTTATTAAAAATAGGAGGGATATGGTCAAGAGGCTAAAGCACTTGACTGCCATAAAGCTTAGAATTTAAAAAAAAATATATTGTAAATTGGTGTAAAGCTAAATCGTAATCTGTTTAAATGCCTGTGATAGCTTATTAATTTATGGCAGTCGAGACATTATAAGGCACTCCATGGATCTGCACCGAGTTATTTGAAAGAGGTAATCGAGCCATCGGAGATAAGTGGACATGGAGAGACACTCGGATCAGCCAGAGCAAGTAGAAATATCCTGGAATTAATGAGAGATAGTCCTAGCATGGTCTTTAGCGATTGTGCATCCAGTTTCGGGGCACCGATGGCCTGAAACTCGCTGCCGGAAAGTATAAGAGAGCTGAAAACTGAGGCATTCATCAGAGGCAGACTCAAGACCCACCTTTTTAACTAGGGAGCCACAGAAGTGATTTTGGAATGACCACTTGGTCATAAAAAAGCGCTAAATAAATGCTAACATCTATTGTATATGCAGATAAAAGTAGGCATCTAATATGTGGGAATCGCCAAGCAGCAGACCAATGACATTGGTGAAATGACACTCCACTCCCAAATGTGTGCGGTGTTCTTAAGTGTGTGGAGACTCACTCAATGTACTGCCTGGCGCGCATGGTCTGGATGGAGTGCATGATGCTGCCGGCCTTGTGGTTGAGGTTGCGCGTGCGGTAGCCGCGCCACAGCTTCTGGATGGTGACGGCGGCACAGTGCGTGGACTTGACCTTGGTGGCAGCGGTCTTGTTGATGCCTTCTGACGATCCACTGTCGGATATCGACTGTTTCTGACGTCTGAAAAAGTAAATAACGTTTAAAAACTCCACTTCTATAATATTCACTGCAGAAACTACACCAGGGACCTCAACTCTATAGCTTTGTAAAAAAAAAAGTCAAATCAATTTAATAGGATGTGAGCACGGGGGCTTATAAGAGTCCAATATAAATTCTCCTTTAGTGGAAACCGATCCCTAGGAGAGTATATGATCACCACACAACAAAAAATATCCCAGCTAGGTATGTGATGTCAGAGACTGTGATGAGGACAGGTATATGATCAATATTACACACATACAAAATAATCTAACAATGTTAGGTTTCAGGATGTTTTTGTAGTTAAGAATGACGCAAATTTATTTTAAGTATTAGTAAATATCTTCAAAATAGCTTGTAGTGTCTTCATCAATATGTAGGTTGGATAATACAAGAAACTTTTTCATAATACAGTGCAACAGAAAAGGGAAGTCACATAACGTATTGATATCCTACTCTTCCATTTATGGACATCGATTAACTGGATGAAGATTAAGGTTCAATTTGTTTCTGACACCTTTGATTTGCTGCATTTCTTATGGACTGCAACTTCTCAACCAATACGACATCCTACCAACCGGCTTCATCATAACAATTATTTTTGGCGTGAAACATTCGATGTAGATGTCACCTGACAAGTATAAAAAAATAATATAGACAAGAAACTTTTTCATAATACAGTGCAACAGAAAAGGGAAGTCACATGATGTATGACCCACTTGTGAGCTGGGACTTCCGCGTCATTGCGTCAGTCTGTGTTTAGCACACGTACTGTTAGAACGTTAATGTCGCATGTGATCACATATTTTTCTAAACTTATGTTCAGACACTATTTGTAATTATTTTTATTTTGGAGATTTTGTAGGAAAAGGAAGTAACAGAGCAACAATCTTCTGTCGCAATAAGAGAAATTCTGAAAGCATGGGAAACTGTTTCATCGTACATTGAGAATCATCATCCTAATAAGGAGGATGATAAGGCTATGCGTGCTATAAACTTATTCAATGATAACGCTGTGTCGCATGTTCACCAAATTTTAAAGAGTCGGCCGAAACAAATGTCTCTTTCTACTAAAAAATAATTTATTATTTGTCATAAATTTATAAATAATAAGCTAGTTTAGATTTTTTTTTTAAAAATTTATCCAGGTTGTTAAGATCTTTAACAATTTATAAGTATGGATTTTATTTGAATAAACGTAAAAAATATTTCACATGCAATGCATTATCGTGTTTTACATTGATTTATATGGAAAATTAGTTTCCCTTAATGAGTGTTTCACATGGCGAGCAAGATTCTGGAACCAATTATGCTCGTTATGAGGGGTTCCACTGTATATGTGTTTCAACATCATAGATGTCCATACATCTGATGGTTTATAATGTTATCTTCTTCGTAGTATCAATCCGGTGGATTGGTTTGGAGCAACAGAATCTTGCATCTCGATCTCCGTTCCTCTCGGTCCTCCGCAACCCTTTTCAGCTCAGCATAAGCGCTACAATTCATGTCCTCGAATACTTGCTGTAAATACTCCCGTCTAGGGCGCCCTCTACAGTTATATGCCTCACAAATTTTGATATATTTATTTAAATTAAGAAATCACATTATTATACTAGTGAGTAAAACTAATATACATTAGAACATAAATTACTTGTATTTCTGTCTGGTTGGAGAGGGCGGTGATGGTTTTATTGCCGCCATTATGTTTTTTATTAGAGGCCGTTTTGACATTGCTAGTGGAGCTCTGTATGGCCTGGTTGTAGAGGTTCTTGGCCGAGTGGGTGTTCATATCATCGTTGTTCTGCTGCGGCAGCCGCGATGAAAAACTTCCTGAAAATTTACAATCGACAAAAATTATTTTTAATAAAATATTTTAATGAATACATCGTCTATTATTAGCCTGTTAACCGGGTATGACGTAATATCTCGTCATGCCAAGAAACCAACTGTAGCGCTATATTCCGTCAAGATACTTTAACAATTAAAATTTAAATTACACTCTAAGGGGCGTGACGAGCTATACCTTATTTTGTTTGTTCATCATAAAATAAAATTCCCCGGTTAACAGGTTAAGAGCTCTTACTATGAATGGGTTGTGTTTACTGGATGACTGTTTGTTAATGACAATAACTATATCTTCTTCATTGTAGTATCAATCCAGGAGGATTGGTTTGCAGCCACAAAATCTTGCAAATCAATCTCCACTTTTCTCGATCTTCTGCAGCCCTATTTAGATCAGCATAAAAACTACAACTCAAGTCCTCAAACACTTGCTGCCAATACTCCCGTCTAGGGCGCCCTCTGGAGTTTCTACCCTCAACCATCCCTTCCACAATATCCTAAAGAAAAC
The DNA here is from genome assembly GCA_022606575.1 of Glossosoma conforme. Classification (NCBI taxonomy): domain Eukaryota; kingdom Metazoa; phylum Arthropoda; class Insecta; order Trichoptera; family Glossosomatidae; genus Glossosoma; species Glossosoma conforme. Next base: position 2,096,347 of record JAGTXR010000021.1, on the reverse strand, counting down.
CACCATTGCGCATGATGTGACCGATCCATCGGGCTCGCCTTTCTGAGATTATAACTATTTTTATGCATAACAAAACTTATAAAAAAAAAATATAGCGACTAAAAATTATTCTCAAAACTAAAGTAGACCTTTCTTCATGTCTTTGGGCTTCCGTTATTCCTGGGCGACTGCCGGTAACTACATATATGATTTATTTGACCGAGTTTCAGGATACAGAGCTGACTTGGGATGAGGTGAAAATCACATCAGGTTACTGAACATTATTGTAGCAATTTTTCATAGCAATATATGCTCCAGCCAGGGAGCAGATGTAAACTAAACAATTAGTACAATAAAATAATTCACTTTGTACAACCACTGAGTTTTTTTTAAGTTTGTCCTAGTGAAGGAGTGTCTTTGAAACTAGTTGACTAATAAACGTTAAAACTTAGTGGATTTACAAAGTGCATTATTTCATTATTTAATATGACTAATCACAAAGTTACTGTATTCTACGAAAGTGATAAAATGTGAATTTTACCTTTTCGTTGATCAGCGCAGTGGCGCAATTTGGGACTAGACATTGCACTTCTTGACATTTGTGGAGATCCTAAAAGTAAAAAAAAAAAAAATTTAATTATTAAATTTTTCCAATGTTAGAAGTATGTGATCAGATCACCAATAAAAATCTAATTGCAGTGCTTCAGCTAGGCTAATCCTTCTTCGACAGAAAATTACAAATATCTTACTATGTTTAAATACATAGAACTGTTCTAGATAGAAACATATATAATACGACATTACGTATTATAGTTCATAACATACTGATATCAGCATGATATAGCCCTTGCTGGCTGGTACCGAAAACCTCAATATACAATCTTTCGTCTCTTAATTCTGTTCACTTGTGGTATGTATCGCCATATTGGCATTTTGGTCATGGGTGTGACGTTAGTATGTACATGGCTACTGTAATTGGTGCACCATTGATTCTGTAGATCGCCACTTGCGGCGCTGGGCAACAACCCATTACGAGCGCGCCTAGTTGCCAGTTAACTCTCGTCCGGTTTGGCGAAATGGCATGTAAGGTCGGACGAGGAAATCAAGTCTTTATTCACAATATATGCGAACTGCGCTTCAAAAACAAGTTTTTTTGCTTTGTGATCTGCTCCTGCATCCTACCACCACGCAATTTGATAACAAACTTAGAGAGGAGGATTTTAATACATAAAAAGACCTCAAAGATTCAATCACTTTTGATCATTCCTTCTCCTCAAAAAAAAATCACATAAAAGGTTACAACAGCCTCGTAAAGTGATTGCCTCCCTTAATGTTCCTCACACATATTATTTGTATTAAGCATTGATTTGATAAAATTACTAATCACCTTTATTGCTTTTCACACCGGGCATGTTATTGGGTTTGCAAATCTGCGATGCGGTGGCCACTTTGCTGTTCCTGCCTCCTCTGGTGTTGTTGACTGTTGAAGCTTCCGAATGACAGTTCCCAGTGGTGGAGGCTGCGGGGGCGCCGGGGCGGGGCTGGCGGGGCGCGGGGGCCGGCAAACTGGGGGGCGGCTGAGCCGCAAACAGGGGACCCTGATAGTCAGGGCTCATGAGGTAGTCAGGCACGGGAACCATCTTAGAAGCAGCCTCTAGTGGCTGGTTATATACTTTATTTGAATCCAAATAAGCTGAAACGTTCATTTTAAATAAAATATCTAAAATTATAATAACCAACGTGCATATAAAACACTTTATACATTTATTCATCTATGCATGACTAGTTGTTTTTTCAAAAAACAAAATAATCTTTCTCGTACAAAACGGTGTGAACATAGTTACGAAAAATGGAATTATTTAAAAATAATTATGAAGGTACAATATCAGTATAGAATAAAATGGTAGGTATTTAGAATTTACATACAAACAATAATATATTAAATAAATTATAGTAGATAAAATTAATTTTAAGAACATAACTGCTTACTTTTACACAAATATTCAAATTGTACAAAATACATCAGCTCCACTAGTGATATTTTTGCAGGCCTAACACTACAAATATAACAAAAGTTTTAATCTGCCCTTTAGAACCAAATGCTACACGATTAATTTGAATCAGGCTAGGCTGCCTCGACAGGTAGTTTAGTGAGACATACAACGAAGAGAATTATGCTCGTATTCAAAATGTATTTACGTTTGGATATGAGATTTTTTAAACGTAGTATGCACTAATTTTCGATTAATAATAATATATAATATTATAAATTGATACACACATATAAATCTACATCAAATAAAAAAAAATATGAAATTTCTCTCGTCATTTTCGTAGAAAAAGAAACGGCAGACGCTGCGATTCGTACAGCGAATTATACACCTTAGTTCTATCCTATACACAGCGCGATCCACTAAGACCAATTCTTCCACCTAATAATTTGAGAAATTTTGCTCTATTGATCTCGAGGATTTCTAAATATGTGAGTTTAGTGCCTTTGTTCTCTGCGTGTAAGATTTTAAAATTATCCTCGGGATTGAAATTATGTGAATTCTCCCATAAATATTTTCCAAAGTAGATTTGTCATCTGCAAGTCTCCTGCTTCTCATGTGTTCCTTGAGTCTTGTATCAAAAGCTCTACCAGATTGTCCAATGTATGTAGCATTACAATCGTTACATTGTATAGGTAGACTCCATTTTTAGAAAATTTACTGACTTTATCTTTATTATATACCAGCAAGGATCCTAGAGATTTACTAGTATAATAGCTGACTTGTGTTTTAGTAAGAACCTTACTAATTGTTTCACTAGTCTTTCCCAAATAATTTATTTTTCCCCATTTAAATTCGGACTTATCCCTTTGGGATGTTAAGCCTTGGCTAGCATATTTTAATGCATTTGAACATTTTTTATTTTTTAGTATACTATCGATGACTTTACTATCATAACCATTATTAGTAGCTATATTCTTGTTTCTAAATGTTCATTGTTTTTTAATGGCCTTTGTAATTATAAATATATTTTTTTGTGATATCAATGAATTCCTTTATACATTAATGATTTCCTAAAACCACATATACCTATCACACAATTCAAATCCACCTTTTTACTCACTCTTTTGCTTTATATAGAGCCAACAAAAATTTAACTAACTGACTTGAAAATGGCCATCCGACCTGGCTGAAACATGTCGTCAAAAAAATATATATGTGGAATAAATTCTGAAGAATCTTTTATTTTATATGTATTTTATATTATTAAGATTCAAATATAAATGTGATGCACAAAATATGTAAAAAAAAATGTGAGCTAAATAAAGTTTGCTGGGTCATCTAGTATAGGATAAAAACTTACATTCATTTGTTTTACAATTCTCTTTTCCCTTGGCTTCGACAGTCTGCTCGATCATCTCTTTTCTCTTTAAGATCTCTCCGAGTCCTCCCTCCACTGCATTCCCTGAGATCTCCCCGAGCAGTCGGGTTTCTTTGGCGTTCTTCTCCACCTCGGAAGACGACGCGAGGATCAGCCCGGGAGCGTCGAAGCTGCGGCTCATCGCGGGACTGAAGTCGGCGATGCTTCTTCCGGATTGGTGGAACTTTCCGGCAGGCGACGCAGGATTGGTGGACGGCATCTCGCCCGAGAAGCTCGCTGACATCTGATTGGTCTGCTGCTGCAGGAGGCCGTGGTGCTTGTTGGAGAGCGCCGAATGGTAACTGGACGACATGGAGCGGTCTGGAGACTTGGTGACGGCCCGCCCGGCAACACGAGCTAGAAGATTCATAACAAGATACTATAATTGTGAAGACGAGTAAAAAACATTCATCATCATGTCCGCTCCACTAATGGTGCATATGGTTGTCATGAACTATCGCCACAAAAGTCTGTCAGCCATCATATTCCTCGCTTCATACCATGTCAGCCCTGCCGAGTACATTCTATGTATAGTTCCCCATGGCCTTCCAGGATGGTGCGATAATTTAAGCTCTCCTGCAGCATTCGAAATGTACGTCTCAACGAGGTTCGCCTTTGCTTTATGACCGGCTGTAGTATGTAAGGCTGCCTTGTCTACGCTTTCTCACCTCGTCATTCGCCACGAAGTCATACTATTGTGTCTCCAGTATTTTACACAGGTATCTACTTTTAAAGGACATTATATGGTTGTATTGGCTTTTTTGGTAAGAAGCCAAGATTCACACCAGTAAGAGAGAATAGGGACGATACAGGCGCTACATGGACGGTACTATGTTATCGACACAAAAGAGATTAAGATGCCTAAATGTCATGCGACTGGTCGCAGGTTTAGATACCTGAATTGCTAAAGAAATTTATGCTTAATCAAATATTATGATGCTTAACCTTTTAGATGCCATGACTCTGAATAGATCTATGCAACGTTTTGTGGATTATCGAAGATTTGAACCCCTAAATGGTGTCCAATTTATATAATAGATGTGGCTATAGACCCAAGCTATAACATTGACCGAAAATATACAGTTTTATAACACACCGGTGTGCTCACAGCACTGGAGGGCTTCCCGCAGCGGACCCATATTTGGGCTCATGGCATCCATAAGGTTCATTTATGAAAGTCAGCTGCTATTCTTCTTCATGCATTTACAAGACATAACAGTAAAGAAGGTGACTCACCGTGCATTCTTGGTGAGTGTTTGGCTCTGGGGGGGCTGGGTCCCTGTTCTCTCAGCTGCTGCTGATGGTGCTGTGCCTGTAACATCAAATTATTGTCTTCGGTAAAGCTTCAGTTTAGTGTATTTTACTTTTATGAAATCAATATTATGTTATGATTGAGGGCTTGTGTACCTTAGAAACGTTCTTCATTATCAGATTAATCAATAAAAATGCTGCTTTTCATGCTATTTAATGACGACCTTGACAGCATAGTGAAAGATAATATAGTGACCAGCCAAATTTAATTAATTAATATGTTTTTTTTTAAATAAAAAATAATTGTTCAAGTTGGGATAGGTTAGGTTAGGTTAAATTAACTTATAAGCCAAATAGTTTTTCAGAAATAAATGTGTCATTATTTAACTAGTAAAAAATATATATTTGTAATGATACCATATTAAATCTCCCTAAATAACAAAGCTTTGAATTTGATAAAACATTTTTAACATGATATAACCTTCATTTTCATTAAAATTAGGATTAAAGTGTTCAGGAAGAAACAGACACAGGCTGATGATGATGATGATAAAAATGTTGTTTTTTAAACCAAAATACACAATTCACATGAATTGCGTTGCTATGCAACATGGTTACATCTCAATTGTGTGAATTCAATTTCTTTTCAACTCAATTTTAGTGACAGTTGAAAAAATACAAATATATTTAGAATGCGTTGCTATGGAAACCTTTAAATTCAAACATACATTTTTCAATACTTATTAATATTACAATAGGTACTGAAAAATGATTTAAATTGGTTTGACATGTTTTGAGATGTTTAATTTTAAACAAAAAAAACATAACTATGAAATATATTAAATTAATTTGAAAAATGTGATTTTCTGAAATGATTTTGACAGTTCAAAGTATTACTACTGTGGGCAAAAAATCACTGCCTTTATTTATTTTTTATTTCGCGGGCTAAGCGATTCAAATTAACCTTTTTATTTTTATGCTGGCACTACTGTCACTGATATCAATGCTATATTACATGTCAAAATATTCATTAGTGTTTGAGATACCCGTATATTTGTTAAAAGGTAAAGTTTTTTTTTTTGCTAAAGTGAAGTGATTTAAATTTGGTCATAGTTAGTATTAAAGGCTTACCTTGCTGAGTATAAGCTGCAGCTTCCTCTGCTCTTCTGTCTCAGGAGCCTCGTCTCCGCGTGGCCAGGTGGCCAGCAGATACTGTACAAGTTCCTGCTGTTCGCCTTCCCGGAACTGACGCCCCCGCCCCTGGCTGTACATCCACTCCGCTTTCAAACTAATAAAATAAACAATGATTATGAAATTTTATAAAAATATTATCATTAAAAGAATAAAACGATAAACTTTGTTAAGACAACTGACGCACCTTCTTCAGGACAAGCTTAAGAGTTATTTATATATATCAAAGAAAGTTGTGTTAGTTACACCACTTATAACTCAAGAACGCCTGAACCGTTTTTCGTAGTTCTTGATTTGCTGCATTTGTCTTGACCCGGAATAAAATAGTAGATATTAAAAAATCAAGAAAATATAACGGTTTTTTTTTTTAAGAAATTCAACTATTCATACATTTCATATAATTTATCAGAAACATATTAAGTATTGGGCTATACGTCAAAAGCAATTGATTGCTATGGATTTTCTTGTTATTATTGATGTTTTTTTTTAATTTCTTGTGATTCTAAATTATCAAGTATATATTTTTTTTGTAAAATATCAAAGCCCCTCTAAATAAAACGATAATAAATTATGATTATTAAGTGTTTAAGTGATTTTAGAATTTCAAAAAAGTGTTTTTATTTAAAGTTTTTTATTTCATTCTTTAAATATAACAAACCACAAAGATACTGCGTTCTAGGAACATAAATAAGTAATATCTTCTAAAGCTTTGGGCACATAGAAGGCAATGGCCAGTGAATTCGATGATTGGTTGCACATTCAGAGTGAAGGCCCAGGTGCTTGAAAAAAGGCTACAGTAGTATGTGGTATGTTATATACTATAATTTAAAGAACGTCATTTCATTACCGTTCAAATGCGTTGACTTCGTACCCGTCCAGCACTTTGACGTTCATCAACCAGTTTATGACAAACGGCCGGTAATCGTAATCGCTGAAATAAATAATAAAAATCATACATTTCATCAATAAAGTGACATTTAAAAAACATATGGAGGCATCGCACTGTGTTCAAAAAGAATGAATGTATTGATAAAATAAATTAACTAATTTATGATCTCGCAGGCTAAAAGTTTTTAATTTCTGATAACCACTGAGTTCCACTTGCCTATTTAGGCATTCAAATTTTTTCAATCCTTCTTACAATGCAATATTTTGATACCTTTAATATTTTTTATGTAGCTTGATGAATGATTTAATACCTTGTTTTAACATGGATCACGTTGTTTGGTGAATGGTAATTTAAGCAAAACTGCAGTCTAATCTCTTCTTTTTCGTACTATCAATCCGGTGGATTGGTTTGCAGCAACAGAATCATGCATCTCCATCTCCATTCCTCTCGGTCCTCCGCAACCCTCTTCAGCTCAGCATAAGAGCTACAACTCATGTCCTCGAACACTTGCTGCAAATACTCCCGTCTAGGGCGCCCTCTACAGTTTCTACCCTCAACCATCCCCTCCACAATGTCGTGAAGAAGACCATCGTGGCGCATTATGTGACCGATCCATCGGGCTCGCCTCTCTGAGATGGTTCTTATTAGGTGCCTATCTTCCTTGATTATCCTGAGAACCTATCCTAATTTCTTAATGTTAGGTATTGATCAAAAACGTAAAAAAATGTTTTCTATTTATTATTTAAAATCGAACTCAAAATGAATGCTAAGAATACAAAAAAGGATCTAGTTCTGTAACTGAAATGTTTACATTTTATCTTTGCCGCTGGGTACGACGCAGGGATTCCCCTCAATGATGAAGCTTTCAAGCTGTGCGAGATGGCTGAGATGACTGAGCGCGTTCAGGTCGGCCAGCAAGTTGGAGGCCAGCCCCAGGGACTCCAGGGAAGCCGGCAAGTAACGCTCGCACTGCTGCAGGTTGCCGATCCGGTTCCTGTCCAAGAGCAGGTGCTAGAAACATCACATGTTAAGGAAATGAGTTTTTTTTAATATAAACACATACAGAAGAAAAAATGTCGGCAGAGGCGGGATGTGAACCAGCGAACCTTGGAACCAACCATTGTTCAAGTTCATTACCCCAGACCAAGGGTCGGCAAACTTTTTTGCCAAACAGCCAAATATGTACATAACAACAATTCAAAAAAAATCTGGGAGCCAAATCTGTTTAATTTAGTAAACCTTCATTATAATTTTAGACCTTCATTAAATTAGGGGTTTACTGAATAAAACTTGATTTCACACTTTATAAAGATTTATTCCTTGATAAACAATAATATGAAAGTAAGGTATATATAAATTTAAATCATGACAATGACTGATAAACACTTAATGCGAACAATGTCCTTGCATCTCCTTGGGAAGTTTCAGTAAGTCAGGTTTGTATGTTGTTGTTTTTAATTTTAGGCATGATTCCAGGTTCTCATCAATATGACGACTTTTCAGTTTACTTTTAATAAAGTTCATGCCTGAAAAATATTGTTCACATGAATATGTAGAACCAAAAAAGGAAAGAACAGCAAACGCGAGTTTTTTCAGCTGATTGTAAGAGTCAGGAACACTATTCCAAACGTTGAAAGTGATCATGTCTTCCTTCTCCAGGTCTTTCAAACCAGACCACTTGTGTTGTGAACTAAGATCACATTTGTTCTTCTCTAATATTTCCAAATCAATACAAAGACGTTGAAATTTAGAGCTCCATATCTCCTTGATTTTTAAATCCTGCAATTGTATTTCAAAGTTACCAATGTCAATGCCAAAAGGAGAAAATTCCAATTCAGTTATCGTAGCATTAAGAGGATTTTTGACGAATGCTAAGGTTGCTCTGCTATTTTTAAGCTCCTGAAACCTGCTGAGAAATGCATCCCTCATATTTAAAATTGTTGTTTTGAAATGGTGTTTTTCAATAGAGGAATTATTTTTTTGGCAATGCTTCAGCAGGCTCGGAAAGTGAAACAATGTTTCCCTTTCAAAATCTTTAGCAAAAAGGGATAATTTGTTTTCGAATGAAATGACTTCTTCCAACATTGAAAAAATTGTGTTTTCTTTCCCTTGTAGTTTACGGTTAAGCTGATTTAGATGAGACATAACGTCTACCATGAAATAAAAGTTTTGCATCCACTGATTGTCTGTAAGTTCTGGATAGTGAACACCCTTCTCAAGGAGAAATGCTTCAATTTCTGGCAATAGGGACGCGAAACGTTTTAAAACGTTCCCTCTTGACAACCATCGAACCTTGTTATAAAGCAGAAGATCAGCGTACTCACTCTCCATTTCAACTAAAAATTCTTTGACTTGACGATGATTAAGAGCTTTTGCTACAATGGAGTTGATGATCGTAATCACTAATCGCATAACTTTACTAATTTCTTCTGGAAATATCTGCGCACAAAGCTCTTCTTGGTGAATAATGCAATGATAAGCCAATATCTCGTGATTATTTTTTTCTTTTAAAATTGCAACAAACCCTTTTCTGACGCCGGTCATACTTTTGGCCCCATCTGTTGAAATCGACACAATTTTATCGAGGAATATGATATTTATCCATACACTCCACCACAGCATTTGCAATATCCTCTCCACGCGTCTGACCTTTGAGTGGCAATAGTCCTAAAAGTTCTTCTTTACGACATGAGTGAGAAATAAATCTTACGAAAAGCGAAACTTGCGCTGTATCACTTATGTCCCAAGACTCGTCAACTGCTATTGATAAAGCCGAAACTAATTTCAGATCTTCGATTTGTTGGATGGTCATATTGGAACACATAACAACAAAACTTGCCATAGTAACATTGCCGGAAGATTGCATTCAGTTATTAAATACAGAAGTTGATGAATCGTGACTCTTCCGAGGTTCCTCAACTGCTTTCTTCCTTGCATCACCGGCAGGATATTTAGAGCTAAATGACGCATGCTTACTTGTAAAGTATCTCTCCAAATTTGACTTCTTGTTATGCGCGAATTTCTCCTTACAAATAAGACATGTCGGATAGCCATTCAAGTATCGAATAAATGCGAAATTTTCGATCCACTCAACTCCAAATTCGCGGTTTTCATCTTCCGTATTTCTTTGCTTCCTTTTGGTAGCCATATCGATTGGGGCACCTACATATAAAAATATCCCTTTTTTTTCTAAAGCCACCAATACAAAATTATTATCATTATTAAAATCATGACAAAAATACCTATATAATAATAAATAGGATGCGTAGCTGGATAAAAAAAATACAACTTTATTCTTCAAGAAAACACCTTTGAAACGTAAGCCACTTGCACAATAAGCTCCGACCACTGTAGAAAAGACTGTTCACAATCAATGCGACTGGTACAATGACTGCTGTTAATGCCAACCAGACTTGTTGAAACGTCGCGAGTCTCCCCCGCGCCTCGTACGCGGCAGTCGTCAACCGGCCAATACGTCACCTCGCACGTACACCTCGGAGCGCAGGTACCGCGCGCCGCTCCGAAAGTAAAATAAGGATTTTATGGCCGGTTTACATTGGTCAAGCGTTTAGCGAAGTAGGTAAGTACAGTGAGGAAGGACAGTGGTGTGAACCGATTGAACAGTGGCAGTCTATTCTAGCCTATTGTATAGGGGTCTATTCCCTCGACGCGATGTACCTGCCCAGGCCCGTGGATATTTGTGTTAGAGCCGCACTCAAGGAGCTAAAGAGCCGCATGCGGCTCCGGAGCCGCACTTTGCCGACCCTTGCCCTAGACCACTCGACCATCATCTGCCCGAACTGTTGCAAGGAATAAGTTGCATTATATATAATAATCGTGTCGGAAACAACAGGGTCAGATCCTGTCTGCCCAGAAGTGGGCGACGTCGATGGCGTTACTTCTGGCCATCATCAGGTCTTCCTGGGTGCAGCTATTCGGGCATTTATACCATTGTTGTATATATTCAGAGTCTGTATATTATTATTTTTTATTATTCAATATGGTTCCCTGGTTCGCATCCCGCCTCTGCCGATATTTTTTCTGAACTAATTGATGCGTATAAGGAATTTGTTGTATTATAGTATGTGTATATTTAATTACTTATAATATTGTAATATAGTCAATGATCTATAAAAGTAGATTAGAATATTGAAATAATAAAATAATAATCTAATAAATATTAAAATATCCACAGACAGAAGAATACTGACAGATAGTGATAGTGATGCTGAAGTCTCAACCGACAGCATTATTAGACCTAAGTCCAGCATTCGCGCAAAATTTATTTTTAAAGGGACTCACAGTAAATAGGTGGTGTTAACAGGATGTCACCATGTTTTAATAATGGATTGCAGGATAAGTGTTATACTTTTCATTATAATCATCATTAATCTTCAATGGGGAATGAACCCGTGAACTTCTCTACATTGTTCTACCTCTCTGTGAGGATACAACCGAGAGGCATATTTACTATGTGGATACAGTTAGACATAGTTAGTTATAAAGCTTTTATACAACATACAAATATAACACCATTAAGTTAATGATTTATTACAATTGGAATAAATTCCTAATATATAGGTATATAATTTTCAATAATAATTAAATCAATTTAGAAAATGGATAATTTTTAAAAAATGAAAAATCTAATTATTCATGGAGGAAAAATAGAAAGGGATTGGATTAACAGAAAAATAATCATTAATTCAAAATAAAATAAATCTTCAATATAATGGTATTGGTTGTACATTGTTCAAACATATTAATAGTTGATTAAAAGCATATAACAAAATAGGATTCGATATGCATTTGGGTAGACATTAGTAAACACAAGTGAGTGGTGTTATTTACCTTCAAGTTTTTTAAGTAGGAGATGTCGGATATGTGGGAGATCTGGTTGTCCGAGAGATCGAGATGCTCCAGGTGGATGTTGTTATTGAGATGCTCAATGGATTTTATGTTATTGCCTGTAAAGTTAGTACGGATCATGAGAAGGCAGATTTTATTGAACCTTTCATAACCTCAAAACCTTTGTTTTCAAACAGCGTAAATCGAGCCGTAGCGCATCTATCTATGTTTGAATTTTTACTTAAATATTAAAGTTGTAATCTATCCATAAAACCAACGATAGGTGTATTATCATTAATGGTATATCACATCTTGGGATTAAGATGCCTCAATTAAATATTCAAATGAATTTGAGCGGGAAATATACATGAAAATATTAGAGTATTTTAATTCATAAGGTTGGTTAATAATGCAAAATAGGAATAATATTAAATTGTTTTGTTAAAGAATTTAAAATTATATATTAATAACAAAATTACATTAGTAACAACTATGACGCACTTAAAATTCATAAGATTAATATTATTGTAGTTGAAAAAATATCTTGTAATGTTAAAAACACAAATAATGGAAAAATCTTCAAAAATAAAAGGATATAAATGTTTTTTAGAGAGTTCTTGAGTTATATTTAAGATAAGATCTATGCAAATCACATTGAAACTGCCACTTGCGAATAGCTTCTAAAATTACAAAATGTGTAAGGGAACAAAATTGATCATCACATATTTCCAACATCAAATTAGAATAAACACATGTTTTCAGCGCTTAAATCATTGTGAAATTATCATTTACGGCTAGCATTATTTGATTAAAACTGATCAAAATATTTAGGAAAATAATATGTTATAAATAAATTTAGATGTTTGCAATTTTTTGTGACATATTAGGTTAATTAGTTTTAGGGTGTTTAATTTGGATGCTCACTGGCCAGGCGCAGTTTCCTCAGGAAGACGAGCTCCTTGAGTCCCTCCATGGTGAGGATAGTGTTATGGCTGAGGTCCAGCTCACGCAGGCTGGTTAGCCGCCCCACGCCATACATCCGCAGCAGAACATTCTTACACACCGATAGCTAAACAAATTCAGAGTACATATATTTTATTATCTCCTAAAATATTGTAAAGCTGCTTCAACAAAATTATACAAAAGCCTTAAAAAAGTTAAAGTATTGAATAATATTCCATAAGATTATTTGAAATATTCTAAAGAACAATTAAAACACATGGTTTTCTACTGTCATTTCTTAAATTAACTAAAGTGAGATGTTTAAAATAAAATATGACATCATATTGGTAATTCATGATTGATTACAAATGTAAATATTGTGTTCTAAATTCAATAAATTTAGGATAAAATGAATTTACGATTTGAATTTATGTGTTTAAATATCGAATTTTACGGTTGAAAATAAATATTGTATTTGATTGATAAGTATTTCATACATTCTCCAGCCTGAGGTAGGTGTCAACGGAATCCAATCTTTGGAGCTCATTCTCGTCCAGAGTCAATGTCACGATGGTCTTGGCTTCGTTCTCGGTGGCTTTGTTAATTTTCTTCAAGCCCTTCCCAGTGTAATCCAAAGTTTCAGACGTTTCTTCGGCTGAAACACAAATTGGATGATTTAAAAAATGATAAAAATGTGTGAAACCGTCATTGAAAATGTGATATAGCTAAGTATGAGCTGTTGCAGCTTGCATCTTGACCGTTTGGGGATGGGAAAATCATGTAAAGTGGTGTAAAATGTATATAATTGTTTAGTCAACCTACCCATTTTCTGAGACTTCAAAACATTTTGACAATGTACGCAATGACATAGCATAAACAATAAGTAAGATATACATTTTGTTTATGGTGACTTTATATCGAGAGGTGTGGACAGAATGATCAAAAGCCTATGTAATCTAATTAATTATTAATGTTTACGTGTGTTTAAAGAGAAGTGAATTATTTTATACGTGTATATACAGGGAAGAAAGAAAAAAAATGTTCTCACTTTCTTGGCGTTTTAGACGTTTAGAATAATGCGGCTATTGAAATCGCTTAAAAACTGAATCTTTAAAGTAATTCATATTATATAAGGGGGAAACAAGGAATTTCATATAGCCGGAATATGTAAAATCGACAACATATTATGTATAAATGATTTGGTGGGGCAATAAACTAAATAATTTTAAATCCATGATATTAACTTCTTCTTCGTACTATCAATCCGGTGGATTGGTTTGCAGCAACAGAATCTTGCATCTCGATCTCCATTCCTCTCGGTCCTCCGCAACCCTTTTCAGCTCAGCATAAGCGCTACAATTCATGTCCTCGAATACTTGCTGTAAATACTCCCGTCTAGGGCGCCCTCTACAGTTTCTACCCTCAACCACCCCCTCCACAATATCGTGAAGAAGACCATCGTGTTGCATGATGTGACCAATCCATCGTGCTCGCCTCTCTGAGATGGTTCTTATTAGGTGCCTATCTTCCTTGATTATCCTGAGAACCTCATTGTTCGTGACGTGGTCTCTCCAGGAAATTCCGAGAATTCTTCTGTACGACCACATCTCAAAGGCCTCTAGTCTTTTTTTATCACTTTCAGATAAGCACCATGTCTCACAGCCGTACATTAAGATGCTCCAAACAACTGTTTTGACAAGTTGCTTGCGGAGCCCTAAAGTAATATTCTTTGACTCAAGAATTTTGGCTTTTTATTAACTAATGCTACTAAATGTCAATTACCGGCTGGTTTAATTGAAATTTAGTAGGATTGTTATATCAATATCATACCTCAAATTAATACTGTTTTGTAAAGTGTTTCTTCTTTTATGGAAAATATTTTATTTTACTATATTACCTATATGGTGACAATATGTTAAAATTGTATCTTTTATGGGGAAAAAAAATTTAATTGAGGAAAAGTAAAAATGTTTGGCAGCACATATCTACTCATAATTTGACGTTTCGTTATCAATCACAACAAAATATTGCGTTCACGACTACTATAATATAGTGTCAGATTAGTGCCAAGCCATGAAGATATCAAGAAATAACTATTTGTATGGGGTGAACACCAAGTCGGAGATGAACATATTAGAATTTGCGACTGCAAAGCACTTGTGCAAGAGATCTGAAGATTATGATTATTTTTAAAGAGTTGTCATTGAGGGCATTCAACGAGAAAGGCAGTCGATACGGTTGAGTGTCAACACGAGACTACCATGTACTGATAGAGGGTTCTAATAGACCCTTACCAACTGGAGCCATGGTAAATTTTAACCACTTAAATTGCGTAAGTTTTCACTAAGATATAATCCAATGTGGAAACATTCATTGTTATACAACTGAAGGCATGAAAGGCATGTCTTTCAGAAAACTTAAATATCTTTTTAGCTAAATATTGGTAGGAAAACTCTTAACTAAAATCTGCCAGCAAGCAGTAAAGGTCCCCTGAATTGTGTTAGTTATGCTAATAAAAGTATGACATGTAAAGTATCATATCTGTGTACTGTCAATTCTTGGTAAAACTGCATGGTTATAATATGAATTAAATTTTAATTTTATTTAGCTTCACTATAATGTATTTCACTTATATTTCAGATTTGGAAGGGAAGACAGGCAACAAATCAGCCATCCAAGTTGATCTAGCAAGTAATTGAATGTTACATTAGACAACAACTAATTACCACCTAGGAGAATATTACTTTGATAAAGTATACAACATAACCTGAAAAAAACATTGCTCATTTTGTTTATCTTTTAATGTCAAAGCAATGTTTTTAATTGTTTTAAATAAGTGTTTATTTGCGATTTATATTCCTCAAAAAGATTGACTTGAAAACTATAAGTATTAAAACCATTTTTTCCGTTCATCAAACAGTTGGTAAAGTTTAACACAGAAAAAGTTCCGAAGATTTAAGCTGCCAAAAAAAAATGTTCAGTACCATTAACCTTTATATGCCCAGCGGTCCCGTAAGGCAGTGCTCCG
This sequence comes from Glossosoma conforme, assembly GCA_022606575.1. NCBI lineage: Eukaryota > Metazoa > Arthropoda > Insecta > Trichoptera > Glossosomatidae > Glossosoma > Glossosoma conforme. Next base: position 2,080,808 of record JAGTXR010000021.1, on the reverse strand, counting down.
CAACCGGTGTGCCGCGGCACACTGGTGTGCCGTGAGCTGGTTGCAGGTGTGCCGCGGTCAAATTGAATGTATTTTGACATTTTAGTATAGAATAATAATTATTACTATTATATAATTTTTCAATGTTCCTCCAGCGACTGGTGCCAATTGTTGAAAACTGCGCAGTATGCTTTGTACACACCATGACCGCACCAAACTAGTCATAAACAAAGAAAAATGACCCTTGGTGTGGTGATGAAATGGCTCCAAAGCCACAGTGCATCATTTGCAGCGAACAACTATCAAACGAGTCAATGGTACCCAGTAAATTAAATCGCCATCTACATTCAAACCATCCCAGCCACGCCAACGAAGACAGACAGTATTTTAAGAGGTACTTAGAACAAAATAAAAAAACAGAAGATATTTATGAAATCGGCCGTTATGGTTTCTGATAAGGCCTTAGGAGCTAGCTACCATGTTGCAAAATTAATTGCACGTCAAAAGAAACCACATACGATTGGCGAAACACTTATTAAACCAGCATGCATGGAAATTGTTAGACTTATGCTTGGGCCCAATGAAGTTAAGGAAGTGAATAAAGTTTCGTTGTCTGCTGATACTGTTAAAAGACGGATTCACGATATGTCAAGCGATATATTAGGAACACTGATTATAAAACTGTTACTGGCTGAAAAATTTGTGCTTCAGATCGATGAAACAACCGATATTAAAAATAAAGCAGAGCTGATCGCTATTGTACGTTTCGTTGACGAGGACTTTATTTAAGAACATTATTAATTTTGTAAGGAGGTTCCAGAGTGAACTACCGGTGAAGAAATTTTTCAAGTGACCGATGATTTCTTCAAAATATATAATATTCAATGGAGCAATTGCATTGCTGTTTGCACGGATGGCGCTGCGGCAATGACGGGTAGTGAGAAGGGTTTTGTCTCTTTTGTAAAAGAAAAAAATCCGACGCTACAATTTACACACTGCTGCATACATCGAGACGCATTGATGGTCAAAAATTTGCCGGAGGAACTTTTGAACACGATGAATGAATGCATTAAAATTGTAAACATAATTAAATCGAGAGCCCTAAACTCGCGAATTTTTGGGATACTCTGTGCAGAAATGGGAGCCGAATATGAATCCTTATTGTTTTATACTGAAATTCGTTGGCTATCATGAGACAAAGTTTTGGTTAGTGTTTGAGCTTCGTCACGAGGTGCGTGAGTTCCTTTTAAATCAAAATATGCCCGAACTATATCAGCACCTCGATGATGATTACTGAATAGCCAAACTTGCATAAATGGCTGATATATTCGAGCATTTGAATGAACTTAATAAAAAAATGCAAGGTCCGAATGAGAATATATTGACGAGCTCCGACAAATTACAAGGGTGGAAAAAAAACTCGAACTTGCAGAAAGCAACTCAGCAGAAAGAGTTGCAAAAAGGATGTTTGGAAATGTACCAAAGGACCAACCATAGTACAATTGAAAACAAACAATTAATTGTGGATCTGGGGCCCAACAACACTTGAGTTTGCTTCAGCAGAAAATTGATCAGTATTTTTATTCCATTAATACGGAACAATACGATTGGATTCGAAATTCTTTTGCAACTAATGCAATAATTTCTACGGAAGCACTGCCTCTGCAAATTCGAGAGGAATTTACAAATTTAAGTAATGACATGACTCTAAAACTTCACTTCTCCGAAGTTCCATTAGATGTTTTCTGGATTTACGTTAAAAAAGAATCTTAACACTACTTTCATTTTCGACAACATATTTATGTGAGCAAAGTTTTTCAACGCTTGTATAAATCAAAAATGATAAGCAGTCATGCTTAAAAGGTCTTGACCAAGAACTTCGGGTTTTGCTGTCAAAAATCGAGCCGAATATAAAACTTTTGTGTTCATTTAAACAAGCACAGGTATCACATTAGTTTAGTTAGCTTCTGATTTAATAATAAGATTTTACACAAAATTCGCGCCTCCGCCAGGGATACAGAAAAGACGACAATCTGATCTGTACCCGCCCTACTGGGACCAGAAGCCGCCTTACACAGTCAACAGCTCACGAACGCCAGCCCTCATATGACGAAGCCTCAACGGGCGGCAACCCTGCACTGGGCGAAGGAAAACATGCGCGATCAGACAGTTCTCTGCATCGGTGGAGCCAAGAATCACCGAAGATAACGGAGGAAGATCAGCCGCCGCCGACAGAGAGGCAGGGCGAGGATGCTCTGCCCCGGTAAGTGCTGGTGACTCAGGAAGATCGGCTGCCGCCGACAGAGAGGCAAGGCGAGGATGCTCTGCCCCTGCAAGTGCTGGTAACTCAGGAAGATTGGCTGCCGCTGACAGAGAGTCTGAATAAATTCAGTAATGTGCGACTTGTGTGCCCAGTTTTAGTTTGGGAAACATTGTTCAGGGAGACGTGAAGCGCCCGCCCCGAAGACCTCCCGAAGTGAGTTTTAAGAACTCTCCACACGCCGCCTAAAGGTTGAGGCGTACGATGGGTTATCCTAGTTAAGGCATAGTCGTAGTGCATTGTAATTGTTTTTTTTTATTCCAGTAGAATGTTTCTTTTAATTAATTATATTTAAATGTTTTTATTTTCAAGTAATTTGTAACTTTTGAGCGTTATTATAAGGCCTTCGCCATCTGTCCTGACGAGTGGACATTGATTTTCAGTCTTAAGTATAATTTTGTATTTATATTTTTTGTTTTTTTTTGTAATTTTTGTATTTGTATTTCTTATGTTTTTTCTGTAATTCTTTGTGTAATGTTGATTGTGTAATTTTGTGTAATGTTGAAATACATATGTGGGCATATCGATAAGCGAGCTTAAGATCGTTTATCGCGGTTTTCTGTCTCTGACGGGAGGGCAGTTGACATCATTATGATGTAGTCCTTACTTACTGTTACCGAAAACCTCGACAGATAATCTTTCGTCTTGTATTTTTGTCGCTCGCCACACCTTTATGTATGTGGCCACACTGGGGCGAGTTACATAGTTTGGCCACCGGCGTCGCTGCTGACCGTGCGCACAGAAGTGTGGACACAGTCAGTGGGTCCCCAGCCTTAAGCGTGACAAGGTTCGGCGTTGCGACCAGCGCGGCATCATACCAGCGTGGTCACAAAGCTTGTAATGTTTTTATCGTGAAAAATATAATCTGTGCTTCAAAAAAGAAAGTCTTTGTCTGCTGCCCTGCTCCTCATCCTGCCTCACGCGACGTAATAACGCCCCTCTTCTTTTGAGAAGAAGATGTTTAGTATGAATACTTTTCAAATAAAAAACAAAAAAATATTGTAAAATTTTGCTATCAATTTAATACCTATATATCTTAGCTTTTGGTGTGCCGCGGAATTCTAGGAAGAATTTTGGTGTGCCGTGGGTGAGAAAAGGTTGCGGAGCACTGCCGTAAGGGACCGGAGATTTGCATCGTTCAATGCCCAGCAGTCCCGTAAGGGACCAGTGCTTATGGTACATTTCGCTATCGGATTACACTGATTTATGATAATAGTATTCAAAATATGAATATTAAGCTTACACAAATAATTGACTTTGAGATACTGATCCATAATTTTATTTTTGGTTTCGATAAATATTTTTGTCATAATGAGTTATGTAAACATCTTCCTTAAAAGTTGGGCTCTTGTGATATGCGTTGTGTTTTATTATGAGAACCGTAATAAATCAGCCGTATGTCTTTATTATATTATATTCTTTAATTTTTGTAATGCTTTAAGTTTTGTGTAATTTTTATAGTTTTAATTCCTTAACTGTAATGTGTAACTATATAAAATGTGATAAATTTAAAATAAACCATTTGTAAATTATAAAAATCTTTTATTTTGACAATGCTTTTTATTTTACACAAATAGGATGACTAGTTTAAGAGATATAGTTTTTTATATAATAGTTTACGGGTTGCGCTGAATATTGGAGCAAATGCTTGGGCAATGAGTTACCTCTATTATTCACAAGCGTGTAAAGATTAATGAAGATGCCGACATTTTACTGAAGACAAATATTTGTTTTGCAGTAGGAAAAATATAATATCAACACATTTAGTGCAAAAATAATGTATCCATTGCACTTTTGGAAATGAAAAATATTAAGGTTTTTTTTTGAGATTATTTTATTACTAAACAAATGGACATCGATTTGTTTATTGAATAAATCTATAGATTGTATGAGAGATGAATCACCTAACCTTGTGTGTAACTTGCAGGGTACAACACGCATCTATATATTGTTTTCTACATTTTTTTAGTACTTATGTATAAAAATTACATGCACATAATTTAACACTATAACCTCATCCCAAGCCTGAAGCTCCACCATGTACTTTTTATGTATAAACATCGGTAGCTGTCCAGGATGATGAGCCCGAGGTTTTGAAAAAAATGCAGTTATAGTTTATGCTTTCCTGGAGCATAGAATATCGCAGCGGAAGCCTTATCTGCTTGTCAACCTTCATCATTCATAATGGAAGATGGGTGATTAAACAAACACCTAGACTACAGCCTGGCGGGATGGTTCGCAGGATGACGTAAGTCTACAATAAATGTTGATTATATATATATAATCGTGTCGGAAACAACAGGGTCAGATCCTGTCTGCCCAGAAGTGGGCGACGTCGATGGCGTTACTTCTGGCCATCATCAGGTCTTCCTGGGTGCAGCCACTCGGGCACAGCGCACACTCCAGAAGGTGTGACAGGGTCTGCTCCACGCCGCAGTCACATTCAGTCGGTCCGCTGTAAAACTGCCAGGCCCTCATTTGTGTCCTCGTCTTGCATACTCCGATCCGAAGTCTGTTAAGGGACCTCCATATATTCCACCCTTGGTCATGTCCAGGGGCTAGGTCCTCTTTCGGGGCAATCCAAGTATTCCCCTCAGTTGCGCTTCTCCACATGTTCAGCCGCAGGGTGGCCTCAGGTATCTCCAGTTCCGTTGTCGACTGTAGGAAACTTCTTCTTAAAATGTTGATTAATAAGCTAAGACAGACATCTTAGCCTTTTAAAGGGGAATTTAAAGATATCGCAGTAAGTTCACATAATTATATTAAAAATAATTGATACCGTGATTTTTTTAAATTGTACGGTATTATGTGACGAATATCATGGAAGCATCAACAGTGTATCATTTTTTATATCATCAGGAGACAGATAACAGCCTGTAAATAAAAGAAAATAATTAGTGATATTATACACAAATAATATAATCATTAATATCCACTGACATCTACTCGATATGGTTCCTTCAGAAACGCACCAAAGGACCGGAACAACTGATCTGTTATCTGTGTTTAGCTAGCCGGGACACACAAATAAGGAACTTACGGTCTAAAATTAAAATAGAAATAAGTAATTAGATTTAAGCCAAATATATTTTGTAAGCGGGGTTGCCATCCATATAGATCGAGCATACCTAGACAAGCGAGCGTAGATGTCATTTCGAGGGCTGTCCACACAACCCCAGAGAAGTTGTCAATATGTAAGATAAAATGTCTTAAATAAATTACCATGTACTTCTCGAAAATTCTTTTGTTTCACGACCTGCTCTCCATCCCTTCACCACACGTCCCGTTGGCAATACCGGCGACATGGAGTCGCCATACGATAAACGATGTGAATGTGCTATATGTAAAATTCATGATTTGTTGGATGAGGTTTATTTTATAGGTAAGACTGCTATTAGATTATGTTATGCTGGGAAGATAAATTTTGGACAACAAAAAATTGGGAGAGATGGAGTCTTCCTTTAGTAAACGGGGATGCCATTAGTTAGTTTTGTTTGATACTTTTTATAAAGTAAATATTGTAGGTAATGAAGATGGTGGGAAGGTTGGTACCTAGAGCAGTCGGCCGCGACAGTTGGTGGCGCCGCAGCGGCAGTAGAGCACCTTGTCGGGGACGCTGCCCACGTCATAGTTGTAGTTCCAGGTGAGCTCGGTCCCGGCACGGATGTGAGACATGGCAAAGAAAGCCACCCACGGGAAGCGGGGGTCGTGCGTATCCACAAACACGTTCTGGACAAACACGTTCGGGCAGCAAGAGTGCTGGAACACAACAAACAACATTTAATACGGAGTGCCAAAATAACTGCATACAAAACCATTTTATTTGTTATAAAAGCATACTAAACTTGACTATAATAATTATTAAAAAAACCCTCGAACTATTTTGCTATATCTGCCTGCCTTATCGATTTTGTGATGGAGCATGCATTCATCTTCAATAATACAATATAAAAAGAATTCATGCTTCTAGAACGCAGTAACTGTATGTGGTATTATCATATTGAAAGAATAAAACAAGTAAAACTTAGTATGTAACCACTGAGTTTAAATAAATCATTTTACCATTCATACAAAGTTAAACTTGATATTGTGGCTTTTAGGCTTAGCCGTGTGTGGCAAATTACTTCTCTCTAATGTTTCGACCGTAATTGCAGGGGTCTTCTTCACTAAGACATCAACTTTAAAGAAGACCCCTGAAATGGCGGTCGAAATATTGGAAAGAAGTAATTCGCCACACACAACTAAACCTAAAAGCCACAATATCAAATCTGGCCGTGAAAGCCTGAGAAGTTATTTAAAGTTAAACTTGTTTTATTCTTTCAAAAATAATTCAACCGTATTCAATTTAATTCACCTTAACCCTTTAGGTGGGGCTATTGTTTTTATCATTGTTCCATAAGAAGTGTCGATAATCCATGGAAAAATATATTAATGATATTTTTGATTTTTATGATGAATTATTATTTTATACATGTGTACACACAATTTTTTTTTAAATTTTTTAACCTTAATAATTAATTTACCATCAATTAAAGCAAACGATACCTTTTTTTTAATAAACTCAATGACCTTGCCTATATATCGGCATGCCGTGTTCTGCCGATATATAGGTCTAGTGGTTATCCGACAGGGACACACATTCCCCATGTGTTTACCAAGTTTCTTATCGTTACATACAGCGAACAGTTTTCTATGGCCTTGGCTATATATCGGCTCGCCGCACTCTAGCCACATAAAATGTCATGCCAATAAATAGGCACGCCACATCGAAAGGGTTAATATAAAATTTGTAAACGAAAACCAATGATGAACATTTGGTTGTTTACTAAATGTACATCTCTGTGGTGTGTGACATTTTGTCAATTTTTGAGTGCCAAAACTATAATGTCAAAATTAAAACTTATTAAACCATCATTTTTTTATGACACGATTATCCTCAGCTCCGGCTCTTTGATTACCAAAGTTAACCAACAAGGATAGCACTTGTATGGGTAACCACTTGTCAACCCTGCAAGTTGTTAGTTGAACTTATCATCCAATCTTATTAACCTGACGATTGCCGTAAGCACACATGTGCGCTTTACGTAGAAGATCGCCATAAGCGCAGCTGTGCGCACTTCGCAATATTCGAAACATTTATTTCAAAGTGATTCCGATTTTCTCACAAGGACATCAATGAATATTTTAAAATATTAAACCAAAAAGGATTGATATTTTTCGATACTTTGGGAGATATTCAAGAGATGGTGTCAAGGGCTGGCACTGAAACATGTGGCGATGAAGTGGTTAAATCATTTGAACAACTCACATTAAGATATCTTCCCAGATTTCCTTGCACCTTGGCATCCATGATGTAGCAAGCTTCGTCTTCTCCAAAATACGAACGTACGGACCTGAAAAAAATATTATTTGATTGAAAAATAGCATAACTTTAAGATTCGCACATATTATTTCAGCTTTAAATAAAACACTTCAAAAAAGTCATGAAGGACTTTAAACAGGAATTGAAACATTTTTGGGTTTTCAGACAGAGTCGTTAGAGGTCATGAAATGGTTTATAATAATAATAATAATAAAAGCTTTTATTCAAGCAGGATTGGGTGGGTTGTGCAATACCCAATATGCCATATTTTTAGATACATATATATTTATGTAGTACATACAAATTAATAATTATATATAAACATAATAATTCATGGTGGTCGCTGAATCATCTCCATCCAGCGATGGCTCAGGGAGGAGTTGAGCCATTCAGAAGCAGCCAGGATGATGGTGTTGTTGGACTTCCTTATCCTGCTCCAGAAACCGGCAACACGGTGACGCAATAATGCTGGGAACGAATAAACTCTGCCCTCCGCATAATAAGATGTACTGTTTACCTGTGCTTTGGTGCGTGCTCATCTTCATTCAAGCAGTCGGGAGCTGCAAATCTTGACGGTTCTCTAATAGCTGAAACAAAGATGCATATTTTTAATTACAGCTGAATCATGATTTTTTTCAGGTCCAAACACTCCATATTTAATTTAATAAAAATTAAAAATATATTAAAAAATAAATAACAGTAATTTAGAATCGACGAAGGGATATTTTTTTGGTTGCGATCTGCTTATTATCCCTAAATCCCGTTGTTTCAAGTGTATGAAATACCCTCAGTATCTGAAATTACCGTGATTCTTGATACTGACAGATAGTTTTAATATACTTGGTGATAATTTGATTGTTAGCTCACTTTTAGGTGCTAAACTATGATGACTAAAATTATAAGTAACATATGTGATGATTGTTATGAATATCAAATAGTTGGATAGCATCATTGATTTAGTTTTGTTATTATATTTCACCCTGCAGAAAGAGCATAAAAATAATTCTTTTTAGCACTATTGGTCCACTTTACTTGATGGATATGAGAAAAAATAAATTAAGAATCGACTTACTGTCTTCATCATCACTGATTGTGATCATGTCTTCATCCATCTTCACCACGCTGAGGTCCCGCTCCAACTCCTCCACCTCCTTCTTCACAATGTCCAAAACAGGCACGGTCACTTCTTCTGCCGCCTTTGCACTCACATCTTTAACCTCACTTTCAACATCGCCAGTATCAACTTTGGTATCCTGAGAAGAGTCTTTGCTGTCTGAAGAAGCAGGTTTAGTGTCTGATGGAGCAACTTTGGTGTCTAACAAAGAGTTTTCAATGTCCATCAAAGAATCTTTGGTGTCCACCAAAGAGGCTTTAGTGTCCTCCAATGAGTCTTTAGTTTCTATCACAGAGTCTTTATCATCCATCAGAGAGTCTTGTGTGTCTGAAGATATTGGTTTCGAGGTTTCGTCTGGTTTAGCCTTTGATTGGTCGGTCTTTTTTGGCGAATCGGGGTCACTTTTTTTTTGTCGGAGCTGCCTAGTTCTCATTCTAGTTCTGAAAGAAAATAAACATATTGATATCAGCTTGATATAGCACTTTTAGGCTGATGCCGTAAAGCCTCGAAAAACGAACTTTTGTCTCTTATTTATATTCGCTTGCCTGATATGCATATCTAATAATAATGTTAGTTTTTTGTTATATAATAATAAACGGTGTTTGCATACTCCATTTTAGTTGTTATAATAGTTGCTCTATTTCATGTTGGTGCAACTGTCATCTTTAACTCGCTTTTCTGCCACGACTGTCTTGACAGCACTAGAGGTCAGAGCGGTCTGTCAGTTGGAGCTCGCTCACGACCGTTATGGGAACGCCATTAGGCGTTTGCCATAACGGGTGGACGAAAAAGCAAGTGTTTGAGAAATAAACGCGAATTGTGAAACGAAAACAAGTTCTTTGCATTGTTAATCTGCTCCTGCATCCTGTCACACAGTAATTCTATATCGAACTTAGAGAGGAGTATATCAATTGCCAACACGAATCTTACTGTTTGTACTTGCTTACTTACTACTAATTTAATACATGCAGGATAATATAACTATTGTGCATAAAAAAACTAATCTATATATATAAAAGAAAGTCGTGTAATAAAACTACTTATAACTCAAGAACGGCCAAACCGACTTGGCTGAAAATTGGTGGAAAGGTAGCTTAGAACCCTAAAAAGGCTATAAGAGACTCAAAATTGATTTGATTAAGAAAAAATGTGGAACATTTACGTAAACATGTTTTCATACAAGACTATTATCATTTGACAGCTGTAAGTTTGAGAAAGTGTTGCCATAGCCAACGCCATAACTAAAAATGACGCAAAAGTAGGTATTGTAAGTAGGTACCTACGTAAGGTACGGAATATTTTGAAACAAAAAAAACAAAAGACAGGAAAAAAAGACAAAAACAAAATAAATATTAGTCAAAATATCAGTTTAATCTTTTATTTGTTAAAAATGTTATAACAAAAAGCAAATGGAAAGACATGTGTGCCATCTATCGTTTTTTTGTCTATGGTTTGATAGATATAATTTGTCTATCGGTTGAAGTTTTGTTTCGAGAGCATTCTGCTGATATTATTATTGATTATTGATAATGCCGCCACCAAAACGTTCGAATCTTTCACAACAAAGCCGTCATGCAACAAGGAATCGAAACGTTGTCAATGAAAGGACTGACGAAGAGCAAGAAATCTCGCGTGAACAATCCATCGAACCCATCTAACCTGTGGCACAAATACAAGAATAATATGTCAGAAGATATTTTACATCAAATTCGTGTTAGTTCAAGAAATCCTGATCTTGAGATGAATGAGGAAATACATAATCGGGCTTTGCTCTTAATTGAAGACATGTGTTACCTCATGTGCGGTAGTTTATTAGTCAGGTTAGGAATGCCAGCACTAAATCGTGAAATGAATGACGCATTTAATCAAGAATTGGAACGGGAACGTGAATATGATCACCATGAATTAGATTTAGTAGTTCAAACGAATGTACCGCTGTTGAATCCTCAACAAAAAGAAGTTTATGATACATTAATGAAGGCAATTGATGATGGAAATGGTGGTTTATATTTCCTGGATGCCCCTGGTGGAACTGGTAAGACATTCCTCATGTCAGTAGTTTTAGCCACTGTCCGTGCGAGATCCAACATTGCGGTTGCAGTTGCTTCTTCTGGAATAGCAGCCACATTGTTAGAAGGATGCCGTACGGCTCATTCAGCATTAAAATTGCCGTTAAATCTTCAAACTATTGAAGAACCTACATGTAATATTTCAAAACACTCCGCAATGGCCAAAGTTTTATCAGAATCGAAAATCATCATCTGGGACAAATGCACAATGGCGCATAAACGTGCATTGGAAGCACTTAACCGATCATTGAAAGATTTACGCAATGACTTGAGATGTTTTGGAGGCGCAATGATTTTACTGTATGGCGATTTCACGTCAAACACTGCCAGTAATTCCAAGATCAACTGCTGCCGACGAAATTAACGCTTGCTTCAAATCGTCGAATCTATGGCGCTATGTAAAGAAGCTTCAACTGACAACAAACATGAGAGTTGCATTGCTGAATGATACATCTGCTGAAGATTTCTCTGAGCAATTGCTGACTGTCGGTTATGGTAGAGTACCTGTCGACATATCGAATGGATTGATTTCATTTCCTCAGAATTTCTGTATCTTTGTCTCATCGAAAGACAAACTCATCAACAAAGTATTCCCAAACATCATGACTAACCACAAAAATAATGAATGGTTGAGTGAGCGAGCAATTTTGGCGGCTAAGAATAAAGATGTAGACGACCTTAACTACATAATTCAGAATGATATCATTGGTACAATGCATTCATACAAATCTATTGACTGTGTAACGAATGAAGACGAAGCCACTAACTATCCAATTGAATTTTTAAACTCATTGGATGTGCCTGGCTCACCACCGCACAATTTACGAATAAAAGTTGGCTCCGTAGTAATCATGCTTCGAAACATAAACCAACCAAAACTGTGCAATGGGACGCGTTTGGTGATAAGTAAATTGATGAACAATGTGATTTACTCGACGATACTCAAAGGAAAATTCGAAGGTGAGGAAGTCCTCATTCCGAGGATCCCGATGATCCCAACCGATATGCCGTTTGAATTTAAGCGACTTCAATTTCCTATCCGTCTTGCATTCGCCATGTCAAATATTACGAGTCAATTAAGTGTAAAGCCGGTCTCGCTTCCAAAAAACTAGGTGTATTATATAGATCACGTCGGTATTTCAACGATAAACAACTTCTTCTTCTATATAAAGGACAAATCCGACCTATCCTTGAATACGGCAGTCACCTTTGGATTGGAGCCCCAAAATACCTTCTTAACTTAATTGACTCAGTTCAAAGAAGAGCAATTCGTTTGATAAACAATGACACCCTTACGTCTAACCTACAATCAATGGAACACAGACGTAAGGTTGGTTCTCTTAGTCTTTCTACCGTTATTACCACGGTCGCTGCTCTTCAGAACTTAAAGAACTAATTCCTCCTGCACCCACTCACAGCCGACAAACTCGTCTTACACTTGCCAAACATCCATACACGGTTAATATATGTCGACCAAGAACTGGCAGCTTCCAAAGTTCCTTTCTTAATTCTACCGGTAAGCTATGGAATGCTCTTCCAGCGTCTGTGTTTTCTACTTGCAATCTCCCCAACCCACACACAAATACGAACACAACACACGTTTCCCGCATGCAGCGTCCAGCCTCCCTGGCTGAGCGTCATAGAGTGCACTGGTCTCGACCGGTTGTGCTCTCCTGCATGCGTTTACATAAAAAAAAAAAAGACCATTAACAAATCACAAGGCCAATCCTTGAAAGTTTGTGGTCTGAATCTTGAAAATCCATGTTTTTCCCATGGTCAATTATATGTGGCATGTTCACAGGTTGGAAGACCATCTGCGTTATTTGTTCTTGCGCCTGATAATAAAAAAAAAATGTCGTCTATCACAAGGTGCTTCACTGAAGAGTGCAACCCATGCACAAAAATACATGGCCAATAAAGAATCATTAAAATACTAGGATTCAAAACATTGCAAATTAAAGGACTGAAGAAGAACAATTGCACCTGGACGTATCGAAGAACGAGGATTTAATCCGACATTCAAGGTATTTATTTATTTATTTTTGTACTTACACACAATATAATTAACAGAATAACATACTACACTTATTACTTTGAATTATGTATGCTAATTCTAAAAAAAGTGTTTATAAATCAGTAATATTGTCTTTGCTTTTGATTCTGTAGATACAAGGACAGATTCACCATCGAATCGGATCATTCCAACCTCTCGAAGATGCAAAGCATAAATTTGTACAAATATACTTCAATGACAATATGGAGGAAGAACTTGATCAACGCCTACAATGTCGTGATCAGAGCGGATAAACGACCATCTGGTACACGTGATACTGGGCAACTACAACAGATATCTGAAACACGCCGCTCATATGACACGTTGCAATACCCACTGATGTTTTGGCAAGGAGAAGATGGATATTATTTCAATATCAAAATGAAAAATCCATTGAATGGTGAGTAATCATAGTTTTGATTCCGTCATGACATACATTCATGTATCTTGTTTAATATTTTATTATAGTGGTTGCCAAAGTGATGAGAAGAAAGTTTTGCTTGTCTGCGAGGAATTACAGACATCAATACATAAATAATACATGAATATGAAAGATTATAATTTTAAATGAATTTTAATAAAAAAATTAACAAATTAAAATATTTAGTTTTGATTTACATTTATTTTTAATGATTACATAATTGGGACTCCATGGAGACCGTCTTCAATAAACATGTAATCATTAAAAATAAATGTGAATCAAAATGAAATATTTTGAATTTATTATTTTAATTAAAATTAATTTAAAATTTTAATTATGCAATTTCACCAAGTATTGTTAGTTGATAACCTTAATTTGGAAGATATTGAAAGGGAAATCTATTAACATTATAGGTAATTGTTTAAACTTACCCAGTTTCTGAGCTTGATACAAAGTACTCTGGCTGGAATTCTTCATCAGATTCCCCGTGATTGCCTGTCTTTCCATCGTATCTGCGGACCTGATCCAACTTTGTCTGAAATAATAAACCATTCAGTGATATCACTTATCAAAAATCTGTACAAATCCTCAAAAGGTATTTTTTTGATCCTTTCTTCTTTTTACACATACTTTAAAATATTAAGTCTACCTTTCCAAAATATAATAGCAAATTTATTGGGTTTATTGGTTTTTAGAAAACCACTCATTCTTACTGAGTTCCCTTCAGAAAGGAAATCTCACATCCGGCCCTGAAAATGAGTACTCCAACTCTTGGCAACAAATCGCATCAGAGGATTTCATTACTCCAAAGGAAGGCCTCCCAACTGGCAAGAACCTTGACTGGCGGACCTGGAAATCCCTGAACAGATTAAGAACCGAAGTTGGTAGAACAAAGGACAACCTCGAGCGGTGGGGAATGCTTGGGCAGGGAGAGACACTATTGTGCGACTGTGGAGACCTGCAGACCGCCTCACACTTAAGATCCTGCTCCATGTGCCCAACATGCTGCACATCTTAGGACCTAATGCTGGGCAACACACGAGCTATCGATGTTGCCAGATACTGGGAAAAAATAATTTGACGTCGCTGACACGAAGAAAAAGAAGAATGGAAGATGTAAGAAAAACATTGCTTTATTAACACTCAGCATATCGCTTTCTTTCGCATCTTTAAAATGAAAAGCGTCAAAATCTGTTCTTAAATTCTAGTATATGGCTACATTGACATTTTTTTTTTTTTTATGTAAGCGCATGCAGGAGAGCACAACCGGTCAAGACCAGTGCACTCTATGATGCTCAGCCAGGGAGGCTGGACGCTGCATGCGGGAAACGTGTGTTGTGTTCGTGTTTGTGTGTGGGTTGGGGAGATTGCAAGTGTATATTTATCTGTTTCTTGAAGAGATCCAGATTGTAGGAAGGAGGAAACACAGACGCTGGAAGAGCATTCCATAGCTTACCGGTGGCATTAAGGAAGGAACTTTGGAAGCTGCCAGTTCTTGGTCGACATATATTAACCGTGTATGGATGTTCGGCAAGTGTAAGACGAGTTTGTCGGCTGTGAGTGGGTGCAGGAGGAATTAGTTCTTTAAGTTCCGAAGAGCAGCAACCGTGGTAATAACGGTAGAAAAGACTAAGAGAACCAACCTTACGTCTGTGTTCCATTGATTGTAGATTAGACGTAAGGGTTTCATTGTTTATCAAACGAATTGCTCTTCTTTGAACTGAGTCAATTAAGTTTAGAAGGTATTTTGGGGCTCCAATCCAAAGGTGACTGCCGTATTCAAGGATGGGTCGGATTTGTCCTTTATATAGAAGAAGAAGTTGTTTATCGTTGAAATACCGACGTGATCTATATAATACACCTAGTTTTTTGGAAGCGAGACCGGCTTTACACTTAATTGACTCGTAATATTTGACATTATTCGATATTGATAATCCAAGCATGTTGATGGAGCTTGCTTTCGGAAGAGAACAACCGTTGAAAGATACAGGATCCATAGCAGTCTTCTTGGTGGAGAAAGTACATGATTGGGTTTTTGAAATGTTGAAACTGAAGAGGTTGAGGTCGCCCCATCGTGAAACCCTTTCAAGAGACATGTTCATCTTCTCCACCAGAGATTCCCTAGCAGCAGATAGTTCCGAATGTTTCGGAGGTTTTTGGAAGATTATACTCTCATGGACAGTGCTGTCGTCGGCATAACAGTGAATGTTTGCGCATTGAAGCAAATCATTCACATGCAGAAGGAAAAGAGTGGGCGACAGCACAGAGCCCTGTGGAACTCCTGAGTTGATTTTATGGCAGGAAGAAGAAAAGCCATCTACGACAGTGATGATGCTTCGATCACTCAAGAAGTTTTCAATCCAGGAGCACAGGGAGGGAGTTAGTCCATAAGACGGTAATTTATTCACCAGACCGCGATGCCAGACTCTATCGAACGCCTTGGAGATATCCAGGGCAACAGCTTGCGTTTCTCCATAGCATTCGACGGATTTCCCCCAAAAGGTAAGATGCCAGGATTTGCAAGCGCTGTACAGGTGGCACTTTGTTTTGATCGATTGTGAGCAGGCCAAGGGATTAGTGCAGTGCGTAATATTTATGTTATTTTAAAATACAGAAAGAAATACCCGTTTGCTGTTGTCATCGTCATCGCTGGAAGAAGTGTTCTGCACCGCATCAGACTCGTAACCTTCCTTGATGCGCTCCACAACCTCGATGTAGTCCAGTTCGGCGAGGTACTCGTCTCCCTCAGTGACGCCATCCTGGTGAAAACAACGAAAATGTTTCAACATTCTTCCCTGAAGAGATGCAAAAAATTCAGAGCAGCAGTCCTTTATTCACACTGTGAACTCAGCTCAGTCAGTAATCACTGCAAAGTAGTTTATCATCTCTATCATACGATCACATAGTGCTAGACATGATGACCACATGCTGCAGGGGAGGGAGCGGGCATGGTGTTCAAGAGATATTATTTGAAACATGCAGCAATGCCATAACTATAAAGAAACTTATACCTAGTAATAAATGAATATTTATTTAATTTATTATTGTAATCATCGGGTTGCCTTGCCCTTATGACAAAATGGTACCGGCCTCAGAGCATCGAACTTATCAACCGACTTTCTTAAAAAAATCCGATTGACGAATCATTAAAAAATATGCCTCGGATACTTCAGCTTCTTCAAGCACTTGGACTTCTGTTCTGGAAGTTGTCGAGACCCATATATGTTACCAAGTGGACATTCAGGTGCAGCTATGTTCTAGAATGAGGAATGGACATTGGTAGCTGACAGACTCAATGGGGGCAATTTGTGTTCCAGATATGGAACAGATTTGGGAAGAAGAATATAAAAGTTCAACTGCCATCCAGGACGCTCAAAGACTAGAGTCTTTTCGTATGAAAAGTTAAATATTGAGAAAAAAGTACATGATGAGAACTTACAACATTAGCCACAGCGTCAGTCAGCAGGTTGCCCACGTAGATGCAGAGGAAACCACCTCGAGGGACGCCATTCAGAGCGCGGATGCCCCAACCTCGATTGTACGTCTTGAATACCTATAAATAACAAATACACAAAGTTACTTTCATCTAAAATTATAATAGGTTCGACATTAAAAATGATAAGCTTCGGTGTATTAGAAAAATATTCTCATCGTTTTGATCCGATACATATTAGAGCAAGTACCTGAAGTTTCAGTTGCAGTGGATGCTGAACCACTCTATTCAAGCACGTAGCTGCACACTTGCACCTGGAAAAACATTAAACCACTCTCAGTTATAAGTAATACTACTGATTATATAGAGGAATATATATAGTACTAGCTGTCCCGGCAGACTTCGTACTGCCTCAATCGATAAATAAAAGACCTAAACTTTTGTATAAAATAATCTTAAAACAAACAAATCGAATCCGTATTTAATAAAAAAGCATTTTTTGAATGAAGCATGAAGTTTTATTATTATTTTTGACATATCATGTTGCTTACTTACAAAACAGAGTTTTCCTGAAATACTGGCTATTTATAAGGCTTCAACTTGATATTGACAGACACACACTGTTATGATACAGTCTGTTAATCAATTTAAAGCTTTCTCATAAACTATATTTTTTGTTTTGTTTTGTGGTGCGTAAATAAACAAAGAAGACGGTTTTCAGACGTGCGAACACGCGACGTATAATTGTCCATGCGCGAAACAGAGAAACTCCAAGTTGATTCCGCAAACTTCTAACGACTGTCCTTGCGATTTATTTATGGTCATCAGAAAGGCCAGACGTACTGGAAATCGTAAGCGTTTAAAATCGAATGGTAAATCCGTTGGAATCATCGGTATCCGCGGGATCAAGACATCCTCTCCTTTGTATTTTCCTTTTATGATTATTGCCTCAATGACGTTATTCATCAGCTTTTTCACAGTCGAGGTTGATTAATGTTACGCAGCATGATGACAACTGATCCTACTTTTAACTGCAAATTGTGAGGTGGTAATCCAGACAATTCCAGTGAATTTAAAAACTCCGTGGGATAGTTGACTACGTCATCCTGGTTCATAACGGTGTCGACTGATTTGAAGGAAACCAACTGTCCTGGGAGAAAATTCTGAATGGTCGCATTGAGATCCTCGACATCTTTATTTTTCGCCGCCAATATTGCTCGTTCACCCAGCCAATTATGGTTATTGAACTTTTGCGCTATATCTGGGAAAACACGCTGAATAAGCTCCTCTTTTGAGTCTGTGATGTGACAGAAATCTTTGGGTAATGTGATGAATCCGGTCGAGGTGTCCATTGCAACTTTATTATTTCCAATGTCTCACAATTGCTTCTCAAACACATTTGCAGTTTCATCTTGTTGCAAAAATACTCGCATGTTAGTTGTTAATTGGAGTGTCTTTACATACTGCCACAAATTCGATGATTTTAGGCATGCATTTAGTTCATCAGCAACAGTTGATCGGGGAATAACTGGAAGAGTCTGACGAAAATCACCTGACAACAGAATCATGGCCCCACCAAAAATATTTTAGTTGTCACGAAGATCTTTCAACGTTCTGTCCAGTGCCTCCAGTGACCTCTTATTGTGCATTCATCCCAAACAATCAATTTGCATACCTGTAGGATCTTGGCCATTGCGCTATTTTTGTCGATGTTGCAAATTGGTGTTTCAGTGATTTGCATGTTTGATGGTAATTTCAAGGCAGAATGTGCAGTTCGCCCGCCTTCTAGCAGAGTCGTAGCTATTCCAGATGAAGCCAACGCTAGAGCAACATCATTTCGCGATCTAATCCTCGCCAAAAGCAATGAAATTAATAACGTTTTTCGGTTCCTCCGGGAGCATCAAGGAAATAAATTCCACCAGATCCACTGTTGACAGCTTCTATCAAAGTGTTGTACGAAATTTTTTGTTGTTGATTTAATTGTGGAACATTTGTACGAACTGTTTCGGCCAATGCTTCAATGTCGTACTGTTGTTCTCTTTGCAACTCATGGTTTAATGCATCGTGCATATGACGATTTGGTGCTGTCATTCCCAAACACGAAAATACTTTATTTGCCATCAATAAACACATATCTTCTATCATGATCAATGTCTCATTGTAAATTTCTGCAGTCATTTGTAGTGTAGGATTCAAAGTTTGACGGCGCACACGATGCAAAACATCCTTAGACATGTCATCTCTATACTTAACCCACAAATCTTTTGGATGTTCGGAACGCGACATTAGATCCTCCAACGCGCACGCCAAGACTATTTTGATAGATATGATTGAATTTGAACTTTGTGCAGCGGTAATAAATTACAAATTGACTCTTCGAAGTTAGGAACACACCTACATTTCTTAGACAACAGTGAGTGATAATAATTTAATATGAATTTTATTGAATAGCAATAAAGTTCAAATTGACTCTACATTTTATTTAGAAAACGTTTCTATGGGAAAAAGAAAAGGGCTGTTTTTAGGGTTTTCCTGGCAATTATTCAAATTTTTGTCACCTTTTATACCTTCCTTAGACTTCCACGAACATTCCAAGACCAAGATAAGATAAATCCGTTCAGCCGTTCTCGAGTTTTAGCCAGACTAACGAACAGCAATTGTTACGTACGTCTCACGCTGAAGACGACAGCTGTTGATAGTTATATGTTATTTGTAATGATATAGGAATTCGATGGTTTATTATACTTTGCATCCCACGAGTATTATCGGGCGGACCTTCAATAAAGAAACAGTCCGTGAGCCCCGACCGATTGTTAGAAAGGGGGCCATAAATATTAAATAAGCCAAAAAGTGTTCCTTTGTTGGCCAGCGTGAGATGCGTCTATTCTCGGGAAAATGTCATAAATATTAAATATTCAGAAAGTGTTCCTTTGTGTAGTAAAGCTGGGATACGTTTCAGTTTTAGCCATAAAAACATAAACCGATGTTATGGCTAGGATTACCTATCTCCAGGAACATTTCGTAATAAAACCCTAAGAAAGGAATACAGACTGGATATTCTCACGGCCGCAAAAGTAGGTACCAGAAAATTAATGTATAAAAGCACCGACTTGAACGTTAAATAAATCAGTTTAGACTTGAATCTCTTGCGTTTCATTTCTATCTCCCACCCTCCTGTCAAGCCGCGCCGGCTGCCCTAAATCTGGAGAAATGAGGCTGCCCGCCCACTTCAGATTGATGGCGTAACTAGTTACCTTACAAGTAACTGGGAGAAGATGGTCTAGTGAAGAGCGGAAAACCGATACACGCCCGTAGAGCGGATCGTCAGCGGAACTGGAAGCTGTCGTCTACAGCAATTGATTTTTATATATATAAGATAGATTCACATTTTCATTAGCAATTCCTACTGCATATAGGTTGCTTTCTTGTTTTAAAATGTCCTTTATTCTGGATTTTCTCTTTTTTAAACAGTCGTGTCTTTTGATTCACAAGGACTTTGAAAATCACTTTGAAAATCACCTTGAATTTTTTTAAATATATATTTGAATATATTTACTTATAATTTAAGCAATATTTGTTTTTTTCTGAACTGTCTAAAGTGGTGTAGTGATATTATTGTGTGTTTTTAAACTTGCTTTCAGCATATTCATTGCGATGCTACTTATAAGGGGTTGTCTATTAAGGTACATAGTATTACCTAGAGTTGCACTCATAGATACCCGTAGACAGAGGGTCCAGCAGCCTCTTGTACTGGTAGCCAACCTTGTTGGGCTGCAGCCCGATCCCCTTGGCTCCCTCCATGGTCAACTGCCAACACTGGCAAGTGTCACGGTTCTAGGAAAAAAAGAAATCATTAAGCACTCTCTCATTATATAACTTGATTTGGTTAAATTATAATATTTATGCCTCTCAGGAAAAGAGTGTATACCTGACAGTCGTCCGTGCAGTCGCAACCGCAGAGGAACTCTTCGTCTAAGTTGAGGTTGACGCCCTTGGTGGGAATGCGCTTGGTGCTGTAGGTGCAGAAGTCCGGCAGGGTGTGGTCGTAGTAGTTGACGCAGGGCACGACAACAGCCTCTTCACCGTGCGACAGATCCTGGAAATAAAAAAATACTACACCAACAAAAAATGCAAACATTTTAGTTGTTTTCATTTTACAGTGATGGAGATCATATATGTCGGGACTGGAATTTTTACACCTCACCAAAAAAAACATTAAGTCTCTTTAATTATGCTTTCATTTGGAGTCCCGAAGACAACAACAGGAAAGTTGTTTGAAATGTTCGTCAATCATCAGACGAGTCAGTCGAGACTAATGTACTTTATGATATTCAGCCAGAACATGTGCAGTGCTCGCGTGTGGGTTGGGGGAATCACCAGTGTATGTTTATCTGTTGAAGAGATCCAGATTGTATGAAAGGGATACACAAACACTGGAGAGCATTCCAGAGCTAACCAGTAGCCAAGGAATGAACTTGGAAGCTGACAGTTTTTGGTAGTAGACGATGCTCGGCAAGTGAAACATGAGTTTGTCGCAGTGCCGGTTTTATGGGGTGGCGCAGTGGGTCGGCTACCCAGGGCGCCGAATGAACTGACACTGGTTTGTCGGTTGCGGGTAGGTGAAGGAGAAATTAATTCTTATTTACATTCACTGCTTACACTCAATTATTTACAATTAAAAGATCAGGGGGATAATGGCCGTGGACTTATTTGCCATGCAGCCAAAAGGGCATTAGCACAAGGCTTTACAGGCTTAAAAGTAGCCCTCTGCTGCAGAAATGCCTTCGATCTTATACACATGACTATAAATAATATAGTAACAAGACCAGAGAAGCGATCTCCGGTAGAACCAGAAGAACCTCGGTCGTATACATCTTTTAATTTTAGGCACAGTCACCAGGAGGAATCTCTATCGTAATGGTGGAGATCACAGGTTTGTTCAAGTTGTGCAGTGCTTACCGTCTTGCTGACAAAGCACTTCATGAGCACGAACTCCGCCAGGCAGTGCACCATGTGGTCGAAGTCGAACAGGTCCACGCTCATCTCACTGCGCGAGAGGCGCAGGTAAAGGTGCAGCTCCACGCAGTTGCGCTCGCGGCGCCCGCACGGCGCGCGGTACATCACAGTCTTCTTGTTGCGGTACTTCAGGATCAGTCTGCAATGACAATAATGTTTAAAAACTAAAAACGTCAATTCCCAACTCAACAACATGGTATTTTTATAAGTGTATTATAACACCAAAACAAATACACCTATCCCCCGATTTACACGGTACTAGTTTTACACGTTTTCGCTTTTACACGGTTTTCCAAATAAGTTTTTTTTTGTTTTTATCGCACTCTACTAAATGCTACAGTGTTTGAACACGTGCGCTGTGTACACATCTCACGGGGAATCCCGAGCTAGTTGTGCTGACTTGCTGCACACGCACACTGTGTCTGTATTTCTTCGCATAAAATTAAAGTTTTATCTACGGAAAATTGTATTTGAGTAAAAGTTTCACAGTTTCAGAAAGATTTAATTTTCCATATTCGTAAATTACAAGTGAGTGCATAATTTAGATTATTATAAATTAACATAAATTAAAAAAAATTATAGGCTTATAATGTCGAAAGAAGTTAAAAGAAAAGTTATTTCTTTAGAAACTAAAATCGAAATTTTGGATTGCTTACGAAAGGGAGATAGAGTAGTAGATGTTGCAAAATCATATAGCATGAACGAAGCTACAATAAGAACTATTAGAACAAATGAAAACACAATTAGAAAGAGTGTTGCATCTGGCAATACCACGAGTATGGGCACAACATCATACACCAGAAATATCGCAATGGAAAAAATGGAGAAAGCGTTAATGCTTTGGATAGAAGATCAAACACAAAAAAGAGTACCCATTGATACGGCCGCTATAACAAATAAAGCATTACGAATTTACGAAAAAATTGTAGAGCAATTACCATCTTCTTCTTCAACTGAAAAGAAGCCAAATTTTTGGCAAGTCATGGCTGGTTTGAAAGATTTAAAATAAGACATTCTTTACACAGCTTAAAATTAAAAGGTGAACTGGCTTCTGGCGACGTGTAGATGCAGCCCAAGAATATCCAGCAAATTTTGCAGAAATTATTAACGACAATTCATACACCCCTGATCAGGTTTTCAATGCTGATGAGTCAGGGTTATTCTGGAAAAAAATGCCTGAAAGGACTTGTCTCAAAATTTTATAAATCGGCTAGTGGTCATAAAGCAGCAAAAGATCGCATAACAATTCTTTTCTGTAGCAATGCTTCAGGAGATTATATTATGAAACCATTAGTGATTAACAAATCAAAAATGCCCCGTGCCTTTAAAGGAGTAAACATCAATAATCTTCCCGTTTATTGGAGGGCTAATAAGAAAGCGTGGGTTACTGCTGCAATGTTTACTGAATGGTTTCATGAATGTTTTATCCCAGATGCTAAAAAATATTTAAGTTCAAAGGGATTGCCTTTTAAAGTGCTTTTGTTAATTGACAATGCGCCGGGTCACCCACAAGATCTAGAATATGAGAACGTTGAAGTAATTTTTTTACCAAAAAATACAACTTCATTATTACAACCATTGGACCAAGGCATAATTTCTACTTTTAAAGCTTTGTACATAAAACGAGCCCTTACATATATTTTGGAACAAATGGAGAACAATGAATCTTTAACAGTTATTAGTGCTTGGAAATTTTTTACAATATTAGACTGTGTGAAGCATATCGCCTTATCATACACTGCGATTAAGCAAACAACGCTCAATAGCTGTTGGAAAAAATTGTGGCCAAATGTAGTCAAAATGAACATTCCATTTCAACGTTAAATGATGAATATTCGCAGATAGTACAGATGGCGCATTCATTGGGCGGAGAAGGTTTTGATGATTTTACTGATGATGATATCGCAGAGTTAATGGCTGATAAAGAACTAAGTGAGGATGATTTAGTTAACTTAGTTTGCGAAAGTGAGTCTGACAAATCTGATGAAGAGGAATTAGTACCAGTAACATTCACTGCTAAAGTCATCCCGAAGGACTCACATTGGGAAGAAAGCTGGGTAATCATTTTATACAAAATGACACAAACGTTGAAAGGGCTTTACGATTCCAACGTGACATAAATCGCTGCTTGGCTCAATATGAAGAAGTTTACAAAGATCTTACAAAAAATTCGAAGCAATTGTTAATAACCGATTTTATTACCACCTCTCAGAATGTAAATATTTCTGCTTCAAACATCGAATCGGCACAAATAACTTCGAGTGATGAAAGTGAATTCCAACCTTCGATTCCGAAAAAAAAGAATGAGAGTAATTTCTGATAGTGATGAAGGATAATAAAACACCTTTGGTTTTATTTTTTGTTCTTCTGTTTAATGTATGTATTGTAATTAAATAAAAAAACAGTGTTTCCGTAATATATTACATATTTTAACCTGTCAATGCATTTTATTTTTATTTCTGTGTACACCAAAAATATTGAAAAAAAATCACAACTGTTTAAATAGCAAAATTATGAATTTTCTGCAAGCTTTTCGATTTACACGGTTTTGACTTGAAAATTTTTAATTTTCGACTTACACGTTTTTCTCAGGAACGTAACTACCGTGTAAATCGGGGGATAGGTGTATTTATATAACTCACAATTCTCTAACGATGACTTTGATGTATCGGGGTGCATTTGTCATTTTTTTGGTATTAACAAGTAGAGGTTTAAATGATCATTAGATTCATGTTATATGTAATGCTAATTTTGTACAAACCTTAAGTTCATCGGTTATCGAATATAGCAACTACCAAAGAAGAGTAGTGTGTCTAATAAACAATGGCACCATAACTTTTGATCTCTAAACTAAGGAACACTGACATTCAGTTGGTTCACCAAGCATATTATATCACTACTATCATGGATACTGCTCTGCCAAACTTTCTCAATTACATCAACAAACTATGGAATTCTTTTTAGGCACATCTATGCAGTCGACTTAGGAGAAAAGGCTTCTCTAGTTTCATCTTTAAAACTATAGGTATGATTTAAAATGCTCTCTTAGCATCTCAATTAATGTTACTATGTATATGTCCTTTGACTGTATGGATGACTCTCACCTCTCCCAGCCCGACAGCAGCGGGCGAGCCAGCGGATTGTAGGTCTTGAGCTCCCTGAGCGGTAGGGCTTCATTGCTGAGGCACTCGGGGCCACACGTGTGGGGAGACAGCTTTTTGGGTGTCACCTGCACCCGGGGCGTGTAGTACTGGAAGCAACAACAAACATGTAAGCTTCAATATCCTCAGAGTGTCAACAAGCGTCACATGAAAATGTTCAGGTGAGCCGCAAATAGCGCTTTTACTAACCATTATATTGTTAAACAGATAAATATTTCATACCTTGTTTTGACATGGATCACACTGAGCACTGTTTAATCACTCTCTGGAAGACCGCAGCATCGCCATCAATAAAGGCTTCATCAGTTCGACGTGTAAATATGTTTTGTAAAGAGTTTCGGCGGAGAGTAGGAAGGGGGATAGGTGGAGCTTAGACCTATGTGAGTAAATAAGTGTTGCTATATTTAAAAAAAAAAAAATGTTTCGCAATTTTTAAGCAAGGGAATAAATCTTAACAAAATGAATCAATGATACATCTTTACATACACTATTACATTTATTAGAAAATGATCATTTATCGAATGGGAAGGTTTTAAGAACAGGAGAATTAAATGAAAGATTCTTTCAGTATTGAGCAACCAGCCTTGATTGAGTCATTGAGCCCATCAGTTTCAACCGGCTCTACTCTCCGGCACATAAAAACCTTCTGTATAGTTTTTTTCATTGTTTCAAGAACAAACGTTCTACATAATATGTTTCTTTCACTCACCACGACTTTGCTCTTGATCTGATCAGCGTGCAGCTCCATGGCGGCCGGGGGAGCGTCTCTCTTGGCGGGGCCCTTGACCTCCAACACGTTGGAGCAGCTCTTCTTGGCAACAGAGCGAGGAGCCTTGCTCGTGCTGGGCTTGGGATCCTCAGATATGTTTGGAGTTTGTTGTTGCTGCTATGCATCGTAAAAAGTTGTTAAATTCAGGACATAAACGACATTGATATTAACACAAAATTCCCTATTCAATGGTTTTATTCAAACAAAAAAATTATATTATTTAACATTTTTTTTTACCTGAGCCAAGGCCATGGCTTGTGGCAGCAGCTGGGAGATGGGTTGTGGCACGTCTTGGTCTTCAGACCTAGTGTACTCCACATATGGATTAGATGCGTTCTGGAAGAAAACATATAAAATATTATAAAAAATTACAAATCTGCATCTTTTCGTTTCTCTGAATGATATCATTAACACTCAACCATCCGCTCCTACTTATTTTAACTCCACCTAATTTTTTTTTTAATTTTCCTCAATATAAATCTGACACTCTCCAAAACATCTTTATATCATCCTAACATTTCTCTAACAATCTTTTAACTATCGGAATAAATAATAGCAAATCTCCCTAAAAAGCAATTCTATCATTTCCTTATTAATCCCATCAAAAGAGAAAAATGATGTAAAGGAGATAGAAGAACAAATTGATATACTCATACAAATCTTACATATTTTTCAAGTATATACTTAAATATATTCTAAAAAATCTAAAAACAATTTAATGGAAGAACTCAATTTAATAAAAGCTAACATAGTAAAAGCTCTTATTTTTCAATTCATTTGATTATATAATTTTTAAAAGATGGGTTTTTTCAAAGATGATTTCAAAGATGAAAAAGTTTGAAAAGAAACAAAAGAGCAGCCTTTGTAGACCTAACAGCTGCCTATGACACAGTCCACCACAAAACCCTATTGCTCAAGCTACAGGATTTGCACTTTTGGAATGATCATTCGGTCATAAAAGAGCGCTATACAAATACTAATATAATTATAATAATTACCCATGACACCACTATTACTAATATAATAGCAACTGTGCTACACAACCGTAGATTTTATGTTGATCATGAAGGTAAGCGTAGCAGATGTATGTAGCACCGTACAAACAAAAATGTGGCTACCTCAAGGAAATTCTATCTCTCTTCAATGTCTATAAAAACGACCAGCCAATACTGAACAATACCAGGTCCTTCATATACCCAGATGACTTGGCTCTCACAGCATAAGGGGTCTCTTGTGAGGAAGCATAAACCCAGATCACTAAAGCACTTTTGGGCAGACAGGATCTGACCGTGTTGTTTCCCACACGATTATATATATTTTAAAAAGAAAGAAAACTTACTAACAAGAAAATAATAAATTAAAACAAAAAAATGAACTGAATAGAAAAAGAATCAACAATTTAGAGAAATATACTAGAAAGTCCTCTCGCTAAACAGAAGAGTCTACGAAATTATTTCTACAAATTCGTGGAGCTCATGTCTGAACTGGGTTTCTCTGGTATGGAATATATAGAATATCTTTGTAGCCACAAAGTCTGCATGGCTGTGACTGACGTTGGGTGTGTTGGTGGTGGCCCCCGAGGGGCGGTGGCGCCCCTGCGCGCGCCTGTCGGCCGCCTGCAGCTCCTGGAACAGTGGGGCGAGCCGGGTGCTGCCGCGGTAGATCCACTCCTTGCCGGCGCTGGCCGCCTCGGCCTCCATGAACTTAATCAGCGCCAGAGACCCGTCCACCGCCATCACGCGAGCGGTCCACCACTTTCCTAAAATAAACACAAATTTCAGTACAAATTAAAATAGGCAATTTCAAAGGGATGGGAAAAATTATAGAATTTCACCAAGTTTACTTACTTTAAATAAAAGTTGATATAAAAAAGAATCTTACCTGTGTACCATAACCTAAAACAGCTCTTATTATGTGACTTTAGATGTACGAGTACATCCACAAGTATGATTTGTTCATAAAGAGACTCTTTGAGAAAGTAATAAACTCACTGATAGAAGACAAGCTGGTCACGGCTGATAACCAATTTGGATTTAAAAGAAACACGTCTACTGATATGGCTATTTACTGTGTCAAGCAGACAATAGACTACTACATAAGCAGAAAAACAAACGTCTATGCGTGCTTCTTGGACCTAAGCAAAGCATTTAATCGAGTTGATCATAGGAAGCTCTGGATAAAATTTAAAAAGCGCAATGTTCCGGCAGCTGTTGTGAACGTCTTGGCTCAACAAAAGAATGTTGTACAATGGGCTGGAGCTAAGTCCTCGCCTTTATATATGAAGAGCGGAGTTCGGCAAGGTGGTAGTATGTCACCTATTCTCTTCAACGTTTATATCGATGACTTGATTCAATCACTAAATGCTTCCAGAAAAGGTTGTCATGTAAGCTGCTACTGTGCTAACAATATTAGCTACGCTGATGACATGGTCATTCTATCGCCCTCGATAAATGCACTGCGATGCCTTCTTCACCTTAGTGAAAAATATGCTAAATCCCATGACCTCAAATATAACTCCATGAAATCAGTCGTTTGTGTCTTCAAACACAAAAATGAACCACTGATCATACCCACAGTGAGTCTTGAGGGCAGGGATCTAGCGACAGTGTCTTCAGTAAAATACTTGGGTCATATCCTCACAGATGACCTACATGACATTGAAGACATTGAGCGGCAAAGAAGAGCAATAAGCGTTCGGAGCGGTATGCTTTCTCGGAGGTTCTACCATTGTAGTAATGCTGTCAGGAAAGTGCTATTCAAAGCACACTGTATGGCATTATATACATCAGAACTCTGGTCTAGCTATCCTAAACGAGAGTGGGAGAAGCTCAAAGTTGCGTATAATAATTCATATCGCCAACTTATGCAACTCCCTAGATTCTGTAGCGCATCTGACATGTTTGCGGAGGGCGGAGTCCATTCATTCGCAGCATTATTGCAACACCGTGTTGCCGGCTTCTGGAGTAAGATAAGGAGGTCCAACAACACCATCATCCTGGCTGTTTCTGAATGGCTCAACTCCTCCCTGAGCCATCGCTGGATGGAGATGTTGCAGCGACCACCATGAATGAATTATTATATATATAATTATTATTTTGTATCTAAAATGTATCTATGTATCTAAAAATATGGCAGATTGGGTATTGCACAACCCACCCAATCCTGCTGGAATAAAAAGCTTATTATTATTAATATATATCGAACTGTAAATAAACAAACAATAAACAAACGAAACAGAACTGCCTAGGCAATTTGCTGATCTGCAAACAAATAGCCTATAACAGCACCACTAGAGAAGCGATGCCGACCTTGCTCGAGGCTGGTCGAGGTTTGAGTCAGTCTCATTCAGGACCTCTCTTCCTGGCCGTGGGTTAGCCTCAAGGGCATTAGAATTAACGCATATCATATTTTTAAGTATAACTCTTGTATTCCCTTGGCTTCCTTTAATTTATTCATTGGCATCAACATATTCATTTATCGTTTTTGTTAATTTTATGTAATGCAATTAATTATTACATATTTTATACCATATACTTACTGGCTTGATATTGCTTCAGAGCGAGGTTTTATATTAATGTCGATAAAATGAATAAAATCACTGAACATTCTTGCATAATTGAATAGGGAGAAACTTCTGAACAGTAACAGAGATAAAGTAATATTTTCCTGAGTATAATTTTACTTTTAACAATGATATCATTATCTCACCGCTTCGCTCCACCTTGACGCACTGCCCCTGCTGCATCCTGACCATGGGCCTGTCGGGGTAGGCCTGTAGATATTTGCGCACAAAGTCCCGCGAGTCGGGGTGAACGTCCTCCCACACGCGGACAGAACGCTCGCACACGACCAGTGCCCCCTGGTGCCGCACGTACTGCGCATAACCGTCGTCAAAGAATATCAGATATCTGAAACACATTGATAAATAATTTGAACTGCAACCTCACAAAGTGGTGTTAGTTACACCATTAATAGCTCGAGAATGGCTGGATGGATTTTCATGATGTTTGATTTATTGGATTTGTCTCACCCAAGGCAAATCATACATTTTGCATGGAACGGTTTTTTAGATTATGTTTACACATTATTTTATTGAAGTTGTTAAATTATGAGTATTCATTTGAACTCAATAAACTGAATTTATTTCAGCAAATAAGTAATAACATCCTCCTCTCTAATTTAGGTATGGAATTGCGTGGTGGCAGGATGAGGAGCAGATTAACAACACAAAGACTTTTTCTGAAGCACATATATATTCACGATAAACTTTACAAACTTCCAGCCCAGGCGGAATAACATGCCGGGTCGGCCATAATGCGACCTTTTCACTGTTGGCACACAGCTGAGCGCGCGCGTGACGGGCTGTCGCCCAGCGCCAACAGTGGCGATCTGTATAACTAACGTCACATCCGTGACCGGACTTGTCCAAAATGCCACATACATGTACGACAAGTGAACAGAAATAAGAGACGAAAGATTGTATTGAAAGCCAGATTCCACGAAATCACTACTTAAACAAACAGGTGACAAAACTTAATCGAGCAGGAAAAAGTTGAGAATGTTGAATAGTAGGTTTAGTTCAATACCTGAATGTGTTAGCGGCGCAGGGTGTTTCAGCAACCACTCCGGAGTAATAGGCATCCTTCTTCAGCAGGTTCAGCTGGTCCTTGAAGAGAGCAATCACTCGTGTGCCTGGAATTATACAATTTTATTTTACTCTTGGATCACTTAAAGTGGCCTCCATTAAGTAGTCAATATAGAGCAGCTATTTGTTGTGTGCGAGTCACACTAGCCTATCTGACAACTACTGATTGAGGAGGTAGCTACCATCAGCTGTAGATCAGCTTGAAAAACAGTAGCTACTTGCTGGTATCAAGGCTAAGCATTTCAAGTATAGTCTCATCAGCAACCTTTGTTGGGTAATAAATTATGATTCTGTGGCCAACAATTAATTCATGTAGAGAAAGGCTTTTTAGTGTAATCCAACAGATTGGTTGGATAGAACGGTCTAGACCAGTTGGATACGTAGACATTATCTGTACAAAAGTCAACTAGCATGAAGAGTTGAAAAACTAGAATATTTAACATCCTTGCTTAATAAAGCCCTTTATTCAAATAACAAGAGATAATATTGATTCTCTGTAAGCAATGCCTCAGTAAGTAGTTCTACAGAATGCAGGTACAAGGTGCGACTCAAGCTTTAGTGTAACTAAATAAGCACAAGTTTTGTAGTGGTGTGTATTTTTACGTTTTTTTATCACACCCACTTTTAGGAGGCGAAGCCCATACAAATTTCAAAATTGTTACAAACCAATATTTTTTGTTTTTTTTTAAAGCAGATTTACGGCAGTCCTTGTCGGAGAACGAAAATAAAGTGATAAAAATAAATTATGAAATAATATTTTAAGTACAGTAAGGCCCCGCTTAGCGCGGGGGATACGCTCCATCATAGTAGAGCATAATGTGAAACAGCGCTAAACGAGGCTATCTTAACATGTAAATAATGGGGTTAGGTATTCAATTTAATAGTTATGTTTTTTTAATAAAAATAAAACCAAATATTTATTTCTTACAAAAATAAAAGCAATATAAACAAATATACTTATAAAAACAAATAAAATTCTGAGTCAGTTAGATCATTCAGTCTATTCTGTTTCCAATTTTTTGCCTATTTGTCAAGAAGGCATCTAATGTAGTTTGCGTTTTCTATTTGCGTTCTGTTAGAAGTTGTTGATAAGTGGATAAAGCATCTATAACACCTCGTCTTGCTTTTGAACTCCTGTCAAAATTTGGATCATTTTCAACAAATTCAAAAGACAGCGATAAGCGGGGCCTCACTGTATAATAAAATTGTAGGTTAGGTTTTATCGATGTTTACCTATGGGGTAGCGGAACAAGGCGGGCTTGGGATAAGCGACCTGCCGCCCTGTGACCTGCTTGATGCCCTTGCCCTCGCCTCCGACAACCGACTCAAACTTCACTCTCACCAGCGAGAACATGGACGGTGTGCCGTTGCCCAACTGAAACAGAAATACATAAATCAAATTATATATTTAATTTAAATAATTTTAACTATTAATACGGAGGACATTAACGATTTGTTGTCAATATTATTTATCGATTGTCATAATTTCATGGTATCTATTTAGGAAGATGACATGTTTAATATATAAAAAGTAGAAAAACCACACTAAGTTAATTTGTACGATACGTGGTGCAAATGGCCGAGTGTTTGTGTCGGATAAAGAAATGAACACGGTTACAAAGGTTCAATGTTCGATTGTGTGCTTCTGTTTAATTTTCTGTGATTTATTGATGAGAGAATGTCATCTAATATGTTGTTTACTGTCTACTAAGTCAGCAGCAAAATTCTGTGTTGCAATTATTCCAAATACTCTCGTCGGGGGCGCCCTCTGTAGTTTGTCAGTTGATAGATTGAGTGATCACTTACTAGGGTTCCTTTGGACCAGACTTCGGTGACCTTGGCGGGGGCCCAGGAGCCAAAGATGGACTGTCTCAGAGCCAGAACGTCATCCCCGACCTGCAAAATGGTCTCCGGCAGTGGACCTTCTGCAGGAATAGATGCCTGAAATACAAGAAAAATTGAATATTCACTTAATATTTTCACACAAGTACACGATTCAACTACTAGTGTAAAACTTTAGTGTATTTATATTGATACGAATTGGTAACATTAAAAAAAGTTACGGCACTAGGGGATTACTTCCACTTATTCATTAGAAATAAAAAAGACAAGAATTATTCTTACTAATTACTATTTAATGAATTATTAATTATTCTAAACTGTGGGATGAGCAGTCCATGAGGATCACTCCTGATCCTGACCATTGTTGGCGATTGACTGCCAAAATATCTCAAGAGCAAAAATGTTTAAAATACAAATTTGAATCTTAATATTACGTCGAGTATTTTCACAGGGATTCGTTCCCCTTGGATAAGAGATCCCATACCGACACCATACACGTGATGTCGGTGATCAGTTTCAATTAAATTTTAAGTAATTGTAATGTGCAAGGTATTACATTATCTTCATATTAAATTAATTGTACAAGTTAGTTACATTAATTGTCGTAATAGTTATATTTCCCAGATTTTTGACCCGATTTCCATTGGAGGAACACAAATAGAGGTTGTAAATAAATATACATATCTGGAACAAGTAATACAACTAGAACAAAATAAATTCTAAAAAAATTTCTACAGGCGTATACAACTGGGATAGGCAGCATTTGGAAAACTGAAGTATGTACATTTTTAAAGCGAAAAATCCGCAATGTCATAAAACTAAGGTGTTTAATCAATGCATCCTCCCTGTATTAACTTATATATATAGTGCTATGGAGAAATCCATGCTCGGAGTGTTGCTAAAAGATGAACTTAAGTAGTGGAGGCTACCCAATGAATAGGCACACTCAAGTGGCAATGGGTAGGACATATCTGTCAAGGAAACGACGGTCGTTGGGGATAAAAGTGTTGAAGTGGCGCCCAGGAACTGGCAAACGAAGCATTGGCAGACCCCCTGCAAGATGGACTGTCGACATAAGAAGAATAGAGGGAGTGACCTGGATGCGGAAGGCAGAGGATCGAAGAGGATGGAGACTCATGCGGGAGACTCATGCTCAACAGTGGATGGATCCAGGCTGATGATGATGAATACAGCAATTAACAAAAATTACAAACCGCCGTATCAAGTTGAAGAATGATGGTCGAAGGAATTTTAGGATTTGAGTCTGTAGGAGCTACTGCCAACAGCTGAAAAAATTATTCATGGATGTAAAAAAAAATATATCATGTTAGTTGTATATTTTTAGTATTAATTTTGAGATCCGTTTCAAATAATAAAGAAGCATTGAAGTATTATGCAGCTCAGTTGTCTCTTGACAAGTGATGGATTAGGGAAGGCTACGAGTTAGTCAAAACTCAGTCTCCTAAACTAAAAAAGAGGCGATATCTTTCGTGATCCATGTAAAAACAAGGTAAATAAATAAATATTCATTGATAAAGAGGTTTTTAAACATGGATCACGTTAAGCAAATGTTATTCTCAGAAATGAAGATCTGATAAAACCCTCCTGTGTAAAATCAAGGTCTTCATTTCTGTGTTTAAAAGTACAGTGAATTCTTCTTCAGCATAGTACTTTTAAAGATTATTTTTCCTTTAGCATTGTGACAGTTTTTCATATAACGGCACCCTTCTATGGTGTAAATTTTGGTATCCTCATCAAAAGAACAAACGATCTGGATCTTGGGCGTGTCAAGCTAATCATTCGAGTTATTGAAACACTATATTATTGTTTACTGTGATAATAATAATGATCTATTATGAATTGCATCAATTGGGTGTACATTGTTTCGACTTTCATTGCTAAAAAAAGCTGCCTTATACCAAATACTTACCTATAAAAACGGTTAATTGAAAATGAAAATAGTATTCACTGTTTTTTGTATACTAAACTCAAAAGTGTTCGAAAGATTTTGCACACACTTAGAAGCAATGTGTTAAGTAAAAATATAATTATTGATGCTGATGGCATGGACCCTCAATACTCAACCATGGAGTTAGTTATCTATTTAAATATTTATTACATTAAGATTGTTACCTGAGATTCCTCAGAATCAACATTGTAGTTGACTTGCCTTCTCTGCCTTCCGGACCTCCTTTCTATTTGCAGTTGCTGGAAAAATAATAAAACATATATTGAAATGATCTAACGGAATGGTTGATGAGTTGTGCTGAGTTGTAGTCGACTGTTGGTGGCCATATTCTATCATCAAGGAGCTGACATGCTAAAGGAAAAGAACTTTTCTTAAAATTATTTAAACTGTAATTACAATGCTCTAAATTCATGATGGGTTCGCAAGTGCTTAAAAAAAAAAAGTTTTTACAGAAATTACTGAAGTGTGAATTTAAATTTTTTAAAATCATGTTTTAATGTTTATTAGAATCTAAGTACATATTAAAATAATTAATTAATACAATATTAAGTGAATAAAATTATTTATTTCCTAAGTTTATTTTGATAAATATATATTTTTAAAATTGACAACACTGAAGCGACTATCATAGATACTGAAAGAGCTCCAAAAACAAAAAATATACATATACCATTTTCTTTTTTTTTTCAATGTTTTGAGCATTCACTTTGAGATCCATAATAAATTATAAATATTTATTTATTTATTTACCTTGTTTTCACATGGATCACGTAACAAAAGTTCTCTATTAGGAGACTGCAGTTTCGACTAACTCGTAGTCTTTCTCAATCCTTCTCTAGTTAAGAGATAACTGAGCTGCGTTGTACTTATAAGTGGTGTAACACATTTTTGTAGGGGAAGGGGTGGGGGTGTGTATCAGGAAAGGAGAGGGAGATAGGTAGTGTTGCAAGGATGAAGGAAGAGATAAATACATAAAAGTGGTTTAGGTATAATTTTTTTTTTTTTTTTTTTTAATTATTATTAATATTATTCTTATATGTCGTATATATAATTTTTATATTTATTTATTTATTTAACGGAAACAATTTTAAAATTGGTGAATTACTTAAGGTATTTAGTTGGTTATTAATTATATCTTCTTTCTTATTAATGGCTTTATAAATTTCTAAGTATTCTAAATTATTTAATTTAACGGTTTTATTTTCTACATGTAATATGTTTAATACCTTTTCTAAGTTGTACGAATGATTATTTTCTATAAGGTGGTTTGCGAATTCAGAAAAATTAGTGCTTTTTAGGCACCTTAAATGCTCTTTAATTCTAATATTAAAGTTGAGCAATACAAAGTGGCAGAGAATATTAAAAAATACAGTCGTAACCTTAAAGTAAATAACCATGAACATAAAATAGTAAAAAACATACGGAATAAAATCTTAGAAAATGATTTAATAGTTACTAAAGCCGACAAAGGGAATACGTCAATAGTCATGAATAAATTAGAATATATTAATAAAGTAGAATCATTTCTAAATACAGATAACTTCACTATATTACCTAAAGACCCAACTAATAAATTCCAAGATAATATAAAAACTACGCTAAAAAATTGTAAAAGTGATATTCTAACAAATACGCATACAAAAAATTTACTGTTACAAAAGAACCCAAAAATACCCAAATTATATGGCACCATTAAAATACACAAAGAAAATAATCCTATTCGACCGGTCGTTGCAAGTTGTTCATCTCCCGCATTCCAGTTATCTACATATTTAACAAAGTTTATTAATAATGCTAATATCTTCTTACCTAAACACACCGTCAAAAATTCGTCCGAACTTATAAAATCATTAGAAGGAATTAATATTCCTGATAATGCATTACTTGTATCCTTTGATGTAGTAAATTTATTTACTAATGTCCCAGTTCAAGAAAGTTCATTAATTATAAAAAAGACCCTGGATAATTCCTCATTAGCAAAGGATTTAAATAAAGACATACTTAACTTAATACAAGTTTCCATGAACCAAAACTACTTTCAATTTAACAATAAATTCTATAAACAAACAGAAGGATTACCAATGGGTAATCCCTCAAGCCCATTAATTGCTGATATCTTCATGAACGATATTGAGGATAAAATACTAAATTCACAAATTAAACTCTCGTACAAAATAATATTTTGGAAAAGATATGTAGATGACATTTTTGTTATATGGAAGGGAACAACAAGACAATTAAAAACTTTTTTAAGTAGTATTAATAATATTCACAAAAATATTAAATTCACGTTAGAAATAGAAGACAATAAGTCTATCAACTTCTTAGATCTAACACTTACTAGGATAAATAATAAAATAACATTTAATATATATAGAAAACCGACGTTCACAGATGTAATCATTCACAATTCTTCTAATCATCCCAAATCTCATAAACACTCAGCTTTCCATGCAATGATACATAGATTAATTTCAATACCATTATCACAAACAAACTTTGATATAGAATTAAATACAATTAAAAATATCGCACAAAACAACGGCTATCATAGCCAATTAATAGACAGTATCTTGAATAATAAAAAACGTCAAAACATAACATATAAATACTTGTATCCTAAAGAAAATATTGAATATATATGAATTCTACACGTTAATAACTTTACCCCTAAAATAATTAAATTACTCCCAAATGAGATAAAGCCAGCGTTTTATACAGATAATAAACTAGGATACCACCTTATAAATAATAAAGATACTAATGATAAACGCAATAATTCTGGAATATATAAATTAAATTGCCAAGATTGTGAATCTTTTTATATTGGTAGAACGTCAAGAAATTTTAATATTAGAATTAAAGAGCATTTAAGGTGCCTAAAAAGCACTAATTTTTCTGAATTCGCAAACCACCTTATAGAAAATAATCATTCGTACAACTTAGAAAAAGTATTAAACATATTACATGTAGAAAATAAAACCGTTAAATTAAATAATTTAGAATACTTAGAAATTTATAAAGCCATTAATAAGAAAGAAGATATAATTAATAACCAACTAAATACCTTAAGTAATTCACCAATTTTAAAATTGTTTCCGTTAAATAAATAAATATAAAAATTATATATACGACATATAAGAATAATATTAATAATTAATAATTAAAAAAAAAAAAAAAAATTATACCTAAACCACTTTTATGTATTTATCTCTTCCTTCATCCTTGCAACACTACCTATCTCCCTCTCCTTTCCTGATAGACACACCCCCACCCCTTCCCCTACAAAAATGTGTTACACCACTTATAAGTACAACGCAGCTCAGTTATCTCTTAACTAGAGAAGGATTGAGAAAGACTACGAGTTAGTCGAAACTGCAGTCTCCTAATAGAGAACTTTTGTTACGTGATCCATGTGAAAACAAGGTAAATAAATAAATATTTATAATATATACCATTTTCGCTTATAAAACGAAAAACATGTGGCCTCCACAAGCCGCAGCCAAAAATTCTAACTTTTTCTAAAAGTAACAATTTAAAATTGAGAATGACTGATCGAACAAAATATAAGTATATGTACTAACACTTTACTCTATATCTGGGTACTAATGCTGTAAGTATGTCAAATAAATAATAAAGAATTAAATGTTCAGTTAATTTATCATCAAGCAGATATAGGTTTTCTTACATATTTGCACCGTATTTGGAGAATATGGTCGCCCCAATTTTAATTTATAGAAAAGAAGGCACTTACAGTAATCCGGGGCAAATTTAGGCGTTTGTTAATCAGTATTTTTCAGGAGATTGTAAGATGTGGCTAACTCTCTTTCTCGAGACCTGAAGAATTATATTTTAATGGGAAAGTCAACCAAAGCAAAAAATGTAGCATTAGGTCCCAGATATACAACTATATACCTAACATTATAGAAATATAATGAAATCTATTGATATATAAAAAATATATGCCTAATTTTTCACAAAAGAGCAAAAATTAAAACAACAACAAAAAAAACAGTAAAAGAACAAATGATCTAGAAAATTCTGAAATATAATGAAAATTCAATTTTCAAATGCAGGAATAAAATGTTAGCCAAGTCAGCAGCATGCACTATGGAAAAAAAACATTAATGCAAAATACAACATTGGAATAGTAATAAACTAAAATCAGAAAAGGATCTGTACAATATATTGCCGTGCGTGTCAAGAGCGTGAAGGCACGAAATCATACATTTATAAGTAATTATTAGTTTGCTATTTTTGAAGATTGAAACAGTGAAACATTGAATAGGGATATTTTATGAAAATATTGATGCCAACAGCAGTGCTGTACCATATGTACGAAATTATTCACAAGTCTAATGCTAGAGACACATGCAGCTTATTACTATTGACCGCATTAATGTATGTATATAATTTTTTTAAATGCTTATAAATTGAGAGTTTCGTGGCTTAAATTTATTGACCGCATAATCGTTGATGGTTTAAAAATTGCTTTTGATTGATTGCAATTGAAAAATTATAGTATGATCGCCTTAACAGATTGGAAAAATTATTTTATCCAATTATGTTAATTTTTGTTCTTTTATTTTTATTTTTTTAAATTTCCAAAGTTATACTATTGATACTTAAAATATCTTATTCAAATTAAATGTACATATCTTGAATGGAGCCACCTTAAATGTATGTCTATGAATATTATAACAGTAAGTTTCAGGCATATTATAAGTAATATCACATAAAATGTAAATAAAACGTTTTATCAAGTCAGTACATCAAAACCTTAAGTATCACCTTAAAGTTAGATTTTCTTATCAGTAAAGTATACATATAACTGTATATGTCATAATTGTCAGATTTGTGTATATGTATTAACCTAAATAAGTTATTTTGTTAGGTTTATAGGGAGGTATATAATTGAGAGAAATATCTGAGCAGTCACAGCAGATCACGCTATAATTTCTCAAGTAAAATAAATTTTTGTCAGATTTAGGACTCGGTTCTTTTGCCATCTACGGTGACAAGCATAACAATCTAAGGGGTTTACATCTGTGAACTTCTATCATTTTATCCCAATAATACACCCAGTGAAGACAGATGTAAACCTAGCGTAAGGTGATCATTACAGGTGATTCAACAGGTTTATAGAGCGACGTATCGGTTATACAGGTAATTTAACTAGTTAAAATAATAAGTATTGAGTTGTGCTCTGTGAGAACGGTCTAAGTTTAAATAAAAGTATGGAGAATTTAAAAGTATGACAAGAAAATTATTGATAAACTTTCTAATTGCCATTCCTTTTTCAAACTTCATCAATTTCTGTGCTGCACAAAACGGACCAAACAGGACTAGAAATTAGAAATGTCAGTGCAGGTCTTGCACAGGAACTTGTAGACTACGTTTAATCAACAAAGCTTGGGAATGTCAGTCAGTAATTAAACAATTCTCGACATTTACAATAACCAAGAATGTGTGTATTCAGTCCCATCCATTTGTTTTACGCATCAACTGAAATTGAAGGTTGAGAATGATGACGGTAATTTGTTAAAGTAAAAATATATATAATATATGTTATACTTTCGGTAAAATTTCCTGATTTTAATTTTCAATGAAATGGTCACCTTAAACTCAAACATAAAATAAAAAGTACAATATTAAAGACAGCCAGCAAGCAGTCCAAAACAAGAATTCGGACCTCAGTGTCCGTCGCAGGAGCTGCGGTGGGAACTTTCTTCCTATTTGCCTTGGACCAGCCGCGCTCGTTTTCAGGAGTCCACAGATCATCTTGGGCTGTCCTGAGCTCTGGAGCATCCTGTACCTAAATACGTAGATAAGAGCATTGCAGTATCTACCGTACACCATTTATTATCTTCAAAAGAGCCGAAAGGAAACATTTTTAGGTTATAATTTTTAATAATTATGCAATAACTGTAGATGAATGACTTGCATAAATGTAATAGAGCCTAAGTCCTTCAGTGAATATTACAACATTCAGATGGGTCTGTCTTGTTTTGATTATAATAAGGTCTGGCTGCTATTTGATTTTTAAACAAGTATTCCATGAACAAACTAATTTTCAAATGTTTGGAGAGAATTTTTGAATACCTCCACTTGATTTTGAACAAATTATTCACAGTAGCATTGAATTACACCATACGCCTGCACCATCAATTAAATTGCATCATATTACAGATTGTGTAATGTTTTGTAAAGATATATATTTTTAAATGCAGAAAAATTTAACTCGGTCAATCTCTTATTCAAACGTTGAGCACTTTTCAATACCAACTCTAATCAATAGCATTGCGTAATATATTTCAATATAACTGCCAGTCTGTGATAGTCTTCACACTTTCCCAGACTTTCATATCTCCT
Source organism: Glossosoma conforme (assembly GCA_022606575.1). NCBI lineage: Eukaryota > Metazoa > Arthropoda > Insecta > Trichoptera > Glossosomatidae > Glossosoma > Glossosoma conforme. Next base: position 2,040,283 of record JAGTXR010000021.1, on the reverse strand, counting down.
CATCTTACTCCGAAAGCAACAAGACCCAAGCATTATGCGGAGAATCATATTTTCAAGTACACAGAGAGCCTTCTATTATGAAGAACCTGATCATTCCACTTACCCTGTTGTATGATTGATCGTATTCTGATGGAATGATCAGTTCCGGCAACCACTGAATCTCCGGCTTGAAAATGTCGTAGAACTCTTGCCTCAGCTCGTCAGTCTGCTTTTGGAGTTCTTCCACTTCCTTGCCAAGGTCGTCACTCTTCTCTGTAAATGAAAAAAAATAACATTAACACGTTCCATGCCACGTAGGTCACCGGTGACCTACGCTATTGTTCAAAAAGGGCGCCCTGTAAGTTACCGGTGACCTAGGTTTTTTTTTCTCGAACAGTCCCTGTATGCCAGCGGTTACATTTCAATGTAATTTTAACATTGAATGTGACCTATATGGCGCCTCCGAGTCGAATGCATTAAAAACATTACGTTGGCGTTAAACGTGTTAACTAATGAAAAGAAGACTTCTCTTTCTTTTGCCATGCACCGTAAATTGGTGTGGTAAAATTGGAAATACAGATTTTTTTTTAAACACATACAGAAAAATACCGACAGATGGTGATAGTGATGCAGAAATTTCAAAAAATCAAATTCCCGCCCTCACCTCCTTTTCCTCACAGAAACACAGATAGCCACACCTGCTGACTATAGTTACCTCAACTGTCCGCATTATACTTTGGAAGGTGCTTTTCATTACACAGCCGGTCTTTGCCTCTTTATCAGGTCTGACATCAACTACAACCGAATCCGCTCTGTACAACGAGCTGAGTTCCAAGTGTTGTGGGTCAGGGTCAACGACCCCGAGAGAATTAGGATTTATGCAGGACTCTACAGATCCCCTAACATGTCCAAAGCAGAAACATCTAAACTCTTCGACTATCTGGGTGAGACCATTGATGGTCTCTTGCTTTCTTACCCACAAGCGGAATTTGTTGTTCTCGGCGACTTCAACGTGCACCACACTGCATGGTTGGGGTCGGGAGAGACAAGCTCCGCTGGCAATTGTGCTGAATTATTTGCATCTTGCTATGGCCTTGCACAGCTTGTACAGAACCCCACCCGTAAACCTGACATCGCATCACATCGTCCAGCTCTACTCGACCTGTTTCTTACTTCTCAGCCAAATGATTACTTGGTGGAGGTCGAAGCGCCACTAGACAACTCCGACCACTGCCTTGTGAAAACAACTACAATCAGTGCTCTATTGCCACCAAAAGAACAAAACAAACGACGTGTGTGGCACTACAGGTCGGCTGACTGGAACGGATTACGTGGATTTTACGGAGGATACCCGTGGGGAGATATTTGCTTCAAAAATAAGGACCCTTCAATATGTGCCAATCTGGTGGAGGATGTAATCATCCAAGGAATGGAATGCTTTATTCCTCACTCCACGAAAACTATGGGCACCACCTTAAAAAGCTGGTTTAACCGTGACTGTGCCGAGACCGTAAAACGCAGGAATACCGCATACAACAAACTACGAAAAAATAACGACCCCATAAGTCCTGCAGCATACAATTTAGCCTCCAAAGAATGCAAGAAAACCATTAATGACTCCAAAGACAAGTTCAATGTACAAATTTGCAACAAGTTGTCCGCTTGCCCTGCCGGTAGTAGAGCATTCTGGTCTCTCGCTAACTCTATTGGCAGCAACTTTTGCATGTCTTCTTTTCCACCGCTGACTAATGCCGATGGCTCACTGGCTCTAGCCTCCAAAGAGAAGGCTGAACTTCTTGGTTCGCTGTTTGCTTCCAATTCCACACTCGACGATGGTGGGGCCAACCCCCCATCCATTCCTCACTGTGGCAAGCAGATGGGGGCTGTAAAATTCAGCCTCAAAGCCGTACGTCGAGAAAACTAGGTGTATTATATAGATCACGCCGGTATTTCAACGATAAACAACTTCTTCTATATAAAGGACAAATCCGACCTATCCTTGAATACGGCAGTCACCTTTGGATTGGAGCCCCAAAATACCTTCTAAACTTAATTGACTCAGTTCAAAGAAGAGCAATTCGTTTGATAAACAATGACACCCTTACGTCTAATCTACAATCAATGGAACACAGACGTAAGATTGGTTCTCTTAGTCTTTTCTACCGTTATTACCACGGTCGCTGCTCTTCGGAACTTAAAGAACTAATTCCTCCTGCACCCACTCACAGCCGGCAAACTCGTCTTACACTTGCCGAACATCCATACACGGTTAATATATGTCGACCAAGAACTGGCAGCTTCCAAAGTTCCTTCCTTAATGCCACCGGTAAGCTATGAAATGCTCTTCCAGCGTCTGTGTTTCCTCCTTCCTACAATCTGGATCTCTTCAAGAAACAGATAAATATTCACTTGCAATCTCCCCAACCCACACACAAATACGAACACAACACACGTTTCCCGCATGCAGCGTCCAGCCTCCCTGGCTGAGCGTCATAGAGTGCACCGGTTGTGCTATCCTGCATGCGCTTACATAAAAAAAAAAGAAGAAATCTCTCTCATCTGTGGATTCCATATCATGTTACAAACGGCTAAGCACTGCATGTAGAATGTTGATACGCCAACGTCATAGACTACAGCCCGAAATTCATGCATCATCCATTTATTACGGAATTGACTTTGAATGGGTGGTGTTCACGTGACGACTCTCGTCTACCACCAATTTTAATAATCATGTTACGACTGGGATTTTCAGGATGAGGCATCAAATGCACACCCAACTATTTATCATCATATCTACTACCCTAACTAGAGCATATAGCATTCACGAACTGCCACCATAAAACTCTGCCAGCTGCCATAGTCTTCCCCTCATCCCAAGTCAGCTTCGCCTCCCAAGGCAACTATTTATAGAGCTTAGAAATAAATTATATATATATTTTAATCTTCATCAGGGATCGAACCCATGACCTTCGATTTGTTAAGCAAATGCTTTATAAATCAACCACCAATAAAAAAAAAAGGATTTTTAATCAATTTCTGAGCTCTAAAATACCCCCGGTTGGTGTGAATTTGATCCATCACCCGTGAAATTTTAGTCATAGCCTATTAATTAAAATTGGTGGTAGACGAAAGTCATCCCATGAATATCACCCATTCATAGTAAATTCCTGCAATAATAAAGGATGATGCGTGAATTTCGGGCTGTAGTCTATGACGTTGGCGGATCAACACTCCACATGCAGCGTTTAGCCATACAAGCGTCATAGAATTCCACAGATGAGACTTCAGAATTACTATCACCATCTGTCGGCATTCTCCTGTATGTGTATACATAAAAAAAATAAAAAAATACCGGCAATAATAAAAAATCCAAGACTTGCGTCACTTACTCATGGAGGCATCTATTTCCTTGCGGAGCTCGTCTTGTAACTCCGTGGTCCGTTGTTGGATGTTGTACTTGTCGAATATTTCCTCGATCACTTGCGGAAAGTTAAGCACCAGGAAGTCGCGGGCGGCCTGAGGCAACAGTTCGGCAGCCGCAGTCGGGCGCGCCTCCACCTCCGTGTCAGAATCAGAATCGGATATCTCCACTAGGTTGTCTTCACAGGGAATCTCAGTGGAGACAAGCGGCATGTTGTTGCGCAGCTTTGACATTAGTGACTGAAAACCGTCCATATTGATACGAGAGATTCCCATTAACCGGTTAATATATTAATAATAGAAAATATACAAGAAAAAAAAGTTAATATATATGAAAAGTGTTGGATCGGCGCCCAAGAACTGGCAAACGAAGTGTCGGCCAACCCCCTGCAAAATGGACTGATGACATAAGAAGAATAGTCGGAGTGGCAGAGTTCGAAGAGGATGGAGACTCATGCAGGAGGCTTACGCTCAACAGTGGACGGACGTAGGTGGATCTACTATGGAGGCGCTCGTTGTCAGGATGTTTTTTTTAATGTCACCCACCAAGATGGCTATAGAAGGAATAATATTTACCTGCATGTGAAGTGTTGCCACATTGATGCATTCGATGCAAGCCTTGGGACGAGGTTTCCCCTTGGACCACTTGAGCCGGTAGAGCTTCACCACGTAGCTGGGACATGAACTGAGCTGCCTTCCGGAGGCCTTGCGGTCTGCGCAGCGCGGATTGTCGCAGAAGGGACCGGTCGGCTTCTCGGGCGGAACAACTTTGGCTTTGTCTTTACCCAATTTCGGTTTAAGCAACGGTTTCGGCTTGGGCAATGACTTTGTGTCCATTTTTCTGAAACAAAAAAAAAATAAAACAATTCAATCTTTTCACTCTGACTTAACACATTGTTTGCGGGGTTTTTTTTATTAATCCACCCCGTAAAGCGGGCAATTTTGTCAGATTCGCGCGCCAAATTACGTTTCACGTAAAACAGCTATAACTTCTGAACTATTGATCATATTTAAATAAAATATCGGCATTCGACCATTACAGAGTGCGGACGTACATTACAGTAGCTCCAATAAATTCGGAGTAGTGACGGGTGTGCAACAATAATAATAATAATAAAAAAAAAACTGATTTAATAATAATTTCTAGTGAACATCTAAGTGTGATTAAATGAATCAAGATAGAATGCGATGGAGATGGAAGAATTAATAATTATTACTAAAGAGCTGATCAATAAGATCAGCTCAGCAAAAGATAATAAATTAAAAATTCAACTGGAAAAAAATATTCAAGAAATTGAAGAAATTACAAAAAAGCAAAAAATTGACTTACAAGGAAAAATAATTGATTTACAAAACGAATTAATTAATAACAACAAGAAACAAATGAAAAAGATTGAAGAAATTATCTCTAAATCGAACATATCTTATGCAACAATCACAAAGAGTTCACCAAAAGAACCAACTAAATTTACAACCAAACAAGACTCAAAACACGCAATCATAATAGAGTCAAAAAAGAATGCTAGTGCTGAAATAGTTAAAACTAAAATAGCAAAAAATGTGAACCTAAACAAAATGAAAATGGGAATAATTAGTTTCAAAAAAAATCGGAGAAAAAAGAATCTAATAATCTGCGCAACAAAAGAGGAAGCTAATTTACTGTGCAATGAAATAAATAAGAGAATCGGAGACGAGGTTACCGCTGAAGAAATTAAAAAGAAACAACCAAACTTAATTATTAAGAGACTACAAAAGGCATTACTGAAGAAGAATTAATCAGTAACATAGTCAACCAAAACGGACTAAATGAAGAGGACGAGACTAAAATTAAATTAATCAAAGAAATTAAAATCAAGAAAAGCAACGATGGAAAAGAGTGGGATACCACAAACTATATCATACAGACAACTCCTTCGATTAGAAGACATCCGATAGAAAGAAAAAAAATCAACATTGGATACAACAGAGTCAACATTGAGGACTGCAACCCACTAATGCAATGTTACCATTGTCAAAAATTTGGACACACAGCACTACGATGTCTGGCCAAGGATCAACCACCAACCTGCTTGCACTGTTCACAAAATCACAACCACATAAGCTGTAAATTTAAAGAGACACCAATTTGCATCAATTGTACCAATTCAAACAAATTTCACAAATCAAACATACCCACTAACCACAACTCCAATAGCCACCAGTGCATGATAAGAGAGAAAATGCTTAAAATCGCAAACAGCCGGATTGATTTCGGCTGAATTCTGTATTTATTATCGAGGTTAATAATTTAAAGTATACCTACATCATTTACAATTCCTGTACTGTATTTACTATCGAGGTTAATAATTTAAAGCATACCTACATAATTTACAATTTATGTAATATATTTACTATCGAGGTTAATAATATAAAGTATACCTACATCATTTACAATTTCAAAATTAATGCTTACCAATGAATGACTTTACATGCAACAATATTAACAATAAAATTCAAATAAAAGAACTCATACATGACTCGATCAAAGATCTCAACCAATTAGTACAAAATTTTGAAAACACACTTACAACTTACCATATGAATAAATTTTAATGATATTATTTTATATTCTAAAAAATGTATATATGCAACACTTAAATCAAAGATGAATCCCACGCCACACACAAGATCTACCTTTAAGTGGCGTGGAAAGTTTGCGAATTTCCAAAAAATAAACAATAAAAAAAATGAATGTAATACTGTCAATAAAATCTTAAATGTATCCTATTATTGATTAAATAAAAAAAAAAAAAAAAAATTGAGTACTTTACCTTAAATGAAATTTTCTATTATTATGCGGTCACAAATGTTTATATTTTTGGATAAAAATTATAATATTGAAGGTTAAATATAAAACATTGGAGAAAACTGCACTTTTGTCGTATTTTCGATTTAGTCATTTTATGCACGGTCAACATAATATATATTTTGTAAAATACAAAACAATAAACACTAATATTGTTTCAAAGTATGATATCGTTGGAAACAGTTCCCTTTATGTAATGGTACAGCACAGAATTTACACATATACCGGGTTTCGCTATGCACTTTGTGGACCGTCCTTACGGACTTGTCCCATAAGAATAATAAGTCCCAAAAATTTCTTCATGTCATGTATTGTAATGTCTTTCCATTTGAGAGATTTCTTGTATATTTTAAATTTGTGCATTATTTTGATAATAATATTTGTTTGATTCTTGTACAAGGAATGTAAAAAAATCCTCTCCTATGAAGAAAGTTGTTGCTTCCGTTACACTATTCGGAGCATTATCGGTATTTATACCTGGGCGACCTAAAAACTCTTCCAGTACTGGTGTATTATCTGCCGATGACCATTCTTCTTCATATTCATGTGAGTCTGAATCCGAACTGCTTTCAATTGTTCGACGGAAAAAAGTTTGAGGATGCGCTGTAACTTCATCGTCACTAAATTCAAATTCATCATCTGTATGTTTCTCAACATCACTATCACAAGAATAATTTGATAAATTATCAGCACACAATTCTCCGTCACTCTCATCACTAACGTAGTCCATTGTTATTAGGTATTTTTTTATAAAAAAAATATGTAACAAATAACTTTAAACACCACAGCGATCGATTACGAATATATCATACAATGATAGGTATTTTATACGAAATTCTTAAAGCGGAATGTAGACAGAAACGAAAATGGAGAACGTCCTGAACGAACAGTATCGCTATAACACTGAAGAAGACAAAAACGAAATGTTTATATTACAGCTTTCAAGTGAATGTTTTATGACCACAGTCGGCCACCCAACCCTAATTCCACGAATTGCCAGGTTTAGGTACCTTATATGAGATATTACACGTCTCAAAGGAGCTGGCGCCTAATTTTTAGTTCACAGAGTAACCAAGAATCACACGTTTCTCGTAATATGTTGTTACTCTAAGTGTCAACGCGTTTAGGGCGCTCTCTCGCTCTACCAACAGTATACAAATACAAAAAAACGCTTTTAAGCGTCTCCCGCTCTCTACCAACAGTATGGAAAAGACGCCTTTAAGCGCCTCCCGCAAACAATGTGTTAACGTATAATTTTATAATATACGAATTCATATTGATACATATACAATGTTAGTAGTTATGTTATGATGCGATTGAAATGTACAGTCAATCATCCTTTAATGCACGTTTTTTGATTTGTAATAGAGATTTTTCCTGCAGTGTTTTTGTGGCGATTTTTAATATAACGGTTCTTTCTATGTTGTTATTTTGAGTTAAACCGCCTCTGAGGACTAAATAATCTAGGCCGTAGATTTTATGAAAACGTTATAAGAGGATTGAGTGTGCTTGAATACTTTTACAATTATATAAAAGAACTGCTCAACGAGTTAAAGTGGTAAGTTATCCTTCTGCCATGGTAAAGGAGTAACGGTTGCAGCATGCTTTGTGGTTTAGTGGAGCATTTTTGTATTAGTATTTATAATTTTAAAATACATATATATTATATGGTTACTTTTATTATTTTAAATCACAATTTGGAATTCAATGTTTGAGTTGAATCCTATTTTGATCATTATTGGTTATAAATATTTTTCAATAATACATACCGACTTTTAATGGTTCTTTGGGATCATCTTCATCCTCAGAATCTATGCTGAATACAGGGACCGCTGTCTGCGTCTGAAACAAATATAAATTATTAGAGACCATAAAGCATCAGTTGAATAGTGGGAAAAGGCTAGTAGCAGAAGATGGGGAAGTATGAAATGGTGTAGAATCGTGTGTTTTGTTTCTCAAATATTTTCTTGGGCATACAATCATACCCTTTATATGTATTACTTGATGTTTATTTTAAGTGTACAATAGTTTCAGTGGATCAACTCTCTTCATACATTTTCAAAATAGCAAGCATTATAGAATCTTATCTACATGTATTATTATGTATGTAATCCTTTCCACAATAGAAGTATTATATGTAACAGATTATGCTATTATTGTTGTTTGTTAGATGCAGCTTCATGTTCCAATAGTCATTCTACATCATTTGGATTATCATTGACAAACAACCATATCATGGTGGAACATTGGTTCTTGTTTGATCACTAGAATTATGCAACGTTGCTTGGATTGTCGACCGCCTGGAAATAATGCACATTATTGGTCGGGCCGAGTTGCATATTTGAATATGCTTGAGCCAGTGTGTCATTGTGTCTTTATCATTATCAACTATAATTGGAACCTTATGTTCTGTCAATGGATAAAAAAATAAAATGAAAAATAACTTACAGTGCAAGTTATATCTTCCTGTGGGACGACTGGAACACATTTTGATTTGGGTCCCGGTTTTCTGACTTCGATAGGTTGGCTTTTTGACTTGGGCCCTGGCTTCCTCACTTCCAGTGAAGGTTTGGAGCTCTCATCTTTTACAGTCATCTTCACCGCAGCATCCTGCGAGGGATCTTTAACAGCAGCTGCATCTTCCTGTTTTATTATAGTCGGTTTTTTATCCTCTGATTTAGCATCTGGAATTGCAAAAACACAAAAATCATGTTACATGATATATTTTTGTGATGTCCATGTTGGCGTTCATCGGGCTAATCGCCCGATCTTATTAAAAATTGTGTTTTACCTTCAGAGTCTGAAGAGCTCTCCTGCAGTTCTATTATACTGACTGGGTTGTTGGTGACGTCTTTGGAGATGCAGAGAGTTATTTTCTTTTTTGCTGACGACTTTTCAGCGGGTTCCTTCTCATCTTCACTTTTTACTTTTTGCTTCATGGGCTCCAGTTCAGAAGCATTCTTGTCATGGGCTTTGTCAGCATTGGCCTTTTCAATTGCAACTAAAAGAATTAAAAATATATAAATTCAGTAGAAATTACCATCTCGTATGACATTTATTTTTTAATTAATTAATCAGAGAAAAGAAAATGGTGGTTATGAGATTTGAATCGCAGACTGTTTACCAAAATTTTGCTCATTATACACACGTTGACTACTATGATATTTCACCTATATATATTATTTATAAGCACAAATATTGATAGTTTACTTTAGTAAGTAAATGTAGGATGGACCCAATAATATTTGGAAAAATACAACCATTATACGTTCAGTAATAGGATTTTTTAATCAACATTAATATATGCCGCGATTTTAATAAATAGCAAGATATTATAATTTTAAATAAATTTTAATTAAAAATTAACAAATTAAAAATATTTAGTTTTGATTCACATTTATTTTTAATGATTACATGTTTTGGACTCCCTGGAGACCATCTTCAATAAAGTCTTCCAGGGAGTCCGAAACATGTAATTACTAAAAATAAATGTGAAACAAAGCTAAAAAAAAAAAGGTTATTTTTGAATTAAAATTTATTTAAAATTGAAATTATGCAGTTTCACCAAGTATTGTCAGTTCATAACCTTAATATTAAAGCAAGATATTTAAGTTCAATATATTACATACAACTAAAATGACAAATTATTACATCTCATTACAGGCCAGGCGTGAGTATGGGAAAACGGAAAAACTTTATTCTTTTTAGATATGACATTTCATATTTCTCAGGGATATTCCTAGATTTTCCATTTAAAGTTTTGTTGTTTTTAATATCTGTCTGTATGTTACACTTGAATTATTAAATAATACCTTTCGTATTCATATAAACAATTTCTATTTCACCGTATCCGTTCCCCTAAGCTCCCGCTTTAGTATGATGGGTGAATGCTGAGTATGTAAACTGTACCTTTGGCAGCCAACTTGGTTTCCTGAAGCAAGCTTAGCTGCTCCTCCAACTCCCTTATCCTCTTTCTGGAGTCTTCCAGAAGATCCACCTTCTCTTCCTTTTTCACTTCTTTGACGGGTTTCTCATCAATTTTATTTTTGTCATCCAATTTAGGAATCTTGATTTCTGTAAATACGAATATTGTGAATTTACTAGTCTCGATCATCTCTGTGTTAAAAGGACATCACACGACAAAGTATTGTTTTTTGCTCATTATATTTTACATACACATTATTACATTTATACTCAAACTATCTCCTTAATATAAGATAAATTACCAGTTTCGTCATCAGATGACGGAGCTTCGTGCTTCCTCTTATTGCCCTTGGAATCTTCCGGAACCTCAATATCATCGGAATCTTTGGTCTCCATTTTTTCAATGGGCACGGCTGGGACAACTAAAATGCAAGAAAAATCATGTTTGGCATACAAGTATGCAAATCTCTGTATGTCATATGGCCAGAACCGTAAAGATTGGAAGTCAATCAAGAATATCTTCATCCGGAGGCAGTTTGAATAAGTCTCCGTATTGGCTTATAAAGCACATGTCCACCAATAATGACATTCGTCAATTCCTCATCCCAAAACTCCTCCAAATTACCACTAACATAGAGTTAATAGACATAACACAATGTTAACATTTTTTTTAACCTTTAACTTATAGATGTATTAATCCTTTACGTGCGGAATAAGATTTAATAAAAAGTCAAGAAATAAAAATAAAAAGGCAATTAGTCAATGAAAAATAAAGTTGAATATATAAGGACTATTTTTTTTATGTGTTTGATTGGTCAGTGCTGTATTTAAATATTCACCTTCAGAAGTAAATTAAATAAACCCATTATTATTTTTACAAAAGAGAAAATTTTAAACATGTGTAGAAATGACCCACAACTCAATATAGTAAACAAAAAATTAACGAAGAAATGTCATAATACGAAACAAAATTATATTCAATATAGTATTCGGATAAATCTGCATCTCGCACTGAAGCGAAATGTTTTTTCAGGGCGTGCGATAAATCCGCACCTCGCACTTAAGAGCAGTGCAAGTTGGTGCGGATATATCCGCACCTCACACGTATAGGGTTAAAGTTAGTGAAAGAAATTAGTGCTAGTAACACATCTTACGCTATGGAATTTTAAATGAACAAAAAAATAGGTCACCTGCGTCTGAAGTGTCTTCGTCGTTGCCTAATTCAGCCACAGACATATCCTGTACGAGGCTATCTTTCTCCGCCACATCCTCTGCATCCTCGCTACTTTCTTCACTGTGGACATTCTTCCTATCCACATTGGTAGACTTGACCATCTTATCGACAGACTCAACCGCGTCTTTGGAACATTCCACGCTTAATACATCACCGATGGAATAACCTTTTATTGAATTACTTTCTGAATTGGTTTCTTGGGTTTCTTCATAGGCTAGGCTCTGCACGTTGCCGATGAAAAGTTGCATGTCATTATTTTGGTCACTCATTGTTTCATCAGAGACGGGGCCGAGCCCGTCCATGCTGGCCTCGGTGGAGCGATGCTCGGCAAGGAAGGCGTCACCGTCCTCATCATTCTCGTCAATGTCCTCAGACTCTTCGTCCTCGTCGTAAAACAACTTCGGGATATACTCTTCATCATCGTCATCGATATAGTCTTCATCTTGGTTTGAGTCGTCAGTGCTGAATTGAAAGAAAATAATAATACTCGTTATTTATATTTTAAGCATTCACTTGGAGATCCATTTTAATGTTAAATAGATAACAATTTCATACCTCACGATCATTTCACGATCTATGAAAGCCTCTGTAGTTCTGATGTGCACAAATTTACTGACGAGTAAATGAATATTTACTGATAAAGAAAACGTTTCACTAGAACGTAATTTCAATTTCAACTTTTGTTTATTTTGCCTTTCAGAAACATTACAAATTATGTTAACTCAATTCATTTCTGAAGTACAATAAAAAAAATACAATATATACAAAAATAGGTACTTATGATTAAGTACTATGAACAAAGCAATAAAGACAAGCAACAGAAGGTCCCTATGCTTATCAGACAGACGAAGCCAACCAATTATCCCTCCAAAGAAACTCTTGGAGTTCTTGTCTGAATTGGGCCTCTCTTACGTGAAATATATCAACATCCGAGGCGATTTGGTTAAACAGTCTGATCCCTCTCCCAAGAGGCATAGTCTCTGGCAGGTTAGTGTTACTCTTAGGGAGAGCGAACAATCTATGCTTCCTTATTCTCAGATATCTATCGGGGACACACAAACCGATATTCATCAAAATTTCAGGATTCCCGAACACTCCACGCAACAGTCGGAAGAAATGCATACCTAAGCACATATCCCTTCTTGTCCTCAACTCAATGTACCCCAACATACCCTGTATGAAGTTAGTTGTATACAGCCACGGATAGTATCCATATACCCTCATGTAGAGATCTCAGAAATTTCTTCTGTACCCTCTCCAACATGAGACTATATTTCAAGTCATGGGGGCCCAAATGATAGATCCGCTCTCGAGTATGCTACGGACCAATGAGTTAAACAACACTACCATTACGTGTGTGCTCGAGAAAACCCTGCCATTTCGTAATACAAAACCCAGCATCTTAAGTGCCTTACCACACACAGCTTCAATGTGTGCATGGAATGTCAGTCTGCTCTTAAACTCTATACCAAGGTCTCTGATGGAGGACACTCGTGATATTCCTAATTAGGAGGTGTGCGAAACTGCAGTCTTCCATCAAGTAAAACAGTGCTCAATGTGATTCATATTAAAACAAGGTATGAAATTCTTAAGATTAATGTTTGTTCAATGACAATTTTTTTGATGAAACTCACGGCTTTTGTCAGATTACCAAAGTTTAGCAATATTGGGTGCGGACCCTACCGGAATAGAAATGTAAATAACAACTTACCAATCTCTTTCAGGCGAGTGGAATTCTTCATCATCATCGTCCTGGTCACGATCCCGGCCTCCCGCCTCGGCCAGCAGGCCCAAGGCATCCTGGCTGTCGTTATCGGAGGTCGCATCTTCTAAAAATTAAACAGATTTCTTGAACCAACGACTACACGATGTTGAAAAATTGGAAACAGATCATACCTGAATGATTGACCACCTGAAAACACTGCATATTGTTAGTTATTAAGTTGAAATGCACCATTGAATCTTCTTAAAAATGCTCATTGACAAAGGTGAAATATGGAGAAAACTCAATTATAAAGAAATGATAATAAGGGCCTCGTACATGAGCATAAAAATATAATGTTACTATAGTCCATACATGAAGGTAGTCCTAGAAGTTATTGATCTAATGTAAAGATGTCAAATGTTGCTTAAAAAAAAACAGTAAGGTCGCATACTTTTAGGACTATTTACATTAGCATGGTGTCTGTTCTGCTCCATATATGTTACTTCTGCCTAATCCAACATTATTTTATTGCGACCTCATAGCACAATCAAAATACATATAAATAACAAACCATCGAAAGCCTTTTTAGAGGCAGGATCCTTATTTACGCCGCTCTTTGCTTCTTCAACATCCTTGTCTGTCTTCAATTCATCAACAACTGTTACTGGAACCATTGGTGTGTCTTCAGTTGACACTACAACAGTGGAATCAACATCTTTCAACTCACTACTACTCTTTGATCCATTGTCAACTGTCTTAGTTTCATCATCCTTTAACACATTTGGATTTTTAACATTTGCCTTGTCACTTTCTTCGTTCAAAAGAGCATCTTCTTGTTCTTTTAACGCATTATCAGCTGATTTAATATTTGCCGTGTCGCTTTCTTCGCTTAAAATAGCATCATCTTGTACTTTTAACGCGTTATCAGCGGATTTAACACTTGCCGTGTCGTTTTCCTCGTTTAAAAGAGCATCTTCTTGTTCTTTTAACGCGTTATCAGATGATTTAACATTTGCCGTGTCGCTTTCTTCGTTTAAAGGAGCATCTTCTTGTTCTTTTAACATGTTATCAATTGATTTAACATTTGCCGTGTCACTTTCTTCGTTTAAAAGAGCATCTTCTTGTTCTTTTAACATATTATCAGTTGACTTAACATTTGTCAAGTCGCTTCCTTGATTTAATAGAGCATCTTCGAGTAACTTTGCTTCATCTTTGTCCACAGCAGCTTCCGTTGAATCATCTTTATTCAATGCTTCCATGTTCTCTTGTGACAATGTATCTTCGTTGTGGTTTAACTCTCACTCTTTCTTGTGGTTGCCGCGCGACGCCATGACAGTTCACACGTTCGGCGCGTCTGTCTCGCAGGGGCACCAACCGATGGTGTTACCATAACTACATTCATCAAAGATATTCTCGAGAATTTTTTCAATTGTGTTATGTTTATCATCACTGTGGAGATTTTCTTCTGGAGACGCCATTTTGTGATATTATTTCAGTTCAATTCAAAAACGCCGACTGTAGACCATCAGAACAGTTTCTGGAAATGAGAAATATAAGAATATTTCAAAATTTCAATATTTATATCACTTTTTGGACAACATTCCACCCCCAAAATGTAAAGGCTAACAATCTATCATCCACAATATAAAACCATATTATTTGGAATATCACACCCGTTAGGAACCACTGGTCTATAATGTTCAAGAAATTATTTTTAATATTTTTTCCAGTATCACTGTCAGAAATGACAGCGAGTATAAAAAAATTATCATATCCACACGCTAAAACAAATCATTCAGAAATCTGAAGAATATAATCAGCCACTCTGCCTCGCCTTTGTAGACTATGAAAAGGCATTTGACTCAATTGAGACTTGGGCAGTGCTAGATTCACTACAACGCTGCAAAATAGACTATCGGCATATAGAGATAATAAAATCTCTATACAAATCTGCAACAATGATGGTCCAGCTCCATGATAGCACTAACAATATTTTTATAAACAAAGGTGTTAGACAAGGAGATGTTATATCTTCAAAACTCTTCACAAACGCCCTAGAAGATATTTTTAAACTGCTATCCTGGACAAAATGTGGAATAAATATTAAAGGAGAGTACATTTATCACCTCCGATTTGCAGATGACATAGTGCTAATAGCCGAATCACCTGACAAGCTCCAAGACATGCTCTACGACCTCAATGAAGCGTCGAACAAAATTAGTCTGAAAATGAACATGGATAAAACAAAGCCATGATTAATAGTCATATTTCACAGACCTTCGATCCTATTTCCAATGGAGGAACAGAAATAGAGGTTGTAAACGACTATACCTATCTGCGAAATAGCTTCTCAAAAGAAATCGACAGGCGCATACAACTGGGATGGGCAGCATTTGGAAAACTAAAGTACATTTTTAAAGCGAAAATTCCGCAATGCCTTAAAACTAAGGCGATTAACCAATGCATCCTCCCTGTATTAACTTATGGCGCCGAGACGTGGAATCTGACAGCAAGTCTTACCCATAAAATAAAAGTCACCCAGCGTGCTATGGAGAGATCCATTCTCGGAGTGTCGCTAAAAGATAGAATCCGAAACGAGGAAATACGCATAAGAACTCAAGTAGTGGATGCTACCCAACGAATAGGCACACTCAAGTGGCAATGGGCAGGACATATCTGTCGAAGAGACGATGGTCGATGGGGAAGAAAAGTATTGGAATGGCGCCCAAGAACTGGCAAACGAAGCATTGGCCGACCCCCTACAAGATGGACTGACGATATAAAAAGAATAGCGGGAGTGACCTGGATGCGGAAGGCGGAGGATCGAAGAGGATAGAGACTCATGCGGGAGGCCTACGTTCAACAGTGGACGGACACGGGCTGATGATGAAATGATGATGAAATAAAAAATGCCATTTTCATCCCTACACTGTTATGTTAATGATTTTTCTTGGAAAACCAGTTGCCGTGCTGGTTAAATTGAACCTAAGCTAAGCCAATTTATTTTATAATATATATTTAAAAAAAAACAAATATTCTCGAGGTTGAAAAACATAAGAAAAAGAAGCCAATCCAAAAATGTTATTATACATCAAAAGTTTTTATGAAAATTAGCCATAACAATAACTGAAGTTTAAATGTGTGTTTTTAAATATAAAATATCAAAGACTCACAGTTTTTATTCGCATTTTCAATAAAACTATTCGATACAACGATGGCACTACAATATTGTTTGTACGGGCCAACACTGTCAGCGTCTTTTTTTATTTCACTACTTGTGACGGCTACTCAAGAATGAATTGTATAAAAACTTAGGTACATATTTATATTTTAAATTACGAAAAACGTATTACCATTTGTTATTAGAGTAATCAAACGCTTACGAAATTTGTTTCTTATTTTGCGTCTTTTTATTATATATAATATTATACGCACTCCCATACGCCAGCAATTTTTAATGTGTTTTATATTAATGGAAAAAATACAATAAGAGTAACATAAATCCACTTACGATAAAAAAAGGTCATGCGCAGCTTTTGTGCTCACCGCGGACCACTAATAAGCATTTATTGTTTGCACATGTAGCACAAACCATTTTTATAAAAAAAATACACATTTATTCTCAAGTCGAATGACATATGAGTAAGTTGCCTGAGAGATATGTATAAATCCTAGATTTAAACCAAAAAATACGCTAGAGAAACATGATACCAAGTTTTTTTTTGTTTACCTACGCCCATAAATTAATCGAGAAGCAGCCCTGTGCAAGCATCAGACTTTTTACAACATTATAATTTATTTTAATCTACTTAACATATTTATTTTATGGTTTTCCAGTACATAGATGTTAATATGTCAACAATCATTCTTTCAATGTGGCGTGTGGGGAAGTAAATTCAAAACACTCTGGTGTGTAGGTGTAATTCATTCAATGTAGGAAGAGTCCCGTGATATATTTATGGCTCTGTGTTGAATATCGTGCTGATAATTTATAACATAACAACTAAATATATTACATAAAACTAAAATGACAAATTATCACATCTCGTTACAGGGCCAGGCATGAGGTATGGGAAACATTCATTGACATTATTGCCCTGTGTTGAATATCGTGAGATACATATAACGTTGTAAAAACGTTCACTACCTAAATTAATTTTATCAACATTAACAAAAGCCTATCTTATTTTAAATAATAGGTTATTTAGGTAAATATTTCACAATAAAAACAAAATAATAAAAAAAATACATATACATATTGTTACAAATTAACAAAAATACGGCAATTTTACTAGAAAAAGAAGATGAGAACAGATTATTATGTTTTATTATGAAGCATATATGTATAATATTTACTTTGTAAAGACAGATTGTCATTTATAAAAAAAATAACTGTATTATTTCTAATGAATTGCAAAACACAACATTTAAAAATACAATTTCGTGAAAATATATTTAATATTGAAGGTATCCCAAAATATTGTCTGTGTGAGAACATGTATTATCAAGCTATACCATATATACGTACACAATAATGTTTGTATTTGATGAAAAAATAAATACACTTAACAACTATGTAGTTACTATTAGCGGTATATTAAATACTGACCTTTTGTTATTTTTTATACATACTCAGTAGGTATGTATGTATATGATTTTTTTATGATTAACATAACAAATTTATGGTTGGGCTATAAACAACATAAATAATATGTACACAAAAATCGACTATAAATGTAATGTAACATTGAGATTATCACATAACCTAATTCGTATCCCGTCTATTTCTTCAACAATAATAATTCCGAAATGAAAAACGACAAATCCTACCTACCGGCGAGGTGTTTTTTTAAGCAGTGATAACACCATAACAACCTGTTTCGAAAAAAGACAAAATGTTATCCTTTCTTTTTTCAATTTCCATTTGAAATTTGAATTTCTGACAGTCAATAATTTTGATTGAAAATGTTAAGGAATTCCAGTGTTCGCGTCTTTGCTAACGTCTTCATGAATAAAAATATATTAACTTTGTAACGATTTCCATTCACGATTCTCGACATGAAAGCTGCAGTGACGAACAGAAGCAATCCGGTCGTATTCATGGACATCAATATAGATGGAGAATATGGTATGAATTATAATGAACTCATAAAAAAACACACTTACTTTGTATCATCGTCCATTGATTACATCTCTATATCAAGCAGACTTTGTTTCATTCCATGACAATTAAAAAAGTTAGGTTATGTTTAGGGGTGTTGTTAATTTTGAAAGACGTCACATTTGTAATTGAAACCGATTTAGACTGAAAATGTGTTAATAAAAATAAATAATACTATCTTTTTAAATTTACATTATCATTCAATGATTTTATTGATATTCTGTTCTATACCAGGACAATTAAAAAATATAGGTTAAGTGTAGGATTAATTGGGTTTTATTGGTAATTTTTAGAGATGCCACTAGGGATTGAGGGGATGACATATGTTATAAATTTTCTTTTTACGTGAAACTGAATGTCACGATTAATATTACATCCGTTATATTATTTGTCATTTTTATAAATGTTACTAAGATAGAGTAATTTATGATTAATTTGCTGGTAAATTAATTTGTTATTATTTATATTTTCTAGCGGGTAGAGTCGTCATAGAGTTGAGAAAAGATGTCGTCCCAAAGACAGCGGAGAACTTCAGAGCGCTGTGCACAGGGGAGAAGGGGAATGGCATATTCGGCAAGCCCCTACATTACAAGGGGGCCAGGTTTCATCGAGGTATTGACCACTCCATTACATTGTACCTCCATGTAAACATTTTTTTATGTAAGCATAGGAGTAAAACACCAATGGTGTAATGGAGATATGTTATGTGTGGATTTTATGAAACTCACCATTTTTTTTGAAGCGCCGTAGGTTAAGTTTTGTATTAGCATTCCCGCATCATTTATTATAATACAGGGAGCAGCAAAAATAACTGATGGTTTGATTACTTCTTTACTAATCAAACCGTCAGCTTTTTTTGCCGCTCCCTGTACATCAGGTTATAGCACTTCACTGTCAAGGGAGAGGCCCCAAAACGATCATGCAAAGGCAAAATTAAATACTTTTTTTATTAAATAGTATATTCATCCATAATATTTTTAAATATTCAATTATTTATTATTTTATTTGACCTGCACTTTTTTATATTTTTATTCACTTTTATATTTTTTTATAAATAGACAATTTACAAAATTAAACAGTTATATAAAAACACTTTATCTGTATAAATAACTTTTATTCCCTGTTCATCTTATGAACAGCACCCAGTAAATCCTATTTACAAGAATGTCAGGCTGTAATCCAATAAAGTAGATAGATAAACAGTGCATGCAGCGCTCAGAGAATCTCCAGTTGAAGTATTTCTAACTTTTAGCATTTTCCTGAATGTGTTATGATTTATTTCTTCAGTCACTAAGTTGCTGTATTTGTGTTTTGCAGCCGTCACTCTGTTCATGGTTCAAGGAGGTGACATTATCTCCAAGACAGGATCCGGGGGAGAGAGCATATATGGAAGGACGTTCGAGGATGAAAACTTCCTTATTTCTGTAAGATAACTCGAAAATATTGATTAAATTAAATTTGTAAACCCAAGGATGCACTGATACATCTATTTTAAGTTGTTGACTAAAATCACAAAAGCATAGAGCGAGTAAATTGTCGAGATCAGCTGGCATTTGTCAACCTCTGTTGCGTCGCCATATTATTGTCTTTCCATTTTGTTGCAAATAAAAGGTCTCTTCGCACTGACTTCCTCCATATCCTTTCCCTATAAATTACTGTTGCATAGTAGCTGCCATTAAAATTGTATAGCCCCAAGTTAACTCTGTACCCGGAGTAACGCTGATATTGATTTTTTCTGTTGTTCTTGTTGGAGTGATTCCGAGTTGGTATAAGCTTACTTCCAAAAGTTGATGTTTATATTATTAAAACTAAAATGTTTTATGTAGTGTTTCATCAATTTAATCTGTGGATTCAGTGCAGGTGTTGACTGATATGAAATGTTGGACGTTTGTTTTTGTAACAATAATTCCGTGTTATTTGTGTGTCAACCATGATATACTTATAGTATGGTTTATGTTGTTGCAATTCCAACAATTTGCATTGAAATATTTCGACACTAGTTCTGAGTATGAGGTCATGGACACTGAATGTGACAATACACTTACAACGCCGCACTTATAAATGTTAGTTTGAATTAGAATTTAAAAAATGTTTTGTAATTTCTTAATAAAAGATCTGACACTATTTCTACTTCTTTAATCATGTTTTATTCATTTGCTAAGTGTATTTTTATAAATTTATGTATATTGTATTGGAGCTTGTGTTCTGTAAAATAAATAAATAAATAGGCTGAGATTCACTATGACTTTATAGATATATCAAAATTATAATCTTATTTGGTATCAAAATAAAATTTTAAAAAAGATATAAAAAGTATAATTTTGAGCCGTGTGTGGCGAATTTCTTATTTTTTCCAATATTTCGAACACTATTACAAGAGTCTTCTTCAAGGTTGATAATATGATGATTATTTTTATCCTACAACCTATTCTAGACTTGAACAGTCAAATAGAGTGACCTTTAACACGTTTCACGCCACGCAGGTCACCGGTGACCTACGCTGTTGTTGAAAAGGGCGCCACATAAGTCAGCGTTGACCTATGCTCTTTTTTTTTCGAAACAATCAGCCCCTGTACGCCAGCGGTTACATTTCAATGTAAATTTAACATTGAATGTGACCTATGTGGCGCCTCTGAGCCGAATGCATTGAAAACATTATCTGGCGTTAAACATGTTAATGTTCGTCGATAAATATGTAATTTTAACAAATACACACCGAAACATTTTTGCTAATTTATAAAATTTTGATTTTTGTTTTGTCTTTACCTAAATATCTTGTTATTTATAAAAAAACAAGGTTTATAATTTTATTGGTGAAATAAATAAAATTTTTGAACATCCTTACAAGGTTGTATTTGGAGAAATTTCCTGTTGTAGAATCTCTCAAATAAATTTAATATGTCTTGAATATCTAGAACGAAGAGGGCGTTGTCAGCATGGCTAACGAGGGCGTCCCAAACTCCAACTCGTCACAGTTCTTCGTGGCCACCGTCCCGTGCACTCACCTGGACGGCCGCAACGTTGCGTTCGGGCATGTGCTTCGCGGCCTCTCCATCTTCCAGGAGATCGATAAGCTGGAACAAAACGAGAAAAATATGCCGCTCGTGGTACAAAATCCATTATCTTATATATATTATAGTTATTAACTGAGAGGGCCTTGACTTATGCTGGCAACGGCTGGTAGATTCGATTAAGGTCGGTGGATGTCGAGCCACCTGTACACTACTCACAAAGTTGCGCAAAGTTAGCTAAGGATGGCTACTTTTTATTTCATTCAGCAAATTTGTCAAATAATTTATTAGGAACCTTAAACAATGTGTAGTGGAGTTATCTCGGTACTGAAATTAGCTTAGCTGTATGCAATTAATTTTCAGATATTTTATTTTTATTGGTAACAATTTTATTATGAATAAATAAAATATCTTTTGTAATTTGCTTTGTGTTGTTCTTTTAACAATAGATTTCCGAGAATACAATGTACTGTGTCTGATTGACGATACAATTTGATAAATAAAGAAAAAACTTTGGATCTTAAATAGCAATCTTTAAATATTATTCCGTTCCTCATGGAAAGACCTCTGGAACTATTTAAAGAATGTTCTATTTGGAGCTTCGAGATGCAGCATTCCGAACTGCATCTTCTTTTTCTATTTATTAAATATGTTTACTTAATATTAACTTCCTCAAAATGTACATATTGTATTTGAATTTTGCAGCCGTGTGAAATAGCAGACTGCGGGGAATTGCTGCCGGGAGTCGACTGGAAGATCGGTGACTTTGATGGAACCGGAGATATCCTGCCGCAGCATCCCGAAGACTGGGAGTTCAATCCCAACAATATTGATGTGCGTAATTGTTGATTTATGTTATCATTAACTGTTAGTGATACACTACACCTAGAGACTCTTCTCTAGTATGAACTTGCATGTCATTCTCTAGAGGCTTGCATTAGTTTTGTTCAACTTCCCGTGATCATCTTCTGTCTTCATTGTCAGATCCTGAAGATTTTGTTACTGCTTGAGTATTCAAAGATGATTTAAATAAAAGCAAGACATCTGACAAATGCTTGCCAATCCTTCTTCATTGATCCAATAAAATCTTCTTGATTATAATACGTACATTCAGATGATCCCGTCTGCATCTATACAGCACATTCAGATACGTGGAACATTTTACGAGCTTCCCGATATAGTAAAATAAATAGTTTTCCAACATTAATTTAAATAACAAAAATATATATATATATAATTTTATTTTTTCATATTTTTGTACCCAACCTTATGTATATATAGAAGCACCGCATCCCTTAAAATTTGCGCCGAGAAAATATTATAATTTATCAAAACCTCATTCTACGCATGGATGCTCTTGCTGTAGGTGCTTATAAGAAAATGTTTCACTACCACACAATCATCTCCGGGAAACTTTTGACTAAATTAAAAATATATGCGTTCTTTTATTATTCACTAATAAGAGGAGTTTACTAATATATCTCAGGGTGAACAGGGCTGACTCAGAATGCTGCGGCAGGATGTCTCCGGTTCCATCAAAGTCACCGATCTTCCAGTAGACTCCCGGCAGCAATTTCCCACAGTCTGCTATTTCACATGGCTGCAAAATTTAAATATATATATATATATATATATATATATATAAATGAGTAAATCAATATTTTTTTGTATAGCATCCCTTGATATAAAACCTACTGCAAGTCACTGATAAAGATACATTTTTATAATTTCTTTAATTTTAGGATGAAGAACTGATGAACAAAATAATACTGATGAAGACCAGCGGAAACACGTTCTTCGAACGTGGCCTTTACCGTCGCTCGGGCCGCAAGTACCAGAAGGCCCTGCGCTACCTGGCGTGGCTGGACGACCGGCCGCAGGGGGAGCTGGCGAACATCGCCGCGGCGCTCAAGACCACCTGCGCCCTCAACCTGGCGGCCGTCAGCCTCAAGCTGCACCGGCACAAGCACGTGGTGACCCTGTGCGACGAGGTATCCCAATATGTTTTTTTATCTTAAAGTATGGAGAATTTCAGCAGACGCTGTTTATATGTGAGCAGGATGATCTTTGGATCGCAAATTTTATGATTCAAAATGGTCAACTGTATATATATATATATAATCGTGTCGGAAAAAACAGGGTCAGATTTTGTCTGCCCAGAAGTGGGCGACGTCGATGGGGTTACTCCCGGCCATCATCAGATCTTCCTGGGTGCAGCTATTCGGGCATAGCGCACACTCCAGAAGGTGTGTGGTTATCTTTTGATACCCAAACATAGGGGGGAGTGGGACTTTTGTCTGTGACTGATTTTTTGTTAATACACCGTTACAACTGGGAGTATTTGAATATATTGATACCAAGGAAGTATTACAGGAGAAAAAGTTACAAAAAAAAACATAGAATATAATTTGAAAAACCAAATTCTAATTTTATTGCAAATTTAAATCTTAATTTTACGACGAGTATTTTCACATGGCTTTTCCGTTCCCATTGGATAAGAGTTTCGATGCTAATGTCATGCACGTGGTGTCTGGTATCAATATTGTGAATCGCTCAGGGTTGATATGTATGATTTTAAAATAAATGAGGATCGATCTCGCAGTTATTTCAATATCTTCGGCTTTGTGTTTATTATGTTGTGAAATATTTTTTACTTCAGAGCGTTATTTTAACAAAAGATATTTTTTTAATGCCCTATTTTATTGTCACTTGGATTTCAGGTGTTGCAGACCGATCCCCGCAACCTGAAGGCTCTCTTCCGCCGGGGCCAGGCGAGCTTGAAGCTGAACAACTACTCGGCGGCCATCGATGACCTCCGGGTCGTCAAGGTCGCGCGGCCGAGTGACCGCGCGGTGCAGCGCGAGGTCAACCGCGCCGAGGTCATCGTTAATGCTTACACGGCCCGAGAGAAGGGCATGTACAAAAAGATGTTCACCTAGGACTGGGCAGAAACGTGCCACTTGCGGATGGACCAGCTGATTTATCACGAGTTGACTGTGACCGTGTTTTCGACGTTGGCCGAACCGTGACGCATAGTCGTGTGTTGTATCCATAACGTGATCCTTGATGCTTGAAACATTGTACGAATGGCTATGTTACGTAAATAATAACAATCGAAAGTGATACGAATTAGATGTCACGTTGATTGGATTATATCGGTTTGATTACTGGACTTCCTTGCAAATATTGATTATGTACTCACCACAGCAGCTTCTTCCATCCGATCACCCATTGGTGACACTATAAACTTACCGGGAAGTCAATATTCTGAAGTAACATTAAGGTTATCAACTGACAATACATGATGAAACTGCATAATTATAATTTTAAATTAATTTGAATTCAAAATTGAACATATTTATTTTTGATTCACATTTGTTTTTAATGATAACATGTTTGCGACTTACAGATTACAGTTTATTGAAGAAAGTCTCCGGAGAGTCCGAAACATGTAATCATTAAAAATAAACGTGAATCAAAAGTAAATATTTTTCATTTGTTTATTTTTTAATTCAAATGAATTTCAAATTATTATATTTTGAAGGATATTTTTGTGTACTCCGAATGTCTTTCCCATAAACTCCTGGGCTCTCATCATATTGGATACAATATACAGAAAGTGTTCAGCAAATATTATGATGTGAAATAGAACCGAGGTGATTTCATATAAAATTTGCAAGAATTTGGTGGGTTTGTGGTGGCTATATACTCAATTTCAGGAAGTACAGTTGAGCATACAGTGAAGGCAGCTGCGAATTTGAAAACAGAATTATTTAATTATATATACATTTTATAACTGATAATAAGTGTACATTTTGTAAATTACATTATTTGACTCTCTCATATTTATTATTTTAAATTATTAAAAAAAATATATTATCTTTTAAATTTCGATAACTCCGTCTTGCAAATTTGCCGTTGGTTATGTTAAACTCGATCCAATTATTGTGAAGCAAAGAGAGGCTAATTAATGTGTTTAGCCGAGCATTTGTGAATCGCACAATGTTGTCATGACAACGCACAACATCAAATTTTTTAATAGACCAGCCTAAATACGATATTCTCTTTGGACTGTCACAAAAAACTCTTTGTATCACTTAGATGATACGTACGAGGCCAGACGAAGAGGCAAAGGATACCATTATGAATCCACCGTAATAAGCATCCCGAGTGGCTACGTTTCTGTAAATATATTCCAAGCCAAACTTGATATTAGTGCATCGCATGAACAGACGTATTGTGATAAACAACCAGCTAATTTAATCCCAGTAGTGATCGCACAACCTTCTGAAAAAAACTATTTACAAACACCTGAATATGCCTCGGACACTACAGATGCCTTCTTCTCAAGCCCCCGGGCAGTCAACATGTCGGAAGGCTTTCAAGAATGAAGACAAAAGAAAAAAGAAGAAGAAAGACAATGGGTTTTGGTGAACGTATAATCTAGCTGAAGAACGATAATAAGATAAAGAGTATGTAAGAACGAAAAGTGGTATTAAACTTTAACAATTTTTTTAATTTTAAAAATACAGGTGGGCAGCAGCTTGGTGGGGGAAAGTTGTTGCCCCCAGAGGACTCTATGCCAGTACAATAACCAACTCAAGACTGGAAATTGATTTTTATCTCGATTGAAACATTACACAGTCAAAAGTGATTGAAAATGATGTAAAATTATTATCATTTTTCTTTCCTCTCATGTTTCATTATTTTTTATAATATTGAAATCGTCTGAGCATTTTTGTGAAATCTAAAAGTACACGCATCCAACAAAAAATACTACTTAGCAATCACTGCGACATGTGTAATATAGTAACATTAAGGTACAATCTTTGTTAATTTTGGAGTTATTTTCAAAGGTAAAAAGATTCGGCCTTAATAACATTATGATTGATTAAGTTATAATACGTCTTGCCAGGCTGACATTACGCTTTGCAGTTTGTGAAACTCTGGCATAAAGGGTCTGTTCATAAAAAAATTAGCTTTAGAATGGAAAACTATTGCAATATGATAATTTAAATTTAGTATAGTTTTTTTATTATGCCCTATCATAGAAACTTCTGACACCGTGGACCTAGCTAGGATATTTTCTTTGGATAACAAAGTTCTAACTCCTTCAAAGAGTGTCTTTTCTGCAAACCTCAGTCTCCGAACTGATGTTACTGAAGGAAATGGAAGTTTAGATCCCCGGTGCTTGATTTCTGTGGTGGCCATATGCTTTTTCTTGGAAGCGGATATGGAAGAGTGATATAGCTTTACAAGTTGGTTCGGTCACGCTCAACAATTAAATCGATCGAGAGCCAACAAAATGTAGTGTTCTGTATTAGAATGATTCAAAAAAGGTTTTATGGGTAGAGTCTTGACTAAAGTATGTCTTGAATGTGAAGCTGATAGGGGCAGGTGCTTTTAAACTCAAAGGAAATAGTTTAATTTAAAAGTACGATGGAACAGCTTTCTTGTGCTGTTGACATCAACAGGAGTTGTCGCACTCGTTGTGAATATTTTTTCCATTGTATGAAAAACGAGGAATAGAAAATCAAAATTTAACACTTTATGTTTATTTATTTTTATCGTAATAGATTATATTTTTACTGTCTTTATTATATTTAAACGTCAGACTAATAGCTCTTTTCCACGGACGTCTAGTTTTGCAGGATCGGTTTTTTACTGAATACCGCAAAAATCATACCTGTGTTCACACAGAAGTTTGCATCCTGTTTTTTACTGGATAGCATTGGCAGTCGGAGAAAAAAATTCAGACGCAATGGACGTGAATACGCTTCCGACATTATACTGGTACTTTCGCCGCCGAAAGCAATGCAAAATAAGAAGATTTTGGGTTCACCCGATCCTAAAACTACGATCGAGATTAGGCACATTTCGTAATCTCATGGGTGATTTGAGAAAGGATGAATCCAAATTTTTTAACTACTTCAGAACGTCCATGACCACGTTTGACAAGCTTTTAGAAAAAGCGAAGAATAATCTAAAAAAACAAGGCAGCACTTCTTCAGCGCCTCGCACCGCGCACCGTATCCAGTAAAAAACCATATGCAGGATAATAGTGGGAACACTTCTATTAAACTATGTACCTGTACGTAACTAAACTGGATACCGTTTTTTACTGGATCCAGTCGTCCGGTTTGTAGTGGCAAAACCGTACAGCACATATCGAACGGATCGGATTTTTGCGGTATCCTGCAAACCGAATGCTTATGTGAATGCTACCTCGTATACTATTAAACGTGATCCTGCAAAAAACCGAACCCGCAAAAAACCCGGGATGTTGCCGTGGGAAAGGGCTCTAAGGTCTTAATATCAAAGCTTGATGTGAATTGCCCCTTGAGGATTAAAAGGTCTAAAATTTGGTAGCGTCAGACTAATTGACCGATTTCAAATGCCCAATTATGCTTCGGTTATCCTACAGCTCTTTATCTTCAAGTCTCCGGAAGCACTATTTGGAGGCCGTCGGGAACTGTGCATATGTTTGTTTGAGACTGAAATAATGGTAGCTGACAAACTAGGTCAGGAGCGGATTTGGAAGGAAGAAATGTTTTTTTTTTGTGATAATTGCCAGCCAAGAACGACTGATTAAGCCGCCATAGTCTGTGACTGCAAGGGTTGTTGAGTAACAAGCATTAAATATTAAATTAAAAGGGGTGGACCCTAAGTGAAGTTTAGTACCAAATATAAAATATTAATAACGCGATATAAGTTCACTATAAACGACCCTAGATGCGTTGTTTATGAACCATCGTAATGTGAGTGATGTCCAGGCATAATTTCATACTTTTATAACTTACGAAAATAATTTTAAATAAAGTTTTAATTATTTGTGATATTTGTGATAAATATAATATATATTTTTTAAATGGTATCGGCTCTGTAAATATTTAATATTTTTATATACTGTATTTTTATTGTTATGTTTATAATAAGTATAGTTGTGATAGAATTAATATTTTAATGATTTTTGTTTAAATTGTCAGGACTGCTTCTGATGAAATGTATTGTATAGGCATAATTGAAATTTAATGAAATCGATAAAGCTATTTTTATATCATTGTTGTATGAGTCAAAGTCAATAGTTATGTAAATTGTATTTAGTAAATTTGTAAATAAACAATTTAGTAATAACATTATGTGAGCAATTGATTAGTTTTATTTATTTAATTTTTTTTTAAGATATATGTATTTCCGTATTATATAACGAATACAATGGTACCTCGACATGTGAGTTTAATTCGTTACGCAACCTTGCTCGTATTTCAAATTACTCTTATCTCAAAGCAAATTTCCCCATTGAAATTAATTGAACAAAAAGATGCTTTGACAGCGAGAGCACTCAGGTGACTGATTCTATGGCCGTGGCCGGGGGATTCACGCAAGAAAGCGTGACGCGCGGTTCGAGTACTACCGGTCGACCCTAAAAGCCGACGGCTCGTAACTCAAAAAGCTCGTATGTTGGGGCTCTCGTATGTCAAGGTACCACTGTATTTAAAATTTATCAACACTCCATATGCAGCACTTGACCATATACAGCATGGTAAGCGTCATAGAATTCCACAAATGAGACTTCAGAAGTACTATCACCATCTGTCGGTATTCTGCTGTATGTGCTTACTTAAAAAAAAAAAAAATAAATTACTGCATGTTGTTTGTTGATAACATAATTTGTCATACTAGTAAACGATCAGGATAAAAATATCACTTATGGCTCTCGGGTACATTATTTTTATACATACATATTATTGGATTTTAACCCTTTCATTACGGCTCGGTGGAATACACATACAAATTACACGGCATATATCGGGTACCGATGCGAACAGGTTCAGTAATTATAAAAACTATGAAAAGGTCAGTAACTAAATTTAGTTTTATTATTGTTTTTTATTTATATATAGTTTTAATGACGACATAAGAAGAAAAGCGGGAGTGATCAGGATGCGGAAGTCGGAGGATCGAAGAGGATAAAAGCTAATGCGGGAGGCTTGCATTCAACAGTCGATGGATACAGGCTGATGATGATGATTAAAGAATCACATAGTTCTTTAGAAGAACTTATCATTCTCGGCATAGGTGTATTTTGGACAAAAACAAATGTGACCAGTCTTGCCAACTGAAACTGGATTAATATTAAGATTTAAATTGACCAATTAAGGGCTTGACCATTTAATTATTTAGTAGAGTAAAATTAATATTTTGGAAAATATTACTTTGCTTGAAGTGGCTTATAGCTTTAGCTTGATATTGAAATAAAAAATCACCTTTCAAAAAAAATGATCACTTTAGAAAATTTAGGACAGTTCTTTTGAATTTTGAAATCTTGTAAAGGGGGGGATTAATTTGCTTAAAAGTTTATTATGCAATATAATAAATTTATTTTCAAGTAAATAATTAAATTTATCATACTATTTATTAAAAATGCTTTTGGTTTTCGGATTATTTTAATTTTCTTTTAATATTTTTTGGATACTCTAAATCCTTTAAAGATAATTAATCAATATTTTATATATAAAATTTGATATGTAGATTTGTATGTGAGTATCAATTTATAATTGGATTTATCACATTTCAAGATATAAGGTATTTAAAAAATCAATCAAATTATCGTTGTACCCTGGCCAATGCAGACAAATTAAGTAATCTTAAATAATCATAATAAAACCATTTTTGATTTAAATAATCTGATTGATTTCTCATTATTGTTAGTTACATGTTAGGTATTTGCCTAAATATTTTACTATTTATTTAATCGATACTTTTATTAATGTTCATAAAATAATTGCAATTATTAAATGAATCACATTTTATCACCTTTATAGTAATTTATTTTTTCAATAGCTTACACAGTGATTTTACAACTTTTATGGCTTTTTTTATGAAATTTTACAAAGTTGGCATACTAAATTTTTAGCAATGCCAAGCAAATATATAACATTAAATTTTATATAAGACTTATGAGGTTGTAAAGTCGAAATGATGAAGTCTAAATTGTTAATCTATTTATATTTGTTCACTTTATTTTTATTGTAATCAAAATACATAATTATTCCTAAGATTAATGCATTATATTCTCTGTCAAACTGTAATTTCTTCAAATATTGGTATCATTCAATCTAATCTGACTTGTGATCAATTCTATTGAATGTGTTTTTGTTCATAATTGATAATGTATTTTTCTTCTAGTACACATTAGTATTATTAGCTCAAAAAAATTATGACTCTACATAGGTTAAATATTTATTTTTTATTTGTATTCATAATTGTATATATTTTTACAGCTGATTATGTACTCACTCTATCATCTGTTTTTGTAAATATGTATCTACTTAGTGATATAAAATAATGAAATATTCTATATATGAAATAAGAAGCAAAATATACAAATACTTTTTGATGTAAAATCTCTCTTTCATTACTTACAACCTCTATAATATTTCCTCATTTTTATCCACTACATTAGTGTTGTAGCATACGACAAAGCCACTGCAGCATGGACCTAACTAGGCCTAGCTTTCTATGAAATCTCGTGTCATTGCGTTTTTGTTTTTTAGGCTGGCAAATTCATACAACCATGCAGAATATAGTTTTTTTAAACTAACAGTGATTAACTTCATAAATGATATACTCGTATATTAATCTTCGGTTCTGGTTCATTAAGACTAATGTATTAGGTTAATGCTGAACCTTTTACATAATGCATTAAAACAATTCATTTTATATGCAGTTTTCTATCCCAGCGTTTTTGTTTCGATAAATTAGTAAATCTAACAGCACTGCATTTAAGTTTTTTGTAAATGCTAATAGTAAATGACATCATGTGTTCATCCTTGTTTGTAGGCCATTGTGTAATACATCCATTCTCTCCAGTTTTGTGACGTGATAATATGTTGTTTTACTCCATTTCCTCCCTTTACATCAAATTCATATATTAGGTGTATAATGCCTCCCCCTCCCCCCTAGAGCACTACTTGTTAAACTGACTATGTCTTATTTTAAACAGTATATCCCTTTTTAAACACAAGAATACCAATTTTATCAAAGAAGTTCCAAATAATTTGGACAAAATTAGGTATTTTTAAGTCTAGAAGCCAAATAAATAAAGTTCAATACGTACGGCATTTTATTTTATGATGGAAAAAATAAAAGTAAGATTTTTTAAGGCGTGGGCTTTTATTTAATTCAGAAAATCATACAATGTTTAATTTATTTCCTGAGTAAAATATTAAATAGTCAGTTGTGTGTGGAAAATCTTAAAATTTAAATAAAACAGGTAGGTAAGTATTATGATCAAAAACAAGTAAATAACGCCATCTGTTATTTCGATTACGAAGTCTCGTGACAGTTCCTTCAGTAGTCACTCTTCAACCATCGTTGCAGACTATTGCATTTGATAACTATTTACGTACGTGTACAATAACAAGGGCTTATCAACACGCCATGATCACCGTTTGGAGCGTCATGCAGCAGTACGGAATGTGAGTTATTTAAACTTTACGTTATACAATATTAACTCAACCAATTCTGTCATGATTTTTGTTATTTTCTCATTACAAATCGGCAATGTTTTTTTTAACAAAATAAAAATATATAATCATGATCTTATACACCAATGCTAGAGAATAACTACGTATAAAAGTGATGTGTAATATATTTTTTAATTTTCGCAAACGTGTCAACAGTATGTGGAATGTTGATCGGTCTACTTTATTAGACTTTTAGTCTGGAATGGAGCTTACCCGCCTAACACCAGAGGACAATTAAGTCTCCAGAATGATGCGTTCATTCAGATTAAGATCAGTTAGCAACTGACCAACAGAAGTCCAGTGGGGGTGCTCTCTGAACAATTATGTCCACTGCACAGAACATTCGTAGTCCAATAATTAATAGGTGAATGATGTTGGCTAAGGCAGGGCTTTCACAGTGAGGGATCAGTTTCACACTAACTGCTGTTAAGACATGTATGAATAATGTGTTTATCTATTTTTATTATTAAAATATATAAACATAGATTTTATCTTAAGCTTTGCAGAGGTCGAACCTGTGACCTCGCGCAAGACAGTCGAGCGCTTTAATCTAACTACCTTATGTTTCATATCTAAGTTTAATTAATAAATATTATTAAATAGTGAGTGTTGCAACAATCTATAATGGAGAGATAAATTTATTAATTTTTTAATTGAAATTAATTTTAAAATTATAAAATATTATAATGGAGAGCTTTATGCAAACTATACTATTTAAATATGATTGATAATCATACAAATCTATAGCTAATACCATCTTATATGACATTTCTTTCATTGATTAAACATAGGAAAAGAAATGGACCACTGAACTTCTAATTTCTGTCAGTAATCCCATGTCCTGTCCATTGCACTTGTCAACAGCTTATCAAGTCGAGAAATTAATACACATTATAGTATGATTATGTATTTATGGGTGTCACTTGTTATAAATTATAGGTAGATTTATTTTTAAGGTTAAATAATTTATATTATTCACAAATTTCAAAAAAACCCATTTAATTTTTGTTCTGATTATTGGAGGAAAGATATGTTATAAAATATTGTATTTGCCATGTATTTTCATATGTATTGATATAAATGGGTATTTTTGAAGAAGCCATGATACTAGAGATCTTTTTTTTATCATATCCGCTCCATATTTAAAGCATATGGACACCACAAATTGTCGCTTCACTGTTCTGTAAGATCAGGTTGGATGCACACAGGTCAATATGCGCGCTGAATTTGTAGCAGCTATAGCAACTAATTGGAATGTTTTTTTCTCTTTTTCTGATACTAAAATTACACAAATTGATACATTTTAATTTCAACCCAAGTCAATTAAAGCAATATTTAATATTATTCACATTTTTCGGGTTTTCAAATGAATTTTTCAAATGTTGTAGAAAATACATTTCATTGGAGCTCTTGGATGTTTTTAGCACAGTAAAGGGAGGGTCAAAGAAAGTACAAGTATAAACTTAAAACTACAACATGCATCAATAAAATGCCGTTGAGGCTATTCTACACCCTCGTACTTCTGATGGATGTTAATTATTATTATGTTGTTGCAGACTGATGATTTCAGTGATAGGGCTGATGCTGGCACTGACCTTGATCACAGTACTGATGGCACCTCTGGCGCTGCTCTTTGCGGGCTGGGTGATGCGCGTGAAGGCCAGGAAGAAGCAGCGGCGGCTCAAAGAGGGAACCATCCTGGCCTTCTTCCATCCTTATTGCAATGCGGGGGGCGGGGGAGAGCGAGTTCTCTGGGTCGCCATTAACGCCGTCCTCACAAGGTACAACATTCATCTCTATCTTTTTTTGATCATCAATTTTATGAAATTATTTTTGATGACAAAGTCATCAACCCTAAAGATGACCCCTGCAATGGCGGTCACAATATTATTAAACCCAAAAGCCACAATACCAGAGTATTGATTATATAAATCTATTTTAATTTATTTTTCCAAAAAAATCCGTTACTGCAGACAATACGCAGACTTTATAAAACTTGCATTTTGTTTGCGGTGTCATTTTTTTTTGCTGAAAGTACAAAGTGATTTCATTAATATATAAGAAGAACATTTATAAATGACAAAATTATCTTTAAAATATTTTTTTGAAATTTCAGATATCCAGCGACAAAGATATATGTCTACACCGGCGATGTGGACGCCACGCCCGAGGAGATCCTGAGCAAGGCGCAGAGCACCTTCAACGTGAAGGTGGATGTCTCGCGGGTGACCTTCATCTACTTGCACATGCGCGGCTTCGTGGAGGCCGCCAAGTACCCGCACTTCACGCTGCTGCTGCAGAGTCTGGGATCCATGGTGCTGGGCTTCGAGGCCATTCTCAAGCTCAACCCAGGCACGTACACCACACATTCCATTCATAATCATCTAACATACCCCGTCTAATCAAATATTTTCCAGATCGCTGGGATCGTCATCGAGATGAATGTTGGATGAATGAGGAGCAGGTCGCAAAACCATAAAAGCATGTTAACCCTTTGATTAGTGAGTTAATTTTGTTGCATACATAACGTGAGAGTGAGTTGAGATGCCCCTTCCTCTTTCGAATCTTCTTCCGAAGAATCATTCATATGAAACACCAAATCATCGAGATCTTCCATAACCTCCTTGTCCTCACTTTCGACAAATATATTATTTATTTCTTCTTCACTTAGTCTGTACAACATTTTGAAGGTTTTTTTTTTTTTTTTATTTTTTTTATTTTATGTAAACGCATGCAGGAGAGCACAACCGGTCAAGACCAGTTCACTCTATGGCGCTCAGCCAGGGAGGCTGGACGCTGCATGCGGGAAACGTGTGTTGTGTTCGTGTTTGTGTGTGGGTTGGGGAGATTGCAAGTGTATATTTATCTGTTTCTTGAAGAGATCCAGATTGTAGGAAGGAGGAAACACAGACGCTGGAAGAGCATTCCATAGCTTACCGGTGGCATTTAGGAAGGAACTTTGGAAGCTGCCAGTTCTTGGTCGACATATATTAACCGTGTATGGATGTTCGGCAAGTGTAAGACGAGTTTGTCGGCTGTGAGTGGGTGCAGGAGGAATTAGTTCTTTAAGTTCCGAAGAGCAGCGACCGTGGTAATAACGGTAGAAAAGACTAAGAGAACCAACCTTACGTCTGTGTTCCATTGATTGTAGATTAGACGTAAGGGTGTCATTGTTTATCAAACGAATTGCTCTTCTTTGAACTGAGTCAATTAAGTTTAGAAGGTACTTTGGGGCTCCAATCCAAAGGTGACTGCCGTATTCAAGGATAGGTCGGATTTGTCCTTTATATAGAAGAAGTTGTTTATCGTAGAAATACCGACGTGATCTATATAATACACCTAGTTTTTTGGAAGCGAGACCGGCTTTACACTTAATTGACTCGTAATATTTGACATTATTCGTTATTGATAATCCAAGCATGTTGATGGAGCTTGCTTTCGGAAGAGAACAACCGTTGAAAGATACAGGATCCATTGCAGTCTTCTTGGTGGAGAAAGTACATGATTGGGTTTTTGAAATGTTGAAACTGACGAGGTTGAGGTCGCCCCATCGTGAAACCCTTTCATGAGACATGTTCATCTTCTCCACCAGAGATTCCTTAGCAGCAGATAGTTCCGAATGTTTTGGAAGATTATACTCTCATGGACAGTGCTGTCGTCGGCATAACAGTGAATGTTTGCGCATTGAAGCAAATCATTCACATGCAGAAGAAAAAGAGTGGGCGACAGCACAGAGCCCTGTGGAACTCCTGAGTTGATTTTATGGCAGGAAGAAGAAAAGCCATCTACGACAGTGATGATGCTTCGATCACTCAAGAAGTTTTCAATCCAGGAGCACAGGGAGGGAGTCAGTCCATAAGAAGGTAATTTGCTCACCAGACCGCGATGCCAGACTCTATCGAACGCCTTGGAGATATCCACGGCAACAGCTTGCGTTTCTCCAAAGCATTCGACGGATTTCCCCCAAACATGTGTGACATATGCCAAGAGATCGCCGCACGATCGACTACGGCGGAAGCCATATTGCCGATCGCACAGAAGATCATTCTTCTCTAAGTAGTTTAGAAGTTGGCTGTTAATTAAACGTTCCATCACTTTGGAAAGAAGTGATGTGATGGCTATTGGGCGATAGTTTGTGGGCTCACTTCGGTCTCCTTTTTTTGGAACTGGGTGAACAAGTGCTTTGTTCACAAATACACTATAAAAATCGAAATAAGTTCACAATTATGTATATTTTAGTGACCAATAAAATCAATCGATTTGAATAGCGCGATCTAATTCCGAAGAGAAAAAATCCTTCATAGATTTATTATTGATATCAATGATAAATCTATGAAAAATTTATAAAAAAATAAGTAATCAAATTTTATTTGAAATTGAAAGTGTGAGATTTAAAATAATGCGCCAGGGTGTGTGAACGTACCGGTACGCTTATACCGCTGAAAGGGTTTAAAGAAGACTGTCGAAATTCGGTCTGCTGCCCGGGACAGAACATTCTGCTTGCTCCACGACGCCCAGGCAGTGATTGCGGCGGTAGCAGTCAGAGTCACTGCGCCCGAAGATTCATATTGGCTATCTATGGAACCTAGCAACCCCATTTGACAGGTAGCAACTTGTCAAAATAAACAAATAGTGCGTCCCCGCTGCGTCTTATGACTTATCAAATCTAAAATATAGACTTACATTTTTATATGTGCGTGTCAGACGAGAGATTCAGCTATTATCCCGATTTATTGTAGTTTTGGTGTCTCCAGGTGGCACCGGTTTAGCATTCGGTAAAAAATTTATATTTATAGTCCAATTTAAGTCACATTCACTTTATGTGCCCATGATTATGTAAGTGGCTTAAGTTATGTTTCATTTGTAGTTAGATATTGAAAGGTTTTCGTTTTGATGTCGGTTGAAAACTGATGAAAGTGACAACTTCACGATTAAAAAATACATATAATGTTAAAAAGGACAACCTTGAGTGGTGGGGAGTGCTTTGGAAGGGAGAGTCACTGCTGTGTGACTGGAGACCTGCAGACCGTCTCACACCTATGATCTTGCTCCATGTGCCCGACTAGCTGAAAGTCCCTAGGTCTAATGCTGGGCATCGCACGTGTTATAAGTGTTGCCAGATATTGGCCCCAAACAATTTGACGTTGCTGACACGAAGAAGACGTTAAAAAAAATCATAAGAAATTAAAAAAAAATTACAATAATAAATGTGTATTGTTTTTACAGATATTTTAATTGACACGATGGGCTTCGCATTCACGATGCCGATTTTCAAGTACCTGGGCCCGTGTTTGACGGCCACCTACACACACTATCCGACCATCACAGACGACATGATGCGCCGCGTGCGTCACCGCCGCACGGCGCACAACAACTCCAGCCTCATCGCACGGAATCCACTCTTCACCTGGCTTAAGATGCTCTACTACCAGATGTTCGGATGGGTAAGACCGGTCGAGACCAGTGTACTCTATGACCTTAAACTAGGAAGTATTGGTTTGAGGAGCTAACAGGTGTATATTTATCTGCTTCTTGAAGAGATCCAGATTGCATGAAAGAGGAAACATGTATACTAGAAGAGCATTCCAGAACATACTGGTTGCATTTAGATAGGTACTTTGGAATCTGACAGTTCTTGGTCGTCACATATTTACCGTGTATGGATGTTTGGCAAGTGTAAGGCGAGTTTTTCGATTGTGGGTGGGTGGGTGGAGGAGGAATTAATTCTTTTAAGTTCAAAAGAGCAATGACCTTGGTAATAACTGTAAAACATTGAGCCAATTTTACACCTGTGTTCCATTGATTGCAGGTTAGATGTAAGAGGGTCATTATTTATCAAACAAAGTGATCTTCTTTAATAATTGAAAGAAAATCACAATAAAAAAAATATGTAGAGTTCCAGATTGTATGAAAGAGGAAATACAGATACTAGAAGATCATTCCACAGCTTACTAGTGGTATTTAGGAAGGTACTTTGGAATCTGTCAGTTCTTAGTTGACACACATTAACCGTGTATGGATGTACCCGTTTATACTGTCCTACAGCTACTCTCAACCGCAACTGCTTGTTCTACAAAATTCTAGAGTGATATTAAAACATTGTTTTACTTTTTATTACTCATTTTCTCATGTAAGTTCCATATTTGGACCATACGATCAAAATCCGCCACCACATCTCTCATTCAATCACAAAAGTTAATCAATATTGGGCGTAGATTGAATTTGGAGGGGCCTTTTTGTTAGTGTAACAGTCTTTGTTGTAGTTCGTTTTTCCCCTGTATGGGAAATAATGAAAATGTTCATTTTGATTCTTCAAAGCAAATGGTTCTTCTTCGTAGTATCAATTCGGTGGATTGGTTTGCAGCAACAGAATCTTGCATCTCGATCTCCATTCCTCTCGGTCCTCCGCAACCCTTTTCAGCTCAGCATAAGCGCTACAATTCATGTCCTCGAATACTTGCTGCAAATACTCCCGTCTAGGGTGCCCTCTACAGTTTCTACCCTCAACCATGCCCTCCACAATATCGTGAAGAAGACCATCGTGGCGCATGATGTGACCAATCCATCGGGCTCGCCTCTCTGAGATGGTCCTTATTATTTGCCTATCTTCCTTGATTATTCTGAGAACCTCATTGTTCGTGACGTGGTCTCTCCAGGAAATTCCGAGAATTCTTATGTACGACCAGAATTATTAATGAATGCAAATGGTTATTAAACGTAAATTTTAATTTTTTAATCTAATTTATCTTTGGAAAGGCATATTTGACATTGCGGGTGATAATTTCATAAAACATTAGTTCCTAAAAATAATATTTTGTCTTTTAAAAATGTGATTTTAGGTATATGGCTTCATGGGCCGCTGTGCAGACATCGTGATGGTAAACGGTACCTGGACCGAGGAGCACATCAACAAGTTGTGGAGAGTTCCTCTAAACACACATCGAGTCTACCCGCCTTGTGAGGTAAGATTTTTAACAAATCCATTGACTTTCATCGGGATATTTTGAAATTCAAAATTTATTCAAACCATATTGTTTTTCGAAAGAAAAAAATGTATAGCTTTGCACAAATTTGTACTCTTTGCCTTGGCAACACGAGTAGCTTTGTTACAAATTTTCAATTAAACGGAGCCGGACTTACATAAATTAAGAAATAGACTGTCAGTTATAATCAGCGTGGAGCAGACCCTGTCACACCTTCTGGAGTGTGCGCTGCGCCTGAATAGCTGCACCTAGGAAGACCTGATGATGGCCGGGAGTAACGCCATCGACGTCACCCACTTCTGAGCAGACAGGATCTGACCCTGTTGTTTCCGATATATATATTTATAATTGTGTCGGAAACAATAGGGTTGTGTGTGTTGTTGTTGTTTCCGTAGTAGAAGGATTGGCCGGCATTGTAAATAACAGTTTCCAGGGGGCACTACGCGGAGGTCCCTTCTTTGCTCCCCGTTTCCGATACGATTATATATATAGTTATAATCGGCTCACTTTAACTTGTAATAAGACTCCTTATACCATCCAGAATCAGTGGCCTAATATATATATTATATATAAAAGAATGTTGTGTGAGTCACACTATTCAAAACTCAAGAACGGCTGAACCGATTATCATGATTCTTGAATTGTTGAATTTTTCTTGATCCCGAATAGAAAAGTATATTAAAATATTGGGAAAAAATCACAGGAAAAAAATATTAATGTTTTTTTTTTTCACACATTTTGTATGGAATAGTTATTTAGATTTATGCTGGTTGCAGTAGATGGCGTTGTATGCTTTAAAATTTTGCACACGATCAAATTATCTTGAGTATTCATTTGAACATAGTAAAAAACTGAATTTAATTAAGCTAAAATAAGTTATAATAACACAACATTTATTGATTCTGAGACGGAGCAAAGTTCGCCAGGTCAGCTAGTTGATTATAAAATTACATTTTTTGAATTCATAGTAGTCATTGTAATTACAATTTCATTTTAATTAAAAATTTAAATATTAAGTTTTATTTCACTTTTTATTATATTACAGGTGAGTCAGCTAAAGACGCTGCAGTCGCTGGTGGACTCAAAGGGCCCCATCAACATTGTCTCCGTGGGGCAATACCGGCCCGAGAAGGATCACCCGCTCATGATGCAAGCCATGTATGAGCTGAGGACGCTGCTCACCAACAATGAGGAGCTGTGGAACAGGGTGAGGACATCAGAAATCATTGTACACTTTGACTAGTCGCTATCCGTGTGCAAGGGGTGGAGGAAACTCCAAAAAACGAACAAATTTCTGTTCTTCTTTCTTCATAATGCTCCCTAATTGCAGCAAACAGTTACTGCACATAGCTCTAGCAGTTACCCTTGCCTTGCGCCCCAAAGTTCTGCCGAGAGCCCAGGTGCTTCAAGATAAAGTAGCCACCCATTGTTTTTAATTCTAGTTGGTAC
This sequence comes from Glossosoma conforme, assembly GCA_022606575.1. NCBI lineage: Eukaryota > Metazoa > Arthropoda > Insecta > Trichoptera > Glossosomatidae > Glossosoma > Glossosoma conforme. The sequence goes on along the minus strand of JAGTXR010000021.1, from coordinate 2,000,043 downwards.
TTGTGGAGCTTTAAGCTCTTAATTTAGTACAACTGTAACGGCGTTTCTCCATGTGCCACCAACACACCTCGATCCTTTTATCACATCCCTGTCCTCTTTTGTTGATGTTAGTGTTTTCCTATATCTTTGTGATCTTATATCACATGTCATCTTATTATTTTTTATGATTATGAATGTGGTGTTAGTCTTGTTTCTTTCGTTGTAAAATATTTAAAGTTTTGTTTTTTCAATGTTTTCAGCATTCACTTTGAGATCCATTATAAATTATAAATATTTATTTATTTATTTACCTTGTTTTTATATGGATCACATAAGTTAAGTTCTCTATGAGGAGACTGCAGTTTCGACTAATTCGTAGCCTTTCTCAATCCATCACTTGTTAAGAGATAACTGAGCTGCGATAGTACTTTATAAGTGGTCGAACCCATTTTATGTAGGAGAGGGGGTAGGGGTATGTCTATCAGGGAATGATGAGAGAGGGAGACAGATAGGGTTGCAAGGGTGAAGAAAAAAATATATTTAGGTATTATTAAAGTTTTGTGTTTTGATGTTGGTTGAAAGTGATGAAAATGACAACTTCATGTTGCATAAAATACTATATTTAGATTTTTTAAATTCATATTGGATGAATATTATATTAATTCACAACAACGTGAACTGAAATAAACTAATAACATTTTTTTTTCAATTCCTTGACTTACTCCACTTCCATAATTATATATATGATCCATTAATTTGACTTGTTATTGTGACATATTCCAGATAAAGCTGATCTTCGTGGGGTCGTGTCGCAACATGGAGGACATGGAGCGCGTGCAGAACCTACGCGACCTCAGCAAACACCTGGCGCTTGACGAGAATGTGCAGTTCCGGGTCAACGCCTCGTACTCCGAACTCGTACAGATCTACCAACATGGGGCATTGGGACTACACGCCATGTGGAATGAACACTTTGGCATCGGTATATCCTTAATATGCTTTTTTTTGTTTCTTAAATAATTCCACATTCAGGGTTTTCAAAACATTGTCAACTGCCTAAGTTCACCAGACATTGTCAACTGCCTAAGTTCACTGACAGGTCTAATATTGCCGGTGCAGCAAATAAAATATCAATATCGACTTAGTTTTATAAAATAAAAACTATCCATTGTGGTAAAATATTCAGCAACTGATATGCATACATTCATTGTCATTGTTTATCAAACGAATTGCTCTTCTTTGAACTGAGTCAATTAAGTTTAGAAGGTATTTTGGGGCTCCAATCCAAAGGTGACTGCCGTATTCAAGGATAGGTCGGATTTGTCCTTTATATAGAAGAAGTTGTTTATCGTAGAAATACCGACGTGATCTATATAATACACCTAGTTTTTTGGAAGCGAGACCGGCTTTACACTTAATTGACTCGTAATATTTGACATTATTCGTTATTGATAATCCAAGCATGTTGATGGAGCTTGCTTTCGGAAGAGAACAACCGTTGAAAGATACAGGATCCATTGCAGTCTTCTTGGTGGAGAAAGTACATGGTTGGGTTTTTGAAATGTTGAAACTGACGAGGTTGAGGTCGCCCCATCGTGAAACCCTTTCAAGAGACATGTTCATCTTCTCCACCAGAGATTCCCTAGCAGCAGATAGTTCCGAATGTTTCGGAGGCTTATGGAAGATTATACTCTCATGGACAGTGCTGTCGTCGGCATAACAGTGAATGTTTGCGCATTGAAGCAAATCATTCACATGCAGAAGAAAAAAGAGTGGGCGACAGCACAGAGCCCTGTGGAACTCCTGAGTTGATTTTATGGCAGGAAGAAGAAAAGCCATCTACGACAGTGATGATGCTTCGATCACTCAAGAAGTTTTCAATCCAGGAGCACAGGGAGGGAGTTAGTCCATAAGAAGGTAATTTGCTCACCAGACCGCGATGCCAGACTCTATCGAACGCCTTGGAGATATCCACGGCAACAGCTTGCGTTTCTCCAAAGCATTCGACGGATTTCCCCCAAACATGTGTGACATATGCCAAGAGATCGCCGCACGATCGACTACGGCGGAAGCCATATTGCCGATCGCACAGAAGATCATTCTTCTCTAAGTAGTTTAGAAGTTGGCTGTTAATTAAACGTTCCATCACTTTGGAAAGTAGTGATGTGATGACTATTGGGCGATAGTTTGTGGGGTCACTTCGGTCTCCTTTTTTTGGAACTGGGTGAACAAGGGCTTTTTTCCATCCCTGGGGAACAATACCACATCTAAAGGACAATCTGAAAAGTTTGGTGAGCACAGGACTAAGTTCAGGAGCGCAAGTTTTTAATACCACCGCTGGTATGCCATCTGGGCCACTGGCTTTGTTGGTTGCTAATTGAAGAAGTTCTTGACGTACGGCTTTGAGACTGAATTTTACAGCCCCCATCTGCTTGCCACAGTGAGGAATGGATTGGCGGTTGGCCCCACCATCGTCGAGTGTGGAATTGGAAGCAAACAGCGAACCAAGAAGTTCAGCCTTCTCTTTGGAGGCTAGAGCCAGTGAGCCATCGGCATTAGTCAGCGGTGGAAAAGAAGAAGTGCAAAAGTTGCTGCCAATAGAGTTAGCGAGAGACCAGAATGCTCTACTACCGGCAGGGCAAGCGGATAACTTGTTGCAAATTTGTACATTGAACTTGTCTTTGGAGTCATTAATGGTTTTCTTGCATTCTTTGGTGGCTAAATTGTATGCTGCACGACTTATGGGGTCGTTATTTTTTCGTAGTTTGTTGTATGCGGTATTCCTGCGTTTTACGGCCTCGGCACGGTTAAACCAGCTTTTTAAGGTGGTGCCCATAGTTTTCGTGGAGTGAGGAATAAAGCATTCCATTCCTTGGATGATTACATCCTCCACCAGATTGGCACATATTGAAGGGTCCTTATTTTTGAAGCAAATATCTCCCCACGGGTATCCTCCGTAAAATCCACGTAATCCGTTCCAGTCAGCCGACCTGTAGTGCCACACACGTCGTTTGTTTTGTTCTTTTGGTGGCAATGGAGCACTGATTGTAGTTGTTTTCACAAGGCAGTGGTCGGAGTTCCCTAGTGGCGCTTCGACCTCCACCAAGTAATCATTTGGCTGAGAAGTAAGAAACAGGTCGAGTAGAGCTGGACGATGTGATGCGATGTCAGGTTTACGGGTGGGGTTCTGTACGAGCTGTGCAAGGCCATAGCAAGACGCAAATAATTCAGCACAATTGCCAGCGGAGCTTGTTTCTCCCGACCCCAACCATGCAGTGTGATGCACGTTGAAGTTGCCGAGAACAACAAATTCCGCTTGTGGGTAAGAAAGCAAGGGACCATCAATAGTCTCACCCAGATAGTCGAAGAGTTTAGATGTTTCTGCTGTGATATATGTTCATTGGTTTATAAATATTACAATATTTTCTAAAAGAAAAAAAAAAACATAATATACATTCTCGAGAAATAAATAACTATGGGAGTTTTAGGTATAACATTTTTTTTTATTTATTTAAAAAAAGAATTCATTACATTTTTCTTTACCTCAATTACTCAAAATGCATAAAATTTATCCGTGGTGGGGAGAATTAAATACCTAATAAATTTCCTTATTTACTTTTAAGGATGATTTAGAAGTTTTAATCTCTCAAGATATTATATTGATTGATAGCATCCGTTGATTTGAATAACTGAAAATCAACACATTTTGAATTGTCTTATTATTGAATTGACCCTTGCATGCCGAATCGTCACAGACTGCATCAAACCAACACCCATCACAAAGCTATACCCCTTGGCTGGTATTGCACCACCAAACAAACGCAAAATCATATGCGCCAAAGAATGCATAAGGCAATCAACCAACTGTCCTACTCCCTTTTTAACCAACTTCACCAATAGGTAGACTGATATCGGGAAGCAGATTTCTGAGAACCACGCATATGAAACTGAGAGACTCCAACTCTGGCAGCAAATCTCATCAGACAATTTCATTAGCCCAAAGGAAAGCCTTCCAACTGGCAAGAATCTTGACTGGCGGACCTGGAAATCTTTGAGCAGACTAAGAAGCGGAATCGGTGGAACAAAGGACAACCTTGAGCGATGGGAAATGCTTTGGGAGAGTCACTAATGTGTGACTGTGGAGATTTCGAGAGACCGCCTCACAAATAAGATCCTGCCTCATGTGTGAAGAAGAAGATTGACCCTTTTCTGGTGAATTAATTATGTGTTGGTTGTAGGTGTTGTGGAGTGCATGGCCGCCGGTCTTATCATGATCGCGCATCGCAGTGGCGGGCCACTGTGTGACATTGTGGAGACCTCGGAAGGCAGCCGCACCGGCTTTCTGGCGCAGGACCCGGAGGAGTACGCCCGTGCCATCTTGGAAGTCATCGCCCTCACTGACACACAAAGGGCCGCCATCAGAGATGCAGCCAGGTAAAAGCTTTTCATCTACTCGCATTCTCTGCTCATTCGTCTGCGAGATATTTCGTTAATAAAGATTTTTATTCTTCACAAAAACAATGTAAAACAATAATGTAGACTGAGTGAATAATAAAAAATAATAATATACACACTCTGAATATATACTATAGAGACATCTATCGTTATACGATAAACAATGGTATAAATGCAGCTTATTGCATACAGCGGTTCGGGCAGATGATGGTCGAGCAGTCAAGGGTAATGAACTTGAACAAATGGTTGGTTCCAAGGTTCGCTGGTTCGCATCCCGCCTCTGCCGATATTTTTTCTGAAAGAATTGATGCGTATAAAGAATTCGTTGCATTATAGTATGTGTATATTTAATTAATTACTTAATGTAAAACATTTTTAAAACACTTTTTTTAGTTAATTTTTTTTTTAATTATTGAAAATGAAGTTATTTAAATGATTATTTTGTTTTATAGGGCTTCGGTGGACAGGTTCTCGCAAAAGGAGTTTGAAAAAGGCTTCCTCAGAGCCATCGATACACTGATAAAGGTGTAGAACTGAACCTGTGCCCTTGGAACTGCAAGTCCACACACTTCCATTACTGTAAGGAACAACCACTTCACATTGTGAGGATCAGTTATAAGTCACTGAGGTGCAGACCTCATTGTTGGTGTGTAATTAACACCCTTGTATCCTTACAAATTAATTTGTTTTAAAAAGAAGATATAAGCTTTGTTTTCAATTTAATTGAAGCTTTTGGTACTCTTACCTGAAAGTTGAAACAATCCAAAATAAGCTTAATTTCTTTTTAAAAAAATGTGATTTGCACAAATATATTTTACACACACTAAAATGATTAAAATTATGAAAGATGATACATTTTACCTTTAATAAATGTCACAAATGTCCGTACAACAAAAGAAGTTCACCCCGTCCTATTTTGAAGTGACTTTTTTTACGTAATTTTGCTTTTACGCAATTTTTTTGTATGGCACCTTTACCTTTTATACACAATTTACTTGTTGTTACTTGTTTTAATGCTATATTTAAATTATTATATTATTAAAAATTGTGTTTTTTTACGTGTCATTTTATGGAACCAATGTATTGCGTGAAAAAGGGTGGGGTGTATTCTATATTATTTTTTACAAACTGTTATATATTTTTCATCTTTACATGTTTTTATACCTTTGTATATTAAAAAATAATCTAGTACATATAATATGTGTATGCATGATTAAATAATTAAAGATTTATTTAGATTTTTTTAATGACATCTTTTTTTTTTAATATTGTTTTACAAAATATTATGAATGTAACATTCCAGAGTTTATCATTTGAATTAAGAAATTGTTAGTGAGCAGATATCTTAATAATCTTATAACAAAAACATAAACCTGACACACCTGTGGACACCCAAGCACACTTTGCACTAGTAGATATATTTATTTATTTATTATATATTTACCACATTTAACCCTTTAGGTGCGCTATTGTTTTTATCATTGTTTCATTTACAATCGTGTTCCCTGTCTGCCCAGAAGTGGGCGACGTCGATAGTGTTACTCCCGGCTATCATCAGGTTTTCCTGGGTATAGCTACTCGGACACAGCGCACACTCCAGAAGGTGTGACAGGGTCTGCTCCACGCCGCAGTCACATTCAGTTGGTCCGCTTTAAAGCTGACAGGCTTTCATTTGTGTCATTGTCTTGTATACTAAGATCCGAAGTCTGTTAAGGGACCTCCATATATTCCATCCCTGGTCGTGTCCAGGGGCTAGGTCCTCTTTCGGGGCAATCCAAGCATTCACCTCAGTTGCGCCTCTCCACATGTCCATAGTAGAAGGATTGGCCGGCATTGTAAATAACCGTTTCCAGGGGGCACCACGCGGAGGCTCCTTCTTTGCTCCCCGATTTATTCATAAGAAGTGTTGATAAATCCATGTAAAAAGGAAATAATGTTATTTTAAATTTTTATGATGAATTATTAATTTATACATATGTACACACCTTTTTATTTTTTAACCTTTTTAATTAATTAACCTTTAATTGAAACAAACTATATATATTTTTATTAAAACTATGACCTTGCCTATATATCGGCTAGCCGGACTTTAGTGACATGGCGTGTTATGCCGATATATAGGCACGCCGTATCTAGTGACTATCCGACAGGGACACATTCCCCATGTTCCGCGAGTAGTTTTCTATGGCCTCGGCCTATCGGCACGCCGCAATCTAGCCATATAAAGTGTCATGCCGATATATAGACACGCTACATCTGAAGGGTTAATGGAGCATTTAATATTATTAATTTACCACAAACATTGATATTGTGATATTGATTAGTGCATTATATAAGATCACCGGCTTAACCCAATAACTAGATAACTCGAAATTCTCTATTTTGAGATAATGGCGTTTAATGCTTTATAATATTTAGATTTTTTGTAATACCTCACAGTTGTAATTATCGTGATAGTATTTTATATGAAACTCGTTAAGGAGGTTTCAAAAGAATGTTACAAGTGATTGAACAAGTGACGCATTTTATGATACCATTTTTTTTCAATTTAAGAATGGTCCTTTGAAAAAAAAAAATGTTTTCAGCATTCACTTTGACATCTGTTTTAAATAATAAATATTTATTTATTTACCTTGTTTTTATATGGACACGTTAGGTATGGCCTCTGTCTAGGATTTTAGACTAACTCGTAGCCTTCCTCAATCCATCACTGTCAAGAGACAATTCCTAACCCGACATAATTCGTATACAAACAAGGTATAATAAATAAATCAATTTTTATCATCCTTTGAAAAACTTTCCATGGATGTAAATAAATCAAAACAGCTAAATTTTGAGTTACTGAATTAGTTGATCGATTCAGCTACCTACCTATAGATGAATCCATCAACTATTGATTTATAGTTTACTCCCTAAATATGAGTAATTTTTGCATTCGATGTCCAAAAATGTTCACCATATTAGTAGATCTAGTCAACATTATGTAATTTATGAAATTAACATATAAGTTAATTGTTAAGACAATTTGTTACTTATTACTTTTAAAATTTAATAAACGACTTTTTGAATAGCATTGTAGTTTTTTTTATAAGTTTTAATTTTGTTTTGACTCTTCTTCGTAGTAGTATCAATCCGGTGGATTGGTTTGCAGCAACAAAATCTTTCATCTCGATCTCCACTCTTCTCAATCTTCTGCAATCGTCTTTAGCTCAGCATAAGAGCTGCAACTCATGTCCTTGAACACTCGCTGCAAATACTTCCGTCTAGGGCGTCTTCTGCAGTTTCTATCCTCAACCATCCCTTCCATAATATAGTGCAGAAGACCACTGTGGCGCATGATGTGACCGTCCTTGAACACTCGCTGCAAATACTCCCGTCTAGGGCGTTTTCTGCAGTTTCTATCCTCAATCATCCCTTCCACAATATAGTGAAGATGACCATCGTGGCGCATGATGTGACCGATCCATCGGGATCGCCTCTCTGAGATGGTTCTTACTAGGTGCCTATCTCCCTTGATTATGCTGAGAACCTCATTGTTCGTGATGTGGTCTCTCCAGGAAATTCCAAGAATTCTTCTGTATGACCACATCTAAAAGGCATCTAGTCTTTTTTTATCACTTTCAGATAAGTACCATATCTCACAGCCATACATCAAGATGCTCCAAACAAATGTCTTGGCAAGTCGCTGGCGGAGCTTTAAATTAATATTTTTTGAATCAAGAATTTTCGTTTTTTTATTAAATGCTAGCCTTGCTTGATCTATGCATCTGTTGACTTCTCTTTTTGTTCTGCCATCCCAGGTGATCATACTTCTAAAGTATACAAACTCTTTTGCATCTTTTAGGGTTACTCCTAGCATTGATATATTAATATTCTGCTGCTCATTGCGGCTTACTTTCATGACTTTGGTTTTTGTGCTGTTTATTTTTATTGTTTGTTGTCAGATTAATAGACATGAGAAATAAAATCAATAATGATTAAGCGCTGTAGGAGAATATAGGAAGAAAAAGCAAGGAGTACTAAAATAATACAGAGAATGTGCTTTATAACGCAAAAAAAAAACGAAATTGAAAAATTCCAACAATCCCAACACGTCCTCAACACTAAGGGCCGGGAGAGAGGCAAACAAAGCTCACCTGATGTGGAATGAATACCAAATACACTAATATTAAAAGTATCCATCATTGTCATAGAATCATTTATTACTTAAATGGATTATATATTATTTAAACATATATACAACAAACATTGCCAAACTGAGAGTATACATTGCAAGGGCCCTTAGAATTTCAGTACAAAAATATTTATAAATTAAGAAATGCTTAAGTGTTAGCGGAGCGGAATGATAATATTTATATATTCTTATAATTCATGTTGTCTGAAGTGAGGCGCAGATCCTGCAGCTCCGACGCGGTCCCGGGGGATCAATCGCAGCTCGGAACCGTGCTTCAGGAATATGTTTCCTGGAAAAAAACATTACTTTAAATGAACATGTACAGGAGAATAGCAACAGACTGTAAATGTGGATACGCTTGCCATTTCTAAGGACGGTATTAATCCGCCAACATCATTAAACTACTGCTCGGCATTCACACATCATGCATTTTTACATAGGCTCGCTATAAATGGGTAGTGTTTATGATACAACTTGTGTATACCACCACTTTCTTTTTTTATTATGTATACACTGGAATACTATGACGCTTACCATGGTGCACACCTTTTGAGATTTTAAGTATTTTAAATTTCATATAAGCGCTGATTCTAGTAATCAGGGATCATTGTATATTGCCTTAGGTATATCTCTAATGTGCAGTATTTCTAAATAGTCCAATTTTGTAGCTGATCATGTAAAGATGTTACGTTCCATCTAGGGAGTGTGGTAAAAAAATAATGACATGAAATTCCTAATTATGCTTTACCCGCCGTCTGCTGTGGGTTGATGCCGATGCCGTCATCTGTGATGATGGCGCTGGTCGCAGGCGGAACTCGGAACTCTTCCGCAGCAAACTTTAGGACGGCCGTGAAAGGAGTGGCTTCGGGAACACTGAGCCTAATTTACCAACAAACATAGCAAATTAATAACTTGCAAAGAAAATATTGCTACAAAGTGAGTTATACTATCCTGCTTGGCAGCCGCTGGTTAACCCTTTCGCATCGGTTGTCGGCAAATGCCGTCATAAGATTCCCCGACCGTTGACATCGGTAGCCGTGATATATCGTTTTGCTACTTTCTTAGAATAGTTTTTTATGCATTATCTGATAGCTAAAGGATACAAGAACCAATGTGATATATGAAAATAGACCAGATAAGTACATTTATGCTTCAAATATTAGTTTTATAATTGACAGTATAATTTGTATTCAAACCGAGCCGTAATGTTAGGGTTAAGGAAGCCACTAGTCAGCTAACCTCCTCGGTGTGAGAACAAGATGTCATACTTTTTTTTTATGTAATCACATGTAGGACAGCACAACCGATTGAGACCAGTGCACTCTATGATATTTATTTAGCCAGGGAGGCTGGACGCTGCATGCGGGAAATTGTGCTTGTGTTTTTGTGTGGGTTGGGGAGATTTCATATAACGCCAGCCGCTGCTATATTTTGAATCTTTGAAAAAGGTACAATATTGTTTTTGAACTTCATTTTAATTGACAACTATTTTATATTGTTCATCCTTAGACATTTTATTTGGTTATAGCCATAGAGTCCATATCTTAGTGATTTCTAATCATTTGTTAATTTTAAATTTGTTGATTGACAAACTTCCAAATAGTCCAAGGATTAAAAGGTTGCTTTCTTTTCAAGTTGGTAAATTTTATTGGTCTATACTCCACGGTTTTTTTTTTTTTTTTTTTCGGTCGCCTTGTACCTCATGGTACTCCATGGATGTAGAGATCGCTGAGGACGGGCCAAGGATTTTGGCAGCTAACGAAGAAATTGTTATGCGTGTTAGGAAGAGATCACTGGAAGTACACCGACATTCCGAACAAGAAATAAAATAAATAAGAACACGGTATAATGTCACAGGGAATTTAATTTCAGTAAGTAAGCTTAACATTTAAACAGTTTTAAAGGTTGAAAGTTAACAGAATATTTAAGCAGAAAGCAATTTTTGGTGACCTTCAGGCTAGGGTGAAAATATTTTATAAAAATAATCATTTTTGGCTATTAACCCTTTGACAACAGCTCTTATCCTGACAGCTCAGTAAATAAATTAAACATTATATTCATATACATTTTGCTACGGGCAGTTAGTAAAGAATGGGACATTCAAAACTTACATCTGAAACATTTTTAATTTTCAGGTGTTACACTAGCAGATGTGTGACGCCACTCCATCAGAATTTAAAAAAATGTTTCAAGATTGCCTACAAGCTTATGCATAAGATCCATGCTAAATTGAGGGAAAAAAATATTTAAAAAAAATCAACATTGCGCAAACATTCACTGTTATGCCGACGACAGCACTGTCCATGAGAGTATAATCTTCCATAAACCTCCGAAACATTCGGAACTATCTGCTGCTAGGGAATCTCTGGTGGGGAAGATGAACATATCTCTTGAAAGGGTTTCACGATGGGGGCTGTAAAATTCAGCCTCAAAGCCGTACGTCGAGAAAACTAGGTGTATTATATAGATCACGTCGGTATTTCTCCGATAAACAACTTCTTCTTCTATATAAAGGACAAATCCGACCTATCCTTGAATACGGCAGTCACCTTTGGATTGGAGCCCCAAAATACCTTCTAAACTTAATTGACTCAGTTCAAAGAAGAGCAATTCGTTTGATAAACAATGACACCCTTACGTCTAATCTACAATCAATGGAACACAGACGTAAGATTGGTTCTCTTAGTCTTTTCTACCGTTATTACCACGGTCGCTGCTCTTCGGAACTTAAAGAACTAATTCCTCCTGCACCGACTCACAGCCGACAAACTCGTCTTACACTTGCCGAACATCCATACACGGTTAATATATGTCGACCAAGAACTAGGTCTAGAACTAGGAAGGGCTATCTGACAGAACTTATCAAGCCTTCAGAAATAAGCGCGCGTGGAGAGACACTTAGATGATTGTGTCTCATGAATGTTTTTATTGTCCTGGATCCTCCTTTGTCACTGACTTATATTATTGCTATATTTAATCTTCCATGTTTGTCATTTTTCTGTATTCTATTGTCTTCTCCATGTTTGTTGTTTTTCTGAATTCCAACGTATGTGATTTTTTCAAAATGATGTTTATTTTTCCATGTCTGTCTTCATTCCGAAATACACTGCCTGCTATTTTATCTTGTTTATGTAAACTGACTTACTCAGTTACATTTACTTTTCCATGTGTATCGTTTTTTGTATTCTATTATCTGTTTCATGCTTTTTTTTCTTAATTCTATTGTTTATTTTGTCATACTTTTCCATGTGTTTCTTTATTCCATTGTATACTGTATCCTATTTGTCTTCTTTGCATTATTATATTATATTGTCCGTTATCTTGTCATTATGTAATATCTGTATTACTTGGAACTAGATTCCGTTAATAAATAAATAATATTTTCCATATCTTTCATTTCGGCATAACTTTTTTTTAGTACTTTTCCCAGAATGCAATGAAAAAGCATTATTTTCACTAATAATGGTTTCCAGAAGTTACTCTGTGTACTTAATTATAATAATATTGATTATGAATTTTAATAGTTCAACAAGCATTTGAGCAAGAGTGTTTCATCCTGATTCAAGGCCATGAGGGCAAAAAGGACCAGAAATAAAAAGGAACAAAATTTTAATAAATATATATAATTAAAATCAATTAAAAAATATAAGTCACAAAAAATATTTTATACACAAAATGATTGTCTTTAACAAGGAAATAAAAGATATCACTCCTTCTTGCTAGCTGGAGCATACAGTTACCACAATTTTGGCGGCACAACCCGAGATATTCCAGTTTTCCTTATTCCAAAAACAAATCCTCGTCATAAAACTCATCTATGTTCATAACATTTTCACAATTGATTCCGCAATACTTAAAAACATCATTCCAAAAGTCTACATTCCTCACTGCGGCACCGACCAACAACGACAACTCGTCCCTCATTTTTGTCGATCTTTCTGAAATCGTTTTCACAATATCCAAATAGTCCTGGACCAACAGATCTGCACATACGGAAGCCTTTCTTCGATCAAACCGATTTCCGTCGTGGCCATCCTTCTCCAGGTCTTTACTGCAACGGATCAAACACTGAACCAACTCCTTCAAAACTCCACTAGATTTATCACACAACTGTATTAGCTTTGAGCGACATAATTCCTTAAAAAAACATCGCCAAAAAATAACATTACAGTCATCATCCTTTCTCATACAAATTATCAAGCATTTTTCAATCACGTCTTTCTCTCTTGCATACTTGGAATCCTCTAAAAGAAAAGCATCACATAATAATGTTAAATTGTCTTGAACATGTTCATCAGAAATCATACAGAGGATTGTCTCTTCTGCGTTTGATTTATTATGCAAGTATTCTAAGAATAGCGACGCCCTCAATGATTCTTTGCTCTTATTATTAATTTGCGAATCAACAGCATATGTTTCGATGGCTTTAAAAGATGCAGACGTCAAGATGGCTTGCTTTAAGTGTTTTTGAAATCTGGTTTCTCCAAATGTACTTAAAAATTCGCTCAAAGCGACATCCAATACGTCGGCGTCTACATATTTAGTAAAAAACTTTTTTAACATCAAGTCTCCAGCATTTCTAAATTCTTCATATTCAATATTAAGATCTCTCAAGTTCTTTGTCTCGTAAAGTTCTTTTATGGAATCAAAAAAACATTCAAACGAGGGCGATTTTGTAAGCTTTAAGAAACATTTTTCTACGGTAAGAGCCATTTGAAAAGCACATTTTATTTCATCGGGTGGGGTTTCTTTCTTGGGCCAATTGGGATTATGGCACAACTGTATGAAGCTATCAATAGTCTCTATGACTTCTTTCAGACTGTCGGCATGTTTCGCATCGTCGCCCGGAGTACAAGACATTTTGTTTTATTGTTTAAAACGCAATTCAAATTGATTCTGCAATTCTTCATTCGTCTCTCGTTAACGTTACAGATCTGTCGACAAACAATATGTTGTATTAACCATTTGCCAGGTGTAATCGTGTAGCTGTAATAAGTTCTTTTACACAAAAGTAATGTGACCACATCTCTTATCAATATTTACCCATTACTAACTTTTAAATGCATTGAAAATTCAGTTTAAATGCAATTAAATCTGGTTTTGATTTCATTGCATTTAATGAGCGCGTTTTTCTTTTTTTTTCACTTCATTGTTGAAACAGACGATCGGTACAAATTGACATCACAGAATGCTGCCATTATTCTTACCACTCCTAATCATCTCCTAGAACTCTGTGAGCACAAGAGAAAAGCAGGCGTATTGAAAAGAAAGCAACTGCAGTATTTGAGGCTTATTTAAACATTTATTAATCGACATTTTAAGGACATCGGATGATCACCCGATCGTCTTAAAGTCAGGACAATTTGGTCATAAGAGGCACCAAAACCCAAGCAACGATTTGTAATGTTTTGAGATAGGGTTGTCAACCATCTGTGTCAGTTCCGTGCGCAATGTTTGAAAATAAAAAGTGATGTTTTAATTTAAAATATAAGATAATAATGTTATAAGATGACTTGACAGCAAAATTATAAATTACCTACTAACAAACTTAACTTTGTTTAAAAAAGGTATTTTTCTAATAAAAAAAAATATGTTAAAATAGGATTAGGTTAGGGTTATTACAACAGCACAGCAAATAGTTTTTTCAAATGATTTGTTCACTTAAAAATATACTTTTTCTTATTAGGTATTGTCTACTACTGCCAGAAGTGATAGGGAACGTGTGATAAATAAGATTTTTACAAATTAAATGAATAAATTAAGTCTAATAATGAGAAATGACATATAAGATGTCAATTACATAAAATTGTATAATATACAAATTGGTTTTATACATAAAAATTTAATGAGGAACTTACTTAAAAGATCCACCTTCGTAATATACTATTAAGCTGAAGTTACTTGTAAGGATAACAAAGCATGTAAAGTGATTTTTTCAAATTTTGGGATTAATATTAGACACCTCTGGGATAGATTTAAGGAACAATAATATAACACAGTTTTTATAAATTATTGAGATTTGGAATATATACTCACACTTTGAAAGGTAGATTTGGATCTGATGTCAACGTTATTTTAAAAGTTACTTTTGATCTGCAAGCAATAAGAAATAACGTCATTGTATTGATACCAGATTGTCATATTATTGTGACCCATATGTTTGACTTTAGTACTGAGTGATATTACTTACGCCATCGTACTCTTGATCGATGAGTCGGGTTGAGTTTTATATAACAAACACTGTTGTTCAAGTTTATATTCAAATATTGACGCGTGCAAGTTCTTCGCTACAACAACTTCTCTAAGAAATAAAGGTTAGCCATCTATAAGCGACGTTTACAAAATGTGTTGCCGTAGTAATAAAAAAATGTGTAACAAAAAAATCAATTAAATATAATTTATAGGTACTTTATTGTAAACCCATACATTTTTAAGTGTGTTTTCACTACGTTATAAACAAGATCTAAGCTCATAAATAATTTATAATATTTAACATATATAACTTTTATAATTGTCAATTTTATTTATTTTACATATTCTTACGAAAATCTTAGCAGATAATGGTTCGTGGGACAAATGATTAAAAAGTAAAGGTCCAATATGTTTTTTTTATGATAAAAAGTTGTAAAGATCAACTTTGGAAGTTATACATTTTTTTTCAGTTTAAAAATTTGCGGTCCACTGGTGATATTTGATTCCTTTTGCGTCCCGCCATACGAAAAGTTTGTTTATACCAACTATTATATTCTTCTTTATTATATTACTACTTTTGTCATCTAGATAGACTTTTCATTAAACTTTAAGCTGAAAGGGAACAATTTTTGTAAGTCTGGCATAATTTATTTTCAACGTTTGATTATTTGTTAGAAATGAAAATTTTAAGATTTTAAATATTATTTCATCAAGAATATTGATTCAATACTTTTTATTTAATATAATTGGATATATTGATCTGGACACAATAAATGGTGAATTTAAAATATCATTAAAACGAATTATTATTATCAATCATAGTAATTAAAAAATGAGATTAGGAATTTAAAAACTGTAATTTTTTCCAATTGATGTTAAATTGCATAAATTACATAATAAAATTTAAATTATTATGCAATACTTCCATAATAATACAACTCTTTCATAAAGAACCTTTTATTTAAATGAAATGACTTAACTTTATTTTTTAATTGCAGTTATTAACTGACGGTTCTAAATAAAACTGCTTAGGTAGTTGTAATTTAAATTTATTTTAAGGTGTTATTTGAAAAATATTATTTAAAAAATATATATGTAATATAATACTCGTGAAATGATAATAAATATCTTAGAATAATAGTGTTGGAATAGATTTTTTGAAAAAAATATATATACGTAAGTACGAACACCAAACACGAATTATCATGATAGGTATTTGTAGCTCATCCCTGCTTGGCTTGTAGCGGCTGTCACATTTGCAAATCGGTTTTCTGTTCTGGGCGTCCTGATATATATTTCGGGTAAATAAGTTAAATATAACTGCTACTCATACTATTTTAATGTCATATTTATCTATTAAAATGTATTTACTAGCGTGAGCATTTATATTCAAATTAAACGACTTACCACATCGTAAACAAGATTTTTCTGTCATCGAGTTGTGACAACTGACGAGCTTTTGTTACTTTATTATGTTCTAGCATGCTTTTACTTATTATATTTTTATATCATTTAGTATTAAAACATATTGCTTTTAAATTTAACAATAATTTGTCGTATAGTTGTGACTTTCTGTCAGTACAAATCAGTTCAAAAACTTTTCTAAAATGTTTTGTAATAGTTAACTATAGTCAGGAGGCCGTCACTTGTATTATTTGATCGGTTTAAGTCGTTTAGAGATTTATTTCCATTAATTTTCCTTGATTATATATTTTTGTAAATAATTTGTATCTTAATAAAAAAAAACTTAAATACACCCCATCCTTTTTTACATGATAATTGGCTTCAGAATAAAATAGAATAGCTCTAGCTACTATTTGCAGCAAGTGTTCGAAAACATGAGTTGCAGCTCTTGTGCTGAGCTAGAGGGTTGCAGAGGATCGAGAAGAGTGGAGATCAAGATGAAAGATTTGGTTTCTGTAAACCAATCCACCAGATTGATACTACGAAGAAGATTGATGAATCTTTACTTGTTTTCTTTTGAATTCACTTTAAATTGTTTTTTTGGTTGTTTTTTTTAAATTTGGTTCTTCTGTTGCTTGCCTTGCAAATTGTCAGGATTTCATGAAAAATTTTTTTCATACTTTTTAAGCAATTTCATTCAGCTCAACAATTATTTTCTTGTAAATTACTGCTTTTAATTGTTAAATGGTGCATATGATGTGTTGATATACTGATTTGACAATGAGCAATGCTACTAAGGAACATTATTTGTCTGTTACAACAGTTTTGATTTATAAAGCAAGGTTCTCTGTGCTTCTCATTTATCTTTTTTTCTAGCGATACAATCTTGGTGGGTCTCTGCAGTCTTCATTGATTGCCATCTTCTTCTACCAAAGCTGGAGTCCACTGAGCTTTGAAGTCAGGTGATTGTGGCAACACACCACACTCGTGACTGTGATCAGTAAATAGAGCTTGTCATTGTGTCTGCCTCCAGAGTGGTAGATGTCTGCCGAGCAAGACGCCATTTTATCCTGTTAACCAAACATTTATTCATATTTTTAATGAGAATGAAATTACTTTTCAGGTGCAAAACCCAATACCAAGATGGCGCTGCCCAGCAACTATAAGCAGATAGCCATGTCCATGCCCAGTCCGCAGAACACCACACGTTCGTATAAAACGGATATCACCCCCATTCTATAATAAACATGCTTTGATCTAAGACCGATGATCATACCGTGTTGAAATACCTCATACGTTCACTGAATTTAAAGCTACATTGGGTGCGAATCGTGGATTGGCGACCCCTGGAAACACTGTCGTCGACCTAGGGGGCATCAACCTGGTCATCAGATCTCCTTAAAATGCTAGTTAACACATACCCAAATGTGCCTTAGATATTATGGATACTTTTTGTTAAAATGATCGGGCTCTAACCGGATGCCATCAGGAACTATGCACAGTAATTACTTGTTAGAATTCTAGGTGTAGATATGGCTTGAGACGAGGCAAGGATAATGGCAGCTGAGGAAACTGGCGTCAATTTGTGGACACTATATGCTCCAGTAGGGAGTGTACAATGTAGTCATTTATATTTCATTTATGATTATATAGTTTTACAGTGAAAAAAAAATAAATTACGCTGTTCATCATAAATTTTAATTAATGAGATAATTATGTTTATAGATTCCTTTATAAAGCAGATAAATGTTATAGAAACATATTAATCGTGGACCTTCAACGTCACAGACTAGTGCCGAGTCCAGTTTCTTATAAAACCTTTTTTGAATGGTTAAGTTGTCATTTTCATACAAATAAATTGGACTAGATTCATGTAACAATGACCAAATATATTAGGGTGATGAGTGAGATTCATCGTTGTTACAATTTCATAACCTTTTAGGTCCACGTTTATAATGGTATTTTATTTATATTTTGTAATATTTTTGCCAAGGTGTTTATTAGAGTTAATTTTATTTCTCTGATTGTTTATGCCAAATAAATAATCTTCAATGCATAAAAATTGTTTTATTTTATTTTTTTAAGACACCATTTTGACAAAAATATTTCAATATATATATTTGATAAGCAAAGAGTGAAACGAAAAAGAATTTACCGTCCTTCCTCCCCTTTTGTAGTTTTTCAACTAAAGATTTAATTATCTAACTAAAATTATTAATTCAACTGTTCATCATACAAGGGACATAGAAATTTAAAAACAATCTTAAATACAAATATTCTTTGGTTTGTTATTTTTTTCTATGCCCGTTGGATCTACATAATATTGCGGGTTCGGTGGAATAACTAGGTAACTCAAAATTTGGCGCTATTGATTTGTTAACATCTATGGATAAGTCTTCGCCCCATTGCCATAAATAAACATCCAAACTGACTTTTAAAAATAATATTTAAGATGGAAACAAATAAATGTCTCTAATAGATAACTTCACTTAACTTACATTTAATGATGTATTGAAATCTCTTTTATTAGTTTCATAAAAAATAAGTGTGATGCGTGTTTAATAGGTGTTAAAATACAAAACTACCTCAAATCTTTAAATGCCATTAACGTGTTAAGCATAATTTTGAGGTGTCTCATTATTGGATTCAGCCCGTGATATTAAGTATGAAGTTATTATCCTTCTACTTTTTAATGCCAAATATATATATCAGCATGGACAGCAAATTTAGTTACATTGCTTTTAACTAATATCTTATTTTCTACCGCAGTGTAATGCACTTTTAGTTAGTATGTACTATTTTAGACGATGCTTGGAAAATAAAAATAATATTTGTCTTCAGAAATCGGTAACCTAACCTCCAAATTCAAACCAAATTTTGAAATGATTAAATTAATAAGAAATATATTTTTTCAATGTTATAATAAATAATTGATTTAATATTAATTTATTTTTTTGTTCCGTGTTTTCATTGTTTTCAATTTTTTTTTGTTGATTAAAAAACCATTTGAGAAAGTTGGCTGTCATTTCTATTGGTCTCTTTAAAATGTAATTACTTTTTTTTATTAGTATTAAACTATACATAATTTTTGTATTTCAATAATTAATATTAATTTCACACTCTCACTTCAAAATACTGATAATATTCTCACAACGCAAGACTGACATCTTGGAATTGTCAGAAATAATGCTCTCCTGACGGGTGACGTTATGATCCTTCAGGGGAGTGGTTTTTGCATGCAAACATAAATCAAACCATCTTTACTTCAAACGCTCAGCCTCTCATCGTCTTCAACAATGTATTTGGTGAAACTTTGCTATACGGAGCCGATTCTTTGCTAATGACCCAGCAGGTAAAGTGCCACGCTTGGGTCTGCAGTAGGGAAAAAATTAAACTTTGTTACTCGATGATATTGTTTTTGGTTGCTTCTGAAGCGTGCAAAGTGGTGACCGCAACAATTTAAAATTAAAAATGCCTGGCCACGTAATAATGCATCCAACAGCCCTGCGCATCCCGTTTTATTTTTTAATTTTCAGTTTGTTTTCTGTTCCATGTTGTGTTTATTCAGACATGATGACCGCGGGCTCCCCTATGACATACAATATACTAAAAGGTACAGTAGACTTATGTGCTAATCCTGAACTGCTTGTAGATTTAAAATCGATAGTTTTTAGATGTCGATTAGTGAAAAACAATTGCTCAAAGATACTAATGTTTTACATGTCATATTTGGGATTTTTTTTCGTTCTAATGATTAGTTTATCTAGCATCTCAGACCATTTCAACATTATAAATATATCTTGTTGGTCAAAACACTGCCACTAATTCCTGCAGATATTATTCAATTACATTAATTAATCAATAAAAATAAAGAAACTACTAAAAAAATATTAATAAAATAAAATTAACAAAACAGCCTTCCATCCAATTTAAATTCATATTTGCATCAAAATGGTTAAATAAAAATGGTTCTTTTTTTTAATATGGCAGTCTTTCTGAGCATTTGTTTTTCAATTTAGAATGAAAATAACACAGAAGTTATTACATACAAAGTTGTTAGATTATTGTAATAATGTAAATAGGTACTTCCTGCTTTCATAGAAAAAGTAGACTTTGTATTCAATTTTCTTTTGACATCAAATATAAATTTGTCACATTTGCTTTTTCATATCTACTGGCAACATTTTAAACAAAAGCTGTATACAGTTTTACACATAGGGGATTTGTCATTATTTCAGTGATTTTGTTTTATATCGATTGCAGTATTGTAAAATACAAACATTTATATTGAACAACAGTATTTCTGAATTCGTAATTTGTATTTTTAATGACATAAAAAATCGGCTTAGATCTTTAATAAAATCCCATTCATCCACTTAAATTTTTCTTTGATTCATATCTTCATCACAATGTAATATTCAAATTAATTCAGAATTCACTTGTTTTTGAAAAGAAGTATTTTTTGCAGGTCAATAAAAAACATATTATATTTTCATCTGTTAAAAAATGTGTCTAAAACTATTTCAGTAAATGAGATATTTTGGAAACATTATTAGTTCCAATTTTTGAAATTCAGAGTTAAGGTGAGATTGTATATTTTTCATTGTTAAGCTTGACTTTTAATTCTGCCATAATCTGAATGATTTTGGTTTACAGTGGATAGCCAACAGTAATAAATCATTTGAGTCGGCTTAGAAGCGGGAAGGCCTATATGACACGTCGGGACATTTTTATGACGAATATCGGCGAATTCGAAATTTCATTGCATTTTAAGCTGTGCAATTTATTATATATTATATTATTGTATATGAAACGGTAGTTTGTTGAAGATAAAGAATGAAGAATTATTGAAGACGGTCTCCAGGGAGTCTGAAACATGTAATCATTAAAAATAAATTTGAATCAAAACTAAATATTTTTCATTTGTTAATTTTTTAATTTAAACTTATTTAAAATTATAAATATGAAACTGTAGTGTTCAAATGTCATAGTGAAATAGTATAAGATAACCATAATCCTATAGGGTTCAATAATGCCTGAAGACCAACGAATCGTAGAGGCGGTTCCGTTTTTAAGCCGACAAATAACACTCTTAATGACAATGCTCTCACAGTTGCCGCTTGAGTTTCTTTTACTTTATGCATCGCCACACTAAAATCATATCTGCCTGTTTTTCTTCTGTTCTGTTTTCTGTTTGTCCGCCTCCCGCCTGAAAATGTACTCGAATGTCCTGTCCTCTGTTCCCGTCGCCCGCCCTCTGTCCTTTCTCGTTTTGCTGCCGGCCTTTTGGGTGTAAAGGCGGTCTTAACGGTCCCACTGTTGCTTGGCAACGCCAAACAGAGAGACTGCGAGCCAGCGGCGCCGGGGCCGGAGCAGAGAACCGCAACTCCAAGGATGACAAGAGCAGCCCCTTCGTCACAACCGCGCACTCGCATCCGGCCTTCATCCCGCAGAAAGTCGGCAAGGGCTCGGCCAATGTGAGTCACGTAAAGTATTACACCTTATTTTTTTACATTAACTCATACTTGTTTTGGCTAGTCGTGACAAACCTTTAGAAATGTATTTGGTTAATCATTGGGGTGCTACGCTGTCAAGAGATGAAACATATATATTTACATTGGACTGTGATCACCTCACAACCGCATCATACAGAACAACAATTAAATTAACAATATACTGGAAAATATCGTCAGATGGCGATAGTGATGCGTAAATTTCATCTGTGGATTTAATGACGCTTACCGTGTTACAAATGGCTATGCGCCATATGTGGATTGTTGATCCATCAACGTCATAGACCACATACATTGACCCATCATCTATTTATTACGAGAATTCACTATGAATGGGTGGTGTTCATGAGGCAACTTTTGCTCACCACCAATTTTAATTAATAGACTATGATTGACATTTTGGCATAATCGATCAAGAGGTGAAACTAGACCTGGCTGGGACATATTTTAAGAATGCCGCAGGTGAGCATAAGCTATAGCTGACTTTTCTTCAAGCCCGCGGGCTTGCGCCGTTCTGGAAGGCCGTCTGAAACTATACATAGATGTATTCGGCGGTGCTGCATTAGGCGGAGTTAACATGGGATGAGGTGAAGACTGTTGTGGCTGAAAGCTTTGTGACGCCAGTTTGTGATGTTCACATGCTCCAGTCAGGGAGCGGACATGGTATGTTGATGTGTTTATGTTAAATGATGAATTTTACGGGTGAGAGATTAAATTCACACCGACTGGGGTTTTTATTTATATCGCTTAGAAATTTATTAAAAAAAAAAAAAACATTTCTGTCGCGCATCTTCAGTTTGGTAAGCTAAAGCTTTTACCACTTAGCGATGCCTGCCGGTTAATATATATTTATATTTAGTTTTAGCTTGAATTGCCGACAACCATTCTGCATTGAAAGTGTCGATAATCTTTTATTGACATAGTTTAACAAAATTTTGGGTTAACAGACCATCCCATGAGTGACAACTTGAGAAAACTGCATATTATCTGATCAAGTAGCCACTTGTATATAAAAAAAAAAAACATTTGATCACCAGATCGTAGGATTATATAATTGTAAAAATAAACATAAAAGAAACTAACATCCTTCTCTCTAAGTTAGTTATTGAATTGCGTGGTAGCAGGATGAGGAGCAGATTCACAACACAATGACTTTTTCTGAAGCACATTTTTTTTTTTATTTAATCAAATATAAAAAGATACATTTTTTACACAGTAATTTACATTCCATCTTTTTTTTTTTCTTTTTTTTTTAAATTCACTTACCACACCACTTAAAGATAAGATCTTGTGTGTGGCGTGGGATTCATCTATGTTATTGTACAGTTATATATTTATACAGAATTTTACATATACACATTTATACATTGTCATAATTTTGATATGATACTAACATTATATAATTAAAAATTTAAGATACTATATATATAATTAAATCTAAAGTATATATAAATTAATAATACATCTTTAGTACATTTCATTATTTCAATTTCTTATGCAGTGACGCTATTTTATCATTAATATTGTTGCAAATATTTCTCGTGATATTATTTATACACTGTGGGTAGTTTAATTCAGCTAATATGTGGTAAGTTGTAAGTGAGAATTCATTGACATATATATTTCGATAACTTAACAAACTTCTGGCCCGGACCTAGTCACAGCATTCAGGCCGAGCCAACCACAATACGACTTCGTCTTGTACTGAAAACCTCGATTGTATATCGAGGTTTTCGGTACCAGTCAGCAAGGACTAAATCATGCTGATGTCAAAACATAAAACAAATATAGATATAAAAAAGAAGAAAGTGACACGTGTCAAAGATCACAGAAATCTAGGAAAACAATACTATCAATAAATGAGGAAAGGGATGGAGGTGTGCTGGTAGGTCACATAAAAGTTCTTTATCAGAATAGATTGCTGCCTAGAGAGCTGGTTCTAGCGTTGGCCTTTGCTTGTGATTGCAGTCGGCTGCCAACGCCCCTAAGCCGCCGAAGCCGCCCGAGAAGCCGCTCATGCCGCATATGCGCTATTCACGCAAAGTCTGGGACTCTGTCAAGGCCGCCAATCCAGAACTGAAGCTGTGGGAAATCGGGCGCATCATCGGGGGCATGTGGCGCGATCTGCCCGAGGTAGAGAAGACCGTGTTCGTCGACGAGTACGAGGCCGAGAAAGTAAGACTCAATATATTATCTTTTTTTTTATGTTAACACTTACAGCTTTATTTAGTGAAAGAAATATCAAAACAATAACATGATGCCTTTAATATTTTTCGTCTTACATCTGCCGAACATGGACCAAGAACTGGCAGTTACAATATTCCTTTTTAAATGCCACCAGTAAGCTTTGGAATGCTCTTTCATCATCCGTTTTTCCTCCGTCCAACAATATGGATCTCTTCAAGACGGATAAATATACACTTGCAATCTCCCCAACCCACGCACAAACATACAGCAGAATACCGACAGATGGTGATAGTGATTCTGAAGATTTTATTCAAGGATTCTATGACGCTTACCATTTCACATATCGATAAGCGCTGCTGCATGTGGAGTGATAATCCGCCAACATCAATGACTACAGCCAGACATTCACGCATCGTCCTTATTATTACAGGAATTCATTATGAATGAGTGGTTGTAACGGTACGACTTTTGTCTACCACCAATTTTGATTAATAGATTATGACTGGCACTTTACTGGCGAGGGATCAAATTCACACTGACCGGCGGTATTTATAGAGCTTAGAAATTGATTATAAATCCTTTTTTCTTTAATCTTCGTCGGGGATCAAACCCACGACCTTCGGCTTAGCAAGTAAACGTTTTAACCAATAAGCCACTGGCAATGTATGTAAAAGCTATTAACAGCTTACGTATATTTATTTTATCTTTGAAGCTGTAGCGTCCAGCCGGAAGTCTCAGTCAGAATCTTTCATTTCGATGTTGCCTCCTTTGTTGTTGAGCATCCATCTTGTTTGCTGAGCCGCGCTCTACTGACTGACCGCCGCCTTATCCAGATTTGCAACTCCTTGTTTGGCGAATCACCTGAAATTTAAATATATTTTCTTTATCATAATCTGCAAGAAATCTTGGTCCGAAGAACGCCCGGTCCAATTTGGATTATATGTTATAATAAAATGTCAATGAATTCAATGATATATAGTGTAATGCAGCTTATAATGACATCTCCTGTCTAATGAAAGTGACTTTAGATCACAGGAATTGTCATCGGGACACGTGGTGGATGGATGAGGAGCAAAGAACTCATCAAGAAGCACATTGGCATTTATTTTACGTAAAAGAAGACTGACAAAATTCTCTCTCATGGTCTCATTTTGGCTCATGTTGGCAGCCCTTTCAAGGATTAAAATTAATTGCATTCTGCACTGTTTTTATTCAAGAAAAAAAATGTAGTTCCAACTGTAAATTAACCTTTAAACGTCCAGTGGTCCCACACGGGACCGCAAATTTGCGTCGCTCAATGCCCTAGCAGGCCAATGTTTGTAATGTTTCGTCGCACAAT
Source organism: Glossosoma conforme (assembly GCA_022606575.1). Taxonomy (NCBI): domain Eukaryota; kingdom Metazoa; phylum Arthropoda; class Insecta; order Trichoptera; family Glossosomatidae; genus Glossosoma; species Glossosoma conforme. The sequence goes on along the minus strand of JAGTXR010000021.1, from coordinate 1,974,800 downwards.
AGATTCTTCTGTGAACTTACTTTAATACTATTATTACAAATTAATGTAATCCGATTGTAGAATGAACCATAAGCACTCCTGTATGGGACCGTAGGGCATTGAACAACGCAAATCTGCGGTCCCGTAAGGAAACCACTGGTCGTTTAAAGGTTAAACAGTAAAACAAGTCGTGACGAAATGTCAACTTGTACCTTCATCACTCCATTATATATTTCAGCGATTAGTTCCGTTTCATGTTTGATTTTCAGCATTTACATTGATTTTATTTTTATTTAATTGTTTTATTCTGTATTTATTTATTGTGTTTGTTAATTTTTATTTGTCACACACAATAAATCAAACTGCCGGGGGATGTTTGTATACAAATGTTATGCTGTTAATATTGAAAGTGCCTTCTGTATCTTAGGCCCAATATAATGAATCGATGAAGACTTACCATGCGTCTCCGGCCTATATGCAATGGATGGCGTTTAAGAACAGAGGTACAGGAAAGCTCTCTACCTCAGTCTGCGGTGCTGACGTCTGTTGATAACCTCAAAAACATTCAAAATTGCTCATAAATGGATCATAAATACACACAGCCTCAAAAATCAATGATTCCCATTATCAATATATCAATTATTTGTATTGATTTTTAATTTTAAGGATTGTCCACATGAGAGATAAATCAAATGTCAGAAAGAGACATTATACAGCCGTAATGATCTGTAAAGTCGTATCTCATTTAAAACATAATTTTGTCAAATATCGAACAATGAGAAAAACATAACTTTACAATTTAAATTATTTATAATGTTGTATTAATTGTTATTAAAAAATTAACAAATAAAAAATATGTAGTGTTGATTTCACATTTATTTTTAAGTGTTATTGAATTATTATAGATGCAATAGTTATTGAAGATGGACCCAGGGACTCGAGACATGTAATCAATTAAATAAATCTGAACTAACTAAATATTATAATATAATTGTACAGATCATTATGCCTGTTGGGTTGTGTCTTACATATTTCTTGTTGCTTATGTGAACAGCCTTTCAAATTTGATGCTCAAATATAATGTTCGATATCATTAAAAACAAGGAATCATTGATGTTTTTAAAATAAAAAATAAACCACAATTAAATAATTTATTTTTTAAATTAAATATATTGCTCGCATTTCATTGATGCGTGTAATACTTGAGCAAAGGTTGTATTTTGATGTTATCAACAGATACTGCCCCGGGACTTGCTGCTCCTCCCCGGCTTGGACGACCTTGTTCTCTTGCTTCTCTTGCCTGCAGCTTACACGGAACATTCCTCCCTTCTAACACTGATTTGTAATTTTGCTGAATTTATCAACGGCAACGAGTCATTCAAAATTAACTCATCACAATACATGTCTGTGTTTGTTTGTTTATTTCATTATTCTTTTGTCATTATCATCTATAAATTGAGGAAAATTACGATTATTTTATATTATGAAGTATGCATTTCAGCCCGGCTGAGGAAATATATAAATATAAGGCGGTCGATAAAGAGATCAATACCCAAATGTAAAATCGACAAAAGAAAGCGCTTTTGTCTCTTACTACAATTATGAACATGCGCACAGTTCAATTATTTGTTTTTAGGTAAAAAAAATTTTTTTCATTCCTATATCGAAAACGTTTTTATTCAAAATTTTCTGTCGGGAACTATACACAGTATGCGCTCGGCAGAGATGATTTGAGATGTGGCGAGGTGGCCATTTGTGGCGACCGTACGCTTAACTAATGTGAATATTGAAGAAGAAGAATGTCTCGATTCGTTCAAATTCGACAATATTTCTGCAAAAAAATGTATTCGAAAATACTTACACTCAAATTTGTCGACTTAGATAATAGTATGTTACATTTTTGGGATCTGTTTTATTTTTATGACCGCCTTCTCATAAGGAGATCTTGTAAATATGCAATATAGCTACCGATGGCTGTTAAACAACTTTCCTCGCGATGCCGTGCTGTGAAGGATTGTGTTAAACGGCCATTGTTAATGAGGATAGAGATGGGTTCACTGCACAATATAGAGCACAATGTACTCACCCGCTCCTACTAGTGACTACTATTTATTTGGAGAGACTTTTAACCAGTTTATTTCAATTTAAAAATATTCACACATCAAATCTGTTATCAAATTTGTATAAATTTAATTCTTTACCAACAAATTCATTTAAAAATCAAAAATAATGTGATTTTTTTTTATGTATCTGAATAATAAATATTTAATTTAAAAGCGAGGTAGCCAAAAATTATATTTTTATATTTGAAATATAATGTTTTAATGTGCTCTAAAGATAGAAGTATAATAATATATCCACCTAGCACGGTTTGAGCATTACTTGCATGGAATACGTCTAATCTACTGCGGTGTCGGAGGCATTGGAAAACCACTATCGGCTTGTTGACATGTTTGAACCCCGCTTCCGATCTCTCCACTGTGTGCACACCGGTGATGGAAATAAACTGTGAAAGTCTTCTGCATTCCACCAATCACAATCCGCCCGTCCCCCCGTTTTCCAGCTGGATTACGAGAAGAGCTTGAAGTCCTATCACAATTCCCCGGCCTACCTGGCGTACATCGCCGCCAAGAACAAAGCCGCTGGTAAGCGTAAGTGTTGCCTGGAGCCCCTGCTTATTATCTTATCTACTACTCCATCAGGCGTTCCCTAGACGATCTTCAATACTAACGTAAAACTGATTGTCTAGGGCCCGCCTTACGTACATAATAATACACACCGGTTAGAGAAAAAAGGCACGGCCACACACACACAGAATGCATATTAACTCATGAGTGATGTGAGCTTGCCTTCTTTCGCCATCCAGATTAAACAGTTGTCGAAATATTAAAAGTAATTGCTTATCTTTAAGAAAACTTTTTTAACAATTATAATAATTAATAATGATATTGATGAACTTGTTGAGATATATTCCACATAATATTAACAACAATGCCACAAATATAACCAGTATTTAGTAATGTATATATCATTTCTAATTGTAATCATTCTACGCTTTGCATAAAATGTTGGATTTTTTATTTTGTGACAATAATTGCCTTGTGTTATATGTGTATTAAAGTTGATATACTTATGACATGGTTTTTATTGTTACAATTTTGGCTATCCAGCGCTCAGTTTTGTGTCGCCACTTGTGTTGAATGTGAATTTATTCACACTAAATATATAAATATTAAATAAGCATACTTGAGAATACAAACGTTAGTACTTGATGGGCCTTTGTGCCATTTTTTGTTGTTGTTATGTATTTTTTTTAAACAATATCAAATATATATTATATATTAAATTGTTATAATTTTTTAAACAAGTATCCATTTTAAAAAAGAAAAAAATTAATTAAAACTTTTAATGTTTAAAAAGATCAACCACTTTCACACTGCTTGTAAAGTTGCCTAAAGTCAGCTCAGAATGAGAGTGAAGATAGTCACTTTCTGAAAGAGCTACACTAGTATTTGTAACAATAATCCAATTATTGGTATTGTTGTTTCTGAAGGTATACCGAAAATTACTTTTAATATTATGACAACAGTTATGCATGCTTTCGTAATCCCTTTTGCAATACCTCTCCAGCATAATAGAATGATTAATCGATCCAGAAAATATCTTGGTAAATTATGACATTTGTTAATTTATGGAATACTTATGTTTTAATAATTGTTTTTAAAAAGCCGCACTCACAGTGCGAGTAAAACATATAATTTATTATGATGATTGACAATTTGTGTTTTACATTGATTAACAGGTTATTTAACCTCTTTTTATCTCATTCGATGTAACGATAAATTAATTTTATTCTTGCAAAAGAAGAATTCAATTTAACTTACTTTCCTTTTTTTATTGTTTTGGAATTCCATAAATAATTATCAGTTCAAAATCTCCTTTGAAAGATTATCCATTCATATCCAGATATAAACAGAGCCAAATCAGAGGTATTTAAGGTGAACCATTTATAATTTAAATTAATCAATTATTAATTTGTAAAATTACATTTGCTTTTCAAACACTTAGAAAATAATACATACGTTTTGAACTGTGACTAACCACTAATAACTAATGATAATGCATGACACATATTTTATTGAATGGCCACTATTGGAGGAGTAGTGTTGTTGTGGGTGTCAAATTATCACACAGTAAATAAAATTTACAATTATAATTTTATTGAAGATGGTCTTCAGGAAGTCCGAAATATGTAACCGTTAAAATAAATTGTGAATCAAAACTTAATATTTTGAATTAAAATTAATTCTAAAATTATAATTATGCAGTTTTACCAAGTATTGTCAGTTGATAACCTTAATGTTATTAAAATTTACAATCTTGAGCTCTTTTCAAAGTTGCCCAAAGTTAGCCGAAGATGATGCGGTAGTGGGTTACTTTGCTCTATTTTCCCAAGCATCAGGTATACCTCGGCTAACTTCACGAGTACCCAGTAAAATCTATTATTAAGAACCCGTTGTTCAAATTTATAATTATTTTTTACTTGTTGCTGTTAATTTTTCAGAATTAAATATTTCACTCCTTTTAACTAAAAACATTATCAAAATTACAAAAATGGTTTCATTAAGAGGTGCAAGCTACTCTTATTGAAAAAAGACATTATAGAAACAAGAACAAAGACCTGTTCAGGCATGGCAGTTGTCTCTTCTCTTAAAATTTGTAACACATTAATTTATTGTTTGGCTTCCCGGTTATTGTGAACCAAATATCTTTCATAGTTTATAGTAATTTTATGTATTGTGTGATATTATCTTCTTATGGGATCGGGTATTTCATTTTTAAAAATCGGAAAGTCTTCATTTTGTTTTAATTTTCTTTTTTCAAATTCCCACACCCGAATGATCCGCCCGCGTGCCGACCCTAATAATGATCTGAAATGCAAAATGGGGGCTCGGCTGCTCAGTTGTGGGAGGATTGGAGGAGCGGGAGGACTCGGGCAGCGGAGGGGGAGGTGGAGGACGTTCCGGAGGGCGTGACAGCAGCAAGGCGGCGCAAGCGCAACAGGCGCAACACCAGGACCGCAGGATCGACATCCAGCCCGCGGAGGACGAGGAAGGTCAGCTACGTACACAACTACACCACTTACATTCTGCTCTCAGCGTTTGTTAACCTTTGATTGTCATTATTACTATCACTATTTTTTATGTTAACACAAACAGGAGAATACGGACATATGGTGGATAGTGATTCTTAAGTTTCATCTGCTGATTCTATGACGCTTACCATGCTGCAATTGGATAAGCACTGCATGTGGAGTGTTGATCTGCAAGCGTCATAGACTACAGTCCGATATTCATGCATCATCATTATTATTACAGGAATACATGAACCTGTGAGTCGTCAGTTTAAATATATGTTAATAATTTCAGATCAAGACGACGGCTTGTCACAGAAACACATTGCGTACGCTCGCTACCTCAGGAACCACCGACTCATCAATGAAATATTCTCCGACACGGTGGTGCCTGACGTAAGGTCCGTGGTCACCACTGGCAGAATGCAGGTTAGTGCTGTCTTGTTATCTCTCTACCCACCCAGCTCTATTAGCTGCTATCTGAAGTATATTAATTAGGAAGGGCAACTCACCCAAGTGATTAACCACTTCACGGTTTTACACACCAATAGGTGAGAAATAAATACATGTATTGCTGGAATTACACACCTATGTTTGTGCAAATGCATATAAGAGGAAAACAAAATGTTCCGAGAAGATGTCAATTCCCATTTTACATGCATGGATGAGAATATTCAAGCTCATTTTTTTCACTTGATATTTTTTTTTGCATTCCTTTTACACCAATTTTTTCAAGGAATGATCAAACAGCTTTTATGCAGCATTTATGTTTTAGTAAAAAAAAAGTTTTTTGTTTAGGTTGATCAGTAAAAAATATGAAAGTACTCATTTGCCTTTTATGAGAAGTGGTAGGATGTCCAACCATAAATTATTCGGATACGCTTATGTTTTTCTTTAAAATCTCATTTTATTTATAATGAAAATAAGAATCTGTGTGATTTAAAGGGTTATTTTTTTTGATAAACATGTTTATGAGATAAAAAAATGATTATAAGAGATTACTAAAAAAAAGTTTTTTTCGGAATACATTTTGCAAAAAATAGCTTTGAAGTGTTAACAAAGCAGCCAAAATAAGCTAATTAATTAATGAGTAATAATATACACATGAATGTTTCTTATTTGCATTTTTAAAATCAATAAACAAATGAAAATAAAAAGAATTTGATAAACAGATTTTGTTTTTTTTTGTAAATTTTTGACGGAAATTTTGAGTTTTGGAACCAATTCATTGAATTAAATGAAACTTTACTTTTTTTATGCACCATTTTCCAGAACCAATGTATCCCATTAAAAAGAAAGGGGTGGATATTAAATTTTTTATGTTTACATATTTTGTAATTCTTTAAATTCGATTTCTTTTAATACTTGACTTTACCCAGTCTTTTGTAAGAATCCGTCACAATATCTGGATTAGCTTGTAAAGTTTACCTGTGTGTTTGAAGGTGTTAAAGCGCCAGGTGCAGTCGCTAACGATGCATCAGAGGAAGTTGGAAACGGAGTTGCAACAGATTGAGGAGAAGTTCGAGGCCAAGAAGAGACGCTTCCAGGAAACCAGCGATTCATTCCAGGAGGAACTTAAGAAGGTACTCATAGAAATACTATTATTTTCTTTATAGTTGACACAAGTGAACGCATCTGACGTTTGGATCTTTTAAAATGGCCGTCGGTTATATTTATGTATTAACACATTGTTGTTGTGAAATTTTATGTATTGTTTTAAGCCTGGTGTGTTTTTTACCTGTGCTGTGATGTTTTTGTACATTTTCGGAAGCAAAATATTACATTATAAAATTTGTAATACAAATTAGCCATTATCAGTATTATGAAATGAAGAGGAAAGAATGATGATAGATCCAGTGAAAACATGCAGAAAACATGCATTCGATTTTACATATATAAGTTTTATAGGAATATATGTAAAATCTAAATTACAATAATTTGCAATTATTAACATTATTTCAATTTTTTCGATCGATATTTCTTGGTGGAATTCCATAATATCAGATATAAAATAAAAGATTCTTTAGAATTTATTCCACATATATTTTTTTGACGACATGTTTTAGCCAGGTCGGATGGCCATGACTTGAAAATGGCCATCCGACCTGGCTGAAACATGTCTTCAAAAAAATATATGTTGAAAATTCTAAAGAATCTTTTATTTTATATCTGAAATTATTAACACATTCGTTTCGGGTGACATTCGCGTTCGGCTGATACTCTAATACGGGCGATAAATCAATGTCGCTCGTAAAAAATATGTTTCTACATAAACTGCCATAACTCTTAAAATATCCAACGTAACTACATATTTTTTTCAATATGATACTCACCAACTATAGCACCACCAGCAAAATCATCAAAATCAAAAAGTTGTAGAACTTCTAACAATAATTTTTAATTATGTCCTCAACTTGAAAATACACATTAAAACTTTTAAGGGTACCTTTTTTAGAGTTATAAATATTTTTTAAGATTTAGAGTATGATATTCATGGTAATAATAACTCTTATAAATGATATTATCACAAAAAATAAACATAAAATACTAGCGATTATGCAATAAAATTTACAATATATGTTGATTTTAAACAATAAACAAACATTTTTTATTCTAAAAATTGAAACAAATTTGTAGTGACCCTGTGTCTTAACCCTTTCCGGTCCTATGTCGCATGTTATTCGACATCGACTGACTTTATTCCAGTGAGTCCTATGTCGAATGTCATTCGACATTTTTTTCTTCATCAGTTTATTGTAAAAATACAAGCAAACATATTTTATTCTCACTTGTATTTAGTGTAGCAGTATACTGGGATAAGAATTCAATCATTTTTATGAGCATTGGAATGTGTAACTTTCTACCTGAAGAGGATACAAAAGGTTTGCTGGGCAGCTAGGTACGTGTAGGGATCAGTTACGCTCGACCCGTGCACGTGGAAACATCGCGATAATTATTATTACCGATACTTGGATTTGTTCTAATAATTCGAACTCCGCAAAAATGCCTAGAATTAGTAAAGAACGTGTTGATAACGAGTTTGAAAGTAGTGATGAAGATATAAGAATGAAGTGAACAGTGATTTGTGAGAGAAAGTTCGGCCTTTGCATCGGTGAATGTTTTCACCGATATCATACTTTAGATGTGTAAAAAATTTAATAATAAGAGCATTATTCTATACCTTCAAAAAAAAAATGTGATCATAAATATAGTTTTATTAAAAAAAACCTCAGTGTATTGTTTTACTTTTTAATTCTGTAAATCTTTTGTGGACCTGATGGAACATTTTTTTTTGTGGACCGGAAAGGGTTAAATATGCGTTTACTTGTGTAAAACTGATAATGTCGAACCTTATAAGTAAGAAAAAGCCAAATACTTGTAGAAAAAACGAATAAATAAAATACCCTACCCGACTTTAAATATCAGAGTGCATAAAACGTAGAAATACCCTTCCCGTAATTAACCTTCAGTCGAGGTAACGGGTATTAATACCTTTCCCGAAGTGAATATGTTAAGTATGGATTAGCAGAAATATATTCGGTTGTGAATATTATATGATTAAAAATTAACATACAAAATGTGAAAAAAAAAAGTATTTTTATGGGCTCCGAAATTTCGTGTAAAAGCACTTGTGGACTTCTAGTGTCATACAAAAAAACTCGGATTATTGCGGGTCCCGCAATCCAGCAGCAGTTTGATCCGTGTATGGCAATAATGTGTTATTGTGTTGTTACTTTTTTAGCATTGCAAACCGGCTGTCGACGAGGAGGCGTTTGCCCGCCTGGTGGAGCGTCAGGTGGAGATGCTGCGGCGCGGGGGCGCTCTCACGGCCCCCGGAGCCGGGCCGGCCGCGCCCCGGCCTCGCCCCCCGCCCCCGCCCCCAGCACAGCTGATCAGGCACAACCCGCTGCAGCCTCTGAGGAGGTCAGTGTTACTTGTATCGTTTGCTGCTGATGATGATGTTTCCATGAGTACTTTTTTATGTAACACATACAGGAGAATATCGACAGATGATGATAATGATGCTGAAGTCTTATCTGTGAATTCAATGACGCTTACCGTGTTACAAATGGCTGATCCGCCAACGTCATAGACTGCAGCCCGTTCACGCATCATCCTTATTATTATTACAGAAATTCACTATGATTGGGCGGTCTTAATGGGACGACGTTTGTCTACCACTGATGATTAATAGGCTAAGTGCCATTTTATAAGTGAGGGATTAAATTCAAACCAACCGGGGGTATTTTAGAGCTCGGAAATCAATTAAAAATATATATTTTTTTAAATCTCCGCCAAGCTAACGCTTTAACCACTGAGCTTTATCTTTGAATAAATCGGTAAAGCTATTTTTTATGTTTTTAAGGTAAGATTATTCGATTATCAGTAATTTTTACGGTTATTACATACATTCTCTTTATATATAAAGATGATAAACCGCGATTGAATTTGATAAATATAAACATGCATATTTCCTCTCTTTATAAATAATATATAGGTATGTTAAAGTTCAATTTATCTGAATTGGAAAATTGGAATCAAGTCGATTTGTATTTGCAATATGAAATATATTAGAGTAAAAAATACATAAATTACATCAAATTATTAATATACACACAACATTGAACATTTATTTATCAACTAATCAATGAAGGATAAACAATAATTATATATAGAGGATTGGAACTTTAAATGGATTTATTTACTAGGATTGATCGCAGCATCGCTGTATATTCATAATTTGATAGTATACGATGAACACATTCAGTTATTAATTGACTTGTTACGTTCATTTACTGATTATTCAATATTTGTTATAATTCTTTACTAAGATGATGATATTTAATGAATAAATTTTATAATGTTGATGTATTTGAATGAATTATGTGCACATGTTGAATAATCACTGGACGTCTCTGCTGATGATTCCCCCTCTTCCATGTCAAGAGCCAGTCTGTAGCCTCATAGTCTGTTTGTTTGTTCTTGTATCGTGATCGTGCAATTTGTGTTTTTTGTGTTTCTATGCGTCTCGCACCAAAGCAGATGCTAGCCCTTCACTTCATTCAGGTAAAGGACAATGACAATCAGTTAACCCCCAGTAGAGCTCCCAATCCTGTGCTGATAAGACCAATATAATATACTAGAATACTAAAGAGATACTTGTTTCGCACCTTATCTTAACATGGATCGCACTGGGCACTGTTTAATAACTTGATGAAAAACCGTAGAAGAGGCTGCCCGTTGTCGCTATCACAAATTGAGAGTACAGAGTTGAGCTCTATATACCTGTACAGTGTATTTGTCAATGCTTTGTTATAATAGGCCCTCTGGTGATCCTTTGAAGTATTTCTCATTGTCTCATTTACCATTTTACTATTAAAAATGACATTTTTCACAATTTTTATGATGACTAACAGCAAAATCCAGCTGGAAACCGTGTTGCATTCAGAAAAATGATTTTCAAAATTCAAAATGAATTATTTGAATTGGATTAGGCTTATGATAAACTTAACTATTATCCTCAGAGGCTTTCCCAAAATATTTGCATTGTTTTGTTGGTGGGTTTGATAACTGACAAAATGGGCAGAAAACGTGTCATAAATGGCATTTTTAATGGTAAAATGGTAAATTTGACAGGTAAACAATGCTACTTGGGATCAATATCTATTATTATTAACATGGCTTTGATTTTAAAAACCATTTTTAAGAGCTACAGTGCAGCTTTATCAAGAACAAGTCTCTTTTAAAATTAAAATTTTATTATTACCAATAATAAATTTTAGTTGATTATTTTGGTCTTGTGATCATTATCCACTTATCTGAATGCTTTTGATTTTATTGCATTAACTTACAGTACACATGTTATCGAAATAGTTATCAATGGTTGAAAAAATGTAGGATAAGTTTTTATGATATTACAAAAAAAAAAACAATAGGTAAAGATGTTAACTAATTTTATGATTATTTTAACATAGCCTCAATTTTAACAATTAGAAAGTTATATAGATAAATATAATACAAAGAATTAACAATAATGACAGATTAATACTTATTGAATTTAAAAAAAAATACCAAAAAGAAACTTTCAGTTTATTGATTATGATTTATGTTTTGTTAGCTTTTTTTCATTAGATAAACTACAGAAACGTTAGAAAACACCAAAATTATCTTACGAGCACAACTTCTGCTTAGGAACTGTTCACTTTTGCTTTTATATTTCTGTTTTATGATCCATCTCTTTAAACATTTTTGATTTAATAAAACTTTCATTGAATTTCACAGCTGATGAATAATTTATAATTTTTGGATTGTTGTTATTAACATAGAATGCTTAAAGTTTTTAAAACATATCTAATTGTCAAATATATTGCATATCCAAAAAAGCTTAGACTATATGTTTTATAATTACGGATTTGGCAAAATTATGAAATTCCAGTATCTCAACACAGAAAATCAAAAAACCATAAATTATTCATGAAAATATTGAGGGTTCAATTTATGATATTTTGTGTATAACAAGTTTTGCGTAAAACTTTATAATAAAATTTGAAAATAACTTGAAAATGCAATGTAGTCTTGTTAGAGTAAGATTATATTGTGTTCAAATATCAAAATAACATTTAAGGTATCATTCAATTAACCCACCACATTGGTGGCCAGGTGAAATGTTGGTTATTTGTATTTTTCACATTTAATAATATAAAAACGTATCTGGAACATTGCTATCTCAAAATAGATCCAATAAATTGAGTCCACAATATTTTTATTAGGAGACCGTATTTTCATAGGATCTAAAAAAAATATTCATTCTCTAATAGGATGTTAAAGTTAATTAATTTGTAGGTTTTTAGTACGGGCTACCCGACATATTATAAATATTCCTATTGATGGCTCTTGAACATTTAAAACTGCCAATTTCCGCATTTGAATAAATTAAATAATATATTATTTCCGTTCAGCCGATGGAGCAGGACGGCCAGCCGGTGAAGAAGGACCTCGAGGAAGCCGCAACTGAAGAGAAGCCGGTGCCGGTTAAAGAAACAAATGGAAATATTGAAAAGAAACCTGAGGAACTCCCCGAGGAAGTCTCCGCCGGGGACGAGACCGCAGACGAACAAACTGACTCAGCCGAACGAGACAAGTCGGAGCCGATAGAAAGTAAAGAAGAAGCGAGCGTTGAAATCGGCGCTACCAGCGTGCAGCCGCCAGAGAAAGTTGAAGAATCTTCCGAAGACGAGAGAGATAAAGATAAAGTTAAAGCGAAAGCTGATGTTGAAGCTTCACCCGTAGTTGAGCCGCCAAGTAAGCCGGTAGTCGAAGAGAAGATGGAGGAAGAGCCTCCTGCTGCTGCTGCACCTGCCCCAGCCCCGGCCCCGCCAGCAGCTATAGAGGGTGCGGCCCCCATGGCGCCCCCACACCTGCCCCCCGCCATGCAGCCGCACCCAATGCAGCCCATGCCGCATCACGGTTTGTTTGATATTATTCATGGGTCATGACTTCAAATGATGGTGATCTCCTTATTTTGTCTATTTCATCTTTTCTCTTTCATTTTATTATCTTCTTACTTAAATTACTATTTACGTATTTAAGCCGAACCTAGCTTAGAAAATATATCTCGGTCTGTAACTCTACACGCTGGCTAGAATGCTTTGCGAGCATATGTTGTTTTTTACACATTCAATCTGAATCTTTTCTATAAGCAGATCAATAAAAACTTGTGATTTAATACCTCCTCACCTTATTAAGTAAGACATCGGTTGGTGATTTCACAACACGAGTTCAGCTTTATGTTGTTTTATAACATTTAGCCGCTGCTGGAGTTGGCTGATGGTGAAGACTTCTGTAACGGTGAATGAAATATCATAGAAACAACTCAATCCGAAAGCCATGAAGACAAGAATACAAATGTTTCTTTACTTTTTTCATAGTTATTACGTTATAATATCTAATGTGCAGATCATATTATTAAATAATACTTGCGTTTTTGTATTTATTCAGGAATGATGCTGCCCCCTCCACCTGGACAAGTGGGACCTCACCCCCAAGGTAACTTTGATCTTCAATATAATTATACCAGGGGATACATAGGGAAATACAATGTCTAATCTCCAGTTCTAGGGTAGATGAAAATAAAATAGGCTAAACCATGTAATATAAACATATTTACAAAATACATTTATCGCATAGTAACAATTTCCAAAACTCATTACAACAGTTAAAAAAAATGTGATTTTTTTTTTTTTTAATGTTTACAAGACAATAAAGAAAATACATTCTGTTGTATATATAATAAATGAAATTATATAATTTGTTGATTACTCACTCTTGCATTACTCACTCTTCTCATAGTAAAAATAGAAACTATTTTATCTTTATTGATGGTACGGTGCTGGTAGTACTGTTGTCAGTAGTATGATAGTAACCGATAATGGAGGTGATGAACGGTTTTAAAACTGCTTGTGTTCCCCAGGGATGCCACCGGGCATGATGGGCGCCCCGTACTACCCGCCCCGACACCCGTACTACCCGCACTACGGGCCGCATCATTATCCGCAGTACCCGCCTTACCAGCCAGGAGGGCATCCCTACCCGCCCCCACATGAAATGTACGGGGGACCACCTCCCATGGGTAAGAACAACTTTTATTAACATAACATGTCCATGTGATCCAGGCATACAACAGACAGTGAAATATTCTCTGATGGAGTGCATCATCCATGAGAATAGGAGACGCGTTCTGTGTTGTCACCTGGGAGTCTACCATTTCTTGGAGGATTTTCTTAAACTGTTGCTTAGTTCTGATGGTGCCTTGCTGTAAAACTTCATCAAAGAAATCATCAGGGCTATGCGCGCGGTTAACGAGGCTGACATGAAATACGATCCCACGTTCTTCAACTGTTTGTCAAACGCATAATTTAAGCTTATGTGTAACATGCAGGGTAGCACGTGGAAACTATGTTTTTTTCTACATTTTTTTAAGAAAAAAAATGAATCATTAACCATGAATATATTATAAATAAATTAATATTTCCTCACAAAATTAAACTCTCATTCTGTAAGGCAGTTGAGATATATATATATAATTTATGGTTTCGGCAGTTTTTTTTATTAGAAAATGACTTTGGATGGGGTAAGGATCGCTGTAGTCGATAGAGTATCATACAGTGGCGTATTTTATGGCAACCGGATGCTTCGGTTTGGGAGATAAAGATGAACTGTAATAACTGGTGGAGGGAATAGCCTAAAATGAAGCACTTCTTTTCTGAGCTAGAGGTCACGGGTTTGATCCTCGAAATAGCTTAAAATATCAATTGTTTTAAATTAATTTGTAAGCTCTATATTGTTCACATATTGTATCCATAAATTGCCTGATTGATGAAAAATTGATTTCTTACAAAACCGATTAATCAAGGTTAGTTTGTCCTGTACTCATTCATAGGGAGTCCCTGTGAAAATTGACGATGCGTGAATGTTAGGCTACAATTTTACATTTCACACTTCACCCCTTACAAAAGCTACAGGCGAGACTCCTTTAACGTCCGTTTGTATTTTGAAATACACAATAAACTGTGATATTGATCCTTTGTGGTGTTGCAGGTAACCACGGCAACCTGGGTCCTCTCGGCCCCTCGGGGGGCAACGGCCGAGAATCTCCTTCTGCAGCCGGTAAGTACAATTTAAATCTGATACAGATTATAAAAATTAGTCTTATTTGCTCCTGGCTGCTTCTCGACCAAATCCTGCTACAAGATACAAGTTAGTCAGAATAATAATGTTAAAAGGTTGGTTGAATACGGGTTTACTGGAAATTGACAGGAAGGCGTTTGTATGCTCCAGTTTGGTAGCAAACTTGGAAGCAGTGAAGCAAGCTCTTCATCATGTAAATATATATCGACTCGGAACAAATAGTTTCTCCAGCTTCTTCTTTAAGACCACAAGGCAGGTTTTGGAAGTGTCTTTCATCATCTGTGATTCTTCCCACCTACAATCTTAATTTCGTAAAAAAGCAGATTAATGAACACTTGCGCGGTGTTCCCGTCAATTTGTACTCGTCTCTAACTTGTAAACGTCCTTTCCAAATACAGCGTTTAGCTCACCATGTTGAGTCTATGCTGTGTTGATACCTTTTAAATTGATAATTGTTTATATTTTTATTGCAGATCCGAAAATGGATACTTCCGCTCCTCCACAGGCTGAGAAGAAACAGGCCGAGTGACGAAGGAGGAAAATGTAATTTTTATAAATTACATGAAAATAAACTGTGCGGCATCGGAAGATTTATTTTGATTTTCAATATAAATTAATTTAATTTTCGTATTTGACATTTTGACTGGATTGAGAATTGTCAGTCTACGATCAATGAAGTAATAATTGTGTAGGATATAGTGTAGGACACAGTAGGGAATCCTACATTTGCTGAGGTTGATAGGTGTGAATCGTGTTTTTTTTTTGGTGATTTCATGTTTATTTCTTCTCAAGAATTGGGTCGGGCGTATAATGGTTCATTAGTTTTTGGTCATAAAGTTTTCAGGACGCAAAATGGGCCATTTATATTTTCCTCACCACTTATTGACGTTATAAATCGAGTGTTTGTTTTTTGTTCATTAATAGTTTTTCTCACCAAATTTTTGTGGGTAATTATTTGAAAACTGAAGCTGAGAAGTGTTGAAGGAGTGAATGGAACAAAAAAAGTTGTTACCCACTCTGTTAGCACGATTTTAATGTGAGTTTGTTGAAATATTCTTTAGATAATTAGTACATTAATTTAAGATAATTGATAAGAAATGTCCTTGATAATATATGTAAAATGTAATACATAATAATTAAAAAATATATTGTAAAAAAAGTCATTTTAAACTAACACCCCTTTACTTAAGGAAGAACGACTTCAACTCGCCGGGATAGTTATCGGATCGCGTGGTGGCGGAATGAGGAGCAGATGAGCAACACAAAGACTTTCAGAAGCACAAATATTTAATTTAAGAAGTTGACAAACTTTCTGTCTGCTTGAAGAATGACGTGTTGTTAATGCCTCGAGCAGACACAGACTGACAGCTGGCGACTGAGCGCTCTTAGTTGGGGACATCCAGCGCCGTTATTCATCCAGTGGCGATCCACAGAATTAGACCTGACAAACAAGCAATATGGCGACACTTACATGTTCACCGAGCGAACTAAAATATAAGACGAAAGATCGTATATTGAGGCTTTCGGCACCAGCCTGTAAGGGCTATATAAAGCTGATATCAACACCATCCTACCATCAATAATTTTTATTTTAAGAATAATGTTTAAATATGGGGTCATGTTTTAAAATATATTTTATTGTGTAAATTAATTCTTGGTAAAATATAAACATGAGTATTTAAACCTAATATTTATACTTTATTATTATATATTATTTACTTTTTGAGATTGGGCCTCCCTTTAGGAGCAAATGGTCTCAGAGTATCAACCAAATCATCTAATTTTCCTAAAAAATCTGATCAATAAACAAACCAACACAATTGATAAAAATAGGTATAAAATATTATGTGATCATAAATTTATTTTCTTTTAGTGGCAACAATGCAAACGTTTTAAGGTGAAACATCTTTGTCAACATAACAATACATATCGAAGTTATTATTCCTCAGATGTTCAGCGCGCCCCAATCAAATATGGCCTTTCTATAAATCCAACTTCAGCCTTTTGTTGTAAGAACGGCTGGCATTTTCTGCACGTAAATTCTCAAGAGCGACATTTTTTAAAGACTTACTGGGATTATTATCCAGTGATTCGCCATTATTAATACTACAACTATTTAATTTAGTCCCTCCATCAGCTTAACCACTTAGTTTATCAGATTTGTCACTATCATCATCAACTTGTTTTTGAACAGTGCAATTTTTCCATCAGCGTCTTTACTTACCCCAGTATCATACTTAGTTCTCTTTGCGTCTTTAGAATTTCTTATAAGTTTAGCTATTCTATCTCTACTCAAGCTAGTGCAAGTGGCCTATGAAACACAGATTAAGACAAACTGCTCGCTCGCTATCTTATGGCCCTAAAACAAGAAGTAAGAAAATACATCAACAAATAATGTGTAAATAAATTTAACATTTCAAATGGTAACTTAAACAACGTTATATAAACACCTGAAGAGAGCTCCACCATACATACTAGTTCCAAAGACAGACACCTGTGATGATGGCATACTGCCATCACTGAATCTTCCATCTTATGACATTGTTAAACTTTAAAATATAGTGATGTGCTCAAATCTCTGTTTAAATGGAATATATGGCTTGAGTATTATGAAGGAGTATACTAAGGAGTATATAGTCATTGAGTTCTTAAGTCTAGGCTTAATTTCTGTCTCCTGCCGCAAGGTATGTTGTGATCGATCACCGCAAGGTGTTGGTCTGCCCAAGATATATACATACATCATTTTGGGAATCGCGTCAATGGATGGCACAGTTGTATTCTAAACACAGTGATATCCACTTTGAAGGTAACAAAATAAATTGATGGTAATACTTCAGTTTGAAGGTTAAATTATTTTTTAAAAAAGCGGTACTTACTGTCGTAGGGTTTATCCACTATAGCAATGATTTCAATGAGAGTTTCTTCAGGAACATCGGCTAAAGATCTCTTGCTGATTGGAACAGCCTCAGTTGAGGTCATATGTTAGGTTACAGTTATTCTCAATATCTTTCTTTTGCTTGTCTTTCTTCATTTCTTTTCAGTTTTTTTTACTTTTTTTTAATTTAAAATTGTTGAAAAAAAAGTTCTTAAACATAAGTACCTAGATTTAATATATTGTCTCTTGTTGCATTCTCTTTATTTCAGGATCGTAATAAATATAATTTTGTAATATTTCTGAAGGAAATTTAAAAAATGAATTGAATTTGAATACAGGAAGTCGAATCTCCTTGCTATGCACACCTTGAGATCTCTCCAACTAAGAGATTGTGGCAACACTTCCAAGACGGACCACCCCAATGCAGAATGACTAATAAAGAGCAATAAAAAAATCATATATAATCGACTACACTTTTTTAGAGTTATAATAAAGTAAATAACAGCTCACTATAGTGTACAAAATTAATAAAAGCAACATTATGTTATAAATGAAGGGTAATGTTCTTTAGTCACTTTCTTCAATATCATATTATTCATTTTCGGTCAATTTGTCACTAAGTATAGATATATCATGATGTAATTAATATTCATATTTATCAAAATATATTGATATTTTTTACCATATCCGCTCCATATATGGCCACCACAAATTGTCATAGAGAAACATTTGGGTGTGCAATTACCAGGGTGATATTACAATATATTAGTGAATATATAATGTATTGCAGTTGAGTAAAAAAATGTACAAAAAACTGATATATTTGTTCACTAGAAATATATGAAAATTATATTAATAATCAATAACATTTTAATTAAATCCACAAAAAGCACCATAAAAGTTAAAAATCCATTCTTCAAACCTTTGATTAGACAGCAAGAAATATTTACTGATGAACTAAATATTGTTGAAGGTCATTTTAACTAAACTTACTAAACCATAATGCAGACATGAATCTTGAGTTTCAAACAAGAAATGCTTTTATTCATTTGAAAACAATTTAAGATACCATAAAACATGTAAAACGTTTTAATAAAGTGAAAATACATTTATTATTCCCCATGAAAATTTTGCAATTTAAGCTATAGTGTTGATGTCGATTATAACTTCAAACACTAATTAAAATTTAAGTGCTTCTAAATATTTAAATCGCATACATTGTTTCTAATAAAATGATTGAGAAAAACACTTTCTTTCTGTCTGGTATCAAATGGACACAACATTCTAAGAAAAACAAAAAAAAAAAACATTCAAAACTGTTTATCTATACAAGAAACAACACATAAATTATTAAATTAACACACAACCTGTTGATCTACATCACTTTTCTAATTGGTCGTCTTTCTTCGAGAACAAAATTTGGCTCCAGTACGAACTGTCATACGCTTATTTCTAGCAACAAAAAATTACACTGACCCTCCATATTAGTAGGAATTGTGATAATACCAAAATTGTGTTCACTCTCTTGAGGTTTGTTTATTATCGCGTTTGCTGACTTTAAACAATACAAATTTAAATGTTATTACTTTAAAAAAATAAACAGTGATTAAAATACTTGTTTCCAAAGTTTTACTTTTATATGTGGTTATATTTTTGTGTACATTTGGATAAGTTTGCCTTTTACTTTAAAAATAATAAAAACTCAAACTGCAGGAAATAGGAAATGCAAACGTCAGTCTGACATAGAGTTGTTTTTAAAATACCGCATTGCCGTTGAATTGTATTTAAGCTAGCCAGTCACAGTATCAATGTATACAAATTTAACAAAAATGGTAAGATAATATTGAAATTATTTTATTTTTTCAGTTTCGAAAAAATATATGTATTTTTTTTATATAATTGTTGCAAAGTAATATTTTTCTACCTATAATGTAGACATTAAGATGGGAAAATATTTATGTAATGCCAATACTGAAAGTAACTTGACATTTACTTCAAATGTTTGAATTTGGAAACAGTCGTTGCGAGCGTCAATTTATTATCATCAGTAGTGAATGTTTTAAAACCTTTTGCTAGTTAAATATATCTAAAATGAGTCTTTTATCGGCCGTGTTGAAGGTGGCAGACGAGACGAACAGGCATGAAATTAAAATCCAGTTCAAAGACGTTAATCGAAGGTCTTCAATGTTCGTGGACAATGTCAAAATCTTCACTGTCGACATAAAAGAAATTCTATACAGCAGATTTGTAGAATATCTGCCCGTCAAGAGTCTGGAATTTATCAACTTCTTCGAGAGGAAAACTGACTTGCAAGCTGAACAGAAAGAACTCCAAGTACTAGTGGATAATTTATCTCAGAGTAACTCGTCGGCTTGCGCAAAATTCAGATTACTTTACGATGACTTTGTGCTAAGCAGCAATCGTTTGAGCGTTATGTGTGACTTGGGTACTTGCTGTAAAGGCTTAGAAACATCAAAAAGACTTTTAGAAAGGAGGCAGTACAAAGAGGCCGCTGTAATTTTAGATAAAGTTCTATCAACGTTAAAACAGCAGCAATCTTATGAAGACTTGGTTAAAATAGTACACAATATGAAGGATGTATTTTCTTTGAAGCACGCGCAATGCTTGTATAAGATTATAGAGCAATGGAGAGAGCGTCTCAAGTGGTCTGACGGACCTAAAAACAAAGGACGCATAATAACAGTCGAGATGAACGTTTGCGATCCGGAAAATCTTCAACACATTTTAAATGCACTTTCCACATCTAAAATAATCAATGTGGAAGTTTCTAGATTCGGAAATTTCATTACGACCACAGTGTTGCCAGCGCTGATTAGTAAAAATTGCAAAGTAAATGTTACCGAAAATCTTAATGATATAACATTAGAGATCGAATATGCAGAAGAAAAAAATTACAAACCGAATTATAGAAACGTGATTCAGAATCTGACAATCTTTTTCGAGACGATCCAATCTAAAATAGACTGTAAATGGGAAGATGATAGAACAGTGTTTTCGATCTTGGGACAAATTATTGGACAAGAATTCTTTAACACTTTAAAAGAGAAATGTTTGGATGATCTGATACCTACAGAGCAGAGCTCCATTGAGTCTTACATTCCCATTGCCGTGGAGATAGAGAAGCTGAATGCCTACCTTTGTGAGATCCGCTTCACAGAAGATGATATTTCTCCCCTGGCAGAGTTTGCAAGCAACTCAGCGATACTTGTTTGTAGGAAGAAGTGCCAAAGCCTTTTATCACAGGCGAGAGAATTGATGAAAACTAATCTTCAACATGAGGTAACACTTTTATATTTTATAATTTAGACTAACCAATTGAAGTAATATAATGTATATGAAAATAATTCCTTGTTTTTTTTAAATGGTGGTGGCACACTACTAGGATAATTTAATAGTGATTTAATAAAATATTCAGAGCGATTTGCTATCAGATCTGCAGTGTATCCTAGAGCTGGTGGCATTAAACGACTGCAACATACTTTTTGGAAATAGAAGTATTCTAATCGCCAATAATGGCCATTTTTTTCATTCAACAACACAAGAAAAATTAACAAATGCCCACATGTAACGAAGTTAGGTAACATTGTTTTATTGTATTTAATTAGTTTAAAGTCATCTCTGGATTTATTTTTAGATTATTGAAGTATCCAAAGACGAATGCTCTGAAATCTGCTTGGACGAGATGAAGATGCTGGAGCGAGAGTCCGGCGTAGACAGAGACATATCTGAAGGTCCATTCTTGCTGCAGCAAAGGCGCATTTCATCAAGTGCTCAGAAACTGTTACATCTGATCATCTGGGAGCTTGACATGGCACACAATGCTTCACCGGCCATTGGAAATCAAATCATTGCAACTGTTCGCAAGATCATCGAGATGTACTATACGCTAGTTTCCAAATATCATGATGATGCCTTGAACAATAATGCACTGGACTTAGGTATTTTTTTTATTGATTCTTACTCAATTAGAATTGCTACATAAAAAAAATAAAAAACATCATTTTTATAATGCTTTACAACAATCAATTCAACATTGCACTAACATCCTCCTCTTTTTCAAAAAGGTGTTACTCCGTCGCGTGAGGCCAGTATAAGGAGTAGATTGATAACACAGACTTTCTTTTAGAAGCACATTGATTACATTTACGTTATAACTTTACAAATTTAGGGCTCGACCTAGGCACAGCATTAGGTCGAGCCGCAATATAATACCTCTCGCCGAAAGGCGGTAGGCAACTACTGATCCCCGCGCTCGGTATCGGCTCTTGCCCGGGGAACGAGCGGTGGTGTTGTATAACTAACTCACCCGTTAGCGGACCTGTCCAAAATGACAACATGGCGCACATAAATGCATGACAAGCGACCAGAAATAAGAGACGAAAGATTGTATATAGAGGTTTTCGGTACCAGTCAGCAAGGACTACATCATGCTGATGTCGGCACATATTGCATCAAACTATGGGGAAATATTTGTTAAAAATTTTCAACATTAAGTTTTTATTTGACAAATCATAACAAAGCTTGCCTTTTATACTTGTTACTGTAATAAAGTATTCATAAAAAATAATAATTCTCATTCAAATGACCTTGAATGGGAAAGATAATTGAATGGCCAAATTTAGTCTATTTATAATATGTGCCCACGATTATGAAAGTGACATAAGTCATGTTTCATTCATTTTGTCATATTTAAATTTAGATTTTTAAAATTTATAATGGACGAAGATTATATGAATTCACAACAATGTCTTCTTCGTAGTATCAATCCGGTGGATTGGTTTGCAGCAACAGAATCTTGCATCTCGATCTCCATTCCTCTCGGTCCTCCGCAACCCTTTTCAGCTCAGCATAAGCGCTACAGTTCATGTCCTCGAATACTTGCTGCAAATACTCCCGTCTAGGGCACCGTTCTGCAGTAATGTTCGAACATTCCAGGTGGCATATCTTGTTGGCTGAAGGTTTTTCTTATTTGTCTTGGTTGTTTTGTCTCGAGCAGTCCCCACCCGGAGATCCGATTGGGGGACTATTTTATCTCCGGAAAATTTTACTTGAGATGCAATCAGTTTTTTTGCTGATACGTGGGATGTCTTTAAGACCTTTAATGTGGTATTTTCCCCTTTATTTCCACATCCTAATGCCGTTGACCATAAAGGTTCATCCGCCTTAGGAGGGCATTTACTACCTCCAGGACAATAGAGTGCCCTAACCAGCTTGACCTGATGAGGTTAGCTGGGTGTTAGCTTATTCCGGCCAACATTCGGTTCAAAAAATCTTATCTTTCAAATTATCATCAACCATGTAAACTGAAATAAATGAATAACTCTTTTTGTTTCTATTTCTTGACTTGCACCACTTTCATAATCATGGGTACATTTATCAATTTGATTTAATCATAAGTTATTAGTACATCCGATTAGTCGGCTAATTCCTTGTATGCCGGTTCTTAGATACCTTTAAAACAGTGTGATTGATTATTAATATTAATATAAATTTGTTTTTTTCAGCATTGTTTTATAATAACTGTTTCTACCTATCGCACGGCTTGCTAGGCCCGCCTTGGGGCAAGCCATACAGACAAGACTTTGCTCGGCGCCTTGCTCTGGTTCTCACCGACCAAATCCACGATGCTCGCCTTGCTGCCATTGTCAGATTGTCCACCTTCATACGTTCACAAAGACAACACATCAAGGACACTATTGCCAACAGCGAACTAAGCAATCTAGCAAACATCAACTGCTTAGGCCAAAGCACTGATGCTGCCATCTTCACCTGCCTGGAGAGGCTTCAGCAGCTGCAGAGACTTTGGAGGGGAGTTCTTCCTTCCGACACCTTCCAGAAGACATTGGGAAACCTGGTGGGATGTCTGAGCCGAGAGCTTCTAGACGCCGTGCTTAGAGTAAAGAACAAAGTCCTCCACGAAGATGTCACAATGGGAATATGCGACTCGTACCGGCCCATTATTGAAGCCATTCCTCAGCTGTTTGATGTAAGCATGATTTTATATGAATACCTTATTTACCAGCTTTCTCAAAGTAATTAATCTTCAGAACTTCGGCGCCTTTTTGGTAGGATTTTAATTGATTTTTAGGAAAATTAAAAATTATATGGACTGTAATATATTTTCTAGGAAACAAATATATCAGATATTGCTTGTAGTTTTGAATGTATTTTATATTTTGAATATATTTCATATTTACTTATAAAGTAAGTTAATTTTGAACATTATAACAGTAGAATAAAGCTGTGATATTATTTTAAAATCTACTTTAGTTTTTCAAAGTTGTATACACCTGTCGATTTCTTTCGAGAAGTTATTTCGTCCTATTTGCATTACTTGTGGTATTATTTGTTTTTTACGTAGAACTCAAAAAATATGGTTTTTAATGATGAGTGAACAGGTCTGACTTTTTAATATTACTATTAATATATTCATTTTACTTACCCACTGAACATAATTTATTCTGAATAATATCACAAACTAATATGTATTAATATATTATATTGTAGCTATTTTTACAATTAAGTTTAGGAAACATGAATAAATTCACTGTTGTGTTTATATCGAGGGTCACCAGATAAAATAATAAAAAAAAAACAATTTTATTAAATTCCCTCTACTTATTTTCTACCTAATTAAGTGGGTCATGACTGAACACTGTACCACTAATGATATCACACAAATCTCTTCTCTAATCCACAACATTTCATCAGATGAAAATAATTCAACATCCTAATTCAATAAATTATTAATAATACCATCTTCATTTGTAATAATACTTTGATCATTTATTTGTGACAATGCACCTGTCATATGTAACAATGTCACATGATCCCTTTGACAGTTGCATTGTTTCATTTTAAAGGGTAATAGGAGATTCTTAAAAATTAGATGTATAAAAATATAGGTAATATAAAAAGTGTTTTTTTGTCATCGAGACGCTGTCGATTCAAAAACTGACCAAGCTGGATTTTTAAAAAAATATTTAATCAAATCTAAGCCCTATACACGCCCCCGGAAGGGTCGAGCCATCCCTTAAGGACAGAAAAATTGTCCAAACAAATCATCCGATCTCCTTAAAAAATAACCTGATTATTTAACACCCGAATATTTTTCTGGGACTACAGCTGAGGTCTATCCAAGTTTGCGGGCTCTTGGCCTGGAGAACATCTGTATGCTTGGTCTTTGGTCATACAGGTGCTCAGAACTGTGAAAACAGCAATTTTCAGTGTCCATATGTTCCAATTATGGAACAGATGTGGTAAATAAAAAAAATAACCCTTTAGATGCGAGGTGCGGATATATCCGAATACTAAATTGAATATAATTTTGTTTCGTATTACGACATTCCTTCGTCAATTTTTTTTTAACGATATGTATTGAGTTGTGGGTCATTCTACGCATGTTTCAAATTTGCCTTCTATTGAAAAATAACAATGGATTTATTTAATTTAGTTCTGAAGGTGAATATAAATGCAGCACTGACCAATCAAAACACATAAAAAAAATCGCCCTTAAATATTCAACTTTATTTTTCATTGACTAATTGACTTATTTCGTTATATTTTTTAATATTTTAACTAATATTTTTTACTCACAGGACTCCGTTGAACCGGAGAAGGTATCCCGACACTGGTGCAGACTTGTGGAGTTCACTGAACTCCTGGGGCTTCCGCTCACATCTGTTACTCAAACGTGGAAGAAGGAAGACAGCCGGCTGCGTCAGCTGTTCACTTCTGAGGAAGTCAAACACTTCATAAGGATAGTCTTCGCCAGCGGACCACAGAAGTCTATCTCTCTCAATGAAATCAAATAGGCTTTGTTCGCTATCTACAAACATGGATGCTTCCAAACTACATTGCCACCTCTCTTCATCTTCTGACGCTGCTTTCTGTAAAGCCGTATATATATATTACTTTTATTAAGAGGTTTATTATCCTGGCGATAATCACCAATATTAACCTTTAAATGCCCAGTGGTCCCATACGGGACCGCAAATTTACGTCGTTCAATGACCTAGCAGGTCAATGTTTGTAATGTTTCGTCGCACAATAGATTCTTCCATGAACTTACTTTAATACTATTATTACAAATTAATGTAATCCGATTGTGAAATGAACCATAAGCACTCCTGTATGGGACCGTAGGGCATTGAACGACGCAAATCTGCGGTCCCGTAAGGAAACCACTGGGCGTTTAAAGGCTAATTGTCCATTGTATAAAATTTTAGTAACGTTAAGGTTATCAACTGACAATACTTGGTGAAACTGCATAATTATAATTTTAAATTAATTTTAATTTAAAAATTAACAAATTAAAAATATTTAGTTTTGATTCACATTTATTTTAAACGATTACATGTTTCGGCCTTCCTGGAGACCGTCTTCAATAATGGATAAATTATAAACTGGCAGTGCCCATAAAAATTAAAAAGAGACCGGTTCAAATGGTTAAATTTTTTTTTATTTTTAATAAAATTAATATTTATATGCTTCAAATTAAACGAAAATAAAAATACAGTTTTTTTTGGAACATTTTTTCCGAAATAATTTGCCGGGGAAGTGGTTAAACATTAAACATGTAACTTGTGGAATGCCCCTCTTCTGTAACAGTCATGCACTAATGGCATAATGTCAATAACATGCCATATTGCCTGTCACCCACTGTCACTTTCTGCTGCCACAATTATTTATTGCCGTAGGAAATGTTTTTTGCCAGAAAGAGTTTGGTTTTATACACTTTACTGTTTGTGTTATTACTACCCATTACACACACTCCTCACATGCTAAGAAGTCATGTTTTATACACTGAATTTATTATAAGTAAATATATACTTTACAATTATTTGCTGTTTTCTTTTCAACGTTTTTTTCCTACCTGCAAATTATCTCTGTATAATGGAATATATTTTACATATCTATACTTCAAATATCACCTTCATATATAAATAAATGAACAACCGATTTGCTAATTTATACATTTAAATCCAAACATGTCATGAACAATGAGGTTCTCAGCATAATCAAGAAAGATAGGCACCTGGTACGAAATGTCTTAGAGAAGCGAGCCTGATGGATCGGTCACATCGTGCGCCACGATGGTCTTCTTCACGACATTCTGGAAACGATGGTTGAGGATAGAAACTGCAGAGGGCGCCCTAGGCGGGAGTATTTGGAGCAAGTGCTCGAGGATATGAGTTGCAGCTCTTATGCTGAGCTAAAGACGGTTGCAGAAGATCGAGAAGAGTGGAAATAGAGATGCAACATTTTGTTTCTACAAACCAATCCACCGGATTGATACTATGAAGAAGATGTACACAAAAATAAAGCAAATCTTAGGAAAGAATAATTATTTTATTTGAAATCAGAAAGGTTTTCAATGGATTCAAGTTAACATACATACCTACATTAAAAACTTCATTATTATGTAAAATCATATATTTACAATCCACTCATGTAAACTTGAGTACCTTTTATTTTGCTGTGTATTTTCTTATTAAAAAAATGCATTTACACCCCTACAGCCATTGAGCCATATAATATTGAGGTTTTACTATAAAATAAGTTACATATTTATTTCAAACACTTTTATACACAAACATTTCATTTAAATTAATGGTTTCAATCACATTACTATTTAACAAATAAAATCCTATTCTAGGATGGTAATTTTTTGGGGGGGGGACAAACATACCTATCAACTTCTTCTTCTTCGTAGTATCAATCCGGTGGATTGGTTTGCAGCAACAGAATCTTGCATCTCGATCTCCATTCCTCTCGGTCCTCCGCAACCCTTTTCAGCTCAGCATAGGCGCTACAATTCATGTCCTCGAATACTTGCTGTAAATACTCCCGTCTAGGGCGCCCTCTACAGTTTCTACCCTCAACCATCCCCTCCACAATATCGTGAAGAAGATCATCGTGTCGCATGATGTGACCAATCCATCGGGCTCGCCTCTCTGAGATGGTTCTTATTAGGTGCCTATCTTCCTTGATTATCCTGAGAACCTCATTGTTCGTGACGTGGTCTCTCCAGGAAATTACGAGAATTCTTCTGTACGACCACATCTCAAACGCCTCTAGTCCTATCAACTAGAAAAGGAAATTCAATATGGATATTGATAATAATTCCATGCATAATTTTTTATTAGTTTAGAATTTTAATACAATACATCATATTTCGATATAATATAGTTGATTGAGAGATGTGTTTTACTATCACAGAATCTTGAATGAAATAGAAAATAAATTCTCTACATTTTATCAGGAGAAATAATAATGAAGATTAAATTGATATTTAATTTGTTATAAAAGGTGATTAACGATACTCTTGGCCTGGTTGTAATTGTCGTGCATGGTTATTAATTTTCATAATGACAATATCAATCATTTTAAAAACATAAAAAATAATTTATCATTTTATTCTCTGTAAATACAAGATTATATCTTTGGTAGGTATATTAAATAAGTATGATTTATTACATTGATATAAAAAAAACAATAAATTAATAAATCTCAAAGTGATATCTCATATTTTAAATAACATTGGTGAACATAATAACCTAACAATCAAGTTTATTTTATAAGAGGAAGAGCATATTTTTTTACCCTGTAAATTAAAATTCCAATAGGTACCTACAAGCTTTTTATTCAGTGGCCATAAATTATCTTACTACCTCATTAATCTCTCATATAAACTACTTTCTAATGCTTTTGCCATGCAAGTGAATTATTTATCAATACTCTTAATCTGTTTCACTTTTATGTAATAAGAAATATTTGTTTTATGCAACTGAATACAGGTTGTGATTATTTATTACGACACACATCATGTAGGTGCATTACAGGTAATCACAATAATTTTGTGGTTTTCTTGTAAAATGTTGTGCTGCATTTTCACTTGTAATGGTCTATTACATTACCTCAGCTATTAAAACTAATGCATTATAATACAAATTACCAGTACCGACTTTAGACCCTGCAGCGCCGTAGGGCATTTTATTTCTAGTGCCTCAAATTGTTTATATTTAAAAAAAAAGAAAGATTGCTTGCCCTCATCGCCCTTAGCTCATTCGACGCCCTGGGGCACCGACCCACTTCGCCAGCCTCTAAAACCGGCACTGCAAATTAACTATAATAAATCTGGAATTAAAAAAAAAAAAAAAAGTTTTTATTTCATTTTCAACACTTGAATCTAATGAGACTGCATTATTTTAAATTGTAGAATACAATATGAATTAATATAATGTTAAGCTACAGTGCCGGTTTTAGAGGGTGGTGCAGTGGGTCGGCTGCCCAGGGCGCTGAATGATCTAAGGGTGCTAAGGGCGGTCTTAATTCCTACAGGGGTGTTGCTTAAAGATTTCCCCTTCCACCCAAAAAAAACAGGGGGTGCCAGTTTTTTTTGGCCAGGGCACCGCAAGGTCTAAAATCGACACTGTTGAGCTATTTATCACTCTAAAAATTAAGGAACCTACGAAATTATTTTAGTTAGCATAAGTAATATTTGTGGGAAAACAATATACAGGTATATACGAGTATGGTGTATGTAAATAAATGAAGAAATAAAACTTCAATTCTAAAAAAAATACATATAATATTTTATAAACTTAGGTTACAGAGAATTATATAATCTAAACAGTGCCGGTTTTAGGGGGTGGCGAAGTGGGTCGGTGCCCCAGGGCGTCAAATAAGCTAGGGGCGCCGAGTGCAACAAATCTTGCTTAGATTTTTTTAAATGTATACAATAAAGGGCGCCAGAAAAAGTGCCCTAGGGCGCCACAGTATCTTAATCCGGTACTGAATCTAAATAATCATAGGCAAGGCGTTGAAAAATGAAATTCGGTGAAATTTATGGAATTAATTTCATACGTAATACATATAGTGAATTAAAATATTGAATTAAGAAAACAATAATATTAGGAAACAGCAATATTATATATGAGTATCTATATAAAAAATGAACACTTTTTGTTACTTAATGGTTTTGGTTTGTTTCCTGAAAATGCTTACATTGCAGTTATGATCTGAGATAAACTCAATAGATATATCCAATTACACAATAGAAAATGTGCTATAAACTCTTCCTATAGGGAAATTGATCCAAGTAGTTATAACTTGTAGAATCAGCACACTTCCCCATTGTGATATTTTTTACATAATTGAAAGTAAACTTTCTTCCAGGCGATATGTTTTGAACTGCTCGCCTTTATGCAGTAGCAGTGTGAGCTTATGCACATGTTTTTGCGCGCTTTGCTTTCATGCGCCTCGCTTGACTGAAGCTGAGATCTCATGTCTAGAGCTGTGGCCAGTAGAGCAGAACAGCCACTAACTCATAATCAAGTATCCTACTCACTTAATAATGGTGGCATCACAAACACTACCTAGTGTCGGTAATTGATGCATTGTTTTTTTTATACTTGCTAAAAGTGAAATGAACAATGCATATTATGAATACATAGTAAAAAATATGATGAACAATATTCCTATAGGCAATATTTTACATCATTGTTATTATTTTGTTATAATATCTTTGTATTATTTTTTAAACTATATTATACATATTACCATACCCCATCTTTAAAAATGCGACAACATGTCACGGGTTTGTCATCTAGACGTGTGGAGGAAGGATGCAGGAGTAGGTCACAATGTAAAGAACTTGATAAGAAGCACAATTTGCGTTTATTTACAAAACAATACTTTGGTTTTCCTGCCCGACCGAAACATGTTGTATCGCGGGCCTCGGTCTGGCGCGGGCTGACAGGGACTGCGGGCGCAAAATAATAAAGTAAAGTTGACAGAACATGATTTGGAGCAAATTTCAAAACAAATAAAATTTGTTAAACGGCCAGAAAAGCGACCCAAAAGCAGGAAAGACTCAACCTTGACCCGCTCCAAAAAAATATATCCGTTGCGTAAGAGAGGTTTGAGATTGAACGACAGAACATGATTTGATTAAAACTAAATTTAAGTAAACAAATAAAATTTGTTAAATAGCCATAAAAATATAAAGATCCTTGTAAATAAACTTATATTATGAAGAATATTTCCAGATAACATTGAAATGCTTTTCCAATTTGGCGATTAGTTAAGGTTTGAACAATGGAATTGACACCTTGTTTCAACATATTGCAGTCAAAATTCATCATTAAAATGTACATTTTTTATGAATAAAAATTATTCCCATAAGAATGATAAATGATAAAAAAATACCCAATTATCAAGTTTCTAGGCTATAATTTTGAAAAAGACCTTTTATAGTAATATAAAGAATATATAATGGAATCATTGTAATAAAATTATACATCATATAACAGTATTTATGTAAGAAAACATTGAAATGCTTTTCGTTCAATTTTTTGAAATTGTAATTTAGGCGATGTGTCAGTACAGTGTTGCCACAATACCTTTAGATAGGATGTGACAACAATTAGGGAATACTAAAGCAATCAAATATATAAGTGCTCATATTTAAAAAATCTGCTTTACATATTCTATATAATTAATATATAAAGCATTTCTTTGAAAAAAATATTAACGATTACTGAGAAAACATTTTAAGTTACGCCTATAAAGAAAAATAATACTTCTTCGTATGAGAATTAATTAAATATCATAATTGTTATTTTACATTAATTATTATAAATACATAAATATAGTAATTACATTTAAAACGAATGAACTTTTAATTTTGATATCACAATAGTTATAAATAAGTAAACAAAACAATTATTATAATTCATTTGGAAGGTCATTATGCATTTCATTTGAATAAAAAATACTTTCATACAAATGGCTATGGCTGTGTTAATAGCGATCCGCAAACTGGCCAGATATTTTGTGTTTACTTAATGTTTTCATTTGTTTTTATGCATTTAATTAGTGTTTGAAAAAGCGCGTGCACATGCAAGATGTTCCCTGGCCTGCTCCATGCACCTGGATGGGCAGAGAAAGCAGTTGCATGTGCCTCACTCCATTATGAATTACTTAATGGCCTATGTAACCTATAAAAGCCTCAAGTCCGATGGACATGCTAACCATTCATTGTTTGTCAGTCCATGGAATAATACACAATCATGATTATTTCGGTGGGTATAATAATTACAGTTTAAGCACTCAACATTGATTATATGTAGCAAAGATTCTTGCTTTGCATGCACATTAATAATTATATTCGAGTGGTGTAAGTGATATAAAAGTGATCGAAAAAAGTACACTAAAATGTTAAGCAGTGATCAGAATTTTGTTGAAGTGACCAGTGTTTTTTTTTGTTAGAATAAAAGTGAATTATGAATTAAAATATTCAAATTTATAATTGGTAGTTTATTTTTAAATTAGAAGTCTTAGTGATATTTTCAAAAGTGACTAACCTTTTCATATTATTATAGTGCTTGTACAACAGTGAAAGATAAATAATAAATCAAATTATTTAACAAGAAATTCTTCATTATATTTTAAATAGACAAATAATTTCATAATAGTGCTAGTATTATAGTGAACATGAAATATTAGAAGCGAAAAAGAATTAAAACTGATAAAGAACATTTTAAATAAATAACAAAAACATTAGAAATGACATAAGAAACTTCTTTAAAAAAAAAAACATTTTAACTTTTTAACCATTGTACAATTGTTTTAATCTTTCACTTTTATCCCTGGTGAGGATTGTAATAGAGTAAATTTTTGAATATATGAACCAAAATGTCATTACTTAATATTTTTTAAGTGATCATTTACTTTTAAAATATACTGGAAAACAAAATCATAAATATGAATGTACATTGTTGTTCCTTACACAATATTTGTTAGAAGAATTTAAAAAAATAATAAGTGCATTTTTCACATAGATTTTTACAAAGTAAATTGTGTTCTTAAAATATATTTCATTAAATAGTTATGTTATTGTGAGCGATTTAACAATAAAAAATATAACTTATTTGTCTACAAATGATAAACAATAAGGCAATAGCTAAATTACTTTGATTATTATAGTAAAATGTATGGAAATATTTGGAAAGAAAAAAAGTTTTCACTATTAATTATAGTTTCCATCAAAATTATAACATGATTGATTTGATGTTTTCTATTTATTAATGGTCCAATTAATTCAATCACTTAATTAGTATTGCCAGGAGTGAAACTTTAAGAAGTAATTAACTCGATAAAAACATGCTTGGTTGATGATGCATTAAATATGCCTATTATTTATTTTATGAATAAATAATACAATGTATAATCGATTTAATGATACGACTTTTTGAAAGTAACAGTTTTTCATCAGATATTGTATTATAGTATGCAAATGTTTTATATTTAAGTGAAATCAATGAATTGTTTATTCTTTTTTTAACTGATCATGGGATGGGGCGGGGCTATTTAAGTCGATTTAAAAATAATTAATAACAATTTAATTAAAAATCTAATTAGTAGAAGTACCTATACTTTAAAAAAATATTTATATAATAATTTTATTCCTTTCTTGCCTGCAACATATTAATATGATATTACAACTTATAACAGAACAAATGTTTTTTTTTAAATTGAAATCGAGGCATAGCATTGTTAATATATTTGTTTTAATTAATTAATTAATTAAAAGAGTAGTATTTTTCCTCAAAATACTGATATGCGATACGAATTGCATAATTGGTATCTATTGAAAAGAAACACAGTTATACAAACAACAAAATGATGCATTTACGATGTATTTTCATTGCAACGAAAAACATATTGAAAAATCAGTCACAGCCACACAGAGAAACAATAGTACTAAGGGTATCAAGCAATTTGTATTGACTAGTAGCCTTTAAGAATGGAAAACTTAATAATATATTTATTATGTTGTTAACGATGTACGATAGTACATATGGTTTTCTAAAATTATTGCTGTACTCATCGTCTACAACCTGCCTTACTTTTTTATTTTATTTTTAATTATACCTTGTGTATATTCAACAAAAATACCAAATATCAAAGAGCATGTTTAGGCAAAATTTTACACAACCTGATACTACGCTTCCTCATTTACGCTTGCTTAATGATAAGTTACCCGGAAATGTTTTAATGCGGATCCTCTATTTTACACATCACACAACCTTATTTTTCATAATTTTCTACATTTATAAGAATAGCCTATGGTAAAATAACGTATCATCATATTTTGATATCTTGTATTCTCAATTGTAACTTATATATTTATTTATATGCACGCAGGTCGCTGTGTTGGCAATACTGGTCGCCCCCTTCACGGAGCGGGGGGCGTGGGCTTACACAGACTACTCGGAGACATTTCTGGACCAGCTGGCCGAGGAGTCCAGACCCCGCGGCCCTGTTGCGATGAGGCCCCCACCAGACATCTACGAAGCCCACGAACAATATCTCAAAAAGTACGGAGAGCGCAAAAACAAACGAAAACATTTTTACGACGAACCTGCACCGAGACCGACTATCAAAAGTACTAAACAAGAGAACCGACACAAAGACGTTAAGCAAACACACACTCGTCCCGTAACGAACACCAAAGACTTCCCCGAAACCTACACGACCAAAGAGCAGCACAGAGCAGTGACACAGACCAAAGAATATTATCCCGAAACCTCTTTCCCGAATCGACAACAATCCGACCAGTACAGAGTGGCTTCAGCCAGCTTGCAAGTCCTCCCACAATCTGACGTTGACGGAGAAGTTTCTGATTGGATGCCGATCGTTCCAGTAACGCAACTCGACTTTTATAAACAAAACCAAAAACAACGAACATACCCCCAAACGACTCACCAAACTCATCACTATACTCAGAAACCTCAAACTCGTCAGATTTACCAGACGAAACATTATCACGTAGAACAAAAAAGACCACAGAGACAGATTTACCGCAATTATAATGGATTCCGCCCAGTTGTATATCCTAGATATCGAAAATCATACAATATAAATAGTCCGTATAAGAGAAGTTTAAACATCCAAAAGATGTCAATGAATAGTGATGATTCTTCTGGTTTCAGTGGTACGTCCCTTCACGAACAGAAGATGCCGGCCAACAAAGAGATGGAAACGTCGGAAACGCACCACGTGGAATATAAAACAAAAATCAAGCATCACCATCACCACCATCATCACAAATTCGTCGAGACGGTCATCAAAAAAATCCCCGTAAAAGTTCCCTACAAAGTATTCGTTCCCAAGCCTTATCCCGTAGAAAAGAAAGTCCCGTATCCGGTAGAGAAAATTGTACATAAATATATTGAGAAGAAAGTGCCTTATCCAGTTGAAAAGAAAGTTCCGTACAAAGTGGAAGTTAAAGTACCTCAGCCTTACCCCGTGAAAGTTATTGAGAAGGAATACGTCCCAAAACCTTACCCGGTCATTAAGCACGTGCAAGTTGTTAAACACGTAGAAGTTAAAGTACCTGTTCCCCACCCAGTTCCTTATCCTGTCGAGAAAAAAGTGCCGTACCCTGTACATATAAAGGTGCCTTATCCCGTTGAAAAGAGAGTACCGTATCCCGTTGAAGTAGAAAAGAAAGTGCATGTCCCCGTCAAGATATACGTACCCAAGCCTTATCCTGTCGAGAAGAAAGTTCCTTACCCCGTGGAAGTGAAAGTAAAAGAGCCATATCCGGTTATTAAACATGTTCACGTTCCCGTCAAAGTTTACGTAGACAAACCTTATCCTGTACATATTCCCAAGCCATATCCTGTAGAAGTAGAAAAGAAAGTGCCCTATCCTGTGGAGGTAGAGAAAAGGGTTCCCATCCCGGTGAAAGTTTACGTTCCCCAACCTTACGAAGTTCCTAAACCATACCCCGTATTTGTGGAGAAGGAACACAAACACAGCGAAGAGTCGGAGGCGAACTTCCACGCTGAGGACTTCTTCGGACACAGCTTCTGAAGTAGACGGCGGCAGATCTTAAGTTATTTGTAAATATGGGATTTTTTATTGACCTTGTCAAAGAGTAATTGTGGTGTTGTGAACAATAAACGAATTCTGTGATAAAAATAAGCCTTTTATTTAACATTGCCGTATTTATTACATTTATAACGTCAAACGAAAAAAAAACGATAAATCAATTATAAAAAAAACAATAATTGCAAGATTGCAAAATTACGTTATGATTATAAGTGAAATTAGTATCATCGCAATAAAAATAATAAACTTACATTTAAGAAAAACATCAATAAATCCATAAAATGGCGAAAATTTACTTTACCTATTAAATTATGAGGAATAAATAAATCATTTAATTTCCTTCAAGATTTGATCAAATGGTAAAAAATAATAGTGGAAGAATGAGGAATACATTATACACGAATGTTATACAATTAATTAACCTATATGGATACTCTGTTTTCTAATTACTTTCAATTACCTTTAACTAATAACAAGCTTCATATTGTGTTCTTTCGTCTTCTCCTAGCTTTGTGAAGTCATCTATCGGCGAGGAGTTGACTTGTGATTTTCGAAATTCTTCCACGATTAAAAGCACATATTCACTCAATTATGGTTAATTTACTCAGTTGTAATTTATTGTTATTCATTACACCAATGCTAGATTGTGTTGAACTAATATTATGAAGACCAGTAATAATAATACACTGAATAATATAACAGCTAAATGTTTGAAAAATATTGCGCTTTAATTTCATAAAAAAAAAAATATATACGATCGTTAACAAAAACAAGTGACAATAAATTTAAAAACGTTCACTATTAGTTAAATGTTACCAAGTGTAAAAATCATATATTCTATGTACCTACGCGAATACCTACCTGATATAAATAATTATATAATACCTTCTAATTGAAATCATATTCAATAATTAAAAATATTTATCGTTTTTAATGAAATGACAAGTTTATTGGTTTATTTTT
Organism: Glossosoma conforme; assembly: GCA_022606575.1. Taxonomy (NCBI): domain Eukaryota; kingdom Metazoa; phylum Arthropoda; class Insecta; order Trichoptera; family Glossosomatidae; genus Glossosoma; species Glossosoma conforme. Next base: position 1,938,237 of record JAGTXR010000021.1, on the reverse strand, counting down.
ATTTAATGTACATTTATTAAAATATTAGTTGAACTTTAAATGTACCCATTGATTAAATAAATGCATAAAAAAACAAAATGAAATAAACTAAAAAAAATATTTAAGAAATCGCTTCAACAGATATGTGAGATTTTTTTTGAGGGTGGCTAAGCAGTGTATGCAGAATAATGAACCGACAACGACGACATTAGATCAACACATTAATGCATCATCAATTACGAGACCCCCCTTAAAATTCAACGACATGATTACTTTTCGTTATTTTTAAAATAATTATTTAATATTATATTGGTGTTATAGATCTATTTATAATAAGTAGATCCAGCATCGGTTTTATTTAGGTATTAAGTACATAACTACGGATTATTAGATATGTACTCGTTAATTAGATACACACATACATAAGGAACCACATACATAAGAGATAAATCATTTCGTACTATTTATTATTTGAGAGACTATTTATTAATTGAAAAATTCAAATCGAAATTCGATTTATTCTGTTGCAAAAACAGATTTCTGCAATCACACAACGACCTTCTTTGCCCTACACACTTGTCACCAGGCCGCTGTCACTTGTTCCTCGCGACCGTCCCTCCTCACCCGCAAAGATAGGATTCATCGAGAAAATGAGTCGGCTAATGCAGAAATGTGCTCAGCTGGTCTCCGGCAAGGTTCCCTCAGCCAAGGTACCCCCAAACAACATTTATATAACCTGTAATTACAGCAAGTATTATGACATTTTACTTACGTGTCCGAGGTTTCAATAAATTTAATACACACAAAATACCATTCTAATTATATTTGTATTGTTACAGCAAATCCCTTCTGTACTAGTAAGTTCAAAAAATAATTATGGGTCAGCTGCTGAAGCGACATTCGAAACTAAGGTGAGAATTGTATTTGTTTTCATTCATAATTACTAAACCATATGCATTAAATCCATTGTACTAATAAAAAAAACTGCAAATATATTGCTATAATATAATATTATTATAAATCCGTTAATTTTCATCAAAACCTATTGACTGTCATGAACAATGTAGCATGTTTTCTGGTCCATTTCTTTCATTATGTAATCGAGTAGTATTACAGAACATTTGCTTACAATTTTTTTTATTACTGCATAATATTTTTGCATATTTAAAAATTCGTTGAATGTTGTGTTTTTGTTATTATTGTAAAAATGACCATTTAATAAAATGATTATCACATACATACCATGTTTACTTTTATTAGATTAAACAATATATGTATATGTAAGCAAACATAAGTTTTAAAAATATAGCAATGTTTATGTAACTTTAACCTCCACATGTAAAATGCTACTTAGTGCGTATTATTATAAATTAGTCGTTAACAAAAGTTGTTCCATGAACACCACACATTCATAGTGAGTCCTTGTAAAAATGGACAATGTGTGAATTCTTGGCTGTAGTCATGATGTTGGCGGATCAACACTACGTGTAGAATAACTATCTATAAAAATTACTTAAAAGTGTCTTCCAAGATGTATTTATTAATCAACGTTTTTAGTATTTTCTTGTAAGTAAATACATTAAAATAAAAAATAAAAAATAAAACAAAGACAAGCACTTAAAATCGATAGACCTCTTCCTCATTATTCTAAAAGTATGTGTTTCTATAAAAACGTTATAAAAAAACCGTGCGTTCTTAAATGCCACATTTTCTTAAATTCCATGTGTTCTTATAGAATTGTCTTTGTGTTGTCAGCCATACAAGTTGCACAAGTTGGACTCCGGTCCCTCCACGTCAGTGACTGTGACCAAGGAAGATGCCATCAACCTGTACAAGCAGATGGTCATCATCAGGAGGATAGAGACAGCGGCTGGCAACCTCTACCAGGAGAAGATCATCCGGGGTTTCTGCCATTTATACTCAGGTTAATATTTAAACATTTCCGTGGAAGATTAAGAAATATAAAAAAAACGCGATTGTTTATTGGGCTCTACATATTATTTTACTAGTTGCCACCAAATCCAAGCCGTTTTGATTTATTATTTATTACGTTAAATATTTTTTTATTTAATATAATAATAATAACCAGCTGAACCCAACATAAATTGCAATGTTTTCTATTAATTAAAGTGCATTTGCATACTTTTGCTTACTACTGCTTTAGAAACAAAAAAATATATATGGAGATGTGCGAAAAGTATTTGTTTTGTTGCAGCTATGCTAACTTCACTCCAATTGCGATCTTGAAACAAGCACTGTATTGCCAGTTGTTGTTTTATCGTTCTCAGTTTTTTTCATTCACAGAAATTCGTGGAAGTGTACTCAATTTTTTTTTGTAATGATTTACGTTGATTGAATGAATGGTGTAGTAATACATAAAAGACAAACAGACAAACACAAATTGATATGTACTTACAAATTCACAGCAAACATTATCTTATGTCATTCTCTCATCAATATCGGAGACGAAATAAACGGCTAAAAAAAAATGTTGGTGTAGAATATATTTTTAAATTTTTTTTTTTTCAATTTCAATTTAGATCTATAATTATCAATAAAGTATTACAGTATTGAAGTGTATACTAAAAAATCCACCAAAAATCAATTTAATGTGAAACACAAACACACATTCATCATGATTGCTATGGTAATAGTATTAGTTATATATTTAGTAGTAATGTAATAATTATGTTTTTCAGGTCAGGAAGCTGTGGCAGTTGGTATGCGTGCCGCCATGCGCCCCGCCATCGACTCGGTGATCTCTGCCTACCGAGTGCACGGCTGGACGTACCTCATGGGCGTGTCCCCACTGGGCGTGTTGGCTGAACTGACCGGCAGACAGTCAGGCTGCGCCCGAGGCAAGGGAGGATCCATGCACATGTACGCACCTAACTTCTATGGAGGCAACGGCATTGTAGGAGCACAGGTGAAGTATACTTTTCATTGCTCAAGAGAGCTTAACTTATAATATCCATCAATATATTGTATATATATACAAATACAGTGAGACCCCGCTTAACGCTGTTTAGCACTTTCGTTTTATTTATTTTTATTTTTTTATTTATTTAATCAAATATTAAAAGATACATTTTTTACACAGTAATTTACATTCCAATCTTTTTTTTTTTCTTTTTTTTTTTTTTAGATTCGCTTACCACACCACTTAAAGATCTTGTGTGTGGCGTGGGATTCATCTATGTTATTTTACAGTTTTTCGTAAAGATTTTGGTATAATACTAACATTATATAAATAAAAATTTAAGACACTATATATAGAATTAAATCTAAAGTATATATAAATTAATAATACATTTTTAGTACATTTATCACTCTTTTATTTCAACCTGGGGATTCCCCGAAATTGTGCGCAGCTAGATTTAAGTAAGAGCGAAGATATTGGACACTCTGTCGATATGGATGTAATAGTGGAAGAAATAGTGGAATTAGCAAAAAAAACGGTTTAGATGAAGTAAATGTGGGGTCCTACTGTATACTGCAAATATCATCTTACATGACATTCCTAATGACAACCCCTGTCTAATTAAGGCGACTGTAGATCGCTCACTAAGAGACTTACATTAATTGTGAATCATTAGTTTAACAACCCAAACTGATTCCCGCAAAAAAATGTTTTACGGATTATATCATAAAAATTAATTACAATCTGCCAATACTTTATCTAGATTCTAGGCAACGTATCTTTGACCTTCCATCATCTGCATATTGTAGTATTATTAAATGCCACTTTGTATCTGTTTCTTGTTCATTTTAAGTTAACCCTCGCTTTACGATGCTAAAAACTTCCACGCGTTCCGATGGTGTCAACTCATTACACATTCTGATTTAAAGTGAATAAAATGAGTAGAAATTCGAAAAAATGAAAATATTCAAAGATATCGCTTAATTTTACAATAGTTGATGTCAATAAGCAGTAATAATTGACATTTAATAGCTAAAAACATGAAAAACATCAGACGAAGACCTCAAACGGCCAGACGCACCTTCTCGCGTGAACTTCCGAGAGATACTAACATTACTTAGCCTGTCGATATATCCATGTGCCGACCACATAGCATAGATATAATTTCGAACTAGGCGACCAACTGAGGTTTTCCGTCTCGCTCACTCATATTAGTACGTCAGCGAGAGTGAGGAGTATAGATGCCGCCGCATCTGTGTATTTTTTAATTTTATTTTCGCACACGCTTCCGGCAGGTCAAATGATTCATGACAGTTGACGCGTCTTGATTGTAGTGGTGAATTTATTCCGGATTTTAGAAAAATATTTCCTGCTCCCGATGAGTGCCTATTATTATAAATATATATTTTTTTTCAATACATAAATGTATTAAGGAGGAATACCTAAAATCTGAACCCTGTGTGTATTATATATTTACAGAGATATTTAAGTTATTACAAGCAATGTGTAGTCGATAGACGTCACCGGGGAGGAGAGGTTAAAATATCACCCAAATATAATAATAAACAACTCTGCCAACTACATTCGACATTTTGTTTTCAAATTTATTTCAGCTGCTTATATTCTTTGTAACATTAGATTATTATTTAAATAGCCTCACTTTGCTTTATTATATGTGCCCATAATCATGAAAGTGGTGTAAGTTGATAGTTTTGAGATATTCGAAGGTTAGTGTTTTGATGCTAGCGAAAAATCGTCGAAAGTGACAACTTTGCATTGCATAAAATGCGATTATTGAATTTTTTGAACGTATGTGATTTGAGATAAATGGATTACTCATTTTGTTTAAATTTCTTGACTTACGCTTTTTTTATAAATATGGGCAGATATATTTGATAACAAATGTCATTAATTTGTTGCTGTTCAATTTTTTAGGTGCCCCTGGGAGTTGGAGTCGCTTTTGCTGCTAAATACAAGGAGACTGGTGGAGTCTGTGTAGCTCTGTACGGAGACGGAGCCGCCAACCAGGGACAGATCTTTGAGGTCTACAACATGGCCAAGCTGTGGAACCTTCCCTGCATCTTCGTCTGCGAGAACAACGGCTACGGTGATCGAACAACTTCATATTGAGAGACCCCTACCAATGATTAAACAGTTAATAATTTCTGGCGCTGACCCGCCTTTGAAAACTATATTTTGATTATTTTTTATCAATTTTTACCATATCCGCTCCATATTTGAAGCATGTAGATACGGTAAATTGCCATTTTATAGTTTTGTAAGCTTAGATTGTCTTTTCCTTGTCCCAGAACACCTCTATACCCTGAGGGCCACATGGTAACAGCGAAAGAGCCCGTGAACTTGCATAGACTGCGGCTGTAGTACCAGATAAATATTTGAGTGTTCAGTAATCAGGGTTTTTTTAAGGAGATCGGATAATGAGCCCAACGCTTCCGAGGCCTAGGTATTTTTCATTGTACTTAAGTAGTGGCTCTACCCTATAGAGCAGAGCCCCGCAACCTTTTCTCATCTACGGCTCACCAAAGTACTTCTTTGGATTCTACGGCACACCAAAGTTCTCACCTTGAATACCACGGTACACCAAAAGCCAAAAATAGAAGGCTATACCATAGAGATGCCATATGAATGAGTGGATATATGGTTTTTATTTCTCTGTTAGAATTGTATAGTAATTATTGTTTGCATTTTACAGGAATGGGAACTAGTGCTGAGCGTGCTTCCGCCAGCACAACCTACTATACGCGTGGCGACTACGTGCCCGGCATCTGGGTGGATGGTATGGACGTTCTTGCCTCAAGGGAGGCGACGCGATTCGCCATTGACCACTGCACGTCAGGCAAAGGTACTTATTATTTAAATATTTTAAGATATTTCCAGATTTTTCACGTTTACATTCTATATAATGCCATAGAACATCTCTCTAGGCCAATGTTGTTTCGGTTATTATCATCGACTATAAATGAAAAAGTAAATACAAAATTGCTCATGTTTATATTCTTCTTATCAGTAATAGTATATAATTTGTAAATCAAATAACTAATACAGGAAATATTCTGATTAATTATAATGTCAACAGTATCACATAACTTTATATTTACATAAATCAACCTCGTTTTCCAATTTTATCATTTTTAAGTAATATTATATTATTGTTTGTATATTTTTTTAATCTCGCAACATCAAATGTAAAATAAACCTAAATATTACACAAAAAAAAAACAAATACATTAACTAATTTATTAAGTATCACATATATAACTGTTTGAAGACCGAGAATGCCACTCAAGTATGGCTTTTCTTTCGTCAGCGTCCATTATTTGAGTTTTTCATATTCTTCTTTAGGAATACTATCTTTTACCCATTGCCTCCCGCTTGTGTACACTTGTTGTTACAATTATTTGATGTATTCTTTTTATGATTATTACGAAAGTAATTGCATCTTACGAAGCTATATAAATGTATTGAACTCAACAAAGTCATCAACCCTGAAGAAGACCCCTGCAATGGCGGTCGAAATATCGGAGAGAAGAAATTCGCCACACATGGCTAAACCCAAAAGCCACATTATCATGTATTGCAGTGCTCCGAAACCTTTTCTCATCTACGGCACACCAAAGTACTTCTTTGGAATCTGCGGCACACCAAAGTTCTCACCTTGAATACCGCGGCACACCAAAAGCCAAAAATAGATATTAATTTGATCAATTTCACTTTTTTATTTCATTTAGAACTTAATAAAGCAAGTACCTCATTGTATGTCGACATAAATAGGCGATAGGCGCTATGAGCTTGAGGACCGTTGTAAAATTATTTATTTATAATATTGCCTTATTTGATCGCGGCACACCTGTATCGGCTTACGGCACACCGGTGTGCCGCGGCACACTGGTTGCGGAGCACTGATGTATTGAACTATGAAAAAAAAAATTGGCAATAATGCGTAGATAATTATCATCAAAATATTGATTTTAGTAAACTCAATTAATTAGGTCCATGAGATTTGACATTCGTCGTTCAAACACCGAGTATATCATAGAGATTGTTGCACAAGGCCGAGGGTCAAATGCATTTAGCAGACACACCTCTATAGGACAGGCCCAACTTTCCAAACTAAAGACACACGATGGGAAGATAACAACAAATCTTAATGATATACTGAAGGAAATAGAACATTTCTACGGGTTATTGTATTCATCTACGATGCCAGGTCCTAATGACAGATCTGCGGACGACAAGAGGGCTACTCTCACAAAGCACTGTTCTGAAGACATCCCAGATATAAGTATATTCGAAATTAAATCGGCCCTAAAACAACTTAAGAACAACAAAGCCCCTGGAGAAGACGGAATTACATCTGAGCTTCTGAAAGTAGGAGGAACCCCTCTGTTGAAAGAGCTTAAAAACTATTCAACAAGGTAATAGAACATGGAGAAACCCCGGCGACATGGAGTACGAGTATTGTGATATTGTTCTACAAAAAAGGGGATAAATCACTACTCAAAAACTACCGACCCATTTCCCTTCTTTCCCATGTGTATAAAGTATTCTCCAGAATTTTAACAAACAGGCGGACGGGTCGATTTGATGAATTTCAACCTCGAGAGCAAGCTGGGTTTAGGAAAGGCTTTAGTACAATTGATCATATCCACACGCTAAGACAAATCATTCAGAAAACCGAAGAATATAATCAGCCACTCTGCCTCGCCTTTGTAGACTATGAAAAGGCATTTGACTCAATCGAGACTTGGGCAGTGCTAGATTCACTACAACGCTGCAAAATAGACTATCGGTATATAGAGATAATAAAATCTCTTTACAAATCTGCAACAATGATGGTCCAGCTCCATGATAGCACTAACAATATTTCTATAAACAAAGGTGTTAGACAAGGAGATGTTATATCTCCAAAACTCTTCACAAACGCCCTAGAAGATATTTTTAAACTGCTATCCTGGACAAAATGTGGAATAAATATTAACGGAGAGTACATTTCTCACCTCCGATTTGCAGATGACATAGTGCTAATAGCCGAATCACCTGACAAGCTCCAAGACATGCTCTACAACCTCAATGAAGCGTCGAACAAAATTGGTCTGAAAATGAACATGGATAAAACAAAAGCCATGATTAATAGTCATATTTCACAGACCTTTGATCCTATTTCCATTGGAGGAACAGAAATAGAGGTTGTAAACGACTATACCTATCTGGGACAAGTAATACAACTAGGGCGAAATAACTTCTCAAAAGAAATCGACAGGCGCATACAACTGGGATGGGCAGCATTTGGAAAACTAAAGTATATTTTTAAAGCGAAAATTCCGCAATGCCTTAAAACTAAGGCGTTTAACCAATGCGTCCTCGCTGTATTAACTTATGGCGCAGAGACGTGGAATCTGACAGCAAGTCTTACCCATAAAATAAAAGTCACCCAGCGTGCTTTGGAGAGATCCATGCTCGGCGTGTCGCTAAAGGATAGAATCCGAAACGAGGAAATACGCAGAAGAACTCAAGTAGTGGATGCTACCCAACGAATAGGCACACTCAAGTGGCAATGCGCAGGACATATCTGTCGAAGAGACGACGGTCGATGGGGAAGAAAAGTATTGGAATGGCACCCAAGAACTGGCAAACGAAGCATTGGCCGACCCCCTACAAGATGGACTGACGATATAAGAAGAATAGCGGGAGTGACCTGGATGCAGAAGGCGGAGGATCGAAGAGGATGGAGACTCATGCGGGAGGCCTACGTTCAACAGTGGACGGACACAGGCTGATGATGATGATGATGAATTAATTAGGTCGAACATTTTATTTTTAATTTTAAAAACTATTTAAATGTTTTAGCTTTTGATTATTATAATGTATATAAAGGCCCTATTATAAAGTGAAATAATATTTAGTATGATAATATTTTTTAACTACAGCGTGCTGGGTTATATTTTTTTTCCTGTACACAAACGTATACAATGGGCATCTGCCAGGCAACATTGTGGATAATTGTCTCTATACACTCATTCCTAACTGTGATTCATGATTTTAATGATCCAAAGTTGTCATTATAACCAAAATGACAAAAATTCTTTAATTATACTCCGTGAATGGGTTAATGTTCTAAGGAACACATAAAAAATATATAACATATATATAAGCTAAACTTATATTTAATATAACTCCACAGCTTTCGAATGTTGCATTATGTTACTTCGCCTGTGCTTTTCTGTCCTTCATCAACATGCCTGACATGTTCAAAAAACTCAACATGGCATGAAAAATGGCCTCTTATTATGTCATGCATCAACTGACTTATTATAGGATGAATATCACTCACAAAATATATATGCAATTTGTGGCAAAATATAATTTTAGGTTTATTATTAATTTTAACAAGATCATTTTTGTTTTGTTAATAAAATAAAATAATGTTTCTAAATAAAATAAAACTGGCAGAAAATAGAGATTTAGTAATATTGATGATAACCTAGGTCGCTGGTGGCTGTCCTTGCGAGCCTTCCAAGACAAAAATATGTGGGAGAGCGACCTTGTTATAGACAGTATTACTCTTATTCCGCCCATTGTACACAACCCTTTATTTTTTAAGTTTTAATATTACAAAAAAAATGTAATGTGTTTCTTCGCTCCATATGTTGTAACGAAAAGAGTATTTTTTTTTTTATTAAAATCATAACTTCGGTTTAGGCATTAATGGATTAAAAAAGATTGAGCATAGATTTCTCCATGGCATATTGGGTGATGCTAAAAAAAAATGATATGATTTAATAGAAAAGATTACTTAATAAATACAAATTTCATTTACTCTCAAGGGCCCATGGTGATGGAGATGATGACCTACCGCTACTCGGGACACTCCATGTCCGACCCCGGCACCAGCTATCGCACCAGAGACGAGATCCAGGAGGTGCGCCAGACACGCGACCCCATCACCTCCTTCAAGGAGAAGATGCTCTCATCCGGCCTGGCCACCGCAGACGAGCTCAAGGTCAGCCAACAACAAATATATTATGCCGCTTCGTCTTTTCTTTTACTTTTTTTTATCAGAATCACACTGTTACATTTGAATTTTAAGAGAAATTTTTGCATGTCTCCTGATGTAACTTACTGTGATTCGAAGGATTGTTTAGTATTTGTAGTAGATTCTACAATAATGGAGTACATTCAAGTTAAATAAATTTATTTTTACAGTAAAATAAAATAAAAAATTCAACACATTTAGTCCGTGTTAACAATAATAATAATAACTGTGAATTTACATGTTATGACTACGCTACATTGAATATAGGCTCATATTCCTCACATGCAGGGTCAAGCTTTATAATTTTGCATATCAATTATTTATTATTATACTTATTCTAAGAGAAAAGGAAAATATTACATTCATTATTTCCTATTACTAATTTTTTATATAAAATTTTATCCTGAAATTATTGACTTCAGAATATTTAATCGATATGAATTACAAGTTACCATAGATTCACTTTATAGATGTACGGTTTCTTTTTGGCTTGAACTGTCCCATTATGTGGGGTCAGTATCTTTATTTTTACTAAATTTCTTTTGACATAAAATTAGAAAGTTATTATAGATACTTTATAAGAAATGATTTTTTTATGGTTAATTTACTTTTGATTTATGCTTGCAGTGTTTTTTTTCTTTTCATTGATTGGTATAAATAAATCGGGTGTCAAAATTGATCGCTTTCAGGTGCCGAATTGAGCTTCGCCTGTTCGCTGTTATGGAGGATTCGAACCAGTCGCAAGCGTCCTCTAAATGGACGGTGGCGTCTTTAATCATAACTTTTCGATTTGCAGAACGTCGAGGCCGAGGGGAAGACGGTGATCGACAATGCCCACAAAGCAGCGAAGGCTGACAAAGAGATCGGCCTTCCTGAACTATCCACGGATGTTTACGCTTCTTGCCTCGAACCCCTCATCCGCCACATCCTTCCTGACAATCCTCTAAAGCACGTCAACCAATCCAAGCCAAGGAATATGTAAAAACCAACGACGATAAGAAATTAATTTTCACTCACGACACATAAAGCTTAATCTTGTTTTTTTCAACGAAAAACCATTCTAGCTAGGCAACGTTCACACTACTCGATGTTCTTATGTTATTCATTGTGATGAATGAATTAGCCAGATGGGTAGCTTTATAAATTAACCAACTGGGACTTTTGATTGACATAACATTTCATTTTTGGAATGGAGAAAAATAAAGACTTCTCCATTGCGCAAATAAATCACAGTATATAACAATTGACATATAAACAATATACAGCAATTACCATTCTATATGACATTTCGTTTGCCAATTAATTAGTGAAAAATAAATGCTTGATGTGAGGTTATATTTCTTCAATTAATTAATGATAAAAATTAAATTTCAAAAAGTTATTTGTTGTAAATTTGTATCAATTGTTGAATATTTCTAAAACTCTTTATTGGTTTATTGAGTAAAAAAAATATTAGAAATAACAATCTTTCTATAAAATTTTAAAATCATACTGTATTATTAGTACATTTGGAAAGGAATGTTGATTTAGAATAGAATAAGATAAAAGCAAATGTGATATTTTTCACATGAAAAAAAACATATAGGCAAATATATTTTTGGTTACGGAAAGTAATTTATAGAATTATAGGTGCTTACAAAATATTTAAGGATTTTATAAAGCGACTGCAAAATATCAGTCTTTTAAGCCACATGCTCTTGTATTTTTGTTAAATTAAAAAAAGGTTTAAAAATTTAGTGTTGACTGAATTAGTAAAACTAATATTATCAATTAACATCCCCTTTACTTAAGGAAAGCCGACTTCACGTCGTCACAAAGACTTTTTCAGAAGCACATTGAGATATATTTAATTAAAACGTTTACAAACTTTCAGTCTGCTCGAGAAATGACACGTTGTTAACGCCTCGAGCAGACACAGACTGACGACTGGCAACCCAGTGCTCTTAGCCTGTGACACCTGGTCCCGCAGGTGGCGATCTACAGAATTATACCTGCCAAACAAGCAATGCATGTCCGACGAGCGAACAAAATATAAGACGAATTATCGTACATCGAGGCTTTCGGCACAAGCCTGTAAGGGCTATATCAAGCTGATATCACAATCTAAAAATAATCTCGGGGTCCCTGCTAGCGTATACCAATTATTTATAGAATCTCAAATTTTATACTAGAAGTATACTTTGTATAGATCGGTTATTTTTGTGTCTTGAGTGAAATAAATTTGATTGCCATTCAAATATTTGTCCGATAGTTTACACGAACAATAATAAATTAAGTAATATAAGTTATAAAAATAAAACAACTATTTAAGGCTATTTATTTATTTTTCAAAAGTCACAACTTAAACGAAATTCAAATACATTTTTTTCAATCGAAAATATGCTTTTTGAAATTCATCATCTACAAATTTAACATGATCATTCGCTTCTCTATAACCCAGTTGGCTTCAAAGAATATTTTCAAAATTTTACTAACAATTTTGAGTATTGATTTTTACGTTATCAGTAAATAATCATTTTCTGGATCATCTCCTATTACTATTCAAATAACTATACAGTCTACTTCTCTATTTGTGTTTTTATCTATGATAATGAGGGGAGATTCTCAGCCTAAGGTACTTCAAATATTTATGTGATTGTTGTTTTCTAATTGTTGTTTTAATTTCAATGCCTAACAAACTGAAATGTGGCTTACAAACTGCTTGTGATGGGCTTCGTAGCCTGTGTGTCTTACATAATATGTATTTATCCTCATTCGAGACCTGCCTCCCTTGTATCCATATTTGATGTTTTTTTTCATATTTTAAAATTTAAATAATTATATTATATATAATATTAATTATTTTCCAAAAATCGTCATTTTATTCTAATGACCTTGAATGAATTTCTTAATCGGTTTTTAGACAATCAATATAGATTTTAATATATTTCCAGTAAATATATATAAATTAATACTTACAGTTTTCGACTGTAATCCATTAGATTGTATATCCAGTAATATAAATATAGCTGTAATATGGCTGTAAATCCATGTAAAGCTTATGACCGCTATAGAAATTATACTCCGTGAATGGGTTAATGTTCTAAGAAACACATAAAAAATATATAAAAACATATATATAAGCTAAACTTATATTTAATATAACTCCATAGCTTTCGAATGTTGCATTATGTTACTTCGCCTGTGCTTTTCTGTCCTTCATCAACATGCCTGACATGTTCAAAAAACTCAACATGGCATGAAAAATGGCCTCTTATTACGTCATGCATCAACTGACTTATTATAGGATGAATATCACTCACGAAATATATATGCAATTTGTGGTAAAATATAATTTTATGTTTATTATTCACGTTAACAAGATCATTTTTGTTTTGCTTGGGTTTGCTAACAATCATCAAGGATACACACTCATCTAAATTTTCAATTCACGTTACAATACATTTTCCATGTTCTTTAAGTATAACTGCAAAAATAATTATTGCAGTTAATAATAACACAAAATACCGTCTAGCTTATTTAAACTATCAAATATACTCTTGAATACCTTTCAACTATGTATGCAATAAATTAGGTGGTATTTTACGATTGAAATACAGTAGTACCTCGACATTGAGCTTATTTCATTCCAAAACCTTGCTCGTATTTCAAATTACTCGTATTTCAAAGCAAATTTCCCCATTGAAATGAATAGCGAGCACAACTTATCAAAGATGCTTTGACAGCGAGAGCACTCTGATAACTGATTCTCTGACCGCGGCCGGGAGATTCACGCGGGAAAGCGTGACGTGCGGTTCGTGTGCAGCCGGCCGACCCGCTAAGCCGATTGCTCGTATCTCAAATTTTGCTCGTATTTCAAAGCTAAAAATCGCCCGCTCAACGGCTCGTATCTCAAAAAACTCGTATGTCAGGGTGCCACTGTGTGTGACTTTATTATAAAGCCATGTATTTCGTTTACATGTTAAGTTACGTAAATGTTATGTCTTTCAGGTTGGATGGTGGTTTGCTGCACAATGTTTACTAATTGTTTCTAAATCAATGAAAAATATTAATTCTATATTTGAGTTATTTTTGCAAAACGAAACCAAATATAAAAATAATGTCTTTCACCCGTGTATTGCACTGAATTGTATTTACATGTATTATATTCAATATCAAAAAATGCCCCTCACAATAGTAATTAACTGCACTTAATCAGTTATATATTTACATATAAAAATAATGTCCATTAACCATACGTATTTCAAATTAATCATGTTTATTTAAAATGTTTAGAATACATACCCTCGGTTGGTGTGAATTTGATTCCTCAGCCGTAAAAATGCCAGTCATAACCTATTAATTAAAATTAGTGGTAGACGAAACTGTGAAAACCACCCATTCATAGTAAATTCCTGTAATAATATTAATGATGCGTGAATCTCTGGCTGTAGTCTATAGCGTTGGCAGATTAACACCCCACATGCAGCGCTTAGCCATATAAACTATGGTAAGCGTCATAGAATTCCACAGATGAGACTTCAGAATGACTATTGCCATCTGTTGATATTCTCCTGTATGTGAAAAAAAAACATGCAAATTTTTGATATTTTTTATTCATAATTAAACAACCGCTATAGAGATATGTAAAATGTTCCTTAATTTTTTGTTACTACCCTCGTATAATCAAATTTTCTAATACCAAAAATCAAAATTATGCACATCATCTTATCAATCTTTTAATGTGTTACATTGTCTTATGGCAGTATGATTGTTTTGCAGGAAGCTGAAAGAGAAGTCAAGAATCTTACGGATGAAGCGGCAAAGAAGGCCAAGACTGACCCTGAAATTGGAATGTCGGAGATAGCGGCTGATATCTACTCCAAGTGCTACGAGCCCAACATTCGCAGCACGCTCCCAATCAATCCTTTCAAGCACACCAACATTGGCACCCCACAAAACCTGTAGAAAATACTCATTGAAAAATCACTAGAAAATACCTCTCTTGAATGTGCGGATCTTTCATCTGTCTTTGGAGAATGCTCATCAAGTCAATTAATGGCACAATCAAGTGTAATTTAATTGCAAGAACACCTTTCGTAAATGTTAACTAATTTATTTGTAGGTCTATTATTTTCAAGACAAAAAGTGGTTATTTACTACCCATTAATTCATTATATTTAAACGCGTTTTTTTTTAAATTGCCTTATTTTTATAGCTCCAGTGATGTATTATTAATTATTTATTTTAAAAGTAAGGTCAACCCCAGCTTCTAGAATAATTGTGTCATTGTTAAAAAAGAATGTGTTTTTTTTTATCCTTTGCCATTTCATTATATGTTCATATGTAGAGCCATTAAGGACATATCTATCTGTATTACAGATATTTTTATTTCTTTCCTGTAATATTACAATAGGCCATATTTCAATATCTGTTTTCCACTTTTGTAAGAATCATCTGATATAATTGAACTTACTTGCGATTGATATGACCTACAAAGATATATTAGTTAGAGCTTGCGAACATGTATATATAATGTTAATTTATTCTCCCATTAAAAATTATATTCGATCAAATTTGGTTGTCTTTGTGACTAGATTACTAGTTGGTGCAATTTAATATTTAAATAGTTGTTAACATAACCTGCAATAATACCATTGGAAAAAACACGTCTATTTCAAAATGGATTACTATTTTACCTGTATAACATGTATATAAGTGATGTCTTTGAGGCAAAAATAAATGTAATTTATAAAATTATTTAAAGAAATAGATTATTTTATTATATTTAAACTTTTATTTAATATCTAACGTGGAACTTTATTTTGAAATTGTGTGATAGATGATGACCTATTGAAAAAATGTTTACTGCTTGCTATGTAGGGTTACCTTTATCTTTTTTAATATTTTAGAATGCAAGCTGAGATATTATCATGGATTTTTACATACATTTGATTTAAAATATTGCTGAATCATGCTTTAGTGTATAAAGTGTACCTACTTTTTTATGTCTTAAAATTTTTGGTACTGAAGAACCGCAAAAGATCTGGAATGAGATATTAGTTTAATGATACTTATAAAATGCACAGTAAATTTTATCCAAAAAAATATATAATAAAAAAATATCAAAAATATTATATTTTCTACATATTCATTGATTCCTTTCTATCAATTTCCCATTTCTGCTTCCAAATAGAGGCATATGGTTAATGCAAAGGTCTGCTAATTCCAATGTTACGTAAAATGTTTATATTTTTTATGATCTTTTATGATAACCAAGGATTTGAAGAAAATATTTTATGTTCATATCACCTGGAGCATAAGGCTATTACAATGAAGTTTTTTTCCCATATTCAGAGCATATGGACACCACAAATTTCCGTTTCACAGATTGTTTATGCCTTGTCTCAGAACACCTGTGTACCTGGAGGTCCACATGGGAACATAGATGGTTCCCGGCGGCCTCCAGGGCAAGAGTCCGCGAACTTGCATAGACTGTCGCTGTAGTACCAGAGAAATATTTGGGTGTTCAATGTCAAGGTTTTTAAAGAGATTGGATGATCAGCCCGGCGCTCCCGAGTCCTGATTTTTTTTTATTTCGTCCTTAAGGGGTGGCTCATCCCTACCGGGGGCATGTAAAGAGCTTAGATTTAATTTAATTGATTTAAGAAAATCAAGCTTGGTGGGATGTGAACCAATGGCGTCTGAATGAGAAGCAAAATGCTTAACCACTGGACTATGCCGCCCGGCGAATTATATAGTTAGGGGCTGCTAAATTGAGGAATAATCAATTATTTAATAATGATGTGTAGAAGTTGTGTAGGGATTGAGGTGATTATGAGAAGTGTTCTGGTCTTAAGATTTAGATTGTATGAAAGGAAAATTGTGTGCCAGGAAAGTCTTTCTTCCCGTGGTATTAAAAATAGAACTAGATAAAACTGATTGTTCTGAGTTATTCAAGAATTTTGGCCTATGGTTATAAAATATTCATCTACAATATATTTCAAATTGTGTACTCAAAGGTAGCTTGTAAATAACCACCACAAATAAACTATGCAGTCTGAAGATGGGCTTACAAAATACATACAACAAAAATATATGTCTAATTGATTGTTTTTTTTTTTTGAAAATACAAACCTCAAAAAAAGTGTCAATTTGGCGCATGCTCTTCGTCTCGCTCGCTTGTATAATTGCTAGTGAAGGTAATTGAAAGATAGAGTATAATCTATGTTGTGCTCTTGTTTTCGCCCACTCTCAGTGATTTAAAATCAATTCTATCCATTGTGCCTGGTTAAAAATAGAATTAAATGTATGCCATATAAATGATTGACTTTTCAATTCAAACAAACTGTAAAAAGTTAGAAAATTAAATGAATTATTGTGAATTGAAAAGCGAAATTGAGGAGATGAACATACCATTTCATATGCAATGATAAGCAACTAATACTTGTTAAAAAATATTTTAAATATGGAAACAAAAAAATATATATTTTAATATACATTAATTTATATATTTTAATATACATTAATACCAGATAAATGTGTGATTTAGGCATCGTACTTCTTATCCATAGAAATGAAAATCCCTGTGAAAATACTCAACATAATACTAAGATTCAAATTTGGAACAAAATTTGAATTTTGTTTTTCGAATATCTGTTTTTTTCAGTTGTGTTCAATTGTTTCTCAACATTTAATCTTGAGATTTTTTAGTGAAAGAAAATTTAATAAGATAAATAAAATACGAACTATGCAAGGTGAATACAAAGACAATACATCAAATGAAACAATTATGTAAAAGAATAAAGGTTTGTATATTTTGATAATGTACCTAAAATATTCAAATTGAATGTTACATAAATAATCGAAGAATTCACAGAAAATAATATTGTGTAAACCTTTATTGAATAAAAGTAGAGTATCTTAATATAAAACAGTGGACATTAAGATTCACATTTAACAGATACAAACAGATAACCTTCATTATTCATTATATATAAAAAATAATAGTATAAAAACATCGAGACTTCAAAAATTTATTATGTGCTTGAGAGTACTCAGCTCTCATTATAAAGTATTAATGATGGTAGTGTAAAAAATAACTTAAAAGCGACTAAAAAGTCCACATATACTTAATTATCTTGATAATTAATATTCTAGAATAGTTATAAATGAGAATGTCTTTTCAAAATAATATAAATCACCCTTAATATTTCATAATATTTACTTGAAAATGATTACCCTTTCCCTTAGATGGCGAACACACAATCAATTAAATTGAACAATATTACGTATTGCAGGATGAACTGCGCATGCGCAATACTGTGCAACATGACTGATCATCTATGACTCGCCTTACTGTGCTAAGAAAAATATGCACAAAAAAATTTAAAGAAAAGAATAAAGAATATTCTCATAATTCAAATTTGAAACAATTCATTTTGTGCACATGTAATTACTATACAGCATTAAGACGCAGGTACATATTAATCATAAAAAGGGAAGTCAATATTAAAAAAAAAAATATAGAGAAAATTAGATTTTAAGTATAAAAAGGCCAACTATCAATAAAAGAAGTAAATTGAGGTAGATGAACAGTCTTAAGAATGGAATGTTCCTCATCAGTGTTGGAGGGTTTACACCTCAAAGAGCGGCATCGTGGCCAGCTTCTCCTTGACCTGCTCTGTGGTGTCATCGCACAGCAGCAGCGTGTGAGAGAAGCCCATGGTGACCTGCGTGACCTTGGTGCCTCCCATGCGGTTCACCTCGATAGGCTTAGCAGATGATTTGGTGAGATCGCCGAGTCCCAATTCCCCGTACGTGGGAGAAGCTCCCCAGGCGATGAGGCTCTCGTCGGCAGCAATGACGATGGAAGTGTTGCCCACACCGACACTGTGGATGTTCCATCCGGCTAAGTCTTGAACTGGCTTGGGATACATGTTGGCTTCTCCGGTACGTTTGGCTTGGCCGAAGAGGAACAATGCGCCCAGATCATTAATGGCAAGACTGTAAGTAGAGCCGCAGTACACGGAGCGCACTCGGCGACTCTGAGTGTCAAAGTATTTGATCAGGCGTGGAATCATCTCATCCTTGGGCTCGGCATGACCGAGACGACCGAAGCCGCCGAATCCCCAGCTGTAGGCGCGATTTTTAGCGTCCAATGCGACTGCGTGGTTTGAGCCGCAAGCGACATCGACGATTTCCACATTTTCTTGAGGGACAATGTTACCCTTGGCTTTTTCAATGAAAAGCCCTACACGCTTGGGTGTCGGTTCAAAGTGGAATGAGAGTTTACTGGCCGTTACGAAAAATTTCCCATCCGTGTTGTGACCCAGTTGGCCGTGCTCGGGGAGACCGAAGGAGTGAAGTCCTCCTTTAGAGTCCAAAATCATGGAGAAGTCGGCGCCGCAGGCGACCTTGATGATGGGCGCGCCCCTGTAATTGATCCTGGTGGGCACGAGCAGCTGCTGCTGGGTGACGCTGCCCACTCCGCACTGACCGTTGCGGTTGTCACCGCAAGCGTAAACGACGCCGTGATCCGTCAAGAATAAAGTATGATTGCGTCCGGTAGCCGCTCTGATAATGTTATGCTCCTTTAGAGCGGGGACTTCTTCAGGAATATCTTTGGTAATTACGTCCCCGAGGCCGAGCTGCCCGGAGTTGTTGCGACCGAAAGTCATGGCTTTTCCCTCGTCGGTCACGAGGACGGAATGCGCCGAATTGCAGCCGCTGACGACCAAACGATATCTCAAGTCGGTGAAGCGATGGAAAACATTGAGGTTGGGGTGAGTCCTAACGACTTTGTTAGTCTCACGCTTGCCGGTCAAATCCCACGAAACTTGTCCGGCGATCATGAGGACCCCGGACTCCTTGCAGATGGACTTGAGAAGCTCCTCGGGCAGCTTGATGTCTGGTTCGTTGTCGTCGGGCAGCTGCACCACTTGCTCGGGGACGCTATGCGTAGATTCATCGCTCTCGGAGTCGCTGCTGACCGGCCTCTTCTTGCGATTAGCCTTCTTGGCAGCTGGCGCCTTCGCTGTGGAAGCTCTCTTGCCATTTTTGCCGTTTCCTTGATCTGACATATCGATCTTTTATTTTTTCAATTATTGAAACCGGCACAAAGAATGAGTCCTACTGGGAACAGGTGATAGAAGTACCTACACTTAGGTATTTTTATATCATAGATGAAGATAATAACAAAAATGATGTTTATGCTTTTCTTTTAAAATTACATACCTATTTTAATTTATACATTTTAACATATAACCGCAAAATTGATTTTAATGCAAATTAAGGTTGAAAATGTAACGCTTTATTATTATTAAAAAAGAAAAATCAGTTTATCTTATCGCTCAAGAATTAAAAACGATAATTAAAACTTTTTTTTAAGGTTAATAATAAACAAAATACCGCACCAAATAATGATTATTTTGAAAATAATAATTATAATATGAATATTTTCAATATTATTATTCATTTATAAATACTTTTATTGTTGTTTCACTACAAAAATATAACCGCTTTTGCAAACTTTTTTTTGTTTGGTTTTACTAGAGTAGCAACATTTTGCATCAAAATATTTTGTATAAACATGACATTTTAGTTACCATATAGAGCTGACATTGCAGAAAGTAGGTTGTGCTATGTTAGACTTTTATTAAATATTTAATAACTTAATTCTATCAAATATGGATGTTGAATTCAAAAAGGAAGATCTGCTAATACAGATACGTGCGAAGTTACTTAAAGACCAAATCAAGCTGTGGCAGCCGCCTTATTACGAAGATAACATTGGATCTGTAGACAAAGAGATTGAGGTTAGGATATATATTATTTTTATGCAAGTGTTTATAATCATTCCATCGAATCTGACATGCGCTCGTTTTTTATTTCTTTGGTAATTTGAGTCGCAAGGTCAATTTAATTTACAGTTTACATTAACCCAACTGATTACATATTATTTTATTTGTTCATCATTTTTTTCCATATCTACTCTTTAGACAAAAAAAAATACGTTTTTTCTTTTGAATTATAAGTCTTAAATCAAGCTGATAACTTCAGAACAGTCTTAAGTTTTTTCAATAAATTTTTAAGTGTACTGGTAATGACTTCATTATGTTAAATTATTATCTCCATTGAATAGAGCAACAATAATACATTATTTCTGTATCAATAAATAAACAATTTATGCATAACCCTTATTTTTTAAATTATTAATCCATATTTATTTATTCTTATTGTCATCTAGTTTCTGTTAAATTATAATATATACAATAAAACTAATTATTTTGATTCGACTGATGTGCATTTAGAGTTAATAAGTAGTATTTTAAATAAAATACTAATAAAGTTAAAGTATGAGTGAAAAAAATTCGACTAAATTATTATAAATCAACATCGCTTTTAATTTACAATAAACTGATAACTTCATGGTATTGTGGCTTTTGGGTTTAGCCATGTGTGGCTAATTATTTCGTTCCATATTTCGACCGCCATTGCAGAGGTCTTATTCTGGGTTTATGACTTTGTGAACCCTGAAGAAGACCCCTGCAATGGCGGTCGACATATTGGAACAAGATAATTCTCCACACACGGCTTAGCCCAAATGCCACAATACCAAAGCTGGCCGTGAAAACCTAAGAAGTTATTTAAGATCACTTCATAATGTCTACATTTATTTTTTTCTAACATACATCAACTGTGTATGAGTGTTCATTTATTTATTTATTTATTTATTAACGGAATTGAGGTCCAAGTAGTACATATATTACACAAAATAATATAGATATGTTACAAATTTAAGATAAAATAAGAGGCAATATAATACAGAATAGAGACAGACAATGGCTATATTTATCATATATATTGACATTTAAAATTTAATTTCACACCCAGAATATAAGTTCCAAGGTACAAAAAAATAATACAAATAGAAGATAATAAAATAATAAAAGTAACATAAAATAAGAATACAAAACCATCGACAAAAGAGGAAAAGGATGTAAGAAAAGAATCGAGGTCTGCTGGTAGGCCATTTAGGAGCGCCATTGCCGTTGTACTAAATTGAGTGCTCGAGGCTCCACAAGTATCAACTGGGATCAAACACAATAGATGGCTACGAGCACGGGTGTACTTATCTGGAACATAGAAGTTAAAACATTCAAGAATCCCAGGATTCTGAATTGCACCGTGAAGGAGAAGAAATGAATGTTTGAGAGCAGCAATTTTCCTCCGGGACTCTAAATGATGGAAAGAAAGCATCCCTAGAAGAAAAAAAGTTGGGTAATATTCGGAATTGAATGAATTAAAGGGATAGTTACTGTAAATATAAAAATAAAGACGTCGGAGAATTTTTTTGTGAATTTTTTCGAGTATGATAATGGATTTGGATTTATTGGGATTCCAAACTAAGCTCCCATATTCTAGAACAGATAGAACAAGTGAAGAATAGAGGGTATGAAAAATTAGAGGGTTATGAAAGTGACTAGCTTGGCGGGTGATGAACCCGAGAAGTTTATTGGTGATTATTCATCTCATGTTCGATGAGTTTGCCAAAGAATTAAGTGAAGAGATGAAATGTGAAATTGTATTACAAATATATTAAGGATCAAGTCATATTTTATTATATATATATTAAGGCTTTTTATTT
Organism: Glossosoma conforme; assembly: GCA_022606575.1. NCBI lineage: Eukaryota > Metazoa > Arthropoda > Insecta > Trichoptera > Glossosomatidae > Glossosoma > Glossosoma conforme. The sequence goes on along the minus strand of JAGTXR010000021.1, from coordinate 1,915,656 downwards.
CAGACATTGGCCAGTAGATATTCTGAGGAGCTCTCTTTGTCGTGCGACACCGTCCTGTGTGCTCTGGTGGATCTTCAGAATCATGCGCTTCACCGAGCAAAGGCCAACGAGGAGTTCAAGGAGACGGGGCTTGCCTCACTGAGACTTAAGGTGCCCCCGAGGGAGGACGGCTCTAAACTGCTCAACTTGCAGATCACACTCGGAGTCACCGGCGATAGTCTGATTGGAGAGGTTGCAAATGCACTAGGACTCGAAAAAATAAGGTAAAAACATTAATATTTTTCAACACTTATTGGAAAAGTGCTCCTGCCCTTTGTATATTTTGTAGGTACTTAAAAATATTTATGCGCCTTTTTTTCTCTATCTGCGAAAAAATCTATATCTTTTCTCTGTCTTCATTTAACCCTTTGAATGTGATCGTAATCTCTTTCACGAGTTCTTTCTCTCTTTTACAAATAAACTAAGATGTTTTATTTTTAACCGAGAGTCTCACATATACTTTATTTCCAGAATAAAGCTTATTCATCAAGGACGAGTTATAAAGCATGAGACGTCCCTGGAGTCCCAGGGCATCAAAAACGGTGCTAATTTACTGGTGGTTGTATTAGCAGGTCTGTATATTAGCATATTTTTTTCACAAGTGATATATATTTAAAATTTTTCCATTCGTACATCCAATGAAGTTCCTTCGTCTCAAACTACGTTTGTACAATATCTTTTCTTTAACAATACAAATAGATACAATCCCGTAAAAACTTTAAGTCAATTGAGTAACTATCGTGTTTAATAGTGATTTTTTTGAACACTAAATTGTGAAATATTTTATTGATTTTTATTGTTAAGTATTTTATTTGAATGTAGGTAGTCCTAATGATCTCCGCAAGGAAGGTGACATGTATATGGAGATGCAGCACGTCCGCAGCGACGCCCAGCTGCTTTCTGAGAGCTCTGATGACCACCAGCACTATATGCAGGTTTGTAAAATAACTGCAACCAACTTAACCTTTAAACGCCCAGTGTTTTTTTTTACGGGACCACAGATTTGCGTCTTTCAATGCCCCAGGACAAGTGTTTATGGTTCATTTCACAATCGGATTACATTAATTTGTAATAATAGTATTAAAGTAAGTTCATGGAAGAATCTATTGTGCGACGAAACATGACAAACATTGGCCTGCTAGGGCATTGAACGACGCAAATTTGCGCGCCCGTATAGGACCACTGGGCGTTTAAAAGTTAATCAGTAAAAATCAAATATTTAGCCATTTTTGATTGAACGGCAATATAGTTTCAGAGTTGCCAGTATTTTAGTATTTTTAATTTTTTTAGTTGGAAGACCAGTCCGGCAATGCTTTGAATCTACCGGCCAGTGAGAAGAAAGCGCTAATGGTCGCCATGACGCTACACGAGCGAGGTCGTACAGCTCTCAAGCTAGGGAACCATCCATTAGCCCTTGTACTTTTGCTGGAAGCTGACAAATTATTCAGGTTTTTTTTTTATGTAAACACATACTCTAGAATACCGACAGATGGTGATAGTAATTCTAAAGTCTCATCTGTGGAATTAAATGATGCCTACCATGGTGCATATGCCTAAGCGCTGCATGTGGAGTGTTGATACGCCAACGTCATAGACTGCAGCCCGAGATTCATGCATCATCCTTATTATTACAGGAATTTACTATGAATGGGTGGTCTTCACGGGACGACTTTCGTCTACCACCATTTTTTAATTAATAGGCTATGACTGGCATTTTACAGGTCAGGAATCAAATTCACACCAACCGGAAGTATTTTAGAGCTCAGAAATAGTTTTGTTTTGTTTAATATCTGTCGGGGATTGAACCCACGACTTTTGACTTACAAAGCAAACATTTTGACCATTAAGCTATACCCGCCGGCTTTATCATTTCTAACGATAACAGATGAAATTCCTTATTATTCGATGACTAGGAGCTTTATGACACGAGCATAAAAACTGACTAAGCATCTTAAAAATGCATGAACCTAAGTTTTTATTTAACTTTGTAAACAAACAATGTATTTAAACTGCTTTTGTGTATTTTTCCATTGGAAGATTTCTTCCGTAAAAAAAAACACAAAAATACACGTATTATGTCTGTTCAAAAATGCATTTTTGAAGGGTTTTTATTGGATTAAGACATCTATCATCATCTCAAGTATTTATTCATAACTAAGTGTTACACTAACAACCATCTCGCATTTAGTAGTCTTTGTTTGAAAATGATGTCGACGCTTGCCGCACTGCAATTTAGTATTTTTTCCAGTGAGTGTAATGCTCAGATATTGAAGTCCGTTGACAACTACGCGCTGCTCAACCTTGACATTGCGTGGTGCTGCCTGTGCCTGCAGAGCATCACGTACATCCCCAACGCAGAGGCGAGGCTGACGCTCTGCGAAGAAAACTTCCACTCTAGCTACGGCCCCAACCTGGAGAGGGTCATCGCCCTTAAAGGAACCAGTGGTCAGACTATTATATATATATATAATATTCCTAATATTACATGCTTATGTGTCTTCAGATTAACATAAGATAGTAAATAATGTGTTAAAAAAGTTTTTTCACTTTAGTTTATTGTGTACTACATCATCACTAATTACATAAAATGGTTAATTATTAGAATATTTAATTAATTATTAATTAATTAATCAGAGTTTGATTTGGTTTATTATAGAAAACGAATATTACTATAATATTGTTACTACAATTTAAATTAATATAATATTGTAAAAGATAAATGCTTATGAAATATATGGCTAAAAAACGATAATTCTGAGAAGTACTTTATAACTGATGTCATTATTTTCATTGTAGAGAATGGTTAAATCGCAGGTGGTTGTCGAAAGTAATATCCCTGTTACTTAAGAAAAAAAAAGACTTCACTTCGCCGGTATAGTTATCGGCACCCGTGGTGAAGGGATGAGGAGCCGATGAACCACATAAAGACTTTCAGAAACACTTTGAGATATTTTTTCGACAGAGATTGACAAACTTTTGGTTACCGAGACAGCTATATGCTTTCAGACCCTAAGTTCAACTTGACTCGTGGTTGCGGTTGGAAGGCAACTGACGAATTACAGCGGCTGCTGCAGCGCAGCACCGTAACTAATGTAGTGGGCATTTTTGGAACTAATGTCGAACCAATGATAGACAGCCATGTATATTACTAATAACGCACCAGTGCCAAAACCTGGCAACACACAAACGTGTGTCTGACGAGCAAAAACGTCGCGAAAAAAAAGAGACGAATGATTGTATATCGAGGCTGTTCGGCACCTACCTGCAAGGGCTATATCGAGCTGATATCAAAAGCTAGAAGCAAGAATAGTAAGCAAGAATAGTAAGCAAGAATAGTAAGCAAGAATGTGAGGAAGTATTGAGAAAGGTCAAAAAGTCGTTATTTACACAGCCCTTGTCACTGAAAGGGATGGAGATGAATGATGGCCATAATAAAACCAGTAAGAAGAAGTGATGCTCGATCTTTCCTGTTGTCTTTATTTTGATTTTTATTTATTTTAGGAAATGAACAGGCTCTCTTTATGCGTCTGCACCTTCTCCAAGCCGTCGTGATGTATCACCAAAACAAGAGGGTGGCCGCTAAGGCCATGCTGGAGAGAGCTGAAAGAGAACTAAAAGTACTTAAAGTAAGTGTTTGATTGAATCTTTATAAGCCTGTATTGATCAGCCAAAATACTATATACAATATTATAAGTGGTCCGTAATCATCATAATTTCATATCTTAGGAGCTTAAAGAGATGGTAGCTGCTGTTAATACTCTTCTGTGGTGTAAGACATACTTTTTCCTGCTAGGTCAACTTCCATTTCTTTACCGAATGTTGTACGGAAGGCAGCCAAACTTTGTCTTTTGTCAAAAAGTTAGCTTAATGAATGAAGTAATGATTATTGAAGATGGCCTGTAGGGAGGCCGAAACATGTAATCATTAAAAATAAATGTGAATCGAAACCAAATATTTTTAATTTGTTAATTTTTTAATTTAAATTTATTTAAAATTATAAATACATATACTATACATAAAATTCTTTTTTCAACGCGTTAGTCAAGCACAAAAATAAGGCAGAAGTGCGAACCGCGGACCTTGAAACCAACTATGCCCAGGTATTCATACCGCTCGGCGAACTGCGGCTTGAATATATATGCGGAATGAATTAAGCTTGTGAATAAATGAAGACTGATAGAATAATAATAAAATATACATACTTTGAATATATACTAACCTATCGATGATAACAATGATATAAATACTAGTTTCAACGCAAGTCAATCTGGGCATAGTAATGGCGCAGTTCGCGGTATGAATACCTGGGCATAGTTGGTTTCCAAGGTCCACAATGTTCGCATCCCGCTTCTGCCGTTATTTTTGTGCTTGGATTATGTATAGTATATGTATATTTAAGTAATAATAATATTGTAATATAGTCAATGATCTATAAAAGTAGATTAGAATATTGAAATAATAAAATAATATTCTAAGGTAAAAAAAAAAAAAAAAATTCGTATATAATTATGCAGTTTCACCAAGTATTGTCAGTTGATAACAACATGTTTTGTAATACTATAAATATCGATATTATTTATTATAAACCTGCGTTTCGGGGAGCACCTAGAACATCGGTTATGAAATAAGATTATATGTATTACAATGATACAAATTATATTAAGTATTGTCAGTTGATAACTTTAAAGTTACTGTCAATATTTCATCCAGGCATATCATAGACTTTTTTCAATCTGTACTATTGACGGAAATAAACTCTAATTACAGCCCATATGAAAACGGATGGATTTGTGTTTTGAAGGTTGACGACACTTCCATGTGCCTCCTGTTGGAGATGGGCTACCGTCCCGGCGAGGCGAGGATGAACTTGCGAGCAGCCGAGGGAAACGTCGATCGCGCCGTGCAGCTCATCATCGAGAGCAGGAAGCAGAAAGCCGAGAGCCGGAAGAAAGCCAAAGACGAACAGTAAGACTCATTTTGTTTCAATGTATGATACCTCTCTAGAGTAGTGTTTTTACAATCATATTAAAGAAAAAAAAAGATTTTTAGAACAAGAAAATAGTTATAAACCACTTATCAATAAGGACAAGAGAAAAACGATTAATTTGATATTTCTTTATAATGTGTTGGTTATTAGTGACATCATATTGTTAATTTTACTAATTGATCATGAGAAGAGATGTAGTGTTGTGGTTTGTGAGCGTTTCGTGTAGGATGTTGCATCTCGAGGCCTGGAGCATGTCTGCGGTCCATTGAGAGCGTTGCGTTTGCGTGCTCTGGGAGCGCGCTGTGTTGCCACAATATCCTAGATTTACTTCCACATTAAAGTAAACGTGTATACTAGTTTGTAGCATATTTTAATTTCAATTTTGAAATTATATTATAAATCTTTCTACTGACACGTGACAAGTGTTAGAAAACATACAATATGTTTTCTCTTCAGATATATTTAATGTGAAATGTTTAATGCAAAATTATTTATCTAATGTCAAACAAAACATCTTGGGTGAAAGGTGGTATTTATTTCCGTATCTATTTTTTTATTTCACCTAAGCCCAGTAGTGTATTTAGTTCTTAATTTAAATTTATTATTTGTTTTATGTTCACAATATGATTGTTTTATTGCTATGTAAATACTTTATAAGTATACATTTAAAATAAATAAAAGAACTAAATTTAAAAAAAAAAAACAAAATCTCAAAGCATCAAATATCTGCCACTGCATACATACCTGTACCTTGTTATTATTAAGATAAGATTTTATTATCGTATGTAATGGGAGGTGTCAAATTGCCCTTTCAAACAAACATTCTTCTGCTGAAATATGATACTTAAAAGTTGCAAGCATTTAAAAAAAAATTCTCATATGATCAAAATTATTTAAACGTCAATGCAAAATAGAGCATTGTTCAAATCTATTAACTACAGGCGTCATTAGTTTTTCTAAATGTGATAAAAATGGAATCTAAAGTTTTCAAATCACTGCAACTTCAAGGACTAGCAACTTGCTTAATATCTTTGTTGTGTAATATCTTTTGTCCCTAGAGTGGATTAGATCCAGATTTTGGTTATATTGATTCACAAAGAAATATTATTTAAAATTCAAATGAAACAAGTAAATTTTCTCTCATTGTAATGTTCCATATAATGTTTTTAAAAACTTGATGGTTTTTTTTTCAGAGAGAGTCGAGCACTCGGTAAGTGCATAGACGGAAAGCAGTTTGTCTCCATGAACTTTGTGAGGATGTTAGAGGACATGGGGTACAGGAAAAACATCGCCATTTTAGCTCTGAAGAACAGCAACAACCACGTCTCCAATGCTATACAAATTATCTTGGAGCAACCACATTTGGTAAATCTCACAATATACTAATATTCAAAACATGATAAATTATATCACGATTCTTATATTTGCTTTCTTGTATTTTAATGGGAGGGAAAGTTTTTTTTTCTTTATATGCATTAATCTTGAATTTGCTTTTTTATTATTTTAGTTGAAAGAAGAAGACCTCCCGAGGAGTTTATCCAACATGGATATGCAGATTTCAGAAGACACCCTTGAAAAAGTAATGAATTAATTATTATATTTTCCATTATTTTATAAGTGCTTTTAATATCAGGGAGTATTAGACAGTTGCAATGGGCACATACATACTTCTGTATTTTTCAACAAGACAATTATTGCAAGAGTACTTAAATGAACCTTTAAACGCCCAGTGGTTTCCTTATGGGACCGCAGATTTGCGTCGTTCAATGCCCTACGGTCCCATACAGGAGTGCTTATGGTTTATTTCACAATCGGATTACATTAATTTGTAAAAATAGTATTAAAGTAAGTTCACGGAAGAATCTATTGTGTGACGAAACATTACAAACATTGGCCTGCTAGGGCATTGAACGATGCGAATTTGCGGTTCCATATGGGACCACTGAGCGTTTAAAGCTTAAAGCAACATATTCTTCAAGTTCTGGTCTCTCGTCATCCTGGAATATTACTTTAGAAATGTAGTATTAACTTGAATTAGTATTACAGTGTTGTGTGTCAGTTTATTTTCATTTAAACTATGAATTGCTGTATACGATTGTTCTAAATTGTATGAATGTTTGAATACAGCTGGTGGGCATTGGTTATGATCCTCGCATGGCCAAGGCGGCTCTCAAAGAAGCCAGCAACGACCTTCAGCAAGCCATCGAGATGCTGATGACTAACGGAGGAATTTGTGCCAATCTTAATGGTAATTATTTTATTAATAAAATATGATAGTTTTTGCAAGATGGACTGACGACAAAAGGAGAATAGCGGGAGTGACCTGGATGCGGAAGGCGGAGGATCGAAGAGGATGGAGACTCATGCGGGAGGCTTACGTTCAACAGTGGACGGATACAGGCTGATGATGATAATGATAGTTTTTGAGCTAGTACCTATACGTAATTTTTATTTTATTTTATTTTTCTTTAACACAGTAATTAAAAAAAAAACAGTACAAATGTGCCGTTTCATTTTCACCACATATTAATGAGAGATATTTGTTGTAGATTTGTATGTGTGTATCAATTTATAAAATATAAAATATTTTTTCTTAAAATGGGTGTATAAAATAATTTTGCTTGGAACAATAATTTAAAATATGTTTTTAATTATTTTTAAATTTAGATTTGGAAGACGATGCAGGTGGTCCATCCTGCAGTACCAGCAGTGGAGCCAGCTCCTCTAGTGCTATCGCCAAAAGATAAGAAAAGAAGTAGAGCAGATAAAGAAAAGGTATTTTTTTATTTTTTTATTTTTATTCATCAAATATAGTATCATTAAGGTTATCACCCGACAATACTTGGTGAAACTGCATAATTATAATTTAAAATTAATTTGAATTTATAAATTAGCAAATTAAAAATATTTAGTTTTGATTCACATTTATTGTAAACGATTACATATTATTACGGCCTGAAGATGGTCTCCAGGGAGGCCGAAACATGTAATCGTTTAAAATAAATGTGAATCAAAACTAAATATTTTAAATTTGCTAATTTTTAAATTCAAATTAATTTTAAATTATAAATATAGTATCAATATTCAAAAATAAATAAATATTGCTCCTTTATGACTCCATTTACCTTAATTATATTTTCTCTAGTCGGAATATTTTGCTACTAAGTAACTGGGCCTATGCTATTATACACAATAATAATGTCAACTCTTTTGCCATCCCTATCCTTGTTAAACTAAGAATGTATTTGCCAGTGATCTAAAACCTAAAATTTTTTTTTAGGTATTTTAGTGTTAACTTAAGTTATGTTTCTGAGTTACAATATTTTCAAGAATGGAATTTCAAAATAAACTTTATAATAAAAATATAAAATATTATTACATCCTTATTTATCAATTATATATATTATTATTGTAATGTCAGCTCAAAACACATTGCTTTCTGATTTCATTTTTTACCAACTGGTAATCCAGCATTTTCGAATCAAACAATAAAAAGGCATCGCCAACTGTCAGTATAACAATAAAACGTGTCATTTAGAATTTTTGAAATTTTTATTAGAATGGTAATTTCAATTGTTTTTTTTTTTTAATTTGAATGTTTTTTTTTCTTCCAAATGTCTGTTTACAGCAACGAGGTGCGCAGTGCGTTTGAACGTCTCTCTGAAGGGATTGACGGCCAGGAAGACGACTATCTTGATCTCAATTTGCAGCAGGAAGAAGAATTCCTCAACCAGTACAAGGCACTTCTGGAATAATCCACGTTAGTCATAATAAAACTGTGTTAAACTGTATAAATACATATAATCTTGTCAGAGATGCACTTATGAAAGACAATCACATTGTCGACTTCATTCCTCTATTTTTTACCATGAATTATTATGTATGAACTTGTAATACACTCCATAATATATTGAAGAGAAGACTTTAAAATACTCAATTCTCACTGTGCTAAAATGGAACATTGATTAATTATGTGTAAACCAAAATACAAACACTGAATCTAATTTATTTTCACATGGCCATTATGTAAAACTAATAGCCTTTTGATTTTCATTAAAAATGACTGTTTGAAATAAAATTTATTAATACCTCTAAATCAGGCAATAAGTATGGAATTTTTTTGAATTAATTAAATCACTCAATTCTTGATATGCTTAATGTAATTATACATTTTTATGCTTATTTTATGTAATACTTTCTCTGCCATATCTTCTCTAAAGGTGGAACATAAAGTTACCACAGTAACAACAATACGGAACTAAGCTGTCTGGACATTTGTGTTGCCAATGTTCCTCTGAGACAACTACTCTATAGAAGAGTATATAGATTTCATATTCAGAAGAAATTCAGCAAGATCTAGTGTTAGAACCTGCTGTGGTAGAGAGAAACATATATATAGGTTATATTTGTATATTTTTTTATTATATTTGATTAGTCTGATAATACAGCTATGAAAATATAATAATACTAGACTACTACTGTAGAAGACAAGGAAAAACAAATTACTGAAGAGCCATAATAAAGAGATGTGGAGAAGACCCATATTCTTGTACAACGTCATTGCTACTAACAATGCTCAGTCATGAACGACACATCTACCGAGATCATTATGCAACGACTGCTCTGTATGATACAAAATTGTTAATATATTTTTCTAATTCACTCTGATTTTTCATTTGTTAACTTTTGGGCACATTCTGGCATTATTTTTTAATGAATGTTACCGTCACATATTTAAATTTTAACAAACGCTTTTTGAAATTTAATGTTATAAAAATCAAATATATTTATTAAGAAAATAAGTGAATGTTGTAATTGTTATAGATATATATATCGGTGTTTAAAATATTTTTTCTTGGAGTGTTCTATTTGTGCCTTAATTTTGAATAAAAGACTGCCAAAAATTTAACAGTTGATTTTAATTTTTCTGACTTAACCCTTTCGTTACGGCTCGGTGGAATACAAATTATACTGTCTTAATGGCGTGAATTTTCCAACCATTTTTTTGCTTAAAACTAGTATTTGAAGCATAAATGTACTTATCTGACCTATTTTCATATATCACATTGGTTCTTCTATCCTATAGCTATTAGATGATGCATAAAAAACTATTATATTTAACAAACGTTCATTATGTAACTCTATACATGTGATGGCATTGACACATGTGGTTTACAGAAAAATCGCTCCTGTGGCGAAACCCTAACGATATTTATTTACATGCTTTACAGCATGGGTGGCCAACCATTTCAGCAGGCGGGCCAAATTTTGGAAATGAGATTTCCCATCGGGCCGCACAACAAAATTTCTTCTATAGGGTCCGTCATCTAACGTTTTTTTTTTCAACTAGTGCTTATTTCGTGAATGGTAACACTTAGCTCATATCTGATTTGACAGATAATTAGTTTTATCCTTCCGCTGAACGAATATGGTTCTGTAATGGTACCCTAAAACCCGTATAAATACAGATAAATTTGTATGCATATTGTTGCGGCGTGTTCGCTTTACCTACCATAGAAGAAATTGTCACGATAGTTGAATCAATGTACTGAGATACTTCCATAATATAGGATATGATACACACTATGCACGATGGAATGTTCTTTTGGTTGTTTTATGTACACTATTAAATCACCCTTGAGGTATATTTATACGAAAACAGCGCTACATACATCATCCTTATTATATATATTTTTTCATAATATGCTCCATGGGCCATAAGCAGACACCCCGCGGGCCATGGTTTAGCCACCCTTGCTTTACAGATTCCTGTAAAGAATACATGTAGGCCTACGATGGGCATATTTATTCATAGGCCAATTTGCATACAATGGACCTCACATTTATAAATCCCCATTAGTGATATTTTTTATACAAGTCACTAATTCTATATCGGAAAGACAGCATCTCACAAATTAAAAAAAAATCACACAAATTTCATTTTTATATCTTTGTTTTTTTAAATTCTTATTCATCATCAGCCTGTATCCGTCCACTGTTGAACGTAAGCCTCCCGCATGAGTCTCCATCCTCTTCGATCCTCTGCCTTCCGCATCCCGGTCACTCCCGCTATTCTCCTTATGTCGTCAGTCCATCTTGCAGGAGGTCGGCCAATGCTTCGTTTGCCAGTTCTTAGGCGCGCCATTCCAATACTTTTCTTCCCCATCGACCGTCGTCTCTTTGACAGATATGTCCTGCCCATTGCCACTTGAGTGTGCCTATTCGTTGGGTAACCTCCACTACTAGAGTTCTTCTGCGGATATCCTCGTTTCGGATTCTATCTTTTAGGGACACTCCTAGCATGAATCTCTTTAGCATGCTGGGTGACCTTTACTTTACGGGTACGACTGGCTGTTAGATTCCAAGTCTCTGCGCCATAAGTTAATACAGGGAGGATGGATTGGTTAAACGCCTTAGTTTTAAGACATTGCAGAATTTTCGCTTTAAAAATGTACTTTAGTTTTCCAAATGCAGCATTTGGAAAACTAAAGTACATTTTTAAAGTGAAAATTCTGCAATGTCTTAAAACTAAGGCGTTTAACACGTTCCACGCCACGTAGGTCACCGGTGACCTACGCTGTTGTTGAAAAGGGCACCCTGTAGGTTACCGGTGACCTACGTTTTTTTTTTCGAACAAACAGTCCCTGTACGCCAGCGGTTACATTTCAATGGAATTATATTGAATGTGACCTATATGGCGCCTCTGAGTCGAATGTATTAAAAACATTACGTTGGCGTTAAACGTGTTAATCAATGCATCCTCCCTGTATTAACTTATGGCGCAGAGACTTTGATTCTAACAGCAAGTCTTACCCATAAAATAAAGGTCACCCAGCGTGCTATAGAGAGATTCATGCTAGGAGTACATTTTAATTCTTATAATTTGTTTTAAAGCAATTTATTTATATTACCAGATATTGGGTGGCATCTATTTGATGTTGTTGATACAAAAAAAGAAGAAGAACCATTGTTTTGTTATCATAGAGGTACCTATTAATATGCGACCGAACTTTCATGTATCCACATATCGTATTATAATTTGTAAAACTGTGGATGAGAAATTGTTGTGACAAGCTTAACACAAAGATTAAAACGAAAGATAAAGTGTTGGTTGAAAATATTTTAGCTTTATTCGATTAAGGATTAAAGTATTACATAATATACTTACACTCATATTAATTGGATAAAAAATATGTTAAGTTCTATAAAAATAAAATTACTTCTTTATATTATTAAATCAGTCTTAAGCATTAAAATGTATCATAACGATTTTGTAACAATAATTTCCACAAACATGACATCATTCTTGATGTATTCGAGCTTATCTAAGCTTGTGTGGGGTATAAATACATACTGCCGCTTGATATTGGCATCCAGGATCTTTTTTTCTCTATCACTAGCCGAAAGATTCTCCTGGCTTTTTCTTCTATCGCTCGACCTGGATGAATCACTGTCCACTGGTGCTTTAAAATCTTCATCAGTTTCTTTTTTTTTCACTGGTAATACTTTTACTATATCCATAGCCTAGAATAAAAAAATCGAAAATTATTAAGTACCTACATTATTCAGTGACTTAAAAATACAAGAGGGATTATCTGTGTGCAAGCCTTTATGGTTTAGTTATAAGCACATATTGAGAAATGTGATTAAGTTACAAATACATCGTTCAAAATCGAATGTGAAGCATCACATTCGATTTGTTTAGCAAAACAATATTTATTTTTTAAATGATCAATACACTTATTTACAAATGATTTAAGAAGATTGATTTAAATTTTTTTTTTTTGGGATTTTTCAAAAAGAATCATTGTGTTTTGTTTTTGTGTAAATGAGCCATAAAATTATGTATTTAGCATCTTTATATATAATAATATAGACTTACAATAGTTTTGATGGTTATAAGTCACATTGTTTGCGGTTTTCCTCATCCTCCTTGACTAATCACTTGAAAGAATATTAGTATATTTTTACATTACCTGTGCTTTTTTGACAGCCTGATCTTTGATGACGATATTTGCAACAAGAGATGCCGGCCACTGCAGAAGGGGATCGTAGTCTCCTGGTATCAGGAACACAGAGGCAGTTATGTGTCTGCCGCGCCATTTTCCGATGCCGTTTAGGTACAACTCTGCCTGGATAAACACATCTTTATTAGGGAAGGAAAGTACGTACTAAATATTATTCATTAAGCACCTACCTACGGAGCTTTAAAAATGTATTAGAATACATTATGATAAATTATATATCCTTGGAAATTCCAACAATTTAAAATTATATATAATTGATATCCTAAATGTAATGATTGTATACATTTAAAAAAAAATAAAAAATATCGCCCTTTTTCGGTATATTTTAAATTTATTCGATATTAACCCCTTGTTATAACATATTGACAGATCACCAATGGGTTCAATTAAACTTAAGAGGTAATGTGATTTATGTAAGTATCAGACTTTTTAGCAAAACATTCTTCTTCTTTAGCGTCACCATTTTCCATCATCTGGGGTTGGCTCTCCTTGTGCACATTCGCCATGTCTGTCTAAAGGGACGCCCTAACGCTTATCATTTTTATCGTGCATCATGTTTTTTTTTACTATTTAGTAGAACATTCATTTTATTAAACCCATTATTATATTTTAATAAATGTAATGGTGTTGCCATAGTGTATTATTACCTGTAAAGTATATCCATATTTACTTGATAAAAATATTGGACTTATTAGCACTGATTCATTATCGATGCAATCTTTAAGTTTTTCTTCAACTTTATCAATTCTCCAAATAAGGTGACCTGAAAATTATAAATGAAAAGGTATTTATTTCACTTGTATTATATTATTGTCACGGTAAGTGTTTTTAATTAATTTAATATTCAACTGGTTTTTTTAAATAATATTTTTGAATCATTATTTATACCTGAATTATCGCATGCACTGTTGAAGTTGTTATTAATTTCTCTTGTCATGGATGTAAATCTTTCTCTTTGCAGTGATACAAGAGAGCTTTTTAATTCGCTTATTTCTTTGTTCATCAATTCAATCTTAACGCTGTCTTCTTCCACTATCGCTTTTACATTTTTTGATTCACAATGCAACAATTGGTATTTAGATATATCATCAGAATGAAGTTGCAGCTTGTTAAGGATAAGTTCTTGCGAGGATTCAATGTCTTGAAGATTTCGATTGCTCGCCGTTATTCCTTCCGAAATTCTCATTTCTATTCGTCCCATGTCTTGCCCCAGAAGTGTCATCTGTTCATTTGTTATCTGTCTGCCATTAATAATGTCGTTTTTAATGTCTTCCACATCGATTTCTAATAATAAATAAATAATAGTGAACATCACAGCATTTAAATCATTTTATTGTTACAATAACACAATTTAAATATGTATATTTAAAACAATTTCATACCTAATTTATGAACACTTCTTAGCCTTCCATCTTGTCCATTCAAAATAAGTTCTAAATGGCTTCTTTCTATTTGTTCTCTTTCTATTAATGTTTGCAAACTATCTAAGCGTAATTCTAGTTGTGTCGTTATATCAGTTATGTCCTATAATACAATTATCATTTTATTAATTCAGTAATCTTTTCCACGGTCCCTAAATATACATGAATCCTATTGAATTTTCAAATACAACTCAAGATATTAAATAGGAGCACATTATTATGTAGGTATGTGATATTGATGATATCAAAACATTCAAATTAAAAAAATAAAATAGTTAGTTGTCTTACTGGAGAGCTCTCTTTATATGATTTCAAATCTTCTCTAATTTGCGATATTACAGAATTCTTCTGCATCGATTCTTCTTCGATAGTTTTGCGAAGTGTTGCTATCGTTGCCAATAATATTTGATTTCTTTCCTCCGACAAATTGTACTGTCTTTTCATTTTATTTATTTCAGTTTTCAGTTGCACCCTTTGGTTTTTCTCATCCTCCAAATATAATCTGAAAATATATTGACATTATTGAAAAACATTTATAGAATTTTCTTACATAAATATGTTGTTTGTTTACGTTGAAAAAATAAAGGTGGTTTGCTATTTAACTGGTATGAACAGTATGTGAAGAGAATTTCAATGACTCGATTAGTGTGGTAAATTATTTATTTACGGAAATCACTAATAGTAGGTAGGTAAATTAGTTACGTAGGTATATATTCATATGGCTACTATGTATGTAATTACTATCCAATACCACATTTGTATATTGATTACTTTTGTTAAAGTAAAATCTCATTTTTCTCTGAAGTTGACATATATACACATAGTTATAATAAAATAGCATTTTAAAAATGTACTTTTTCATCACGATTTTTGCAATTAGTGCTCATAAAATTTGAGTGAATTCATTTTTGCGTGGTTCGTAGCCGGGTAAAGGGATTTTTTTTTCCATAATGTTTGTTACAATTTTTTTCTTTAAATGTTCTGCCCTTTTCTAGGTTTCAAAACGTTGACGTATGCAAAATGAAAAGTACCTTAGCTGCATCATTTCTTTTGCGATGCTATGTGTGTCTTCCACACTTGATAAAGGCCTGTCTCTGCGCTGCATAGGTTCCCTAGCAATGGGTCTCGAATAAGTACTGTCCAGTAAGTAACCGTCAGGTTGAGAATATGTGTTTTGTTGGGAGTTTGTATTGTACTTCGTTTGTGAGTTCGGCAGTAAATGTAAATTGTGTTGAGATTGGGCACTGGGCAATGAATTAGTGTTTGGCAATGAGTTAATGCTTGGTTGTGAATACTTATTTGGTTGTGAGTGAGCATTATGCATTGGTTGTGAGTTCGGTTGTATATGTAGATTGTGTTGCGAATGTGCATTGGGCAATGAGTTAGTGCCATGTATCGATTGCCTCGATAACAACTGATTAATTCGTTGTGAGTTAGCGTTTTGCTGCAAGTGATTGTCGGGTGGTGGATAAGTATTGGGCACTGAGTAAGATTTGGGGTTTGAATAAGTGTTTGGTTGTTTTCCTGAGCATGAAGCTTCGTGTTCTTGGAGTTGAGGTCTTTGTAACCAGGCGCCGCATTTTCGAGAACATTCTACGAGCATGCTCCGACATTGTTTTATGTGCCACTGAAAATGTTAAATTGTTATGTTAACATAAGATAATTATTGAAAAGCATGAAAACTATTTAAAATATTGAAAATTTAGTAAGTTAATTTGTGGTTTAAATGCATTTAAATATATAAAAACATGTAGATAAACATTTGTAAAAAAATATCACGTTTAAATGTGTCCAAAAATGAAATACTATTTTCGAATATTATTTCCATTCAAATATTTATCATTGTTTCCTTTTTAAATCAGAATTAATGTAGGTACGAACAATTTTTTATATGCATGTGGTAATAAATTAATTAAATCAATATGAAGGTTCAAATTATTATAACGATTCGAAAAATATATTGTATATTTTCTACAATCAGGATATCCATAAATATCAGAATACCGGCAATAGATATGTTTCACATTTCATACATAAATTATAGTCCTATGTAAGTAAACTAAATTTGAAAAATTGAATTTCATGAAAAAGATTCATAGGTTCTCTAAAATTGTTAAGTCTTTTTAAATTTTAGCAAGTAAAAAAACGATGTTTGGGCTATTTTAGAAATAAAAAACGAAAATTTGACCTTGTTATGGTCATGTTTTACTACAAATAAATTGCATGAATCAATATTATTTTGCTTGCAGTTTATTTTCTTTATACGATTATCTGAATCGTATCAGATTCTTATTTTATTAACACAGAATAATGGCAATCCGAGTTAAGTATAAACGTTTAGATAAACTTATCTTGTTCGTGAAATAGAAAATTCAAGTCTAGAAAATATTTCATCGGAAACAATATATTAGCGTATTTAATTTATTCCATGACACACATTTAAACTGCGGCGACTGTCGCAAAAGAAAAACACGCGCGAGGAAAACTCTAAACAAATTTATCTCGCAACTGTATGCATGCAAACATTAGCGTTCATCGATTTTATGAGAGAACCAATTCAATATAAACTCTATAACAAATTTTCTTATCAGATGTTGATTAAAAGTTATATGCGGTGATTTAAAAGTATTATTTTATTATAATACCGATATGTCTTATAATATATTTTGATATACTCGTAAAAATACACACAGTATATAAAAGCGAAGTCTTAAAATATAATGAACGACACGTTGTTTTAAAAGCGTAAATTTAGGGATATTTTACAAATGTGTGTTAAATCTCCATCAATGGTATTATTAATAAGTTTCTTATAAGGTTTATTGTAAATAATAATGAATGCATAATATTAATTCATCAATATGAATTGAATAAGCACTATTCATTGCAATTTTAAATATTCACAATCATTTTAAATATATGATAATGGGTAAAGTAATCAAATGTAATCAAACAATTACGAATAATCGGAAACGTATTTACCTGTAGTAGTTTCGAATTTTCGAACGCCTCGTTACAAAAATAACACACGACGCTTGTACTCAACGCATTACTTTTGGAAACATCTGTGTTTGCGAACCCGTTCATTTTCCTTCCGCACGATCACAAAGGACACGTTTTTTTTAAATTAATCACCTTGCAGCAGCGAATTAAGAAAACGTTTTTCGTTGTTGGCTCACCGCGTATGGTGATAACACTTGCTCCATGGGCGGAGCTCTTATCAGCGAATGGCTCTGACAATTTATCTATTTGCTAGCTGTTGTGTTTCAGCAAAGAACGTAACAGAGACGGCTCGAGTGTAATCCAATAAATTCACGTTGATATGCCGGTGACTCACACGTTCCGTACATAATATAATATTATTATGTACAGATTTATGATTTTAATACTTTATATTTACCTGCATCGACATTTTTATAAGCTCCATGGAATGCATCGAGGTTAGCCGATAAAACTTACCTAACGATGAAATGTCGTTTACTTTTTTATACAATAGATTTTCATGTATGTACACACAAAATTTATTGTTAAGATTAAAAAAAATACATATTTAAAAGGGCAAGCCTGTATTTGCACTTATTTACATTTGATGAATGTGTTCAGCTTTAAATAATTACACGCACACTTCGCTTACATAATCGTAATACATTAAAAGTACTTACTTAAATATATGCACATGTGTTTTTCCAGCTCAAGGTCGAATAATTTACATATTTAAAAAAATCCTTTGAAGGAAGTGTCCTGTGGCGGCCTTTGATTGATCAATTGTACCGATTTCGGTATCTATGTCTTGTCTATTAATGTTTGCCTTGTATTTCTCATATATGTCGTTAGAATCACTATCACCAGAGGTCGCTTCAAATACTATTGGTAAGGTAAGGTAACATCAAGGTGGGAATTGAGCAGGCTCTATATAAGCAGATGACCATACGAACCAGATCTCTTCTCTCTTCATTCTCGACCGCCTCCGTAACCTGATCAATCAACTAGCCGCCTGCCGGAGAAATCACTGTGTTACGTAGCCGCCCGACGACCAATCAAGTTACACCTACCTACTAGTAACCTTTCATTATTCTAAAAATCACTTCTAGAACTTGCTAGTTAATAAAATCTCGTTAAATCAGTCAACTCAAGTTTAATGTAAATATTCTGTTAACTTTTCTACCTTTAAAACCGCTTAAATATTAAGCTTACTTACTGACATTAAATTCTCCGTGACATAATACTATTCTTATTTCTTTTCTATGTTCGGAATATCTGTGTATATCCATTGATCTCTTCCAAACACGCATAGCAATTCCTTCTCAGCAATCCACAGATCACAACACTTACACACACACCCACATTCCAAATATATATTTTTCTTCATTATTACGAGTAAGGAAGCTTTTGTCGTATTAGACAAATTTAATAAGTGTTTATTATATATTTTTTTGTTTAATATTTTCGAAAAATTACTTATTTTTAAGTTTATTAACTAATTTAATCTTAATTTTAAATAACAAAATAAAAATCCGCCACTGGTTCAGTATCACCATCACCATTTTTAATCTCTTCACAATCGCCACTCAAAATTAAAGGAAACATTAAAATATATAGAAGAGATAATTTTCCCATTTTTGATTGCTATATAAATAAAATACTATGACTTTTTTATTTGCATAAAAAAATACCATTCATAGGTAATCATGACTCGCCTGCAAGGGCAGCCTATCATTACCATCTTATCCATTATCTCGCAGAGATAATAATTTTAATGATAACAATTATCTTTTATACTGTGTAGGTATCCCCATTATTTTCAGGGCTAAAGGTAAAACTTAGCTAACAAAATACTTACCAATAAGAGTATTCAAACTACCAAACACAATTAAATTTTCTTGTGACTTTTATCTCAAATTGTTGTTCTGTTTTTTAGGTATTGCAGAGTTCTAGATTTAAACAAATAGGTATTTAAGCTTTAGGTATCAGATGTAGCTTATAAAACATGATTATATTTGAATTTGAAACACAAATGAACAGTAGAAAGTGTTAAGATTTCATTTGTTAACATCAGCCTAGCTGAGATTTCGGCTTGCAAAGAAGAAATGATCAGTTATATGATAGGGAAGACACTAAAGAATCTAACTAGAGAATAAGTCTCATACTTAGGAGTGCATTTGAGAGCCAGCGTTACTGATGAGTTTGTGTGGTTGGACTCTGTGTGGTTTCCCAAGATATTTGTTAAAAAATCTATGTTAACATTTTCGTAATAGATCACTTTATAAGTTTCTTTTATCTGAGACTGTTATTCTACTAGAGATTTGTTTAATGACAAGCGTTTGTTCTCTCGTTGGACATGTATGTGTCGCCATTTTGGTTGTTTATGTCGTGTCATCGGGGCGCCGTTAGATCAGTAAATGGCTGTCTGTCATTGGCGCTCCATTAGTTCTCTAAATCACCACTGGTTGAATTTCGGTGCTGGGTGTCATCGACCACGGGCGCCCGGTGGCCAGTAATTAGTTGTGCGCCGTCCGCGACGAGTAGCGAGTGTGATCGGTCTGGGGCCTGAAGCAAGCAAGCTCCGCCCCGGACCAAAAGTTTGTCAAGTTGATCTAAAATATATGTGCTTCTGAAAAAGTCTGTGTGTTGCTAATATGCACCTCATCTGTCCACCAAATGTCTTAATAAGGATCCCAGCGACGTGGAGTCGTTTTTTCCTTAACTAAAGGGGATGTTAAATATATGAATATGTGTTTTATCTCTTAGTTTGAATCCGTAATTATGTTTTAGCCTCATAGCCCAACCACCCCTTCTTCGCACCCCAGCTTTAGCACTTTGTTTCTCAGCCGGAGAATATGCGGCACCAGTATGGGGTCGATCAGCCCATTGTAATCAAGTGGATACTGCTCTGAATGATGAATGCAGAGTCGTCACAGGCTGCCTCAAACCAACACCCATTTCAAAACTATACCCCTTGGCTGGTATCGCGTCACCAAACATAAGACGCAAAGTCATATGCGCCGAAAAAAAGGGTAAGACAATCAGCCAACCGTCCCACTGCTTGTATAATCAGATACCCCCAACACCCAGACTGAAGTCACGAAGCAGCTTTCTGAGATCCACACAACCTCTCACATCCGGCCCTGAAAATGAGGAACTCCAGCTCTGGCAACAAATCGCATCAGAGGATTTCATTACTCCAAAGGAAGGCCTCCCAACTGGCAAGAACCTTGACTGGCGGACCTGGAAATCCCTGAACAGATTAAGAACCGGAGTTTGTAGAACAAAGGACAACCTCGAGCGGTGTTGTATGGTTCGGCAGGGGGAGTCACTATTGTGCAACTGTGGAGACCTGCAGACCGCCTCACACCCAAGATCCTGTTCCATGTGCCCAAAAAGCTGCACATCTTAAGACCTAATGCTGGGCAACACACGGGTTATCGATGTTGCCAGATACTGGGCAAAAATAATTTGAATCTGCTGACACGAAGAAGAAGAGCCTCATTAAGAGACTCACATTACTAATCTGTGGTGTACTAAATTAGGAGTGGACATGGCATTAAAAGTTTAATTATTAGAAAGGAAGAAGAAAAGTTACTTTACTCAGCTAGTTTTCTAAAAACGCGTCAAAAATACATTATTAAGAAAATGTACAGTTGTGTTGCGTTTAAATACATTTTATTTTATTTTTATATAATAAAAAGTATAATGAATCATTATTTTTATACAAATGGAGAACTTTTAGTTGTTTGTTTTCAATTTATAACTTATCGATTCTTCAAATTCTAGAAATTTTTATCTTCAAAGGTACAGACACATAGAGCTACATTATTTTGAATTTACAAATATGCACAAAACAAAATTTAGAGTTGAAATGTATGGATAGAAACAAAAATATAGGGTCCGCCATCTGACGTTTTTTTTAAACTAGTGCTTATTTCGTGAATGGTATCACTTAGCTCATGTCTGATTTGACAGATAATTAGTTTTATTTGTCCGATGAACGAATATGGTTGTGTATACGCTTGAACAACGCTGGAAAATATTGCGACATTACTTTGAAAATCATGCTACTGTCCGCCATCTAACATTTTTTTTTTCAACTAGTGCTTATTTCGTGAATGGTAACACTTAGCTCATGTCTGATTTGACAGATAATTAGTTTTATTTGTCCGATGAACGAATATGGTTGTGTATACGCTTGAACAACGCTGGAAAATATTACTTTATTCACGAAAATCATGCTACTGTCCGCCATCTAACATTTTTTTTTTTCAACTAGTGCTTATTTCGTGAATGGTAACATAGCTCATGTCTGATTCGACAAATAATTAGTTTTATCCTTCCGCTAAACGAATATGGTTGTGTATACGCTTGAACAACGCTGGGAAATATTATGACATTTTTGAAAATCAGGCCATTTTTCTTCGAAAATGAGCGATTCTTCAAAATGGCGATCTACAAATTTTTTGTTCACAAAAATTGAAGAGGAGAATATTGGCAGCATTTGGTTTTTTCAGGACGGCGCTATGCACAAAACCAAATTTAGAGTTGAAATGTATGGATAAAAAAAATATAAGGAAATAAAAAATAACAAGCTTTATTATGTGAATACTTGATCAAAATTGTCACTTACATTAATCATTATTTAATGTATTGTTTAATTTTGGCTTAATAAAAAATAATAGTTTTATGTTTAATGTTGTTATCCCTTTAGATACGGCGTGCCTATATATCGGCACAACATTTTATGTCGCTAGAGTGCGGCGTGTCGATATATAGCCAAGGCCATACAAAACCGTTCGCTCTGTGTAACTATACAAAACTTGGTATACACATGGGGAATGAGTGTCCTTGGATAATTACTCGATGCGGCGTGTCTATATATCGGCATGATACTTTATGTCACTAGAGTGCAGCGCGCCGATATATAGGCAAGGCCATAGAGTTTTATTAAAAAAATATATAGTTTGTTTTAATTGATGGTTAATTAATTAAGAGGGTTAAAATAAAAAATAAATGGATATAGTTGTGTACATATGCATACATATGCATAAAATAATAAATCGTCATAAAAATAAAAAATATTATTTTATTTTTCCATGGATTATTGACACTTCTTATGGAACAATGATAAAAACAATAGCCAAATGATAAAAACAATAAGGGGTTTAATAATAACTATGAAAAAAAAGATACCTGTATTTTTAAATGAATATTTTCCTTGAAATGTTATATCACACATTTTTTCTTTTTTAAAAAACACATTTATTTCATAATGTCTCAATTTAAAATGATATATCATCGTTGTAAGTCTAAAAATGCACATTTGTTTCATGTCAAATTAACAGACCACATGTTATATCAATTAACAGATCACAATAGGTTTAAGTGTTTGTTTA
This sequence comes from Glossosoma conforme, assembly GCA_022606575.1. Classification (NCBI taxonomy): domain Eukaryota; kingdom Metazoa; phylum Arthropoda; class Insecta; order Trichoptera; family Glossosomatidae; genus Glossosoma; species Glossosoma conforme. Next base: position 1,892,798 of record JAGTXR010000021.1, on the reverse strand, counting down.
ATATCTGTATTTGGTAGAATAGTCTTTGGGTGATACAACGAGACCTCTGCCCTTCCTGGCTCCTCGGTAAACAGTCTCCACGATGTCAATCATCTCTTGCTTGTCCTCCAGAGTCCAGTTTATTTTGTTGTTGTTGCCGGTGCCTAAATCTATCATGATGTGTTTGTTCCTGAAGAAGAACATCACAGTGCAAGGGTCATACAACTCGTACCTAGAAATTAACAAAATGATTAATTGTCTTATGTTATAGTGTAATAATATAGACATATAAGTTATAGTGTAATAATAATACTTTTTAGCACTTCTGTGCAGTGGCCAAAATTATTCAGAGAGGACTCCCACTGGACTTATCAGTTGCTAACTGATCATAATCTGAATGAGCGCATCATCAAGGAGACTTAACTGTCCAACGGTGTGATGCGGGTGTGAGGCGGGTAAAGTCCAGTCCAGTGTAATAATACATTTCTTCATTGTATCTCTGATGATTAAAGATTGATACCAAGGGACAAATTGACTAGCGCTGCGACTTTGAAATTACAAGAATTGAACTTAAAACTATGGCATGCGTTAATGCTAATGCCATGAGGCTGCCGCTCGGCTAGGAGAACGATCCAAAAGCCGGATCGACTCAACCTTTACCTGTTCGAAAGAGTGGTAGGCAACACACTGTAGGCCACGTGGGGAGGAGTACCTTGATTGGCTTTTATGTCCTTGATTGGCGCTATGTCTACTATCCTGTCACCATTTGTATTGAGTGGCAATTAGTGTATTTATAAATAGATTTATCAATAAACATTCTAACTGAATTGCGTTTTATGGTAATTAATAACGACAGTAAAAAAATATGTTGCGGATCTTGAAATTTTAAATATTATTTTTGTTTTTTATACAACAAACCGAGAATACAATGGTATATAACCATTTGTGATCTAAAAAAGAACCAAAACTTCAATATTGTAAATATATTTGAATAACTTATTTTTAATTAAGAATGAATCGTGTGATGATGTTCAGTTACATGATTTCTATTTTAATTTATTTTTATTTAATTTTTAAAAACATTACAAGTGGTTATTTCGTTTTTAAAAGAATTATTCAAATTTATAAGTCCCAAAGCTCGCTAAACAGAAGACTCCATGAAATGACTTTGATAAATAAATTTGTGGAGCTCATGTTGAAACTGGGCTTCTCTCACGTGGAATATATAAATACTCGAAACGATATGGTTAAACAGTCTGACCACTCTCCTAAGAGGCATAGCCTCTGGCGGATTTATTGTATTACTCGTAGGAAGAACAAACAATCTGTCCCTCTTTATCCTTAGATAATTGTCAGGGACAAACAAACTGAATTCTAACAAAGTTACAGGATTTCTGAACACGCCGCACACTAGCTGAAAGAAATGCATACTCAAGCACACATTCCTTCTAGTTCTCAACTTATTGTAACCCAACATACCCTGTATAAAGTTAGATGGGTACAGCCACGGACAATATCCATAAATCCTCATGGTAAGAAACCTCAGATTTTTTTTCTGAACTCCCTTCAACATGACATCATATTTATACTCGTGGGGAGCCCAAATAATAGATCCGCTCTCAAGTATACGATCAATACGTTAGTGCTCGAAAAATTCCTGGCAATACGCAGAACAAATCTCCTAACATCTTCAGTGCCCTTCCACACACAGCTTCAATGTGAGCATAAAAAGGTTAGCTTGCTTATTTACAAATATCATGATATGCAAACCCGCCCTACTGCATGAACTATCTGTAAAGATCTTCTCAATTAAACATGCTAATACATCTAGTCATATATATGATGTATTTTCTTACATTTTGTTGAAATCAGGTACTTCAGTAATATCTAGCAGATAGATGACCGCAAAGTTTTTGACCTTCTCAGCTATGCTGTAAAGAACTTCATCCATCTTCATACAAGTAGGGTCCCAATCGTGTCCAAACCTGATGACCTAGAAGAGAAATAAATTCATTTTGTAGCCATTTTTATTTATTATTTTCCATTTAATTTTTAACTTATCCTTAACTCTTTCGTTACGGTTCGATGGAATACAAATTATACTGTCAATATGGTGTGAATTTTTTAAACCGTTTTTTTGCTTAAAACTAGTATTTTTTTTTTTTTTTATTTAATCAAATATAAAAAGATACATTTTTACATAGTAATTTACATTCCAATTTTTTTTTTTTTTTTTCTTTTTTTTTTACATTCGCTTACCACACCACTTAAAGATAAGATCTTGTGTGTGGCATGGGAATTTGAAGTATAAATGTACTTATCTGACCTATTTTCATATATCACATTGGTTCTTCTATCCTTTAACTATCAGATGATGCATAAAAAAACTATTATATTTATTTAACAAACAAAAAAATCGCTCCTGTGACGAAACCTTACAATATTTATTTACATGCTTTATAGATTCCTGTAAAGAATACATGTAGGTTGATGAAGGGAATAACTGCACAATGAGTACTGAAAGTAGCAAAACGATATATCATGTCAACCGATGTCAACGGTCGGGGAATCTTTGACGGCATACACCGACAACCGATGCGAAACGGTTAAATGGTCAATCGAACAATGAGCTATCATTTTCTATATAATTATTAATCAGTTATATCAAACTTTTGATTTATAAAGCATGTTTTTATTTGTAAATCTAGGTACGCTAATGCTAAGAGTTACCAAACTCTTTTATTTAGGTGTTATGATCCAGACTTGAATTTCAAAGGAGTATTGTTACATGGATGATAAGCCTGTCAAAAAAGTAGTACAGTGATCTACATCTCAAGATTTTTCACAACTATACATGTGAGTAATTCATAGGCTAATTATACCAGTAAATACGAAATAAATGTACTCAAATTAATATTTTGAAGAAAGTAATACTTAAACGTTGAATAAAATGCAAAATATATTAAAGAAAAAAGACAATGCACTGACGCATATAAGGTTAATTTCATTGCCAAAAGTGTCAACAACTATATGATAGGATATGTATGTTTTTCACTTACCACGACTCGATCTTCTTCGGATAATATGGCCTGGTCCACCTGCCATCCGTTGTGTAAATGACCGAGCATGTAAGACATGGCTAAGCTTTATTTATTACTTCTAACCAAAAATAAACAGACTATACGACAACTTTCGCTTCCAAGCAGTGACAGTTATGTTAGTGTTGCCAGCCTTACGCCAAGGCAGCGATAATAAATTAATTTATATAATAATAAGTACCTACTTATTTTATTTTCATAAGAGTGTTATAAAATATATTGAAAAATATTTAAATGTTATAAATTATAATAATGAACTGGTGTTTTATTGTTTAAGGTTCTTTTATATTTAAGTATTTTATACATATAATAGAAGTAATGACCAACAGATGTCACTGTAAATTAATTCGGTATGTAAAATATTTTGTGTAAATAGGTGACAATAAAAATTATGATACATTTATAAACAAATAATTCACAAATTAAATATCATACGCTTATCATACGTTAAGATATATAAATTATACAGCTTAAAAAATATAAAATATATGCAATATTAATTATTAAATCGGTTGAATTTTCAAAAAAGAATACCACACAAACCATAAAAAATTCAAATAAGAGAATCCGTTAAATAAACAAAATAGGTCTAGTTATATATATTCTTCCACTCAATATTTATAATATTTAAATCTTTATTTAATTTAAACTGTGCTTATAATATTAACAACAAGAATGAATTATTATTTTTTTATTTATAAAACGAACGTAAAATAATTTACGTTTCGTTTTTTCGCAAGAGCGCTGCAAGCTGGTCCCTAAAAAGAAAAACGCGACATTCATAATAATATTTCGTCCACTTTCAGTACTGAAGAGCTTCAGTTGAAGACGCGACGTCGTACTGGAGTGACGTGTAAAGTGCAGCAGCGTAATATCGCTTTAATAACTATCGAAAATTGTGTGGTTTACTAGTAAACTGATTTAAATAGTTAGAAATACATTATTAAATGTTTGTGTGTTGAATTGCCGTGTCGATTTAACGAGTTTGCTTGATGTGAGCGACTAGATTATTGGCAAAGTATTAAAATATATCATACCGTCCTGCCTCTTCGAAAGTTTTTGTTTTTTTTTTGTTCTTCGTGTTATTGCCTAAAATAACTCGGTGTGTGCATCGCATCTCGCCGGCTGGTCGGTCGGCGACGCCTGAATGGACTGTTGTCAGTTTTTGTTGTTGTTTTTCTTCTTCAAGAGAAAGTGAACAAAAAAATACGTATTTATGGCGAAATAGCCAGCGTAGATTTGCGCCGAAAATCTCGCCGGGACCATCGACAACAACTCGCTCCGCAGAGTTGTTGCTTTACGCAACTAGGGGCGAAGGAAAATAATACACCGTCACACAAGTGAGTCATTGAAAATTACGTATGGATCACCAAATATATTTTATGACTTGTTTGATTATTTCAAAGTGCCAGCTATACAGCGCTTGTATCGTCACTATTCTTCTTTACGGCTGTGAGTCTTGGCATCTCACCAAGAGGCAATGCAGCCGCATATTGAGATTTGAGAACATACGCTTGCGTAGTATACTGGGGGTACGATGGTTTGGCATTGTGAGGAATGACGAGGTGAGATAGTGGTAAGCTAAGGTAGCCTTTAATAATATAGTCGATCTAGAGGCGAAGCTTAACCTGGTTGGGACATGTTTTGAGATTGTCGCAGGAGAGCATAAGCTATAAGTACCTTTTCTTCAAACCCCCGGGCTCGCACCGTCCTATAAGGCCGTCGGAAACTGTACACAGTAAATACTCGGTGGAACTGTGGGAGGCGGAGCTGACATGGATTGAGGCGAATACTATTGTGTGTGTGTGAGTGCCATATGCTCCAGTCAGAGAGCGGACATGGAATGACGATTGATTATTTTGATATTTAACATTTCTCATGTATACTTCTTCATAATTAACGCAGCCATTGCTCGTCATATTACCAAACGATTTCATATGTGTGCGACTGTTCATTGGGAAAATACTTATAGAATGTAGTCCATTAATTGTATTGAATGTACTTACTTATTAACGTATTACGTATGACTCTGTTTCCATATTACAGCACAGTATTATTAGGTCAACCACAGTCAATGTCGAATAAAATAATTGTGGCGGCAGTTTGTGATTACCATATATATTCTTCAACATTGTATCAATCCAGTGGATTGGTTTGCAGCAACAAAATCTTGCATCTCGATCTCCACTCCTCTCAATCCTCTGCAGCCCTCTTCAGCTCAGCATAAGAGCTACAACTCATGTCCTCGAACACTTGCTGCAATTACTCCCGTCTAGGACGCCCCCTACAGTTTCTACCCTCAACCATTCCTTTCACAATGTCTCGAAGAAGACCATCGTGGCGCATGATGTGACCGATCCATCGGGCTCGCCTATCTGAGATGGTTCTTTCTTACTAGGTGCCTATCTTCCTTGATTATGCTGAGAACCTTATTGTTCGTGTCGTGGTCTCTCCAGGAAATTCCGAAAATTCTTCTGTATGACCACATCTTAAAGGCCTCTAGTCTTTTTTTCACAGGCTATATATATATAAATGCCGATGATTATTATCTGCAATGCCAATTAAACTTTTTTTATTACGGTGTTAGGACTTCAGAATTTATTTTCATTATTTTTTAGAATCTTTTACAAAAATATGTCATTTTTAGATTCATCCAAAGGTTCATTCCATGGTAATGCTAAACGAGTTCAACATGGATGTTGTGAAAGAAACAACTCTGGAAGAGTTAGAGCACTTTTTGTAACTGTTAAATAATTTTAATAATATTAATGTATTAATAAAAACCGTCTAGAGGGACATCATAATAAGTTTAATTTTTTTCGGATTCATCGTTCGATATTTTTTGTTGAAATTAAAAATAGAAAAATTCGAATTTACGCCACGATTTAAAAAATAAAGCTTTTTTCGCCTTCAACGAGGAGGTTTGTCTGTTTTTTTTTTTAAATAAAAACGTGGAATAAATTGTAAATATTTTTATTTATTTTTTATTTAAATTTAACAATAGTATTTGAATTATTATTTGGATGTTTTTTTTGTCCTTCAATAAGAGAAAAGGGTTGGGAGGGAAAAAATATGAATCATGATATATCTAAGAATCGTCTTACTGTCTCTTTCACAATTTATTATGATATATCAGGCTTATTTTTCTTGATGTGTTTCAAAAAGTAATTGTCGATCTATTTACATATAAGGTACACTCGATTTAAATTTAAAAAATCTCTCTCTAAGTAAGTAAACTTGCGTGAAATTTTAGAATTCCTCCAAGAGGAACAAGACAAGAGAATAACATTTAAAAAAAAAAAACTTTTAAAACAAAAAAATGCAACTGCTATACGGATCATAACAATAATATAATTATAAAATTATTAATATACTTACAATCGAATAGTCCTCTAAGAGATGAGATTATAATTTTCATGAGAAAAATGAAGCTTAGGTTATGTTGTCTTTAGTAATTACATCATAGGACATAGATCAAGCATCTAATTACTTCATACCTTAAGTAAATTATTCCCTTTAAATTATTTCATGAAAATCTATTAATTTAAATTTTTCAATGATGGTTATTAACCTGCTCTTCTGAGAACAACGTGTACTGGTAACAAAAATATATTGATTTGTGTTGTGTGTTATATTGTTTGATGAGAGTATGAGGCTATTATACACTCTGCTCATAAAAGCTCGTTCCGCGATTCACTCTCCACTCTTCTTAATTACATTTTGGCCATGGGAGAGGTACGGAGGAGGAGCGTTACGATCTTTTGGTTAGATTCAAGTTAATTACAGTAGGACCACTCAACACTAACCAGTAATCGCTTTAGCGTTACGAATAACACATAAAAATGTAATCGTTTTCAAGTTTAACAGCTTTTACTGTTTTTATTTGCGTTATAACGCAAGTCGACCTGGTTAGCAAAGCCGATAACTGTTTTTTTATATCTCAAACATAATTTTTCGCTTGAAACCTTGGGATGCAGAGTTGATATGCGGTGAAGTGAACTGTCAAGCTGATTAGGTAGATGTTTGACATGGTGATTATATGCTTTCAATTTCAGTCTATAGCTATACGATATGCAGCTATCATCTACTTTAATGCATATTAATTTTAGAAAAAAAATCCACCAACATAAGACAAAGACATGCATGTTGAAACTCGTAATATAAAGCGTCTGTATTACTTCATACCCATTAACATTTTGCCCTCTTTAAAATGTAGTTATTCAGTCGTGGGTGGCAGGATGAGGAGCAGATTAAAACCGCAAAGACTTTTTCCGAAGCACATATACATTCCGATAATTTTACAAACTTCCGGCCCAAACGGAATAACATGCCGGGCCGGCCATAATGCGACCTTCTCGTGGTCCTCTGCACACACTGGCTGCCGTGGTCGGGGACACACGGCGCCGCAAGTGGCGATCTATATAACTAACGTCACACCCGTGAGCGGACTTGTCCAAAATGCCAATACGGCGACACGTGCATACGACAAGCGAACAGAAATAAGAGACGAAAAATTATAAATCGAGGTTTTTCAATTTTCAATTTTGTTTATTTTTTCCTTTCACAAACATTACAAATTATATTAACTCAATTCATTTCTGAAGTACAATAAAAAATAAAAATTACAATATATACAAAAATAGGTACTTATGATTAAGTACTATGAACAAAGCAATAAAGACAAGCAATAGAAGGTCCCAATGCTTATCAGACAGACGACGCCAACTAATTATCCCTCCAAAGAAACTCTTGGAGTTCTTGTCTGAATTGGGCCTCTCTTACGTGAAATATATCAACATCCGAGGCGATTTGGTTAAACAGTCTGATCCCTCTCCCAAGAGGCATAGTCTTCGGTCAGCAAGGGCTATATCATGCTGATGTCACCATATATCTAAGTGGTTCCGAATCTTAGCACACAAAAAACCAATGCAGTCATACAATAGATGCTTGCGTAAAATATGCTGGTGATACGATGGTTTGATTTGGTGAAGAATGACGAGGTGAGGAATCGGACAAGGCAACCTTCTCTACTGTCGGTCAAGGAACGAAGGTGGAGCATGAACTGCAGCTTCTTTCTTAAGTTCCTTTGACTCTGCCGTCGTGGAAAGCCATCAGGAAATAAGCATAGAATATACTCAGAGCTGGCATGGGATGAGGCGAGAACCATGGCATCAATTTGTGACGACCATCTAGAGAGCGTGTATTGAATGATCATAAAAACAATAATGTTGAAAATATAATTCAAGCGAATATGTATTCGTATTATTTTTCAGTTTATTTTAGAATAATCCCAAATTGTCCATGGCTACAATTTGAAATAATGCGTTTTGTCGCAAGGTTTTTGCAGGTAACATTATTATTTTAATGGCATTTGTCGCCATAATACCGTTTCATTGTTCCAGCATACATTTGAATGCTTTAGGTACTCGACTGACCTCTGATAATGCTCGCATATGTACCTACTCATACATTTATGTGAAGTGTACTGCATTAGATATTATTATTATCGCCTTTTTCTTTTCGAATCATACTCGTAGTATATTAATTCATCATTGTTTATGTATATTGTGGCTTTTGGGTTGAGCCTTGTGTGGCGAATTTCTTTTAACCAATATTTCGATCCCCATTACAGGGGTCTTGTTCAAGATTGATGATTTAGATGTGAGTTGGTGTCAGGTTATCTTATATCACGAGCGTCGTTGTTACTTTTTTTACTATTATTTCCATGGCAACTACAACTACTAGAAGACCCCTGCAATGGTTAAAAGAAATTCGCCACACACGGCTAAAACCAAAAGCCACAATATCAAATCTGGCCGTGAAAACCTAATAAGTTATTGTTTATGTACTCTACAAAATAATTTAATTGAGGTTTTATTGAACGAATAATGAATAAAGTAAACGTTAGGTTAGTTTCGTTTTCTTTATTCCATATCCGTTCCACATCTGGACAATGTTGTCACCATAAATTGCCACCACACCGTTGCCATTATCCATGCCTTGTTGCAAAACATTTCTGCACCCGAATGTCCAAATGAACTTATGTAAATGGTTCCCGTCGATCTTCTGGATAAGTGCTCAGGAACTAATCCAAGGCTTTATAAAGGGCGGCTTAATCTAAAACAACGAAGATATAATAAATGATTATCTACATTAATGAATTATTCAGAGAATGTATTATTAAAAACTTTAGATCTCATAATTATTTTCCTAAAGAAGCGGAAATTTGGATCGAAACTTGTTTTCGTACATTTTATTATGAAATATTAACTATTCATGTTAATTAAGTCATTATATTTATAGACACTGGAAAGTCTTTAGTTATGAATACGATTATGATCAAAGGAGTTCTATCTTTTCAGTAATATTAAATTTCAAAGATTTTACAATATTGCCATTGTAAAAAATGTCTGCAGAATAGGTAATTTTCATCTTGCGAGGGCGTAATAAACACGTACTCGGATACCTACATAACTTATCAGATGAAGACGGCTTTGTCTTGGCCAATAACAAGAGACAGCTGACAGCCGTAAACATTTTTATAAAGGGAAGTTTTTGAATAAAGAATTACTCCGTCTTCTTTTATTTCATTTGTAGTAATACGGTTTCGCGACAAATTGTATCACGGCTATAAATTTAAATAAAGTACACTTTTCACGTGTTTCTTATATATACTATTGAATAAAAGATTCCTGTACTATCACATATTTTTAGTACACGTTTAAATAAGGTGCTATACATAATTTTGTAAGTATTATTTGAATCATATTAGCTGTACAATAATTTATTTATATTGTATTGTCTCAATATTTGACGTAAGATAATTTTAAATTTATTAAGCAGTCTTTATTAAGTTTCATTAAATATTCAGACTTCGGACCGGAGTATGCAAGACGAGGACACAAATGAGGGCCTGGCAGTTTTACAGCGGACCGACTGAATGTGACTGCGGCGTGGAGCAGACCCTGTCACACCTTCTGGAGTGTGCGCTGTGCCCGAGTGGCTGCACCCAGGAAGACCTGATGATGGCCAGAAGTAACGCCATCGACGTCGCCCACTTCTGGGCAGACAGGATCTGACCCTGTTGTTTCCGACACGATTATATATATATATTAAATATGTGTCAACTATTTATAGTCATTTATACAGTTGCAAAGTAGCAAAAAAACGATTCAAAAGTGATTAGCTATCTGTCATTGGGTCACAAATTGATTGAACAATCACAATTGGTTTTATGGTCGTTGCGGTCGAGCGGACATTTTTTACGACAAGATTACATCGCGGATTTTTCATGTAAAACGACATTTTAAAATAACTTTGAATTCAGTTATTTATTTAACCATTTCCATTACATTCCACAAGATTTGTTGATTATTTTTTAAATACAACATTTTAATCCATTGGGGTAGATTTAGTTTTATTATGTAGCCACCACATCATCCTCAAACGCAATGAGCTTAGTTAGGGCACGAATACAAATTGACGACACGTTTTAACTATGAATCGGTCGCTACAGGAAACTTTAACATGGCTGGTTCGAATAAAAAATCCAGTGATATCGCCACGTAGAGAGCCGTCGTTTAAGTAACGTATTTTACGTGAGTTATAATAGTTTGTATGCTGGACCAGCTTTACTTATTTAAAAAAAAAGGCTGTAGTGTAGAGCCTCAAAATATATAACGAGACTTTGGCAAGTAAATTACAATTAAAGATAGGTTTATAAAGATGAAAATCGTTTCAACCTCTGTTGGATTATACAATAATTAGAAATTATAGCATGATCCCTTTGACAGAAAGATGAGGTGGTATTATTTTATTCGAATTCTTAGACGATTTTCAAATTTGAATACTTGTACATCTAGTAAACGTCAATATTTTTTATTAAATATTACTTAATAAAAATAATAATGAGAAAACGGGCGTTGTCACAATTGACCCTGTCTAGTTAGTACTAATTAAGAATAAAAACATTAATCTAGATTAAATAATGAAAATAAAAATGTGAAATAAAACTTTTTTTTTTAGTTCTCACAATTGATAACCTTGACTTTATAATGTACGAGTATACCCATTTACTTCCTTGATACTAATATAATTATTTTGAAAGTATTCAAGCAATATCCCTTTTAATATTCCGAATCACCGTAGCGTTGCATTTTTGAGGGTGCATCAATCTTTTGGTCGGATTTCCGTGAAGTTACGAATACATAATGTTAAAGCTACTACACACACAAAAGATGGATAACACGGCTCACAGAGTAAAAGGTTCTTATCATCGTAAGGGGTAATATCGTTATTATCTACTTTCATTCCTTTTTTTTATCTTACAGACTTTAGTATTGACTATGTAGTGCTCGTCATGGTGCATTTGAATTAGTACTTTGATAACGACGTCACAAGGTTCACTTTAGCATATTATCACGGGCTTATTGATGACTTTTAGCTTTTGACTTATTTTTATACAAATGTGTTTTATTTTTTTTATATACGGTTTTTGATCGTCTTAAATTGTCCCCTTTATAAAATTAAAGATTTGTCACGTCATATGACAGCTAGCCCTCCAGAGCTCTACCTAGTAAATTTTACGTAAAGTTCATAGAACTCATATAATCTATTATCTAAACATATTAAGTGGATGCATTGGTGCTTGGTAATACGCAATATCTGAAACTTGTGGCTATATCGAATAAAAGTAACGACCCGCCTATACAGCGCCAGTATTATCTGCATTATTATGTACAAATTATGAATTTTTGAAAATAATTATTTTCCATGACTTTTGGATTATCTCTAACTCTTTACATAATAAAGAAAAACAGAGTAAATTTCACAAACAGTACCGCCTTTAGACCCAGCCCTAGGAAAATTTTTTTCAGGCATCCCATATTGTTTATATTAAAAAATACATATACGCATTGGTTGTCCTCAGCGCCCCTATCTTATTCGACGCCCTGGGGCACCGTCCTACTTTGCCACCCCCTAAAACCATCACTGTTCACATATATATATATATTTAAATTAAATGATGTGATTAATCTCTTTTATTATTTTTAATGAAAGAAAAATAAAGATGCATATTTTAATGCAATAAAGGTTTATTATATTTAATATAGAGCTTTTGAAGACATGCAATATGTTATTTTTACTTTCATTTCCCGCGTAGTTGCAAACGGAAACGGACATTGCGCTCGAAAAATTTCATTCGCTGCCATTTTAGAGACACCATTTAAATTCAAAAACGTTCCATAGAATGTTCTTAAATTTAAAAAAAAATACTGTTTACCAGATTGTTTATTAACATTATTCAATTTCGAGCAAATACATTTGTTTGCACATTCGTCTTTATTATTTGCATATCCATACAAGAGTTGATTCAGTTTGTTTGAACGCGGTTTTCGCTATTCTTATTATTTAAAAATAAAATACTCTCCTTATTTGTGTAAAACTTATCCAATAACAATCTAGTGAAATTTTTGCCGGAGAATTTGTTGAGTTATGTTATTTTTCATGCGTTGACAAATAAAGAGTATATTATTTGCTAAGTGGGCAATAATTTATCGATACTTTGGCTAGTTATATTTGCTACTCATAGTTACTTTAGTTTGGCAAAGAACAACTTTCTTAATTTTCTACTTACGTACGAGTAAAACCTTGAAATTTATGTTTTTTAGCATAACGTTGATGTACGTCGGTAATAAGCGCCATGAATTATTACTTTGTATTAAAAAAACAACTATTATACTATTTTTTCTATTTTGTATGGGAAGGATTTAGTAGTCTTTTTTATGACTGTGAACCTTGACATCTTACTGACATCAGCATGATATAGCCATTGTAGACTAGTCAATCTTTCGTCTCTTATTTTTTTTCGCTCGTCATAAATGTATTTGTTGCCATTTTGGTTGTTTTGACAGAAGATAATTCGTCAAAGGGCCGACAGGTGATAGAAGGGAGCTGCGGTGTTTCAAAGCGCCGTCAGTTCTGCTCGGCCTTCAACGTAGATAGATCGTTGATTGTCCGCGGCCTGAACCGAATACCAAAGTTTGTCAATTTTTATCTTGTAATTAAATATATTTCAATGTGCTTCAGAAAAAGTCTGTGTGTTGTTCATTTGCTCCTCATACTTACACCACGCGATCCGATAACTATTCCGGCGACGTGAAGTCGCTTCTTCTTTATTTAGTAAAGGGGATGTTATTACTAATAGTCAATACATTTGTTTAACGGGTTAAGAGAACAACTGCCTACGAAGAATGTCAAATATTTTTACTTTGTGAAAATTGATAAGTAGAGTAAATATCTACTCACTATAACTAGTGAGAATGAAAGGTATGTCAATCGTGTAAATACAATAATGTTAATTATATCGCATTTAGGTAGGTTTGCGTGTGGATGTACTTATAATTTAATATAATTAAATAAATAAATGTATTGGTGCTTCGAATACCTTAATGTTGTTTTTCAAAAGAAGGGGGGGGGGTGCACACAACAATCTATTAAAGTAGCAATTTATCTATGGTCAATACGATGTAAACAGAAGTCACTTAACGAAATGAATACGTTTCTAGCGCTTGAAAGAAAAGGGTGCCATAGACCAAATGTAATACCGAATATTTAAAAAATAATATTCTAAAAATTCCAAAGAAATGTTTTTAATCTGATAATCCAAAATGATTCATAAATCGATAAAATTATTTTCAATAATCATAAATGACATATTTTGAACATAAAAAAAAATCAACTCAATAAGATTCTTTTATTCTTCTTCTGAATATCATTACTTAAATATAGTATTATGTGATAATGTTCATGGTAACTGAAAAAGAGCCGTAGTAGTAATTTTGCTATGTATGAAATATGTAAAAATTATGAATCTCACTGAATTATTTTGTGCAATATTACATTAAGTTGAGAATATTTTTAATTACAATTTTATATAATATTAATATCAATTAAAAAAATAAACAAATTAAAAATATTTTGCTTTGATTTCACATTTATTTTTAAGTGATTACATGTTTTGGAATCCCTGAAGTTTATCTTCAATAATAAATTTAATGTTTTTAATAACGTGTACAACAGACTTTTTATTATTTAAAAAAATCTTAAGTTTATTTTGTTAAAAATAATTTGTAGATACTCGTAAAATATTAAATTTAATCATTTAAAAAAAAAACTGTTGTAAAATACACCCAGCCTAAAGAGAGATATGTATTCGGTAATACAGGCTTACAACAATGACAATCGTAAGTGTAAGGTCAATGTTATTATAATGTGGTCACTATATGAGGGTCATAAAGGTTCATTGTTATTTATATAAGTATATTATGTCACACGAAGAAAGCTTAGTTTTTATACGAACGTTAATTTTTTACGATTTCGTTTTGGCAGCCAAAGAAAGCTCGCCGAATGCTTAATCTTGAGTTACACGATGACTTTGTTATGATTATATATCCTTGGTCCATCAGCATACTAAACATAATATTTTATGTCACAAACACCGGCTTATGAATTATTACCGACATCTCGGAAGGGCATCTACGACTCTCGATCAAAATACGAATTCATCAGAGATTTAATTTTTTTCAGCGCCCATAAAGAACAAACCTCGTACGAAATACCTTTTAAATCTGAACTAATTTGTATTTTTATATAAAAAAATATCTAGAGCAATCCTCGCTTGAAATGGTATTTTGATTGGTTGGTGTAACGTGGGCGTCGTGTTTAATCTAACATCGCTTGAATTTAGCTTTGCCGGTAGATTTTAGAACATTTGGCAAAGTTCCGCAGACTGGTGGCAAGTAAGGTTATGTGTCTGGGCAGGGTCGTGGGAAAAAGCGGTATAAAAACGGAAATGAACACAGATTTGCTTTGAAAATGCGTATCAATCATTATGCTGTTATTTATCATGTCGAGACATGACCCAGATTTAAATCAGAATTTGAGACTTTTTTGTTGGATAAAAAACTTGTTAGTGTTCCATAACTTTATTCAAGTAATATAATAGTCTAGCTCCTTGAGATTTGGAGGGCTCTCTGAAAGAATGCTGCATATCTCATTTGGACCGAATTTAATTATTGATGCATATTTTTTCATTTCTATCACAATAATCTTCCAGCGTTGTCATAAAATTTACGATAGATGCATCTCATCGCTTTCCCCACATTTATCACTTAGTGACAACCATTGAGCTTTGAGGTATTCGAAGGGCATTGTCTCTATAACCTACTATCCCAAAACAATTCTTGCAGGACAAAAGCAAAACTGTTGTATCCACTCTTTTTGGTTTAAAAAGGAAAAAAATGTGCTGTCCTGTGTACCTCAGAAAAAAAAAATCTATAATAATTCTGTCAACATTACATGACGATGATATATGGATACGCTAAGACAAATCATTCAGAAAACCGAAGAATATAATCAGCCACTCTGCCTCGCCTTTGTAGACTATGAAAAGGCATTTGACTCAATCGAGACTTGGGCAGTGCTAGATTCACTACAACGCTGCAAAATAGACTATCGGTATATAGAGATAATAAAATCTCTATACAAATCTGCAACAATGATGGTCCAGCTCCATGATAGCACTAACAATATTTCTATAAACAAAGGTGTTAGACAAGGAGATGTTATATCTCCAAAACTCTTCACAAACGCCCTAGAAGATATTTTTAAACTGCTATCCTGGACAAAATGTGGAATAAATATTAACGGAGAGTACATTTCTCACCTCCGATTCGCAGATGACATAGTGCTAATAGCCGAATCACCTGATAAGCTCCAAGACATGCTCTACGACCTCAATGAAGCGTCGAACAAAATTGGTCTGAAAATAAACATGGATAAAACAAAAGCCATGATTAATAGTCATATTTCACAGACCTTCGATCCTATTTCCATTGGAGGATCAGAAATAGAGGTTGTAAACGACTATACCTATCTGGGACAAGTAATACAACTAGGGCGAAATAACTTCTCAAAAGAAATCGACAGACGCATACAACTGGGATGGGCAGCATTTGGAAAACTAAAGTACATTTTTAAAGCGAAAATTCCGCAATGCCTTAAAACTAAGGCGTTTAACCAATGCATCCTCCCTGTATTAACTTATGGCGCAGAGACGTGGAATCTGACAGCAAGCCTTACCCATAAAATAAAAGTCACCCAGCGTGCTATGGAGAGATCCATGCTCGGAGTGTCGCTAAAAGATAGAATCCGAAACGAGGAAATACGCAGAAGAACTCAAGTAGTGGATGCTACCCAACAAATAGGCACACTCAAGTGGCAATGGGCAGGACATATCTGTCGAAGAGACGACGGTCGATGGGGAAGAAAAGTATTGGAATGGCGCCCAAGAACTGGCAAACGAAGCATTGGCCGACCCCCTACAAGATGGACCGACGATATAAGAAGAATAGCGGGAGTGACCTGGATGCGGAAGGCGGAGGATCGAAGAGGATGGAGACTCATGCGGGAGGCCTACGTTCAACAGTGGACGGACACAGGCTGATGATGATGATGATGATGATGATGATGATGATATATGGATTCTGATACCAGGAAACCTAAGGTTATACGGGACTATAACGAAACTAAAGGTGAATATATTCATTTTGATAAACAGGTCGATAAAATATTTATAAAATGTTTATAGTGTTGTTTCGTTTTTTCATTTGGCAGAAGACAAATACCAATCGGCAGTAGAAAAATAATAAATTGGCATGAAATAACTAATAAATGGTAATTAATAATAGGTTGGGTTTACATTTTCTGAGTTAGTTATTGATTAATTTTACATTACTTTATACTAGTATATAATATATTACTGCCATTTTTATTTTACAACTGACCACATTCATATTGACACAGTGGATACTGTCAATTTATTTAGTCAACTGCTGATTAAATTTATTTACTTCCTATTGATTTAACTTACTATTAGGAACAGAGATTCGTCTCATGGATTTTAATTGTAGGTAGAAATAATGTTCTGGAATAAACAATTTTAATAGTCCGCCATGCGGAAGAGGTCTAATATGAACAATTACGTGAAAATAGAGTGAACCATAAATAATTTATTGATCAACTTTGAATTTAAGAAATATCATTCAGTGAATCGATTTTTTACATTTTGTTCTGGGTTTGAATGTACATCGAAATATAATTTTCGAACCATAAACAAATGAGTTCTAATATTTGAATATTCGAATTAAAAACGAAAATTTAAAAACGTAAATTTAAAAACGTATCAATGTGTTATTAAATTCTCGAACGCCCTTGTTTTATTGGTTCACATCCATCAGGTGTGTGGTATTTATATTTTTGAACTATCCGAAATACTCCGACGTAAACTATCCGATTTATAAGTACGGGATTAGATCGTATGATACTTATAATATTTTTAGTATTTAAAACATTCTCCCGACAGGTCGATTATGTCTTAGACACGTAAGCTCATGCTTAGCACACTAACCAGATGCCAAGTATTATGAAAAGCGGGAACACGCGATTTTTTTCACCCAATACTTTACGGCACATGTGTCAAAATGTTAATAAATTTGACCGCGTAAATAAAACTCAACAGAAAAGTGAGCGGTTTTTCTGTAGCTGCATATGTTATTAATGAAAAAAAAACATGTTAAAGAGAATGCCGCAAAAGGTGATGGATATAAATTATATTTGAATTCTATAACGCCTGCCATTTTGAGTCTTGAGTTTTACTTTCTGAAGATGCTAAAAAACATTGCAGTGTTTCGTTTTGTAGATGACATAGTTTCATGGTTACAATCTATGTTATCTACATGCTAAAATTTGAGAGCGGATATGTCATAGTGAGCATTTTTATGCTGTCACGAAGCTTCTTTCTCCTCGGGTGGCATTCCCCTACCTATGTTTACATGCTAATTATTCCACATAGACCAATGTTATGTGATTAACAAACTGACAGCAGTATACATTATCTCTATAATTAATCATTTATAGGAATTAGGTCATTTCTGTAAACATGTCAACGTTTGGAAAACTTGTTTTGGTTATTTTTAATTTGTCAAAATGATAAATTAGTTAATCAAATTAATCATTTTAAAACAACAATGTTTCTACTGCATATTATTTCTACAAGTAATAATATAACAAATCAAAAGGAACTTTGTATATCCTAGCGTTGACAGACAAAACGTGCAGAATAAACCCGAAAAATTTACTTATTAGCTTTGAACAAGTAAAAGGTAAATCATTACTTCGAAAATAAATAACTGATTTTATAATAGACTTTCTATCATCTGTTTCTAAGCTTGGAATGGTAGATATAAAATGAAAAGTGTCAATTTTAGACGAAGCAGTGTTGCCAGTATTCAAAATTAATATTGAACGTTATGGACTGAGGGATTAAATGTATGATAATTAATGCATTTTTTGACAAAGTAAGATGAACTAAAATAATACATATTTATATTTTTAATGCACTTTTTCATTCTTGGAAATATTAATACTCCTACTTAATTTTTAAAGTTAAATTCACACTCTCATACTGAGAAGGAATTGTGCTGCGTGGTAGGATTTGATCAAATGGGACACGAACATTCCGAACATAAATAAGAACAGGGTATAATGTCACGGGGAATTTAACATCAGGTAAGTATATTTAATTAATATTTATACAGTATTGAATTTAGAATGATTATCAGAATGCTTTACAATAGATTTGAGCTGAATTTATTAACGACCGATTTTATTTATTGGCAAGTTCTAGAAGTGATTTAATAACATTGGAAGCAGTGCCGGCTTTGAACCTTGCGGCGCCCTGGGCAAAACAAAACTCTGGCGCCCCCTGGTTATTTTGGGTGGGAGAGAAAATCTTCTGAAAACACCCTCTGTAAAGGCGATCCTTAGCACCCTTAGTTCATAAGCGCCCTAGGCAGCCGACCCAATGCGCCACCCCCTAAAACCGGCACTGATTGGAAGGTTACTCGTAGGTTATTGTAGTTTGGTCGATCGTAGATCGGGCACGATGATTCTGGCAGACAGTTGAGTGATTGATAAGGTTGCGGAGACGGTCGCGAACAAGAATAAAAAGGGTCTGGTCCATATGGTTGTCTCCTTATATACAGCCTGCTTAACTCTCACATTGATAGTATTTGACAAGACCTCTGGTGACGGCGATTCTAACGACATCTTTTGGAAATACAACGCAAACATTAAGAGACAAGACATAGATACAGAAATTGATACAATTGATAAAACAGATGTCTGCCACAAGAATTTTTATATGTTCATTGCAAATATTTTATTTTACTTGTTTATTTCTAATTTGGAGTATATATCCATTGCAAACCAACGCCAAGAACTTCTGACAGATGATTCAGTTATTCTATTTTCAAGATTTTTATGGTATATGGTCCTTTGAATTAAAAAAATATCGATTGTATGAAGAAAATTATTTATTTTGCTAGGAGTTTTGATCGAAGCGTTAAAACCATTCTGAATATTTCAAAACTGACAGTTGGTTCTTTAATCTTCTCAAAAATATTAATTTATTATTTTTCTAGATCAAGGTTATATACAAGTATCTCAAAATAAACAAAGTCTTAAATTTACTATCAAACAATTAGAGGAATGATCGACGGGCCTACATTACAATAACGGTTGTTTTTGTTCCGGCCGAGCTTCTGGCGAGGTGCCAAATGTATTAACTATAAAAGCTCAAATATTTATATGCTTTCTACTTTTATCCTCTAAAATAAAACTGTCAAATTAAATTAAAATATCTTCTTTGGAGACAATGCCGAATGACGATATAAAAAAGAACCATTCCGTTGGATAAATTAAACAAATTTTTAAAATTTGAAAACTAAAAGCTTTTTCATTCCAAAATACATTTAATATTGGCTTGACTATGGTATTGTGGCTTTTGGGCTTAGCCGTGTGTGGCGAATTATTTTATTCTACCGTCATTGCAGAGGTCTTCTTCACTGGTAATGACTTTGTGATAAGTTGGTGTCTGGAGGTAGTTTAGCTGTCAGCCTAACGTACCTCCACGAGGTCATGTCGGAGAGTCGTGTACGGTGGGTATGTTCCAAGGAACGTACCTCTAAGATCGTCACGATGAGTATGTTTTAAGGAGCATACCTCCACGAAAGTTATGTCAGTCTGTGGTTGTCCTTGCTTGTCTGTGCAGGTTTTTAAGTATGCGCTAGAGGTGGAAGTCATGCTGTTTTAAAAATCAAACCGTAATAACTGTTGATGTTGATGTGATGTCTTTTGATTTCAATTGCTTCCCTTACTAAGCATACATGTTTCCCTCAGACAAAATAACGCTTTTTAAAAATTTATAAGTTTGTCTACGTTTTTGACTTCCTTCTAAAGCTACTCGTATATACTTTCATAGATAAAATAAGCAAAAAAAAAAGTTTATTTAATATTCGAGTATACACTCTTGAGATTCTGCAATCAAAGCGAATATAACTTCTTGGTCAACTATTTAAAAACAATAAGTTTTTTTTCGTATAATTAATATCCTATATAATTTAAATCCTATTTTTATTAATTTCATAAAAAGCGCGAGAGCTCGTAACGAAAAGGCATTAAGTAACAAAAAGAACCAAACCATTAAAAACGATATAATCTCAGAAAATATAATTTGATTGTATAAGTCGGATCACTTTATAAATCAAACACTTTTTAAACTTATTTATTGCTTAACTACATACTCGTACATGAGAAAACCAACAGAAGTGGAAGGATAAATCTCATGTGTTGATTCTATGACGAACCAGTTATTTGTTAACACAGTTGTTATGAAAGATTTCCCTATGTTTCGTTCAGTCGAAGCAATCCAGTAATTTACAGAGTACCGCTTTCTACTATCGATCGTTTTCTTTTGTATTAATTTTTATGAAAAAAAAAACGTCAGTCATCCGTGTAGTGTTTAAATTAAATAAAAACGGCGCATAGCTGGCAACACTAAATAGGCTATATTTCAAATTGTGTTCCACTTTGTTCGTTTTTAAAATTGTTACTCTGTTTAAAATGTTCTGCATGCTCGAATGGCGTGCTCTAAGTTTTGCATGCCGAAGCTCGGAGCACGCGAAAAAGCTCGCGAGTCGTCGTTGGCTGAAACTTGAACAAACTTCAAGATAAACTTCAGCAGACCAATTGACCTATTGAATATAAAACAAGAAACACTGCAGAAGACGTTGATGCGCAACTAATTTTAAATTACGTAAAATAAATTCTAAAACAGATACAACACATTAAAGAAAGTTATTTTTATTTTCAGCATTCAATTTGAGATCAAATTAGGATACTTATAAATACGAGTATATTATATTTGAAATGGCTTAAGGTGAGTTATTCACGGAATTAATAAATATGGTTTTGTGCACTTTGTTCACTTCTTCAGTTATTCACTTGTAACAATTCAGTGGTGTAGCAATAATCGTTGTTAATGACTGTGTAAGTGCCGCTGAATGTATAAAAAACCATGGTCTCATTTCAATAAACAACAATTGCTCAATGTGATTCAAGTTGCCGGCGGGTATAGCTCAATGGTCAAAGCGTTTGCTTTGCAAGCCAAAGGTCGTGGGTTCGATCCCCGACGGAGATTTAAAAAAAATAAATAGGATTTTTACTAGATTTCTGAACTCACGATCGGTGTGAATTTGATCTTTCACCCGTACAATTTAAGTCGTAGCATAATAATTAAAATTGGCGGTAGACGAAAGTCGTCCCGTGAAGACCACCCATTCATAGTAAATTCCTGTAATAATAAGGATGATGCGTGAACCTCGGGCTGTAGTCTTTGACGCTGGCGGATCAACACTCCATATGCAGCGCTTAGCCATATGCACTATGGTAAGCGTCATAGAATTTCACAGATGTGACTTCAGAATTACTAACACCATCTGTCGGTATTCTCCTGTATGTGTTTACATAAGAAGGTGAAGTGCTCTGCGGTGTTACAAAGCGCCCCGTCTCAGTTCGGCTCGGCTCTCAATGGAGGTAGATCGTTGATTGTGAATTTTTAACTTGAATATATATCAATGTGCTTGTAAAGAGTCTGTGTGTTGTTCATCTGCTTTCCATGCGTCCACCAAGTGTCCTAATAACGATCCCGTCGTATTGAAGGGGATATTAGTACATACGTATTTTAATAATGCTTTCGGTTTTTTTCATACGTGAATGTTTAGGTAGATGTTTCAGATATGGAATGGATATGGTGAAGAATATATGGGGAAGAAAGGTTTTTAAAGCGCTTTGAGAATCTAATCTCCATCACTCTCTTTTAATTTATCAAGAACCATGAACGTAATACACCCATCGCAGATTTTCTGTGACGTAATCCGGTACTGGTATAATATGTCTTCAATGCAGCATTTCGTAGTCTTTCAGGATCCTGAAGGATTTCTGAATAAATGTTGAAACCGTATGGCTGAAGAGAGAAGAAGAATTAGGCGCCTGAAAGTTTGATACTTTAAAGTTTTAAGTTCAACTCGCTTCAATCTAAAAGTATGTTCCACGAAAATATTATCCACGATATATATAATAATATCGAAAGATTGTTTTGGAGAAAAAATCCGCAGACGAGATATTTAATTCAACTGTTTATTCTAATTTAATTAATTATGTAAATAAATCTATTCCTTACTTTCAAAAATTGTCAAATGGTAGAAAAAAAAGGATTTTATCTTTCTTACATTTCCTGCAATTGATTACTCTTTCTAGAAAATACATCTCTAATTGCATTGCAAAAAAAAATGTTCATAAATCGATACAGTAAATGGCTTGACCTAATTTTTTTGACAGATAACAACTTCATTCAAACTATTAATACTAAAGAGTAATGTATATTAGACACCCGTATTTTTAAGCATTTTGCAATATATGCTACAAATTCGAAATAGATGCTAATAAATGCAAATTCAATAAAATATGTAAAAATATGCCAAAATCATTATTATTTGCAAAATTGTATGTCTTTTTTATCATTTTTTAAAAAATTATTTCCTCAACTTTTCAATAAATGAACTTTGTGGCTGAGATTCCTGAATAATCAATTTATATTTTGATAATTGCCATATTTTAAGATATGTTGGTTAAAATGTTAATTATGTATATTTGTTATGATATCCTCCTCTTCCATTTAAGACATCGATTTACTGGATGAAGGATGCAGGATCAGGTTCACATTAAAAACAACTTGTTTCTGTTTCACGATACATGTTTATTGTCACAAACGTCGCCCGCCACAGCGAACGCACAGGACGTCCGCACTGTGACGGGCGCGAGTCAAGCTTCAACTGCCGGCCCACGGCGCGATCTCACATCTCCACGGTACCAACTGCCAATACGACAGTTCTACCAACCGGCAATAGGCCAACTGTCATAACAATTATTTTTGGCGTATGCAAACATTCGATGTAGATGTCACGCAAGCGAACCAAAATAATAGACAAAAGATCGCTTGTTGAGGCTTTACGGCATCGGCCTTAAGGAGCTATATCAAGCTGATATCAGTTAGTATTATAAATTAATTAATTGTTGAAATGTATTGGCATAATATCTTAATATATTTGCATATTTGAATAAAAATATATGCTAAATAAAATCAGCGTTAAACGCTCCAAAATGCTAAAATCCAAACTTTAAATTGCTCTAAAACGTTGAATATTAAATAATAGATGCTAAAAATACGGGTGTCTAATGATGTTGTTGTTTTTCTAAATGATTTGATGTTTTCAGAATATTAATGTTTTTTGATGGTCGGTAATCACGCAAACGTTGGTATTTTATCAAGTACAGTGTAGGTTTATTTCTCGCGGAAAAAAGGTGAAAATGACACAAAAAGAAGCTTACTTTTATGCCATCATCCAATATTGCTTAAAAAGCAATTTTCAAGATTGCTTAGAAAAAGCCAGAGTCTCAGGTATTCTCGCTAAACCCCTTTTGCTCTACGTACTTATAATAAAATGAGATTTTATTTTACTATTTTGAATATAACCTTTACGTTAAATAATCAAATAAATATTGTTCATAAAGGTACACACCATAACATATTCTAATATTTTTAATTCGCTGCTCTCGTCAACATATTGTTTTTACTTGTAATTTTAATTATTTTTAGCATTCACAGGATTCGTTTAAAAAATTTAGTTAACTATATATTTCTACGTTACGGTTAACGTTGATCGTTCAATATCATGATCCACATTAAAATGAGGTAAAATTATACATTCTTACTGTCAACAGTGATATCCTCCTCTCTTTAAGTTTGTCATTTAATTGCGTGGTGGCAG
This sequence comes from Glossosoma conforme, assembly GCA_022606575.1. Taxonomy (NCBI): domain Eukaryota; kingdom Metazoa; phylum Arthropoda; class Insecta; order Trichoptera; family Glossosomatidae; genus Glossosoma; species Glossosoma conforme. The sequence continues at coordinate 1,868,431 of JAGTXR010000021.1, read as the reverse complement.
AATGAGGAGCAGATTAACAACACAAAGACTTTTTCTAAAGCACATTGACATATATATTTAGATAACTTTACAAACTTCTTGCCAGGACCTACTCAGAGCATTCAGACCAGACCAACAACAATGCGATCTCGCCGCCGTCGGCACATGACTGACTGGGCGCCGTCATCGGTGACACCCAGCGCCGCAAGTGGCGGTCTATGTAACTAGTCCTCCTAACGGAATTACAAAATGACGACACATGCATGTACGACAAGCGAACAGAAATAAGAGACGAAAGATTTTCGAGGTTTTCGGTACCAGTCAGCAAGGGCTATATCATGCTGATATCAACAGGTTTTTAACTTTAATAACTAAAATATTTTAATTTTCTACTCCCAAAACGGAGCATATATATGTATAGCCAGTACAAAGCAGACATCAGTGATTTCTTTCAACTTTTAGATTCTTTGACTTTTTTACTGTAGAAAATCGAGTCATTTATTAAAATATATATACTATGTAGAAGCATTGAATTTGTCGGAATGTTGGGTGAATGTGTGAGGTGTTGTGATCTGTGGATCGCTCACAAGGAACTGTTATACATGTTAGGAAGTGATCAAATGGAAATACACGAACATTCCGAACGTAGAAAGAAAATAAATAAGATCGCGGTATAATGTCACGGGGAATGTAATATCAAGTAAGTAAGTCAAATTGATATTTATATTGATGGTTGAATGATTAACGAAATTATTTACAATATATTTGAGCTGAAAGGCAAGTTCTAGAAGTTATTTTATAATATTGAAGGTTATTCGTAGGTAGTTGTAGATAGCTTGGTCGTAGATCGGGCACGATGATTTCGGCGGACGGCTGAGTGATTCATTAGGTTGCGGAGACGGTCGCGGCCAAGAATAAAAAAGGGTCTGGTCCTTATGGTCGTCTCCTTATATAGATCCTGCTCAACTTCCACCTTGATAGGTGCATGACGAGGTTATTCTTCACCATAACAACGCACGACTCCATGATGTTAAAAAACTACCTGGACAGCCTCAAATGGGAAGTCCTCTACCCCAACCGTTTTATTCACCAAATATTGCCCCCTCCGATTACCATTTGTTCTGGTCGATAACACATGGCCTGGCTGAGCAGCGATTTTCTTCTTATGACGATATCGAAAAATGGGTCGATGACTGGATTGCCTCAAAAGACCAAGATTTTCTCCAGCATGGAATCCGCATGCTACCTGAAAGATGGGAGAAGGTCGTAGCTGCCGATGGACAGTATTTTGAATGATCTGAATCTGATTGTCTTCTCAAAATAGACAGTTGATTTTTATAAAAAAAAACCACTTATTTTTAATGCATAATCCATTACAATTGATCAAAAATGATTGATTTATATCAGTTTCGTCTGTGTTTAAACATAATATCATTCGTGGAATAGCGTAATTTCATACATTTGAAATGCACTATCGAATATTTGTCCGTTCGCCAGTGTTACCGCATTTCCTAGAACGTATTTACCGATTGTAGTATTATACGATATCGGCGAACGTCTCATTCGTTGGGACCCAATAAACTGACAGGACAGAGTGAGCGAGTAGTTGCACCATAGAGGGGAGCTAGTGATAACATGCTAAACTATTATGCGAGCAATAACTGCTTCAACTAACAGTATTCTTCTTCGTGTCAGCGACGTCAAATTATTTTTTCCCAATATCTGGCAACATCGATAGCTCGTGTGTTGCCCAGCATTAGGTCCTGAGATGTGCAACTTGTTGGGCACATGGAGCAGCATCGTAGGTGTGAGGCGGTCTGCAGGTCTCCACAGTCGCACAATAGTGTCTCTCCCTGCCGAAGCATTCCCCACCGCTCGAGGTTGTCCTTTGTTCTACCAACTCCGGTTCTTAATCTGTTTAGGGATTTCCAGGTCGGCCAGTCAAGGCTCTTGCCAGTTGGGAGGCCTTCCTTTGGATTAATGAAATCCTCTGGTGCGATTTGTTGCCAGAGTTGGAGTCTCTCATTTTCAGGGCCGGATGTGAGAGGTTGTGTGGATTTCAGAAAGCTGCTTCGAGACTTCAATCTTGGTGTTGGGGGTATCTGATTATACAAGCAGTGGGACGGTTGGTTGATTGCCTTACGCATTTCTTCGGCGCATATGACTTTGCGTCTTATGTTCGGTGGTGCGATACCAGCCAAGGGGTATAGTTTAGAAATGGGTGTTGGTTTGAGGCAGCCTGTGACGACTCTGCATGCATCATTCAGGGCAGTATCCACTTGATTACAGTGGGCTGATCGACCCCACACTGGTGCCGCATATTCTCCGGCTGAGAAACAAAGTGCTAAAGCTGAGGTACGAAGAAGGGGTGGTTGGGCTCCCCAGTGAGTGTTGGTCAGTTTGCGGATGAGGTTGTTCCTTGTTGCAACTTTCTGTTTGGTGTTGCTGCAATGACGCCTGAAGGTGAGGGTGCGACCCAGCGACAACAAAAACTAACAGTGATTAAACCTTATTATTGCATGGATTAAATATTTATTAGAAAATTATTTTATTTTTTCAATATGCTTATCTACTTTTATAGATCATTGACTATATTACAATATCATTAGTAATTAAATATACACATACTGTACATCAAATTCTATAGTTCGGTTCGAGACCCGAGTGGTAATTACTAAAATAAATTTATATAGACTGTCGGAAAGTAATAATATTAAAATAATCCCGTGAATAAATATTGACTGATTGAATAATAAAAAATAATAATGTACATACTCTGAATATATACTATAGAGACATCTATCGTCATACGATGATAACAATGGTATAAATAGGCTTCTGCCGATATTTTTCTTAATGAATTGATGCGTATAAAGAGTTTGATGTAAAGTATGTGTATATTTAATTACTTATTATTGAGTTTTTATTTAATCCCTTTTTTAAATGTAAGAGTAATGTACTGTAATGTGAAAATTAAGAATTTTTATGTCTTTCAGTTGAGCTGAAATATAGTAATGCACATTTTTTTCGTGGTAACCGGTGGATTTATTAAAAAAAAAAACATTTCTAAGACTGTTGGATATAAAACGTTTATAGCTAGCAATTTTGAATTTAAAAATCTTTAATAATTATTGTAGGTTGATATGTATCTAAAATATAACAAAAATAAAAAGTAATGGAACGTTTTATTAATTCAAAAAACTCGTATAATGTAGGCCTTATATACAATATTAGTAAAAGTATTTTCACGTCATCTTCTCGATAGAATGGAGATGCCGTGGCTTATTCCAAGCCATTGGACTAGTCAATTCATGACTGGTCACGACAATTTTAAGGCTAAACTCTTCAAGTTTAGCCTCGTTGATAGTCCAGACTGTCCATGCGGGACGCTGAACACGTTCTGTGGCATTGCTCAATATTTGATTTAAGTAGGCAAAGGCTCTTTAGCGTAATCCAACAGAAGCCTGGACCGGTTGGATATGTCGATCTCATATCTACGGAGTCCAACTACCATGCATTTTCTGTATACGCGGGGACCTTCGGCGAAGATGTACTAAAGTCCAAATTTTAAAGTCTGAACTACTAACTTTTACACCCAAAGCCCGTTACTTGATGGGTACGCCATCTAACGTTTTTTTTCAACTAGTGCTTATTTCGTGAATGGTAACATTTAGCTCATGTCTGATTTGACAGATAATTAGTTTTATCCTTCCGCTAAACGAATATGGTTGTGTATACGCTTGAACAACGCTGGAAAATATTGCGACATTACTTTGAAAATCAGGCCATTTTTTTTCGAAAATGAGCAAGGAGTGGCCGTTACAGTCAATGGCGATCGTTATCGGGCCATTTTTGTTCACAAAAATTGAAGAAGAGGATATTGGCAACATTTGGTTTCAACAGGACGGCGCTTCGTGCCACACAGCCGAAGCTACACTCGATGTTTTGCGCCCCATTAAAAAAAAAAAAAAGTTATTTGGTGGACCCTTTATAACGAGAAAGTACTCTGAAAACAATGCCTTGGTAAGTGCTCCCAAGGAGCGCAGGTACAAAACGACCGGCCCGGGGACCCTAGGCCCCCTCAAAAAAATAAAAAATAGTATTTGTATTATAAATGCTTCATTCTAATTGGATGAAATAACTGTACAGACTTTCATTTGTTTTAAAATGAAAACAAAATAAATCAATAGTTCCGATAAGTGTTTTTTTTTAAATATTCATAGAAAAAACATTGTTTTTATTGTTATATAATTTGATTGAACAGAAATGGTATATTTTATTAAGCTCCAACTAAATCAAACTCAAGACCATACCTTGTTTTCTCGTATACCTGCTACACTGTTCGGAAATTGTACTTTTGGAATTTTACCGGATTTTAATGCAAGTACAATATTTACGAGTTCAGAGAGTATTTCATAAAGGCCTCGCGACACACTCGTCCGTCACGCGATGCTTTACTAGAAATCGATGGATAATTTTATAGCTGCACGGAGTTGGTTAATATTACTGTATGAAAAGTACAGGTGAAATTTCACAGTTGTAATAATATTAAAGCAATATGTCCTCACAAGACCGATTTTTAAGGTCATGTATTTTAGGTATATGTATCACACAATTTAGTTAATTGTGTTGACTTTTAATTAATATTTAATTAAAAAATAATGTTTCCTTCAGCAACTTACAGCAAAACAACAAAGGATCCATGCTACTTAATCCCATACTAATATCGAACAGATATGCGTAAAAATGTTTCACCAAATAAGTTATGTAGTCGGCATTTCTCGTGGATGCTTTAGAGTTTTTTTTAATCATTAATATATATCGGAATGTGGAGAGTGTATAGTGAAAAGACTTTCTTTTAGAAGCACATTGATTATATTTACGTTACAACTTTACAGCCTTCCGGCCAAGCGGAATGACATGCCGCTGGCCGTAATCTGACCTTCTTGATCGTCAACACATAACTGACGGTTGTGTTAGTTATAGACAGTGGCCATGTCTATAACTAACACACTGGTTAGCGGACCTGTCCAAAATGAAAATATGGCGGACACGTAAATGTACGACAAGCGATCAGAAATAAGAGACGAAAGATTGTATATCGAGGTTTTCAGTACCAGTCGGCAATGGCTACATTGTGCTGATGTTAGTATGAACAATTTATATTAATATTTGACACTATTTTTTAATCGCAATGAACTTGAAAAACGTCATTTCGATATGCACTAGCAAGTACAAGTATATGTAGATGTTTATGCAAATGCAATTCTTAGCACTTGTGTAAATATTTTGGCAAGACTCTACTTCTGGATCACATAAGAGCAATTAGTGCTTGTCACGTATCTATAAGTTATTATGCTTTTTATATCATATTAATGTCGTTAAAATTATTTTTATTGCGTGCTTAATTTTATTTATTTATATACAGAATCGAAATTCCATTTTTTTTACAAATATTTAGAAACATAGAGTATACATAAATATACAATAAATAGAGAAAATAATAAAAAATAAAAATAACACAAAAGAATAAGAAGATGACACGTGTCAAAGATCACAGAGATCAAATAGAACAATACCATCGACAAAAGAGGAAAAGGATGTAAGAAAAGGATCGATGTGTGCTGGTAGGCCATTTAGGAGCGACATTGCCGTTGTGCCAAATTGAGTGCTTGAAGCTCCACAAGCATCGACTGGGATCAAAAACAATGGATGGCTACGAGCAAGGGTGATGTTTACTTTCACTTCAACACATATGTGAAATGGCTCAATGGTCAACGTAGGTGGACTGAACATGACTTCTAAAGAAGAGTATACACTCTGAAGTACGAATCCTTTGTACATTTTATCTTTTCCACATTGATTATTATTATCACCGTGTCCACTCACCTAACTGGAGAATATGGTGGTCACAAGCTGCCTTCACAATGCTCCGTCAGCCGCCATGGTGGTCGACTAATCCCATGTCAGCTCTACCTTCCGCTGCTAGTAATCACATAAATCGAGTAAAAAACTAAGTAAAGTTCCCTACGGCTCGCGTAGTCCTCTACGCGAGCCCAGGGGCTTGAAGAAAAGGCAGCTATAGTTTATGATCTTCTGTGATTCCAACTTTCACCCTCGCCTCTTGACCGACTGTAGTATGGAAGTCTGCATTGTTCGCTCTCTCACCTCGTCGTACGCAAGTAATGACTACTAACTGATGTTTGCCATTCTGCAGAATCTATTTCCATACCTTACAGTTTACTCATCCAGTCCCACGTATTTCGTGGTTAGCAACGTTACCAAAGAAGGTAACATCCTCCTCTTTTTCAAAAAAGTGTTACTCCATCGCATGATGGCAGGATTAGGAGCAAATTAATAATACACAGACTTTTCAGAAGCACATTGACATATATTTACGATAAACTTTACAACATTGTGGCCCAACCTAGTCACATAATTCGGCCGAGCCACAATACAATATGCTCTCGCCGAAGGGCGGGACACGACTGACCCGTGCGGCGCCGTGGTCGGTCACGAGCGCCGTAAGTGGCAATCTATATAACTAACGCCAATATGGCGACACACATGTCTGACAAGCGAACAGCAATAAGAGACGAATGATTGTATATGGAGGTTTTCGGTACCAGTCAGCAAAGGCTATATCATGCTGATGTCAAAGACAATTCGAGACTCGCTGTAGTATATTAACTTCGCAGCCTTAGACTGATGTCTATTTGAAATCTAACTGATGCATCTAGAATCACGAGAAGGCCTTTATCTACTCTCTAACAAGTAGCTTTTTACGTGCGTCCAGTATTGGGTCACCATCTAGGTTTCCAAAAACAGGACGGGACAGGATGGGTTCTCACCAAGCAAGTCACCTCGTCATACTTCACAAAATCTTACCCCCAGTATACTATTTAATAAAATAATTAAATATGAGTGCGTAACTAGATAAAACAGTATTTCTAAATATATCCTTATTAAAAATCATCTTCTCTATAATTTGTTTGAAAAGGTTGATTTTCAAAGGGATAAAATGGCGCAATTAAAGTATTTTAGTCTCACGGAGTCTATAAATATCCTTCAGACGTCCTTGAATTACGTTGGATACTACACTTTACTTCGATACTAAGTTCTCGCAAGTTGGGTCTCGAAGATTACAGACGTTTGTGGGCTCCATAACCCACATTCGCAAATTGGAGGTTTACGAGGGAATGGCTCAAGATTTATTACAACAAATGAATAAGTGAGGCCAATTTCTTTATACTCGTATCTATCGTAGCGCTACGACCGAACCATTTGTACATTTTATATTATGTCAGAGAATTTATGGGGAGTCAAATAATCATCGAGTTAAACAATATTGATTTCAACAGTTTTACAAGGTTACATTACATCGTTGAGAAATTAATTTCGTTTTTAACTAAACTTTTTTTACGTTTGGAATTTACATAAACGGTTGAATTAAAAAAAAACAATATCTTGGCAATATTACGAGATTTGCCGGCTTTTATCAATTTCGGATATTTTTATTGTATCTTTATCAAATGGCCTTTCATAATGTAGTGCGTATTCAATATTAAAATTGCCGGGTAGAATTTTTTCAAATCAGTATTGGCACTAGCGTACTGTCAATACATCGATATCGGCTCGATATAGCCCTTGCAGGCTGGTGCCGAAAAGCCTCGATAAACAATTTTTCGTCTTTTCTTTTTGCTTGCTTGTCGGACACGCATCTGTCGCCATATTGCTTGTTTGACAGGTGTAGTTCTGTGGATCGCCACTGGATGAATTACGGCGCTGAATATCACCGACTAAGAGCGCTCAGTGGCCAGTCTGTGTCTGCTCAAGGCGTTAACAACACGTCATTGTCTGCCTAGAGCAGACCGAAAGTTTGTCGATCTTTTAATTAAATATATCTCAATGTGCTTCTGAAAAAGTCTTTGTGTTGCTCATCTGTTCCTTATTTCTCCACAATGCGTTCTAATAACGATCTCGGCGACGTGAAGTCGTCCTTTTTCTCTAGTAACAGGAATGTTCAGGAATCTTCTCCATACACGTCATTTATATTTTTCATGATTGGATAACTCTTACCTTTTAGATTAAAAATGTCTTAAACTTCAATTAATTCCTCTGTTGGAAAAAAATACTTTTCGATAACCTAATACAATTCTAGTTTAAAATACTGCTCTTGCTTTTCGATTAGCAACCAAAATATCTAAATGTTTTTGGATTAGGTTAAAGTATTCCAGGCTTAGAAAGCTTATTATATGATCTTCTTAAAAAAGTTAATTATCTAAAATCTCAAATACTACTTGTGGATTTTTCAAGCTTTCGAGAAAGTATGCAATGTGTTTTTGGATTAGCTCATAGTGTAGATATTTACATCCTCCTCTCATTACAAAGGATGTTATTCAGTCGCGTGGTGGCAGCATAAAAAGCAGATTAATAATACACATACTTTTTCTGAAGCACATTGACATATATTTACGATAAACTGTATAAACGTATGGCCCTGACCTAGTCACAGCTTTCAGGCTAGGTCAAAATACAATATGCTATCGTCGACGGTCGGCACACGACTCCTTGCGCTCGTGATGGGCTGTCGCCCAGCGCCACAAGCGGTGGTCTATATAACTAAAGTCACACCCGTGATCGGACTTGTCTAAAATGCCAATATGGCGACACATCATGTACGACAAGCGAACAGAAACAAGAGACGAAAGATTTTATATCGAGATTTTCGTTACCAGTCAGCAAGGGCTATATCATGCTGATGTCAATATTATTTGGGACAAGACAAAGATGATGACAGGATTGTGTAGAGGCAATTTGTGGCAACCTTGTGCGCCAGCTGAGTAATAGAATATTACATTTCTTAAGCATATCGGAAGGAGTATATTTCGATTGCATACTACAATAAAAGACAACTTATTGGGACCGATGATAAGCCAGCGGGTATAGCTAAATGGTCAAAGCGTTTGCTTTGCAAGTCAAAGGTCGTGGGCTCGATCCTCAAAGAAGATAAAAAAAAAAGATTTTTAATCGATTTCTGAGCTCTGAAATACTCTGGTTAGTGTGAATTTGACCCCTCATCCGTAAAATGCCAGTCATAGCCTTGAATTAAAATTGGTGGTAGACGAAAGTCGTCCCGTGAAGACCACCCATTCATAGTAAATTCCTGTAATAATAAGGATGATGCGTGAATCTCAGGCTGTAGTCTATGACGTTGGCGGATCAACACTCTACATGCAGCGCTTAGCCATATGCACTATGGTATGCGTCATAGAATTCCACAGAGAGACTTCAGAATTACTATCACCATCTGTCGGTATTCAATTTAGTAAAAAAAAAAATCTCACACCATAAAACTCTATTATACTTATATTTTGTAAACAATTTATGTAACTTCTTGTACTCTTCAACAAACGGAACACAAAATTTCCAAATAGTTACTCTGTAGTACCCTTACAGTAGTGACAAATTCCTTGCTGTTTTTCACTGACCCTCCCTCTAACATATGTGATACGTTAAATCTTCCATCCGCTTAAAATCTCTGCTCGACTGCACTTCAGAATTCTCACACACAAAATTTCTCTCAATTAAAGTAATGAAAAATTCCAGGCAGTGCCAGTTGCGAAACACTTGAAAAGTTATGACCTTTTTGCTAACCCTTTCGTTACGGCTCGGTGGAATACAAATTATACCGTCAATACGGCGTGAATTTTTCAATCCATGTTTTTTTGCTTAAAACTAGTTTTTGAAGCATAAATGTACTTATCTGACCTATTTTGATATATCACTTTGGTTCTTGTATCATTTAGCTATCAGATGATGCATAAAAAACTATTATATTTAACAAACTTTCATTCTTCTTCGTAGTATCAATCCGGTGGATTTGTTTGCAGCAACAGAATCTTGCATCTCGATCTCCATTCCTCTCGGTCCTCCGCAACCCTTTTCAGCTCAGCATAAGCGCTACAATTCATGTCCTCGAATACTTGCTGCAAATACTCCCGTCTAGGGCGCCCTCTACAGTTTCTACCCTCAACCATCCCCTCCACAATATCGTGAAGGAGACCATCGTGGCGCATGATGTGACCAATCCATCGGGCTCGCCTCTCTGAGATGGTTTTTATTAGTTGCCTATCTTCCTTGATTATTCTGAGAACCTCATTGTTCGTGACGTGGTCTCTCCAGGAAATTCCGAGAATTCTTCTGTACGACCACATCTCAAAGGCCTCTAGTCTTTTTTTATCACTTTCAGATAAGCACCATGTCTCACAGCTGTACACTAAGATGCTCCAAACAAGTGTTTTGGTAAGTTGCTTGTGGAGCCCTAAAGAAATATTCTTTGACTCAAGAATTTTGGCTTTTTTATTGAAACTTTCATTATGTAACTCTATACATGTGGTGGCATTGAAACATGTGGTTTACAGAAAAATCGCTCCTGTGACGAAACCCAACGATATTTATTAACATGCTTTACAGATTCCTGACAATAATACATCTAGGTTGATAAAGGAAATGACTGCAGTTCAAAGCTTCTACCGTAGATGTCACAATAAGTACTGAAAGTAGAAAAACGATATATCACGGCTCACGATGTCAACGGTAGGGGAATCTTGGACGGCATATATCGACAACCGATGCAAAAGGGGTAACCTAAATTTACGTTTTGTTTTTAGTTTATTATATAAACTAATCCCTTATTAGAATATACAACTCTAACGATTTTCTGAAATTTCCTATAGTAAAGTGCTGGTTAAAGAGTAACTTTTTTGTATACTCATGATTCTACTTACCTTACTCTACTTTTCTTTAGAAAGATGTCCACCATAGCTGAAGGTACTCTAACGATTAGCTTAAGATTATATATGACTCGACTATTATCGTTTCAGACACAATAATTACCCATTAAGAGAATTGGTAATCGATGGAAACAGCTATTTTAATACTTCCTACACTTGTTTTAAGCGTCGGTGGATCAATAATAAGGGTTGTCACGTACTATTAAAAATTCTAAAGCTATTAATTAGTTATTAACATCCTCCAACATACTCGTATATAAAAGAAGAATAATATGAATAATAATATTAACAATAGTATTAACATTCTCCTCTCTTTCAAAAAGGTTGTTATTCAGTCGCGCGAGGGCATGATTAGTAACAGATTAATAACACAGAATTTTTCTGAAGTATATTGACAATTTACGATAAACTTGACTATGGCCCGACCTAGTCACAGCATTCAGGCCGAGCCACAATACAATATGCTCTCCCCGACGGGTGGCACACAGCAAAAATAGCACATCGTAAGCGTAGTTTTCGTCAGATAACTTCAGGTTAAGCAACATTGAGGCAAACCAAAACATATATGGGTCACTCACCGCCTGTTGCTTACAAAGTTTTGCTGGTCAGGATGAGTCGATCCTTAGGGCTAAATACTCCAGGCTTTGGAAGCGTCGGTCTAATTATTTGATATCATAAAAAAATGTGCTCAAATTTCATCGAAAAATATGCCATGGGTACTACAGTGATGCTTCTTCAAGTCCTCAAACTTCTGCCCTGGAGGTCGTTGGGGCCCATTCACGACTATGTTTCCAAGTCAAAATTGATGCAGGGATGTATTGTGACGAGGAATGGAGAATGGCAGCTGACAGAACTGAGTGGAGAAAAATTTGTTGTGATGATATGTTTCACATATTGAACGTTTTTCTTAAGTAATCGCATGCAGGAGAGCACAGCCGGTCAAGACCAGTGCACTCTATGACGCTCAGCCAGGGAGGCTGGACGCTGGATGCGGGAAACTTATTTTGTGTTTGTGTGTGGGTTGGGGAGATTTTGAGTGTAAATTTATCTGTTTCTTGAAGAGATCCAGATTGTAGGAAGGAGGAAACACAGACGCTTGAAGAGCATTCCAAAGCTTACCGGTGGCATTAAGGAAGGAACTTTGGAAACTGCTAGTTCTCGGTCGACACAGATTAACCGTGTATGGATGTTCAGCAAGTGTAAGACGAGTTTTTAAATGGTACCCTAAAATACCTTATAAATTTAGTCAAATCCACACTATTATCCTAGCACTATTACCATGGCGGATGCTTCTCTGATCTCAATGAAACAACCCCTCCTACACCCATTTACAACTAAAAGACTCTTTTCACGATTGTTGAACACCCTTACACGGACAATGGATATCGATCAAGAACAGGAACAACATATTCAATATTCCTTCCTGAATGCCCCGGTGTGCTTTGTGATGCAATTCTAGTATCTATTGACATCAGCATGATATAGCACTTGCTGACTGGTATCGAAAACCTCGATATACAATCTTTCGTCTCTTATTTCTGTTCGCTTGTCGTACATGTATGTGTCGCCATATTGGCTATTTGGACAAGTCTGGTTACGGGTGTGACGTTAGTTATATAAATCGCCACTTGTAGCGCTGGGCGACAACCCATCACGAGCACGCTTAGTTGTGTGCCAACGGCGGCGAGATCACATTGTTAAGTCTCGATCGATTGAGGCGAAAGTAGCGCCATGTTACGATCGATCGGGAAAATCAAGTCTTTATCGAAAATATATGTCAATTTGCTTCAGAAAAAGTCTTTGTGTTGTTAATCTATTAATCATTATGCCACCATGCGACTGAATAACAACCTTTTTAAAGAAAGGAGGATGTTAAAAAATATTGAAATAATTCAATTTTAAAAATAACGAGGACGCGTAAAATACAATATATCAATTACTAAGCAAACATCATTGATTATTCAATTACCACAAAATGAATGCTGGTCTCCAAAACTTTGAAATATCTACTCGTACTACTTACTTTAATATTATACAATGAGTATCAATCCTTTCATTTCTAGTAGTATCCATGTTTTTCCATGTTATTGTAAATAATTCTTTGCGGTCTCGCTCTTCGTCTCTGGGAGGCAGAAGCGATCTGCTACGTAAAAGGGAATGATAAATAAGTAAAATGAAAGCCTTGAATAAAACACAAATCCCAGCTTACCAAATACTTTTATCTAGATGAGTACTCGCCCTAGATTATTGTGGAACAAACTGACGCATCGGTCTCGGTGGATTTCGATAATTTACCCAAATAATTCGTGTCTTCTTAAACGATTTATCAATGAAAATGGTTTACAGTAAATAAATCAAATAGCTGTCCGTCAAATAAAGAATTACATTACATATTTCAAATTTAAAACAAAATCTTCTTATTTTAAGTATGTAAATATATTATGTACATGAACTGACGAAATTCAGCGTCGTACATTTTTATTTTATCGTTTTTTTTTTTTTTTTGTAAAATATTTCTTCCTACGACTATATCCTTTCTAAACTTAATTGACTTAGTTTAAAGAAAAGCAATTCGTTTGATAAACAATGATACTCTTACGTCTTACCTGCAATCAATGCAACACAGGCGTAAGATTGGTTCACTTAGTTTTTTCTACCGTTATTGCCACGGTCGCTGCTCTTCGGAACTTAGAGAACTAATTCCTCCTGCACCCACCCACAACCGACAAACTCGTCTTACACTTGCCGAACATCCATCCAGGTTAATGTATGTCGACCGAGAACTGGCAGTTTCCAAAGTTCCTTTCTTAATGTCACCGGTAAGCTATGGAATGCTCTTCCAGCATCTGTGTTTCATCATTCCTACAATCTGGATCTCTTGAAGAAACAGATAAATTGCAATCTCCCCAACCCACACACAAACACGAACACAACACACGTTTTCCGCATGCAGCGTCCAGCCTCCCTGGCTAAGCGTCATAGAGTGCACTGGTCTTGAACCGGCTGTGCTCTCCTGCATGCGATTACATAAAAGAATAAATGATATTATGTTACGATAAAAATGCTTGGTGAACTGTCTGAGCTTATTTTTATTTTGTTTTGAAGATTAGACGTTAATGTGCCATTGTTTTATGACGCATTTGAAAGACGCTTTTAGAATTGTTTATAATATACTAAAGCTTCGGCCTGTATCGCTTCTTATTCAATAACAATGCGCCGCCTGTTCTGAAAGGTTAAAAATACGAATGCAAGTGGACTCTTTGTCTGATAAAATATCGTCACAACATATCAGTGGGAGTCACTAGAGTTGGCGAGGCGTAGTGTGGTGTTGCTAGGAGAGATGAAAGCTCTCCTCTCTTTGGAGGAAAGTATCCGCGAGGGCCGCCAAGCTCAACTTTATTTCCTATCTCGGATGGTTTACATACATTAGAATTGTTTAAATAAAGTATCATGTTAGTAAATTGAGCTCTTTAAACCTTTCGTTACGGCTCGGTGGAATACAAATTATACTGTCAATACGGCGTGAATTTTTCAAATCATTTATTTTGCTTAAAACTAGTATTTGAAGAATAAATGTAATTATCTGACCTATTTTGATATATCACTTTGGTTCTTCTATCTTTAGCTATCAGATGATGCATAAAAAACTATTATATTTAACAAACTTTCATTATGTAACATATGGTTTACAAAAAAATCACGCCTGTGACGAAACCTTACAATATTCATTTACATGCTTTACAGATTCCTGTAAAAAATACATGTAGGTTGAAAAAGGGAATGACTGCAGTTCCAAGTTACTACCGTAGACGTCACAATGAGTACTGAAAGTAGCAAAACGATATATCACGGCTGCCGATGTCAACGGTAGGGGAACCTTAGACGGCATATATCGACAACCGAAGCGAAAGGGTAAAATAGTGGATTTTGAAGTCGTTTGTTAGTGTATTTTTTTTTAAAATGGCGTGACCAACAAGTTAGAGATAAAGTCACAATATTGATCCATAATTAAGTTTAATATTATGGATTGAAATCATTCATTCTATATATTCATACATTATTTTGGAAAGTGAGTTAAAAGAACAGTTAGGTGCTGGCGTAGAATATTTAAGTACAATGGTTTGAATTAAAGAATATGACGTAAGGCAACGAACAAGGCAGTCTTGACGAAAGTACACCTGGCTGAGAGATAAGATGCCAAGGAGAGTATGAACTACAAGTGATTTTTTAGGCTATTCGAATGTTTGCATGATGTAAACGGCAGAGTTCCAGAAGGCAGCGCTGATATAAGATAATGCCAGGAGTATGGCTTCTAACAGAGCTTTGCGGTGGCAGTTTGTGACGACCATATGGTTCAGATAAGGACCGATATGAAATTAAGGTGATATTAGTAATAAATACGCAAAAAACATTCATCCAAACTATTTTTGAAGAAATATATTGCGTAGGTTTGATGTGGTTAGTGTACTATTTGTGAACGTCTTACTTTATATTATTTTATGATTTTTTTTAATTTTTATTAGAATATTATTTTACTATTTCAATATTCTAATCTACTTTTATAGATCATTGACTATATTACAATATTATTATTACTTAAATATACATATACTATACATAAAATTCTTTTTTCAACGCGTCAATCCAAGCACAAAAATAACGGCAGAAGCGGGATGCGAACCGCGGACCCTGGAAACCAACTATGCCCAGGTATTCATACCGCTCGGCGAACTGCGCCATTGCCCTGCCTAGACTGACTTGCGTTGAAACTAGTATTTATATCATTGTTATCATCGTACGATAGATGTCGCCATAGTTTATATTCAAAGTATGTATATTTTTATTATTATTCTATCAGTCTTCATTTATTCACAAGCTTAATATTATTACTTTCCGGCAGTCTATTTATTTTAGTAAGTACCACTCGGGTCTCGAACCAAACTATAGACTGAATGGATGAGAAACGACTACTTATAGTTCCGACTCGGACTTTATAACCATTGACGCATTGGATTGACGCGTTGAAAAAAGAATTTTATGTATAGTATATGTATATTTAAGTAATAATAATATTGTAATATAGTCAATGATCTATAAAAGTAGATTAGAATATTGAAATAATAAAATAATATTCTAATAAAAATTAAAAAAAATAATCATAAAATAATGTCTCCTTGAGACAATATCAAGAAGGTAAAAATTATCCATCAGTAACACAGGTAAATGATTGGTTATAAAGTCCGAGCCGGAACTATAAGTAGTCGTTTCTCATCCATTCAGTCTATAGTTTGGTTCGAGACCCGAGTGGTACTTACTAAAATAAATAGACTGCCGGAAAGTAATAATATTAAGCTTGTGAATAAATGAAGACTGATAGAATAATAATAAAAATATACATACTTTGAATATAAACTATGGCGACATCTATCGTACGATGATAACAATGATATAAATACTAGTTTCAACGCAAGTCAGTCTAGGCAGGGCAATGGCGCAGTTCGCCGAGCGGTATGAATACCTGGGCATAGTTGGTTTCCAGGGTCCGCGGTTCGCATCCCGCTTCTGCCGTTATTTTTGTGCTTGGATTGACGCGTTGAAAAAAGAATTTTATGTATAGTACATGTATATTTATATTATTTGATATTCGATAATCTTTTATTGGTCATCGAATAAAATAAAAAACGTATTTTTTGCGCAATGATGTTCGTATTGAAGGCATTCTGATCACGTAGCGAACGAATCTCGACGTTACGAGATTTTTATTTCAATAAAGATATATTTCGGTATCGAAATTACATTCGGCATGCCGGGATTGGGGATCCCGGGATCGTAATCCCTGGCGATCGCAACTAACTCGGTGTAAGAGCACCGTCTTGTTGCCAGGCAGACTCTACACTGTACAGTGTTCTGCCACTCGGTTATTATATTACTAAAGAATGTGCTGAAACTTGAAAATTGCGTCTTTACTACCGCTCGTAATATGATCAACTCGAAAACTGCTGACGAGCTTTCTTAAGTTTTCAGAAATGTAGTTGCATATTGTTAATACTAGTATGAGCATTTATATGGAAACCAAATAATTTTAATGAATTATTTTTTAAATTAAATTAAAATGTATTAATATTATGTTCATTTCGTTTTCGTTTAATAGCTGGAGCATATGCTAGTTACAAACTACATACTAACATAAAATTCTGTCAGATTAAATAATTCTCACTCCATGTCAGCTTTAATTGCCGCTAATTTCAAAAAGAAAAAAAGCCTTATTGTATGAAGAAAAGGCAACTGCTTATTTTATGCCCTCATGCAGGATCCAATAAACATGATTCAGCCAAGATTACCTTTGTTCTAAACCTATCTTCAAAACCTTCTTCTTCGTGTCAGCGACGTCAAATTATTTCTGCCCGTCTGGCAACATAGATAGTTCGTGTGTTGCCCAGCATTAGGTCTTGAAATGTGAAGCGGTCTGCAGGTCTCCACAGTCGAACAATAGTGATTCTCTTTGCCGAAGTATTCCCCACCGCTCGAGGTTGTCTTTTGTTCTACGAACTCCGGTTCTTAATCTGTGCAGGGATTTCCAGGTTCACCAGTCATGGTTCTTGTCAGTTGGGAAGCCTTTCTTTGGACTAATGAGATTTTTCGCCAGAGCTGGAGTCATTCATTTTCAGGGCCGGATGTGAGAGGATCTCAGAAAGCTGTTTCGCGACTTCAGTCTGGGTGTTGGGGGTATCTGATTATACAAGCAGTGGGACGGTTGGTTGATTGCCTTACGCATTTCTTCGGCGCATATGACTTTGCGTCTTATATTTGGTGGTGCGATACCAGCCAAGGTGGATAGTTTTGAAATGGGTGTTGGTTTCAGGCAGCCTGTAACGGCTCTAAATCTGTAAGATAATAAGCTAATACGCGCTCTTGCTATGCGAGATAACACGGGTACAATACAAAGTCAAAAGAAAAATTGATTTTTTTAATGAATTCTTAAATTTTATATATTATTCATATATATCCCAATATACATTTATAATAACAAAATCCAGAAAGGGTGAAACTTATCTATCAACAATAAAGTGGTTGTCCATAGCCTATTAATCAAAATTATTAGCAAATAGAAGTCGTCATGTGAACACGTACACAAGTTTGTAGTGAGTCCCGCTTAAAATCGATGATGCGTAAAAATGGTAAGCGTCATAAAATACGCCAATGAGATTTCACTTACATCGTCAAAGTTGTACTTCGATTAAACTGAATCATAATCATCATCATCATCAGCCTGTATCCGTCCACTGTTAAACGTAAGCCTCCCGCATCAGTCTGCATCCTCTTCGATCCTTCGCCTTCCGCATCCAGGTCACTCCCGCTATTCTTCTTATGTCGTCAGTCCATCTTGCAGGGGGTCGGCCAATGCTTCGTTTGCCAGCTCTTGGGCGCCATTCCAGTACCTTTCTTCCCCGTCGACCGTCGTCTCTTCGACAGATATGTCCTGCCCATTGCCACTTGAGTGTGCCTATTCGTTGGGTAGCATCCACTACTTGAGTTCTTCTGCGTATTTCCTCGTTTCGGATTTATTTGCGACACTCCGAGCATGGATCTCTCCATAGCACGCTGGGTGACCTTTATTTTATGTGTAAGACTTGCTGTCAGATTCCACGTCTCTGCGCCATAAGTTAATACAGGGAGGATGCATTGGTTAATTGATATATTTATATAATAGTGGTACTTCGATTGAACTAAATGTGTTTTTAGCCAAGAGAATTAATGTTTACTTATGTCTGTGTCAAATCAAAAAGTATATATAAATATGTTTTTTTTTTAATTTTTATTAGAATATTATTTTATTATTTCAATATTGTAATCTAATTTTATAGATCATTGACTGTATTACAATATTATTATTAATTAAATATACATATACTATACATAAAATTCTTTTTTCAACGCGTCAATCCAAGCACAAAAATAACGGCAGAAGCGGGATGCGAACCGCGGACCTTGGAAACCAAATATGCTCAGGTATTCATACCGCTCAGCCAACTGGGCCATTGCTATGCCTAGACCGACTCGCGTTGAAACTAGTATTTATATCATTGTTATCATCGTACGATAGATATCGCTATAGTATATATTCAAAGTATGTATATTTTTATTTTTTATTATTTAATCAGTCATCATTTATTCACAAGCTTAATATTATTACTTTC
Source organism: Glossosoma conforme (assembly GCA_022606575.1). Lineage (NCBI taxonomy): Eukaryota > Metazoa > Arthropoda > Insecta > Trichoptera > Glossosomatidae > Glossosoma > Glossosoma conforme. The sequence goes on along the minus strand of JAGTXR010000021.1, from coordinate 1,849,458 downwards.
CGACAGTTGGCTGAGCGGTATGAATACCTGGGCATAGTTGGTTTCCAAGGTCCGCGGTTCGCATCCCGCTTCTGCCGTTATTTTTGTGCTTGGATTGCCGCGTTGAAAAAAGAATTTTATGTATAGTATATGTATATTTAATTAATAATAATATTGTAATATAGTCAATAATCTATAAAATTAGATTAGAATATTGAAATAATAAAATAATATTCTAATAAAAATTAAAAAAAAATCATATAATAATGTCTCCTTGAGACAATATCAAGAAGGTAAAATTATTCATCAGTATCACAGGTAAATAATTGGTTATAAAGTCCGAGTCGGAACTATAAGTAGTCGTTTCTCATCCATTCAGTCTATAGTTTGGTTCGAGACCCGAGTGGTACTTACTAAAATAAATAGACTGTCGGAAAGTAATAATATTAAGATTGTGAATAAATGATGACTGATTGAATAATAAAAAATAAAAATATACATACTTTGAATATATACTATAGCGACATCTATCGTACGATGATAACAATGATATAAATACTAGTTTCAACGCGAGTCGGTCTAGGCATAGCAATGGCCCAGTTGGCTGAGCGGTATGAATACCTGGGCATAGTTGGTTTCCAAGGTCCGCGGTTCGCATCCCGCTTCTGCCGTTATTTTTGTGCTTGGATTGACGCGTTGAAAAAAGAATTTTATGTATAGTATATGTATATTTAATTAATAGTATATATAAAATATATACATATTTTATTAAAACAGAAATGTATCTCACGGTCATATAAATTGTTATAGTTTCTAAATTCTGTAAAAATATATTATCCAATGCCACTAGTAGGTATAAGTAAACTTTGTACTATTTACTGTGTCTGGGAAAAGTTTGGTCCGTCCTTGAATGTCGGGAAAGCAACGTTAAGTATTCAGAATATGTTTTTCAATTATTTGATAACACAAAAAGCTCGTAAATTATTCTGAGTAGCAAATATAAAGTATTTTTTTTGAATAGCGAGTACCTTTATAATAAAAAATGATGCTTTTAATGAAATGTTAAAACATAGTTTCCCCTTAAAGAAATCATAGACAAGAATTTTTATTACCCAGTTTTTCCTGAAAATCAATATTAATAAAAGTCATTTTTATTTTATTTTATGAAAACGCAGTGATTTAAGAAATGTTTTCAGAAGTACACTGTCATAGACAAAGTAATTATCAAAATGGATTGAAATTTTTCAGGTATATTATATAAATACCACCTATTGGGCAGTGATTTTTATTTATACAATAAGTTAATGATGATTGGACTAGAAACTTTTCAAATAGCTCGCATACGTAAAGTCGACGTAGAAAGCTCCCGGGATAGTTCCCTTTGCTTAGATTCCCAGTAGAAGTGACATTTTCAAAGAAGCGCCTCTCAGCTGCTCCATAGACTTTGATGCCGAGGGTTGACTCTCATTTAATTACGCCTTGGAAAAGTGTAACGTCGTTTTCTGAGCAGAGCGAGACGTGAGACCTTACACTCTCTGTATTCATGTTTTGTTGTCATCGCTACATACAAACATTTTGTGTTATACAATTTGTTTGGTAATATTATATGAGAGACGATAAAAGTTTTGTAGTATTTAAAACTGAGTGTAAATTTATAAAATAAATTTGAAACGTAGTTTACGTTTGAAATATATTTGTGTCCATAAATATGGAAGCGGAATAAGTCACATTTTTTTGTTTTGAGATATTAAAAAGTTTGCGTTTTGGCGTTGATGGAAAACCGACGAAAGGGACAAATGTTGCATAAAATGCTACATTTAGAATTCAAAAGCTTATGTTGGATGAAGATGCTATTAATTTATAATGTGAACTGAAATAAATAAACGACCGATTTTATTTTCAATTATTAAACAGTTTTCAACTTTTACGTTGTGCCACGTTTATGTTCATGTTGTAAGTAAAACTTAAGATTTGTGTAGGACCACCACTTGGGAGCAAATGAGGCCGAAAGCATTACAGTAATCCTCAGATTTTTTGCAAAATGCTGATGAGCTATCACTGGAATGTAATATATTTGCGTTCTTTTCAGGTCCATCATTCTGGAGAATGTTGAGAATTATCTAAAGTATGTAATAAGAATAGTTTCAGTCGTAGATTTTCGACAAGTCCAAGACAATGGCAGCTGCCAGAACTGTAAAGTGGAAATTCGTAGTGACCGTATGCTCCACCATATAGAGAGCAGATGTGGAAGATGATGCTGACATTTATACGAGTATATAAATGTATTTTTTGTGAGTGTTTATGACCTACATATATATTGCAATAAAGTTCTTTAAATAGTTTTACAAAAGATACATCTGAATATAACCAAACCTTTTTTTTAAAGATCAGTAAAGTACTGCTAATATGATCGCATGTTTAATACGAGGGTTATCCGTAAAATAAGGTTCCCATGGCGCTACAGTTCTGAAAAGCGCTGTTATGGTAGATTTTGCGATTCTGTAGTGTACCTTGGTTCCCTCACTCCAAATCCCTTCCCTAGCGAGCTGCCTTGGTAGCTCAGTCGATTTTTGACGGAGCACAAGGGTATGCTAAGGTTTGCGTGAGGCGGGTGCCAAGAATGTTTACCGAAGACCACAAACCTCGAAACGTCGTCCAAAATTTACGATGGGGTTTTGTTGAACGCCCTACAGCCCGGACTAAGCCCCAAGTGACTACCATTTCTTCCCTGACATGAAGAAACACCTGGGTGGAACGCATTTCGGCGATAGAGAAGAGCTGGAAGAAGTGGTTCTCAGGTATCTGCGTAGCTTCACGGCAGATTTTTTTGACTCGGGCATTCAAAAGCTCGTTTATCGCATGCAAAAATGCATTAACCTCAGTGGCGACTATGTAGAAAAATAGGTAAAAGTCTGAACTTTCTAAAAATGTACGCATTCATGGAATTAAACATGTTGTATATTGTGAAAAATCACTGGGAAACTTATTTTACGGATAACCCTCGTATTATCCACTAGCAGTGAGTTTATTAAATTGATAAAGTCAGATACAACAAATACAAACTATAGGAGGTTAATGCATTTTACAAAATGAGGGAAATGTTGTATAAAATAATAATTACGCATATTGTTCGAATCCATTATAAATATTTTAATGGTCCCATTCAATGTAAATAAACAGATTAGAGTGTTCTATTTTATGAAAGTATTTAGAAATATACATCAAACAGGTATTTTTTATGTGTGTTTGAAGCTGGAATATTTACAGTTCAGTCGAATGCTAAGGACAGTTATTTCAGGAATATATTTCGACTTTAGCTGAAATTGATGGGAAAATTACACTTTATAGACGTTTATCGAACATTTTACGTCTGGCGGCGTTTTTCATCTTGAATAAATATAAAAATAAATGTACGAACAAGATCACTTGTCACACAAAATCGTGTTGTGAGCATTGATAAAATGTATATTTACTTTTAAAAACCTGTTTCTATTTTTAATAATTATAAGAAATATATTTAATGCACCCTTAAATATCAAGCTAAATTTACTAATCAAACATCATTTACACTTTCGCATCGGTTGTCGGCATATGCCGTCAAAGATTCCTCGACCGTTGACATTGGTTGACGTGATACATCGTGATATATCGTGACGTTATATAAGTGTTGTTATTCGCTTTATCAACCTACATGTATTCTTTACAGGAATCTGTAAAGCATGTAAATAAATATCGTTAGGTTTTGTCACAGGAGCGATTTTTCTGTAAACCACATGTGTCAATGCCACCACATGTATGGAGTTACATAATGAACTTTTATTAAATAACTTAGTTTTTTATGCATCATCTGATAGCTAAAGGATAGAAGAACCAAAGTGATATATCAAAATAGGTCATATAAGTACATTTATGCTTCAAATACTAGTTTTAAGCAAAAAAAAAATCGTTTGAAAAATTCACGTCTATTGACAGTATAATTTTTATTCCACCGAGCCGTAAAGCGAAAAGGTTAAAGTCATATAACAGATAGCTCATGACACTCATAAGTTCATACAAGTATACTAATTTCCTGTACTCTTTTTCATTATCGCTCTCAAGGGAAGTAGAAAAAATATTTCTTCGTGTTTGCACACTGCTGGATTGTTATAAACATACGAGTATGTGCCTATAATTATAAAAAAATGGCATGTCAAGAAAATAAAAATAATAATTTCGTTCACGTTGCTGCAAATTATTCTTCATCTAAGACAATCACTTTCGATCCCAAGCATTGTTGAGTGACGTTTGGCGACACACTGCCCTAACGTTAAAGAACAATCGAACACACTTGAAAAAAACAAGAATACTTTAAAAAACAAAGGAATTCAAATTTTGTTCGAAATTTCAAACTTCTTTTCATTTAATTCTAAAATGTGTTTGCACTCTTTTTTTCTTATGAAGTATGATGTTAGTTCCAAACGCACTTCGCATTTAGGGCTGATATCAATATTTATTATTGTTTAGAAAAAAATATTTCTTACTTAAATTTTGTTTTTACACAAACGTGAAGGGTCTAGAGTCTAGACTCGTGACATCAATACAATAACTATAAGTGACTCCAGATAATTTAGATAATAAACAATGTAAAGATTTTTTTATCACGTTTTACTACTAAAGCCTTCTCCTTTGCCAAGCAGCATAGTGCAGCGGTAAAGCGTTTGTTTGTCATTCAAACGTCATCAGTTCAAAACTCGGCTAAACTTGATTTTTAAAATTCATTTTATCAAATCTCAGCACTAAATATGCCTCCGATAGGGATGAGCCCATCCATAAAAAAATGTCCAAGCCTCGGGAGCGTGGGACTCATCATATAATCTTCTTAAAATTAGCTAGTTAATATACACCGAAACATTTCTCTGGTACTATAGCTGCAGTCTATGCAAGTTCGAGGGTTCTTGCCCTGGAGGCTTCCGGGAACCATCTATGTCTCCTCTCTTCTCGTCAATCTGAGCTTACAGAACTGTGAAACGGTAATTTTTAGTGCTCATATTTTCCAAATATGGAGCGGATATGATAAAGAGTTTTATTACAGGTGAGATTAAGTACCCCTTGCAAAATTTCCTTCCAAGTCACTTCGAGCTGTTGAGAGTTTGACGTGTATTTTCGTCTATGATCATCCCGGCTTGCAGAAGAAAGTCTATCGGGCGCCGTATCTCTTGTTAATTTCCATGTTTACTGATCATGTATTTCAGGAAGCTGCTCATGTGGTCTGCGTGACGTGGGCGCCCCACCCCTCCCTGCCCCCACTCACTCACTGAAGCCGCGGTTCTTCCTCCCATTAACGGTGACGTCACAGCCATAAAGACACTCCTGACGATGGATGATGTAAATCGCCTGGCAGCGGCGAACAACCAAACAACCACAAATATTTTTACATAAAATCTTTCGAATACTTTTAAAAACGTATGCCTGAGCTTTGCGTTCTAAATATATTATTCCATGCCAGTGTTTTACAAATATGTGGTGTTTTCTCTTCCCTGCTTAGTACAACTGCAATTATATTTCTATACGGATATCTTGATCACTTTTTAATATTGTGTTAACTCTTTAGATACATGTTTCTTTATGTTTTAATATTCACGGTTTTATTTTATTTAAATAACGTATTTTTTTTGTTTGCTAAATAACTTTTTTATTTATTTTTTTTCAATGTTTCAGTATTCACTTTGGGATCCATTATAAATAATAAATATTCATTTATTTACCTTGTTTTTACATGGATCACCTTAGATGAGTTTCTCTGTTTAGGAGACTGCATTCGACTAACCCGATAATTTTAAAAATAGTTCACCAATTTTAAAAATGTTTCGGTCAGATAATAAGTTAAAATAAACATTATATACAAATAATAGTTATTATAAACTAAGTACATAAAAAAGTAAAAATAATCATTATATCAAAAATAATACATAAATCATTATGTTCTTCATCCTTGCAATACTATATGTTTCCCTCTCTTATCATTCCCTGATAGACACACTCCCTACTCCCTCTCCTACATAAAATGGGTTCGACCACTTATGAAGTATTATGCAGTTCAGTTGTCTCTTGACAGTGATGGATTGAGGAAGGCTACGAGTTAGTCGAAACTGCAGTCTCCTAAACAGATGATATGGCATATGTGATCCATGTAAAAACTAGGCTTTTGAATTTTTTTTTAAACATATTACATTACTGTTATTTTTGATACATTTATGCACATAATTTCTACGAATATAAATTGAATAAAATACTTATATATTTGTATGGTAAGTCATTCGATAAACACGTCTTGATCAAGTTAATTGTAACTTTTTGACCAACTGTTGGATGCGGTATCTGTTTCATTACCTCGTCAATATTACAAATCAAACCATTGCACTTTCATATTCTACGCAGGCTGTTCTTAAAAAGCCCATTATAGGACTTCATTAGCTTTTCGTAAGATGTCAGAATGAGAAGTCATTAAACAGAATCGTGGTATTACAGGCGCTGTATATGCGTCACTTTCTTGCTATATAAAATAAAGCTTTGAATTCCATATACTGGGCAAGGAGTTAAAACTTTAAAAATGCTCCTGCGTCAACAAAACAGGAAATACACATATATATAGAATGCTCCACCGAGTACATTCTATGTGTATGGCCTTCCGAAAAGGCGTGAGACTGGCAGCTTGAAAAAAAGGCTGCTGTAGTTAATGATCTCCTGCGGCTTTCTTAGTATGTGTCACAATCAAGTTCACCTTCACCTTCACCTTGTAACCGACGAAAACCCTACCTGTTCCGTCCTGTTTTTGGAGACCCAGATGGGGACCTGTTACCATCCCGTAATTCGAGGTGCATCGGTAATTTGTCAAATAGACCTCAGTCTAAAGGCTGGGAAGTTAGTATGCTATAGCGTGTCTCGAATTGTCTTTTTTGATAACCCGTTGCTAACAACAAAGTACATGGGAACACTTGACCGACTGTAGTATGGAAGGATATTTTTCCCAGAAGAGATTTTTAGAAGTGATTAATCCGAAAATAGTTGTTAGTCACTGTAGAACATCAACACCGTTTATTGTTTACTTTTTTTCATTTCTTCGACCAGCCGCCGGCTTTTCGAGAGGCGCCACTGCAGCACAAATTGATTTTATCTCGGAAATGTATTTTTTTCTCCTCCGTATGAGACTGAGCTTACATTTGAAAAATATGGAAATGGCCAAATAATGGGAGGCAGTCTGCCAATTTTTTTTTCACCTTTATTCTTTTTCATTTATAAGTAGTTGTTTTTTTTTCTTGCGCGCCTCGCGAATAACTAATGGATTTTAAAATAGAGAATCGCTTATTACGGGTTCACCACTACAGGCCATTTACTGTTGTAATGATTTTGCGATGTTTCATCGTTTATTTTTGCTTAAATATTTTAAGCCCTCTTTAGTTTAACGAGCAATACAAATTTTGTGAAGAGTGTCTCTAATGACTTTTCTTTGTTAAATTTATTTTTGATTTTGATAAAATAATGTAATTAAATAAGCCGTATAGCCATGTTTTCATAACGGCAGCTGAGTGTGAGAGTAAAATCGATATTGTTAATTATGAAGGTTATCCGTAATATAAGATTCCCATGGCGCAGCTTACACCTGGTGGGCGAAGCGAGGGAGAAATCCATCACGTACGGCTGCCAAGACAAGACTTAGCTCCGCAGGCAGTACGCTAGGGAAGGGATTTGGAGTGGGGGAACCAAGGTACACTACAGAATCGCGGGATGAACCATAACAGCGCTTTTCAGGACTGTAGCGCCATGGGAATCTTATATTACGGATAACCCTCGTACATTTGAAAGTTCAGTGAATTCAAATAGAGCATCAGACTAATCACACGATCGCATAACTCGTCTAAAAGGGCCATTAGAACTATTTACTAATTTACTTTACGAAACTCGTTGGCTCGGTTCCGCCGCATTTCGTTCACAGACAATTCGCTCAGCGACTCATCGGTAACAACGTGGGGCGCACTGGAAGTCTGGTGCATGGGACATTTGGCGCACGGAACAATTGGTGCACTTGATGTCTCGCTAACCTAACCTAACCTAAAGATTTATCCAGTGATTGTAGAGTCCAGAGATCTATAGGTTTTGGTAACGAAATAACTTAGGTTAGGATAGGTTAGCGAGACATCCAGTGCACCAGTTGACCCTTAAGCCAAATTTCACGTGTATCAGACGTCCAGAGCGCCCCACGTCGTTACCGATGAGTCGATGAACGAATTGTCTGTGAACCATAGGTCGTGACGCCCTCTGGCTCTAGTGATGGCTTGAGATGAGGCAGGTATCTTAACAGCTGACAGATCTTTGTGGTGGCAATTTGAAGCGAACCAACAAGTAAGTTCCAGTTAAGGAACGCATATTAAATAAGAATATCCTCTTACGATAATGTCCCTAATTGGTATTATTATTTTTTAAATACTTCCATACCTACGCACGTTGTCAGCCAAGGTTTTTTCTGCGATGGACTGAATATAAATTAAATTTAAGAAGTTTTTGATGATTTGATGAAAAGTTCAAGTAATTTGTGTACATATGTGTTTTTTTCTAGTAACGTTTTTCTTGAAAAAAATAAATTAACTACCCGTTCCACGAATCGATTTCATTTTACTTAACGTGTAAATTCATTGTGAGCTCATTTAATAAACATGAATAAAGATCCTTTTGAACGGAAATAGACAAAAATGCTGCCGTAAGACTAGAGTAAATCGCGGCTAATTCTTATTTGAAATTTTCTTCTTATTTCGAGAGATTTTTTTTTGAATAAGCACGTGAAACACCACGCTTAAAACGACTGCCTCCCAAGCGGATTATTCTTCTGCTAGTATAAAACGTACGTAATAAATAAAATTCAAAATAATACATTTTTAATGCTTCAAACGTAGAATAAAATATCACATTTAAAATATAATTTCTTTTAAACTCAACTTTGAAATAAATTAAACGTGAATATATTTATTTTGCTGCATAAAGCTAAGATAAAGCTGATCTTTTTTTTTTTATCAAAAGCATGAAAGTCTCACGCGCAAACCAAAGATATCATTTTTAAATTGTTATTTTAAAATGGAATTGACTCAATTTATTTTTCAAAGTTGTCATTTACTTTCTTTACTTTATGATTGCTTTACGTTAAAGTGAAACAAGTATACAACTATCGAGTAACCCTGTAATGTAAGCCTCTCATAAGTTCAAAAGGAACATTATAGAAATTGAGAGATACGCAAAAGAAAAACATTTAAATTTGAAAGCATTCCGAGAAATTCTCTTATATTACTTTTTAACGATTTAAGCTCATTGTCATTTTATCGAATCCTACAAAAAAGTATGACGAATCGGAGACGCGTAAAAAGAAGGCGGCTGATAAACTTTTGGCAATCGTCGCGACGCAATTTGATTTGTCAGTTGGTACTCACAATAAAAGCGAATTACACGTTTAAGACGGATTGATTTGAATTTTAAAGCCGATTCCAATTTCCACGTTTCAGGCGGGGGTTCCTTGAATAGAATTACCGCTGAAAGATTCGAAGATGCTGACATTGAAAAATTTCAGCAGCGCTAAGGCGTATAATACAGAATAACGCACAGGGGGCGCGGGTAATCATAATTCAAATGGGAATTACTAGATTTGACTTTGGATCTTATTTCCATTTGTATTTTTAGCCCAAAGATTCATGCCGATTTGTTTGGTGTACTGCTACATTTAAAATGTATTATTAAGAGTGTGCGGGTATAGCTCAATGGTCAAAGCGTTTGCTTGGCAAGCAAAACTCATGGGTTCAATCCCCGACGGAGATTAAAAAAATAAAAATATTTCTGAGCTCTAAAATACTCCCGGTTGGTGTGAATTTGATCTCTCGCCCTTAAAATGCCAGTCATAGCCTATTAATTAAAATTGGTGGTAGACGAAAGTCGTCCCGTGAAGAACACCCATTCATAGTAAATTCCTGTAATAATAAGCGCTGCGGTTACGAAATGGTTTGAAGATATTGTTTACGTTAAAGTGCTTTACGCGTTTATGCATCTTGGTCTGAACGCGTAGAATAGACAAATACCAATAAGGTCGGTCCGCAATAGTCACAGTCTGAAGTAGGGCTTATTTTATTAAAATATTTAGGAATCGAACTTTAAGTGGGTCCATAAGGGCCCTTTCCCACGAACATCCAGTTTTGCAGGATCAGTTTTTTATTGGATACCGTAAAAATCATACCTGCGTTCACGCACAGAAGTTTGCATGGCAGTCGGAGAAGAAAATTCAGACACAATGGACGTAAATACTCAAAAAAGTAAGATTTTGGGTTCACCCGATCCTAAAACTATGATCGAGATAAGGCACATTTCGTAATCTCATGTGTGATTTGAAAGATGATGAATCCAATGTTTTTAAATAGTTCAGAATGTTCTCATGGCCACGTTTGACAGGTCTTAGAAAAGTGAAAAATAATCTAAAAAAACATGATACAATTATGAGAAAATGCATAATGCCTGATGAAAAGTTAGCAATATGTTTTAGGTTAAAGTGAAAAACCGTATGCAGGATGCTAGTGGGAACACTCCCAATAAACTTTGTACGTAACTAAACTGGATACTGTTTTTTATTGGATCAATTCGTCCAGTTTGTAGTGGCAAAACCGTACAGCACATTTCGAACTGATCGAATTTTTGGGGTATCCTGCAAACCGAATGATTATGTGAATGTTACCATAGTATCACGTATACTACTAAACGTGATCCTGCAAAACTGGACGTCCGTGGGAAAGGGCCCTACTTTGTAATGACTTTTTTCTTGAAATAACATCGAATTGACCGAATAACAAGCAGTATCCAATTTCGCGAAGACTTCTCTAAATGTAATTCCATTTTCAAATTCGTAAGAAAGCGATTTCAAATGTATATACTGGAGATGTATTTTACAATGCTATTTTTTTTTAATTTATCATTGGCTGGATTTTTTTAAAACTTTGATTAAAATTCTCGTATGCTGTCTCCGTGTGTACTGTGAAAGTCTTTTGCTTCTGAACATCTTTATTATTTTATTTACTTTTTTACGCTTTAAAGTCGTAATGTTACATATAACGAAATGTACTGAAAAAATATTTTTCTAAACAACTTACTTTCTACAAGAATACGTAGAAAAGTTTTCACTTTTTATTGATATAATAAGATATTTAAAATACGTTATTATAAATCAAACAACATTCAAAATGGCTGGTTCTTGAGGACTGCAAACATGATTGATAAAAATTGTACGATTGCTCAAATTTTGAAAATATTTTTGTCCATCCAAATGTATTTTTCTGTCGGAGATTTTCAGTTCCTTTATATTTAATTGGTGTGTGCGTAGAGGGGCTTACCATAAAAACATCACAATATTCAGTTATATTAATAATCTTAAGAAATACATGTTATGGATAAGTCTAAATTCTTAAATAAGACTAAAAATACATAAATTTAACATAATTATTAAAATCGCTTAATATATTGATGATTTCATTAAGAGCACACTGACCTCAGCAAAATGTTTATCGATCGAAATGTTTTTATGAATATTTGATTCCAATACTTTAGATTATACATATACCTATTCTTATTTTTTAAAATTGATAAATCAAAACTTATTATTTGAAGTTCTTTACTTGAAAAAAAAAAGAGCTTGCTTATTACCTTAAAATCAGTAAAAAATACCAATAAAAAACATTTTTTTTTATGAAAACAAAATATTAAATAAATGGTTTTAATGATCATATTGTAAATCTTAATTAAAGTATTATTATATTTTTTAATGTTATGTGAAAACTAACCGTTTTAAAATTGATCAACTAAAGTATTCTATAAAAAAAACATTATTTTAAAAGACTTTTTTGACAGAACATTTTATTAAATGAAAATATCGAACATGGAACATAGAAAAGGATTTTCACACAATATTGACGATTTTATTGTAATAAATTAAATTTATTTTCGTAAGTCTTCCTTGAAGTTGTTAAAATAAACCAATTTATAAATAATGTTTTTCGTGGACGTGGGTTTGAGCGCAAATTCGATAAAATCGTGACTAATCGTTTTCTGGTATTGTTTTCAGATGGATACAGTTTACCCCGAGCCGACATCTCTGCTTTACCGACGGCCTGTTAGAAAGAAGCTTCGCGGAAATGCCGCCAGATACCGCACGCAGCCAGTAACGTTCGCTGAAATCCAGGTTGGGTTTGAATCTGAACATTGTTGTCAAGAAGTTTTCGAGTCGAAAATGGCTAATAGTTTGAAAGTAATTTAGACGTAGAAAATGTTACTTATATATAACCCAAGTTATTTTTATAAAAATTAAATCATTACTTATTTAATGCGTTCGTTTTGTTTTCTTACAGAGTCATAAATTAATACATATACTAAAAGTAAATTTACATCTAAAAAAATCGGCTGTTCCCGCCGTGAATATAAAATTTTGTTGATCGATAAGTAATTTGAAGAAACCTTTATTTCAAATTCATGATAAAAAATATATAGTTGAAAACCCTGGGTTTGACCGAGAATGCAATGCAGTACAGACAGCCATGGCGTATGTGCACAAGGAGAGCCGACCCCAGATGATGGGAAATGGCAAGGATAAAGAAGAAGAAGAATATATAAAATATATAGTTCTACAAGTCAGTTGTTAAAAAATAAATAATAGCTCATATTTTCCGAATCATTTCTTAAAATCGTAAATACCGTTAGTGTGTATTTAAAGGGCCAAATTCACTAAAAATGCCTCAAATAAATTGGTTGTTTTTATCAATATTCAAATACCGATTTAAAAATGTCGCACCTGTATTATCAGCGTAAACAGTAACAGTCCAAATTAATTAGTTTTTTTTTCATAGATCTTTCGTATCATCAGAATTATTAACCCTTTCGTTACGGCTCGGTGGAATACAAATTATACTGTCAATACGGCGTGAATTTTTAAAACCATTTCTATTGCTTAAAACTTGTATTTGAAGCATAAATGTACTTATCTGACCTATTTTCATACATCACATTGGTTCTTGTATGCTTTAGCTGTCAAAAATCTATAATATTTAACAAACGCTCATTATGTAACTCTATACATGTGGTGGCATTGACACATGTGACCTACAGAAAAATCGCTTCTGTGACGAAACTTAACGATATTTATTTACATGATTTACAGATTTCTTTAAAGAATACATGTAGGTTAATTAAGGGAATGACTGCAGTTTCAAGTTCCTACCGTAGATGTCACAATGAATACTGAAAGTAGCAAAACGATATATCACGTCAACCGATGTCAACGGTTGGGGAAATTATTGACGGCATATATCGACAACCGATGCGAAATAGTTAAAACAAACCATCTTATTTAAAAAAATGATTTTGAAAAAAATAGGCTGTTAATGTGAAGTTATAACGAGTATAATGACACTTTGTAAATTTATTTTCGCAATTAAAATGAGTAACTGGACTTTACCCGCCTCACACCCGCATCACACCCGCATCACACCTGAGGACAGTTAAGTCTCCTCGATGATTGCTAACTGATCATTCAGATTATGATCAGTTAGCAAGTGATAAGTCCAGTGGGAGTCCCCTCTGAACAATTGTAGGCACTGCACAGAAGTGCTAAAAGAAAGAACCCGTGAAAGAGATTAGAATCGCATTCACGGGTTGTAAAGATGATAGATTCTCTCACCGAAAATACGAGCAAAAATTGTAAATGCCTGGATTTTTTTTTAGTGACTACAAAGTTTGCATGCCCGATAGGGCCGAGGCGATTCCCTCGAACTGCATCGAAAAGGACTGATAATCCCAAAGAATGTGCTCTGAGGTCTGGAAGGGGGCGCCACAGGGGCAACTGGGTTTGAAACTAAATTAAATGAGTATAATCTGTCATTAAAATGAGTAACTGTTGTTTTCAGGAAGTCGACGAAGAGAACATCGAAGACTCATCAGAAGCCGGTAAAGGTCAATCCAAAGGCGGCGGAGCGTCTGCCAAGTCAGAGGTGGACATCAACCGCAAGTTCGACGAGTTCCGTCGACTGCGGGATAAGAGGCACTCCAAGTCCGAGCATGACTCTCCCAGTCCCGGGGAGCTGAGTCCCGTGTTGGGGCCCTTCAGGGACCCCACGGCCAACCCCCTGGACGAGGCGAGCCTGGGGGGCAAGGCTCCCGGGGGACTCGCCACTCCCGGGAAAATAATACAGAGACCATCCATTTAGCAGAGCGCCTCCGCTCTCGTTTTTAATTCTATATAATTTTAGGTAATCAGTAAATGTATTAATTGACTCTCTCAATGAAAATCGCTGTGCTGTCATTACAAAATACTGAAAGAAAGCATGTTTATAGAACTCACTCATATGGATTTGTAGTATTCAGAGTATAACCCTGGCAATCATATTCTATTCCATTTGAATTGTTTGCTTTCCAAACCGAACGTCGTGGGTTTGATCCCTGACGAAGATTTCCTAAAATCTTAATCGGTTTGTGAGCTTTAAAAATACCTCCGGTTGGTGTCAATTTGATTCCTCATCCGTAAAATGACTGTCTTAGCCTATTATTCAAAATTGGTGGTATATAGACGAAAGTCGTCCTGTGAAGACCACCCATTCATAGTGAATTCCTGTAATAATAAGGATGAGGCGTGAATGTCGGGCTGTAATCTACGACGCTGGCGGATCAATCCATATGCAGCGCTTAGTTATATGTAGAATTGCAAGCAACATAAAATCCACAGATGAGACTTCGAATCACCATCACCAACTGTCGGTATTCTCCTGTATGTGTTAACATAAAAAAAACTATATGAGACCATAGAGTTTGAATCCTCATAGATTGTGCAAACAGTTGATTTTATGTATTGCTCTCTTTGTGTATGTATTATGTAAATGTATTATTTCAATATGAGATAATGGTAAAATTGATTTAATGGAGAAACTCTGTCTTGATTAAAAAATATATTTTTTTTGTATTCAGCAATTTCAATTAATTCATACTCTTAAGAGAAAAATCATTGAGGTTATTATTCTTCACCTGTTTTACAATTGAAACTATTAAAAAAAATATATGAAATTGAGTTCAGCTAATGAACAATATATAAGTTAGAGTATACTGGTTGTCAATACTACATATTAACGCAATTCACGCATTTGTGAAGTATGAATCATAAAGTATACTCGTATGTGTAAATTTTTTACTTTTATATACTTTGAGTGCTATAAGCTTGACTTATATTGTTTACTCGCTTATATTTTCTGTGAATATCGTGGTGACTACCTCTGATACGTTACTTGGTTACCCTTCCTGCCCTGTCCTGTTTTTGGAGACCTATATGAGGACCCATTCCTGGATGCACGGAAAAAGCTACTTGTTGAGCGTGGCTGAAAGCCTTCCCGTGATTTTAGGTGCCTCAGTTCGATGTAAAATAGACCTCAGTCTAAGGTTAGTATACTAAAGCGAGTCTCGAATTGCCTTCTTTGGTAACACGTTGCTAACCACGAAATACGTGGGAATGGATAAGGAAATTTCCTCTAATAGGTTAGTCATCTCAATCACTTATTAGTAACAGCGACTAAAGGGAATGGGTGAAATGGTGAAAACAAAAAAAAAACAACCTCTGCAAGCATAAGTCTATGAAGGTAACTCATTTAAAATTATCCAAGATTATTGTTCTTCGTCGTATCAATCCGGTTGATTGGTTTGCAGCAACAAAATCTTGCATCTCGATCTCAACTCTTCTCGATCCTGCTCACCATAAAACCTACCACTCGTGTCCTCGAACACTTGCTGCAAATACTCCCATTTAGGGCGCCCTGTAAAGTTTCTACCCTCAACCATCCGTTCCACAATGTCGTGAAGGAGACCATCATGGCGCATGATGTGACCGATCCACCGGGCTCGCCTTTCTGAGATGGTTCTTACTATCACTTTCAGATAAGCACCATGTCTCACAGCCGTACGTCAAGATGCTCCAAACAGATGTTTTGGCAAGCTGCAAGTACATGATGAATCACATATATGTATAATGGCTCGCTCATTAAATACACCAATATTTAGACATTTTCTGAATGTAATTATCACAAATTTCCATTAAAGACATGTATTTAAGTCATCTTTAATCTCATATCTGTCACAAAGATTCACCAAACAAAATATTCTGAGGTTGTGGAAGGTCCTCACGGGTAAGAAACCGAATATTTAAAGGAAAATGATGTAATGTGTCGATGTACAAGTATGTTGTTTTGTAACTGAATACTTAGTTCCCACGTTTTAAAATTTTCATTGAGAAAGTTGATTATTTAATAAGATGTATTATTAATATTTTAAGAGTCACGTATTGATTTTGTGGTAATGTTTTTATCAGTTTAAGAATTTATTCGTTCATAATAATTTTAAAGATCAACCAGTATAACTTACCTTAACAAAATAATTCAATGTGAAAGTATATATTATGATTTTGTTGATAGTCCACATACGACTGCATAGTTCATATGTATACCACTTCGTTGTAGTTATACTGGCATATCTCTAGTTAGGTAGGTACCCAATTATGATAATTATTAATTTTTACCACGTTTTTTAATTATGAGAACACTCAAAATGTATATCTTAAGAGGATGTTAGTTTCAAAATATGCTTCTGTTATTTATAAATCACATATTGTTTGAAAATGGTCTAAATCTGAACAAAACTTGTCAACTAATTACTTTTAAATTTATGTATTGAATGTAAACTGATACTGAAAAACTATGTTACAAATCATATTGGATATTAATTTAAATTGTACCTATAATGTGTTGAAGAATAAAAAAATATTTTAGTATGAATATTAAAGTTTTTTTGTATAATTATTATAAACGATTACAGTGAAAAGCTTATTATTATATCCAGAGTAGGTGAAGCCTTTTCAAATGCATTTTTATAAACAAAAATGTTGATTGTTGTGCTTTTATGGATACATCCATACATAATAAGTTTTGTTCTGTACTTTTTTACTTCTCAAACCTCACACAAACATCAAACATCCTTTAAATATGCAGCATCCAGCTGTTCTTTAGCATCAAATAGAGTCGACTAGAAGGTTATGACCTAATTGTGATGCTCTACTGCATCAGATTATTTAAAAATACATTACATTGTTTATCAGTATTATAAGAATTGATGAACACGAAGACTAATTTGGTATGCCCACAACTATCATAATTGTATATTTAATGTAAATTAACTATGATTTTAAGCGAGAATACACCGTAGTTGTCTTACTCAAGACTACAGATTAAGCCAAGATCTTGTTCGATCTGTACTTGTCTCCTTATCTTCATTTTTGCTCTATGGGAAACATTATATTAAGGTTTGGCCTGTATTTCTTGTTCAGTAACTAATTCAAAGTTTTGGCAGTAAGTTAAATCAATTGGCAGTTAATATAAATATTCAGCAGTAGACTAAATAAATTGGTAGTATGAATGTGGTCAGTTATAAGATTAAAATGCCAGTAATATATTCAATATTGGAAAAATATAATGTTAAATGAATAAATAATTAACCAATTAAATGGAAACCTAACCTAACCTATTATTAATAACCATTAATGAATTCATTTCTGCGAATTTACAATATGATATTTTTATATTATGATTATTTTTTACTTCAGTTTTTATGTATTTATTACTGAATGTTTGTTAAATAATTACTGCTCATTAAATGAATTAAATACTCCCAAAAAAATTAGTAGCCTTAAGGCTAACCTTAAGGTTTCTCACTATACCTACACTACTCTAGTCAATTGATTCATTAACAATATAGAGACTGGATACTACAGGAAAAACCTTAAAATATTTCTATTGGATACCAAAGTGATTATATATATTCCAGGTAATGTAGAAAAATATTAATAATATCAACAATACTCCATTTATTTGTTTATCATTTCAATATACGAACTTATAATAGTTAATATTAAAAGATTCAGAAGAGACTTACATAAATTTTTGAAAATGTTAGGTTTTTAACTAGAGTTTTAATAATTTATTGTAATATTATATTAATTACTGTATTATTTCTTACACCAAAGCTATAGGTTACCCCATAGTTATCACACTTTAACATTGTTAATCTAAAATTAGTCATTTTTATTATTTAAAACTAGAGGTTGGCAATCTTATAACATACACTTAATTAGGTACTTATAGCTATTTTCTTATATAAACAAATATTAATTGATTTTATAAAAAAAACATTTTGTCTAAGACAGTCAATTAATTTATTAGAAGAAAAAATATGTTTTATTTTATGAGTTCCTTTACAGTGAATTCATAAAGTCCACTAACATAAAATTATTATTAGTTTAAAATATTAACACTGTTATTTGTCACTACCAGTTCCGGTTTTAGGGAATGGCAAAGTGGGTCGGTGCCCCAGGGCGTCGAATAAGCAAGGGGCGCAGAGAGTTACATAATATGGATAATTATTTACACACTGTCTAAAAGGGCGTTTACACATGCAATATAAATTGTTGGTCGAATTTAATATTGATTGCCATGATTACATACTTAGTGGAAGAGAGCTACAATAACTTGTATAGGTGGTGATATTGCATATTCTTTTATATTCTCATTAATTGAGAATGGATGTGTAAACGCCACTTTGAACAAAGAAAAAGATAAAAACATACTCCTATGTACATATTTCAATATATTTTAAGAGCATCATTTCGAAAAAAAAAACAATAAAAATGAATTAAAATATTACTTCCCATTCATTGTGTTATTATTTACATAAATGTACTCTCATAGTAATGAATTGTACTGTCATATTTTATAAAAAAAGTCAAATATTTTAGATTCAAATTAGCATAAGCATGGAGCTCCCTGAACTGTTTATTTTAAAGAATTGTTTGAATTTCATTTTGTTTATAATTAAATGTATTTTTTTAAATGATTTGGGTCATGATTTAGAATTATAAAATGGTATTATAATTCATACATGTTATAATTATTACAATAATAATTTAAATATTTCAGTTATTCAAATCCAAAATATTTGTTTAAAAATACATGCAAAAATACATCATTTTAATTTTACTGACAAATTGTAAACTAATAATTGTTACGAATAAATTTTGAATTGTTTTGTATCAAACATTAATTTAGTAGGTATTATATAAAATGATTATTTTAGCTTATTTTATTTTGTACAGTCAGAATAAAAATTATACTCTAGGACCTAGGTTTTATCATTCTGTGAAAAATAATAAATCTAGTGATTATTCATTTAATTTTTTTTTTAAATTTATTTAAAAGGCTCCTGTCATGGATATAATTAAAAATGAACTTGGATATTTGTAGACATTACTCAATTATTTTTTCTCGTTAAATATAATGGTCATGATAATTTAAGAATAAAAAATTAAAATGTTTACTTTATTCATCGCAATGTTTTTATTTGTTTTGTATATTAATATTATGTTCCTAAAGTTAATCCCGAATTATTTACATCAATCCATATTGTGATAAAAAATAAAACTATATGAAAAAACATTTTCTATTCAATTATATAAAAGATACAAAGAGTGGCGGAGGCAATATACATGTACAAAGTGTGAAGCAAGGAAGTATCTCTACTTTTGAGATGGTGTTTTGAATAATGGTGACGTGATGGAGGAGTGAGGGTAAGCTTGAATGACGCTGTGGCAATGGAATTTTCCGTTAGTACCGTCGTTGTAGACGTATCTTGGTCTAATGAGCAATGCTCATTTTATTAAGTAATATTATGTTTTGATATTTAATAAAAAAAAAAAATTAGGAATACTTCGCTGTATAAATTTTAGTAATTTTTACTACTAAATTAGTAAATATGAAAAAAAAACCTTATATATAAAATATTTTTTCAAATGAATCATCAGAGTTTAAATACAAATAGTTATTGTAACTTAGTATATTCAAGTGCCATTCTTACTATAAGACAGTAAGTAATGGTTTATTTGTGGTCAAATAATTAATTAATTTATGTAGTTTATTTATAAAAGATTATAGATAACAATTATTAAAGTAAATAGAAATAAATATTCAATAAATTATTATATCTACATAGCTAGGTATCAATAATGTTTGAAGTATTTTATATTAATACTCCTAAATTATTGTCTCTTTACGTATGTAATTACATATATCATAATGAATAAATCAACTTGAATATTATACAATAATTTTTACATGTCATATTTTTTCATTAAAATTATAAAAAAAAGATCTTAATTTTTTTAACATAGAGCCAAAAAAGCCAGAGGATTGATTATTCATGCTTAAAACGGTGTCACGTCCTATTGTCCCCAGACAATTCGTTCAACGACTCATTGGTAACGTCGGTGGTGTCTGGTGGATGGTACATTTAGCACACATGACAACTGGTCCACTGGCTGTCTCGCTAACCTAACTTAACCAATGGATTTGTCGAGTCATCGTAGATTCCAGAGATCTATGGATCTTGTTAACGAAATAACGTAGGTTAGGTTAGCTTAACATTCAGTGCACCAGTTGTCCAGTGCGCCCCATGTCGTTACCGATGAGTCGTTGAACGAATTGTCTGGGGATGAAATGTGACGGAACCGCTTAATACAGATCCAAATAAAATTATGCCTAAAATTAGTTGTAAAATAGTTTATGATAGAATTTTATTCTTATAAATTAAAAAATTAAATTAATTCTTAAAATCTAAATACATTGTTATATTATAATATATTAAATATATTGTTATAAAGTTATGTTGTATCACTTTACATTAAATGATACCTATAAATATAAATAACACACATTTCACATTTACTGATGAACACAACATTAAGAATAATAAATTAGTAAAAATAACTTGTCATCACTTTATACAACATTATAATTATAATAATCAAATTAGGTACAATACGATGTATTTTTAATAAACATTAATATCACAGAAAACTGAAAAAATAAATAAAACATTAAAAATTGCACTTGAAATTAAATAAAAGTGAGTATTATTAAAGTTAATCAATACATTTTAAGCATATTTTTTAGAGCATTTAAAATTTTGCAGCTTTTTTGTTTATTAAAAAAAAAATTTTTTTAACAGAAACTAAAGTAATAAAAAGATATTTAATAACAAATATTATTAAAAGAATATTTCATCTCAAAGTTTACAAAGGCTTCCTGGAAAACTACAGAATTAATAGAAAATGAGTCCCACGACACGGTTGTAAAAAATCAGAATTCATCTTTTAAGCTATCTATATCATAATAAATGGTTATGTGAAAGCTTAAAAAAAACATCTCAGAGAGGCGAGTCTGATGGATCAATCACACCATGAGCCACGATGGTCTTCTTCACGACATTGTGGTCTTCCATAATGTCGTGAAGAAAGTTCTACCTTCAACGAGCTCTTGTTCGTTGAAGGTAGAAACTGTAGAGGGCACCCTAGACGGGGGTATTTGCAGCAAGTGGTCGAGGACATGAGTTGTAGCTATTATGCTGAGCTAAAGAGGGTTGCAGAAGGTCGAGAAGAGTGCAGATTGAGATGCAAGATTTTGTTGCTGCAAACCAATCCACCGGATTGATACTACGAAGAAGTATAAATGGTTAAGAATTATATTTTAAAAATATAACTATGGGTCACTTCAGGTCACATCCTATGATTAATACCTGAAGATAATAAATTACAAATGAATATCATCCTGAAAGTAACTTCTTTTCAGGTGAAATTGTATATTAAAAACAAATATATTTTTTAAAAACTTAAAAGTTATGTTGCTTAAAAGTTTCTGTCATAAAACTTTCACATATGTTTTATAATAAAATATTAAAAAATAGCATTAACAAATACCAAACATTTTTACAATTTTTTTCATTTTGAGGAATGTAATATGAATAATTTACATTTAGTTGAGCTTAATATTTATATATTAAGCTTATTTATAGAAAATAATATTTTGGATACAACTCTTTTTAATGATACTAATAATATTATAAGCACAACTATGTGAATTGTCCTTACATTACGATTTATACTGCAGTTTTGAATTTTTCAAATTGTGAAAAAATATATTCAACAATAGGTTACGCTATTTTTTCTTCATGGCAATATTTATACATTAATTTGTTGGAAAAGCTATTTATAAAAATTTCTTCTATTAAGTGGGTATTGAATGATTTTTTAAATTATCACGGCCAGATTTGATATTGTGGCTGTTGGGTTAAGCCGTGTGTGACGAATTCTCTTCCTCAAATATTTCGACCGCCATTGCAGTGGTATTCTTCAGGGTTGTTGACAAAGTCATAATAACCAAAAGCCACAACACCAAGTGGGTATTGGTCAACTAATCGCTTAAAGCAACGTTTTTTTAAATAATAAGAAAAGAGCATTGTTTAATCACTTATGTTATTTTATAACCTTTATAACACACATATGTTATTTTATAACCCCACCACAACAGCCTCTAACAACACGGAGATATTTTATTTTGAAATGTGCATAATTATGTTGGGTGTTCAATGATCATGGTTTTTAAGGAGATTGGACTATCAGACCGCAACCCAAATATCTCTCTGGTACTACAGCCGCAGTCTATGCACGTTCGCGGACTCTTGCCCTGGAGGCTCCCGGGAACCATGTCTCCTCTCTTCTCGTCAATCTAAGCTTACGGTACTGTCAAACGGTAATTTTTAGTGCACATATTTTCCAAACATGGAGCAGATATGATAAAGAGCTTTCTTACAGGTGAGGTTAAGTACCCCTAGCAAGATTTCCTTCCAAGTCACTTCGAACTGTTGAAAGTTTGACGTGTATTTTATTATTGTTCAGGGACAAGGCATACATAATCTGCGAGCTTAAAGAACTGTGAAATGGAAATTTACGGTGCCTATATGCTCCGAATACGAAGCAGATATGGTAAAATAACTATGTTCTTACTTGGGAACAAATACCACATGGAAGCATTAATCATGAATTCCATTTCAATCGATAATTTTTGAATATTTATCGTTTATAATGTATTCAAGGTATATTGAGGACTGTAGGTAATTACTAATAAGCTTAGAATGATTTTATTTATTACAGCAGAGGTTTTGCGGTGGCCATATAAGTAGAGATGATGCGTTGTTAAATATGTTTTGATTGATGTTCATAATTTTTGCTTTTTTTTTTGTTATTGTGACAAAAGGTATTTCTATCTCTATGCCGACCTTTTATTGTCAATCAATGGACGGAAACTCAGATAAAATAACAACATCCTTACGAATAATATCATTAATATTATTTCTAGTTGACATTTAGATATTTATTTCACACGTAAAACAGACCCGCTGCTTTCTAATACTTTACCATCCACTGTAATGATTCTATCTCACATTATTAATATTTTTGAATCATCCATTAATTCAGCGATAATACTAAATTTTTTATATTAAGACATGGTAAGAAAGAGTAAAAACGTTAATATATTTAATGCTTAAAAAATCAACGAGTTTTGTATTGTAAAAATAGTTCATTAATAAAGTTGTAATAAAAAAAACTATAGACTCTATATAGGCCTAGTGTCGATTTTTAAAAATTATAATAATGATCTGAGTTTTTTAAAATCAACCACCATTTTATTCTTGCCAAATTTCTTTTAAAAATAAATTCAAATGCACGTTTGCACGGATATACTTATTTTACATGGAAACTGTACGGATTATTTTTTCCTTCACACGCCGCATATAAAAACCTGCATACGTCAAAAACTCTGCAATACAAAAATGTCGATACAATATTGACGTAAACAATAAGCTTGAGGAACACTCAAGTCGGCACCGTTTCTGAGCTGAGTCCCTTCTCGGCGTCCAGAGGGAGCTCCATTTCCGGATGTAAAGTGGTCGAAGGAACTCCTCCGCCGGCATGAAGAACTGCATAAAGAGGTTCAGACTGTTGAGCAACGTCTACATCAGGAGCGGCATATTGTCCTTCTTGTTGAATAGTAAATGTCGGTTCAATCAGTGACGGTCTTGAAGGACTTGGGGGCTCTTCATCGAGCTGCATAGAAGTCTCGGCGGCTGACGGTATAGTCGTCAAGAATCTGACAGTCAGTCTTCCAGGTGAACCTGGTGGCTCGCCAAGCTCATCTCTTATAGCGTGCTGTCTTGTCAGTCTAGGTTTCGCTCTTGATCTTGAAGGTTCGCTTGAAGCGCTCGAACGAGACATGCGCCACGTGCTCGTGCTGGCTGTCGTAGCGGAACCTGAAGAATCGTTCCTTGAACTTGATAAGTTTGAGTCTTGAGATGTTTTCCTGCTGACTAACCAAGAAGCTGTGCGACGTTTTGGGTCTAACAAGCGTAAGGGAATCCCGCAGTGGTGATTGTGTCTCCAAGAATCTGAACGAGAAGAGCTGAAGTTCTCGCTCGAAGAGACCGAGCTGGCTCTCTTGTGTTGCTTCTGTTGTATTTCAGCTATCTGGTAGGCGTACTGGTCTGAGCGAGCTCGATGGCGTTGTGTGGAATCAGGTTGCAAGCAGTTGAAGAATGTTCTTGCGCGAACAACAAACCAGTTCTTTGAACCCGTCTCTTGCCTCACTCCTCGGCCGTTTGCTCCAGGAATGATTCCTCCACTCTCGCTCAACAGTTTGGCGCTGCAGCTGCAAGCTGGAGCATGTTGCTGTTGGTCTCTAGACGATCTGTCTACTAAGCTGTTGGTGTTAGCAGGAGTCTGTCTGTTACTAAAGTTAGAACTGTGACGGCATCGTCCTATTCCTCGGGTAACTCTAGACTCTTCAATAGCTTTGCAGATCAGCACGCAATCTTTCTTGAATTGCTTAGTCAAAATTGCATATAAGAAAGGATTGCAGCACGAGTTGAGAGGCAGAATAAACACAGTAAAAACTTTAGCTTGCTCTAGAGAAATAAGTTGCAACCCAAAAGCTGCCGTCAATGAAAAGAACGCTATAGGAGACCAGCAGAGAAAATCTGTGAACACTAAAAGAGCCATTCGTTTAGCGATTCTCGAATCGTTTGAGTTCCAAGCTTGCGATCCTCTGATAGCGCAGTACATTTTTAAGTAGCAACCCATTAAGGTTAGAAATGCGACTCCATTGATGAACATTAAGAAAACGACATAGGCTAAGCTGGCAGGTCCGTTTGTCGTTTCAAACGGTAGGCATATTGCAAATTTTCTGTAGTCTGATACTCCAAACAGTGGTAGAGTTGCCATCGTTAAGGAGAACGACCAGCCTATCAGCATGATGTACCCGGCGTGCTTGAGGCTCAGACGTTTATTGAGATGCATGGCGTGGGTGATGGCGTAGTTGCGCTCGAGGGTGATGACAGCGAGCGTGAAGACTGACAGCTCGGAGCTGAGGACGCCCAGGAAGCCTGCCAGTTGACAGCCCGCAGACATCTGCCAGGGGATGGCGTACATGCGGAACTCTCCCAGCGTGGAGGCGTCCACCACAGCCAGGAAACCTTCAACACAAACAAGGTACCACTGAATATTGTGAGCCAAAACATCAAAAATAATTACTATGTGTCATCAAACAAAAATAGTATATTAAGCCTTTCATTACGGCTCGGTTTAAATACAAATTATACTGTCAATTATAAAACTAGTATTTGAAGCACAAATGTACTTTAATAAAACATAAAGGTTCTTGTACCGTTCAGCTATCAGATGATGCATAAAAAACTATTCTAAGAAAGTAGCAAAACGATATATCACGTCAACCGATGTCAACGGTCGGGGGAATCTTATGCCGAATAATCTTAACCGATGCGAAAGGGTTAAAATAACTTGTTCGGATGTTTGCTGGATGCCTTCTCTTTAATAATCCTATGTACCGCCGCTTACTAACCTAACGGATCCGGTTAGTAAGAGTCGATAAGGTAATGAGACTAAAGGAAGGCAGCCTGAGGGTGCAGTTATAGTAGACCAAATAAATTGAACTGTTAAACAAGGAATGTAAAACCAAAAAAAAAACTGTGAAGATACATATAGTTTCGTGAACATACAGAATTTACATTTACATCAAGCAAATTAAAAGAGGTGGGGAAAACATGAGCTAAAGCTCGTTTGGTCTAAATGCATCCGGAAATGACAGGACTAGAATTGCTTGAAGCGTAAATCACATCTATTGTAATTATTACATAAAAAATATTTGTGCGGCTCTGAAATGTTTGTGTGACGATTCTATACAATTATTTCAAATAAACATTAATACCGAAGTGACGTGGGATGTTTACGGAGTTATTAAATATATTTTCGTACTTTTATAAAAAGGGAACGAAAGCCGCGATGACAAGAGTTTACGATTCCATACCGTACCGTTTGGAATAAAGATTTTGTAAATATTCGTGGCTTGATGATGTCAACAGACGCTTTTCTTAGTCACGATTACAGAGAATTTTGAACCCATTTAAAAATATAAAGAAATAATAATTTATTTTTCATGTGCGTGTGATTACTTTGTAGTTAAGTGTGATACTGACCTGTATTGGGTTGAGATCAAAAGTAGTCATTTTTAAACCTATTTATTATGCTAAAATTTCTTCAAAGGTTTGTATAATTGATTAACTGATAGATTCTATGAAAATGAGAAAAAAAATAATGAAGATTCCGCTTCTGTTTCAACTATTGACTATAAAATTATTGGTAGTTATCAAATAATCATTTATTTATCAACTGGTATTGAAATACCGTTTAACAGATTGAGTCCTTAAACCATCCGTCCTAGATCTTGAAAGAGTGATATTGATTTCTGATTTATTAGGTTATTTAAAGTGCGAAATAAATGTTTAAGATGTTTATAGACTGACCTAAGTAGACTCCCATGAAGAAGTCAGCTGCCGCCAAATTGCAGACGAGGAACCTCGGCACGTCCATCTTGCTCCTGCTGAAGATGAGCACGAAGACCACGGTCCCGTTACCCAACATGGCGAGCAGGAACACCACCCACACACCGCAGCGCAGAGTCCACCAGTCGAACAGGTCCTGGCAGGGCAGGAAGGGACCTGGAATCACAGGGAACGTTGTCAGTATCACTAGTTCCCAGATTTCAATAAACCAATAATAATAAATAGGGAGTATCGTGGCCATTTTGATATAAACTTTATACATCTCACGTGTCATAAAAAGATCCATGCTCGAAGGGTTTCTAAAAGATAGTATCCGAAACAAAGATATCCGAAGAAAAAATCCAGTAGTGGAGGCTATCCAACGAACAGGCACACTCAAGTGAAACATAAAAATTACATCAAATATTAGAAGATATCTAAACAAAGTGATAACAAGATAACAAGACAACTAGAAATGTAAGTTTCATTTATTAAATGATTTTAAAAGTAATTTACTATCCTTTACATCAATCATACACAATGCTCTGTGTAATAAATATTCGCGGGTAAATTAAATTGCCGTTAAAAAGACAATGCGGTGAAAGTTAAATGTATACATTTAATTAATCATCGGCATTCAAAACCCAAAAAGACTATTCGTCAACCTCACATCGGCAATTCATCACGAGGACTTTCAAGCAACATTCGGCGCGACAACAAACCATTCGCAGACTAACTACCCTCTTGATTAACCCCGGGTATCACATCTGTGCGTAACGACGCCAGCAAGACCCGAATTAATTTAATCATATTATCAGAGTTTCTGACTTTGCTAAACAAAAGGTTGCACCCACCCCCTCAAGCAGTTATTTTTAACCTTTTCGATGGCGCAATATAAACTTATAACTTTTTTTTAGTTAAATAATTGACATCAGCACGATGTAGCCCTGGCTTACTGGTACCGAAAACCTCGATAAACAATCTTTCGTCTCTTATTTTTGTCGCTTGCCATACATTCATGTGTCCGCCATATTGGGACTTGTTGTATAGTTTTGCCACCGACGGCGCTGGTGACCGACCACGGGCCGCAGGAGTCTAAGCGCGGACGAACGAGTCAGCTATGTGTTGACAATCGAGAAGGTAGCATTACGGCCACAGCGGCATGTCATTCCGATTGGCCGGAAGCTTGTAAAATTGTAAGGTAAATATAATCAATGTGCTTCTAAAAGAAAGTCTTTGTTTGCTGATCTGCTCCTAGTCCTGCCATCACGCGACGGAGTAACACCCTTTTTGAGAGAGAGGAGGATGTTATAATATATTTAGGTTAGGATCAGAATAACTTTATATTTAAATATGGGACAGTAAGAGATAATCAAGACCCTGCTTGGGGCGACGTGTTTTGTGAAATAGTCAAGATCTACTAAAAAATATTTATTGTGGACTGGAATACACCCATATTTGTTGATCGAAAGATTGAGTTTTCTACGTCTCTTTTAAAGTACAGCAAAACGAAAATATATTATTTTTATTATTGGCTTTATAGAGCTGGTATTGAGACATAAGTAAATACGTTCATATATTCAATATTCTTGTACTTCTTATTTGAAATCTCCGGTTCTATTTTTGCTTGCGTATCTTTCAAGGACTTTTGGTTGTCTTGTCATATTTTGTGGGGTCTGTTTTGCACTTTTATTTTTTTGGGTTTGTTTTCTATTATACTTTTAACGATTTTGATGTTTGTTCCAGTAATGTCTTTTTGCTTTCCCTATATGACAATGTCTTTCCTTTTGTCGTCACACGTCCTTTATTATTATCGCTATTATTAAATTTAATTTTTTAAGCAAAAAGATTAATGAATTATGGTAACACAAAGTTGTTTAACAGTATTTTACTGATACATCATGAAAAGTGCTCACATAAACGAATATTGGAAATATAAATGGGCTATAAATAATAAAACCGAGTTTAATTGTTTCAATTAAAAAATATCAAGCAGTTTTTAAAAAAACATAAAATTTCCTGGTTAAACTATGCGA
Organism: Glossosoma conforme; assembly: GCA_022606575.1. Lineage (NCBI taxonomy): Eukaryota > Metazoa > Arthropoda > Insecta > Trichoptera > Glossosomatidae > Glossosoma > Glossosoma conforme. The sequence goes on along the minus strand of JAGTXR010000021.1, from coordinate 1,820,587 downwards.
GAGAGAAAAAATATAAAAGAAAAATATTTATTTATATCCTCACTAACCAGGTGCATTATTCTGACGATATTCTTAATGTAGAGAAACAGAAAGAAACGGAAAGTAATAATATTAAGCTTGTGAATAAATGATGACTGATTGAACAATAAAAAATAAAAATATACATACTTTGAATATATACTATAGCGACATCTATTATACGATGATAACAATGACATAAATACTAGTTTCAACGTCAGTCGGTCTAGGCATAGCAATAGCTAAGTCGGCTGAGCGGTATGAATACCTGGGCATAGTTGGTTTCCAAGGTCCGCGGTTCGCATCCCGCTTCTGCCGTTATTTTTGTGCTTGGATTGACGCGTTGAAAAAGGAATTTTATGTATAGTATATGTATATTTAATTAATAATAATATTGTAATATAGTCAATGATCTATAAAAGTAAATTAGAATATTGAAATAATAAAATAATATTCTAATAAAAATTAAAAAAATCCATATAAAACAGAAAGGTGTTGAACAAATCAGGAGTTAAAGAAGAGATTACCAGACGACAACACATAATACGTCTCTTATTCATATGAATGATGGACTCTGTCAAAGAACGTCTTACAGTCTGCTGTTTGCCAGGATCACATGGATAGGCGTCAACTTTCGAAATGGTCCAGTAAACGCCTTTATAAGACGAAAATCTATTTGTTTTTAAAGATTACTGAAAAATACCGGTTGTGAAACACTGGTGAACGAATATCACTGGCCTTGGTGAAGGAAGGCTTTCCTCTCATAATTGCACCACTCTGTTCCGCGTGAAAGGCGCTAAGGAATGCTTTGTGAAAGAAAATAGGAGATAATCCGCCGAAATTTTCGCGGAACCGGAAGGGGATCCGCGATCGCCCTTGTTACATACACAAGTGAGGCGCTAAATAGATTGGATTTAAATAATGCGAGGAATGAATATTTCAAAAGGGTTTCTACGAAAAAAAAAAACTGCAAGGAAACGTATAAAATGTAATGAAAATCGAAAAAACAATGACGATTTCGCTTAATCTACTTAGATAAGGAATGTATTTTACCCTTATAAAATATTCAAAAGAAATTTTTGCAGGTGATATGGTTTTTTAGCATACTTGCATTTTGCAATATCTGCATTTTGCCACATACATATTCCGATTATTTTTTATCGTTTTATAAAAAAATCGGAATAGTAATATTACTTATAACTTAATTTTAATACAACATGACATGTATAAGATTTTTATTACTTTAACAATATTTTTATTATATTTTGTAAAAAAATACACTAATAAGTATTTGTTTACAAAGCATTTTCTTAGACTAGTAAACGAGTTATCCCCATTTTTTTATGCGACTGTATTTTTTTTTAAACGCTAATGCAGGTGTTTAGTGGAGTTTGAAAACAGGTACCTATATTCAATACATGGAAGTTTTTCATTCTAAAATCAGTAAAGATAATCGTTTCATTACTGATTTTAGAATGAATAAACATTTCATCGGAAAGACTTGGTCGGTACATGTAATCTGTATGCCGAAGGAGAGGATTGATTACAGCAGCATTTTTTTCAGGCCCTCACTGTCCTAGATTTCCGTCGGCAACTATGCACTCGTATATGTATAATGTAATCGTTAAAGCTCCAGGGGGCAGAGCTGGCGTGGCGATTTGTGACGATCATATGCTCCAAGTGGGGGCGGATATGGAATGATGATGATGACTTTATGAGTCATTTCCAATCTTTGGTTCTTAATAGCGTTACGTACCTAATTTTACAAAGTAAAAAAAATCGTATCTGTTTTTCGAAACGTAAACTTGACAGCTTTCCAGCCTTTGAAAGAACATGTATTTAATAAATATGTAAAAATTGCGGCGAAAGAAGATGCGGGATACAATTTGTTAGAAGATGTAAGAAAGAGATTTTCATATTAAACCAGTCATAAATATATAGAATTTTAAAGAGTTTGTTTTTTGCTTTTGCATAAATAGTAGCTACTCTGGTGGATGGGAGATTTTTTTTATTTTTATTTATTTACATTTTACAATTTAATTTACTTCCAGTAAATTATACTCGCAAGCGAATTCTGCATAGCTTAAAAGGATAAGTAAGGTAATTTAAATTTACATACAAAAACGTAATAATATGTTTGCTTTAATAAACACTTTAATTTTTAAAAAAAAAAGGAGTTAAAAAACATCAATGTTTGATGGATTCATATGAACCACAATGATGCACGTGCTTTTAAAATAAAACATCTAGGTTTCTTAACTAACATCTTGCACATTCTTGACTATATGCCGGGCGGCATAGTCCAGTGGTTAAAGCTTTTGCTTCTCACTCAGACGCCGTCGGTTCGTATCCCAAAAAACCTTGATTTTCTTAAATCGATTTAATGACATCTAAGCTTTTAACATGCCCCCGGTAGGATCAAGCTACCCCTTAAGAATAAAAAAAAATATCCAAGCCTCGGGAGCGTTGGGCTGATCATCCGATCTCCTTAAAAACCCTAATCATTAAACTCCCAAATGTTTCTCTGATACTACAGCCGAAGTCTATACAAGTTTGCGGGCTCTTGCCCTGGAGGATCCCGGTAAACATCTATGTTGATGGACCTTTGGGGATACAGGTGTTGCTGGGACAAGGCATGGACAATTTGAGCTTTACGGAACTGTGAAACGGAAAATTGCAGAAGAAAAATAAAGCAAACTCCTTTGATCTTTTAATAATAATAATAATATACGAATAATGATTTTAACCACATTTTAACATGTATCACATTGAGCAATTGTTGCTCACAATATTGTGACTTATTTTTTGATTTAAAAAAAAAATATTGATTGAAAAAAAAAATAAGATAAAAAATATATTTGCGCATGGTAACCGGCAAGATAAGTACAAGGTTAGATTTTGCGCCTGACAGACAGTTGAAGAAAGTAGGAGACTATTCCATGTTAGCCTCGTTAACCGCGTTCGTAACCCTGACGACTTCCTTTATGCAGTTCAACAGCAAGGGACCGTCAGAACTAAGCAGCAGTTCGATAATGAGACTGCGGTTCGCGCACGCTGCTTGTTTCGTCTTTTGATTGAATACAAAAGTAAGAAACTGATAATATAAATATAATAAATACTGAATGTATAATTCACCTTTACCACGTCAATGATTTTGCTGGTGAATAAAAAGTCTAACCGCAATACTCGGATTTATCTGAAAGCAGCGGCTAGGACTCCTTTTATTGTATTACAATAACACAATTATTACGATTTGGATGAGCTTCAGAGATATGAGGCCGAGGAGTTTGGGCGGCGGCCAAGAGAGTCAACGATATTGCTCAAGCATGGAGGACGATAAGGCGCTGCACAGATCAATTAAGAAATCACAAACATTACAACACAACAAAGCATCGTGTGGTAATATAAACTGTGCACTTAGATAATACAACTAGAAGATGACTGAGAGCTCTTATTTTTAGATTCTTCGTATGTGGAGTGTTGATCTGATAGAAACGTCACACGATGATAGCCCAGCATTCATGTTTCATCCGTTTTTAATAAAAATCTCTTCACAGGTGTTCATGAGACAATGTTATTCTACTACAGATGTAAAGTCTTGTAATGTCTATGTCCATCGAAATATTGCTACCTGTCATAAATTGTCTATAACTTCACTTTTGTAAGTAACCAAATTTGATTTGTTGTATTAAAAGTTCTAGTGTTGCATTTAATATTTTTTTCAATAAATCGTCTTTGGATATAGAGCTCTTCATTTGTGTGATTTTGAGATAATAGTCCAAAAATCACAAAAAAAATTAAATGGAAATAAATAAAGTAAAGATTTTTTTTTTGGGTCAGGGCTGAATTTTTCTTGCTTCATACACGTATAATACTGGTGGTCAATGAAAACTCCTTATTAATGCATTCCTTGATATTATTATTTGCTAAATATTGCTATTGCGTTCAGAAATGCCATAGATAAAAAATAATATATAATCTAAGATCTGGAAAGGGACAGCTCGGTATTGAAATTGAATTCAATAAGTTTAATATGTTATTAACAGTTCCGTACGAGTCATGAACTGGGTAGATCAATGATAAGGGTTTATCGATATAGCAATGAGCTTACATTATCCATATAGGAAGCTAACTCATCGATTACTGCGACGCTCTAATATTTAATGATAATATTTCTGTACGAATCTTCTCATCATTTCTAAAATGATCCAAATTCACGCGCACTGCAATACTCGTTACAGTGTCTCATATTTTGGTCCCGGGCAGCAGAGTGCTGGCAGACGATCTTGGCACCGGCCGGACTCCACAACTCACGAACAATGGTTATTGAAAAGTCTAGGAGAAATGTAATGTCTTTGACACTTCATTGGTTTTGATAAATAATAAAAATCAACTCCAGAAAGTTGGTTCATGCTCACGAGAAAGCAAAGCATATAACATGAAATAAAAAAATACAATAATTTATTTACAAGAGAAAATAAATGGTTGTTCATTTTATGTACTGGTTCCTGCAGCATCATTAATTTTGAACATTGTTTTTTCCAGTCTATGAAATAACGAATAAACATCTGTGTATCATAGATTGAAAATAAGACTTAAGTATACCCTTTATTTATCAGACGCACTAAGCTTTTTTAATTTAACTGGGAAAATTTAGGCTAATTTATAAAGAAAATTATGTACTAAGTAAGTCATTTGAACTTAATTCTTATCCTTCGTGGTGCTATTAACAACCCTGAAATTGTTGAATGTATTAAATTTTACGTTCCGGATAGGTATACCCATGCTTGTAGTCTTCCATTGTTTTCCATTCTTGTTGGTATCTGTGGAGTTTCAAGTATGCAATTCAATTAAACTACAATGATGGCTCTTAATAGGCTACCAGCACACTTAGATCCTTTTTTCACACCTTTTTCCTGTCTTATCGATGACTTTGGTTTTCTGGATCTGAGTGATAATTGACAAGAGTTTATTTTCAATTATTTTTATTGATATCTTTACGATGTATTTATTTGTCATGTGTATTTTTGCAAATTTATGTACTCGAATCAGTAAATTGAGTTTTCAGTTAAAAGAATAAAGAACTAAAGTGTAATCGCAATTTTTTAACTTCCCGGCAACATGATTTAAATTCAAACTAAAGATGAGTGTATATAATTCATTAAGTTGATTATTGCTTAGCATTATGTCTTGGGAATAGCACCTAGCTGGATAAGTGGATGTAAGCATACCTGGTAATGGCAGGCACTGAGCTCTTCTCGCCAGCTCTCCTACCGGGATCCTGGCAACGCTCTGGTCTTCCTCGAAGTATTCCTCAGCATAAGCTGCCGGGTTGACGGGGTAGGTGAAGTCCGAGCCAAACGACTCCCACATCTCTCGCATCTGAGCACCGAACTTCTTGGTCAAATTGTCTGAAAGAAAAATAATAACGGGATTAAATTAACTGTGATAAATAATGTTTATGATCAATATTTTTTGTAGATCACATAGATCATTCATGCATACTCATGGGTAATTATCAAAGTACACTATCTTATATGAGTATTGGGCAAAAAAATTGTAAGTTGCACTAATAATGAGTGTTCATTTAAATAAAAATATATATTCTGTCTATACGTGTTGACATCGGCATGATATAGCCCTTGCTGACTGGTACCGAAAACCTCGATTTAAAATCTTTCGTCATTTAATTTCGTTCGCTCATCGGACACGCATTAGGAGGACTAGTTATATAGATCACCATTTGCGGCGCTGGGTGTCACCGACCACGGCGCCTGGTTCGCAGTCAGTTGTGTACCGACTGCGAGAAGGTCGTACTATGGCCGGCCCGGCATGTTATTCCGCTAGGGCCGGAAGTTTGTAAAGCTAAAAAAATACATATGTCAATGTGCTTCAGAAAAAGTCTTTGTGTTGTTAATCTGCTCCTCATCCTGCCACCACGCAATTCAATAACTAACTTAGAAAGGAGGATGTCAGTGTTAACACAAAGAAAAATGTATAAATAATTAACGATTAGTTTTTATAAATTCTATGGATCTTAATTTTGGGCTACAGTTAAATCAGTAACTACAAGTATGAAAATGTTGGCGGTTGATATTTCCCACTATTATTTTATGCATGGATTTTTCACTGGTCATACGGTTTCTCTATCATCATGGTCAATAATTCATTCTACATAAATTTAATAAATACCAAATTCAGTGTATTTCCTCGCAAACTTTCAGTAGCAAATCAACTCAAATTTAACCTCACTTTACACTTTACTTAACCTTACACTCGTATACATTGTCAACCCAAGCAATAATCATGATATTTCAGTCAATTATTTACGCAAAAAGCTATTGTATCGTTTTTTAAAAATAAAGTGTATTTTTTTTGTATGACTATTTACAATTGTATAAAACGCTCTAAGAATAGCAATTGGTATAAGCGACTTCTATATTTAACTGTAATAGTAAAGACTGACAAAAGACGACGTGAGCTTTTTTGCAAGGTGTGACGTCATCGTGGTTTATTAAAAGCTCCCAACACAACGCCTTCCGCCAGAATACAAATTGTCGCCCGTAAGCGTAAAGCTATTTACGTGTTAGGCCCTTAACTCTCCCACGTAATTTTTACATCGTGAATTTCGTCGACAGTATTTCATTGTTAAAAGAATGGTATTACGAGTATGCGTAACTGAAACTAAATGCGTTTTGTTCTTTGCGGGAGTGAAATAAAAATTAAGTCATTCAATGGGCATATTTAACATTTAAAAGCTGTTCAAAAAAGTAGATAAAAAAGTGTTTTTTCTTGAAACTCATTCTCAAAGCACGAAACATACTTCGTACCATTACTTAATTGTTTTGCTACTTTATAAATTATATAGTACTATGATGAAATACATTCTATGGTAGCAAAAAAATTGTGTTGTATATGTATCTGAACGTATTAGTTATATGAGGTAAAAATGTGAAACATTTCGGGTGGAGCCGCCCCTTAGTCTTAATTACAAAATGGTCTAGGCCTCGGGAGTATCGGGCAAATCATCAGATTTTCTTAAAAAAATCGATTTAAAAATCACCCAAAATATGCCTTGGATAGTAGTACAGTTGTCCCTTTTTGAAGCACTCAGACTTTTGCTTTTTAGGATGTCGGAAACCATGTATATTACAAAGTTGACCTTCAGGTGCAGATATGTGCTAGAATAAGTAATGGACAGTAGCAGCTGACAGAACTGAATGTCGGTAATTATTTAGAAGCGTGGTCAGGAATATATGTACTTTATTTTATTTTAGTACTATTTTATTATAGAATATATATTTGTATTACTAAATAATCAGTACAAACGTTAAGCTTTTTCACTTTTGCTTAATAAGAACTTAAACACGTTCAAATATCAATTTTTATTCTTATCAAAAGATAAAACATTAAAGCTTTTAAAAAGTTTCTTTAAGTCTGTGAAGCACAAAACTTTGAATAGTTAAGGTGTTTTTAGCACAATGATACCTCTCACAAAAGCTCATCTCAGTTCAATACCATTCTTCTGAATCACCAGCGAAAATAATAATAAACAAGCTCTTGTGAGAATCTAAGACACTATAGTTTTATTCGATCCACTCTAGAAAGTGTCATAATGACCGGTGATAGAGCCTCCTCCCTGCCCCCATCGACGGACGACACGCGAAACTTTTTTATTTTATTATTTTCCCCGGCAGTAAAGAAACACTAAAACGTTTGTAAATAAGTTGGATGCTATCGGCAGCTTCATCAGTCCTCGGGGAAGGCTCTCGAAGTTCCGGCCGTTTGTTTTTATCAATGTCGGATGCTCAACTTGAGTAAATCTGAATGACATACTCTCACTGTAAGTTATAATGAGAGTGATTGTGCGAATTCTGTTTAAATAGAATTAACCAAAAATATTCCATTTATTTTTTAAAATATAATTTAACTTATTCAAAAAATCTCTCTTTTTAATTAATACCCATATAAAAGTTATTAAGAACTTAAAAAGTATCTTATTAACTGGATTATGATTCACATCCATAACAATGCTATATTAATTTAAATAAGAAATGAAAATAATTTAAATCACTTACGAGTAAAAAAAAATAATTAATTGACAAACCACAATTGAAATTGTTCCTAAAAAAAATTAAAACATTTGAAAAAAGCTAAATATTGGAGTTTTTTCCAAATTTACTTATTTTATCTTATTGGGGACACTAAATATTTTATTTATTAGATATCTAAAAATAATAATATTTTTTTCCGTATCCGCTACATATTTGGAGCATATGGACACCACAAATTTCCGTTTCACAGTTACGTAAGCTCAGATTGTCCATGCCAGTTGTTCCAGAACATATGTATAACCAAAGGTCCACAGAGAAATATTTGGATGTGGTAGTATTTGGATATATGATCAATGATCAGGGTTTTTAAGGAAATTGGAAAATCTACCCGACACTCTCGAGGCCTGGTCAATGTTTTGTTTTTGTCCTTCCCGGGGGCACGTAAAAATCTTAGATTTAATTAAATTGATTTAAGAAAATTAGTATGAGAAGTTAATTAGAGTGAGAAGCAAATGTTTTAACCACTAGACTATGCCTCCCGGCTGAAGAGTTGTTACATCGACGATATTAATAAAGTTTTTGTTGTAAATGATTCCAGAGTTAATTTTTTGAAGACACGTTGTTATAATATACTTGAGAAAAAATTATCGAACATGCTGTAATATTTCGTGAAAAAAAAACTGAAAAAAATCTATTTCGTTCAAACCATTAAAATCATAAAATTTCATCAAGAATTATCGAACAAAAAATAAATAACGAGAAAGGCCTATGCTTAGCAAGATACGTGTAAAATAACGATAGAAACATTTTTGCTTCAGTTTAAATTTGTTTTTTATTTAAACAAATATTAAGGAATTCACTATTCTTCAGTTATTATTTTTGAAACATCAAAAGTAACACTAGCAAATAGAGAGACAATAAATAAAAACAAGTTTACAACTCGCGCTTAAATTAGCTGAAAGTGCATCATGAAACAGTTTGAAAACGTCTGAAAATACCTCGCATGCATTGTGCAAGTGCATCTAATCTAGAGCTCAATAACTTGCGTGATACAACACAAGATCCACGGGTGCAGTCACGAACAATATCGCGTGTCTGCTGTAATTTTGATGAGGAAACTCCAAAGTTCTGGGATTTCCCTTTAAACAGCCTATAAGAAGTACGGGGCATATATTTTCAACACGCTATCTTTGCGTCTAATTGTTACGTCTATTTGCGAGGGGCTCCTTGAGAGTTAAAGCCCATTTCGCGGCATAGCCTTTCTTTTTAAGGCTTTTATTAATTCAGCGAGGCATGTTTGCGTGAAGCACTTCCTGATTTCGTAGATTAATCAGATATATTATTACCTGATTAGGTTATTTATTTATTTTTTATAAAATAAAATAGGCTCTTTGTTGTGACGTGTTTATTTTAAATTTGTTTATTATCCATGAAAAAAAGGGTTTCAATGTTTTAATCATAGTTGTACTTATCATCAGGAATCAACTTCCGGAGGAGTAACCAAGTCTTTCTTTCCACCCATCGAACACTTATTGACGTGGAAAAAGACGAACTCTGTAGACTTTCATCTCACTCAGGCGTTTACCGGACACGGAATTTCCAGAAAATTCCTTAAAAGATATGGCTTCTCTTCTTGCGACGCATGTCCATGTGATCTAGACATACGAGTATACAGACAGTGAGAGATTCTCTGATGGAGTGCATCATCCATGAGACGCGTTCTGCGTTGTCGCCTGGGAGTCTCTGCCATTTCTTGTGAGGATTTTCCTGAACTGCTGATTAGTTCTGACGGTCCCTTGCTGTTAAATTTCATCAAAAAAATCGTCAGGGCTACGCTCGTGATTAACGAGGCTGACATGGAATAGGCTTCTACGTTCTACTTTCTTCAACGGTTTTTCAGACGCATAATTTAAGTTTGTGTGTAATTTTAAGGGTATCGTGCGCAATAATGTATTATTTTCTATTTTTTTTAAGAAAAATAATAAAACATGTATAATATGTATTAAATCAATACAAAAAACGTTAAATATTTGCCTTCTTTAAAAGCCTTGGATACGTTGGGAACCATGTATGTACCCGGTAGAGATTGACATGCACATTTGTCTTAGGATAAGGCTATGAGTGCATTTCATAAAAAATACTGTGATGAAAAAGTAAGAAAATATAGGATAAAAATAGTATTAATAAAGGAAATAAATAGACTGTTCGCAAACTGCTAAATGAGATCGTTATTTGATTAAACTTGTATGTGAGTGGGATGTAGAATATGCGATGTTTTGTTAGTGCCTAGTGTTTGAAAGTGTTGAGATGTAGAGGCACTTAATATTATTATTTATGATTTAAAGCGCAAAGGTGTAGTGTGAGAGCAATGATTCATCTTATTCGTAAAGAACGATCAAGAGCTTAGATTTATCATTTAAAATAACCCTGTGCTGTCAGCCATCGTTAAAAATAATTAATTAAAATATGTACCATAAATATAAAATAGATGGAATGCTACTAATCTTCTATTGTGATGAATTTTCATACAGATAACATATCATTTCAAAATCGTCGGCTATTTAATATTCGTCTTAAATAATCGTGATGCTTCCCGCGTAAGAAATTACTTCTGGCACGAAACAACCTTAAAAATAATCTAAATATAACACAACCTTACATGCGGTAATTGTTTCATAACCTTAAATTCTAAAATAGATTCTGAGTGAAAAGTATATTTCCGTAATAATACAGGTGAAGTAGTCAGGATATTATTACCTTTGATTATTGTTTATTACCTGGTTCTGCAAACCGGATCATTAAATATAACATTGTGGCTTCATCGCCGAAACATCGTAATAAGATTTTTTTCCATATTGTATCAAAAACTGTACATTTAGATTAAGATTTTTTTATATAACCAGTTGCGTATTGAATACACATTACTAAATACGAGTAAATACTCTTAAACCAATAATATTTTTACTTTTTTAATATATTAGGGCTACATGAGAGATTAATTAACATTTATTTTATGAAATTTCTCTCATTTAATTTTATGACTATATTTATGATTTATCACGCAGGGATTTGAATCATGGACCCGTACACCATATTAAGTTCTTTGACCAACGTTTGACCAGTCCTCATAGTTAATATAAATTAACATCCCTTTACTTACGGAAACGACTTCACGTCGCCGGGATAGTTATCAGGACGCGTGGGGAGGGATGCGGAGCAAGTCACAAACACAAAGAACTTTTGTGGATGCACATTGTAATTTATTTAATACAAAAGATCGACAACTTCGACTCGGGCCACGAACAATGAACGATCTACCTCCGTCGAAACCTGAGCTGAATAGACTCGGAGCACGCTGTAACACATACAGCGCCCTACGATCGTCTGTTGGCCCTTTGACGAACTATTTTTACTATCCAACATGCATAATGGCGATGCAACGCCTTTTCTTATGTAACTAAAATTTTTGTTTATGTATGTACGAAGAGCTAAAAAAATTAAGAGACAAAAGGTCGTATATCGAGACTTTTCGGTACCAGTCTGCAAGGGCTATACCGAACTAATATCAAAATATTTATTGACTTATTAAGAATTTAAAAAAAAAATCCAATATTCTATATAACTTCAAAGAATTTTCAAAATTTTGATCAAAAGCATGACTGTTTTCGATGTTTTGGTTATCAAGTGTCGATTTGAAAGAAAACATTGCGTGTTGGTGGGTAATCATCCCTGAATAGACTTCACACGACGAGCTAAACACGAAACCACTTATTTTACTGAAAAAGAACTGACTGCTGATCATAAAAGTCATCTATAACATTTTATGGCCACATTTTGGAATAAAATATGACGAAGCATTGTTCATAATGTAATTGCTAAGAGAGTCCATAAGGACGACAAATTAAAAAATGAAAGATTATTTAGATTATAAAGCATTTATATATTATTCACGCTAATATTGTTCCTAAATAATAACAGCAATCAATATAAATGAAACGAAATATCAAAAATGAACAGTAATTGTCGTGAATCTATTCATTATTTTCTAGCATTGAGTTCATGTACAGAACAATGTGTTGAGACAGAGTATTTTATAATACTTATAGGGCCACTTTGTCACCGGGAAACACAGTTCAAATAATAGAATATTATATTTTGTTCTTTTATCTGAAGCATATTATCGTCACAAATTGTCGACACAGTTCTGTCTACCAATATTATCTCCACTTTATACCAAAATAAAAAAAAACGCACATGGAGCTCCTCCACCTACATACTAACATCCTCCTCTCCAAGTTAGTTATTGAATTGCGTGGTGGCAGGATGAGGAGCAGATTAACAACACAAAGACTTTTTCTGAAGCACATTGACTTATATATTTCGATAACTTTACAAACTTCCAGCGCTAGCGGAATAACATACCGGGCCGGCCATAATACAACCTCTCCGACATCAGCCCGCAATTGACTGAGTACGGGTGCCGTGGTTGGCGACACCCAGCGCCGCAAGTGGCGATCTATTGTACATAACTATTCCTCCTAACGGCATAACAAAATGACAACACATGCGTTTCCGATGAGTGAACGAAAATAAGAGACGAAAGATTGTACATCGAGGTTTTCGGTACCAGTCAGCAAGGGTCATGCTAATGTTAGTACATACATGGTTCTCGATAGAGTTCAACACAAGAGCCAAGGGACTTGAAGAGAAGGAATATTATCTGAGGCATATTTGGATGTTTGTAAATAACAAGGTGATCACCTTGATGATTAGTCTAACTTTCTTAAGGCATGGACAATGCCATAAAGGGTGACTAGTGTACACTGTACATCACCACTATAAAAATCACATTTTCTATAAAATTTTGTACACTTGTTTTGATACTTGATTTTTAATATAACAAAGTTATAACTCGGCTTCAATAAGCAAGTTGGTATGAGTTGAAATAAAAATACTGGATTAAAAATAAAATATCTGAAAAAAATAACAGGTGAATATATCATTTAAACAGGTGGTTTAACCGCGTAAATTACTTACAGTTCGTAATTCAGATGCGGTAATTTCATTAAGTGTATTCTAAGTTAAGTATCATGATGGTTTGATGCGGTGTCTGGTATAGCGAGGAACCCGTCACTTGTTAGTATTTATTATCATCCGCCCTGGGAAATGCAGGCTTTCAGAGAAGCTTCCCGAGCCGCACAACTACGAAGAGTCAGCTGTTGTTTATTGTAGCATTGCAAGTATTATTACGTGGGTAAGTAAATTATTGTATCTTTGTAGAAAATAGCACATCAGTCGGGCCTTGGAAAAGCTCTAGGGTAGGAAGCCTCAACCATTTATTTATATTTTTACAGAGTTTATCTTCCGATCATAGAAATATTTGTAAAACAATATAGAAGGGAGAATAAAACATGGGAGAACAAAGTGAACATTAAAATTAATTGAAATATATTGATATCAGCTTGATATAGCTCCTTAAGGCCGATGCCGTAAAGCCTCGACAAACGATCTTTTGTCTATTATTTTTATCCGCTTGCCTGACATCTACATCGAATGTTTTTTTAATTATATAATGTTGCACGGCGCTTGCATGCGCCATCTTGTTTGTTATGACAGTTGGCCTATTGCCAGTTGGTAGGACTGTCATATTGGCAGTTGGTACCGTGGAGATGTGAAAACGCGCCGTGGGCTGGCAGTTGAAGTTTGACTCGCGCCCGTTATAGTGCGCGCATCCTGTGCGTTCCTGTAGCGGGCGACGTTCGTGAACAATAAACGTAGTATGTAAACAGAAACAAGTGTTTATATTGTGAACCTGATCCTGCATCCTTCATCCAGTTAAACCGATGTCCATAAATGGAAGAGGAGGATATCAATATAAATATTAGAAATTACTACAACATGAAATAATAATTAAAACAAACAATACGTTTAACATATTTATTTTTTATAATTATTCAGTTGTATTTCACATAAGAATGCATATACATTGATATCAGCTTGATATAGCTTCTTTAGGTTGATGCCGTAAAGCCTCGAGAAACGATCTTTTGTCTCTTATTTATCTTAGCTCGCCTCACATGCATATCTAATAATGTTAGTTTTAGTTATATAATAATACACATGTCAGTTGGCAGCTCGCTCGCAACCGGTACGGCGGACGCCTAATGACGTTCGCTATACCGGGTGGACGAAAAAGCAAGTGTCGGAGAAATAAACGCGAATTGTGAAACGAAAACAAGTTCTTTGTATTGTCAACCTGCTCCTGCATCCTGTCATCCAGTAATTCGATACTCAATTCAAAGAGGAGGATAGCAACAAAAATTAATGTATGTTTTTGTGGAAATGTATAAAATTAGTCTAAGAAACGCAGACAAGCTGAAAACACCGTAATTCCCGTGAAAAAATCTAGTGAACGGCATTGTTAAAAAATCTCTTAAAATAACTAAAAGAAGCACCTTCTTGTATAACCATTAATAGAGATTTGACAATTTGACAAATTTACTGCAGAAAATTACAGTAGTAATATATTTTGACAAATTTCAAAATTGTAGTAATAATTAATTGATTACGGTCTGAAAAAAATTCACGGCATAGAGATTAGTAAAGTTATTCCAGAACCGAGGTCGCGGTCCCGAAATTACAGCGTCAGCTTATATAGTGATGCCGGAATACCAAAGTATCCGGCACTGATGATAAGACCAAAGACCGGAGATGAGTTGATACTAATTTATTTAATACGAGACCCCTTTTTATACCCTAATTTACAGCATGAGTAAGCAGTTATAAAAGTAATATTAATACATTGAATCTCATACACTGCACATTCCTCGATATTGTTTTTAGACCTTGACCCCTTAAATCCACATAGAGTGGCAGATTATTGGGATGGTCCATGCTCCGTATCGATGCGTAAGCATTCCTTATTGATATGAATATTACTAATACATAGAATTTCATACACCGCAAATTCCTCGATACTTGTTGTTTTGGACCTTGTTCCCCTCAATTTGCAGAGAGTGGCAAAATGTCCTGTGTCGTACCAGGCTGAATGAATCTAAGATAAAGAGTTGATTATAACAATTGCTTTGAAGACTTAAGGATGTTTAATACAATACATTTATGTTCAAAATAACGTTTTGAACAAAGTATTAAACCATTGGTTAAGAACCCCTGCTTTTAGGTGTTAGACTTGCGCCGCCCGAGCCAACTGAACAATGATAAAATGTCCGAAAAATGGAGAGTTATTACTAGACTTTTATTGTTTCTAGTTTAAGAAATAATATTATTCTGTCTGCTTAAGTGGAACAATGACTAAAGTTTGTTAATTTATTGTAATAATTATTGTCTTTATTTATTGTTTGTTTCACGCAGCCTAATCCTGCAAAATGCAAGGGATTAAAGTTTCATATAAACAAATGTAAAGAAAAATGCACTTGAAAAGACATATTCATCTTGAATGTACGATGTTTGCAAACGTGATTAAGCAAGACAACGTGTGCTAGAATTCTAACCCCCCAGTTATTTTAATGTATCTTCTTTTCTTCTATCAAATGTGTTCTATATTTGTGGGTTCGATTTTTAATATATTTCTGAGCTCTATAAGCCCCCGGTGTGTGTGAATTTGATCCCTCACCCTTAAAATGCCAGTCATAGCCTATTAATTTAAATTGGTGGTAGACGAAAGTCGTTCTGTGAAGACCACCCATTCTTAGTAAATTCCTGTAATAATAAGGATGATGCGTGAATCTCGGGCTGTAGTCTATGGCGTTGGCGGATCAATACTCCACATGCAGCGCTTAGCCATATGCAGCATGTTAAGCTTCATAGAATTCCACAGATGAGACCGCAAAATTACTGTCACCATATGACAGTATTCTCCTGTATGTGTTTACATAAAAAAAAACATATGGTCACCACTAATTGCCGCCACGTAGTTCTGTCAACTGTCAATGTCCATTTCTCGTTCTACGACATATCTGCAACTGACGGTCCACTTGGGAACATATATATGGTTCCTGACAACCTGCAGAGCAGAATTACGAGTGCTTGAAGATAGAATAACTGTAGTCCGAGGCATATTTTTGGGTGATTTGTTAATCAGTTTTTTAAGGAAAATAGGGTATTAGCCCGACGTTTTTAAGACCTAAACTATTTGTCCACAGGGGCCGTTCAACTCAAAATAAATCTATTGAATTATTTAATTTTACGAATGATAATGTAATAAATTTGTTAAGTCTTTGGATTGTTACCTAAAATAAAATTATATAGAATAAAAACGTCAGTTGAACTTTTTTTTTTTATGTAGAACACATACAGGAGAATACCGACAGATGGTGATAGTAATTTTTTGAAGTCTCATCTGTGGAATTCTATGACGCATACCATGGTGTATATGGCTAAACGCTGCATGTGGAGTGTTGATCCGCCAACGTTATAGACTACAGCCCGAGATTCACGCATCATCCTTTATTATTACAGGAATCTACTATGAATGGGTGGTCTTCACGGGACGACTTTCGTCTAGCACCAATTTTAATTGATAGGCTACGACTGACATTTTACGGGTGATGGATCAAATTCACACCAACCGGGGTATTTTAGAGCTCAGAAATCGATTGAAAATCCATTTTTTTTAATCTCTGTCGGGGATCGAGCCCACGACCTTTGGCTTGCAAAGCAAACGCTTTACCATTGAGCTATGACCGCCGGCTAATTGAATACTAAGAACTTGAGTACTGCTTATTAAAAATATGGATAAGAAATTATTATATAAAAAATCAAGCGTCTATGATCTTTCTCGAGCATTTCTGCTCTAAATACGGAGCACATTGCTACAAAAAAAATAATGTTACGTCAAATATATTCTGTAGTAAATAATTTTCAGAGCTTATGACTAAAATAAAATCGAACTTTGATTTTTCACTGAAGAGCATATGACATTATATAAAAATACACATCATCAAAGTCCATGGTGTCAGAAACTGATAACAGAAAATTAATTAATTTTATTTTAAGTCCTTTCATTAAGGCTCGGTGGAATACAAATTATACTTATACGGCGTAAATTTTTCAAAACCATTTTTTTTGCTTAAAACTAGTATTTGAAGCATAAATGTACTTATCTGGTCTATTTTCATATATCACATTGGTTCTTGTATCCTTTAGATCAGATGATGCATAAAAAACTATTCTATTTAACAAACGTTCATTATATAACTCTAAGCACGTGGTAGCATTGACACATGTGGTTTACAAAAAAATCGCTCCTTTGACGAAACCTAACGATATTTATTTAAACGATTTACATATTTCTGTAAATAATATATGTAAGTTGATAATGGGAATGACTGCAGTTCCAATTTTCTACCGTGGATGTCACAATGAGTACTGAAAGTAGCAAAACGATATATGACGGCTACTGATGTCAACGATAGGGGCAATCTTACATGGCATATGTCGGGTACCGATGCAAACAGGTTAAGGATATCGTTTGACACATCATTTCATTCGTACTGAAAGCACTGACAATCACTGGTACATATTAAGATTCCTATAAATATAACATGTGTCGCAATATTGGAATTTTGGATTAGTCCGGTCAAGGGAGTGACTTTAGTTATAGATATCGCCACTTGCGGCGCTGGGTGTGACCGACCACGGCGCGCAGCCAGTCAGTCGTGAGCCGACGGCGACGAGATCGCATTGGCCTTGCCTGGATGCTGTGAGTAGGTTCGGGCCAAAAGTTTGTAAAGTTATCGAAATAAATATGTCAATGTGCTTCGTAAGAAGTCTTTGTGTTGTTAATCTGCTCCTCATCCTGCCACCACGCCACTGAATTTTTAGAGAAGAGGATGTTAAAACATTACTGTATATAATTTATTTTGTAAGACTAGCGCCTATGTTGACAATGCCTCCTTAAAGCGATGACACTCGTCTAGTCAGGTTAAATAAACGGGAAATAAAACAATTAATGAAAATTCAATAATAATCATTGTGATGTTTGACGCAAATATACATATTTTGAAATTATGTTTTACTCACTGTACTGCGGCCACATGTCAGTAGAGTTGCTGGTCCAGAGGCTGATATCGAAGTCTGCATCTGAAGGGAAGAGCACGGCTTCCCTCAGTGGAGGACGAGCGACTCCTCCTGCTGCAGCACCGTTTTCCTCGCCCTCTTCTGGCATGAAGGCGCAACAGTGGTAAGCGTACGACAGCACAAGTGTCTGTAACAACCAAGCATTTGCTATATAAAAATAGTATCTTCGAAAATAAATTATACAAAACATAAATTGTTGTAAAAATATTTTTCTAATATTCTTTCTACTGAATAAAACAATTAAGATTTAAAGACACAATCAAATCATTGATTCACCTTAAGATACACACCAAATAAAAGTTTTTATAACATTTATTAAAATAAGTATTATCTTTTTGTAGCTGAAATTGATGGAAATAAAAGAAAAAAAAAGAAAAAAAACTACAATATTTTTTATGGATCTAGAGATAAGTTTAAAAAGGTATGAAAGCTTTAAATAAAAAACAAGTCATTGCAAAATGTGACTTTTACGAGTATATTTTAAATAATAATAATAGAATAATCAAATCTCAGTCGTTTTCAAATTCAATGAATACATCAATATTTTTTGTATTCCCTTTTTATGATTACTCGTTCTCAAAAATAATAGTAATTACTGAAAAAATATACCTGAATCCTGGGGAAGGTCTCTGGAAGGTGAAACTCTCTCAAGAATGGATTGTTGAAAGTCTTGAGATGTAACAGTCGCTGCAAGCCACTAGCTGGCAAGTTGGGGAAGGCGTTGTTACCAAGGTTCCTTAATCGAAATAAAATGTCACTTATGAGAAATAAAACACAATAAAAAACATAGGTAGAGAGAAAGTCGTGTGGACTGTGCGGTGTAAAAGAATAGAGCAAAGGTTGCAAGACTCGTGGTTCGAATCCCACGACTGCCGATATTTTTTCTGAATGAATTTATGCGTATAAAATTTGATGTATTTAAATTACTAATAAAAAACGTGTCTCTAAAGACTATCTAAATAAGAAATATTATAAAAACCATTTGATGAAAGCTTGTCAGCAAATCAAAAAAAAAAAAACTCCAAATATTATATGCAAATACGTCATTTAAAATGAATTTCAAAATATATTTAAAAAAAGTTATTTTAAATTATTAAAGTTACGTTACATTGAAAACCAGCAAAAGTGTTTGTATTGACGCAATGTCATTTTTAAAAAATAAAATAATACATGTACAGCAAATAAATAAGTACATTATAATTTAAAGGTATAGAATAAATCCAAATAAGTAAAAAGTATTTTCTTAGTAACCCTTTTTCATATAAACACACGCTTTCCATTTTTTCTATTTTTTAATGGAAAAATTTGGCCGACGTTAAATATTTAAAAATAGCGTACAATTCAAAAATCAAAATTCTTAGTGAGAGCCCTATATTGTACCGTATAATATTCTCGATCTATTCCATACTTTATAATGCAATGATAAATTTTATGTGAAATTCGCGGTATTTTACGACCGACGAGTTTTATGCGAGCTTCTCAAACTTGACAATAGTATTCATGGAAATAATAACATTACTTACAAATCTTCTATTTTCGATATCGGAAGGAAGGCGTCTGGATGAATGGAAGTTATTTTATTGTCGTCCATATTCCTGAAACGAAAATAAACTGTTTTAATAATATCACATAGCATACAAACTCATAGCCAAGTACACCTTATAATGTTTTCTGGGCGTGAGGTTAATAACCCTGCCTGCTTAAAATATATTGAAAACAGTAATATCCTGCCCATATCAACGGGTATAAAAGAAACCTGAATAAAGTTCTTGAAAACAAAAACCTATTAATCTAATTAATTCACTAGTATACTCGTATTGTAACGTGAGTCAAGTTATTTATATAAAAATAACTGTTATAGTAAAGGTTCAAATAAAATTATGCAGTAGTATTTAAAATTAGATTACTTAAACTGATTTTCACATAGATATTAGTAGGCTATTAAGTAATGTTCAAGAAAGATCGATGTAAGTACGTGTAAGAATCCCCTTTACTTGAAGAAAATGCGACTTCACGTCGCCGGGATCGTTATTGAAACGCGTGGTGGTGGAATGAGCAGCAAATGAGCAACACAAAGACTTTATACAAATACATATATATATTTCGGTAAACTTGACAAACTTTAAAATAAAGCATATCTCAAAGATAAATAATTTTAACAGTTTTGTAATTAGTGTCATATAAAATTGTATGGAAGCATGGATGGAAAAATATGGTTCGCATTTCCGATATTCCCTACAGACGTCAAACGTAGCAGGGGACGCAAACTGCCAGTGTCAATAGCTGTGGGTCAATAGGCAATAACAATGGCTCATTTGTCTCATATCTGCACTCATACTGTGAATGATGGTGTAATATACATGGTGCAGGGTTGCATGCTTATTTTTTTTGAAACTGGGAGATTATACAATTATACATTATTTTTTTGTAAAATCCACGGTGATGAAGAAATCTTACAAGGGAGCGAGAAACGAGAAATCAGTTTAATAAAATAACCGTATGAATCTTTGAACAATTTACAGTCACGAATGATTATTTAATGTTTTATTTATTAACCACAAAAGCATTTTATCGCGGTTTTTGTTTGACCACTGAAGTCAAGCTAAATTGGACGCGACCAAAACATAACTGATGACATCAGCATGATGTAGCCCTTGCTGGCTGGTACCGATAACCTCGATATACGATCTTTCGTCTCTTATTTCTGGTCGCTTATCGTGCATTTATGTGTCGCCATGTTGTCATTTTGAACGGGTCCGCTAACGGGTGTGTTAGTTGTATACACCGCCGCTCGTGGCGCGGGCGAGAGCCCATGCCGTGCGCGGAGATCAGTTGCCTTCTGCCCTTCGGCGAGAGCATATTGTATTGTGACTCGGCCTACTGTTGCGACGAGGCCGAACCCTAAATTTGTAAAGCTTTTTTCGTAAATATAATCAATGTGCTTCTAGAATAAAGTTTTTGTTTTGCTGACCTGCTCTTCATCATGCCCTCACGCGACAGAATAACACCTTTTTTTGAAAGAGAGGAAGATGTTACTGCGTTACAGTTTACTTCCCACCGCGTGTCATTGGTTAGGTTGAGCTGCCTTTAAGGACTAAATGAGCTGGACCTCGCAAGCGTCAAGTTTATCATCCAATATCTTGAAAAAACCCTTACAAAAACTATCTTTGTTTTTTAAAATAAAAGTAACGTTTTTCAACTTAAGCTGTTCTTAAAGATTTTGAAAATAAAATTTATTTATTTTAGAACATTTTATATTGAAACCCCTCATCGTCGCAAAGCAAAGCACTTGTTAAGAAGCAAAATTCAAATTTATTTCCAGTTAAACTTCGGTTTCCCCGCCCGACCGTAACATGTTGTATCGTAGGCATCGGTCGGGCGGAGACTGCTCACGGACAATGGCTGACTGACGGAAACTGTAATAGTCAGTGCCCCAAAGATCATTGCGGCTAAATAAGAAACTAAAGATGACAGTTGAACCAACATGATTTGGAGCAACTGTCAAAACAAATTAAATGGCGTATGCAAGCGCCGTGTATTATATGCAAAAGTAAAACTAACATTATTAGAGATGCATGCCATGAGAGCGAACAGAAATAAGAGACAGAAGATCGTTTATCAAGGCTTTTCGGCATGCGCCTGAAATAGCTGTATCGAGTTGATATCAATATATATTTAGTAACCACAATAAAATACTCGTATTTACTATCTTCAAGAGCCCTTAGTAATACTATATATTGATTGTATTTTACATTGTAAAGCGCTGGACAAAATTTGTTTCAGGAATCAGGTTATGTTTCACGAATTTATTAATTTGAAGCACAAAGCAAAGTTACCTAGAAGCTTTGTTTCATGCAAATAAAGTTTATGTTCAAATTAATTATTTTTGCAATGAAATATTTTATTTTTAGGAATTTGCAATACTGCTAAAGCGCTTCCACGATTTATTGCTTTTTATTTGAGCTTAAATTAAAATTTCAACACATTTACAACCAATTTCATAGTTATAATAAAATTAATTTTAATTTAATGACCGCTTTCATTTTAATTATTTGAGACAGATTATTTGATACCCCTCCAAGGCAAATGGCCGGAATTTGAACAAATTTTATATCATTTATATCCACCACAGCAGTTGAAGACACGTAATATAAAGACATAAATGATCTTTGAATTTCGATTACTATGACTACTAAGATGTGGTTTTCGTAAGAAAAAAATAAAAATAACATTGCTTAAACTCTCGTAATCTTCAAAAACTGGATGAATTATGGTGTATTGGGTCCATTGCTAAGGGCCTTGCAGCTAGGTTCTTTGTCGATGTCTCGATAGCGGGGCCATATGTTTAAAATAATTATAAAGCTGTGACAGAAAAAAACGATATATATAAATATTTGATAAAATATATATTTAATATGTCTTCGTAGATTTCCACGGCAAGATAAGGTATTGTGGCTTTTGGGCTTAGCCCTGTGTGGCGAATTTTCTTGTACCAATATGTTCACCGCTACTGCAAGGGTCATCTTTAGGGTTGACAAATCATCAAACCCCTGTTTTTTATGTAAATACATACAGGAGAATACCGATAGATAGTGATAGTAATTCTGAAGTCCCATCTGTGGAATTCTATGACGCTTACCATGTCAGATATGGTTAAGTGCTGCATGTGGAGTGTCGATCCGCCAATGTCATAGTCTACAGCCCGAGATTCATTTCATTTCCATTCATCATCCTTATTATTACAGGAATTCACTATGAATGGGTGGCTTTACGAGACGAATTTCGTCTACCACCAATTATAATTAATATGCTATGACTGGTATTTTACGGGTATTGGATCAAATTCACAACAACCTGGGTTATTTTACAGCTCATAAATCGATTAAAAATCCTTTTTTAAAATCTCCGTCGGGGATCGAACCCACGACTTTTGGCTTGCAAAGTAAACGCTTTGACCATTGAGCTATGACCGCCGCAATGGCGGTCTGACAACATAATCGTCAACTCTAAAGAAGACCCTTGCAATGGCGGTTGAAAAAAAAATGGTACTAAAAAATTCGCCACACATGACTAAAATATTTGTCCAATGATACATTATGATTGAGCTACAGTGTCACATACTCGTATATCATATATTGATGATATATATCAGTATAGCAGCAAGTCTTCTCAAACAAGACAACAAGATATCTACTAAAAATATTACTTTAATAAGTAATATGTCAACGAAATAGTTTTTTATACATAGTTTAAAAAATATAATGTAAGTTATTAATTTTGTGAGTCTATCTTGACTATTTCTATGTAAACTGAAAACATTAAAGAATTGTAACACAAGGGGCTGAATACGGTACGTTGAAGATCGAGAACGTGAAACTCGTGGACAAAACATACGTTTATTAGTAAACGAAAAAAACGTGATGACGTTAATGAAGTGAATTCGTTTTGCATTAAAACACAAATCATGTGAGTAATCTTGATATATATAAATCAAAATGATCAGTAAATATAAGCTGATGAGTAATATACAATAAAAAATCATAAATCTAACAAAGGAGACGAGCATAAAAATATTGATACGCGAATTTGATAAAATGCTCAGTTGTACTCGTATTTCACCGCTGCCGGAAGTGACACTAGAGCCTCGGGCCGCGGTGACGGAAGTCGCGTTATTTACAACACAGACCGAGGGGAAGTTGTCACAAAATAAATATTCGGAGCTGTCCAATAATTGTATCCGGAGCCACAGGACGTGTTTCACTATTTCGGACCAGTCCATTGTTTACACGTAAAAATGGATTGACATTTGTTCGTTTCGCTGTCGAATGTGTTTTGCGTGTCGCGTGCTTTTCAAATAATAAAATATAATTGTTTTTACAATGACTGTTATAAAACTTATAAAAACATGATTATTAACGTTTTTAATTAATTTAAACGAAACGAATTATATATAAAAAACTTAAATACTTAATACTTTTTTATATCTACGTAGTGACAGTTTTATTTAAAAATATTTTTGATAAATACCGTGTTAGGTCTG
Source organism: Glossosoma conforme (assembly GCA_022606575.1). Lineage (NCBI taxonomy): Eukaryota > Metazoa > Arthropoda > Insecta > Trichoptera > Glossosomatidae > Glossosoma > Glossosoma conforme. Next base: position 1,796,377 of record JAGTXR010000021.1, on the reverse strand, counting down.
TCTGTCGAAGTTTCTCCGAGTAAATTTTGTGTGTAGACGGCCTACCATCATGGAAAAGGCTCGGAGACCTAAATAAAAATGCTGCTTTCCTGAGGCATTCAAAAATCGTAACTCAGCCAGGTCCGCCTTTGTCTCTTAACCTATTGCAAAATGAAAGGCTGCTGTGCCCACAGCTTTACCTCAACATTCCTCACAAAATATAAAACCACCGATATTGCACTTTTATTTTACGGCTGCATCGCCCTTTAACGAGGAGGTGAAATAAAAAATAAATAAAAAAATCATTTCGTAGGGTACATTTTAACAAACAATATTATTATTATTATTAAACGCAGTAACAAGAAAATAATCGTAAATAATTACTGTTACATTTTACGTGATTGTGATTTGAATGTACTTACTATACAGATGCTTACTCACATATATTCACCATTATATATGTGTGCGGTAAAACCAGTAAAGAATGAACAAAATAGCATTGACTGACATATCGAAAGAATTATGAAAAAGAATATAAATATAATATATGTGAAATATTTTACTTACAAAACTTGTAGCTTGGCCAGTCCCTGGAATGCTTCCCTGGGGATGGCGTCTATGAGGTTGTGAGGCAGCAACAGGTCATGCAGTTGGCCAAGACTCTGAAACGGCTTTCCCTCTATGGATGTGATGTGATTCGATGCCAAGTCACTGCCAAATAAAAGAATATCTCTAAAAAATATTCGTATGAAATACTGAGTAAGCTTAAAAATATTGCTTACATTTTTTTAACCATTTCCATATTTAGAGCATAGTGACAGCACCGATTTTCAGCCCTATCAGTGGCATATATAGAGTTTTAAATCAAGCTTCATTAGAATTTGAACCGACAGCGTCTGAATGACAAGCAAACGCTTTAAATGTAACGTAACATTCAAAATGAACTATCTAAATAAAAAACTCAACAGTCTTGAGTGTCTTTTAACTCAACAGCTTTGAGTTAAAAGACAAATTGATTTAAATAAAGTTGTAGTAATAAGTTATAAATATAAACTCATGTATAATACGTCTATATTGTGCAATATACTGAAAAGCTTCAGGGTTGAATCTTGTTCAGAATGCAGTACAAGGAGATATAAAAAATTAAAGCGCATTTCTTTTGATAATGCCGTAAATAAGTTGCGTGGAAAATACTTCTACTATGAATAATGTCAAGGCAAATGTTCAACTCTTGTAGCTTTTCCAGTTACCCCTTTATTGATTTTTCATCCGGGAAAGCTTTTCAGGCTAAGGATAAAACAATTAAACATTCCTGTAAATTATTCTAGCTGAATCATTGACGAGCGTCAGATAGATCATCCGGTGAGTGAATATTTAATAGACTCACATATATATTATCTTTGTCCTAATCTTTTTGACAAAGTTTGAGACTATTTATCTGTATCTTATAGTGTATCACATTTTATTTTATGTCGTGACTACAATTCAAATCGTTTTTACAGATTTTTTCGCTGAAGAATGTCTGTAAAGTGGCCATAATTTTTCAAGAGGGGACTCCCACTGGACTAATTAGTATTTAACTGATTTAATATTAATAAGAACATCAACAAGAAGACTTTTCCTGAAGTATCCCGTTCAATGTATCACGTATTTTATAACACAAGATAAAATGCTTTGTTCCTGTTTATTGATTTTATGGACTATGCGTCCTCCAAGTTCATTAATTATAATGTAATACTCATATAATTATAAATTAATTCTGGTAAAGATTGACTGTAAAAACTGAATTTATCATGTTTTGATCGTAACCATCCACTGCTGGGTGACGGTTTCTTCCATGGATAAACGATGTTAACAGTTTTGGGTTAAGCCTAACTAATCAACTTAAGAGTATCTTTGCATTCAACGCAAAAATAAATTTATTCGGAAGTACTATATGATGTAGAGCGGCTTTAAAGAAGTATAAATTTTCATATTTGTGATTCGTAGAAGTTTCTGTAGCCGCTCCTAAATAAATAGTGGAAGCAGATAAAGATTTTTGAGCTATAAATGAGAAACACCGTACTGTGAAACTTTATGCGAATTATTTTTGCTGAATCATTGAGAGACATTGAGTGTTATTTCGCAGCAAACAAATTTAGAATTTTCCAAATTTCAAAAATCCATTGCAAAGTTATCGAAGCATTGTTTTGGAATTTGTAATTCATTTACAGAGTATCTTCCACCGGGGCCGATAGAAAGGTTGGAAAACACTTTGACTTGTCTTTTTCCCACGGCAAAAATATATATTTTTTGTACAATAAAACATAATTTAAAATTTCGACTGTAGATTAAAAATAAAGACGAATTTTCAATACTTACAGGACTCGCAAATCATTACAGTTCGTAAGCTCGGGCACTTTTGTGAGGCGGTTGGATTTCAGATCCCTGAAAAAAATTATTCACAATTAGGAAATGTACATTAAATTAAATATTACAACACAAATCGATTTTTATAAAAAAAATAGATACATTTTAAGCGCTGAGTTACAAAATTATGGTAAAACTGTTATAATTTTGTTTCAATTAGTAAAATTAATACAGCAAAAAACATTTATTAAAAACATGGAAGATGTAAAATTTTTATCTTCTTCGCCATACTTCCAGATTTTAAATTACTTCATTACTTTTCATCGAGACTTCAACGCTGAAGTTTATATAATCATAATAACAGATCCTGAATGAAATTTCTTACTATTTATTTGCGGCATTCAGGAGAGCAGAGTGAATCATATAGTGATGCTCAGTGAAATATTTAACTTGGTATGTCCACCTGCTAGGCATTGTTTATATGCATTTCAACCTTCAATATTACTAATCTCGCAAGCCGCTCCATATCTGACTTTTGCGATATATATTAGTTGTCAGGTGTCATAATTCGCCTCAAAAAAAGTCATTTTCCGACAGTTATCGTGTATTGTTGGTTGGGTTAAGCCAGCCTTTAGAAAAAAAGTGCTTAGATCCCAGGAGCGTTAACCTAATCATTTTCTTAAAAATACGCATTAACAAATGTTATTAAAATTTTAAACATTTAATATGACTATATGGATTTTTAAATTTTTATTAGAATATTATTTTATTATTTCAATATTCTAATCTACTTTTATAGATCATTGACTTTATTACAATATTATTATTAATTAAATATACATATACTATACATAAAATTCTTTTTTCAAAGCGTCAATCCAAACACAAAAATAACGGCAGAAGCGGGATGCGAACCGCGGACCTTGGAAACCAACTATGCCCAGGTATTCATACCGCTCAGTCGACTCGGCTATTACTATGCCTGGACCGACTCACGTTTGAACTAGTATTTATGTCATTGTTATCATCGTATGATAGATGTCGCTATAGTACATATTCAAAGTATGTTTATTTTTATTTTTATTATTCAATCAGTCATCATCTATTCACAAGCTTAATATTATTACTTTCCGACAGTCTATTTATTTTAGGAAGTACCACTCGGGTCTCGAACCAAACTATAGACTGAATGGATGAGAAACGACTACTTATAGTTCCGACTCGGACTTTATAACCAATCATTTACCTGTGTTATTGATGAATAATTTTACCTTCTTGATATTGTCTCAAGGAGACATTATTATATGGATTTTAAATTTTTTATTAGAATAATATTTTATTATTTCAATATTCTAATCTACTTTTATAGATCATTGACTATATAACAATATTATTATTAATTAAATATACATATACTATACATAAAATTCTTTTTTCGAGTCGGCTGAGCGGTATGAATACCTGGGCATAGTTGGTTTCCAAGGTCCGCGGTTCGCATCCCGCTTCTGCCGTTATTTTTGTGTTTGGATTGACGCGTTGAAAAAAGAATTTTATGTATAGTATATGTATATTTAATTAATATTAATATGACTATTTTTTTTTTCTACAGCCTCAAAAATATACAAATGACAATACTTAGATTTAAATTATTCTCTTGAAATAATTTCAGTACTTCAGGTTTTTAATTGTTTCACTTAAATAAACTTCTCCTTGTTTTTAAATTAATTTAATATAAGATTTCTTACAATTCCTGAAGCGAAACAGAAAACCTTTTTCAAAAGAATACCATTTCACGAGTAAACAAAAATAATTTATGGTTATATTACTAATTGCTTCAAACTGAAGAGTTAACTTAGAAAATGTAATTACGAGCTTACTTTGTAAAACTCAATTAGGTAGTTTAAAGAATTTCAATTAATTTTATGTATTGATTTAACAGTCCTCGGAGACAAATTTTATTACTAAATTGAAATATAATACGTTATAATTTAAGCTGAGAAAAATATTTTGTATTAAGACGCATTAAGCCAGATTAAACTTTTTTCATACATTTTTGTTTTTAAGATTATTTTTTTTATCATCGTACGTATTAGCCGTTTATGTATACAACATGCGTGCGTAGAGGGTAAATATTTTTAATTTAATATTTATGAAATTAAATTGTTGAAGGTTTAAGACATTGACAGTGTCCGAAATATTTTTATAATAATATTGCAATAAAATAAAATTTTAAACATGAAATTGTAGGATGACTACAAGTTATTAGTTGAAATCATCATATTTTATTGAACGTATTTAACAAAAATGTTAAACTTAAGCCATATTAAGTCAATGTAATGATGTAATGCATATGGATTAGCACTGTTTCAATTTCCTATCCCAAACCAACTGTCGTTATATTTATCTGTTTGATGGAGTACAACAAAAACTATCCAATATAAACTTAATTTTTTATAAGTAATTAAATACAGAAAAATACAAAAAGATGGTAAGGAAGAAATCTTACCTGAGAATTATATGACGCTTGCTGTTTTTGAGTGAATGGGTGATGTTTCTGAATCGACTTTTGTCGACAATTAATTTTCACTCGCGTAAGAGATCAAATGCACAGCAAACGGGAGTATTTCTAGAGCTTAGAAATCTAAGGTTAATCATTTTTATTTTAATCTCAGCCGGAGATCAAACCCTTGACGTTTGGTATAGTAAGCAAACGCTCAAATTCCGATAATATAATAATTATCCGGTACTCTATATTGATGTATATTGATGAAGCGCCGTGTTTTATGCAATTATTTTTGCACATAGGTGTGGCAGATTATATAATGAATGTATGACAGGGTAATCTTAAATATTTAAATATTCAATGCTAGTAGATTATAAAGCACATAACGCCCAGTTTCTGAGTTGGGTGGATCTCATGGTGAACTCTAACGTGGCGTAGTGGAGCAAACAAAGTCCAGCTATTACGGGACTCATTGATATGCGGGGTGATTATGCACCAACCTTCATATTCAGTTCACGAAGACTTATGAGAGGACCTCTTGCTTGAAAACTAGACGCCCAAATGGTGCAGGCTTAGAAACTAGAATGGAAATGTGACCCAGAGATGTGTGAAATACTAAAATGTTTGAGGACAGTATTTTCATCACCCTTAGTATATTTTAGACAGATAATAAATTATAAGGCATCGATTGTAATATTATTCAATTTTTAAATTTGTGTTTATACTTTTAACTGCTGAAAAAGATTTGTAAAATTTTCTGGAGATCTTGTTGTATAAAAAAAGAAATTGTCTTTTTTCTTAAATAACACAATTTATCTCTTTTTTCAATGTTTTCTGCATTCACTTTGAGATCCATTATAAATAATAAATATTTATTTATTTACCTTGTTTTTAAATGGATCACGTAAGATAAGTTCTCTGTTTAGGAGACTGCAGTTTCAACTTACTCGTAGCCTTTCTTAACTCATCACTTGTTAAGAGATAACTGTCAGTTTATCAAAAAAGTTGAACTGGATAAAATACATTTATTTGAAAATATGACTTAATTATATATGTATATATATACTATACGTCTTAAGAATAAACTATAAGAGGTGAATAACTAGATATTGGAAAAAAATACTTTCGGACATTATTGTTCTTAAGTCAAAACTCTTAAGTACAGAAAAAAGTATGCGGAATTTAACACAAACAATAAAAAAATAAATATATATTATTTATTAAATTTTGTGCAAATTATTGATACGAGTATGATAATATCATAACACAATCTAAACTTTATGGGTTAAAACTTAAGATACATAAATTCAATTCAGAAAGCAAGTTAGTGACCAAAGTCTGATAGTACAAGTAATACGAAAATTCAATTTCATATGTTAATTTACTTCAATACTCGGTATTCTATAAAGATTATTACAGAAAATTTGATAAATCTATGAGGTTTTATTGACTTTTACGTGAAAACGACATAAATACATAATTAATTATTTCTTTTGACTGGTCAAAATAAGTTTTCGATTTGTAAGTTTTTAAAATTTTGATTTTATTTCAAAAAGAAAACTAAAATTTTTAGCTAGATAAAAAGGCATTTAAAAATAATTTATTTAGCTTGGTTCGATTAAAATAAAAGGTATCGCAAGAACGCACTAAAATATTAAAGTCTTTGAAAGTATTCGACGTAAAAAGCTTTCGTTTTTATGAAGTTCGATAAAAAACTACACACTATTTTTATGACTGGCATAAATATCACTTTTATTACCATTGGAATTTACGTAGCCATTTGATATTGAATCCAAATATTGTTTTTTGCCATTCGTTGTACTAAATTTACATTTAAATACCGGAAATAAAAGAGCGCAAGTGACAATATTTTTCGCGATTCTTAGTTATTCGGTTATCTTTGTAACACATGAGCTAAGAAAATAAAAATCACGAAAGAATAAAATGGCACTTATGCTCTTTTGGTATATGATATTTATTTGAAATGACGTATAGGCACAAAGTTTTGTATCCACTTACGGGATTAATAATGGCTAAAGTTGTAATGAGGTATGCGATAGGGTGGTTAGCCACTTAGAGTTCCTTCGTAAGTAATAATTTATTTCCTAAAGATTACTAAGTTGACTCTTAATCGGGTTTTAATACATTTCACTCTCAGAACCTAGTGAAGATTTTTTTCTGAGTAAAATATTGACATCAGCATGATGTAGCCCTTGCTGACTGGTACCGAAAACCTCGATAAACAATCTTTTGTCTTTTATTTCTGTTCGCTTGTCGACATGCATCTGTAGTACAATTTCGTTGTTAATGTAAGTGAATATTTTTGTAAAACATATCGATTTATGGCTGGCTGATGTTTATAAAAAAAAAAATAAGTTAGTATGTCTATAATAAGTATTTTTGAATTGTCTACTTTACATCTGTTCAACATGATGAAAATTGAAGACAAAAATTACTCAAGTTTTACTGATTTAATAAAATTATTCGTTTGAATATAAAATTATGCCACTAAGAAAATTTTAATAGAGATTAAAAACAGTTGCATTTCTTTCGGGTAGTGCGCGGCGTGTTCAGAAATCCTGACATTCTGTTGGAAATCGGTTTGTTTGTCCCTGAAAATTATTTGAGGATAATGAGGCATAGATTGTTTGTTCTTCCTAGAAGTAATACTAACCTACCAGAGACTATGCCTCTTGGGAGAGTGATCAGAATGTTCAACCATATCGCGTCGAATATTGACATATTCCACTTGAGAGCCCGGTTTCGACATGAACTCGAGCTTCGGGGCTTTTTAATATTTTAATAATGAATACTTATATTTATAAATTGTTTGTATTTATCTTATTTCAGGATAGTATTAAATAGAATTTGTAATGTTTCTGAAAGAAATAAAATAAATAAAAAAGAAATCAAATTATTTTTTGTCCGATTTTTAATTCGACGTTCCCGCTACCTGAATCTTTTTGGTCTAATACCAGCTCAATATGGCCCTTTAAGGCCGGTGCCGAAAAGCCTCGATATGCGATATTTTGTCTCTTATTTTTGTTCCTTACTCTGACACGCGAATATAAAAATGTTAGTTTTTGTTTAAGATTTAAGTAGTTATAAGACATGGCACTTAAAGGTGCAATTTTGTTTGTTTTGACAGGTCGCTATAAATTAGTTTCATTTATGGGTGCTTGGTTAACTTCGGGCAGTGACTGTCACCACTACTGACCATATAGTCGGAGTCTGTCCGGGAGCTATGAGGGACACAGAACTTCCCGTCCCGGGCAGATGACTGAATTTTGTCAGTTCTTTTAGTTATTTTTTTCTTTTAGATTAAAAATAAATTTCAATGTGCTTCTCGATGAATTATTTACTTTAAATGATCCCGACAAAGCAGAGTTGTCTTTATTAGACGGGGGATATCAGGTCTGAAAGGACGGCTGAAGCCAACATGTGACTACACAACATATATCATTGAATTAAAAAAGGGATGAGTTGAAGAATGATCTGGTTGCTGAATAAATTAAGTGAAACAATGAAAAAAATAAGTAAACAAAATGACTGAATATTTTTAAAATAAGCCAGGTTGTAATCTGTACAAAGTACCTGGTTATCAAATTGCTATCGATTTCCTTTACATGTGAAAGTATCATTATTCCTTTTGATTAGATTAACCGGAAACTGTTTCCGTAATGTCGGGTCGTTAAAGACGATGAATGCTTATTGTAAAATTATACCGCCATTACAGTCAATGTCACTGAATATTATTTTATTGTAATTTAGAGCCGCCGCGAGGCAGAGTAATCGAGTGTGAAAATAATTTCATGTTTGAATTGTGGAAAATAATAACCAGTTGATTATTAGTTTTGTTATAAATATAATAAAACAAGCCAATTTATTATTTTAACAAAAAAGTAATAAAATCAAAAATTCTTACTGAATGCGTTTAACTATCTCTGAATATATTTTTGACAAGAATATATTTTCAATATAAGCTACGAGAGTGGTTTCTAGATAACTAAAAATGCCTTCACCGGATGTTTTTTCTTTATTAAATTATGATCAATCATCACGACACATAAAATAAATATAGATAATTTTGAGAAGAGACATAGGATTTATTAAACAAATATTTAATCAAGTTTATTCTCTTAGCTGTCCCCCGTAGAGTTGAACCACCCATTAAAGAAAAAACAAAACTGTCTAGAGTCTAGACCCTGAGAGCGACGGGCTGATCATCCAATCTCCTTAAAAACGCTGATTATTGAACACCCAAATATTTCTCTGGTACTACAGCCGTAGTCCACGCAAGATCGCGGGCTCTTGCTCTGGAGGCTCTTGGGAACCATATATATTCCCATGTGGACCTCCGGGTATACAGGTGTTCTGGGACAAGGCATAGCCAACGTGAGCTTACAAAGTTACGAAACGACAATTTGTAATGTTCATATGCTCCAAAGAGGATGCTGATGGAGCGGATATGGTAAAAAAATACACATCGTAACATCGTAGAGAATAAATGTTTTATATTTTTTGTACAATAACATTACAACTCATATACATTTAATGTCAAAATCTGTTGTGTTATTAATATTATTTTATTGTACAAAATGTAATATAAATTTTGTTATAGCATCCAGAATGATGATGTATGTTGTAGCTTGATATGAGGAGTGCTGATACGCAGAAATATTTTATTGTGAAATTTATATGAAACATTGAGCACTTTGTTCAAGTAATATACTTTTAACTACAAAGCATTTTGTATTATATGTTTTATTACAAATATACAAATAGTGCTGAGGTCAAATTTTGATTGGTTCTTTTATTATTTGAACACTTGTTTGAATACTTATTATGAATATGGTATTTTTACAGTACAATGATCTCGAATAAGGAAAGTTTAATGAGTTTTAAATTCGTATTTACCAACAGTAAATATAAGTTTATAAATGTAAAAACTGAAAAACAATAATCTTAGTTATTTTATTGTTGATATTAAAAAACAAAAAGAAAAATGTATTTTGTGATTGTGTCGATTGTGCCGAATTTATCTTTTCCTCTGATATTTTGACCGCCATTACAGGGGTCATCTTCAAAGTAAATAAATGCGATGAATTGGTGTGTTCAGTTAGCAAACGTATTGTTAGATATAATGAATTGAATTTGTTGGTCGGTAATTAGATTTTGGGAATGTGCTTGGGAAGTCAAAGTGTTTTAAGTATCATCAGTGCTAGTTTTAGGGGGTGGCGAAGTAGTTCGGTGCCCCAGGGCGTCAAATTAGCTAAGGGCGCCAAGGGCAACCAATCTTTCTCAGATATTTTTTAATATTAACAACATAAGGCGCTAGAAAAAAATGACCTTGGGCGCCTCAGAGTCTCAAGCCGGTACTGAGTATCAGATTGTCATTCCTAGTGATAATAATTATTTTAATCACTCCCCTAACTAAGCGTGCATGTTGTCCTTTTGTTTGTCAAAAAATATAAATTAGCAATAAATATATATTACATTGTCGCCAAATTAACTCTTTACTGTTGATTGATAATAAAATGTATCATTCAAATAAAATCTTCGTCCTTTAAGCATCGCATTAACTGATTAACGGATCTGTTGACCTGCCCCAAGTGAACGCCAGTCGTTGCTCGTTACAGCAGCGGTTAGCCTTACCGTGTAACGGTCGTTACCTCGTATCAAAACGTTATTCGCTTTGTTGCAACGGATTTAGCAAAACGCTATAAAATATTACAATAAATGCAAGACATTGGTATTATTTCAATTAATTTTCAATAATTGTCATATATACACGTATTTTAATGAAAAATATATTTAAAAAGGTTGAGCCGATCTTTAGGAGCAGATGATTCATTCTTTCACATCGTGTGCCGCGATGGTCTTCTTCACGACATTGTGGAAGGGATGGTTGAGGGTAGAAACTGTAGAGGGCGCCCTAGACGGGAGTATTTGCAGAAAGAGTTTGAGGACATGAGTTGTAGCTCTTATGCTTAGCTGAAGAGGACTGCAGAGGACCGAGAGGAGTGGAGATTGAGATGTAAGATTTTGTTGCTGCAAACCAATCCACCGGATAATTAAGAAAAATATTAATTCATTGGGAACATTGAGCTAATTATGCGATATTTTTGTGGTTATGGGACCTTGGGACGAGGCATGGACAAAAAAAATTTACAGAAGTAAATGTCGGCAACCTTTGGTGACCATATGTTAAAGATATGGAACGGATATTATAAGAATATTTCAAAAATAATAATTTATCATGAATTAAGAATGAATAAATATTGTTTATCTAACACTGTGCCAAAAATTTATTTTGTTGAACTCAGTTATCCGTTCCTTGTTATTAAGGTGAAAAGTTTCTAAAATAATATTTTTATTCATATATTGCATTTGTCAAAATTATATATATTTTATATGATATGAATAATACTAACGTATTAAAATAAAAAGGATATAAATAAATGAAAATGCAATGGGTTAATATTAAAATTTTATAAAATATTTAATTTAATATTGATTGTATAACTGAGATGCTAAAAAAAATGTAATAAAAGATGAATTGTAAACGAGTAAGACATTTAAGTTGTAAACGATGGAATTGGAGTTCCGTCGTTGCTCTTGAGATAATATATTTAAGGCAATACAAGATATATTTTTTTGTACAATGTTTTTAGCTCACGAGGACATGAATAATCTTACAATCGTAAAAATAAAATCAAACGTAAAAAACAGGTCACTTCGGTAACAAAACTAGCATATTACCACTAAGTCCCGCTTGTAATAAAGCGGCTTGGGTTTACGAGATCGCGTAGCGGCCGTTAGCTCCGCAGACAGATCAAACCGTTATCCGTTCCCCGCTAACGGATTCAGTCGGATCGAAATCAAATAGTATTATGATTAAAGCGAGAGTGTGCGCGGTGAATTTCAGCGATTTCAGGAGGTTTTCAACTGTAAAAGTCCGACGATAGCGGGCGCTATCACGCTCTGGGTGTTCAAATAAAGGCGGAGATTTATACGGGCGTAATGTTAACCCAAAAAGATTTGCAGACAGACACATTTTTGTACCATTTTTATCACATGTCCTTCATTTCAGTCCAATTTATACACTACTTAATCGGCTAAGTAATGTACTTATTCTAGTTGTAAATTACAATATAATTTTTCAAATTAGTGAAATGATAAAAATAGTAAATGGGTTAATAAAGTATATCGTAGTTAAGTTAGCTGAGTTTGTCATAACACAAATAAATACATTTTGTAAAATCTAGGTTGCACTGAAAAAAAGCCGATCTGTGTGCAGTTCGTACCGTTTAGTATAAAGTATGGTTGTGACCCAGAGAAAACTCTTGATTAATAAATTGGACGGTAATAATTATAAAATGATGGTAGTCAAAAATATTGATTTTTTGTACTGTCATGGGTATATTATTATAACTAGACAGAGAATATCCGATGGGAATATAAAATACAACAAGACTGTAAAATAGCGTTGTTAATCCAAAACAAATTGACTATTTTTTAGCAGACTTTTTCAGTTTTGTACACAAATAAAAGATATATAAAAAACCTTTTTTCTTTTTCAAAGCTTCAAACAGTCAATATGAAATGCATAGTTAATTTTACAGAATTAAATGAAAAAAAAAATGCAATAGATAATGTTTTTGACACAATAAGATGTAATATTACAATATTTATTTTCATGTGCCTAGATTCTTGAAAATATTAAAACATAAATTTCAAATTAAGTTTACGTTTAGAGTATTATATCAATATGTGTATATTTTGAGTTAAGACTACTTACAATGTCTTCAACTTGGGGCAGGTGACACAGAGGGCCCGCGGTACAGCGGCCAGAGATGCTCGGTCCAGGCGGAGGGTCTCCAAAGCTCCTGTTCCATTGAGGCTGGGGAAAATGCTGAGGTCTCGAGCATCTGAGAGTATTCTAAAAAAGAAAACGGAAAAAGCATAAATTTCAGATAACAATGAAATTTTTAGGATATGTTAGCCGTGTTCTATATTATTTGATGAGCAGGGATTTCATTACAATTTAATTTTCATTAAAACACGCACTATAAGTAATACATAAATTTCTTGAAGTTTCTTTGTGAAGAACCCTTGAATACATCTGATAGATTAATGATCTATATTTTTTTAGACACTCATCATGACTTTATAAAAAATATGGTTAAAAAGACGAATAACATACGATTATATTTAAATTCAATTATATTTGCAACTTGTTCGAGAACATGAAATGAAACTCATACATTAGATCTGGAGAGTGCTGACGGTAGACGGTAAGGTCAGATGATCCATGCATTGTGAGAAACAGACAATAATGCATTATTTGATTTTCACTTTAAAAATACTGTTTTTCTATAAAAAAAAAATACCACTTTTCTTATGCTATGATTACATGAACTTTTATATGCATTCACTGTATAACTAAGGACCTAATTTTAAGAACAATAAATTTAAACTTCTGAAAACTCATCTTACTTATCATAAATATGTTGCAAAATATCTTAAGCTTGCTGCATAACCATATCGGTACATCTTGATTACGGCATCAAGAGCGTAACGTTCAGCATTAAGGCCAGCCACGAGGAGGCAACTCTCACATAATAAATAATAGCAAAACCACGTGTGAGGTTCAAACTTTACCTGGGGCCGAGCTTAGGATCACTTCATGAAGCCAATTTGTTCAGACAATGTGGTGCTTCAGGCATTTTAAATGTTTGGATCGCTGAATACATTATTAAAACAAATAACCTAGTTTAAGCTTTAAATATATATATATATTTTTTTATGTAAGCACATACAGGAGAATACAGACAGATGGTAATAGATTTTTTTTTGTCTCATCTGTGGAATTCTATGACGCTTACCATGGTGTATATGGCTAAACGCTGCATGTGGAGTCTTGATCCGCCAACGTCATAGACTACAGCCCGAGATTCACGCATCATCCTTTATTATTACAGGAATCTACTATGAATGGGTGGTCTTCACGGGACGACTTTTTTCTACCACCAATTTTAATTGATAGGCTATGACTGACATTTTACGGGTGATGGATCAAATTCACACCAACCGGGGTATTTTAGAGCTCAGAAATCGATTGAAAATCCTTTTTTTTTTAATCTCCATCGGGGATCGAACCCACGACCTTTGGCTTGCAAAGCAAACGCTTTACCATTGAGCTATGACCGCCGGCAATATTTGTTAATAAGTTAAGAATTTACTCGAACCTAACATCATCTGAGAGAGAAGTAAATTATAAGCTTGGTGATTATAATTCAGTATTAAGTAGCAGAAGTCTTAAGAAAGCATAATATACTACCACCAAACCACCAATAATTAAGTTATTTTGTTTGTAATTTTATTACTCATTTTTTATGTAACCACACACAGGCGAATACCGAGAGAAGGACATGAAAAAATTTCATCTGCGGATGCTACGACGCTTAATATTTTTAAAAATATCTCTGCGCTGCATGTGAAATATTAATTTGCTTACATCATGAACTGCAGCTCAATAAACACAAATCATATATTTTAAGAGGATTCACTAAAAATGGATGATATTTGCGGGACAGCATTCATCTACACCCAATTTCAACTAGGCTAGGTAAGCTATCAATTTCACACAAACCGATATGGTAAATAAGCGTTTTACCTCTGAGCCATATCAGTCGGCAAAGTGTAAAAATATTCCAAGGAAACCTTGCATTTTAAAGTACTTTCAGAATTAACATCGGTTCTGAAAAAAAGACTGGAGTATTGTGTAAATGTGTTTTAAGAATTCATTCTAAGCGAAATAAAAATGTAATTTTTTATTACTTAAATATACATATACTAAACATAAAATTCTTTTTTCAACGCGTCAATCCAAGCACAAAAATAATGGCAGAAGCGGGATGCGAACCGCGGACCTTGGAAACCAACTAGGCATAGTTGGTTTCCAAGGTCCGCGGTTCGCATCTCGCTTCTGCCGTTATTTTTGTGCTTGGATTGACGCGTTGAAAAAAGAATTTTATGTTTAGTATATGTATATTTAAGTAATAATAATATTGTAATATAGTCAATGATCTATAAAAGTAGATTAGAATATTGAAATAATAAAATAATATTCTAATAAAAATTAAAAAAATTAATGTAATTTTTTGTTTAAAAAAATGTAGAGTAAACAAAGTTAAGGTTGCAGAATATTAATAAAGTTTTATTAATGAGTCATTTATGTAACTATAGAAAGAGCAGATTTATAAATATATATTGAATTAGATAAAAAAGACAAAGAAGGAATAAGTAAATAAATATTTGTGTAAATTAAAAAAAAATACAATAATGATGAAATTGGGAGACGTATTTGATTAACATATTCGAATACTGTTCACAAAAAAAGGTTACATTTTATTATCCTATAGCAACCGCTTTCAGGAGAACATACTTATACTTCAAGCAAATGTGTGGTGTTAGAGGCTGTTGTGGTGGATACTTACAAAATATTTATGAAGGATGTTAACCTGATACTCCAAAATAACATTTTGAAGCACAATGTAACCTAATCTAGATTTACCTGTAAATAAACGTGCGTTCCTAAGGTAATTTCTAGACCTCACGATGTTTATAGAGCGAGATTGTATACGAGAGGTGTCTAGATTGTTGACTTTCATCCTCTTCACACATGTTACGCAAATTGATTTTCGTATCTGAAAAGATAAGTGCAAACAATCTGGATCAATCGAGTTTCTGTAAAGATGAAAGTAATTCCCGTTGCCATAGTGATACATCTTTTTATTGTTGAATGTTCAAAACTTTAATTTGAATATAATTACTTTGTATTAAACATCTAAAAGTCTTTAAAGTAATTATTACGATCAAACTCTCTATCTTAGATGGAATCTGTTAATTCATACAGTCGGGTACGACACAGAGCATTGACCATCACAATATTTTGCCACTCCATGTAAATTGAGGGGATCAAGGTCCAAAACGGTATCGAGGATTTTTCGTTGTATGAAATTCAATGTATTAATATTAACTTTATAAATGCTTACTCATGTTGTATACTAAGATATAAAAAGGGGTATATTATCAAATAAATTAGTAACAATTCAACTCAGTGCTGGAACATTGGTATTCCGGCATCACCATTTAAGCTGATGTCGTCATTTCGGCACCGCGAACTCGATTCCGGAACATTGAATAAGAATGAATATTATTTTTTAGTAAGAAAAAATAAAAGGATTCGACTGAATAAAAACTTAACTAACTATCTGTAATACATCTAAATATAACAAAACTTAACAATAAAAAATAACTAAACTATCTTTAATAAATATTTATTTATTTACCTTGTTTTAACATGAATCACGTTCGGTATTGCCTATGTTTAGGTGAATGCAGTTTTGACTAACTCGCAGCCTTCCTCAATCCATCACTGTCAAGAGACAACTGAACTGCATAATACTTTCTGCATAATACTTTCGAAACTGCAGTCTCCTCAACAGAGGCCATACCCAACGTGATCCATGTAAAAACAAGGTAAATAAATGAATATTTATTTTTTATAATGGATCTTAAAGTGAATGCTGGAAAGTTTAAAAAATATATATCTTTACACAATTTTGACGTTCTTACACGTTTATTATCATATTCTAATAAAAAAGGGATAATAATACTAATACAGTTAAAAAAATGCTTTATAATATATTAATACTAACTACACACGTAAAATTTTATGAATGACTAAATTGTAACAGTGTGCAACTTCCGACAACTTGTAGACTAATAAAATTATTTTATTAGCTGATCCCCAAATTAAAAGTCAAACCAAAAGTTGGAATTACTTTCTTGTGGAGGAACTGGGTTACCCCATAAATACATCATCTGAAAATGAGGTCAAAGAACACGAGACCCTTTCCTCTGACCAGGAGCGGATTTTCATTCCTTGACCATACCGATTCGTATGAATAATAAAATCCATCCAAAATATATTTTACTAAACAACCTACGACAAAATTATCTGCAGTGTGAAGCATTTTATTACCATTGACTTGCGTCAGGAATCTACTTCTAAGTGTTTGGATACTCAAAAGATTTAAATAATATTATATTTGCCACTTTGTTATTTGTCCGAACTAAGATTTTCACATTAAAGTACCACCAAATAAGTTTTGTAGGTGACAATTTGTAGTGATAGCTTTCAAACATGGTAAAAATGGAACATTGCTTAGTAATCTTCTTTAAAATTGACTAATTTTTCAGATATTTCCATTGAATTCAAGAGAATATCGTACCACGAATATCCAAACAAATTGACTGTTAGTATAATGAAATTCTCAAATGTTTTTGCTTAAAAACTATATTACTAATAAATATATGCAAGCTTTTACAAAACTTCCATAAATCGAGCTTTTTTAATTTATTTATTTTAAGTATTTGTTTTTTCATTTAACGTACTCACTTTCACTCAAACAGCATAGATATTAATGGAAAGAAAATGCCATTTCTTACTATTAAATATTTTCTTAAGACACTCGTAAGACAATAATTCGTACCTTCTCATTTCATGTGCTACAACCGATCTATTTATATGTACCTATTGTGAACTATGAAGGCTCTACACCGGTTTATTTTCAGTGATTTTCGAGCCTTTCCTTCCGGCCCACAGGGAAATATTCCGGCCTCATCCGCCCCTGTCTCCGGTCACGGTGGATGGCGCCCCAAAATAATATATATTATAATATCTTGATAACCCAAGAAGCTCCGACTTCAAACGTGAAAACATCCTAACTTCTGTACCAAAGATGACTCGGTGATTCTCAGTCAATATGTTATGCGACATGTATTCAGTGATATCAACAGGATCTCCCTTTGACAAACTATCATCATACATAGAAGAAGATTCAAGATTATCTCTTTGAATTATTTTTATGTTTGTGTATTCATGTAAAAAAGTAACGATAAATATTTTATCTTATTAATAAATATCAACATTTAAATACTTTACGTAGGCATTCATTTAGTATATAATTTTTTTTTAATATAAATACATACAGAAAAATGTTGAAAAACCGTGAGAGAGAAATCACGTATACGCATTATACGACGCTTGTCAGTTTAAGAATTTCTAACTGTGGAAGTATTGATTTGTCAACTGCTAATATACTACAACCCTAGATGCACGTATCGTTCATTTAAATGATAATTTAAAAAATTTAAAGTAAAAGTGCGTGGTAAAATAGTTATCTAAAACTTAAGGTACAATATAATATCATTTTATATTATTCATAATTAATTTACTGTTATAATAAATAAAAAATATCTTACAACTAAATGAGAGCCTTTCATTTATGAATATATGCGCCGCGTGTTTTTACTTTAAGTCATTACAAATATTCCAAAAGTCCAATCAGCAGTCGATTAATAAATATAAGTAATGAAGGTAAGACATGGCTTTTTTCAACAACCAATGAACATCCTCCTCTCTATTTTAAGGTTATTGTTCAGTCGCGTGGCAGCAGGATGAGGAGCAGATTAACAACACACTTTTCTGAAGCACATTGTCATATATATTTCGATAACTTTACAAACTTGTGGCCCGGACCACAGCATTTAGGCAGAACCACAATACAATGCGATCTCGCCGCCGTCAGATCACGACTGCGCGCCTCTTGACGAGCTGTCACCCAGCGCCACAAGTGGTGATCTATATAATTAACGTCACACCCGTGACTGGACTTATCCAAAATACCATTATGGCGACACATACTTGTACGACAAGCTAACAGCAATAATAGACGAAAGATTGTATATAGAGGTTTTCGGTACCAGTCAGCAAGGGCTGTATCATGCTCATATCACAATTTATTGTGCTGAATTGTTTATTGTGATCAGGATGTTGCTTGGATGAGAAAACTATTTTATGAAATAGGTAACTAATTTTATTTTTTATTTTCAATGCATTTAGTGAATATTTAAAAAAAATACTTATTTTTATACAAAATGGTAAAGTATAGACTTACAATTTCCTCAGTTTCGGTAGGAAGCTGAAAGCATGAGGGTCGACGCCAACAAGAGGGTTTCCTTTGAGCTCCAGCAAGGCCAGGCCGGGACACTTCTGCAGCACTCCCTGGCTGATGTACTTGATCCTGTTGTTGGAAACTGACCTGAGAAACAATTAAACAAACATTTATTAGTGAAACAATTTGAAAAGTGGGCCAGTGCTGTGGATAGAATACAACAAAGATGCAAAGTTCACAGTACCAAACATAGTATATGCCGTTTTTTCTCCGATGTCGATGAGATGAATGTCATGCAAGATGATGTTTGCTGTAGATTTGTATGTATGTATAAATTTACTTAAAGTATTAGAATAAATCATTAATTATCTACAAAGTATTAAAATATTGAAATATATACAAAAAATTTAAGCACAGTTTATTGATTATGAATAATTTATGAATTTTATCCTAATAATATAAAAAACGAAAAAACAAAATGGTTAATTTATAAAAAGATGGAAATAAAATACTCGTTTCTTGATAAAATTGACCTGTTCATGGTTTGCTTCAAATCATTATACAGGAGCGACAAAAAACTGACAAAACACTTATAAATTTGCACGGTTTATCATGTATATTAGTAGTATTAAAAATATACTTATTAGATTATCACAATCGATTATTAAATGACAAAGCAAACTTTGAGCAAAATGTTCTTTATGTATAGATGAAAACTATTTGATTATTTTATATGCTATATAATTTATCTATAAAAACATTAAGAAGAAAATGTACAACACTTCAATTTATCAATATCAGATAAATCTTCATCAACCACCGCCGCTTGTAGTATTGCATTGTTAAGCAGACTTTATTGCTTAACAACTATGCAGCAATGCAATAAAGTTCAGCAATTCCGAGTACTTCTGAAACTTAAGCCTGCAATTGTGATGTTGTGATAAACATTATCTGAGGATCAAACTTACTGTCCTCTGAAAGTATACAGACGATTGAATTACTTCTAATTACAATATTAACTTGTATGTACAATTTCGAATGATCGGAGCGTAGAATGAATGTGTTTATAAAATATTAATTTATGTATTGTAAATATTATTATTTTTCTATTAATTTTTTTTTTTTTATTAGATAATAGTTTTTGTGTATAACTTACAGTTCTTGTAATGTAGGAAGTTGGTGGATTGCGTATGGAATGTCCCCTAATCGATTGTCATCCAGTTCACTGAAAGAAAAATTCAAATATAAAATCTTACAAAAAATACTAGTGAAACTTTCATTCATTCGATAAACGCATCATATAACTGTAAATATAAGGTAATGTTTGATATGTTTTTTAATTATTGTTTGTGAATTATAATTATCAAATTTAGGTGCACCATGAAATCTCTAGGGAAAAGGGCTGACATGGGATAAGACAAGAAATACGGTGGCTGGCAGAATAAAATGGCGGCAGTTTGTGACGACTGTATTTTCCGGCGGGTATAGCTTAATGGTTAAAGCGTTTGCTTTGCAAGCCAAAGGTCGCGGGTTCACTCCCCTTTGAAAAAAAAGTAATTTCAATCGATTTTTGAGCACTTAATATATGTTGGTGTGAATTTGATCCTTCACCCGTAAAACACCAGTCATAGCCTATTAGTTATAATTGGTGGTAGACGAAAGTCGTCCCGTGAAGATCACACATTCGTAGTAAATTCTTGTAATAATAAGGATGTGACGTTGGCGGATCAACACTCCACATGCAGCGCTAAGCCATATGCACCATGGTAATCGGCATAGAATTCCATAGATGAGACTTCAGAATTACTATGACCATCTGTATAAAATAATGATGACAATGGCGCATTATTTAAAGCCATGTAAAAATGGAGATCAGTAATTCTTATGTTAAAAAAAACTTTTTAATATTAAATTCCACATTCCGGGCGTCTTTTCGTATAAAAGTTATACATTTTTAAATGTGTGAACAAAACATTGTGCCAAATTGCACGTTTTCAAATGAAACCTAAAAATATGAGAACGATTTCGCTGATATTTTTGGCGACAGGGTTTACCAGCTGAATTGTTTGTTTTATCGCGTAGTGATATTTAAACCCATTCCCATCGGTTGTCAGCATACGCCATCATAAGATTCCCCGACCGTTGACGTCAGTTGACGTGATATCTCCTTTTGCTACTTTCTTAGAAAAGTTTTTTATGCATCATCTGATAGCTAAAGGATACAAGAACCAATGTGATATGTGAAAATAGACCAGATAAGTACATTTATGCTTCAAATACTTGTTTTATAATTAACAGTGTAATTTGTATTCAAACTGAGCCGTAATGAAAGGGTCAAACAAGACAAACTGCTGCGGCAACTAATGCACCTGAAATCACGGGAAGGCCTTCAACCACTCTCTAACAAGTAGCTTTTTGCGTGCGCTCAGTAACGTGTCTCCATATGGGTCTCCAAAACCAGGACGGGACAGGGAGGGTTTTCACCAAGAGAGTATCACCGCAATTCACCACCATAGTCCTCAACTTGCTGCCAAATTTGTATTTAGTTAAACATGCTAGAAATCAACCAAATAAATTTTTAATTTGACGATATGAACTGACTTTGCGCTTGAAACGGTTTCAAAAAGTGTTGATTTTCGTTTGTGTTCTTGTGTAGCAGCATTCCTTTAACGTTAGTTGGAACATACGGTCACCAGACTATAAATCTGATAGAAAATGATATACAGGTATGCTGTAGTAAGGCAGTGCGGTAAGATTATAGTCATTATTATTTAAGAAGGCAGGATGTGTTATCCGACGGTCGCGAAATATTCTAGTTCTTTCAAGTAAGATCTGCGTAACAAAACTACCAAATTAAATAAATATTTAATTTCCGAAAACCTTTCAGGATAACATCTGCTCATAGTTTTAAAATAAGGAAACTATTTATGAATTTATTTGAATATTTTTCTAAGTAAGCCACTCGAAACACCATAAAATTCAAGCCATTAACTGTGGATAACCGCATTAGCTAGTTACCAAAATACTTTTTATGTACAATTGAAGATATACAAATTTAAATTTAAATATTTAAACTAGAGATTTCACCAGAAACGATTAAGCTTGATATTATTAATATCTTCGACATCACTTATACGAAAAAATCTCTGAATCATGAACCGCTGAAGAAAAAGTTTATTATTTGTGGGATATTCATTTGTCAAAACTTCTAGAATCAGAGCAACAAATGTATGATTTATGTCGGCGAATAATTTGTCTGCTGATTTTTTTTATATACAACAAGTATGAGTATTTTCCCATGAGTAATTTATTGAAAATATATTTTTGTGTTTATATGGCGAGTTTGGTGTTGTAACTTTCATGTTAACACACGAATTAATACCGTAAAATTGTGATGAATCAATGTTTTTCATGTATAAGCATGCAGGAGAGAGAGACAGTCGGCTCTATAACGCTTAACCAGTGCGGAAGAATACTGCGTTCTGGGATGGGGAGATTACATGTATTATCTGACATATCTTGAAAATATTCGGATTGTATGAATGAGAAAATAAAGATACTGAAAGAAGAGTTGTGCCTTTTGGGTTTAGTCGTGTGTGGCGAATTGTTTTGATCCAATATTTCAATATTGCAAGAGTCTTCTTCAGGGTTGACGACTCTGTGCCTAAAACCAACCCTGAAGAAGATTGTATTATTATTGTTTAGAAACAGTTCGCCACACACGGCTAAACCCAAAAGCCACAATGCAAAATCTAGCCGTGAAAACCTAAGATGTTATTAAAAACTGAAGAGTATTACAAAAAAAATCGGTAGTGCTTAAGAAGACATTTTGAAAATGTCGCGTTTTCGATCGACAAACTATATATAGACTGTACATAGGTTAATAATTTTAAGATAAGCTACACAATATGTGCTGCATGAAAATGCGGATCCTTCAAAATTAGATTTTCTCCAGCATTTACGCATTGCCCACAAATACTTATCCGTGAATGATAAAAAATACATGACTTAAGTGCCTTTAATGCCTGAATTAAAATACACATGACGTGAATGACTGGTGTTAACATTATGAAATACGTGAACTACCTTATTTTATTAATGACGTGTTTTTATTTTTATTTCAATCTAACTAAAAAGCATTCAGAGCAATTTATTACATATTTTTTATATCTTTTAAATAAAGGTACAATTTTATATATTAAATTATTGTACATCTTAATATATTTGCCGTAATACGAATTTGAAATTACTCACGTTTGAGTCGTGCGTGTTAAAAGCTTGACCGTATTATCATATCCTTCAATGTTAGAGACTTCATACAAAAATGTGTTTACGTTTTAAATATTTTCACCTTATAACACTGCATCATAAAAGCTGTGCTCACCTACAATAATAAAAATAAACCTGTCTAATCAATATCATCCAAAATTAGATCAACGTATTAAATATATAGCTGTTATGCGAGAATTGAGTGAAACCAGATTATTGTATGAGATATTTGGAATAAAGTTACACAATGTATTAAAGGCGAAATCCGTGCTCGGAGTGCTCACAAAATATATAAACTAAACTATGGATATTCAAAGAAAGAACTCGCTAGAAATAGACGAGTCTGTTGTAAGGCTCCCATGATTGAGTGTTATAACGGTACGAGTCGTTGAAGAAAAAGGATATGATAACAGTATTTTGCAGAATCAATATTAAAATCACCTGATCTCCTCAAAAATATTGATAATAACACTCATTTCTATTAAATCAACTCGGAAGGACTTTTTGTTATGAAGAACTTTGAGGACTTTGAATTCAAATGCAATTTTGTAATTTGTGTTACCTGTGCATCTTATAAGATAAAAATAAACCAATGATTAGAATTGGTATTGTTAATTTGAGACACGCAGAGACGTGAAATTTATAAGTCTTTACCATAGAATTAGGGTTGCTCAACGTGCAATGGAGATAATCAAACTAGAAAACATAAAAAGTTAACAGTGACCGGTGATATCTACCAGGGGCATTATAAGAAAATGCGTACGAGTAGTGCACAATAACTGGCAAATTATGTATAGGCTAGATAAATGCAGGGTAGACTGAGAGAATTAATAACATGGAGGGAATATGCTTGCTACAGAAGGCAGATGATTGCGGGATTCATACAAAAGGCCTATGCTTAGCATTGGGCGAGATATAGACTTGATAATGATAATGGAATTTGTATTATTAATAAAAAACATAATTATAAAATACTATTATGAATGTACGAATTTATTTTTGGTAACAGGAATGATTAAAAGGACGCTCAATTTCGCATGTTTCGGACATTGCCATTTGTATCCGACGCCCACAGGCGTCAAATGTCAACAGTTCGCACAGAATGCAAACACGAAATTGCGCGAAATTCCAGTTTTCGAAACGGAAATTAAGCTGCGTTTAACATTTGTTGATTGTCAGATGTCATCCCGGGTTCCATTAGTCGGTTATTTTCCGACTTGTCAGGCGATCATGCGGTCGAAGCGCTGGCGTCAAAAATAGCCCGAGACTCTCGCACATGCGGGGCAAACATTCCCTGACAGCCGTATGAATATTGTATGGCGCCTCTGAGAGATGAGATCTCTTGCTGATGCATTATTTAACAGCGATTGTTAGTTTGTCTAAATATTGTAACACACGCGAGAGAGCTTGTAACATCGCATAGGAATGTCATGTTTACTAAGGCTAGAATCAAATCATTCGTTGTAACAAATGATGATTACATAAATTCTTACACACCAATTAATTTCATCGTGTTAGATGCCCTTTGTTTGTTAACGATATTTAAATACTGAAAATTGATACCTCGTAATCAATATGTTTTCGTTAATAAAGTTAATTTTATATATATATATTGATATGACGACATTGCTCTGATTGCTGAAACTGTAGACGAACTCAGTGAAGCGCTGACATCCATGGAAAAACATATTCAATTCCAACTAAAATATGAAGATAAACAGCACAAAAACCAAAGTCATGAGAGTAAGCCGCAATGAACAGCAGAAAATTAACATATCAATGCTAGGAGTACCCCTAAAAGATGCAAAACAGTTTGTATACCTTGGAAGTACGATCACCTGGGATGGCAGAACAAAAAGAGAAGTCAACAGTCGCATACATCAAGCAAGGCTAGCTTTCAATAAAGAAGCAAATATTCTTGAGTCAAAGAATATTACTTTAAGGCTCCGCAAGCAACTTGCCAAAACAGTTGTTTGGAGCATCTTAATTTACGGCTGTGAGACTTGGTGCTTATCTGAAAGTGATAAAAAAAGACTAGAGGCCTTTGAGATGTGGTCGTACAGAAGAATTCTCGGAATTTCATGGAGAGACCACGTCACGAACAATGAGGTTCTCAGGATAATCAAGGAAGATAGGCACCTTATAAGAACCATCTCAGAAAGGCGAGCCCGGATGGATAGGTCACATCATGCGCCACGATGGTCTTCTTCACGATATTGTGGAGGGGATGGTTGAGGGTAGAAGCTGTAGAGGGTGCTCTAGACGGGAGTATTTGCAGCAAGTATACGAGGACATGAATTGTAGCGCTTATGCTGAGCTGAAAAGCGTTGCGGAGAACCGAGAGGAATGGAGATCGAGATGCAAGATTCTGTTGCTGCAAACCAATCCACCGGATTGATACTATGAAGAAGAATAAAGTTATATAACATCAATTTTATGTTACGTAAGTACAAATATATACTTTGCTAAGTAAAAAAATCCGTTACGAACTGGAAATGTATTGTTCTTAACATCATTATTTTTTTATGTATAACTAATACACGACATTCATGCCATTACAGTAACACTTTCTTTGAAAGAAAGTGTTAATCAATATCATAAAATCAAATGATTTTCAATGTTATTTATATTAATTATTTTTAATTTTTATTAGAATATTATTTTATTATTTCAATATTCTAAACTACTTTTATAGATCATTGACTATATTACAATATTATTATTACTTAAATATACATATACTATACATAAAATTCTTTTTTCAACGCGTCAATCCAAGCACAAAAATAACGGCAGAAGCCGTTTATGTATAGTATATGTATATTTAAGTAATAATAATATTGTAATATAGTCAATGATCTATAAAAGTAGATTAGAATATTGAAATAATAAAATAATATTCTAATAAAAATTTAAAAAATTAATTAATAATGTCTCCTTGAGACAATATCAAGAAGGTAAAAATTATCCATCAGTAACACGGGTAAATGATTGGTTATAAAGTCCGAGTCGGAACTATAAGTAGTCGTTTCACATCCATTCAGTCTATAGTTTGGTTCGAGACCCGAGTGGTACTTACTAAAATAAATAGACTGCCGGAAAGTAATAATATTAAGCTTGTGAATAAATGAAGACTGATAGAATAATAATAAAATATACATACTTTGAATATATACTATGGCGACATCTGGCGTACGATGCTAACAATGATATAAATACTAGTTTCACCGCAAGTCAGTCTGGGCATAGCAATGGCGCGATTCGCCGAGCGGTATGAATACCTGGGCATAGTTGGTTTCCAAGGTCCGCGGTTCGCATCCCGCTTCTGCCGTTATTTTTGTGCTTGGATTGACGCGTTGAAAAAAGAATTTTATGTATAGTATATGTATATTTAAGTAATAGTTATTTATATTGTTAGTATTTATTTTACAATTCATTTCAATAATAAATAGATAATAATTTCATACCTTGTCTTAATATACAATAATATTAAATAAACATATGAAATTTTTATCTATTAAATACTGAAACGATTAAAGGTACTCTTATATTAATAACACTTAAATTTAATCACATTGGATTTTATTGAATGTTGTTTTATACTAACTGCTAACAGTGTACTCATGTCAATGATCGTTTTTTCATTACAACTTTGATATGACCGCTTCTAATTCAGAAGATAAATCAAAATTATAAACGTTCATTAAATTTGATTTAAGATCATAGATGCACTGTTCCACACAATATGCAGATTTTCAAAAATAAAAACATTTTCTATTATTTTACTACTACTTATTAAAAATATATTTTAATAAATATTTTTATTCATGCGAATCCGTTTATATTTATATTTTTATTGCTAGTTGTTTTTAAATATGTATAACATAAATATGTTGAGAAAAAACAGCTTTAAAACTGAGATGGTCGTATAAAAAAGTACGAAAAAAGTGATGTTTTTCAATAGGAAAAAAATCTTGTAAAGTAGCAGTTAATGTAATTGACCTAGTTACATAAATACATTTTATCAAACTTTATTTTGCTACAGGTCACATTATATTCAGTGCATCTTTCATAAAGTAATAAAACCTAACCAAAGTTATGAAAAAATATATAAATCAAAACCTTTGTGAGAATGCAAAAGAATTTAATAACGCTACTTAACTTTTGCGCGTACAAAAACAGCGAAAACTTTTTCAAACTCAATAACCAACCCGGCGAATACAAAAATTGAATAAAAAATATACCCGACGGAAGTAATTCCTGTAAAGAAAATATTAGTTTTTTCTTCTATTCACGGTTTTATTAACTAGTTCTTACCACTTCGATATTCCGTGAGCGAAAATTGTAAATTTACTTTGATTTTCTGAATGTTGATGTATGGAAAAAACTTGAGGATTGGGTTAAGGATGGCCCAAAGTCCTGAAAAATCATCTTGAATTATGCAGTGCAGAAACTTTCATTTCGACCAAAAGATTTTTCGATAGCTACTTTTTATACATGAACAAACATTTGAAGAATCAAAGTTTGGAATATTTTTACAAAGTTTTGCACATATCAAAGAAAATGACAGATTTTTTCAGTAGTCTCAAATATATTGAAAGCTTAAAATTACTTTTTCTAAGTCTCGTAGGTTGATAAGTACTAAGATTAATTTAAAAAATGTTTTTAAAAGGTTTATTATTTGAAATATTCGAATGCCATTATTGTTGCGATTTAGTTTTGTTTGAGGTCACATGTTAATTTTTATTATTGAAAACATTCTACATTGCTCTTTTTTTTTTCTATACTTCATCAATTTTTACAGACATAAATTAAAATAAAGGGTCCGCCAAATAACTTTTTTTTTTTGAAAAATGGGGCGCAAGACATCGAGTGTAGCTTCGGCTGTGTGGCAAGTAGCGCCATCCTGTTGAAACCAAATGTTGCCAATATCTTCCTCTTCAATTTTTGTGAACAAAAATGGCCCGATAACGATTGCGATTGACTAACGGCCACTCCTTGCTCATTTTCGAAGAAAAATGGCCTGATTTTCAAAGTAATGTCTCAATATTTCCCAGCATTGTTCAAGCATATACACAACCATATTCGTTTAGCGGAAGGATAAAACTAATTATCTGTCAAATCAGACATGAGCTAAGTGTTACCACTCACGAAATAAGCACTAGTTGAAAAAAACGTTAGATGGCAGACCCCTTATAAGGACTTATTTTATTTTGTTCACTCAATTTATGTGGTTGAATAGGAAGCGAAAAGTGTCCAAAGGCAGATTCAATGGGAGAAAGGAAAACCTAAGAAGGACCCATTATAACATTTTATTTTAAAGATATAATTATACTTTATAACACTGCAAATTTGATTAAATTACGCTTAAGTTTTTGTTTAATATTGAAAATCATTCATTTTCTTAATTTACAATTAATCCAATTAATCCACGAAAAATATTTCAAACATTTCTTAAAGATAAATGTCAGTATTTTATATGCATTTAAAAAAAATCTTTTAGTGATATTGAGGGATTCTGTTGGAATAAGAAAAGGTTATATTCACACTAAATGAAAGTTTACTGATGTAGCGATAATATAATGTATTATAATACTTACAGTATTTTCAATGACGTTAAATTGGAAAATGCGCGCTGGTCGACAGTAGATATATGGTTTCTCTTCAAGAGCCTGAAAAATAATTACATTATTAGTATATCATCCATAAATATTATAACATGATTTTTTTACAAGAGCCACAATATTGAGCAAGACAAGAAGAAATAAATAGCAAAATTTAATTATGCTTATCTTATGTATACTTGAAGAACATAGACATCGCACAATTGTTTTAGAAATAATTTTCTACGTGGGCTTACAGTCTTATTGGTGGTTTTTGAGTACAATTCAAAATATATTTCAACTCACTCAACAATAGTTTATTTTGAAGATGTATACACTAATTCAGATAAACCTATCGACTACTATTCTTAGAAAGCGTATTAATATACATTTCATATTTTCTGACATTAAACATTAAGTTCACCCAAAACATGTATATGTGAAACACGTATAACATTGACTGTAATAACTAAAAAATATTTAGTATAATGCACTTATATTTAATTGACAAATATGAAGTATCTTGCTGTTTTCAAGACTTTTCATTCGGAGATTGTTTCACACGATTCATGTGTACAAAAAACACTTTCTTAGAAGAGTTTCATTATTTACGTACTAAAGAAGGTATTCAAGTATTTTCTCGCTGAAATGGTTTCAAGCACCTGTTGTAATGTAAATAGATCTAAGCTATTTAAGAGGACACATAGAAAGCTTCGAAAATCTCCCAATATCCAAGATGGCTTGGAAAGACTGAGATAAAACGGCTTTTCTTTTATAAGACATGAAATAGAGGCGAATTTATACAGTTTATTATGTAATTATTTTTTTATTTCTTACCTTAATGAACATTTTTTTGATCAACAGGAGAAATAAATAAATCAAAAATATCAGTAATATCTGAGTACTTTGAGTTCCTATTTTATTGAAAAAGTAATAATAATTAAAAAATAGATACATTATTAAATACACGTTTAGATTAACATTATTATACATGCACAAAAAGTATCATCTTATATGGAAAAAACAATTGAATTTCAGATTTATTTATTAACAGTTACTGGTTTCAATGGCTATGAAAAATTGTTAGCTAAGAAAATATCAAATCAGCAGAGCTTTGTCAGTTTGGTAGATAAACAAAGTGATAATATTAATGTTTTTTTTATTGTGATTTTTTTTTTTTTAACCGAAATATATTGTCATGATATTTATAAAGTAATTATATAATTCATTTAAAATAGATAAAAACTATGTTAAAATTAAAATATTGATTAAAATTCCACTTTATAAGAAATATAATAATTCTTGGTTGTGCTGAAGTGTTTTTTTTTAATTAATAAAATTAATAGTAATTTCTTACAGTATCACAAGATGCTCCATCACAGGAAAAGCGTCGATGGGGATGTCAGTTACTTGGTTGTAGGCGAGATTCCTGAAAACACACAAAAAACAAAACCTGAAAATATGTGAGCTTTCAGAGTTTCCGGAAGCGGCGAGCGGCCGGCAGATCCCGTAAATAAGCTCACCGAGATTGTTCTGTATGAATATTACTTAAGAGGTAAAAATGTAAAAGCGGAAAAACTTGTTAAGGAAAGCGTGACTCTTAATATATTTTTCTAGCTGGGGAATATTTGTGAAAACAATTTGGGCACGTCAACCATCCGTGAAAATGTTAAGTAGGCGCTTACATATTTTATGGATAATATCATGTTTTGCTTATAAGACACAAAATAAAACAATTCAGCAGGTTTTATTTGTTGGGACGTTTTGTTTCTTGTAAAGTTCACAAAATGAAAATATTTCATTGTTGACATTTGGTATGAATAAAATAAACGTTATTTTTAATTCCATTAACAATTTTATGGATTATGAAATGCTTCTAGGAAGATTAATTTCATTATTTGAAATTTTTAAGAATTACATATTGCATGAAAATAACACAAATGTACGAAAAATATAACAAAAATGAATGAGAAATATTAAACTGTATTAAAACATACAGTAAATGGAACAAATATATATAAAAATTAGACGTATTATTACCTAAGTGTAAGATAATGATAACGTTAAGGTTATTAACTGCAACATATGGAATAAAAGCAAAAATCACTTATTTTTAAATTTTAATTACATTAAACTTATAAAAAATATTTTTACACAAAAAAACATTAAAAAGGTTAAAGCTGCATTTTAAACCTGTTTTTCAAACGATAAAAACAGAAAAACAATCGGTTAAAAATTTATATGAAAAAAACCACCCTAATTGTAATTTAACGATATAAAAATCATATCTAAGACCGTCGGATACTTGAAAAAGAAGTTAAAAGCTAGCACAGAATTCTTAAATTTTTACAAATATATATCAAATAAAATTCTTAATATGAGGAGTGGTTCTTAGATGATTCAAACAACGGGATCATTGGGATAATCTCCCAATCTCCTTAAAAATTCTGTTGTGTAACAACCACTCAATCATGTCCCCGATACTAAAGATTCCTCTGTAATTTCCGAAGCCAAAGAACGAATATTGAATTAAAAATCCTAATGTATTGGGTAGAATTAAGTTTTTTTCAACATTTTATAATAATATTTCAAAAAAAATTGCTTGAACATGTACAGTTGAATGTTGAAGTAAATTAACTAATATTTAGTGATTACTTAATGGAATTTTATTGATATTTTTCAAATAACTTTATAATCAAACCCCCTTTTTTAGTGGTTTCAAAAAACGCCACCTATGTTCTCGTACATTCAGCCCACGTGACCCAATATCGGCGCCCCCACCTTGTGGTGCCCTAGTTCTATCAATTCTCCGATAAACAACGGGAAGCCAAACCAAAAACTTGATATTGCGTACACGACATCAAGAGACTTTTGCAATATAAATTATGAATAGATCCAAGCGAGTCTGATGAAAAGACAGCTTTTAAAAAACTGTATCGAATACTGAACTGAGAAACTGTAACAAATTTGTGGTTTTCTTATTTTCAACGAAAATAGTTTATTTTAATTTTTTTTTTAGTAAGCACATACAGAAAAATACCAACAGATAGTGATAGTAATTCTGAAGTCTCATCTGTCGAATTCTATGACGATTACCATGCTGCATATGTCCGAGCACTGCATGTGGAGTGTTGATCCGCCAACGTCATACACTACAGGCCGAGATTCACGCATCATTCTTATTATTACAGGAATTTACTATGAATGGGTGGTCTTCACGTCTACCACCAATTTTAATTAATAGGCTATGACTGGCATTTTACGGGTGAATGATCAAATTCACACCAACCGGGGGTATTTTAGAGCTCAGTAATCGATTAAAAATCCTTCTTTTTTAAATCTCCGTCGGAGATCGAACCCACGACCTTTGGCTTTCAAATCAAACGCTTTGATCATTGTGCTATATCCACCGGCAGAATTGCTGATGAATTGTCGTTGAATATAAAATATCTACACGAAAATAGCCTAATGTTTCATTTTACAAATTACGTATTTTAATTAAATGTTATAAATGAAAAGTATTCTTGCAGTAGAAAATCTTCTATTTTATTTTTGACATGTTTCAGCTTCGTTGATAAGATCTTCTCGAATGATCGAAAAGCCGACTTTTATTTTCGAAAGCTAAAACATGTTGTATGACTGATGAATTTACTAAAAAAACTTTTTCATTTACAATGTAGAAATTATGAAATTCTTAAAAAGAGGGAGCTAAATAGATTTAATAAATATATATAGCCAACGTGTGCTGTATAAATTACGTTATTTGTACCTGAAAACATAAAGATAATTGCTTAAATCGTCTAATTGCATGCCTTAATGATCTAAGGAGTATATTTCAGATTTAATTTATAATTTATGTAATTGATCTGCCCTGTAAAATAAATAATCATTAATACCAGTATTAAAATGAATCATAATTTATATCCGGATTGTAATAAGTAAAATTCTCTTGATAATCTTAATATACAATAAACAATCATTTATTGTATTAAATAATATTATATTTTTTGATATTCAAAAAAGTCTTTTGTTGTAACACAAGTTTGAAGTCAGATCTTTGAAGTCACAAGCTATTGGCATAAAATAATTAATTATAAAATCAACATTCAAAACACCACATCAATAATTAAAATAAACTATAACATAATTATTTTATGATAAAATTACTAATACGAGTACATATAAAGATAACATCAACAAAGATTTATAAAATAAGTTACAAAAAAACGAAGTTTAACAACGTATTGTCATACTCGTATTAATCTATTCACAGCCTTTTTTTCCATTAAGAACATTCAATGAAATTTATTACTTAATAGTATAATATCTAACACAGAACAATGAATAGCAAATATGCACATAGAAAAAAAAAGCTTCCATCTGAAAGCATTTCGTATACGACTATCCTGAAAACTAATGATCTTTGAAAGTCCATTACTATTGATATATGGCTAATTACGAATTATATATTATATTAGATAATACAAGACAATTAGATTATACTGTGTACTTTTGACAGTATTTATGTAACGTTTCTGAATTATTTTAAAAGTAATAATGTCAAATTTCATTGCTAATACTCGTATTCGACCTAATTGCGGCCAATAATAATACCAATCTATGGCACCCAATGAGAACAAAATAAACATTTGTTTTCTTTTCATTAGAGTTTGAGAACGATTATTTCTTATTCTATTCACTATCTCTAAAACGGTTGTATTTTCTTAAGGTATTATGTAATTGCTTATTTTATTAATTATCTCCAAAACTAATCAAATATCTTGAAATATTATAAGCTTTCGTATACATATAGTAGATTGGTTTTTATTTTGAACTAATATAATCTGAACTTCTCGGGATTACCGTGATGGTTTGTGAGATATAAAACCTAGCGTTACCGAATATTTTATATTCAGCATTGTAAAATATAAAGCTTCGTTTATTAATATTAAAAAGCTGTCATAAAAATGCTCCGCTAGGCAATAAATTACCCAAAAATATTATATTTACATTTTTTTGGAAAGGAAAGTTCCAGAATAAAAATATAAAACTTGGGTATGTTGAAATAGTCCCTATTTTAAAATAGAAATTTAAAAAATGCTTAAATTTAATAAAAATCGTAAAATACAATAATATTTTTTTTTTGTCAAGAATTTATTTAATTAAAAACGTACGTAAATGTCATTATGTTGTAGAGCTTAAAAATAAATTTAATGTTATTTTTTTTTAAATGACAGTTATGTTCATTATAAATATATTGTTCTATTACTATTTGTATATACTTTTATTTATGATTTGTTTTACTAAATGACATAGTAATTTCTTACAAATTTATTAAAGTAAGAGTTTGCTTACGAAAATCTTATTTAATGTATGTACTTTTTTACTATAACCCGTTTTACAAAAATGTCGTTATCGTATCGTTGCGCCCTAATACATTAATATTATTTCGTTTCTGTTTATTCGTAAAAATATCCTATCTAATAACTATATAATTCCATGTTACGGTTTCATCACATCTGAATTTAAATATTATATTTGCAGACGACACTTTTTCTAGTAATTGGAATCACATCGTCACAAAAAAACCCAACAAACACACTCCACTTGTTATTTCAGATTTCTCGCATAACTCGCATAAAACACAAACCCTGACTTACAAAATACAAAGAGTATAATCCACTGTCTGGAAACTTATCATAAATTTCACATTTCATCATGCGCAACATATTTTTCAGCAACTGAAACTTCACTGTCGAGGCGAACAAAACTAATACAAAACAAACCAGCGAAAGCATACGACAGACACGATAACGAAGTTTATTTTTCCAGATGGCATTGACTTGATCAGCACCTTTTCTGGCTACTTACAATACTTCCAAGTTCTTCAAGGGAACAAGAGCTCGTCCAGGAATCCTCCTGAGGCGGTTTCCATCGAGACGTAGTCCCTTCAAGAGATGTAGATGTGAGAAGCTATCAGCTGCGACTCTTCTGATTTGATTGCTCACCAGTTGGCTACACGGGGACGAAAGATAGCTTTTTAGAGTGTCATTCTTATTTTATTCAAATAAAAACGATTTAAGTACCTTTTCACACTAAACGTAAACACGTGATAAATAATAAAAGTTGATATAACGAATGAAAATAACGTAAAATTTCATAAAACATCCAATAACATAATTTACACTATACAAGCATAATAATCACCATATTAATACTATATATATATAGAAATAACTACATAATTTATCATTATTCAGTGTTAAAAATATTTTTCTATGTTTTTTTTATAGATACTTTATCCTATTTAATGACAGTTATAAGCTCGCAAAGAGTCATTTAAAACAAGTAGATAAAAAGTTACAGATATTATATGAGCTTTCATTCATAATTATTCCTGCTATTTAATCTTGCTTAAATTGTATTGATTTGCAGCCACTTTTGTGACACTTAAGCATTAACATTAGTATTTCAGGAGATAATTAGGTATAATTTTATTTTGCAATATAACTCTTGATTATTTACGACACTATTAACTATTCACTTAAGATTTATATGAAGAATTATCTGAAAAATGGTAAAATCTCTTTAAATAAAAAAAATGCGTTTCAAAAATATTGCCGTAAAATATGTCATTTTTTATAAAATAAAAAATAAAAGTTTTTTTGAAACTCATCATAAAAGCCTTGATGATATCTACAAATCTGCTTAAATATTACAGGGCACAAGTCATCCCACATAGGTAAATGAATAAACAAATCAAAGTTATTTTATTCAAAGCCTCTGCGAAAAAATCCAAAATAATCAGATTAACAAATTAAAATATGTCTTTATTTAAGAACTTTCAATAATAAATACAAATTGAAACTTACATAAACGCAACTAAGTCTCAAATCTATTTTTTGTACATTTATTCTTTTTAAAAAAAAATAAAAAAAATCTGATTCGGTATTATCATTCTACGATCAAAGTATATAAACTGTGGTATGTGAAGATCTGTATGCAAGACGGATTCCGGAAATCTTCTTACAATTCGAACACGATTTTCGTTCCGACTACAAATGGAGAATTATCATCAGGGATATCCGAAATGCAGGACTGAACAAGAAATTCGACAGGTGGGTGAAATATAAATCATCATTCTCTAATGCTAAGTGTGGTTTGAAGTTATTTATGAGATGATTCAAAGGCTTAACCTAGATACATTAAAGTTAGTGAATTACACCTTAAAAAGCGCTTTATAAATTGTAATGAGTATTCGTAGCTTAAACTGAAATATAAGAATAATTGTATACTGTAATAATACATTTGAATGTGTATATGTTGATATAAACTCGATATATTTCTTTCAGGCTGATACCGAAAAGCCTCGATGAATGATCTTTTGTCTCTTTTTTTTGTTCGCTCGCCTGATATACACATTTACAAATATAAATTTTAATTTTATCTATAATACACGGTGTTTGCAAACGCCATTTTATTTGTTTTGACAGTTGCTCCATACCATGTTGGTTCAACTGTCAATTTTAGTTTCTTATTTAGCCGCGATAATCTTTGGCCGCTGACTGTTAATGTGCCCGTCAGTCAGCTCGTGTCCGCGACACGCTCCGCCCGACCGCTGCCCACGAAACAACATGTTGCGTTCGGGCGGAAAACCAAACTCTTAACTGGAAATAAACGTGAATTTTGCTTCTAAACAAGTTCTTTGCTTTGCGACCTACTCCTGCGTCCTTCCTCAACGCGTCCCGATGACGAACCAGCGACCTGTTGTCACATTTTAAAAGATGAGGGATGTCAATATATATAATATATTATTCCACAAATAAGAAATCGATAAAAGTTTGATAAGTATTTTACTAGAAAAGAATCAATTTACATTAACCTGTGGTATTTATACAAAAAATGCTTGACTTATACCCATTGAATTGGCTTTTGTTGAGATGCCATAAAAAAGAATAAAGATTTTACTACTGAAAAATAAGAGTGAAGGATAAAGAAGAAAAATTCAATAATATAAAGTTTCAATATCAGATCAAATATAAAATATTTTTTTTATATTTTATTTTGCATTAAAATAAATTCGTCTGTTTTTGATAAATAGACACGGCTGCGTAAAGTGACACTTTCAATTCTCTACTTGCGATACAAGTTGTATCTCGCGTGTAAGATGGATGTCGTTATTTTGACAGCTTACATATAAAAAGCCGGCGTCTCTCCCCGGGGACATGTTTATAGCGTCATGAACAACAGTTACGCACTAAATAGAGCGTTATCTGATAGGAAAATTTAATGAATAGCCGTATTCAATACGCAGTTTTCATGTATTCTGGACAAGTTAGTAATAAAACTGCTATATCTATTGAAGAGACCTTTAGTTAATAAAAGTATTTTTTAATATTTGTTATTTAAACATTAATTTATTAATTAATTTTTTAATTTTTATTAGAATATTATTTTATTATTTCAATATTCTAATCTACTTTTATAAATCATTGACTATATTACAATATTATTATTACTTAAATATACATATACCATACATAAAATTCTTTTTTCAACGCGTCAATCCAAGCACAAAAATAACGGCAGAAGCGGGATGCGAACCGCGGACCTTGGAAACCAATATGCCCAGGTATTCATACCGCTCGAAGACTGATAGAATAATAATAAAAATATACATACTTTGAATATATACTATGGCGACATCTGTCGTACGATGCTAACAATGATATAAATACTAGTTTCACCGCAAGTCAGTCTGGGCATAGCAATGGCGCGATTCGCCGAGCGGTATGAATACCTGGGCATATTGGTTTCCAAGGTCCGCGGTTCGCATCCCGCTTCTGCCGTTATTTTTGTGCTTGGATTGACGCGTTGAAAAAAGAATTTTATGTATGGTATATGTATATTTAAGTAATAATTAATTTATTCTGAAAAAATAATATAAATGAATTATATAAAGATCATTTGTATAATGTTTTTAAATGTTAGTTGACAATTAATTATCTTACGGTATAGTAACAATAAAATTAGATATTTGTTACAAAAAATAATTTTTCAGTATATAACATACAGTATATTTCAGTAATTTCAGCAGGAAGAAATGATTAAAAATACGTACTAAATATTTTTCAAAATTATTAACGTAAAAACAAAAAACATGACTTGGATAGAATTCATGTGGCAGAGATGTGACCAGAGTGGACAGAGTTCGAAATGAGCATATTCGGGGTTCATTTCGGGTGGCCCCCATACCTGAAAAGATAAGGGAAAATCGCCTAAGATGGTATGGGCATGCGACACGGAGAGATGAAGACCACATGCTAAAAAAAGCCCTCAACATGCCCACGCTGAGAAGATGACCTGGAATACCACAGGCAATCTAGACTGCAACTGTAGACAAGTATCTGAAAACTCTAGGCTTGACCTAGAATGCAGCGCAGGACTAGCAGTCACGACGAATGTGTATAAGGAGAGTCGACCCCAGATGATAGGAAATTGTGAGGTTAAAGAAGAACGTAAAAATAAAGAAGTGTTAAAGCCAAGGGCTTTAATCTATGACGCTTAGATTGGTCCGAAGGATGCTCCATGCGGTAAGGATTTGTAGTAGTTGTATGCGCTTAGGTGTTGTGGAGATTGCGTATTTATTAATCTGCTTCCTAAAAACATTGAGGTTGTATAGGAGTGGAAAATTATGCTGAGATAATGTCCCTTAGCCTACTTGTGTTGTTTTGTTCTGATTCGACGTATGGTAACTCGAAAAGGGTTCCACAGTTCTAAACAATTGCGAAAGTTCTAAAGACTTTGTCTATGATAGTAGCGTTAAAAAACGTGAACCGAATAAACGTCTATGTTCCATGGAATGCATCAGACGTAATAATATCTCTTTTGCACCAGTCTATGAAACTGCGGACTTGGTTGAGAATTAAAAAAAAAAACATACGGCAAGGCAAACTAATTAATTTGATGTACAAGTAATAATAAGAAATAATCTAATTCTATTAAATAAATAATTACAACTCATCTGCAAAATAAACTAATATTCTAATGTATTTCTGAAAAATATGACTCCAAAATAAAACGGTAGGTAACGCAATGTTTTTGTACGAGTACGTTTATTACGGGCAAATATTTATCTGGAAAGTTCTTAGGCGAAGGTATATTACTCAAACGATCCCATAAATAAGGTTTTTTGCATGAAAAATATATACACGGCGGAGTATATTCGGGAGATAAATAGAGTAGAACCTCAATAAAACTAACAGCAATCGATACTGATAGTTAATGTTGTTTGTCGAATTCACAAATTCAATACATTGTTGAACATGGCTGGAAAACAGATACTCGTCCACATATTATTGAATTGTGGAAGTCATGTTTAACGTTGTAAGTCATATTTTCTAAAATGTTTATTATACTTTATACTTTAACATTTTTTTATAAAAGCACAGACAGGTTTACCTATGTTTTCTGAATTTTTGTATAAGGAAGGAAAAATTTGTCACTATTTAATTAAATTAATAGTCAGTAATTATTTAGCAAACGGTCAGTAATAAATACCTAAAAAGGTAAATAAAAAATTAATTATTTACCAGTAGAAAAATATCAATCGGCAGTAGAAAAATATTGAATTAGGAGGAAATAATTGATGAATGGTAATTAATAATAGGTAAGGTTAGGTTAGGTTTGGTTTCTATTTTACGGGTTAATTATTCATGCATTTTATATTAATTTTTACCAATATACATTACTGCCATTTTATTTTTATAACTGACCACATTCACACTAACAAAGTGGATACTGTCAGTTTATTTAGTCTACTGCTTATTAATTTTATTTACTGCCAATTGATTTAGCTAAGTGCCAAACCTCGAATTAGTTGCTGAACAAAGAAATACAGGCGTACAAGGAAAGTCTGCCGTATTCGCTTTCTTAACCATTCATTCCAAACAAAGTGGAACCGCCTTGGGACACGTTCTATGAATGCCGTTAAGCGTAAACTACAGCTTCCTAAATATTTTCAAGGCCTCGGGATCTTGCCATTCTGAAAGGTCACTGGAAATCATACATATAATCCAACTTGTGGTGAAACATAGACCATGGCAGACCACACAACTTCATGGAAGAAATTTGAGGCGATGATATGTTCCAGCATGGAAGCAAATATGCTATAAGAAGAAGCATACGATGGATTTACGCCAATAATGTTACAATCTCTTTGTGATATCCATGTCGATTGTCGTTTTGAGTAATAAATAGTATGTTAGTGGTGTATTTTTGATTATTTAATTCCATTAGAAAAATTCGGGTTTTCACGTATCTTTCACAAATGACATATTGATTCATAAAATGTTTTATTGAGAACGATTTTCATTTACAAGTAAATGCGTAGATTTATATCGTTCCTTTCAATGTTTTGTGTTAATAGCCAACTAATTATACAATCAATAAGTAAAACGATATTTTAAATACATTTCAAATTAAAAATTAATGAAAATAAATATGTATCATTATTTCACCATGTTCTGGATACGTATCACGTAAATAAACTATTATCAGAAATGAGACCATGAATGTGCGCACTCAACGCACGTCGCTTCTTTTGCTTTAATGGGGGCGTAATATATACTTTTTAATATGTAAATATTAGAATTGAACTTTAATATTTTGAAATGAGTCAAAATAAAATTCTCTGAGATTATAAGTTTAATGTTTTGATTGATGGTGTGGATTGAAAACGTTTAAAATAAAAGTGAGTATTTTTTTAAACCTTAAATGATAAGACTCTGAGCGTAGGCTGTCTCTTCAGACAGAATAATTTTAAACTGCTGATAATACACAATTTAACATAATTAAGTCTTTGGATTATAATAATCGAGAGTGAAGTAAGCGCCTTGCCGTCGCACGAGAGGTC
Source organism: Glossosoma conforme (assembly GCA_022606575.1). Lineage (NCBI taxonomy): Eukaryota > Metazoa > Arthropoda > Insecta > Trichoptera > Glossosomatidae > Glossosoma > Glossosoma conforme. Next base: position 1,755,733 of record JAGTXR010000021.1, on the reverse strand, counting down.
GTTGACTCCGCTGAAAATTCTTTACTTGTGACTTAAACTGTGTGTACTTATTTATTAAAGCCTTTTGGTAACTTCCCCAATAAATTAAGCCTGCCAGACTAGAAAGCTACGGTACAATATTTTTTTGCGAGAGCCTCACTGAACTTTCGACCAATAAAACGCCGACATATTGTAATAAGCATTATTGCCCGGGCCCCGGGATTAACTTACCGACTGAATATACAAAATAACGCGCTCATAAAAAATAATCCTAAAAGTTTATCGACTTTGCAAATTGTTTGCTCGCTTTATTATTTATAACGTCTGATGATAATGTATTGGTCACATTGTAAAACATTACTGTAGTGAATCGTATAAAGTTATAAAAAAACTTTTCAGGTTATTAACTTCTTGCTATTGTATATTATATAAATTGACATCCTCCTCTCTAAGTTGAGTAACGAATTTCTGGGTTGCAGGATGCAGGAGCAGGTTTATAACACAAAGAACTTGTTTTCGAAGCACAATTCGCGTATATTTAAAATAAAGATTTGATTTCTACGCCCAACTGCTATGGCCGGGCGCCAGTTGATTGACAGCTGAGCGACACTCTCACATCTAGCGCCCCCAAGACAGTCGTGGCAAAAAAACAAATTAAAGATGACAGTTGTACCAAAATTAAATGGAGTGCTTGTCATAACAAATAAAATGTCGTATGTAAACACCTGCGTAATATTCTATAATTAAAACTAACATTAGTTGTGCATGTCAGGCGAGCGATAATAGACAAAATATCGTTTTTCGAGGCTTTACGGCATCAGCCTAAAAGAGCTATATCAAGCTGATATTAAAATGTATTTTATTTTTACACCTAATAACTAAAGAAATTTTCCTTAATTAAAACTGAAGTTTTATCTGTAAGCTGCCTCTTATCACGAGTATTTTTCTGCATTTTAAGGTTTTGAAAAGTACAATTTTGTGTTTTGTCATTTGCGTTTTTCCATTTGCATAATTTTTAGAAAAATAATATTCAAAATGATTAAAAAACTTATATATAAAAACATAATACTTTTTTTTTTGTAAATTCACTATTCATATATACAATCTATGTGAATTAAAATTTTAAATAAATTTAAATTAAAAAATTAATAAATTTAAAATATTTAGTTTTGATTCACATTTATTTTAACTGATTACATGTTTCGGCCTCCCTGGAGACCGTCTTCAATAATGATAAAATAAAAACTGGCAGTGGCTTATATAGGTATGGACACATATACAAATTGTAAATATGCGTGTACTAATGTAGGAACTAATTACTTGTCTGAACTCAAAAATTAGCAGGGAAATTAATAAGATTTTTAAGGAAAATAATGACACTTTTGTCTTATATCGTGTCAGTAATTATTTTTTTATGCTTGACATCATTTTCAGCAGCCAGTTTAAGTTTTAAGCTACTTGTGATATAAGAAAGATACAAAGTATTGTACTCGTAACATCTGGGGAAAGTAACTTGTTTGTCTTGCGCCTTATAACGTACAAAAAAAAGAGATATAGTTTTTGTGTGGTGTGAGTTGGAGGCAAAAATATAAGCATTGAGTACACAGGCCAGTGGACGTAATGATGAAATAGGAGGGAAACATATTGCTCGTGAGAGATTTATTCAAATGTACGAAGAATTGCTTTTACTTGAATCAATAGACGTGGAAAACTGCCCACGCTTGATTGGACAATGATTCGCATGTCTCCATAGAAATTGCGTAGAAAGATAATAAAATATATCTATGCTTGTAATATCCGGTAAAAATAAGAAAAAAATATAATGAAATCTACAATCGTCGTTTTTATTTTTTATTATACTAAGCCAATCAATTAATTTTAATTAAGTTAATTAGCCATCAGAAACTAACTTGGAACCATGAAATACGAAGAAAGCATGAAATGCGGAGAAAAACATGACTGCATCATCACTTGCTACAACAGCGTGTCATTGGTTAGGTTAAACCAAATGGTCAAGGCCACAGGAGCATCGGAATAATCAATTAATCTACTTACAAACTATTTGGATACTGAATCTGCTGTCTTCTTAAGTCTCCAAGTTCTAGAGTTTGTTTGGTATTAATATATTTATCTAGGTAAACCTCCGTGTGTTAAAATGTCATTGGATAAGATCTAAAACTATGCGGCGATGATTTTTGTAGACTATGTGCTCTAGATTTTGATCGGATATGAGAATAAGAAGTATTAATTTATTTGTCCCAAGTCTTAGTTAATTTAAGCCGAATCATTACGCAGAGAGTGATATACTATTATAATAAAGACAAAAATCAATATTTAATCTCGAAAGGGTTGTGTTTTTTTGTTGAGGAAGGATTCAGGGGCGTACAAGTATGAGCCGCTTAATAATTAAAGCTTTCGGGGCCAGCCCGGGAGGGCGGAAACGGAAATAAACAAGAATACGCTCCGTACAACGAATGGGTTACTGGTGATATAAAATTTATTGGGACCTATACGAGAGACAAATAGTTTTTGTTACTTGTAATATTCATACTGAGTAGAAAGTTTTACTATGTAGAAGCACGGTCAATTTCTGAGATTGTTAAATAGTAAGAAAATAAATATTAATAAATACAATAAATATACTAATTTTTAGTTGAAATAAGTAAATGGATTTTTAAACTTTTATTAGAATATTTTTCAATAATCTTATTTTATTTTATAGATCATTGACTTTATTTCAATATTATAAGTAATTAAATACGCACATTCAATTATACATCAAATTAATAATGTCACTTTGAGACAATATCAAGATGGTAATAAGGTTCATCAGTAACACAGGTAAATTGTAATGTCCGCGCAAGATTTTCAAGAAGCTGTTTTCATCCAATCAGTCTATAGTTTGGTTGAAACCCGAGTGGTACTTACTAAATAAATAGACTGTATAAGTCGATAAACCAAAAAAAAATAGTGGTAAAAATATAAAAAATATATACATTAAGAACAAAAATATTCTCAAATTAAAATATATAATATTCAAAAAGAATTTTGTGAAGAAAAATTTAATTTATTTTTTATGTAAAATAGCCGCAGCTTATTCTCAACTCATGCGTAAGTTGAACACGTTTTTCAGTTTTAAAAGTATTTTTTAGTGATAAGTTTTCAGAGAGTTTTCAGCATTACAGGTCTCGCATATTTCCAGGCAGTTAGAAGCTCTCTGCTCGTAATCTGTCTCGCGGGATTTATTTTCTCCCGCGATTTTCGCCTCCAGAGCGACAGAAGCAAGTTTTCACAAAGCGGCAGAAACTAGAGGACGGTTAAATGGTACAGGGTATAGCTGTCATATGAGACGTCACAGCTTCCAAAGAAATTTTATTTGAAATTTTTAATATTTTTAGAATACTTAAATGTAATTAAGCGTCTATTTATTTTTGAACGCTTAATAAGCTTGAATACAAACATGGTTATTTTAAGCTTTCTATACAAGTTTGTTTATAATTGGAAAAGATAATTGGAACCCGGACTCTTTCCGTGGAATTTTTCCCAGTAGTCCATGAACGAAGTAATTTTTACACCCTTTTAAACAACATGTTTTGTAGCCGTATATATGGTGTTTAAAAATAAAATTGAAAAAAAAAAACTTCTTCTTTAAGGTAATAATATATAAGCAAATAAATAAACTCAAAAGACCACCAGTTTTACTTATAGCTCAATCGGATCACCTGGACGGTGTTTGTGATAAGGATTTGTGAAAGTGAAAAAACTTATGGTTGTCAGAATTCAAAATTTTGCTTCCGGAAAGGATTCTGCTTGTGATTAAAAGGAAACGCAGATTTTTGTAGAGCATTCCAAAGCTTTCGTGTAAAAAAGCAGTTTTTTTGACATATCAAGGTGGTCCAATAAGTACTTAAGGCCCAATGGCGCCACTGTCGCAAGAGTTATAATCGTGCAGTACATTCTTGTAGACGGCTACTGTCTAAATTTTAGCTGAATCGGACGCATAGTTTTGTTTTGACCGCGTGTGAAAGCTGGCGTGTTCGCGGAACTTAGAAAAATGGGAAAGGAGCAATATCGGTTGGTGATTCGATTATTGTTTTTGGAAGGAAAAATGCGCACCGAAATCAAAAAGCGCTTGAACGCTGTGTACGATGACTCTTCTCCTTCGACGGCTATCGTCAAAAATTGGTTTAACTAGTTTCAACGTGGTCGCACGTTGGTTTTTGATGAGTCACACCCATAAGTCAACCATCTAGGAATGACGATGGTGGGACTTTTCGAAAAAAGAGCAGTGTCAGAGAAAGTAATAATTAAAATACTTAGTGAACCGACTAAACATTAATTTTCTATAGGCTTAAATCTTCTGCACTGAAATATATATCTTTTCAGATTTATTTATTCTCTCATTAATAGCGACTCTCTTTAAATTCATTTCAATTAAATAATATTTCATCTCTCTTTAATAGCGACATAAGAAATTCCCACTGCCGGGAAAGAAGCAAATACGACTAGACATGGCGGATACAAGCTCTAGAGGAAAGTTCGCTGTGCAACGCTTGGATATAATACTTTAAATGGGACAGATGAAAGCTCAGATCAAGTGTGACATAATTATTAAAATTTTACCAAAAAGCAAACTAAGTGTCACATAATTGAAAAATAAATATGATATCTTTTATCACTTTATTTTCATCTAAGAGAAATATTTTTACTGCAGGAAATACTTTTCTATTAAAAATTACAAATTGTTTTCATTGGTGCACGAAGAAATTAAAAATATGAAAAGGTTTCTGTGGCTTCAAAAGAATCTTTTAACATTTGAGTTTCATAATGATTGATAAATTTATCCTTATTTATCCGCTAGGAATAATTATAAAAAATATAATAAAAATGCATAAATTCGCTCCTCCTAGAATCTTTCAGCAAATAAATAACAGACTTAGTAATATAAGTATTTTATACTTCAAATATTCTACTGCAATGTCAAGATCAAGACATCTCAATGTACTCGAAACGTTATTTGAACATAATTATTTTGTACAATACATCAAAATTATTAATCGTCAAATTATGATCAAATTCTCTATCTTAGCTCAAATTTGTCGATTCATTCAGTCGGGTACGACACAATATTTTTCCACTCTATGTAAATTGAAGTGATCAAGGTCTAAAACAACAGGTATCTAAGAATTTTCGATGTATGAAAATCAATTTATTAATATTAATTTTATAAAATAAAGAATGCTTACTCATGTTGTACACTAAGATATAAAAGGGGATATGTTATCAAATAAATCAGTACCAATTCAACTCCGGTCTTTGAACTTATCCTCAGTGCCGGAACCTTGGTATTCCGGCGATACCATTTAGCTGTAATTTCGGGACCGCGATCTCGGTTCCGGAACACAATGATCGATCGAGAATCGTGACTCTTGATGACTGCACCTAATTTTTATTTACTCTATACTTTTTTTACATCATTCGAAATCATCAGGAGAATGGATTAAAGCATGTTGTGAATAGTTTTGAAACTATTTTAACTTGGTCAGTCCATCTGTTTTGCGGTATTAATCTGCATTGTCACCTTTTAATATTGCCAGTTATCACAAGCGTCAACAAATTATAATTCTCTTTTCTCGCTATAAGATTATAAAATTGAAAAATACGCTTGAAGATATATTCTTGACACCTTCTTCCAAATATCTTATTCGTAAATAAAATTGAGTTACCTTAAATATATTTGTTTTTTTAAAGTAAAGTAAGACTTCAACACAATATTTTTCTTGGATTGTTTTATTCGTGGAAAATGTATAATCTTTGTTACGATTCTTTGAATAAAATCTATTCTATTGTACTGGAACATAAATGCATGCATTTGCAACAAAACAAGTACCTGTCTATAGTGATTAAGGCCACCCCGAGGTATCGAGAGCAAGTTTCTTCGCTTGAGCGGTTACAGACTGTAGGATGGAGCCTGGCTCTCCGTTACCGTCCGTTGTTCCACTGAACATGTATTGCAAACTATACACAAAAAAAAAATGAGCTCGGGAATAATATCAAAATTACAAAAGTTTTACTTGTTCTAACAATAACCAGAAAATGCATGAAAATACTACTCGAAATAATTATACTAAGAGAATTACTATGAAAAGTATTCTCAAGTAAAATCTAATGGAAGAGAGGATGGCATCAGAAGAATATGAGTTGGACTTATCCATTCTAACACTGACATTAGGTTGACAAAGATTTTTTTCCGCTTATATGTCTACAAAACTGTTCTTCCAAACTTTTTGATCCAACCTTTTCATGAACGTTGGACCCGTTGAACACTTTTCAGGCATTCTTACATGGTTGACCTCTGTTACCGCAAGACGTACAGTTACTTTTTCAATACCACATGTAGCCTGTCTTTTAGGCCTCAATTTCCGCTTGATGACTTGTACGTAGGCTTCCTAGAAAAATACATATTTGTACAAACACGTATGACTTTTCAAAGAGTTCATCATCATTCGAATCTTCATTTAAATCTCCAAGGCTCCAAGGGCGCATTATTTACACTATTTGCATTTCACCACTAGCAGTGATGTCATCGTTAGAATGAGTGAAAGTATTGACTCTCTCTATTGTCTGCTCGAAACAATCACATGTAAGATTCTAAAATACTGTACGAAAGTATATGACGGACCGCTAATGGCTCGCGGGCCGTCAGTTTGATACCTTAGCAAATCGTGTAACAATGCCGGTACAAGAAAAGCTCCCGAAGCGGAAGCGAGGCCTCTGCGAGAAAAGAGGCTTCGAAGGAAAACTTGCGGCTCGCCGGAAACAGCGCGCTTCACTGCACAAACAATACTATCAGGAAAATCACATTATTTACATGAATTCTGATTCTATTGTGCAGTGAGATTATTTCGCCTTTGTACGATTTTTACTATGCAAATATGTTATTTTGAATAGAAGAAAATACCGCATATAAAATCCTGAAAAAAATCCCATCTTTATAAACGACATACTAAAACTTAAAGCAGTCGTATAATGGTTTTGAGAACAGGTGCCTGCGTAGAATATTAAGAGGTTCAATGGTTTGACTTTAACACTTTCATAGTCATTCTTCACAAAATCAAACCGACACACTTCCAATTTATCGTAATATCTATGAATCTCTCTGATAACAAAATTCATATGGCTGAATCTGATTTTAAAAAAGTGGACCAGGATGTACAGCCATACAGAACAGGGATTCCTAAATGGCAGGCCAAGGCTCCCAGGGGAGCGTAGGATTTTTTACGGGGCCGCGAAAATAATAAATAGAAAATAAAAACATTCTTTTGTGACTGTTTTTCCACAGAAGACGTGTGTAATACAGGCAACGAATAGGCCAAATATTACATTAGGCTACTAACAAGATAAGTCAGCGTTTATTTTAATTTCATATTTATTACTTTTTTAACTTGATACTAAAGATTTTTTATTATCAAAAAGAAAACAAATAAATTGAAAGGCAAAAAAATAAATAGAACGCTTAAATATCCCTACAACTACTTAACGTCAGATTTAAGAAGATTTCAAACAGATTTATAGTGATTTTATTTTAACGACTGCGACGGAAATGTCTCGTCCTATACAACAATTATCAGCGTCCCGGTTTTTTGTCAGGAAATTTATTGACGCAGATTTTCCCCACGCATAGAGAAAACTCACGCTCCTATTACGAAACGGCAGTTATTAAAAAAAATCTGTTGAATAGTCCTTTAAATCTGAAAGAAACCGGTGTCATTTCATATACAACAATTCTGTACAAGTAAGTACTGTGTGATTAAGTAATTAGTTATTATTGAGCCATTTTTTTGGCAAAATAATATGTTTCGTATTCTTGATATAGAGTAAAAAGCATCTCATGATTGAAATTATTACCCTGTTTTATAACCATTGTTTTGGCGTCTTTGAATCCTGGTATCAAAATAAAAGCCAGTGCTGCCGTATACGTGATGAGTTTAGAGAATAGGTAATCGAGACAAGACAGACTTTTGTACAAAATTAGATTGGTACATAGAAAACAAAGTAGCACATATTAGAAGCAAATATATTGATGCAGTCGAAAAAGGTAGAATAAATTTTGGTAATAAAATAAAGGTGAGCTAAAATATCGTTTATAAGCATCATTACAGTTGAACTGAATAAATAAAAGGAAATCCCACAGTAACTTCTGGATGTTGAATGGTATAAGATTGATATAAAGATGAATGACTACATTCACCGATAAACTTATATGGAACAAAGTATTTAAAAATCTTGAGCATTGTGAATAGTACCATTAAGAAAATTAAAAGTTTTCTAACTATTTTTCTAATAAATTATTCATTTTGTTAACGATTCTCCAATTGGAGTTATTACAGTTTTTAATGAAAGATGCGATCGGACCAAGCAAATGTTATTTCTGAACCCCAGTCACAATGTCTGATGAGCGAAGATAACAATGTTCAAACAAACACGTCGCTTTTAAGGGAAAGACAAACAGTATGGGCGAACTCTGAACATGTCAACGAGATGAAAGATCCGAATAATATTTTGAGAACCTTTGTTTGTCTTAAGAAAATTTTACTGACGTCACGTAAACAATAATAAATTGTCACGAATAAATATTAAACGTTTCATATGATAATACGGATAAAGTAGTAATGCTTTTACTCTCCGGTATATTAAATATAACAACTATTTTTCAATTAATTTTACACTACAGAAATACATCATCATCATTATCATCAGCCTGTATCCGTCCACTGTTGAACGTAAGCCTTCCGCATGAGTCTTCATCCTCTTCGATCCTCCGCCTTCCGCATCCAGGTCACTCCCGCTATTTTTCTTATGTCGTCAGTCAATCTTGCAAAGGGTCGGCCAATGCTTCGTTTGCCAGTTCTTGGGCGCCATTCCAATACTTTTCTTCCCCATTGACCGTCGTCTCTTCGAAAAATATGTCCTGCCCATTGCAACTTGAGTATGCTTATTCGTTGGGTAGCATCCACTACTTGAGTTCTTCTGCGTATTTACTCGTTTCGGATTTAATATTTTAGCGACACTCCGAGCATGGATCTCTCCATAGCACGGTAGGTGACCTTTATTTTATGGGTAACACTTGCTGTCAGATTCTACGCCATAAGTTAATAAAAATGGAAATACATTTACACTAAAAATCAATGACTATGACCTGATGAAAGTAAAGGTTATCGTGTGATTCTCAAAACAATATGGGCACATAATATGCTTGGATAGGTGACCAATTGGAAACGCCTCATGCTATTAGTTTATTAAAATCGAATGGTCCATGCATCGCGAGAATATGGCAGATAAAACTAAAAAACGCTTATATACGCGTCCAGTAATTAAGCCTTCATATTAAAGACCTCGAGATGCAAGATTTGGTTGCTGCAAACCAATGCACCGGATTGATACTACGATGAAGATTGAAGCCCCTGAAGTACCGTTTTTGATAAAGCCGTTGAAAATGCAATCACTGTAATTATTGGTAATGAAATGAATGGCAGTTGACAGAATAGTATGTATTCATTTTTAGCGATAATGTACTTCAGAACTGAAGTTATCCTTAATAGATACAATGATGCAATTTTCACAATTATTCTAGAGTAAATATATTTCATACGAATTAGTTAATAGATTTTAAAGTAAATAGATTTTAGGGGCTCATTTCGGGTGGCCCCCATATCTGAAAAAATAAAGGAAAACCGGCTAAGATGGTATGGGCTTGTTACACTGAAAGGTGAGGACCACATGGTGAAGAAAGCCCTCAACATACCCACGCTGAGAAGAAGACCTGGAAGACCACAGGCAACCTGGACTGCAACTGTAAACAAGGATCTGAAAACTCTGGGCTTGACCGAGAATGCCACGCAGGACAGACAGACATGGCGAATGTGCACAAGGAAAGCCGACCCCAGATGATGGGAAATGGTGAGGCTAAAGAAGAATTTTTTAATAGATGGATAAACAAAAAAAAATGATAACACTACAAAGATCTAGGATATTATGTTTATCGATTTGTGATCACTGCTGGTTACGTAGTAAAACATAAATATAATTTTATAACGTAAAAATCGTATCTCAATTCTACCTATGTTTGGTGTTCTACATAGGTCTGGAATAATACTTCTTTTAAAAAAAAAAGTGATATAATAATACAAAATTTGTTTAAGAGAATAATTAAAAACAAACATAATTTTTCATCCACCTATTCATTGTATTAATAGTTTTTTACGTAATAATTTAATTTGTAAAAAAATATGATTTTACCTATGTATTCTATGAGTAACGTGCATCATCCAATTTTAATAGGAACGTTACTATGAATTGGTGGTGTTAACGGATAGATCAAAGTCCACCAGTAATTTTAATTAATAGGCTATGAGTGGCGTTTTGCGAGTGAGCGATCGAAATCACAACAATTGGTGGTTTTTGTAAAGTACAGAAATAAAGAAATAATTTTATTGTCTTCATTGGGTATAGAACCGACGACTTTCGATATGGTGAGCAAATAGCTTTCCACACTTGCGAGAAATAAAAGAATTTTAATACTTAAATCGCCAAGATATTAAATATATTTTTTTATTTAAATTTATGTTCGTTTATACATCGCCTAATATTTATCAAGTAGAAAACGGAAAGAGCTTACATTAGTTATGTAGAATCATAAAATTTATGCGCTAGCAATGGACGGAGTTCTCTTGAAATAAAAATTTATGTCTAAAGATATATGGTCAGTTTGCATTGCCACCTGAGGGTATAAGCTGTGCATTCTGCCAGACTGCCGCTTGAAATGAACCATTTTAAATCTTCACATTCACTACCCACTGTGCTGTATACAAGAAAACACTTCCAAAGTGTCATGAAGAGATTTCATTATAAGATAAGATCATATTTTCCTTTTTTTAAATTAGGCGCTGTGGGTTATGTTATAATAGCATAGTTTAGATTACCATATTTGAGAGGCTAAATTTTAATGATTTATATTTACAGGGTTATTTATAAATACATCACTCTTATTTAAAATATAAAGGTTCATAAAAAATTGACGCATTATTGTTAGTCTATACTCGTCCACTGTCGACCGTGGGATTTTCAGTCGTTAAATTTGTCATTAAACTTTTTTTAGGCCTTAGGTCCAATGGGCCGTTCGATTTGTACTTGCGCTTCTTAAGGCACTCAAGTAATTCTTTTCAGAGCACTTTCTCGTTATACGAAAAACGCTTTAAGGCTTTGGTGAGGAACACCAAACGTGAATGATAAAGTAAGAAAGTGAAGACTTTCGGAATTCTTCGCCAAAGGACACAACTTATATAAAAAGGCATGGTAGTTCAACTTCGTAGATATGAGATAGACGCATCCATTCAGTCCAGGTCTCTGTTGGATTTATGCTTAAGAGTCTCTCTCTTTTTGACTCTAATATTGGGTAATTCCATAGAACTTTTAGCGTCCTGCAAGGGGCTACCACATGGGAAATCTGGACTATCAACGAGGCTTGACTTGAATAGTTTAGGCTTAAAATTGCCATGACCAGTCATAAATTGGCTAGTTTAATGGTTTCATATCAGCCAAGGTATCTTCATTCTGTCGAGAATAGAAGAAAAGAAGGAATAAATTGTCTAACCTTAAGCAAGGTGAAATATCTGAAAATAAACCATTTCTTGATGTATTTGATTATATTAGATTATATTTTCGATATTATGATTTGATCCCGAGACTGTTTGCATAACAGTATAGCGTCCCAACCATTCCGCTACACATTCAGAAAAGATTGTACCTCCACCACTCTTCCAGAATTCTCTCTCGCTACATTTGCTTCCGGAAATGTCTTGCAGTCGACTGAAGAGGCGCACCCAGTAAGCAACTCATCACTAGGGGAGTCTGCGATATGGAAAACTTTATTAGATAGTATTATTATTAAAATTTGAAATTATTTATTTTAAGGGTTCAGCACTGGTAACTATTTCGCGAGCCTTACAGTATATAATAAAATATGCATTATTAAGCCATAGCCTATCTTTTACATAATTTTTAACGGCCCTTCATGACAAAATACCGGGGCTTGAAGATAAAACAGATTTAGGAACTGATGCATGTTTGGGCATTGACTTTTTGAATAGAGGCTTAATTTTTGTCCGCATTTTGCGGCCGATTACTGTAAAGTGTTGATTTTTCCAGATATATTTGAATAATAATTCGAATAAGCATTTATTGATCGGATGATATGCTCGACGCTCACGATTCCAGAAACATTTGATACTAGGGAGTGACTTAATTCAACGGTTCTTTACAGCTGCCGTATTTTAAAGTCAAGAAGGTTGTCAAAAAAAAAATATGTTCCCGGGTGGACCTACGGATGTAGATATGACTTAATACAACCTAAGGAAAAATTCTGGTGTTAATCATTCCATCTAACTTTATACGGGGTATGTTGGGATACAATGAGTTGAGAACTAGAAGAGATGTGTGCTTGAGAATGCATTTCTTCCGGATAGTGCGTGGCGTGTTCAGAAATCCTGATATTTTCTTTTCTTAGAAATCGGTTTGTTTGTCCCTTACAATTATTTGAGGATAAGGAGGCACAGATTGTTTGTTCTTCCTAGAGGTAATACTAACCTGCCAGAGACTATGCCTCTTGGGAGAGTGATCAGACTGTTCAACCACATCGCCTCGAATATTGATATATTCCACTTGAGAGAAGCCTAGTTTCGACATGAGCTCCACAAATTTATTTATCAAAGTAATTTCGTGGAGTCTTCTGTTTAGCGAGCTCCGGGACATTTTAAAATTATTGTTATAAATACCTATATATATATATTTTTTTTCTATTATATCTTATTTCAGGATCGCATTAAATATATGTATTTGTAATGTGAGAAATAAAATAAAATTGGATAATTCAAAACATCTATTCTACCAATGAAACGGGTGCCTAAAAAATAAATATACCCTCTCATAAAAAATGACACAGTTGTCCTGAAAAAAATAAGACTTGTAAATTTTGACAAATGTTTGTTCCACTGATAGAGCCGCCTTAGTTGAGCAAAGTGAGCAGCTTGCGCAAGAAGGAGCATCTTCTTGTCTGCACCATTCTTCAGGAATGTTTGCGTAACTTGTTTACGGTAATAACTTCATATTTGGGAGCTTTGGAGCCAGACCAAAGCTGCAGAAAGGGAGCTTTCTGGCGTCATAACTTTACGTTTAGATTTTTTATGCGTTTGATCATAACGGACGAGGAGAGGGAATGTTTCACATTATCTAAATAAAGAATGAAACATCTGTTTTATATATACGACATATCATTATTACAAAACACCCAAAAAAGTAATGGTTAAAATCGACTATTCTTAATAATGATTGAAAATTTCATAAATATTGCTAATCATTATAATTGAAAATTATAATAATTAGCAATGGAAATTTCATCAAGAGTAATTAAAAGGAAAATATTTATTTATATTTTATTTTATTTTTTCATATCATATGATCGCTATTTTTCTTTTAAGCTTGGTAATTTGATAACTATTAATTTTCGTTGATTTTATTGATACAACATAGAAATTAGCATAAAATTGGTAAATAATTGTCACCATCAAAATAATCGACTATTCAAAAAACGAGAAATAACAAACCTCATTATTTTTCAATTTTTTTTTTTTTTTTTTTAAATGATAACAATTCGTTTGACTTTGTTTTTAACTGAGTTTCACTTTTCTATTCCTAAAGTGACTTGCGGTCTCTTTGACTTTCAGATTTTTCTGAAGATCTCTTTACAATAGAGACAGTTAGGCAGAGTGCTTACTTAAATAATATCTCAGGAAAAGCAAACGGATAGTTCTGCCTAAGCATACTTACCATTCTTGGTTTATTCAGTCACCAAGAATTTAAAGATCTCTCAATGACAGTATCTATGTAAAAATATATTTCACCTTTTTTAATACTTTTTTTTGTTTTTTTTTTTTTTTACTTTTGTACATAAGAAAAACGTCGGTTATTAAGACATGGAAATAAAAAAGGTAGCTTACCATTTAAGGTCTGTTTTATATTCTCGTAAATAACATCAATATGCAACCTATAAAATGTCTAATGAAATAAAACTGTTCTTATCAAATCCAAATTATAGATTTTTACTGAGAGTCACATGTTAAATGGAAAAATATCTAAAGCAAAAATAACACTCGTAAATATTTATATCGGTAGATATTAAAATGTTTAAGACCATTGTGCCGAAAAACATTTTTTTATCAATTTAAAATACTAATCAAGTTAAAATACGTTTAACGTTTTTTGAAGCTTTATAAAAAGAGTAAGTAAAAATTATTGTATTTATAAATAATATACATTAAAATAAATCATTGTTTGTTCCGTCAAGTGGTGGATGAAAAATGCAATTAATTGAATAAAATAATGATCAATTTTTTTTTAATATAACGGTATTATGTAGATATCGATTGATTTTACTTACAGGTATGTAAGTTGCGTCAGGTGAGATAAAGCGCCGGTCGGGATATGATCGAGGCCGCAGCTGTGAAGCAACAGGCGCTTTAGTTGCGGGATCGGCTTGAACACCTCTGACTGGATGGAACCCAACTTGTTGTCTGATAATATCCTGAAATAAAGAAAAGTATTTAGTTATCTCAAATCAACACAACTTACATTATTTTCTTTGTACATTTTGGTATAAACCAAAATGTTTTAATCACATTTGAAATCTCATATCCAGAAAATAATTCTTTATATTTCTTATTACAATAAACTAATTGACTGTTAAAAAGTTATTAGTACCGTAATACAAAGTTCTTGCTTCCTTGCTTGTACCTTTCAAAGCATTTATTGCTTTATCATATGTGAAATATTTGTTGAACTCTTTTTTGTGTACTTCAAATCATTTTTTTCGTGCATTTGATTTAATTTTCTTTACATAAGATCTGTCAATAATTAGCGTCATTCAATTTTTATATGATATGTAAAAAATACAAATTGATAAACTTATTCGGCTGCTTTACTTTGTGATGTTAATAAAATGTCAAATAAAATTGTGTATTTAATGCATTTTTAAAATATGAGCCGACAAGAGTTCAAACAGTTTAATGCAGTGAGCTTTAAGACGATCAATCAGAGCGGTTGTATGCAGAAGAAATGTGTTGACTTTATGTTGAAGAGATTGCATATTGATCTGTTTCTTGAAAAGGTCCAGATTATATGAGGAAATAAATATAGATCTCCTCTCCTTCGTGTCAGCGACGTCAAATTATTTTCGCCCAGTATCTGGCAGCATCGATAGCCCGTATGTTGCCCAGCATAGGGTCCTGAGATGTGCAGCTTGTTGGGCACATGGAGCAGGATCTTAGGTGTGAGGCAATCAACAATAGTGACTCTCCCTGCCGAAGCACTCCCCACCGCTCGAGGTTGTCCTTTGTTCTACCAACTCCGGTTCTTAATCTGTTCATGGATTTCCAGGTCCGCCAGTCAAGGATCTTGTCAGTTGGGAGGCCTTAGTTCAACGTAAATGACATTCATGCGTCATTTATTCTTACATTCTCACTATGATTGAGTGGTATTCAAGTGATGACTTTCATCAACTACAATTTTTGATTAATATGCTATGACAGGCATTTAACGTACAAGTAATCAATTTCAAACCAACATAGTATTTTTTTTTATGTTAACACATACAGGAGAATACCGACAGATGGTGATAGTAATTTTTTTTTTGAAGTCTCATCTGTGGAATTCTATGACGCTTACCATGGTCTATATGGCTAAGCGCTGCATGTGGAGTGTTGATCCGCCAACGTCATAGACTACAGCCCGAGATTCACGCATCATCCTTTATTATTACAGGAATCTACTATGAATGGGTGGTCTTCACGGGACGACTTTCGTCTACCACCAATTTTAATTGATAGGCTATGACAGACATTTTACGGGTGATGGATCAAATTCAACACCAACCGGGGTATTTTAGAGCTCAAAAATCGATTAAAAATCCATTTTTTTTTTAATAATTAATTAATCCATTTTTTTTAATAAATATAGATAAAAACATTTCACAGCTAACTGTAGCAAGGAATTTAAAAAAAAACCATTCTTGAGCGTCATACATAAATCGTGTTTTTAGCAAATGTAAAACGAGTCTGTGGGTTAAGGGTAGGTATTTTATTTGATACTTTTATTATTGTATATTATCAATGAATAAAAGAAAAAATGTTTTATTACTTAAATATACATATACTAAACATAAAATTCTTTTTTCAACGCGTCAATCCAAGCACAAAAATAACGGCAGAAGCGGGATGCGAACCGCGGACCTTGGAAACCAACTATGCCCAGGTATTCATACCGCTCGGCGAATCGCGCCATTGCTATGCCCAGACAGACCTGCGATGAAACTAGTATTTATATCATTGTTATTATCGTACGACAGATGTCGCCATAGTATATATTCAAAGTATGTATATTTTTATTATTATTCTATCAGTATTCATTTATTCACAATATATGAATAAATGAATACTGATAAAAATATACATACTTTGAATATATACTATGGCGACATCTGTCGTACGATAATAACAATGATATAAATACTAGTTTCATCGCAGGTCTGTCTGGGCATAGCAATGGCGCGATTCGCCGAGCGGTATGAATACCTGGGCATAGTTGGTTTCCAAGGTCCGCGGTTCGCATCCCGCTTCTGCCGTTATTTTTGTGCTTGGATTGACGCGTTGAAAAAAGAATTTTATGTTTAGTATATGTATATTTAAGTAATAATAATATTGTAATATAGTCAATGATCTATAAAAGTAGATTAGAATATTGAAATAATAAAATAATATTCTAATAAAAATTAATTAAAAAATGTTTTCTTTGTTCCGAAAATAAGGCTATATTAATGTTTATTATTTATGGCTTTTAATGAGTTGTTTATTAGTGTATCTGTGTCAGTTATTTCGGTACAGATTCGTCTCCAACTTTCTTCATCTTATCGACATGGAAGTAAAGTGAGTGACCACCGTGAATTAATTAATTGAATCTGAAGACAATCTGTTATATTGGCCGTGATGGAAGTGGGTCAGATTGGTTGCTTGGGAACTAAAATATAAGAAGAGAGAACCAAAACTCTGGTATCAGTGAAACGTATTATTCAAGAAATGGTAGATAAAGATAAGGCTATAGAGTGTGGATTTGACTTTTACGATATGAAGAAAAATAGTATAATAATTTATAGAAGTAACTAGTATTTTAGTAAATAAATTAATAAAAATTATGTATTATGAATTGATTACGTGACTTTTGGAATAAAAATTGTCAATTTTTTATGGAACAGCGTCAAAGAATAAGTTCGTAAAGATATTTTTATAAAAATAAATGAGGTTATTCATTACAATTTTTTTTAACACTTGATGACATTATTTCAATTCAAAATAATCTTTAAAGTAGTAATAATCATTAAATATAAACAAAATTTTCAAATAAAATATATATTTATATAACTATCATAGATAATTTTCAGTTAAAAAATTCACTTATATTTATTTCAGTTTATCTTATTTGGTTCATTGAAACGTAAAATAAATATAAATAAATGTAGTATTTACTATTTTGTGTTAATAGATACTCGTACATTAAATTTGAACCAATTAATAAAGAGATTCTTATGTCTTGTCGTTGTAACTGATTTACGTCAATCAATTTGTTTTGTATAGTGTAACAAAAAACTGTTGAATTGAAAAATTACGTTTTTTCATATTATGTAATTACAAAACAGAGCATCAAAAATAAACAATGAAGCCTTTCAATGACTATGACGGTCAATTAGACACTGAGTTTGGGAAATATATTATATGTTGCGTTCGTGTAGTTATTAAGGTGTTTGGAACTTGTGATACCTGAGGCCACCCTGTGGCTAAACATGTCGAGAAGCGCAACATAGGGGAATACTTGGATTGCCCCGAAAGAGGACCTAGCCCCTGGACACGACCAGAAGTGGAATATATGGAGGTCTATTAACAGACTTCAGACTGGAGTATACAAGACGAGGACAAAAATGAAAGCCTGGCAGTTTTACAGCGGACCAACTGAATGTGCCTGAAAAACAATTGCATTAGTCCATGATAGTTGCTTTAAAAAAGACTAAGTAACCTGACCTCTAAATATGTGTTCTATGCATTACAGATCATATGCAAGGATGTCAATGTTCATTGAATGCACTGCTTTTATAGTAATTAAGTAAGATTATTAAATTTATACTAAAATAATTCACACGTTTTTTGCGCCGTAAACAATGCACTTATATAATATTTCCGTTTAAGAAAAATCATATTTTTCAGTCTTCATAGTGAACTAAGTCAACCCTCGTTGTTTGACTGATGACACCTTCATGCTCAGACCCTCGTCGCCTTGGTTGTGATTGACGAGAGCTTCCACACACGCTGCAAATAGCTTGGAAAAGCAGCCAATGAGGCTCCGCCAGTAGCAGTGCGCGTGACGCTGAAGGATCGACGGTCTTTCAGGTTATTTCAGGCTTTTCAGGGCGGGGATGGCTGACTTTGCAATGCGTCACGGTGCACCCGGAAGCGGTGCTTTACTTCAATGGAAATATTATGCAAGGTGCGAGAATGGGGGAGGAAAATGCATTATGCTTAGTATTACAGTTTTGAGATGTTTTAATTTTTTTATAGTTTATGTGTGTTATAATATTTATTTTTAGTTTAATTAAATTTATTATTGAAGAATATATTTTCTTGTACACACGTCTACGAAGAAGATCAAAGGTTTTAAGTGATGATTTAAATTTATGAAGAATGATTCAATTTCAATTTAATTTTTTTTCCCTTACAGAAACATTAAAAATTTTTAAAATTCAGTTCGTTTCTGAAGTTCAATAATAATTAATAATAAAATAAAAATACATACAAATAAAGGTACTTATGATTAAATACTAAGAACAAAGTAATAAAGACTAGCAACAGAAGTTCCCAATGCTCATCAAACAGACGACGCCAACAAATCATTCCTCCAAAGAAACTCGTGGAGTTCATGCCTGAATTGGGCCTGATGCTATCTGTGTATGTACATTTATAATGAGATCAATTATAGTAGGTGAAGATACTAAGTTGGACCTGATTGGTACATGTTCTCCATATGTCACAAAACTAGTAACGGGTCCGCCATCTAACGTTTTTTTTTTCAACTAGTGCTTATTTCGTGAATGGTAACACTTAACTCTTGTCTGATTTGACAGATAATTAGTTTTATCCTTCCGCTAAACGAATATGGTTATGTATACGCTTGAACAACGCTGAGAAATATTGCGTCATTACTTTGAAAATCAGGCCATTTTTCTTCGAAAATGAGCAAGGAGTGGCCGTTACAGTCAATGGCGATCGTGCCATCGGGCCATTTTTGTTCAAAAAAAATTGAAGAGGAGGATATTGGCAGCACTTGGTTTCAACAGGACGGCGCTACGTGCCACACAGCCGAAGCTACACTCGATGTTTTGCGCCCCATTTTCAAAAAAAAAAGTTATTTGGCGGACCCTTTGTCTCGTTTTTTCATGTTAAAAAACTTAAGGTATAATCTTACAACAACTGACAATACTTGGTAAAACTGCATTATTATAAATTATTGAAGATGGGCTTCAGGGAGTCCAAAACATGTAATCACTTAAAAATAAATGTGAAAAAGTAAATATTTTTAAATACATATATTTTTAAATAATATTAATATAATAAGTAATTAAATATACATATACTATACATAAAATTCTTTTAACGAGCCAATTCATTCAGAAAAAATATCGGCAGGAGCGGGATGCGAACCGCGGACCTTTGGAACCAACCATTTTGCCCAGGTATTTATACCGCTCGGCCACCGTGGCCATTTCTTCCGCCTGAGCTGACTCGTCTTGGAACTTCTATATATGTCATTATTATCATCATATGATAGATGTCGCCATAGTATACATTCAAAGTATGTATATTTTTATTTTTATTTTTTATTATTCAATCAGACTGCATTTATTCACAAGCTTAATATTATTTAAGCATTTCGTAATTAAATAATATCACAAGCGCTCTGCTTTTAAAATGATTGTATGGAAATTAAAATTTGGAGCATAATTTTTTCATATCAATATATAATGAAAGAAGGATAACATTTGTACACACAATAATAATATACCATATGTTAATTGTGGAAATATATTTTCTGATTTCTGAAATTTAAATGAAATATTCAACCAAAAGTTAAGCTGCAAGTAACGAAAATAGTCATGAAAACATTTCCTTGGAATAATATTTTTGATATTGTGAATAAATAATACGTTACGTCGACCCACAATACAGCTCCTGTTTGTTTATCGACTGTTTCTGAAATGGAAGTAAATATTATTAGCTACTCTCTAACTCGATCAGCGGCTGATGGAAACACAGTAGCTGCCGATAAACAAGACATCCTGGACTCAAGGAGACAAGGAAAAGTCCTATTTATGGCATTCAATCGGCTCTATTTGCTGCAGAAAGCCTAATGCGATATCAGGACCGAAATTCGCAGGTAGAATATTTAATGATATTTTAATTAATGTATCTTTTGACGAGAAACATCCTCAATATCAATATGTAGGGAAGCACCAGATAAAGCCGCCAGCAAGGTAAGTTAATAAATACAATAGCTTACAAATATAATTAGCATAATACGTAGAAAAAAGGTGTACGCATTTAAAATTTATGTACATATTGAAACAATCAATTGCAAAAATTAAGAATACCATCCAATTAGTTAAAATAGTATCAATAAGATAAAAATGAAATCATATCATAACGCAAGTTAAAATAATATAGTAAACAATAAATAGCCCTTTGTATAAGTAACTAGATTAACAAAACGTTATGCAAGAAAGCCTTAATTAAGAAACTTTTAATTTATAACGAAATAATAATATTTATTATGTAAATTGTCAACAGAACTAAACATTTTTAAAATGAAAAAAAAAAAACAGATCTGTGTACGGTTTATTAAATATTTCCTAATTTAATTAAAATTATATATCTCTAAAGCACTCTTCGAAGCAATGTTAGTTGATTCCGCCAACTGACGTTTTAACTGATATTTTGTTGAGTTTTCTCAATAAATACACAGCACGTATAGATTTTCCATTTACTTTTAAATCCACTTCCAACCTATCAGGCCCATTTTTTCCACATAATAAATCTACACTGTGACTTTAAGGCAAGTCATCAGCGCCACTTGACCATATATCACTATAAAAAAAAAACCCAATGAGAATACCACTTAAATATAATACGTAAATTTGCTTTGCTAGCTTTTGTAATTTCCGATATTGTCAATCAACAACAAATGCAAAATCTCTTTTATGTAAAGATGATTGAAATTTATTTTGGATAAAATCTGATAGAAAGAGTTCGGTCCTGTGCGTAATAGCCTCAGTGATACAACCTACATCCTTCATACTTTGCCATGGAACCTGTGACCTAGATGTGTTGTTATTCCGATTTATTTCTGTAACGCGGGGTCAAATCCTCAGACAAAAGGATGTTTATGTTGCGACCAAGGACCGCTTATGGGAATTCGATTTAAAATAAACACCGCTTATATTATTTACGTTTTTCAGTAGCATTTATGAAACAATACCGTTCCTAGATACTGCTTCTTAGATTAAATAAACTGATAAACAAACAAAGTCACACCAAACGCCATCTTACATGACATTTATCTTGTTAATTCATCGGATAAAAATAAACGGCAGACGCGGAGATTCGAATCATGTTCATTTTATTACTCAGCAATAGCGCTCAGCCATTTGCATAGATCCATCAGGTCGAGAAATTATCATGTATTGTATTAAAAATATGTATTATTTACATACGACGGTTTTTCTAAGCTGTATGTTTATTTTATTATGATTCTATGAATTATATGATAAGGTTTATTTTTAATTTGTACTTGTATTAGTTATTGAATATTGGTATAAGTCATCAGTGGTGTATAAAGTATTATATTAAAGTGTTAAAATATATTATACAAACTCAATAAACAAAGATAATGTCTAAATTAAATATATCGGAAAATTTCTTTTTACTATATAAATAAGATGTTACTTAATAGTAAAAGTTTTTTTTATGTAATCGCATGCAGGAGAGCACACCCGATCAAAACCAGTGCACTCTATGACACTCAGCCAGGGAGGCTGGATGCTGCATGCGGGAAACGGGTGTTGCGTTCGTGTTTGTGTGTGTGTTAGGGAGATTGCAAGTGTATACTTATCTGTTTCTTGAAGAGATCCAGATTGTAGGAAGGAGGAAACACAGACGCTGGAAGAGCATTTCATAGCTTACCGGTGGCATTAAGAAAGGAACTTTGGAAACTGCCAGTTATTGGTCGACACACATTAACCTGTATGGATGTTCGGCAAGTGTAAGACGAGTTTGTCGGTTATGGATGGGTACAGGAGGAATTAGTTATTTTAGTTCCGAAGAGCAGTAACCGTGGTAATAACGGTAGAAAAGACTAAGAGAACCAATCTTACGCCTGTGTTCCATTGATTGTAGGTTAGACGTAAGAGTGTCATTGTTTATCAAGCGAATTGTTCTTCTTTGAACTGAGTCAATTAATGTCATTTGTTGGGTTATTAATATTTTATAATTTTTCGAGTTGAGATGAGTTCATATTTTTTATATATATTATCGAGTAAATAATAGAATGATCGTTTATAAAACCTTTTTTTTTCAACGAAAGAGGTTATTACTCGTACTTTGTGATTCAGTTAACAATTTTTCGCCGCTACATCCCGCAGAGAGGAAGACAATACAGTTCCCAGAATACTTGAACAATTGCAGGATTTATGAATTCGAGGAATAAAATTGTTTCTTTTGTTTAAGTTTTCAGTAATTCTGCGTGCGCAAGTGCATTTAAATTCAAATGGAAACAAAAACACAATTTTGCGCGGGAATAAATCTCTTTTTGCGGTCTCGCGTAGTTCGCCTGAAATAACGTAATCACTTCCGACATCCGGCGGCGCTGTTAAGAATTTCCGGCTACTAGACGCATTAACTGATGCTACAGTTGTTGTTCGACTATTATATGATAGTTTCATGCCCTAAAAAAAGAAATCGATCCACAGCAAATAATTTTCTCATATTTTCTTTATCATATTTCTCTTTTTAATATTCTTTTAATTTCATTTAAGATTTTAACCATAACTCTTTGAAAAGACTCGATTTTATGAGCTGATATTTGACAATGTTCCTACTTATTCAGAGTTTATTAAACTTAGCCGCTCCAGAGAGCCAGAATAAGCAAGGTTTCGGGAGCGTCAAGGTAATCAGCTGTTCTTTGCAAATATAACGATATGATATTGACATATAAACCAAAAATGTCTCGGTTACTATAGTTCTGTTTCTGCAAATCCCCGGGTTCCTGCCCAGAAAGAAGTTGAGAATCAAACGTGTTCTCACATAGGTCTTTAAGTGCAGAGATGTCTTGGAACAAATCATAGACAGTGTCACTAACAGTACTAAGTGACGGCAATGTGAGGTAATTATATTCTTAAGATTAGAGACGTCATTTGATAACAAACTGACGTACACGCATTGTCCACATGATATATAACGAACTACGATTAAGAGAATGGCAACTTCTTCTTTAGCTTAGCCATTTTCCATCATCTGGGGTCAGCTCTCCTTGTAAATATTCACCATGTCTGTCTGTCCTGCGTTGCATTCTCGGTCAAACCCAGAGTTATCACATCCTTGTTTACAGTTGCAGTCCAGGTTGCCTGTGGTCTTCCAGGTCTTCTTTTGAGCGTGGTTATGTTAAGGGCTCTCTTCACCATGTGGTCCTCATCTCTCCGTGTCACATGCCCATACCATCTTAGGCGGTTTTCCCTTATCTTTTCAGGTCATGGGGGCCACCCGAAATGAACCCCGAATATGCTCATTTCAAACTCTGATTAAGAGAATGGCAATTAATAATAAGTCTCATTTGTCAGTCTTAAAAATGGTGCATAAAAAAATGTATGGTTATGATGACATTTCATTGTAGAGACAATGAAAAACAAAAACTTAGGTCCTTGATAAAACGGCAAGTAATATGATTATTCTGACGTTCATATAACCATTATCATAGTTCTTAAGAGCGGTTCTACCTAAAAACACTCACGCCACGCTTAGTTATCGTTAAAAATTGTAAAATTCATAGTATCCACAAATGACTTTTCATTTTCTACGCTTGAATATATTGTCTATGTGTTTCCAAAGCAAAATAGATTTATGGATGCCGCAGCTTTATACATCCTGCGCAAGTACAACCGGTCTCGGAGCTTTTGTTTTGCGAAGAGCGGTAAATTAATTAAGGCTCGGCCGCGCGCTTTCAGACACCTGCTAAAGAAACTTTACTTTTTTACATTTCCGCTTGAACAATTTCAGTTTTTCACAGCCGCTTCAGGCGCTGTTACCTGTTGAATGAAAAATGTGAAACGATAAAATATTAATCATCGGATGTTGGAATTTTTTACATTATCAATTTAATATTTCATGCGAATAACTAAACAAGTATTTTACTTTCTTTCGAATTTACGTCTTATTGAAATGAAAATTTTAAATTCTCATAAACGTTTGTGCTAAGAAAAAAGTATATTTACAAATTATCTGTGCAATCTAGTAGCTTATAGTAATCCAATAAGACTGCCCAAAAGGTTAATGTAAGGGAGTATTTACTATATTACAATTTTAGGAAATCGCAGTCAGTTAACCGGCGGGTATAACTCAATGATCAAAGCGTTTGCTTTGCAAGCCAAAGGATGTGGGTTCGATCCCCGATGGAGATTAAAAAAAAACCCCCGCTTGGTGTGAATTTGATCCCTCACCCGTAAATGCCAGTAATAGACTATTAATTAAAATTGGCGCTAGACGAAAGTCGTTCCGTGAAAATCACCCGTTCGCAGTAAATTCTTGTAATAATAATGATGGTGCGTGAATGCCGGGCTGTAGTCTATGACGTTGGCGGATCAACACTCCACATACAGCGTTAAGCCATATACACCATGGTAAGCGTCATAGAATTCCACAGATGAGACTTCAGAATTACTATCACCATCTGTCGGTAATTTTTCAAATAAAATGTTAATTTTAAATTCATTATACCTTAATATACTATTTTAAATGGCTTATTTTAATTGATTTTCAGTATAAACATTTATGTGAAATTTATTATGGGCGAAATCGATATCACTTTATTATTCCCCTTCGACAGGATCAATTGAATAAATATTTTGTAAGCGAATTAACTTCACCCTAATGACTAAAACAAACAACATTCTATTTTCGTAGTCGTTTTTTATTCCCTTTATCCAAAAACAGTGTATTTTTGTATCAAAACAACAGCACGTAACATCTATATGCCCTAAGCATTTAATATTATGTGAGAAGGTTGGAATTCGATATGGTCCTGAAACGTAGCGGAAAAAATGCTGAAAGCTGGTAATTACAATTCTCCCTCGCAGTATAAATGGCTATTATGTAAGTCCCCCGGCGTGCCAATATGTTTCCCAAACACGAGGGTTTCAGGTTGCCCGTTAATTATATAACTTTGGACTCGGTGCTGGTGTTCTGCGAGTTAGAAGGAAGTACCCAGACTTAGACTACACAAGCTTTAATAAGATTAATCCGGCTTTTATGATGCGATAAGAATGATTAAAGGATTCAAATGAAGTGAGTTCAATGTTTCAGGCATAGAAATGTTTTTTTTTCTTCAATTTTTTGCAATTATTTTGTAACACAAATTCTTATCATGCTATTTTATCTCACCTGGGCACATATTACTGTTTATATATAATTTTTAACGTCATCTAGGGTGAAATCCTAGGGACTAAAAGAGGCGGCAGTGGAACTCGTTATATTTAAAGCACGTTCATTAGCATTTAAGGATATCAGATGATAAGCTCGATGCCCTTGAAGCTATGATCATTTAATATATGAGAGGGGGCATAAGAGGCATTTTATATTACGTTTAAAAATATGAGTTGAATGGTGTATAATAAGTACCATAAATCACAGGCAATAAATAAATTTGGAATTTAGTGCTTACGAAACAAAAGTAATTATGATACAGATAGATTATATGTATTTGAATATACTAATATGTATTTAAACATACTAACGTAAAGCATTTTAACGTGGTGGTGCTGTTTTAAAAAAATGAATTTGCTTCTTTGATTATTGTTTTATATATTGTATATACTCGAAAATAAGTAAATAAAAATGACGTTAATTGAAAAGTAATTATAATATTCTGCTTATCAATCAATTTTATAAAATATCAAAGATATATTTTTTTAAATTTACTGCCAATTTAAAGACAGAATTCGCTTAATTTTATACACAAAAGTTTTACCGAATGAAGCATTGTATATTTGTATATCAAATCTATTCCAGGACTAGTTATTTTCCTATTGATTATTTTATAAATGGAAAATAACAAATAATATTTGTACAGTTGAACTAAAGTTTTATTTATGTAGAATATCGAAGAAGAAAATTTAGTTTATTACGTTTCACGAAACAAAATAGTATACAATACAATATAAAATAAAACTTACAATTCTTCGAGGTGTGGTACGAGTTCGAACGATGAAGCTTTCAGGCCGGTGATGTTGTTTGCCTGAAGGTCCCTGAAAATAAAAGAGAAAAAGAATTTTCATTACTCAGAGGACAATAACACTTCTGAT
Source organism: Glossosoma conforme (assembly GCA_022606575.1). Taxonomy (NCBI): domain Eukaryota; kingdom Metazoa; phylum Arthropoda; class Insecta; order Trichoptera; family Glossosomatidae; genus Glossosoma; species Glossosoma conforme. The sequence continues at coordinate 1,728,978 of JAGTXR010000021.1, read as the reverse complement.
TGGTATAATAATCGTAGATCAGTCGAGATAAAGAGAGTAATCCGAAAAGTGTATGAAAGAATCTTTTAATCCGATACATAGACTTGACTAGTTCAAATAAATGGCCGAAGAAAATACGATAACAAACTAATAATCTTATGCAAATGGCTTACTTATACACCAATGGAGTTTATAGAGCGTAGTATGGCGTAGACGTAGATGCTACATGGACTCTACGGCGTAGGAGTTACACGTAATACCGTAGATTGTGTACGTAACGAAATATCTAAGCTGACGTCTACAAGGGGTATTTATATTGTTCGTTATTATATTTATCCCGTATTTTAAATGAATTAAAATTTATATTTCACATTTAATTGAAATTATTGTACATAAATACAGCATAATGATTTGTTATATAATAAAATTATATCTAGTAATTGATCTTCAACCACGAATTCGTTGAATTTAGAGTATGTTAAAAAATTAAAACAAATATATCCCACTTCCTGTAATTCTACTTTATGAACAAAGCTTTCTTCTACGTATTTGTTGGATTATAAAAAAACTAGAATTTCATCGCCAACGGAATATATTGCCTGTTGAAAATAAAATAAACTATGTAACGCGCTTTTTTTGTTAATTAGAAAAAAGGATTTGATATGTTTGAAAAAATGTAAGTCACACATCCTTTTCAAATGAATAATTTATTATTCAAACAGTGTCTTATATTTGCCATTTATGTTACCAATTAAAAATATATGGCTACCACAACTCCATAGAAAAGGATTTCTGTCAAATTTAAGTCCACATCAAATAATGTCAAATATAATAAGATATAATGTATTTAAGTCTTATAATATGAAAATCATCAGAGAAAATGATTGAGTAATCAAATTATAAATAATTAACCGATGCAGAAATATTTTCACTATACCCTGTGGTTTAAATTATTTTGGTATCCGATAATTATTATTGTTTCACAAAATGTAACGTTATATGATTTTAATCACCGATAATTTGAAGTTAATTGCTTTGGAAACTACAAATTGTAATCATATTTAAATTTGACGAACTTTTGAAGAAGAAATTTTAGTAGAGAAATTGTCATTTAGATGTAAATTTAAACACAGGGGTGAATGATTTCCCAACAGGCCAATGAAAGACCTCATCTTTCAGGCAACTTTAGGCTGGAGTGTTTTATTATACTGAAGTGATCGAATAAAGTAAAATATTTATACATCAAACTCGTTGAAAGCTCGTAGCGAAAAAAAAACATTATTTAACAGGTCACGGTTTTCACGCAAAATAAATCGAGCAGAAAAGTGATTCGGATATTTTATATGACTATGTAAGATACTTTTTAAGTTCACTGAATTTACGTCAATGGCTCAATGGTCTTATACGTGACACCATGCGACTTAAAATCTTTGAGGCTAATAGTTCTTGATGTTATTCCACTAATTCAATATTCTAAATAAAATGAAAAAACTTGGATAGGTGCACATTTTTTTATAAATTTTGAAATTCGAAGTTTGAATTTATAATATATTTAAATGGAAACATTATTAAGAGGTAAAGCTTGAAATAAGTATTTGAATATTCGTTATTATATCAGATTGATGTGACCAAATTGAAATCAAATCATGTCGTCAATGAATGACATCCCAATAACAAAATAATCACAATAAGTACTAACAGAAAGTCGATCATAGATCTCTGGGCCTTCTTTTAATTTAAATTTATTCGAAAACATTCGTTATTACTTCTTCTTTTTCAAAAAAGAACTTCTTTTTATTCATAAACTTTTCATTTTCAAAGTTTCTTTAAAGAGTCTTTTGCAAAAAATGGTGAATAATGTGTAAAAGTAAAATAACTTTAGCGAATCAACACTCATTTCAGTTGAAGTACATTCATACGGTCGCTACAAATTGCCTTCAAAATTTATGTTTTATGATCTTTGCCTCGTTTCAAGTTACTATATTTATTTATACATGCGAAAATTTACTAATCTCTTAAATGAGAAATTGAAGGTTAAAGAAAAGGCCATTTTAGACGTATATTACTGCGTTATTTGTCAAAAAAAAATTTAACAAACGTCATGAAAAAATTTAGTGGTGTTTTTTCTGTGTGATTTCACATAAAAATAGTCCAGTACGAGCTGTACACAGGTAGTTATAACGTTTATACTCGTACACTGAAAATAAATCGAGCAGAATAGTGTTGATCGAATTTATACACGGTGTAAGCGACATTTTAATACCATCGAATAAACCGTAGCGATGTTTTTCAATAAAACCGCCAATAACGTAAACCAAATGAGCTGTAAATTGAGATAACACTCTTTCACAACATTCGGTGCGGTAGGAATTTTAATAACCGAACCGCAACCGTGTATATTGGTGAGATAAAAAATGAGGTGAAATTTGTTTGATTTGGAAAAACTTTGAATTATAATTTAAACATTTACATTTAAATCTTTTTAAAAGCATTTCTCAATTTAAAATATTATCCTTGATCAAATTATGTAAGATTTCGATGGCAATTAATTTTATTATTCGATGTCATGTGTACACGGGTGCTTGTACGTATATATATATATCTCTGTAAGGTATTGTAGCTTTTGGGTTTAGCCGTCTGTGGCGAAGTACTTCTTTTCAATATTTCGACCACCATTGCAGGGGTCTTCTTCAGGGTTGATGACTTATTGTCGGTCTGCAATGGTAGTCGAATGACCTGAAATGGCAGTCGAAATATTAGAAAGAACTAATTCACCAAACACGGCTAAACCCAAAAGCCACAATATCAAATCTAGCCGTAAAAACCTAAAAAGTTATCTCAGTAGGGATTGATGGCTTTTGTCTTAATCTGTTTTTGTCTCCTTTCTCCAATATTACAACCAATTGTAGTCATCAAATGATGTGTTTGAAGTGCTGATATCTTTTGGAAGCTTAGCTATCAACTAAATTCACATACTCGAACATTCAAATTTGGACATGAAAAGGCAAAAAAAATAACAGAATACAACACTACATTTACAGAACATTAAAAATTGAATACTTCACTACATTACAATATCTAATACCATTTTTTCTCATCCCAAATTTTATATACTCTTTTATTGTGTGTCATTTTACCATCAAATGTCCTTCCACTGTTGAACGTAGGCCTCCCGCATGAGTCTCCATCCTCGATCCTCCGCCTTTCGCATCCAGGTCACTCCCGCTATTCTTCTTATATCGTCAGTCCACCTTGTAGGGGGTCGGCCAATGCTTCGTTTGCCAGTTCTTGGGCGCCATTCAATACTTTTCTTCCCCATCGACCGTCGTCTCTTCGACAGATATGACCCATTGCCATTTTGAGCATCCAGTTTTCTATTTTAAAATTTGTAATAACGTCAAAGTATTTTGAACAGTTTTCGATAAAAAAAAATGTTTAAAGAAACATATTTCAGCCGAGAGAATATGTCATCCGTGAAAGATTACATAACTTACAGCTCGTGTACAAATAAATTGGTATTATGGAAATTTCATCGCAGACTGATTTCCTGTCAGAACAAATTCTCCCCGGCCGTGAATCATTGGATCAGATCGACTTCCAGGGCTCGGTCCATAATGCAAACAGGCCATTTGTACTGAGCCTGGGAGAAAAGGACGATGCGAGGGAAGGAATAAATCTTGATCGGTCCGAGACTGAAAACCAAGGCAGGCTCAAAGAGTTTATAGCAAAAAAAATTTAAAGAAATACCAAATATCCTATGTCATACATTGAACAAACGCTTTTCATATACTTTTTTAATTGAATGAAAATATGAATTTAATTAATTGATGTATATTATAATCTAATGTGAATGCCATCTTAAATGAAATTTTGAGAAAAGTGTGAGTGAATAATATGTCTATTTTGAATAACTTCTTAGGTTTTCACGGCCAGATTTGATATTATGGCCTTTGAGTTGAGCCGTGTGTAGCAAATTTATTTTGACCAATATTTTGACCGCCATTGCAGGGGTCTTGTATGATGAAGTTGTAATTTAGATGTGAGTTTGTGTCACATTTTTTTTTTAAAGCGTTATTGATATCTCCATGGCAACAACCTACTCAAATTTCATTGGTCCGAGAACCGTGGGTATGTTCTAAGAATACGGTAGGTATGTTCTAAGAATACGGTAGAATACACGAACGAAAGTCCGACATGACGTTCGTGGAGGTACAATTCTTAGAACATACCTACCGTATTCCGAGAAAAACCACCTTAGATGGTATGGGTATGTGATTCGGAGAGATGAGGACCACATGATAAAGGAAGCCCTCAACATACCCACGCTGAAGACCACAGGCAACCTGGACTGCAATTGTAGACATGGATCTGAAAACTCTGGGCTTGACTGAGAATGCAGCGCAGGACAGGCAGACATGGCCAATGTGCACAAGGAGAGCTGACCCCAGATGATGGGAAATGGCGAGGCTACAGAAGATTATACTCTAAATTTTTCACAACGAAAATATGTAAGATAAAGTGGCATAAAAGCTTTAAAATCAATATCTTATTATTTTGAGAAAATGGAGAAAGTACCCAATGGAACGCTAATCCGACCCTAAAAAGTATGAGAAGCTATGGAATAACAGGAAGAAGCGCCATAAACGTCATCAATCTTTCAATACAAAAGTTTGAAGTGTCTCCTGTGACATTATTTTCGCATTATAATCACAACGCCCTCCCAAGGTCTACGACCTATCGATTAACGAAGTCTAGATATAATTCATCTCTTATTTTTTGGAGCTATTGCTTACTAAAATGGCACTTAGTCGAAAGTGTTTGAAGTGAAAACTTGTTAGATTTTTTAAATAGTTGACTTGATTCAATTAATAATAAAAAAAACATTTTTTAAATACATTTATTGTAACTTTTATAAAAAGAACCGGTCAAGAAGAAAGAAAACATCCAATAAATATTGTCTTTCCATAAAATTTAAGAATGCTTCACTTAAACAAATTTATACGGCTGAGATATATTATATGCCATCTAACCGAAAGAGATCGAAAAATACGAGTACTGGAGGACTCGTGGTGCTAAAGAAGAATATTAGGAATTTCATGGAGATATCACATCACAAATGACAAGGACCTCAGTATAATCAAAGTACTGATACACCTCATACATATGTGCATCAGGTTTTTATCACGACTTATTTAATATTAAAAGGGAAAAATACAGAGGGCACCTTAGAAGAGATTATTTGCAGCAAGTGTTTGAGTACATAAACTGGATATGCTACATTTATCGTATGTTAAGCTGAAAACGGCTGCAGCTGATACATAAGACTGAAAAACTAATACAATAAATTGTTGCTGCAAACCTCAGAATTGTACACTGCAAAAAAGCAGCGTGTCGATTCCACGTTAAAATCAAATATATTTTTATCTCCGCCTGCACAATAGAAGATAATATTTATTTTTATTAAAATGCGATTAATATCACCTTATATGTGATGGCACAGGATTTAAAATGACACGGCGAAAAATATTTTCATAAAACGGCCATTACGAAGCCTCCTATATTTGCCCATTTCAATTTTTCATTCTCATATTTTTGCAAAACAAATTTGTTTCTGTTTATTTTGGCTCTTGCCAGAGACAGCCCCGTAATAATAATAAAACGATTATGCATACATTTGTACTGGTTTTTACGGGCTGGAAGTCCACATTTTTCAGAAGTCTTCAGCAAGTGAGACTACCTGAATATCAGACGACGCTCACCGTTCCACGTAATAAAATTTGGCAGTTAGAAAATGTTTTAGATGATACATAAAAAAGTATGGAAATTTAACGACACATTTTTTATTTATATATCCAACATGCAAATATATCTCTATTGAACGCTTACTGCTATGTTATGTAAAATACAGAAATGCCGCAAGTGAAACAAGAATTTTCATTTAATTAATTTGAAATTTTATAAAGCAGAATCACCTAGTTGAGTGAGTTAATAGCAATAACTTTATATTAATGTCTTATATAATTTTCTCAATACGAATAAATTGCATTTCTTCTGTAAGTTATGTTATTTGCAGTTTGAAAAATATTTGATTGTATTTTTTCATAAATAGATCCTGAATGTCTAGAGTTGAAAGTTGTCATATTTTTAGAAACAATTGTGCAAAAGTTTTCTTTTCACTTGGTTCTGCAGATATTGTGGGCTGTAAGTAATAGGTTTTGCTGTAACACGAATTTAAGAGCTTTGTATGAAAAAGTTTCATTCAGATAAAACTCAAAGCTGACAACTGAATAAAGTTTCAGTTGCAACTGCAACGTAAGATAATAGTGAAAAGCTCTTTGAAAAAGTTTTGATAAATCATATCTGCGAAAAATGTTTTTTGGTGAAAATGTAGATAAGTATCTAAAGGTAGTATAAATATTTCAAAGAAATTTAAGACTCTCAACTAATTGAACGCTTGATACGATTCTTTTTTAGAGATTTAAAATATATGTAAAAATAAACAATGATGGTAGAAGACCATTGCAAAGCTTACTGAAAGGTTTTATTTAAATTTTGTGTGTGGCGTTCATCTTTAATTTAAGTGTGTTTTTTATTTTTATTATTTTTTGAGATTTTGTACAGTATTAACATATTTTTTTTTTTTTAGGAATATAAAATAAAATCAATTAATTTTTTTCGATGCTTCTAATGTTCATATGGTAAGTTGTAAGTGTGTTTTCAATATTTTGTACTAATTGGTTGAGATCTTTGATCGAGTCATGTATGAGTTCTTTTGTTTGAATTTAATTGTTAATATTGTTGCATGTAAAGTCATTCATTGGTAAGCATTAATTTTGAAATTGTAAATGATGTAGGTATACTTTATATTACTAACCTCGATAGTAAATACATTACATAAGTTGTAAATGATGTAGGTATGCTTTAAATTATTAACCTCGATAGTAAATACAGTACAGGAATTGTAAATGATGTAGGTATACTTTAAATTATTAACCTCGATAGTAAATACAGAATTCAGCCGAAATCAAACCGGTTGTTTGCGATTTTAAGCATTTTCTCTCTGATCATGCACTGGTGGCTATTGACGTTGTGGTTAGTGGGTATATTTGATTTGTGAAATTTGTTTGAATTGGTACAATTGATGCAAATTGGTGTCTCTTTATATTTACAGTTAATGTGGTTGTGATTTTGTGAACAGTGCAAGCAGGTTGGTGGTTGATCCTTGGCCAGACATCGTAGTGCTGTGTCTCCAAATTTTTGACAATGGTAACACTGCATTAGTGGGTTGCAGTCCTCAATGTTGACTCTGTTGTATCCAATGTTGATTTTTTTCTTTCAATCAGATGTCTTCTAATCGAAGGAGTTGTCTGTATGATATAGTTTGTGGTATCCCACTCTTTTCCATCGTTGCTTTTCTTGATTTTAATTTCTTTGATTAATTTAATTTTAGTCTCGTCCTCTTCATTTAGTCCGGTTTTGTTGACTATGTTACTGATTAATTCTTCTTCAGTAATGCCTTTTGTAGTCTCTTAATAATTAAGTTTGGTTGTTTCTTTTAATTTCTTCAGCGGTAACCTCGTCTCCGATTCTCTTATTTATTTCATTGCACAGTAATTTAGCTTCCTCTTTGTTGCGCAGATTATTAGATTCTTTTTTTCTCCGATTTTTTTTGAAACTAATTATTCCCATTTTCATTTTGTTTAGGTTCACATTTTTTGCTATTTTAGTTTTAACTATTTCAGCACTAGCATTCTTTTTTGACTCTATTATGATTGCGTGTTTTGAGTCTTGTTTTTGTTGTAAATTTAGTTGGTTCTTTTGGTGAACTCTTTGTGATTGTTGCATAAGATATGTTCGATTTAGAGGTAATTTCTTCAATCTTTTTCATTTGTTTCTTGTTGTTATTAATTAATTCATTTTGTAAATCAATTATTTTTCCTTGTAAGTCAATTTTTTGCTTTTTTGTAATTTCTTCAATTTCTTGAATATTTTTTTCCAGTTGAATTTTTAATTTATTATCTTTTGCTGAGCCGATCTTATTGATCAGCTCTTTAGTATTAATTATTAATTCTTCCATCTCCATCGCATTCTATCTTGATTCATTTAATCACACTTTGATGTTCACTAGAAATTATTATTAAATCAGTTTTTTTTATTATTATTATTGTTGCACACACGTCACTACTCCGAATTTATTGGAGCTACTGTAATGTACGTCCGCTCTCTGTTATGGTCGAAAGACGAAATATTAAAAGGGAAAAATACAGAGGGCACCTTAGAAGAGATTATTTGCAGCAAGTGTTTGAGTATATAAACTGGATATGCTACATTTATCGTATGTTAAGCTGAAAACGGTTGCAGCTGATACATAAGACTGAAAAACTAAAACAATAAATTGTTGCTGCAAACCTCAGAATTGTACACTGCAAAAAAGCAGCGTGTCGATTCCACGTTAAAATCAAATATATTTTTATCTCCGCCTGCACAATAGAAGATAATATTTATTTTTATTAAAATGCGATTAATATCACCTTATATGTGATGGCACAGGATTTAAAATGACACGGCGAAAAATATTTTCATAAAACGGCCATTACGAAGCCTCCTATATTTGCCCATTTCAATTTTTCATTCTCATATTTTTGCAAAACAAATTTGTTTCGCTGTTTATTTTTGGCTCTTGCCAGAGACAGCCATGTCCCCCGTAATAGTTGCTTCAGTATAATAAAACGATTATGCATACATTTGTACTGGTTTTTTACGGGCTGGAAGTCCACATTTTTCAGAAGTCTTCAGCAAGCGAGACTACCTGAATATCAGACGGCGCTCACCGTTCTACGTAATAAAATTTGGCAGTTAGAAGATGTTTTAGATGATACATAAAAATATGGAAATTTAACGACACCTTTGATTTTTTTATTTATATATCCAACATGCAAATATATCTCTATTGAACGCTTACTGCTATGTTATGTAAAATACAGAAATGCCGCAAGTGAAACAAGAATTTTCATTTAATTAATTTGAAATTTTTATAAAGCAGAATCACCTAGTTGAGTGAGTTAATAGCAATAACTTTATATTAATGTCTTATATAATTTTCTCAATACGAATAAATTGCATTTCTTCTGTAAGTTATGTTATTTGCAGAGTTTTGAAAAAATATTTGCGAAACATTTTATTGTATTTTTCTGTATAAATAGATCCTGAATGTCTAGAGTTGAAAGTTGTCATATTTTTAGAAACAATTGTGCAAAAGTTTTCTTTTTGACTTGGTTCTGCAGATATTGTGGGCTGTAAGTAATAGGTTTTGCTGTAACACGAATTTAAGAGCTTTGTATGAAAAAGTTTCATTCAGATAAAACTCAAAGCTGACAACTGAATAAAGTTTCAGTTGCAACTGCAACGTAAGATAATAGTGAAAAAGCTCTTTCGTGAAAAAAGTTTTGATAAATCATATCTGCGAAAAAATGTTTTTGGTGAAAATGTAGATGAGTATCTAAAGGTAGTATAAATATTTCAAAGAAATTTAAGACTCTCAACTAATTGAACGCTTGATACGATTCTTTTTATTGAAGAGATTTAAAATATATGTAAAAATAAACAATGATGCTAGAAGACCATTGCAAAGCTTACTAAAAGTGTTTTTATTTAAATAACACTTTATTTTTTAAAAAGCATTAAGATAATAAAAGAGTTGAGCAAGTGTGAGATCAGTCTGTCAGTTCTAGGTGGGTACAAGTGGGAAAGTGGGATACATTATTTGATATTTATGGAGGCAACACATGTGGTTTTAGATGTAGCAAAGAAAAAAGTAAAGAAAAACATTAAAAAGTGATATTTATGTTTTAAATATAAGATATAATATCCTAAGTATGTAATATACTTACAATATATTTTATATACTCTTCTAAAATTCACTTTACAAATGAATATTTAAGTTAAGATGAATCTTTAACGTTAGAAATCATTGCAATCAAGACTTAGATATTAAATTTTTGAGAAAGTTAAGATTAAAAATTGTTTTATTGTTATATGGTTCAAACAATTTAGAGAAAAGTAAAAATTTATTGTTTTTATCTGGGAATCTTTTGATTTATAAATTTAACCAAGAATTTGTTGACAAAATCAAATTTATTTTACCATCACAAATAAACTCAACATCATAAATAACTTAACTGTCTGTAACTCCCAATACGAAATTATCTACTTCAGCGACTTTCAACATTTAAGAGAAAATCAATAAACAAAAATACCATAATACACTCGTATAATATTAAGTTATATATTATAATTGAGAAATATCGTTTCCAATTCAGTCACAAAAATTAATCTCAGGGACCTCTGCTAGTTGGCAGATGCGTATTCTAGTACCAAGTCAGCTGCTTGAACTAAATTCCTCCGATTATGTTTGTAGGTTTGATACTGTAACTCGCAGAAATATTAAAATTCATATGTTTATGTTGATAATATAAAATGAATAAATAAAAGATAACAACCATATATTACATAATGCATTGAAAGTAATAAAATATAAAAATAAAATAACACTTTTCATACCACAGAAATTAGAAATATATTTAAGCATACAAATCTTGCCGAATCAATTATAAAAAGCTTCTTTTGAGATTATATTTATAAGACAATTTAAAAAACCTCACACGTTAGAAGAAAAACTTGTTTTATCAGAATATATGCTAGGGCAGAAAATCACGAGGCAGCCAGATAACGGCCAGTTATTGTTGTTTAACATAACGCATGGCCGCAATATATGTCAACCTTAGCTTTCGTCTTGAAAATACTCGTAAACTACGTATGTACCGGTGTAAAACTCCGGGTGCATAGACGATTAGAGACAAGGATCATCAGGTGACAGAATTGTATGGCAACATACGGCTGGCGTGTGCTCTGAAAAACTTTGTAATGAGACTATAAAATGTCTGATGTTTGTCAATTACGTTAAAAAATATTTTTTAAGCGCTGTGGATTTTTAAACCTTAATTTTCTACGTAAGACAGGTTGGGAGCTACTGTCTCAAATTTTAAAAGTAGATCAAGCCCAATGGGCACGAAAACTTTTATTTTCTCCCTTTATGAAGTGCGAGAGTCATTAAATTTCCCGATTCAATTTGATTTTAGGCAGCTTGAAAATTTCGACGGCTTCCCATACACAAAACGTTTCATCGGCCCCAACGAAAAAAATAAAGACACACGGATCATTATTTATGATGTAAAAAATATTCTTATTATGCTTTTGATGTCATCGTTAAAAGCTATTTATCTATAATTTTTTAGTGGCTAAAGTAGAAAAGGTGTAATAGACAAGAGAGCTATTTTCAAAAACATTTATGAAATATTCGTCAAAAATAAATGCATCTAATATAAATCTGTTATACCTACGTGCTCCATGTGAGTTTGTATGTAAAATTTGGTTGCATACTTATTGTGCAGAAATATCAAATAATGTATACTAATTAAGGCCACTATAATTCAGCAAGCATCATAAAATTGCTTACTGTAACTATGTTTAAAAACTAAAATATTATATTATAATTTTGTTACTATTGTTATAATTATAACTATATGTGGTGTAAAACCATTGACTTACAATTTTATGAAAAGTTCTTTTAATTTATGATAAATTTATTTTGTATTCCATGTTATATTTTTAATTAACATTAAAATTGAAACGCTGGCTTCGTAAGTGATTTTTAATTATTCGTTTTGCATACTTAACTTCTGTTTATTAGAGCTTTTTACTGAAAAAGCCTTCCGTTTATGGGCATTTTACGTGATCGGTGATAGTTTAAACCACATAACAAGAGAAATGAACACTGAAAACGCTATTAAACTAATTATAATACTAAAAAACCACTCACACAAACACTCTAGTGCTGTAGTGTTCACTTTAATCATTGATTTAAAATTTAAATTCGTTGCTACAAATAAATGTTAACGGGAGTAGATAATTTATGAGTCACAATTCTTAACCTGTATTTAAAGGTATGCGATTAATTAATGATTCACTAAAAAGAAAGATATAATATTAAAGTATAAAGTATGCATTGAAAATGAGAGTTTTTTTTATAAAAATCAACAGTTTATTTTGAGAAGACTACTAGACTTAGATCATTCAAAATACTGTCCATCGGCAGCTATGACTTTCTCCCATCATTCAGGTAGCATGCGGATTTCAGGCTGGAATTGAGTCTTGGTCATGTGAGGTAATCCAGTCATAGACCCATTTTTTGGTATCGTCATAAGAAGAAAATCGCCACTGAGCCAGGCTACGTGTCATCGATCAGAACAAATGGTAATCGGAAAGGGCAATGTCTTTTAGCAATATTTTAAAAATACTTTAACTCATCGTAATTAGATAAACGAAAGGCTCTATCGTAAGTTTCCATCTTTTTCTGACTAACATAAAGTAGTATAATAAATTGTCTAAGATTATTTTTTTCCAGAATATTTTTTTTCACATGTTACGTAAGAGTATTTGGTCAATATGACATTATCAGCTGGTTTTAGTTAGTCACAAATTACTTTAAATAAAGTGAATTATTTTACAACGGCTAGTCCAAAATGACGTCTCATATTTTTCATAAATATAAATATACGCTTACTATTTACTTATTATAAGGTTGAATATTTATTAACATCAAGGTTTTATTTTAAGTGAATATTTTAAGTAAAACAAAATTAATCTAAAATAATAATGCTTTAAGAATATTTCTTTTTATTTAACATTATTTTAAAACATTCATCTTTTTTCTACAATCATCAATTATGTCAATGCATGTTTTAGACGCTTTTGGGATTATTCTCATAGTAGAAATAAATAATATCTAGTATACCTAAGTAATTATATAAAATCTATAGATAATAATATAAAAAACGCAATTCTCTGAATGAATTTATGGTGTAATAACATAATAAAATTTAACGAAATATTTTCATTCACAACTTTGAGATCTTTTGAAAGTTAAACCGCCAAATAAAAGGAGTATTCTTTATTATGAGACTTTTTTTGAATGAACATAGTAGATATAGCGAGTTTTTTTTCTCACTGTAGGGAAAGTCTGCAAATTTTTGTTCTTTGTCTAACAGTCTGGATGTGAACGTTTTCTTACCCGCCGTATACATCAGCGTTGTCCGTCTACACATTTTTATGTGCCCCAGAGGCCAAGTTGCTTTTAAGTCTTGCTTTAACTGCCTGGAGTACCAAACTGTACAGCGATGGAAACTGATTTGAGTCCCTAAGTATTTCTCCATAATATATCTATACAAAATATAATCATGCGATAGTGCGATCATTTTTTTATTTTACTGATTTAGTTTTTATACTCCCCGCTTAAGCTAGCTAAATTTAATAAAAAAATCGGTAAAATGCTTTGTTTTATCTATATACGAATCTAGAATACAAATGCAGTGTTTTTGAAAGACACTGGAAATACTAGTTTGGAAAAAATATAATCAATTTAATGAAAACCAATATGTTTTCGTCAAATCTAACAAAATAATAAGTCATGAAGTTAAAAAGTTGCTTTGAGCATTTTTTACATATCGCTTAAACCCAATCATGCCACAGAGTTTAACTGTGGTGGAGTTACAATAAATGAAAAGTTTAATTCTTATCCAAAATTTTTTGATAAAACCGTGTAATAAAAGTAAATATTATTATACAGCTTAGACAAATTAGTTTTGTAATCGAATAAACACTTCATTTTAAAATTAATAATAACATTTTATTCGGTGAACAACGTTATTATTTTACGAAACAAAACTACGCTTAACGCCGCCATAAGATGTTTAAAAAAGTAATGTTTTATGATTCTAAATAAAACTGAAACACTTTAATTGCTTTACAGTATTAAGTACACGTACAATCATTGACTTTTTGTTCAATCTGAACCATTCAATCTTTAGAAAGTGGTCTCGTAGCGACTGGCCACAATGTGCGGTTTGGGTAATGTACGCAGATTGGTGTTTATTTGTGCAGCCGAAACGACTCTCCAGGTCCCTGGCTGGAGGAGCAGCCTCCAGAGGTGGCGGCGGACGATAAAGTCATTAAGCCGCCGTCGGAGCTGCTGAATTATATCGGAGGTAATGCTGTAGTCTGGGCGGAGGGAAACTCGAGGGATTCGCGGATTAATCTGAAAGACTTGTTTAGATGCTTAGGAGTGAAATTCTACTACGAGGCTTAATGCTAAACGGTTAGGGATTTAAAGTAGAAATTACTTATTTTAAAAACAAACATTAAAACCAGTTTATATGTATAAATCTTTTAATTCGTGATTCGAATTACGCATTGTAAAAGTCGGATAAAAGTTTTTGTTGTTGAAATGAAAAATTATCTAACCTTTCTTGTTTACCCCTTTTTCTCTTCTTCTTCCTTGACATCAAATTGACTTAAGCCAATACGTGTATTTGGCAACATTAAGTTGATAACAAGATAACATAAAGTCCTGTGAGGAACAGCTGGTCGGTCACATGGGCAGGATCTTAGATGTCCTGTAGTATGAAGGTCTCTGCAGTTGCACATCAGTCACTGTCCCTAGCAATCATTGTAAGTGAAGGTTCGATTCTAAACATGTTTAGTTATTCCGTGTCCACTAGTCAAAATTTTCTTCATTGAGATAACAAAATTCTCTAGCTTGAGACTCCCAGTCTCAGGGCTAGATGTGAGTGCAACTGTCGTACTCAGAAAGCTATATCTAGATGAAAAAATATTTTAACAATTCCTATTTTTTAGGGTATTTGGCTTTCTTCAGCCAATCTTTTTCCAGCAATAATAGCGATATCTTCAACACATCTTTCATGTCTATGTTTCGGCGTACGGTTCTTAGTCGCCGATCCATAACGTTTCTTCCTCAGCTGAAATTCTCTGACTGCTCTTGCATTGCTCACTTACTAATATTGTACATATGTGGATTCATACAATTAAAACATTACCTTATGTTTTTATCATTCACTTCAAGATCCATTACAAAGTTTGAGTATAAAATTCTATTTAATTTGCCTCAGCATAGAAAACTTTATGTAATATTAATCACAGAAATGAAAACTGCGGTTTCGCACTAACCAATAATTATATCTGTACAAACGCTAAAATAGACGACGTCCTCGTTGAGTGCGAAATCGCCGTTTTCCATTTTGTGATTAATATTACAAAGTTTTCAATGTGATCCATTTCGAAAGAATAGAGTTTATCTTTCGATTATTTTTAATTGCTATCAATCAGAATCATACAATAACAATAAATTTCATAACTCGCGTTGTTAATTTAAGAATTAAAATAATTACATTTACATACTACATTTACGCAGTAAAATTACGTGTAAATGATCTAACAATCTGAAATTATCACCAGCAAACATTACGGCGCTAATTATTTTTGTATTAAAAGTTTGCCACGGCAGATTAAGTATGAATTACATTTCTAGTTACGTAAAAGGTGCCGAGCGGCCGGCTAAATCATAAACCAATTAGCCCACAAAGGAATGCTCACACGCCAGGACTGGGCGCTATCAGCTACTTGGTGTGAGGAGGTAATTTGGCAATTAGCGACGTCTGCTCCTGACCCGCCCACCGGGGACCCACAGATTAAGGAACTCTGGGCGACCGGAATAATAACAGATGTTGAAAAGGTACATATATTATTTCTGTAAAAATATTTTTCTAATCGACTTGTTCTTCATAGTATCAATCCCATGGATTGGTTTGCAGCAACAAAATCTTGCATCTCCATCTCCACTTCTCTCAATCCTCTGCAGTCCTCTTAAGCTCAGCATAAGAGCTACAACTCATGTCCTCGAACACATGCTGCAAATACTCTCGTCTACTGCACCTTCTACAGTTTATTTCCTCAAACATCCCTTCCACAATATCGTGAAGAACACCATCGTGGCGCATGATGTGACCAATCCATCAGGCTTGCCTCCCTGATATGGTTCTTACTAGGTGCCTGTTCTCCTTGATTATGCTGAGAACCTTTTTATTCCAATAAACTTAAGAAACCAATAAATATTTTAATTATAGATACGAATGTATTCGATAATTGTTTTTTCCTATAAAATTGTGGCTTATGAATTCAGCCGTGTATGGATCTTTTTTAGTGTGGTGGTGAAAATGTCGGATATAAGAGAAGTAAAAATTCGTTACTCACAGCTTAACTCAAAAGCACAATTTCAATTCTGTATTGAAATTGTTTATTCCTATGTTTTGTTTGATAAAGCAAATGTAGAATAGAATAGAGTACTAAACATTCCATGTCTTGAGAGTCTAATCTATTGGACTAATGACCGATCTTATGCAAATGGTATAGGAAGATTGATAGTATATATTATATAAGCTCTAACGCACAAATAACACGAAAGTCAAAAATAAATCTTTTATTTTGTAAGTATTTTAAGATAATGTTAGTTAACACATTCACACATCTGTGTATTCGTCACCCATATATTTAATCGCGTGTCTTCGATACAAATAAATGCACGAGTAACATAAGATGCATCTGACTTACATGTGAGTGCGCGGGCCAGCTGATTCTGGCGCCGTGACGTCACTTCCGGCGTCGCGGCGCCCTCGTCGCTGACATTTGACACCGCACAGTGTTTAGACATACCGACGCTGCTGGGACATGTGCATTGAAATGCTAAACTCGCACCGCAGTGTGTCACATCGTGTGTCAGTAGGTTAAATATGGATGATGCAATAGAAGTATTATTATGTAGATGTACGAGTGTATATTCGTACATGTTGATAATAATGGGTCAACTCAATAGAATCCACGGCATTCAGGTAACTCTTATTTATTTCAAATTCAAGAGATTACAAGAATTAACTTTAAACTAAGGTGTGCATTAATGAAATGCCTTTGAGCCTTTTTTACGGACAGGAAGAACGGGCCAAGAGAATAACTCAAGTCCCGATATTTATCTAGTGAAGTTGGCGTTACACTAGAAAATATCTGAAGAAAAAACGTACGAAAACAATTTACTACAGCTGAACCAAAAACGAAGATACTCGTGTAACAAAAGAATTCAAATTTTATTCGAAGTTTTAATTATCTATTAATTACTTTAAAAAACTATATACGTCTTACGTTCATTGTCTCTTCTTTTAAATACATTAATTTCGATATGATGTTTTTTTTTTGTATGTTTATATTTTATATAGTATTTAGTATATATATATATTTGAGATACCCCTCTCTACGGGGAAAACGACTTCATGTCGCCAGGATAATTATCGGATCACGTGGTGGAAGTATGAAGAGCAGATTAACAACACACATACTTTGAAGGACATTGACATATATTTTCGATAAAGTCTTGGTTTCCCCGATCGACAGTAACATGGCGCTTCTTACGTCTCGATCTATCAAGACTTAACTCACCACTGAGCGCGCTCGTGATGGGCTGTCGCCCAGAGCCGCGAGTGGTGATCTACGTAACTAGTCCTTCTAACGGCATTAAAAAATGACGACACATACATGTACGACAAGCGAACAGAAATAAGAGACGAAAGATTGTATATCAATGTTTTCGGTACCAGTCAGCATCATGCTGATATAAATACTATATATTGTATTTGTGTAAACGATATATACTCGCTTACACAAACATACATACATGAAGCACGAATTTTTATTTTAAAATATTTTTTATTAAATTATCGTAATACTCGTATGGATAACCAATCTATATTTTTTTCTATAGACAATGAGCAATAAAAATAAATTTAATATCTGTAAGTTTTTCAGAAAATATGATAATGGTAAGTGCGCCATAGAAATAATTCTGAATTGTCTACATCAGATATTTCCACAATAATAATCGCGGTGGAAGTCCACAGTTCCCGCTCGGCTAAGTGCCCCTATCGAGTTCTGTGGAACTGTCGGCTTTCGGTGAGCAGAACCTTTCAAGACACACATTTCCACATCCGGTAGGAATCATTGCAGCTACACTCCACACCGAACCGCTCAAATCTATTAAAAATAACTGGATCATGGCTGGATTGAGATCGCGTATGTATGTGAAAGCAAAAATGTTTTCGCAATTTTTATTTGCTGAAGCATCTAATAATGAGTCTCGGGTAATGTCATTCAGCGAATAGAGAGCTTCATATCTAAGAAGAGGATTCCGGAGAGATTCCAAACACTTTTAATAAAAAGTAAGTAGTTCACTCCTTACTGAATAAATGTATTAATAATCTTGCCTCTGAAAGCAAAGACTTAAGTTGGGATAATTTACATGTACAAATTGTCAATGCGATAAGCATTAAATTGAATGTGAATATGGAATAAAAATACATATATCAATTGAAATTTATGCAATTAGTGTATCTTTGGAAGAAATAAATACGATAATAGCTTAAAGATTTTAAAAATATTTTGTTTTTCGTTAGCGTAGCTCACACCTGGTGGGCAATGCGAGGGGGAAATCCATTACGTACGGCTGTCAAGCCAAAACTGAGCTCCGCAGGAAGATTGCTAGGAAAGGGATTTGGAGTGAGGGAACCAAGGTACACTACAGAATCACGGGATCAACCTAACAGCGCTTTTCAGGACTGGAGCGCTGGGAAACTTATTTTACTGATCACCCTCGTATCAATCCGATGGATTGGCTTGCAGCAACAAAATCTTGCATCTCGATCTCAACTCTTCTCGATCTCAACTCTTCTCGATCTCAACTCTTCTCGATCTTCTGCAACCCTCGCTCAGCATTGTGTGATCAGGCCATAAAAAACATTTTCTATAGTGAATATTTTATGCATTAAGACCAAAATATAATTAAAAATAAGTCTACATTAAAAATAACTTCATTTTAACTGAATTAAATTATAATTTTGTGAATAATTATTGAGCTTAGATAATTTAAAACACGATTTTTTATTTAACTAAAAATGTATGTTGAAATTGAACGGAAAATCATATAACATAATGTGTACAATGTACATATAAGTTAATACCTAAACGATAAAATTCAAGTACAGATATCAGGAGCTGTAATATTTTACTGACATTACAGGAAACTAATAAAATCGTACGAAACATCACTTGCAATAAAAATGATTTGTATCGCCCTCCCGTATCAATAAAATACGCAAGGACATCTAAATAAAAAT
The DNA here is from genome assembly GCA_022606575.1 of Glossosoma conforme. NCBI lineage: Eukaryota > Metazoa > Arthropoda > Insecta > Trichoptera > Glossosomatidae > Glossosoma > Glossosoma conforme. The sequence continues at coordinate 1,709,872 of JAGTXR010000021.1, read as the reverse complement.
CGATGACACTCCAACGCGGTATTCCACGCCGTATCCAATAGTTAACTTTTGTGTTTCAAAAGAGCAACTTTTTGTGCAAAGTTGCCAATATTTTGTATACTAAATTTTCAGCTCGCGTGAGCTTACAGCTGAAGGCAGAATTTCGTGTGAGTTTTCAATATTTTCAAGTTGCTTTTTTTTAACGCTTGTATGAAAGCGCTTACGGAAAACTTTCTTCAAAAAGAATGCACTGAATGTTTGCTGCATTTTAAATTATGCACTTGAATTAACTTGTACGCATCGGTACCCGATACATGCCGTGAAAAATTCCCTTACCGTTGACATCAGTAGCCGTGATATATAGTTTTGATACTCTCTTAGAATAGTTTTTTATGCATCATCTGATAGCCAAATGATACAAAAACAAATGTGATACATGAAAATTGACCAGATAAGTACATTTATGCTTCAAATACTAGTTTTAAAATTGACAATATAATTTGTATTCCACCGAGCCGTAATGAAAGGGTAAATACTTATTATTGTTATTTTTGATGGTATTGTAATATGCCATTTTGACAAAATACTCTCTTGTGCAAAGTGAGACGATTTTTTAATGTTTTTTTTGTGGAATCATTTTAATGCTATTAATAAAACAGTTTTCTAGTAAGAATTCTGTTTCTTTTTTTGTAATTTGTGAACTATTCGCAAATGCTCTAATAATAAAAGAAAACTTTAATTACGTTAACGTTTTAACAGCCACCCATAAAAAAGTAAGCTTTAAATAACCTAAATAAGAGGTTATTTAATCATAGTCAGACAACGTTCCCCAGTATGTGTCTTTATGTCTGTAACATCAAATATATTCAGTCCAATATTTGGCACCATCAATAGCTCTTTTTTTGTCCAACATGAAGTCCCGGAAGTAGCAGATAGTCGGGTATGTAGAACAGGATCTCAGATGTGGTTCAATCCATATATATTGATGGAAAGATTGCTAAATTTCGATATAGAAATATATATTTTGATAAGGTCTCCTAAATCGCGCAAAACTGATTGTTCCTGTAGCCGCATTCTTTATTCTAGTTTAAGTTCTCTCACGTTATTAAGACTCCTTACAATTGAATGATTTCCATGTTTGCCATTCAAAAAAATATTTTGCTTTATTTTGCGCTTATGAAATCTTCAAAGGCTGGACTATTTCAGATGGAGAGGTTTTATAAATCTCAGAAGCTGTTTTGTGACTTCACTTAGAATATTGTGATTTATTTATTCCTACCGAAAAACGAACAATTAAGAGCAACACGACCACCAAGGAGAAAGTACGAGTACTATTAATGAGATTTTTTTTTACTTTACTTGTGAACAGCAATGTACACAAAGCGAGATTGCTCTCACTTGAAGTGGTAAAGTGCTTTTCATGCAAAGTGTGGTTACGTCTTCTTTAATGGCCCAACGAAGTATCACCGGCCGTATCTAAGAATGTTGTTTTCCTCTTGCGGCAAAAATATGAGGAAAGTAAAGTCGCTTTTTCTTTGACAAAAGGGATTATTTACGGGTTTTGTTGTTGGGCAAGACTCTCACAATGTACGGCTCTACATTATAATGAATACAAAAACCAGAATGGCAGATAACAAATCCCCCATTTTAAGTGGAGGTTTAATGTCTTCCTGTGAACGTAAGAGGCTATTAAGTGTAATTTGCTTACTTTCTACAAATATAACTGTAAGGAAACAACATAATTATTAATACACTCGTGATCACCAAACAACATTAAAAGGGAATATTCTTAATGTTTATCCTTTGCTATCTTAATGTACAAAAAAGAATTGTGAGTTTTTAAGTAATCGTTAATCTTGGAAACTACAAAAACTGTCGAAACCAAATTCACACTACATGTTCTGTTATTACTTCCATAGAGTTTTTTCATGACTGTTCAGTCATTAAAAAAATACAGATTACAAACTACGTATCGAGAGCTCATTTAACGTACGTAAAATGTAACTCTTGGAATCAATCGATTCGCAGGTAGAATTGGCGTCTAGAGAACTAAAAAATACTATTAAAGCACCTAATCATTCTAAGCATTCGAACGTCTGATCTCCAACACATAGTTCAAAGATTTCCAGTGGTTCATTAACCCTTTGTCATCGCCCATATCATGGATACTGGCTCTAACAAATTATCTCCATTGATCTTTTCTGCATAAATTCATCCCGTGGAACCATTTTCTAGCAAAGTTATACGTTTAATATATGAGTACATAATTATAAAAGTGGTGTAAGTCATTTTTCATACGTCCTGAAATATTATGGTTTGTGTCTTGATATTGGCTGAAAACTGATGCAAGTGATTACTTCATGTTGCATAAAATGCTTTACAAGATTTAAAAAAATTATGTTATATAATATGTATAAAGATTATATTAATTCACAACAATGTGAAATGAAATAAATTAATAATATCTAATTTTTTCAATTTCTTAACTAACACAACTTTCATTATTATGGGCAACCGAGTATATATGTTTCTCCGGTCTTCTATGTGTGTTTATATGTAAAAAGTCCTTTGTTCAACATAAAATTAGGTGAAACAATACTGCTAATGGGAAGGTCTTTATTTAATCGAGGCACGAAACTAATTAAAGTAATACGAGCATCTACTAATGAAGAGACCTACGTTTTTATCTGAAATTTCAATTGCTTTGTAACTATAAGTGTGACTTTTAGAAACGTTGGATGCTTCCACACTTAATGATAACAATAAACGATACCAATATCATAAACTCTCAAAATATCGATGAACCAAAACGCCGTTAATATTTATTAAGCCAATACAAATTGACGTAAATATGTATTTTTTATGATAACCATCAAATTCTGCAAAATGTACCGTAGGGCATGTCTTGTTTGAAGACAGCTTATTTTATAATGTTTTAAGTCCCGGTTTATAGTTATAGTAAAGTAATCATTCATCTTATTATTCTTCTTTCACATTAACCTGAAGCAGAAATTACCTGCACACAGTTCTATAATATTTGCCCCGCCCCTTTGTTTCCATAATTCTTGATCTGCCCAAAGTAATCGAAAACCGGATCTCCACCGAGTACATATTAAGCATATGTTTTAATTGGGCTTGAAGAGGTCATATATTTGGACGTTTATTGATAAGAATTTAAATATAATAAAATATAAGAAACTTAGTTGCTTTAAGTGCCTGGGTCTTAAAGAGAGAAACGATCTTATACGGACTAAGAATACTAAAATATATGTACGGTGTTCTTAGGCGTTAATCTACAATTTCTAAAAATGATTCGCGTAAAATGATATCCGCGATTAACTTAGGTGGTCCGGCGAGATCTGGTGTCTGAACACGATCATTTGACGTACTGGTATTTGACCTGTTAAAATATATTTAGTAAAACTGTTTTATTTATCATACATAAAATAATAGGTAGGAGACTATAGTGTATACATGTATTGATAATAATATGTTAACATCCCCTTTACTAAGGAAAGAAACGACTTCACATCACCGGGGTAGTTATCGGATCGCGTGGTAGCAGAATAAAAAGCAGATGTACAACACACTTTTTCAAAAGCACATATGTTTTTACGATAAACTTGACAAACCTCGGCTCTGGCGGAGTTACATTCATTCAAGCACCAGGACGACCACAACTCGGCACACAACTGAGCTGGGCACAGGGCGCCCGTGGTCGGTGACACCCAACGCAGCAAGTGGCGATCAATAGAACTAGTACTCCTAACGGCCTGTCAAATAATTACAAAATGACAATACATGCGTGTCCGACTGGCGAAAAATTATAAGAGACAGAAGATCACATATCGAGGTTTTCGGCACCAGCCTGCAAAGGCTATATCATGCTGATATCAATGAATATGATTATTTTTAGATATTCGTCATACTTATTATGATGCTGAATTATGAGTGTAATTTATATTATACGTATATAAGAATAAATTATGAGTATTTATTTATTTATGATGCCATCAAAAACATCATAAAAAGGTTCAAAAAGTCAACGAACTGTGTGCGCAGTTAAGCTTTAATAAGCCAATATAAGTTGTCAATTTTTCATTTCGGACGTTAAATTCTGCAAAAAGTAAAAATACGCTTCTTAAAATAAATGTCTCGCAAAGAAGAAAATACAGAGAAATATGCAAATTTCATTTGAAATGGAAAAATATATTTTTTAAGCGAAGTGTGTCTTAGTGATTTAAGGGAAAGCACTCCGCAGATCATAAAAACACGAAAACTTTGAATTTTAAAGGTTTAACTACCTATTTCTGAGTGAGATATATTTTTTATTAATCATAAAATTAATTTTGTCTTTATTGTAAAAATTAAAAAAAAAAGCATTTATATTGTAAACAACTAAAAGTAATTTAGATAGTAATCTATTTATAAAAAAATGTTTTGATATAATTTCATGATTTGAATGATAATATGTTTGGACTGAAGCAACAGTATTGAAAATAATTTTATTTTTATGTTAACACATACAGGAAAATACCAACAGATGGTGATAGTGATGCTAAAGTCTCATCTGTGGATTCTATGACGCTTACCATTTTACATATGGTTAAGCTCTGCATGTGGAGTGTTGATCCGCCAATGTCATAGACTACAGCCCGAGTTTCACGCATCATCTTTATTATTACAGGAATTTACTATAAATGGGTGGTCTTCACGGGACGACTTTCGTCTACCATCAATTTTTATTAATAGGCTATGACTGGCATTTTGCGGGTGAGGGATCAAATTCACACCAACCGGGGGTATTTTAGAGCTCAGAAATCGATTAATTTTTTTTTTAATTCTCCGTCGGGGATCGAACCCACGACCTGTGGCTTGCAAAGCAAACGCTTTGACCCTTGAGCTATATCTGCCGGCAAATAATATTATAATTATATAAATAATTATAATAAAAATAGAATTATAAATTTTATACACGTTATTTGAAAATACATTCGTAGTAAAGATTATGAATTTTCAGTTATACTTATGAATCGTGTGTTATTGTTATAACCGTTGACATAAGACATTTAGTAGAAATATTTTATGTACGTTAACTGAAAAACAGGTACCAAATAAGAACATCAATCAAAGTTATCTTTCTAAGCTCGGGAGCTTATGATCTTAGATTAAAACGTAATAAATGCTTTCAGTGGAACTTTGCCGTAAGTCTCTTAACTTGATGGTTACAGTTTATCGTGCAGATATATTCGTAATAAGGATATATGAAGATACATTATGTACTGCAAGAATTAAATATTTTCGTGAATAAAAATGTTTCCCATATGGTTGTGTACTTTCACCGGAAAACCCTCTTAAGAACCTCTCCGGGGCCAATGAGGCCTGAAAAGCTGATCTGAGACTCTCCCATTACCCATCCCAAAGTCTCAATTCACCAATTTAGCAAGCAGAGTGGCTGTCTTACATATAAACTAAAATAATACATAGGACGAAGAAAAAAGCTCAATTAATACGTTCATGATGCGACAAAAATGCGCATTTTTTCATGCAATTGTAAATTATTAAGTGAGTATAATTAGCAATTAAATATACATATACTATACATAAAAATCCTTAAACGAGTCAATTCATTCATAAAAAATATCGGCGGGAGCGGGATGCGAACCGCGGACCTTTGGAACCAACCAACCATTTTTGCCCAGGTAATTATACCGCTCGGCCACCGGCCAATTTCTTCCACCTGAGATGACTCGTCTCTGATCTTCTATATGAGTTATCATCGTATGATAGATGTCGCTATAGTATATATTCAAAGTATGTATATTTTTATTTTTATTATTCAATCATAATGCATTTATTCACAAGCTTAATATTATAATTTCCGGCATTCTATTTATTTTTAGTAAGTACCACTCGGGTCTCGAACCGAAACTATAGATCGAATGGATGAGAATAACTTCTTGTAAGTACGACGCGCACGTTGCAATTAGTTATTTACCTGTGTTACTGATGAATAATTTACCTTCTTGATATTGTCTCAAGGTGACATTTTCACATGGATATTTTTTAAAATTATTTATTAGAATATTATTTTATTATTTCAATATTCTAATCTACTTTTATAGATCATTGACTATATTACAATATTATAAGCAATTAAATATACATATACTATACATAAAAATTCTTAAACGAGTCAATTCATTCAGAAAAAATACGGGAGTGGGATGCCGGTGGCCGGTGGCCGGTGGCCGGTGGCCGGTGGCCGGTGGCCGGTGGCCGGTGGCCGGTGGCTGGTGGCTGGTGGCCGGTGGCCGGTGGCCGGTGGCCGGTGGCCGGTGGCCGGTGGCGCCGGTGGCCGGTGGCCGGTGGCCGGTGGCCGGTGGCCGGTGGCCGGTGGCCGGTGGCCGGTGGCCGGTGGCCGGTGGCCGGTGGCCGGTGGCCGGTGGCCGGTGGCCGGTGGCTGTGCCGGTGGCCGGTGGCCGGTGGCCGGTGGCCGGTGGCCGGTGGCCGGTGGCCGGTGGCCGGTGGCCGGTGGCCGGTGGCGCCGGTGGCCGGTGGCCGGTGGCCGGTGGCCGGTAGTCTAGCACCAATTTTAACTAAATTGGCTATGACTGGCATTTTACGGGTGAGGGATCAGATGGTGAAGATGATTTTTTCTTTGAAATTATATTCGTATCAGTTATTGTTCATTCATTAAATAGTGGATGTAGTTTATTTTTACAATCTTAAATCAATAATAAATCACTGATATTCATCATCATCAGCCTGTATCCGTCCACTGTTGAACGTAGGCCTCCCGCATGAGTCTCCATCCTCTTCAATCCTCCGCCTTCCGCATCCAGGTCACTCCCGCTATTCTTCTTATATCGTCAGTCCATCTTGTAGGGGATCGGCCAATGCTTCGTTTGCCATTCAATACGACATTCCAATATGACCTGCCCATTGCCACTTGAGTATTCGTTGGGTAGCATCCACTACTTGAGTTCTTCTGCGTATTTCCTCGTTTCGGATTCTAACACTCAGCATGGATCTCCAAAAATCATAAGTTAATTAATTGATTGATGTTTTTTAAATGGATATATGCCCTGTCGATTTCTTTTGAGAAGATAGCTGAGAATAAAGGTGCTTGTCGAGCATGTAATTGCATGTTGATTTCCAGGAGAAGGTTAAAATAAAAATGAATTTTCATAATTTGATAAGCTCCAGGTTGATTCCTATATTTTTAAGTTGAAAAAGTAAAAAGTAGCAGTTGTTTCGCGATATTCAGATATTCATAGTGGTTTCATTTACTAAATCGTTAGATTTTTTTGTGAATGAAGCCTGGATGCCGGGTTATAGGCTTATAACGCTGGCAGATCAACAACAGTACTCATATAACACTTTGTTTTATAATATATAATGATATCAGCTTGATATAGCTCCTTCAGGCTGAGACCGTAAAGCCTCGAAAAACGATCTTTTGTCTCTTATTTTTGTTTGATCGCCTGACATGCACAACTAATAATGTGAGTTTTAATTGTACAACGTTGCACGGCGTTTGCATGCGCCATTTTATTTGTTATTACAGTTGCTCCGTTTCATGTTGATGCAACTGTCATCTTTAATTTACTTTTTTGCCGCAACTGTCTTGGGGCGCTAGTGTCAGAGTGCTCCGCAGTTGTCAGTTGACTTTTCGACCGCTATGGTAAATGCCATATCGATCGGACATGTAAGTGTCTGTAATAAAATAAACGAGAATCGAGCTTCGAAAACAAGTTCTATGAATTGTTAACCTGCTCCTGCATCCTGTCATCCATTAACTCGATACCCAATTCTGAGAGTAGGATATAAATTATAACTTTTATTTTTTTAATATATAAAGATGATTCATTACAAACAATGCGCTCCTGTTTTTTTTGTGGAGTAGATAAGTAATCTGTAAGATTATAGATTTAGTAAAATAAATTAAAAAAACTAATTTTATTAACCTACATTGTAATACGTGTATTCAAACTGGATGTTTGTGACATAATTAAACCGTCGAATGGTTTTGTCATTTGATTCCAGTGACTGGTGAAGTGTGGTCCGGGGAAATTTGCATTTTCCGACCAGCGTAGTCCACAACACCAGGACTGTCGATCTGCCCGCGTGCTCGCAGTCTCACGGTACCTACAGACTTACAGAACTTCAGCTAAATTGCCACTAGGGCTTGCAATACAAGGCAAGTTTGTCAACACTGGCATTTCAGCGTTTTGTATTGAAAATCGGTATTGTAAATTTCAAAACTGGTTCTATGAAAAACGAAATGGCAATTTATTATTATACTTCACTATAAACTTCAGAAAATAGCTTGAATTTATTATAAACCATAATAGAGTCATCATAATCAGCCTGTATCCGTCCACTGTTGAACGTAAGCCTCTCGCATGAGTGTCCATCCTCTTCGATTCTCTGCCTTCCGCATCCATAGCCGAATGTAATATAAATATACAATTTTCAATGAGGATAAAATATTTTTGTAATAACCTCAGATTGTTTATTCAATATAATTTAAAATGCAATATGTATTAGATTTTCCGGCGGGTATAGCTCAATGGTCAAAGCATTTGATTTGCAAGCCAAAAGTCGTGGGTTGAATCACCGACGGAGATTAAAAAAAGGTTTTGTAATCGATTTCTGAGCTCTAAAATATCCTCGGTTAGTGTGTGATCCCTCACTCGTAAAATTCCAGTCATAGTCTATTTATTAAAATTGGTGGTACATGAAAGTCATCCCTTGAAGACGACCCATTCATAGTAAATTCATGTAATAATAAGGATGAAGCGTGAATCTTGGGCTGTAGTCTATGACGTTGGCGGATCAACACTCCACATGCAGCGCTTAACCATATGCACCATGAATTCCACAGATGAGACTTCAGAATTACTACCACCATCTGTCGGTATTCTTCTGTATGTGTTTATATAAAAAAGATAAAAATATTATAAACAGAAAAAGTATATATATTTTTATTTGTTACGTAGCAATGTTGTTGAAAAATTATTTGAAAAAACATAGATTACTAACTAATTAATAATAGAAAGTGAAAAATATATATGAAGTGTAATCAAAAACAAATTAAGCTAATAAATATTGTAGTATATTATTATTATGGTGGCGGATTTAAGAATTTTAATGTGAATTTTAAGATCGCAATTATATATGACACAATTAAAAACATATTTTTTGCGCATTCACTTATGTTTAAATACAGAAATACCGAAATATTGTATTTTTAGAACCCGTACGTATAATTAAATATCATGATCAAGATTTTGGTAATATCGGTATTTCAACCCCTAATTGGAACTGATGCAACTGTGACGCAGCGAAATTCACGAGATAATTTTCCATTTCCATCGTCAATATAACTGAAATAGATATTCCTTGATAAACAAGTATTACATTCGTTACTGAATGAATGATATTCATTTCATCAATTATGCAAAACCCTTAAAAATTGATAACATATGCTTATAGTACGTAATCAATACAGAATCAAAATTAAATATTGTTAATTTATTAATTTTTTAATTAAAATTAATTCTAAAATTATAAATATAGTACATAGCACTTTTCTCATTCAGACTTTGGAAGCGGACCAAAAAATCAATGGCCTATTGCTTACTGCATATCGTTGGTATGTTAAGTAGTCCCTTAAGACCAAGTAATCTAGGTCTCGGAAGTGTCAGGCTAATTATCCAATGTCCGTCGGAAGAACAAAACATTCTGCTGGTGCCCTTCTGTGTGTTTATAAAAATTAAATTTATCCAAGAATTTATCAATAACTACTATGTTGAATGGTCTTGAAGTAACTGCTTATTACTTGGAGTGTATGGTACATATCTAGATCAATTGCTTCTTAGCCGATTTATAATTGTAATGAGCTTTCGCAATCGGTAGTATGTTAATTACTGCTTAAATTTCTTATCCTGAGTTGCAGTAGCTTCAATCATTTTTTTTATGTAAGCACATATAGGAGAATACCAGCAGATGGTAATAGTAATTCTGAAGTGTCATCTTTGGAATTCTATGACGCTTATCATGGTGCATATGACTAAGCGCTGCCTGTGGAGTGTTGATCCGCCAACGTCATAGACTACAGCCCGCGATTCACGCATCAACATTTATTATTACAGGAATTTACTATGAATGGGTGGTCTTCACGGGACGACTTTTGTCTACCACCAATTTTAATTAATAGGCTATGACTGGCATTTTACGGGTAAGGGATCAAATTCACACCAACCGGGGGTAATTTTAGAGCTCAGAAATCGTTTTTTTTTTTAAATCTTCGTCGTGGATCGAATCCACGACGTTTGGCTTTCAAAGCAAATGCTTTGACCATTGAGCTTTAACTGCTGGCAAAGCAATATTATATTATGTCACATAAGGATTGATGGCTTGCAAAGGAAAGACTAAAAATCAAGGAAATGCAAATCTAAGATATTCATTTTTGATTTTCATTTACTCAACGTGATCCATTTTAAAAATATAGAAAAAAATGTATATTTAACATTTGAACATAATTTCAAAGGGAATTCTTAAAATAAAATAACAAATTATATTTTGATTAATATTTCCATGAAAAATTGTGACAGCAAACTAATGCGAAGGGCGCTTCAAGAACCAAAATAAAAATCATGTAAGCGCGTATCAAAAAAACATCTCACAATAATTATTCACGACACGAAAACATAAATTACGCGAAATCAGCACGCTGGAGCTTTTTTCTGTAACATGTCGACACTCCGACATCTTGACATTGACAAAATGTAGTGAATAATTCACGCACTTAGAGAATAATCTCAAATTTCCGCATTTTTAGAGTGGCTGAGTGGTAATGTCAACTTTGAAGTTGCCATTTTGCTAATGCCGCACCGCTGACAACTTCAGACCAATCAATCCTTCCCCCCTCCTTTGCACACACGCTTCTTCACACCATATCCCCGACCCCTTATATACATTTTCTTTTCATATCACTTAGATTTTTTCTCATACTTTGCAATGTCAGTATAACTGAAGTGTTATTGATCCATTGATGTGACAGTGGAACCAACGAATCTCAATTTCAAAACAAATGAAACGCACTTTTTTATGCTAGAGAACATAATCGGTCGAGACAAGTGCAGTCTATGACGTTCAGTTAGAGTGGAAGCTGCAAACAGGAAATATATGTTGTGTTTGTGTATGGGTTGGGGTAATTGAAATTGTATAATTCTACAATTGATCAAGCTGAGCAAAAGGATTGAAGGATAAAAGGCCGCAATACGCCGAAAGATATGACAAGGTTATTCTTCAACATGACAACGGACGACCACATGTTGTAAATGTTGTAAAAAAACTATCTGGAGAACCTCGAATGGGAAGTCCTACCCCACCCGCCGTATTCACCAGCTCCCTTCGATTACCATTTGTTCCGGTCGATGACACATGGCCTGGCTGAGCAGCGATTTTATTCTTATGACGATACCAAACAATGGGTCGATGACTGGATTGCTTCAAAAGACCAAGACTTTTTCCAGCGTGGAATCCGCATGCTACCTGAAAGATGGGAGAAGGTCGTAACTGCCGATGGACAGTATTTTGAATATATAATATAATCGTGTCGGATGTTTTCGTAGGAGACCTCCATATATTCCACCCCTGGTTTTGTCTAGGGGCTAGGTCTTCTTTCGGGGCAATCCAAGTATTTCCCTCAGTTGCGCTTCTCCACATGTTCAGCCGCAGGGTGGCCTCAGGTTTCACCAGTTCCGTTGTCGACTGTAGGAAACTTTTGATATACAATTAAAGTTGTACCTATTATAATTTCAATAAAAGTTTTATACAAGGTACTAATTCAATATGTCTTATCATTCATTTGACCGATCTCCTTGGTGACTCCTAGCATATCCCAAAAATATATATATTTAACAAGCAGCAGATTATTCATAACAAAAGTTAGATGCATACATTAACAACTATCACTTTTAAAATAATACAGGTGACACAATACACTGTTGACATATAATTAAATCAACTATAATTTACTCTCAATATAAATACGGCTCAGGTAATAGTATTACGCCTTTGTTAGCTAACGTGGAAACGCATGAGAGAGAAATTTAATACTGTGGGTAAATATTGTTCCTCAGCTTGCTTGCATTGCGCCAACATAGCGCCATTATAACTTGCTATTCATGCCAGTTAATATGGCGTCAATCAATATATGATGAATAGTTCGGTATTAGTTTATAGAAATAATTAATTTCGGACAATTCATAAACATACAAATCTATATTAAATTCCTCTCATCTATAAATCGGAGAAAAAATAAACGGTAGAGTGAGATTCTACCCACGAACTTTAGCAACCATGTTCATTTCATAACCCAGCGTCTATAGTTTATGAAGTAATCTTAAATTCAATTGTAAGAATAAAAATAGAAATAACTGAGTAAAAAGAATCACAGACTGCCTTAAAATATAAATATACGACCTTAAAGAGACTTTTTAATTTTTTTATGTAATCGCATGCAGGAGAGCACAGCCGGTCAAGTTCAGTGCACTCTATGACGCTCAGCCAGGGAGGCTGGACACTGCATGCAGGAAACGTGTGTTGTGTTCGTGTTTGTGTGTGGGTTGGGGAGATTGCAAGTGTATATTTATCAGTTTCTTGAAGAGATCAAGATTGTAGGAAGAAGGAAACACAGACGCTGGAAGAGCATTCCAAAGCTTACCGGTGGCATTAAGGAAGAATCTTTGGAAACTGACACTTTTTGATCGACACACGTAAGCCGTGTATGGATGTTCGGCAAGTGTAGGACGAGTTGTTCGATTGTGGGTGGGTGCAGGAGGAATTAGTTTTTTAAGTTTTGAAGAGCAGCGACCGTGGTAATAACGGTAGAATAGACTAAGTGAATCAATATTACGCCTGTGTTCCATTGATTGCAGGTTAGACGTAAGAGTGTCATTGTTTATCAAACGAATTGCTCTTCTTTGAACTGAGTCAATTAAACTGTCAAAATAATATTAAAATATATATGATATATAATGCGACTAACATAATAAATCAAAAGTTTTTGATTATTTCAACAAAAACTTGTCATTTGCTTAACAGGCTGAGTATAATAATGGAAAATTATTCTTTAAAATAAGTTTTAGCTTTTCAAGGCTGTAGAAGTTGTGGGAATGTTGGAAAGTTGGAATTCGGAAAACCGCAAACCGAATTTGTTAAGTTGGAAATAATCGCGTTTCGCATTTAAAGTTATTAATCGCATCCAAATATGTTTACAAGCTAACTGCAATTTTAAGGCGTTAACAATATTAATATAGATTTAAAACAACGAGTATTCAATAGTCAAATATATATATTTAAACTAAAAATGAAAATTGGATGTACAAGTAATAAGTGATAACCTGTGAAAACTACAAGAAATTAAGTAATATCAAATCATATTTTAACTTATCTTCGTTTTACCATAATACTGAGGGATATAGTTTAGAAGTAAAGGGTTTGTCTATCATACAACTAAGTCATTGATTTGATTCTCGTGAAATTCAAAATGTATATATTTTCTAAACTAAATATGAAATTGTCATGTTTACAACTGTACAAAAAAAACTATAAATAACTCGATTGTTGTGAAGGTGATTCATAACTTAAAAGATACTCCGCGAAATTAATTAACTTTAAGTATAAATTAATATGTTTCCGAGGAGAAATACTTTTTTATGTTCTTATTTCAATATATTTATTATTAAATATACAACCGCAGCAATTAATATTTATTTCAGACATGAATATAAAAATATTTAGAATTTATCCCACAATATATTTATAGACGACATGTTTCGGCCACATCAAGTGGCCATTTTCAAGTCAATAAGTACATTGAGTGTTGGCTCTATATAAAGCAAAGAGTGAGTGAGAAGGTGGATATGAATTGTGTGATGGATATATGTGTTTTGGAAATCAATAATGTATAAGGGAATTCATTGATGAAAATATTATATATCTAAATATTCTTTTATTTATATCTGATTTTATGGAATTCGAACAAGAATTATCGAAAAAATCGAAATAATTAATATAATTGAATATGGGATGATCTGTATAACTTTTTAATTATTAATAAAATGGAATATTTTAAAATAACAATAGTATCAGTGATATAAATTTAGTTTTATTTTAATAAATTAGAGTAATTTTTTCCACTACTAATTCATGAAACACCGTTTTCATTTTAAATATTTTAAGAAATGACACTCTGCTATAAAATAAGTTGATAAGGAATCAAAAGTAATTAACAAAAAAAAACGCACTTATTAGGTTATATTATTGAATTTATTAAAATTGAGAAGCTTTGTTATAAATTGCACAAGTCACTTGCCGAGACAAGTCAAATGTGTCGTGAGCGATTTCGTTGTCGCCGCTAAGTGATGGATTAGATGCGCCGTCTCCTTCAGACTTGCGGGATGCGAGAAGGAGAGAGCGGGATGCAGCAATATCCGCTCGCAGGATAAATTAATAACGTTCACTTCAAAGTGACAGATCAAATGAAGCGGTCCCTCTCGGATGAAAGGGCGCGGCTAGTGACGGAAAGAGACGAATATAATTGCTTAATTGACAGTAAAAACAGATAAAACGATAAGTGTAAATTAAGTCAAAAAAATAATGATTCACACCATCATCATCATCATCATCATCATAATTATATATCCGCTCCCCTTAGTAGAGAAAATAGTAGTCACAAGTTGCCGCCAAAAAGTTCTGTTAGCCGCCTTAGTCCTCGCCTCATCGCATATCAGCCAGTTCTGAAGATGGGTACAACACTTGTAAAATGCAATTAACACTCAAAGAATTTAAGAAATCCTTAAATATTATTGTACTACCCAATGTATATATATGTCTGGGATACTATAGCGGCTGTCTTATCAAGTATTCAGGATTCTGCTTTGCAGGACGTCATGAATCATTTATGTTCCCAAGTGGACCTACGGGTGTAGAGATGTGTGGGAACGAAGAATAAACAATGGCAACTCTCAGAATTGAGTGGCGATTATTTTTGGTGACCATATGATCCAAATTTGGTTCGGTTGTGGGAAGAAAAAAAATGTTATTTGAAAAAAATGAAATTTTATGTGCATTTAAGAAGATAAAAAAAACATTGTTGTAGTAAGGTGAAAGATGTATGACAAGGACTATTATTTATTTTTGGAAAAAAAAAAACATACTTTGACTTTAAATTGTCAAAATTTAATTTAAATCATAAAACGGTTACAAAACGTAAAAAAAATAGCTTACTTAAATTCATAACTAAATATATTTCAGTAACATTTAAATTCAAGTTAACCCAAGAACAATGTTTAGGATATTTAAAAGAGTGGCGTATCCCAGATTATCAACAGACACTAATCTGTAACGGGAGTGAAAGAAAGCTTAGATCGACATAAATAGATCGTCCGTTTACAAACATTATATTTAGAAAATAAAACATTCGGAAAAGGGATGCTGGCATACACTGATCCTTAATGAAGATCAGATAATCCATGACGTTCAGAAAACTTTATTTAATTTTTTCATGTGAAAATAATCCTACATAATAAAATATTACAGTACAGTATGTGTAATATAACGTGAAAGTCATAAACAATAACGACGAGTTAGTGCCATTTTTTTTTACAATATTTACAACGATTAATCGGTTATAAATTTTGTTAGAGGTTTGAATGTTTAAATGAAAGATATCCCAAAACTTTCTACTTTAATTTATTACAAAAATTTGGTTAAACACGGTTTTTTCATTTTCAAAAAACATTTCTCCCAAGGGAAAACCTTTCTATTATTGCTTATCTTTTATTTCAAACTTTAATTTAGAAAATTATACTATTTATACAGCCTATATGGCAACTCGTCGTTTCAGAATATTCCTTCACTTTCAGGAATGGTTTATCCGTAAGCATGGTTTCTTTATTTATAAATTGGTAGTACTTGCGCGGTATATTGTAAAATTTATTCTTAGTAATATCGTTATTTGAAATTAATTTAAAACTAAAAATTAACAAATTAAAAATATTTAGTTTTCATTCAAATTTATTTAAAGCGATTACATATTTAAGCCTCCCTGGAAACCATCTTCAATAATGGTCTTATTGGCATTTTGGTTGGTCTCAATGACATTATTGAAGATGGTCTCCAGGGAGGCCGAAACATGTAATCGTTTAAAATAAATGTGACTTAAAACTAAATATTTTTAATATGTTAATTTTTAAATTAAAATTAAATTAAAATTATAATTATGCAGTTTCACCAAGTATTGTCAGTTGATAACCATTAGTGTTATTACTGATATAATTTACATGAAAATATATAATTGAGTGTGTAAATAATAAAAGTTCTGTTTTAATAAACGTAAATAACATTGTTTTACTTTTAAATTAAATTTAATAATAAGCATTGGACATGATGAATATTCAAATAACAATAAATATGAGATTTAAAAATGAATCACATTATTTGTGAAAGCTCGCACATCATTAGTTAATGAAAATAAAAGAGAAAAATTATAACGAAAATATAATTTGTTAGAGACCAATTAAAATGGTATCGGTCGACTACGCATTGATTATAAAATCTCTAACGTTATTTTTATTACGTAATTTTGCATGAAAAAACCGTGAGGTATACATTACACAAAGCCGAAAGCATTTTCAGGCGTATAATAGTAATTATAACTACGCTCACTTTATCAAATTGGCTTAAATTGGAATTATAAAATATTTTGCGGGAAAACTCTACGGTAATTAAAATTGGGTTCATTTCTTGCCTACGGTTCTGAACTTTGATGTTTGGGGACTTTTACAATGGCGGGATTTAATATTTACCTTCAATGAGGGAGATCAAAGGAGAGGTTTAATAATCAGAAAAGTCTGATTTTAATGAAATTGAGGAATGAGAAAAAAATGTAATATAGGGTCCGCCATCTAACGTTTTTTTTTCAACTAGTGCTTATTTCGTAAATGGTAACATTTAGCTCATGTCTGATTTGACAAATAATTAGATATATCCTTCCGCTAAAGGAATATGGTTGTGTATACGCTTGAACAACGCTGGAAAATATTGCGACATTACTTTGAAAATCATGGTAATGTTGCAGAATGTGTGCGAAAATTGCGTACGGATTTTGGAAGAAGAGAATCACCGTCAGCTCCGTATGTTCATTATCTTGTGAAAAAAATGAAAGAAACTGGCATCCTCATCGATAAACCAAACCGTAAAAAGCCAAAAACAGTGCGTACACCCGAGAATATTGATGCTGTGGCAGAAGTGTGCGTGAAGCGCCATCAATGGCGCTTCCATGCGGCGCGGCCATGTTGAACGAATTTTCGTTCACAAAAATTGATGAAGAGGATATTGGCAACATATGGTTTCAACAGGACGGCGCTACGTGCCACACAGCCGAAGCTACACTCGATGTTTTGCGCCCTGTTTTAAAAAAAATAAAAATATTTGGTGGACCCTTTGCTTGTATCGAATGAATAGTTAAAAAAAAGCAACCCACATTGATGTTGTAACTACTTTTTTGAGTATTTTAATTTTTAAATGTCTATTTTTTGTTTGAATATATTAAATACATAATCAATGTCTTTCTAACAATCCATTGCAGGATGAAGTTATACCCCATGATCCACGACAATTTTCTGACTTTCATTCTTTGTTGAATTATACGATGCTATAATTAAATAATAAATTCCTGTAATAATAAGGATGATGCGTGAATCTCGGGCTGTAGTCTATGATGTTGGCGGATCAACACTCCACATGCAGCGTTTAGCCATATGCACCATGGTAAGCGTCATAGAATTCCACAGATGAGAATTTATAATTACTATCACCACCTGACGGTATTCTCCTGTATGTGTTTACATAAAAAAACAAATAATGAACTTTTTTTGTAATGACTATACCGTAAATTAGGTTTAATGGGAGTGAGCTATCATTTCTACAATCATAAGAAAAATAAGGCATAGTAAATACTATGAAGACAAATAAATATTCGTTGGCAGAATTTAGACATAGATCATAGGATCAGCAGGAAGATTTGCGCCTATGCATTTTTTATTATCTTACAGGCGTTTAGCTGTGATAAAAAAACTTGTAGGAGAACTTTGTGAATGGGCGTTTTTACTTTACGATCAATTTTCTTGAGTAGGTGATTTCCTTTTTCTTTTGCGATAAATAACGACGCTCCTCCACTAGCGACATCAATTTTTGGATCGCCCTCGTCTCGGATCGGTCATCTCCACATCCGGACATACAGAAGCACTAACTTTGGCTTATTATTCATTTTATATCTGTTTCAGATATCACTTCCGGGCGATGTCGCTGAAAAAACAAGAGATTTGATTTAGGATCGGCAAGCGAAACTGTTTTCAGGAGACCGGACAAAGAAAACACCCGCGAGGCTACACAATGAAGATGCTATCTTTCAGTTGTGCAAGAAAAAATGTATAGAACGCTTCGTTTGCTGAAAAACTGACTCGTAATTCACAAGTTTCACGCTTTCGAAATACTTAAACGAGTGCTATTTACTATGTAATAAAAATATATATATAAGCAAATAAATATATAATTTAAAATTGTTAAATTATAATACGAATGAAACATTAATTGAATAAAAAAAAATATGAATAAAATAATTCATTTGAAAATTTACGTTTATTCCGACGCGTCTTCGGTCCATCGATAAATGTACAATTGTGAAATTTAATATAATAAAAATTAAAAAATTCTTAATTTTGTAACATCTTAATACAAACTCATAGCATAAACCATCTTATATCACATTACTCGCGGGAATTTAAGCCAATTACCATAGGGAATAATAAATAAAGTGTCAAAAAAATTATATTTGTGAATAAATTGAGTTAATTAAAGAAACAGTTATAGAAATAATGGATTCTGCAAAGAATAAAAATATTGAAATATCACTTTAAATAATAATATCGACTATAAAGAATATTTTAAGGTTTCTTATTAAAGTCATGAGAGTAAGCCGCAATGAGCAGCAGAAAATTAACATATCAATGCTAGGAGTACCCCTAAAAGATGCAAAAGAATTTGTATACCTTGGAAAGTACAATCACCTGGGATGGCAGAACAAAAAGAGGAGTCAACAGTCGAATACATCAAGCAAGGCTAGCTTTCAATAAAAAAGCCAAAATTCTTGAGTCAAAGAATATTTCTTTAGGGCTCCGCAAGCAACTTGCCAAAACATTTGTTTGGAGCATCTTAATGTACGACTGTGAGACATGGTGCTTATCTGAAAGTGATAAAAAAAGACTAGAAGCCTTTGAGATGTGGTCGTACAGAAGAATTCTCGGAATTTCCTGGAGAGACCACGTCACGAACAATGAGGTTCTCAGGATAATCAAGGAAGATAGGCACCTAATAAGAATCATCTCAGAGAGGCGAGCCCGATGGATCGGTCACATCATGCACCACAATGGTCTTCTTCACAACATTGTGGAGGGGATGATTGAGGGTAGAAACTGTAGAGGGCGCCTTAGACGAGAGTATTTGCAGCAAGTATTCGAGGACATGAATTGTAGCGCTTATGCTGAGCTGAAAAGGGTTGCGGAGGACCGAGAGGAATGGAGATCGAGATGCAAGATTCTGTTGCTGCCAACCAATCCACCGGATTGATACTACGAAGAAGATTAAAGTAATATTCACATTAACAACCAGTTTTAATCTAATACTTGACAAAACATGTTAAAACCAATTTCTACTGTAAATGAATGATTTACAGATCACGTAATTGTGATTTTACGAAAATAACAGCGTCGTAATAGAAAGTGACACTGCGGAAATTTGGTTGAATGCAGAACTTCATAATATTTGATGTCTAATGGATTTTGATGAAAAGTAAAAGTCGGTTACAACTTGGACTCGGCTATTATACTAAGGGTTGAGGATGTGAGAAGGAGGCTAATGTTGTGATAGGCTCTAATCAATCATTTTAGCAACCCGGAGTGGGTGAGATCATCAACCTGACATTTAAAGTAGAAGACTGTTGGATGCCACTATGTAAAAAAATAAACCGATGACGCAATTAATATAGGAAAAGCAGAATCCATTTTTTTTTAAATATTTTACATGTTGATGATTTAACATTTGAAAAGAATTTAATGTGTATTTATCTAACGTTTTTTAAATATATTTTACCCTAGTGCACGTATTTTTGGACTAATATTTTGAAATTAAGTTTTTTTTAATTATTTGATCATTGAAATTAAGCAACATTGGACGAGGACAAAAACTTGGATGGATTACCGCCTGTTTGTAGCTGACCTCGCAGAGTTGCTAGCATTGACAGGTCAAAATATACAAGTTAATGGATATCCTTACTTCTATTCATATTTGTTTTAAGTGCACCCTTAGATAAATGTGATAATTCTTAATGTCTTCTATAAGTTTGACTTGTGATGCATAAAAAATATTAACCCTGACATTAATTCTAGAAAAAAAAAATTACACGTTGGATTAATGTACGAGTAACATAAAAATTTATTAAATATTTAAAAAACACCCTTATGTTATGAATTTTATTTTCATCGCTAGTGAAAATTTTGGTATTGCTTTGGCATGGTGAAATATGACCATATAGGCAAACATTGTGGAGTTTAAGAGGATATGGAATATATTTTTATTTAAAAAAATTTGAAGTTTTGGCAATTTGTCACAACCACATTTTCAACTATAAAATGGAGGATTTTTTTTTGCTTAACGCAAGAAAACACAGCGCATTCTTATTCAGAAACGCAAAGTAAATCGATGGAGTGAAGCATTATTTGAGCTCATTTTATATATAAACAAGAGGATTGCGAGACTTTAGAGAACGGGAAATGGATAAAAAAAACTATTAAAAATACATCAAAATCTTGTTTCTTGTCTAGGTGCAAGGCATTATGGAAATATGGTAGACAACGCTATATCTCAACGATCCCAAATATACAGGGTGCATTGATAGCTCTGCTACATGAAGACAGTAATTGTCATGTACGATACATTTCGCTAATGATTCGCGATCTATCTCCTGCAGACACCATTCGCGAAAGCTACTGATTCAGGAACGGTGTCTGCAAGAGATAGATTCACAAGTTGTACCTGCAAAATATAGATAGTATCATCGTCAATAAAAGCAAAAAACACATGTTTAAAATTAACTGGTCTACAAAGTGTCACTTTTACTATTATTTGATTTTTTTTTATCATTTCAGCTTGCATCGAAGTTGCTCGAATTATTACTAAGCAAAACCCATCATAAAATGTGACGAGCAATCATTATGGAGTGTGAGGTGGATGGATGAGCTGGTCATTGTATGCGGGAAGGATGACTGAACTGGTCAATCAATCGTCTCTCTTTGGTAAACATTTCAATTCTCAATTTGCCATGTAACGACTCGTGAAGAATGAATTAGCCCGGTGGGGTAAAAAATGTATAGAACATTTATTTTTGTTGAAACGAGGCGAACTTAGGACGACAATACTTTTTTGTAGGGTCGTGAAATAATATTTCATAACGTTTATACTGTGTATTATATTAACGATTCTATTTGAAAAATATATGTCTACGAATATACTATATAATATAGAACGTTCAATTGTATTTTACTATATGGATTTAAATTTTTATTAGTATATATTTTCAATGCTCTAATCTTCCTTTTATAGATCATTGACTATATTTCAATGTTATTAGTAATAAAATATACACATACAATTTTATACATCAAATTTTTATACGCATCAATTCAATCAGAAAAATATCGGCAGACGCGGGATTCGAACCACGAGCCTTGGAACCAATCTTTGCTCCGTTCTTTTTACACCGTCCAGTCCACTCGAATATTTCTCCGCCTTCGAATCCCACGTCTGCCGATATTTTTCTGAATGAATTGGTGCGTATAAAAATTTGATGTTTAATTTTATGTGTATATTTAAATTACTAATAGTATTTTACTATGTTTGAAAAACGGAAATTTGATCAAATATCTAAGGTGAAAGATTCACGGAAGATTATTCCAATGCTAACTATTTAGTGTAAAATAATATACTTAAAAAAGACAAGAGGCCTTCGAGATGTGGTCGTACAGAAGAATTATCGGAATTTCCTGGAGAGACCACGTCACGAACAATGAGGTTCTCAGGATAATCAAGGAAAATAGGCACCTAATTCTCAGAGAGCCCGATGGATTGGTCACATCATGCGCCACGATGGTCTCCTTCACGATATTGTGGAGGGATGGTTGAGGGTAAAACTGTAGAGGCGCCCTAGATGGGAGTATTTTCAGCAAGTATTCGGACATGAATTGTAACGCTGAGCTGAAAAAGGTTGCGGAGGACCTAGAGTAATGGAGTCGAGATGCAAGATTCTGTTGCTGCAAACCAATCCGCCGGATTGATACTACAAAGAAGAATATACCCTTGTTTAAAATCGTAATCTTATTGAAAACCGAGCAACTAATTTTGTTAATAAATTATGTCTTTATGAAAAATCGCTCTAAAATGACTCTTCCATTGACAAAGTAATTAACCCATAGTATGTTAAAGTATATCATTTCCCTTTTAATCTACAATATCCTTTGATAATTAATTTGAATTTATTTTGTTCCGGTAGCATAATATCAAATAACAAAATTAAAATAATTGCTGTTGACGGATGATATGTTTTATCGCAAGAGCGTTGTTTGAACCATTACTTTAAATCCATTACTCTTTATTAAAACGTCCCGAAAACATTTTTTTAGCGAGATAAAAAGTATACATTTCCAACCTTCTGAAATAAACATTTTCAGTGTTGGATATACGCGTACATGTTTATATTTATTTATATAAAATTACGCACGCTTTGCTCTTATCTGGTCTTTTTACGACTTCTTTTATCCGTAAACTGTCTTCTGCCGAACAATTTCAGGGGAATTTTCATCATTTTCCGGTGGAAAGCTACGTGGGAGTATGACAAATGCTGAAACACTTTGAGTCGCCTATACCGGAATGCCGGTGCTCGGGAAAAGGAATCGATTTAACGACTTATCAGAATTGTAACTTTTCCTGAAAGAAAAATCTCGGGGTCAAGACTCGAGTCAAGGACTATTGAGGACCCATTCACAATTTCTCGCAAAGTTATTTTGTAACTTCAGCGGCCGTTACACGAAGGAATCTATAGGATAAATAAAGAATTTCTGGCTCCTTTTTAGAATGACGTAGATGTAATAGCACTATTACAATCGTGATTAAATTCAAAGAAATAAAAATGAATAGGCACTTAAACCATGTAGGATAAAAACTAGTGTGATCTCTACAATTTTAATTAAAACGATATCTTTTATATACAATGTATACAATTTCTGATTAAAATATAAACTACACGCCCTAAGAGAAAAATGCATTGAAGAATATATTTATAATACAAGATATGTGGCGGAATAATATGTAAAAAAATCTGTATCTATTTTAGTCTAGTCTTTCTATTAAATGTTTTCCTTGTATGTCCCAAAAATGTCGTTAGAATCGCTGTCACAGATGTCGCTAGAATCGCTCCCACAGAGGTCGCATAAATTACTGTAGCATCTATCAATGTGTGTTTGAGCAGGCCTTGTATAAGGAGATGACCATATCGGACCAGACCCTCTTCTCTTTGCAGCAACCGTGTTCGCAACTTTTATTAGTACACAGCCGTCCGCCGGATCTATCAACTGTGTTACGCTGCCAGATATCCGTCTGACCAAACTTCAATTACCAATGTATATCTCTTGAATTATTATAAAATCAACTATAGAAACTTCAAAGAAAAGAAATTTAAGTCATTTATTACCTACATCCACATTCCGGAAAGATATTTATTCTTGATAATTAAATTTAAATTAACAACAACATGTTTTCTATAATTATGTCGATTTATGCGAATTATTTTAAGCTCCATTAATTATTATTATTTGTCGTTATCCAAATTATTTTAAGTCATTAGGTTATATTATATATTTTTAACTTCTATATTTTAAAAATTACTTTTTGTAAATGTTTCATTTTACATATCAGTTATTATTATGCTTTCATTACGGAAGTTGAGTTTCAAAATTTGCAGCATATTGAAAAAAAGTCTCATCAGAATTGTGTACCTACTCGTAAATATAACAAATGGATTCCGCAAGTATTATTAATTCGCAATGCTTTATATTAAAGAAATTTATTTTTCACGAGTAGAACATAAGCTTTGAAAAAAATTCAAACGCTTTTAATAAATATTTTTGATACTAAAAATACCTCCCGCGGACAAACAGGCCGGAGAAGGCAAACTTCGATACAAAAACCCACACTGGGAGGCTTCTTCAACACATTTTGAAGGAGAGGCTCCCAGTGGAAGACCATCCATAGGCTTCTCCGACATATTCGGAGGTGAGGCTGTGATGGATCTATGTTGTGGGCAGGACCTCATAGCTGAGATGGTGGCGGATGAACCGAATTGGTGGTCAACGGCGGCTCTCTAGCTTTCCAAGAAAGCTACTTCCTTTGCATCAGGTGGCAACCAGCAGTAAAAAAAACCACAAAAAAAAACATGATGCACGAGAAGACCTGAAAGACACAGGCAATCTGGACTGCAACTGTAAACAAAGGATCTTAAAACTTTGGGCTTGACCGAGAATGCAACGCAGGATAGACATACATGGCAAATGTGCACAAGGAGAGCTGACCCCAGATGATCGGAAATGGCGAGGCTAAAGAAGATATTAATTATTTCATCTGTTGCAAATTTATTTTTTAATTGCTTTTGAAAAACTTTTCATTTTTGGCGTCAATATGAGCCAGCTATGAAGTGAATATAAAAAAAACGAAGGTAGATTAAAAATTCCCCGCCTTATAAATTAAAGCAGTGTTAAAAATACTCTAACTAACCGTGCGTCTGTTTATGCCATGTAGTGGGATATTTTCAGCATAATTAAGGCATTATAGGCATTTTTCAGTTGGCTGAAATGACGCCATTAGACTTCAGTCGCCGCCGCCAACACAGCGACGCCCAATCATTAATCAGACCACTTCAGCCTTTCAGGACTTCCCTCGCCTGAAAATAGGCTTTGTTTCGTAGCACCCGACATAATGAGATCAGATCGTTTGACGAGTTATTTTTAATTTCAGATAAAGACGACGACTTCAACTACGAAATAAGGGATTTAAAAAAAAAACACATTGAAAGTCTTAAATAAGATATATTTCTATACCACAGATTGTTGTATTATAAAAGTTTGAAACGAGAACACAACACTAATAGTCATTATGATTCGACCACGTTAGGTGAGTAGTACTTGATATGACTCGTTTCATAATTTAAGAGTGAAGCATTGCTTAATAGAGATTTTGTTATTTGAAAATAATTAAATAATATCAAAATACTCGTACAATTTGTACAGATTTGTTTTTTTAAATAAAAATGAATAAAAACACTGTTTTTATCATATTTGAACTTAATATGTGTCATCATCATCATGAGCCTGCATCCGTCTACTGTTGAACGTGAGTCTCCCGCATGAGTCTACATTCTCTTCGATCCTCTGCTTTTCCGCAACCAGGACACTCCCGCTATTCTTTTTATGTTGTCAGTACATCTTGCAGGGGTCGGCCAATTCTTCGATTGCCAGTTCTCGGGTAGTATGTGTGTTTTATACTTATTAAGAGCATATTGTAATTACAACACTAAATTGGTTTGCGAGAAAATATTTTGTATGTTTGAAATTAAAGTAAACCTTTACGTGAGACGTTTAAAATTGATTAAAACTTGTAACCTTTAAACGACAAGTTTTATTTCAATGCCATTGAACTAATATTTAATTAAATGAAAATGTGAATATCTGTCAGCTGTGAAAAGTGATCGTTTCAAAGGTCAGTATTTTTTCAGGGTTTCTGTAAAGAATTTATCACGGGGGCATCTAAATGGATAAAAATGTTAATCCATCACCGGACTTATCCCACCTTACTTAACCCAGATAACTTTTAACTGAGATCTTCTAAGCTGTGAGGAAGGTTACAGAGCAGATCATGAGCTGAAAGAAATAGTCAACCAACTAGTATGGCGACGTGAAAAAAAATTACTTAAACATTAAATCTTTAAGATATTTACAAGTGAAATTTCTTTGAGTTCAGTGTTGGTGTCGCTAAATAAGAATTGTTTGATTTTCTAACAATAATGACTAGCCCACTTAAAAGTACTGGAGGACTCTGCGAAATGCCTTATAGTCACAGGTTCGATGAAAGGAAAATCCTAATCTATCTCCTTCTCGTGGTGGGGGTGAGCGACATCAGTCGGCCAATATAGACAGGGACCGAATGTTGCCCGGAATAAGCTAACACCCAGCTAACCTCACCAAGTCAAGCTGGTTAGGGCACTCAATTGTCCTGCAGGTAGTAAATGCTCTCCAAAGGTGGATGAACCTTTATGGTCAACGGCATTAGGATGTGGAAATAAAGGGGAAAATATCACATTAAAGGTCTAAAAGACATCCCATGTATTAGCAAAAATGATTGAATCTCAAGTTAGGACCGAGAAGAGTGGAGATAGAGATGCAAGATTTTGTTGCTGCAAACCAATACACCGGATTGGTACTACGAAGAAGAATGACTTGTGTGGGTCATGTGTATCAAATTTGTATTACGTAAGATGCAGTTTTATTGTTACAATCTTATGTTTCTAGTGCTGGGTATTCTGTATGCACGGAAACTGAATGTAGAATTCAATACAATGTTTAAATGTTACCATCATCTAACGATAGATGTCTCTATGGTATACATTCAGAGTATGTTAATTATTATTTTTTATATTATTCAGTCAGTCAACATTTATTCACAAGCTTTTTTTATATTATTACTTTTCGAGAGTCTATATATTTAGTAAGTACCACTCGAGTCTCGAACCGAACTATAGATTGAATGGATGAGAAACAACGTTTATGTGCAACGCAAGTTTCCATGGTTCCTGCCAGCTGAGCTTCTTCCTCTGGCGGCGCCTACTCTCGCAATAAATTAACTCTTCGGACAAGCGCGACAAAGAAAGGAATCACTTCCATCACATAAATCTCTATTTGAATATTCGTTTACTCTTTCGGAGAAAAGAGACAACCCTCACACCAGGAAACGTATTTTACCCTTTACACTGTAAAGAGGGGGACATAATATAATTTAATTAAATACATAAATGATACAAGTCTAAAAAAAGCGATGATATATTCATAACTATTGACATTTCCATGAACTGCTTCATGGAATTTATTCAGTGTTAATGCACAACTATGCTAGAAAATATAAGCAATAGTTTCACCACTTTGTCATAACGAAAATTATAGCGGCTAATTCTTATAATGTTAAAAATTTAACCGTTAATATTACTGAATATATAATTTATTGGATTAAAGTTTGAAAGCTAACGATAAAATCGGATATATTTGTATACTGTACAATATAATACAGTTATACGTATAAATTATAAATCTTAAAAAATATTAAAAAAAATTAAAAAATATATAATAAAAATTTTGGGACCCAAGTCTAGAAAAAAAATTAATAGAAGAGATCGTCATTATCCACCCGGACATAAATAAGTAACGAACAATGAGGTTGTCAGAATAATCAGGGAAGATAGACAGAACCATCTCAGAAAGGCGAGCCCGATGGATTGGTCACATCATGCGCCACAATGGTATATTTGGGTATGACTTTAGACGGATGCAGCAAGTATTCGTGATAGGTATTACTGAAAAATCTAATAGAAGAGATTCAAAAATATTGCTCTTTGGTGTCTACATCCACCGGATTAAGAGTTTATACAAGACAAAAATAAGTAAGTTTAGCTTTTTTTATGAATCATGCCAAATATATTTACATATTGTAATACCAGCTGCAAGATTTATATTTTTAATAATTTAGATAAAGTAATTATAATAGTTCAAAAATATATGTAATACGAAAAGTTCTTTTCGGTTAAATTTATAGTTAAGTGGGTTACATTGATTCAGGTTAAATAAGCTTAGATGGAGTTTGATGTTCGAATGAAATTTCTTTAAGTTTATGAACAAACTTTAACATATTGCAATTATTATATCATATAATTTATAAAGATTTCTTAAACTTCTATCTTTCTAAAAGTGAAATAAAAAATGTTTTTGATGACTTCCTTGCAAAGTGCATAATTAAAAGTACACTTCTTGGTTGCGTAACAAATCAAAATAAAAGTGACGCGAAACTCGTTAAAGTATATTAAATATGGTATTATTAAAAATGACCATATTTCACTGGAATTGTGCTTTAATTTGGAAAAGTTTTAATGACACCGGATCCAACAAGTTGTAGTTGGAAATGCGGAAAGATATGAAAATGGCGGCGTGAAATATTACAAATTACAGGAGTAGCAAGTCCTTGAAACTCAGGAATGTTTGTGCAGGTTCATTTTCAAATTCCTTACTTGTCTCTACGATTTTTGAAGGCGAGTGCCGATTAGTTAACTTCATTTATTGAAAAAGCAATTAACGGCACTGGGACTAGTGAAATAAAAGGGTACCAAGAAGTTGGGAGCATTATACTGCTTAGGATAAAGGTTTATTTAAAGACCCTTAAATATGAAAGTGTGGCAGAATTCTGTTTTATTAATTGTAACAATTTCGGTATCTATGTCTTTTCTATTAATATTTGCCTTGTATATCCCATATATGTATTTATAATCGCCGTCACCACAAGTAGCTTCAAATACTAATGCACATATCAAGGTGGTAGTCGAGCATGCTCTATATCCTAAACGAGAGTGGGAGAAGCTCAAAGTTGCGTATAATAACTCATACCGCCAACTTATGCAACTCCCTAGATTTTGTAGCGCATCTGACATGTTTGTGGAGGGCGGAGTCCATTCATTTCCGGCATTATTGCAACACCGTGTTGCCGGCTTCTGGAGCAGGATAAGGAGGTCCAACAACATCATCCTGGCTGCTTCTGAATGGCTCAACTCCTCCCTGAGCCATCGATGGATGGAGATGGTGCAGCAACCACCATGAAATACTATTTTATTTTATTTTATTTTAATTTTTATTTTATCTTCACTTAATTAAAACTTTGTTCAATGCTATGTATTTAAAAATATGGCAGATTGGGTATTGCACAACCCACCCAATCCTGCTGAAATAAAAACTTTATTATTATTATTATATAAACAGACGACCATATGGACCACATCCTCTTCTCACTCGACCGCCTTCGTAACCTGATCAACCATTCAGCCGCCCGCAGGAGACACCACTGTGTTACGTGCCTAATCTACGACCAACCATGTTAAAACTACCAACTAGTAAACTTTTTTTTTCTAAAAATCACTTCTGGAACTTGCTAATAAATAGAGTATCAGTAATCATTCAACTCAAATCTAATGTAAGTATTTTTTTACTTGTAACCTTTTTACCTTTAATACCGTTAAAATATTCAAATTACTTACAGACATTAAGCTCCCCGTGACATTAATCCGTGTTCTTATTTATTTTCTTTATATGTTCAGAATGTCCGTGTATTTTCATTGATCTCTTCCTAAAAGGCATAACAATCTCTTCTCAGCAATCCACCGATCACAACACTTCCACTACACTCCTACATTTCGACAAAAGTAAAAGAAATAGGCAACATTCGAGTTTAATTAAAAACTGCCAAAAAAATTAATTGCCAAACTGAAATGGAATGCTTACAGCGATAAGAAATGTAAAATATAAGTTAAAAAAAATGAAATAAAAATTATTATACCATGTTAATAGTGAAATAAATTTTAACTCAAAGATATGACATAAAATTAAATTTAAGTTAACTAGGTAAAATTAAAGTCTAACTTTCATAAATGAGTTGCAGTCTGCTAAGTACAACGGCGTGGCTCTCGGTATTAAACTTGAGCTTTTTTCATGACCTCCTGCATTATGCAAAGTAACGCTTATTAAACGGGACGTTTTATTATTTAATTGGTGAATTACGGTGACAATTTCAGCTACAATTAACGTTTAACCGACCCGCGCTTTCGGAAACTCAATATAATTAAAACGTCATAACTTCGCCTTAAATGTAATTTAAATTTTGTGTAACAACTAGTTTAAAGTGTACGGAAAATATGGATTTATTTATAAATGTATAAAGAAAAACACAAGAAAATATCAGCAGACAGCCTTGATCATATGCGGATTCTATAATGCTCCAATGGATCTGCTGAAAACTTTAGTCTTTAAGGACGCTTAATGTGAAACGTGCGTAAGAAGATCAAAATCTTAACAAATCTCAGATTGCCGATGGGTATAACTTAGTGTTTAATGCGTTTTTTAGGTAAGCCGAAAGTCGTGCGTCCATCCCTGATGGAGATTAAAAATAATCAATTTCTAAGCTTTAAAATATCCCCAGTTGGTGTGAATTTGATCCCTCACACGTGAAATGCCAGTCATAGCCTATTGATCAAAATTGGTGGTAGACGAAAGTCGTCCCGTGAAGATCACCCATTTCTTGTGAATTCCTGTAACAGTAAGCATAATGCGTGATTGTGGGCTGTAGTCTATGGCGTTGGCAGAGCAACACTCCACATGCAGTGCTTATCTATATGTACCATAGTAAGCGTCATAGAATTCACAGATGGATAAACTTCAGAATCACTATCACCATCTATCAATTTTCTGCTGTATGCCTTTCCATAAAGATAAAAAAACATGCACGAGGAAGTGCATTCCAAAGCAATGAGAAGAATGATATACGATTATAAAGAAATGTGTCCACTGTGTAATTATGAAAGAAAAATGATTCTGTGGATTTGGTGTAAATTAAAAGATGCATGAGAGATTAATTGAGAATATTAAGTAGAGGAGTATCGATCAAAAATATTAAAAAAACTGTCTGAATTTATCGGATTGTTAATTAGGTATCAGGTCGCCATTGTTCATCATATTCATTTTAATTTTCAAAATTAAAGCAAACGAATACATTGCAATATTTTTAAAGAGACATAAAATATGTGTAAACAGGCTACTTTTATTTAGATGTAGTTAATATTATATTTTACACGTGATAAAACCGACTACTATTACTGATTCAATTGCCATCAGCATGATATAGCCCTTGCTGACTGGTACGAAAAACTTCGTATACAATCTTTCGATTCTTATTTCTGTTCGCTTGTTGTACATGTATGTGTCACCATATTTGGCATTTTGGACAAGTCCGGTAACGGAGTGACGTTAGTTATAGAGAGATCGCCACTTACAACGCTGGGTGTGGCCGAGCACGGTGCGGTGCAAAGTCAGTCAGTTGTTCCTCGACCGTGACGAGTGTCCGATTGAGGTTGGCTCGGCCTGAATGCTGTGACTAAGTCCGGGCCATAAGTTTGTAAAGTTATCGAAATATATATGTCAATGTGCTTCAGACAAAGTCTTCGTGTTGTTAATCTGCTCCTCTCCTCATCCTGCCACCACGCGATTGAATAACGTCTTTTTAGGGAAGAGGATGTTACAATGTATGAAACTTATATTGTATAATTTAACAAAAATTTGTCAGTTTTCTGCAGCGATATTAAAATGAAGTATCCGTATATTTATATTTATTAAGAAATATGTATTGTCATAATAGTGTCACGCGAAAATTTCATAAACAATGGAACGTTTCGTTAATAATTCGAAATTTAAATTTGTTCCTCAGAAACAAAAGTGAAATTATGTCAAAAGTGAAAACAATACTGCTGACTTTCAAGGGAAATGCTACAAACTGTGTTGACAATGCGACGGCACAATAGCTGCTGCTTAAAATGCACGAGCAGACCGTCGAGTCAATTTATTCGCGCGACAAACTTGCTCGTTGTTGACTCAGTCGCCTGACAAACAAATAATCATTGTTTAATCTTAATTGTCTGCAGGATCCGCGAATTTTCACCAGCAAGCTAT
This sequence comes from Glossosoma conforme, assembly GCA_022606575.1. NCBI lineage: Eukaryota > Metazoa > Arthropoda > Insecta > Trichoptera > Glossosomatidae > Glossosoma > Glossosoma conforme. The sequence continues at coordinate 1,677,902 of JAGTXR010000021.1, read as the reverse complement.
TTAGAGCGTATTCTTAAAAAGCTGAATGATTGAGTGTATCGATAATACGAGAATTAAAAATAAATAAATCATAAATTGAGTTGTCGCATCTTAGAACAGAAGAGCTCATACCTCAGAAAAGTTAGTTCAATAATATGAACATATTTTTTTTTTTATACTAAGCACTTAAATACGCTTAGGATACAACATCTATCGTATCTACGGGCTGGAGATCAACCGTGAAATATACTCGTATATACGAGTTTTTTTAAGGTAAACCTCTGGTAGACAGTTGAATTGGTACAAGTCATGGACAATGGCAATGGCTAACACTATGTGGCGGCAATCTATGGCGACTTTGCGTTTTATTTAAAGATCGAATAAGAAAAGAAAAACAATTTCATAATATCAGTAATTGTGATATATACAACTATCAGGTACGGGAAAACCCTTGAATTTTGCTTTTGGGCAATGTATTGTGTTAAATCAATGTATTGTCAACTCTCGGGCATTGCCCCACCAAACATACGGCGAGAAGTTACTACCAAGAAGGAACTCACCAAAGCAACCCACGACGCACTCCACCCTATGTTTGGGTACCAAAAGATAACTACACGGCTCAAATCAAGAAGAAGTTTCCTACAGTCGACAACGGAACTGGAGATACCTGAGGCCACCCTGCGGCTGAACATATGGAGAAGCGCAACTGAGGGAATACTTGGGTTGCCCCGAAAGAGGACCTAGCCCCTGGACATGACCAAGGGTGGAATATGGAGGTCCCTTAACAGACTTCGGACCGGAGTATGCAAGACGAGGACACAAATGAGGGCCTGGCAGTTTTACAGCGGACCGACTGAATGTGACTGCGGCGTGGAGCAGACCCTGTCACACCTTCTGGAGTGTGCGCTGTGCCCGAGTGGCTGCACCCAGGAAGACCTGATGATGGCCAGAAGTAACGCCATCGACGTCGCCCACTTCTGGGCAGACAGGATCTGAACCTGTTGTTTCCGACACGATTATATATATAATGTATTGTCACACTGTTAATTTTCTACCAACAATCATAAAATGTAGCAGTCTTTGATGTCCATAAAATAAAAATAAATGTAACGAAGATATCTGAAAAATAAATCGAGCAGTAGACGCTACCAAAAATTAACCATGCTAAAGTGACAATGGAAACATCAGCAACGAATTGATATTTGATTTTAAAGCAAAGTTTTGGCTGAAAAAAAAAACTGGCAATCGAGCTGTTAGTAAACCCTTTGTAAAAACGTATGAATAAAAATTATAAGAGTATCTTTATTAAAAATAAATACATATTTTTCTACTTAATGAAGATGTTTCTACATGAACTATTTTTCACAATACATACAGCACTTAGTTTGAACATAATATATGTACATGTTGACATCGATTATAAAACAAAATAAACGTTTTTAATAATGATTACCATAATGTTTTCTTCTTCTTTTACAGTTATGAAATATTTGGTTAGTATTTCGTTTTAAGGTACGAATTTCAGTGTTTTTCTTTAGTTTTCCTGAAGTTTCAGGCCGCGTTAAAAGCCGCTTTGGTCTGGACAATATCCACAGCTTCCGGAGGCTTTCAAGGCAACGGTCGCTATCATTCTGTTTTCGGTGAGACGGGGAAACTATCTGGTGGTCAACACAAAAGTTTGCGGCCGGTGTTATGGAAATAATCGAGTTTGCCAAACGTCGCACCTTCGTGAGAAACGTTCCAAGCTACTTATTAACAAATGTGCTTGGGAAGGAAAACAATATATTTCGGGAAACATATATTAAACATTTGCTATTTTATAACTATCATCAAAAATAATGCAATTCAAATATTGATCACATCAAAAAATAGTAAGTATATTTGAAGGATGTATTGGTGGGTTTTTTAATTTCCATATATATTTTTTATTTTTCATCTTACTAACCGTTTAAGCACAATATCTTAAACAAAATAGAGTTTATCTTCTTCTTCGAAGTATCAATCCGGTGGATTGGTTTGCAGCAACAAAATCTTGCATCTCGATCTCCACTCTTCTCGATTCTCTGCAATTCTCTTTAGCTCAGCATAAGAGCTACAATACAACAATATCATCGAACATTTGCTGCAAATATTCCCATGTAGGGCGCCCTCCACAGTTTCTACCCTAGACCACCCCTTCCACAATGTCGTGAAGAAGACCGTATGTGATCGATCAGATTCGCCTCTCTGAGATGGTTCTTACTAGGTGCCTATCCTCCTTGATTATGCTGAGAACCTCATTGTTCCTGACGTGGTTTCTCCAGGAAATTTCGAGAATTCTTCTGTATGACCACATCTCAAATGCCTCTAGTATTTTTGTATTACTTTCAGATAAGCACCATGTCTCACAGCCATATATCAAGATGCTCCAAACAAATGCTTATTGTGATTACTATGATTATTGTGCTAAAATATATTTTTTAATAACAATAGTTTTTTTTGAAGCCAGTTGGTATGAAAATAAATAAAAACAGTGTACGAATACGAAAAGAAAAATAGAAGCAATCAAGAGCAAGTGTGACCCTTGCAATAAAGCAGCCAGGGGGAAACACGACGCAAAAAAGAACACTAAAGACCTCTTGGAAATTATCCAGGCTCTAACACCTCTGTTGTACGAGGTCGTATTATAGAACATTTTAGTGCCGCGGGAAACTATGCTCCATGAAGTCAAGTTTAATTTGCATACTGACTTTTTTTTCTAGTTTTTTATGCTTAGAATATGTTTTTTTTTATTGCATACAATTAAAAAAAAATTCATCAATAACATTACAAAATATTTTACATTTTAATTCGTTTTTGAAGTACTTACATAAGTGCGGCGTTGTGAATGTATTGGCACATTTAGTGTCAATGACCTCACACTCAGAACATGTGTCGGGATACTCAACGCAAATAGTTGAACTTGTAACGAAAAAAACCATGTCATAAGTATATTATGGTTGACACACAAATAACACGGCATTATTTTTACAAAATCAAACGTCCAACATTTCGTATCTGTCAACACCAGCACTGAATCTGAAGCAATATTACACTAAATATGTCAATATCTTCACTCAGTTGGTTTCAACCACTGTTCACTGCGATTTATTTCGTCTTACACGTATCCGGATTGAACGATGGTCCTTTCAAGCCACACTTCAGGCTACACACACAGGTTTTGTTCATTGCACTTTGCATTCATAAACTTTGATCACATATTAAATGACAAATATATATTTTTTACATTTTCGCGATCGATAATTCTTTGTGGAATTCCATTATACTAAATATATAAATGAAATACTATTTACAAAATATTAGACTTAGATATTTTTTTATTGGTGGACGACATGTTGCGGCTATGTCAAGTAGCCACTGTAGAATCAATTTAGGATAACGTTATTACTTATCAAATGACTTGACAATGGCTACTCGACGTAGCCAAATCATGCCGTAATCCAATAAAAATAGAAGGAATATTTTATAAATAGTCTTATATGTATTGACATCCCCCGTCTTTAAAAAGGCGACAAGTCGCGGGTTCGTCACGTGGCCGCGTGGAGGAAGGATGCAGGAGCAGATTAACAACGCCAAGAACATGTTTTTGAAGCACAATTCGCATTTTTTTTATTGAAGACTTTTTTTGTCAAGAAGGCATCTAATGTAGTTTGCGTATTTCTTTTGCGTTCTGTTAAGTGGATAAAGCATCTATATCACCCCGTCTTGTTTTTGTACTCCTGTCAAAATTTGGATCATTTTCATCAAATTGGTCCATAATTTCAGTTATAGTGGTCAAAACTCTTTTTTACAAACGCCATCGAAAGTTCTTTTCGCTCTTCTTCGAAATCACTAATATCAATATTTTTGATTTCTTCTTGCTCAGTAAATTCATTGAGCTCATCATTAGAAAGATTAGCTGCTGTTTCTTGAACAATTTTTCCGACGTCTTCCACATTTACCTCATCTAAACCGGTTTGTTTCGCTAATGCCACTATTTTTCCACTATTTATGCACAATTTCGGGAAATAACCCCAAAAGAGCGCTACAAATAGTGTATAAATGTTTAAAACAGTGACATTTATAGTACTGAAAAGTGAAGACGGTAATGATCGCCAACCGCAATATCACTTTCCACAGTCCGGCGTAGAGACTGAAACTGTTCTGTTTCAGGGTTCTCTCGCCGGCTCGCCCTGCGGGTCGCTGAAAGACACATTTGTCATTTTTAATGGCCGAGTGTGCGGTACAGGCTGGCGGGACCAGGAGCGCGGAAAATTTAATTTCAGGAATTATTTATTATTTTTTGGGGAAAAAAATAAACCCGACGGCGTGGCTTATGTGTTATTTATCTAAACACGTGTTGGAGAAAGCTTATGAAATATACTCGAATCTTCGATACCCCGTCGATAAAAAGCTTAAACCCTTATCGCCAAAGTTAAAGTGTATAACTCCTAACTTGTATAATGTTTTTTTCTATCCGCTCCCCGGTTGAAGCATATAATTGCCATACATCATGCGCCACGATGGTCTTCTTCACGACATTGTGGAAGGGATGGTTGAGGGGAGAAACTGTGGAGGGCACCCTAAGCGGGAGTATTTGCAGTGTTCGAGAACATGAGTTGTAGCTCTTATGCTGTGCTGAAAAGGACTGTAGAGGATCGAGAGGAGTGGAGATCGAGATGCAAGATTTTGTTGCTGCAAACCAATCCACCGGATTGATAAAATTGTTTATAACAAATAATCTCAAATATAAAAATCTCGTCATAAAATAACTATATTGTTGACAAATATTATTATGTAGCTTTAAAATTTATTAAAAAAAAAAACTAAAAATACTTCGAAGCAAAAACCTTTAGAAACAACTTGAAATTTGTAAGTAAAAAAGCTTATATTGGTACAGTGTTTTGCTATATTTCTTCTAAACAATTCTGTATTAAAAGAAAATATCATTTTCAATATAATACTGCAAAAAACAGAGATTTTTTCTTTTCGATGGGATATTCTTAAGCCTTCTTTAAGCTGACAAGGTCTAATATTATACCACATGTTCATAAAATATTTATGGAATGTAAAGTAATTTATAAGAAAAAAATACTATAATTTGTACAATTAATTTACATTATTCGAAAAAAAAAATTGAATAAAATCAATGTTTTGTAACATAAAAAAATATTCTAACGGAATGATATATTGTGGCACAATTAGGGGTTGGTTTTATTAAATTGGAAAATATATAAATAAAATTAGAAAGTAGTTTGAAAAAAATAAATGCGATTTTGAAAGCATCCATTAAAAATGAATGAAAAACTTGAAATGATTTAAAAACGTGTTAGCAATCATAAAAATATTTATTTAACATGTGGCCGTGCGAAAAAGAACTATAAGAATTATGGGAAAAGTGCGCACAAAATTACGTCAGCTGGACTGGTTTAGACCAGTATGAGGATATGTGGTGCAGCCGTTTACGATTACGTAAAATAAAAATAATACTCATAAATATTTGTACTTTATTGCTTAAGTTTTAAACAAAAGTGTACTTTAAAGGCGTTAACTGTATTATATACTCGAATAGTACAGCTCGGCAAACTTTTTTACATTAACATATAATTCAAGTACCTGTGATTTAAATTTCCAATTAAAGTGTTATTGATCTGTTAGGAGTAATGATATAAAAGTTGTACACTTTACAGCTATGGAAAAAAATAATAAAACAATTTATAACGTAGTTAATATTTTTATTAATTTGATTTAATTCATGTGTTATGAAACTCTGCAATATTTGGGTTTGCTGTGAGATCATAGCATAGAAATTCTTATGCGAAAACGGTAATGAATTGTACAAAATTAAGCCTCGAAATATTATAATATATTAAATTTTTATGATTATGCATTGAAAAAAGGCGTTTTTTTATATTAAAATCAACAGTTTATTTTGAGAGGATTATCAACTCAGATCATTCAAAATACTGTCCATCGGCAGATACAACCTTCTCTTATCTTTCAAAAACGGTTTTTTAGGCACGAGCTCAGCCATGTGTAAGCTTTCGGCTAAGAAGTCTTTACTCTCTAGCAGTTAAAATTGGAATTATGTTTGCAGTCTTAGGTTTTAGCTTTCAGATGAAAATTATTTCAGCCTGTTCGGATATATACCTGCCAAATTATTAATCTCAATACAAACCACTCATTTTTAATCTATACTCCATATTTTTAATTCATTATTCAACGTATTTGTCTAATAATACAATACAAAATAGATATTGACTTTTATATGGAAATTGCACTATAAAAAAGTATAATGTCATATAATCTGCCATTTCGGAAATTTATATGTTTTTAAATATATTTTTTTAGGTCGTAAAATTTTCCTGTAAATAATTCATTAGTTAATATTATCACCTAGTAGGTTAGTACAATTTAAAGCCAACATTTTACTAATAAATTATGTTGTTAGACGGTAAATTTTCCACATATCAAAAAAAGCTTCACGAATTCAATGAATACTATCACAAAGAATTAACTTGATAAGAAAATTAAAACACGTATCAAAGAAAATTGTGTGTTTTGTAAAAAAAATGTCGTTTCGTGCACAATGTTATGAAAATAATCATGCTTCATTGCAAAAACATTCATTGATAGTAAAAGGTTTTTTTTTAAAAGACACTACTCTTATGTAAAGCGGTCCTTATTATTAACAAATAACTGAAAATCCCAAATAAAGCGACATTGACAAAATATATCGCTTATTAAATTCTGAACATTTTATTTGACATTTAATGTTATTATACCCGCAAATATACAAAAAAATGATTGTTACAGAATATCATCAGTGTTACCGCATATAACATAATGTTACTACTGTTACATCAAATCATATACTATGAGATGTTCTCAACGTACTCGTATCGTCTGGAGTTCGCTTATCAAATTAGCGGTCGTTGAAATTGTCAACATTATTTTTCGACTATCTGAAAAAAAGTACTGCCGTATTTTATTTTAACTTTTGGTAGGCCTTAATGGAGAATTATTACTGTGGATTGCTTTGGCTCGTGTAGAAAAAAATATCTAACTGAAAAAAATACAAAACAACTACACTGGATAACGCTGTTTGCTTTATACATATAGTTCTTTTTCAGCTCAGGATCTGAAACCGAATTTAATGTTTTGTGAAATAATAAAAGATCGCGATGTTGAACCGATTACAAAAATAAAGAACCTTTTTTAATCGATTTTTATATTATGTTATTAATTATTATAATAATTATAGTAATTGTAAGGAGGAAAATATTGTATCAGTGTTGTCAAGAGCTCTGTATAATAAGTTCAAATGTATACAATTATCAATAATGTTTATTACGCTTAAGGTAAATCAAATTTAAGTAACTTTGAATTGGAAATTTAAAAAGGTTTGTTAATTCGTTACAATTTATATTTTTCCTTGTTTATACATCACTATAAAAGTACTTGTAAGTTATGTTACATGACATTAAAAAAAAAAACAGTTTTAAGCCTCATGTAAGAAGTATAATATATTTTAAACCCTTTCGTTACGGCTCGGTGGAATACAAATTATACTGTCAATACGGCGTGAATTTTTTTTGCTTAAAACTAGTATTTGAAGCTTAAATGTACTTATAAGACCTATTTTCATATGTCAAATTGATTCTTCTATCGTTTAGCTATCATATTATACATCAAAAACTATTATATTTAACAACCATTCATTATATAACTCCTTGCATGTGGTGGCATTGACATATGTGGTTTACGGAAAAAACGCTCCTGTGACGAAACCTTAAGATATTTATTTACATGCTTTACATATTTCTGTAAAGAATACATGTAGCATTGAATCACAAATTTCTTATTTAATTAATTTAACCAAAACATTAGTGTGGTTTATATATTTATTATTTAAATTGATTCAAATTTTTATATGAAATAAATACTCCAACTTCACAATTGATAATATTATATTCTTTGTAAGTGTTTTATAGTATTATGAATGTATTATTTATAGTGAAGAGGCCATTATAGTTATAACTATGGATTAACCTTGATTATATTACCTATTGTTTATAGCCCATGCAACGATTCGCTATTTACAGAGCATTACGTTTGTTTTAGCTTATAGCGTAAAAGCCTTTTTAAAACAAATATTACTCTTTAATTTTAGTCCACGTTTTTTACGCTTTTTTATGTAAAAACAAACAAGAGAATACCGACAGATGGTGATAGTAATGCTGAAGTCTCATTTATGATTTCTATGACACTTACCATGTTACATATGGTTAATCGCTACATATGGAGTGTTGATCCGTCAACGTCATAGACTACAGCCCGAGATTCATGCATCATCCTTATTATTACAAGAATTAATTTTGAATGGGTAGTCTTCACACTTTCGTCTTCAATAAATTTTCATTAATAGGCTTTGACTGGCATTTAACGTATGGGGAATTAAATTCACACCGACCGGGGGTATTTTAGAGCTCAGAAATCGATTAAAAATATTCTTATTTTTAATCTCCGTCGGGGATTGAATGATCTTTGGCTTGTCAAGCAAATGCTTTGATAATTGAGCTATACCCGCTGGCGAAGAGTATTCCATCTGCTATAGTTTATTTACTAATTAACAACGAGCACTGAAATGAGTTTTTAAATAGTTTCGGTATTTAATTTTAATAAATATTTAAATCTACGATAAAAGTAAGCTTTTGAGATTGCATTTTTATCGTCACATTCAAATCTAAAAGAGAAAATTCTATTTAGCTCACCCTCGGCGTATTAAAGTGTTCCCGTATCAGGCATTACACTTGAGCTTTTTATGAATTCTTGAAGGCTGCTGCGAATTACACGGCCACCTTAACGTGAACGCATTGTCCGCGATATTTCTTCAGGATTTCTATTTACGTTCCACCGTAAATTTTTCAGCGATAACGCGAAAGCTGCATTGGCCGGAGATAGCGCCTGAAATGCAACCCGCATTCACGGTGGAGCCTTATCTTAACACTTTAAGGGGTCTTTAAGAAACCTGAAATATATATAGTTTCTTGATTAAGCATTTTGGCTTTTCCGCCAAACTATTGCAAGAGTCTTCAGTATTACTATTTTATATCACTGTTAAAAATGATATTTTAGTTATATCTTTTGCAATAATATAAAAAACATAAATTACATTATAAGTTTATGAAATTCTTCTTCTTGTTCTTCTTCGTGTCAGCGACGTAAAATTATTTCTGCCCAGTATATGGCAACATTGATAGCGCGTGTGTTGCCTAGCATAAGGTCTTGAGGTGTGCAGCTTGTTGGGCACATGGAGTAGGATCTTAGGTGTGAGGTGGTCTACAAGTCTCCGCAGTCACACAATAGAGGCTCTCCCTGCCAAAGAATTGCCCACCGTTCGAGGTTGTCCTTTGTTCTACCAACTCCGGTTCTTAATCTGTTCAGGGATTTCCAGGTCCGCCAGTCAAAGTTATTGCTCGTTGGGAGGCCTTCCTTTGGAGTAATAAAATTCTTTGGTGCGACTTGTCGTCAGAGCTGGAGTCTCTCATTTTCAGGGCTGGATGTAAGAGGTTGTGTGGATTTCAGAAAGCTGCTTTGCGACTTCAGTTTGGGTATTGGGGGTATCTGATTATACAAGTAGTGGGTTTGTTGGTTGATTGCTTTACGCATTTCTTCGGTGCATATGACTTTGCTTTTTATGTTTGGTGGTGCGATACCAGCCAAGGGGTATAGTTTTGAAATGGGTGTCGGTTTGAGGCAGCCTGTGACGACTCTGCATGCATTATACGGGGCATTATTAACGTGATTACAATGGGATATGAAATGTATATTATATAAGGTATACAAAAAAAACACTTATTATCTTAAACAGTAAACAACTCTTTTAATTACAATCTTCCACTTAATTTTCCCGAAGTAAATTAATCTAATGAATGTTATAATTATAATTAAACAAAAACAATATGGAGCATAAATTATTGAAATCAAAATCACTAGTAAAAATATTTAAATACATATCCAATAAAAAAATTAAAATAATGCTTAGCATCTTTGACTGTTGTTTCCGACACGATTATATATATCGAAAGAATAAATTAAAGTAGTTAAAAGTGTTTATATGGTAATAAAATGGGTGTTTCTTATTTAACGTTACCACTCCTCGACTTGCGGTTAGCACGCTTTACGGCCCACCTCTACAAACCCCGTTACTTACGTCTCTCAATACACCTGGAACACTGTTACATTCCACGCATAGAAGATTATCATACCGTGCCCAGATTACCGAGCTCCCTGTAAAGTGTGGCCCGGAATAGCGGCAGTATTGTAATGCCTCTGAAGGCAGTGATAATGACATACAATTATCGTCTGAGACAATCTGTTTATTTAATAATGTATATTAGGTGTTTCTTGAGAGGTTGTCAACAGCAAAATATGTCTATTTCAAAGATTAAATCATAAATATTTAATAAAATAAACATATTAGTAATACTCATCGCAAGATTTATTATACATTAAACACATCTCTCCTAGAAATATAAGTATTTATGTTTGGGTCTCACTTTTAGTGTAATATATTGTTAGTAGCCGGCGGGTATAGCTCAATGGTCAAAACATTTGCTTTGCAAGCCAAAAGTCGTAAGTTCGATCCCCAACGGAGATTAAAAAAAAGGATTTTTAATCGATTTCTGAGATTTAAAATAATCCCGGTTGGTGTGAATTTGATCCCTCACCCGTTAAATGCCAGTCATAGCATATTAATTAAAATTTATGGTAGACGAAAGTCCTCCCATTAAACTGTTCGTAGTAAATTTATGTAATAATAAGGATAATGCGTGAGAATCTCGGGCTATAGTCTATGATGTTGGCGGATCAAAACTCCACGTGCAGCGTTTAACCATATGCACTACTGGTAAGCGTCACAGAATTCCACAGATGAGACTTCAGAATTACTATCACCATCTGTCGGTTTTCTCCTGTATGTGTTTACATAAAAATAAAGTTCTTCTTACTAATCGTCGATGGAAGAGATATAGCGTCGTAGCTTGTGAGTCGTTTGTAAGAGCATTGCGCCTCGAGAGCTGGGTCGCGACTGCTCTCCGTTAGTCGTTCTGCGTTGGGGTGCTCCGTCGGGGTAGTGTTGCCACAACATATTTATTTATGTGCTGAGATAAATTTGAAAATCAATCGTAATAAATTTTTTATTAAAAGTCAAATATCAATGAAATTGTGTGTCTTATTTGTAATAGATATATTGTAGTGCTACAAAATTTATTATTACAAATCACGTATCAAATTATTAGTACTACCATCAAAATTTAACTGTCAATATGTGTTCATAGCACGATCTATCACACTATTTTAACGTAGAAAGAAATTGTTTTTTTTTTTTACACCTGAAAACTCGTTAAATTTACTACCACCAATAATGAAAGATATAACTACATTAGAAGATTTAATGACTGAAAAATTCTAATCATATAAAATTATATATGATGCTGCAGAAAACGTATTTAATTTAATAAAGACAACATAATTTTTTCACACCAAAACATTTTCAAACATATATTTTATAGAAAACCGAGTGTAAAAGTATATCAATAACACAAATTAGATAAAAAAGTCTAAGTAGCAAGTTGAATTTCTTTAAAAAAATCTAAAAGTTCCATTCCTTTTGTAATTTTGTCACTCAAAAGCAACGGTGACTTAATAATCAAGCGATTCATGTATTTTCCTTTAGAAAGTTTCATTAAAAAGTGTCATACAAGCTTGGCTGTTTACGTCTTTTACACACGTTGATATTATCAATTTAGTTTGTAAGCAGACACTTTATTTCGCAGATGACATCGTAAATTCCTCGCAACGATTCCATCAGGCGCGTCCCCACACCAATGAAAGGTTAAATATTATCCAATAAAGCCTCCGAGGCACCAGACACACGGCCTCGGATCTCACTGGATAAAAGAGCCTATTTTCAGTTACCGCAAGATTTCAGGATTAAATTGCCAAGAGAAACAAATAAGTTGCGATATCCGTCGCTACACGACAGAAATAACAAACCTATATGGTTGTAATGATTTTATGACCTTCTTTAATTTTCCCTAACCTTACCTTATCTAACTTATCCTTAACTTATGTTTGTGTCAATAATTTTTTGTTGTTATAAATGTGATAAAAGTACACACGCTTATTAAAATTAAAAAATACTATCTTTATAAAAAGCAAGGATTAAAACATAAAGTACGATACGTGCAGTGGTGTCATATTTCAAGAAAACAAGGTTTCCTCCAGTTTTGCGGAAACCTTTTGTTAAATAAATATTTGTAGTGGAAATCCGAAACAAATAAATTAGACAGACTTCATACAATTATAATTTACATTTTTGAAACCACTTACACTTTATAAGTGTACAATTTTAACTTAATTATTTCCTTACGTCTTTACTATTACTACAGGTGTAATTATTTCTGTACCACATTTGATTTTGGATTCCATGTAAAATATAGAGGAAATTAATATTATAATTAGAAACAAAAACCTTTAGTTCAGATATAACCATTTTGTAACACTAACACAAAAAACAATCGTGTTTGTACAATATGTTTAAAAGTAATATACAATTCATATTGACATCCCCCATCTTTAAAAAGGCTTTAAACAGTCGCGGGTTCATCATTGGGCCGCGTGGAGGAAGGATGCAGCAGCAGGTCGCAAAGTAAATAACTTTTTCAGAAACACAATTCGCGTTTATTTTCAATATAAGACATCGGTTACCCCGCCCGACCGTAACATGATGTATCGTGGGCTTCGGTCGGACAGGAACTGTCGACACAAGAGCTATCAGACGAGCATAGTTACATGTGACGCCCCAAAGATAATCGCGGCTAACTAACAAACTAAAGTTAAACCAACATGAAATGAAGCAACTGTAAAAATGAATAAAATGGCGTAAACAAATGCCGTGAATTTTATTATAAAAATTAAAACTAACGTTATGAGATATATCAAGCTGATATCAATACAATATGTGTGTTTAATATACTCGTATATTAACTGTTTCGCGAAAAGATCTCACAGAAATATTTACAGCATGAACTTGAAATGCAAATAAAACTTAAAAAATGTATAATAAAAACTGTCTGATGTCAGTTGCATGCATCTTGGGATATTTTTGGTTTGAAAATTAATCCAAATGTAATCAAGAAATGTTGAAAATAAATACTTAAATATTCTATGCTTCCGGTAGAATATCTCTGGGATATCTCCTTGAAGATTGCACACCTCGTCGTAGTCACGTAGCCCTTCCTGGTGCGTGACTCGACCGAACGTTAGCCTTTAGTGCGAGTACCGACAGCCCACGCTGGCTTACCCTTGTATCAGTTGGCCTAGGCTCGGGGAACCAACCGTTGCCTCGGCACGCTACCCGCCCGGCATGCTACGCGCCTGATAACTTTTTCAGGATTTTTCAGACTTTTTTTTTTGGCAAAATGAATTATAAATAAACTTGTTAGAATCACGGAATCATAGAAGAACGCGAAGTGGTTTTAAGAAATAAATAAAATTTGTATTAATTATTTAATTACGAGAAAATATTAAGTCGGTATTAAGCGTTTGGTAAATAAATAAATACGGTGAATACAATGAAGTTTGCAGTTCGAATCCCGTCGTCTGCCGTTTATTTTTTCTCGGATTTATTAATGAGAAAACGCGTAATACTCGTATCATACTATAAAGGCCAAAGGTCGTGGATTCGATCCCCGACAGAAATTGAAAAAAAAAGTATTTTTAATCGATTTCTGAGCTCTAAAATACCCTCAGTTAGTGTGAATTTGATCCCCGTAAAATTCCTATCAATTAAAATTGTTGGTAGACGAAAGTCATCCCGTGAAGACCAACCATTCATAATAAATTCCTGTAATAATAAGGATGATGCGTGAATCTCGGGCTGTAGTCTATGACGTTGGTGGATCAACACTCTACACGCAGCACTTAGCCATATGCACCATGGCAAGCGTCATATAATTCCACAGATGAGACTTCAGAATTACAATTACTATTATATCTGTCGGTATTCTCCTGTACATAAAAAAGTATACATGGTGTTGTTAATTGTAAGTCTGTAAGTCTATCAATTGTTAATTATAACTCGTTTAAACTAAAACACTTCATTCACACATACGGTACGATAAAGATTTATGGTCATTGAAAATGCTTATTCAAATGAATACAGAATTATTCCATAGTTGTTTACGATTCAATTATTTTTTGACAAATTTAACACTCATTAATTAACAATTTTTACATTTTTCTTCATTTCACTTCATTGACTAGTTCACAATTTTCTCTTATTATTTTTATAACATAAAAATAATTAATCTTTTTGGTTAAACTACATAAATAAAATTTTAATTTCATTTTAATTAATTACTAAAAAATTAAAATTACAATTTAAAGCTTCTTTAATTTTTAATAACAAGTCCCTGAAAATCATATTATTATTATTATCACTGACATCCCTGTTTTATTGTAATATATAATAGCTCGTTTAACAAAATATACCTTTATTATATTAAATAGTTAACATGCATCAGATCAAAATTCAAAACATGTAAAATATCGTATACTTTTAACATAATATATTAATAAACTCATATATCTAAAATCAATAAAACATCAGTTCATTCTTAATAAGAAATAGTGTAAAAGAATAAGCAAAATTGTCCTATAAATTGACTGGCTTAAAAAATCCAGTTCATTTTCTATTCGATAAGACGACAGCGACACGTTTTATTTGACAGTGTTTTCCATTCCCAGATTGAAACCATCCCCCGGGAGCGCCGCAAAGACTCCGGTGGACATCAGGCTGCAACCCTCGTCAAGTCCTGGGACAATGCGACACCCGATGAATCAATACGTCAAAACGTATGAGGGATCCCACCCTTAACACGTTCAAGCTTAGTGTTTTTTTTACGATATGAAAAGACGTACAATAACGAGTATATACAATTATACATGTAAGGATATATTTGCAGGTGTTTATAGAGAGCTATTTTTCATAAATATTAAGAAGCTTGCCATCCAAAAAAATATCGTCTAAAAATACGCCTAACCAAACCTAAGCTAACTCTAACTTAACCTAACCTAACTTTCAACCTTTGAGACACAGATCTAATATTGGTTTACTGAGATTATTCTACCATTATTACCACGGCCGCTCTGAACACCATATAACTAAGTTACTAGGCATGGCGGATTTTGGGTTCAGCTGTGTGTAGTGAATTTTCTAGCATCAATATTTTGACCACTTTTACAGGGATCTTCTTCAGGTTTGATGACTTTGTGGTGCTGGAAAATTCGCCACACATGGTTAAACCCAAAAGCCAGAATTACAAATGTAGCCGCGAAAACCTAAAAAGGATACTAAAGAACTAATTTCTCTTTCACCCACACACAACCTACAGACTCGTCTTACACATTGTAAACATCCAAACGATGGTAATGTAAGCCAACCAAGAACTGGCGGTGTTAAAAATTCATTCATTAATGGCACCGGTAAGCTCTGGAATACAAGTACTTCATATAGTATATACCGGATCTCTACAAAAAGCAGATAAATATGCACTTGCGATTTTCACAATTCACACATACCCGTACACAATAGACGTTTCCCGTATGTAGCGACTAGTAAAAGGTACTCTTAAATAAATATTTAGTATGTGTTATGACTCCATATTTACGTAAGCGGGATACTATAGCACAGCTTGCAAAGGGTTGAGGAAATTGGCGTTATCCTCAGGGGTTGAGGTAGAAAGTGTTGAGATCAGCTCTAACGAAGTAAAGAAGAAATGGGATGAGAAGGGTGAAGGTTCTATTGGTTTTTTTTTGCTAAACCGCTCCACGTTCGATTTCGATAATTTCATTTTGTTCGATTTCGGATTTACTTTGCGGCATGATAGAGATATCATCTCCTTACCGAGGATAAGACATTTGGTGCAGAAAATACAATTAATATATTTTTGGAAATGAAACAATTTTCAATAAACATTAATACGCGGCGTGTTCATAATTACACTGTTCATAAATAAGCAATACTCATGTAGCTCTAAAATTTATACAATACACACTATCTTATTGCAAATAATTATTTTAATGTTACTTATTATTTATCTAAAAATTACAATCCGATATCTTGATTATGAAAAAGATTTTTTGCTTACGTTCTTTCTCTATTAACATTCAAATACGCAATACAATACGTATAATGTGACGCTTAGCCCTAAATATGATCCTATGCAATTAGTCAAAAATTCAATTTCGCAATTGGAATCGGGAGTGTCAATTTAAACACTGTTACACTATTCAAAATAGATTAAATATTTTAAGCCAAACTAATATTGTGATATCAGTGTAACGTAACTGTACACATCTTAACTTTTTTTCATCCTTTATTTAGCTTTATTCCTATTTTTTCTCCCTATTACTCTCAATTAACTTTATGATACTTAAACTATTAACGTAAAGTACAATTTTATATTGCTAACATTTTTGACAATTGTTTTAAAGTACTCGTATTTTGCATTGTACAACTAGAGAGGCGTGAATGTAAGTATAATTATTTTTAATGTGATGGTTTGATTATTGTTTTTGAAAATAACATAAATAAGTATAAGTACTGACGGTCGGTTAATTATAAATGAAAATTGAGATAATACAGGATTGTTGTAAGTAAAACATTTATAATTTTTAATCTCCATTTTATTATTTGAAAAACTGATTTAAAATAAACCCGTTAAAACATCAAATAATATTTAATAAGTATTATACAGCATATTTCTTATTATGTTCACAAAAAAATATAAATATCGATATCGCGTGCTTCAAAAATATTAACTGAAAAAATCCACTCAAATTAAGCTCGGCACTGACCGTAGAAAGCAGAAATTTTATACGGCCAAGTGAAAGTTACCACACCCTTCCGCATTAGGGTTCAAGGGTGTGATGGCAAGTTCAAGGTGGCCGGAAGCTCTCGCGCCGCAGCCTGGATGAAAGCCTCCACAGCCCAAATAGGGGTATTTGACATAGTTATAACTCAGGATATACTCGAAGTCATTTCGAAGTATATTTCGATTATTCAACTTAGAAACAAGATGAGGAGTACATAATCTTATTTATCATTACAATTTAATAACTTTTTTTTGACAAGAAGCTCTAAGACGTTTAAGCAAATTTTTTTGTGGCTTTTTTAATTATTTGATTTTTTTCGATATTTATCTTACATGTAACTACTTATTTTGTTTAAAACTAGCTTATTTTACACGATTTTGGGCCCATTGGGACAAAATAGTACAGACTTTAGGAGTCTTGGGTTAATCTATCCGATTTTATTTTAAAAATCCGATTAACAAACCAACAAAAATATAATATGCCTCGGCTACTTTAGCTACCTCCTTAACAAGTACTCTGACTTCTGCTCTGGAATTTGTCAAGAACAATAATTGTTCCCAAGTAGGTCTTCAAGTGTAGATATGTCCAAGGAATGTATAGTGACAGCTGACAGATCTAAGTTACAGCAATTCGTGGTGAACATTCCAAATATGGAATAGATATAGGAAGAAGAAGATGTATCAGAATTAAAATAGCAACATACCTTCTTACGTGTATTGCTTTTCATTATACCGGCTGTCTTTTTATTGCATTTATTCAAGTTGAACTTACCTGTAAAGAAGGAAAACACATAATTAGTCACGAACATTATTTTAATATATTATCCAATCAGTCAAATAATAATAAACGTATTGTATAATTCATACGTTTTATTTATAGTCATGGCGTGCTATAGAGATCCATGCTCATGATTCGCTAAAATTTATTAGAATCAGGATTTTTGATGAGAAGAACTCAAGTAGTGGATGCTACCCAACGAATAGGCACACCTCAAGTGGCAATGGGCAGGTCATATCTGTCAGACGACGGTCGATGGGGAAGAAAAACTCATTGGAATGGCGCCCAAGAACTGGCAAACGAAGCATTGGCCGACCCCCTACAAGATGGACTGACGATATAAGAAGAATAGCGGGAGTGACCTGGATGCGGAAGGCGGAGGATCGAAGAGGATGGAGACTCATGCGGGAGGCCTACGTTCAACAGTGGACGGACACAGGCTGATTTTGATTTTATCAAAGCAATTATTTTTTTGCTTAATTAATTAATTTATTATGTGTATCAGTTTTTGATTTTTGATGATTTTTCACGAGTTTTCAACAACTATAGCCTCCACCTTGATCGTTCTCCGTATTCCCACTAGAGTATAGTATCGTCTCACCGTGGCAGATCGGCAGAAGCGAACTCATTCAATTCCCCGGCAGTAAAAGCTCCTTTGTCCAAATGTCTTTACGGAGCAGAGTCCACTCGAGTATCGGCAGTAAATTTTATTTATCAAAGTTATTTTTTTCGCGGACGGCATTAAACTTTTTATCTGTTCTCACCACGCTAGGTAGCAAATACTGTTTTTATACACAAAAAAATAATAAAAAATATTCAAAACATTTTATTAAGTGTGGAATTTTTGATACTTTATATGTGATATCTTCATTGCTGTTTTGGGATTACGTTTTCGCTGAAAAGAATTTCATATGATTATCAAATGAAATTATAAATTTAAAAGTAAAAAACACCAAAGGATTTTCAAATACATTTTAAAAATAATTCTGTATCGTTTTTACTTAAATATTGGTTGTAAAAATAACAACATCGTAAATTTTTTCATATTTGTTTTCTTTATTATCAGACTTGGTAATTTCATAAATAAAGTATTTATTATCAGGTAACAATTTTCAACGCGAAGGTACATTCAAAATATTATTAAAATTCCACGTAATATATTGACTATAATTTCACATATTTATTCTGTAGGAATTATTTCCATCTCCATCAGGAATCATATTGTCAAAGAAAACGAAAAAATAATACAGAAATTTAAGTGATCAAAATATATTTTTAAGAATAGATAAATAATAGGCTGCAAACATAAAAAGAGTATACCTTAGAAATATGAAACGCGTTCAGTAAAAATTTGAAATAAGGAAAAATATTTTATTAAAAAAAATATAATTATACAATTTAACCATCTTTATTAAGAAGACGTACATACAGTTATTCCAGCTTAGTAATGTCTTTTATTTAGTTTTAGTTATTTCAATTTTCTAAAAAAATAAAAATATAAATCTTCTCGATAAAAAAAATTATATCCCCGATAAACGCTACACAATATTATATAGCTTCTCACACCTGTTTGCGATCATAAATTAATCAAGACATAACTCATCTTAGTTCAGGAAAACTTCATGACCCTACCTTAGTATAATATTGGTAAACATATTATACAAATAACTGACTTAAGCAATGACATCTTTTAACACCATAAAATATCCGCCATTCAAATATGTTTGCTTTATGATGTCATATGTATAGGTTCGCATTATGAAACGGCTATATTTACGGGCAGTAAAAGTACGCATTTGTCCGAATGATTTTTTACTGCGAAGAATGCCACTCGAGAAAGATACGCAAGACGGTAAAATTTATTTATCAAAGTTTTTTGTGTTCTCGATGTTATGTTTTTTTTTCTGTGTATTTATACTATGCGAGACGGCATAAACAACTTGTAGTGGAAATATTATATTCCAGGGGTGAATTTTTTTCATATTTTTATTGCGATAAATTGTACCGGGATGACTCTAACAGATTCCTTTATTGTCTATTGAAACGGAAGGTTTAGCGGCCAAAACAAAATGTTATCCGGCGAGGAAACATTTTTTTATAATAACCGGAAGTTGATACTTTTATTACTTTATTGGCGCCAAAATATCTAGAATATATTTCTTATGATTTTATATGAATATTAAAGGAATATGGTTTAAAACAAATTACTGATAGACACATTCAAAAGAGTACTAAAAATTTAATTAACTATATTTTACCACGTAATACGTTAAATAACTGTTATTTCTGGGAATATGTTCATATTACGAGCAAATGAAAGATTTATATAACCCTACCTGTTAATTATATTGTTTTTCAAAAAACGAAAGCTAGCTTAATAAAAGATACAAAATCATATGGATTAAATGACTCAAGTGTAATTGTTGATTCACATTCAAATTTTTCTAATGAATTATCATTACTTCGTGTTTTATTAAAAAAATATTTTTCATGTCGTAGCAAAACAACTTTCAATGTAATGTAATGCAATGGTAATTGCAATAATATTATAAAACATGAATATAATAAATTTAAAAATATCAAATTAAGTATTTTTATCATCAAAAATAACAATAAATAGTTTACATAAAGTAGTACAAATGTAATTATAAAACAATATCTGGCGGACTTCTGTTTTATCAATTGTACTGCTTTCGGTATCTATGCCTTGTCTATTAATGTTTGCTTTGTATGTACTATATATGTCGGTAGAATCGCCGTCAAAAGAGTTTCACTTCACGTACATTACACCTATCAAGGTGGGAGCTGAGCTGGCTCTATATAAGCAGATGACCATACGGACCAGATATCTCTATCTTCACTTTCAACCGCCTCCTTCTTACATCCTCTCGATGTTATTTTCGCCAATCACTAGATAACTGACGGACTTTTTTTTCCATTTGCAAATAATATACATAAATATCTGAATAATAATAATAATAAGAAACTTTCAGCCAAAAATAAAATTCCATTAATGAATCATACGTATCGCATACAAATATTTTTTTTTTAAATTGTCCGATTCTAAGAAAAACCGAAATCAAATTTATTTCCTTGACTTGACAACAATACCTGAAAATTCAGCAACACGCACTCGTGGCTTTCAAAGGGCTTAGATTAATTTACATACACATTGGGAACATGTGAAGTCTATTGGTAGAGTACTACAGTAGTGAGTGGTGTATCAAGTATTCGGATATCTTTTTATCAAATTTATTCATAGCCTTCAGGAAATTTCAGGATATTTTCCGTTCGTGGGCACTTCGCTCGGCTTTCGCATACATTTTTTTTTCATATCGGAATTGAATTGTCAAAGTGAACTGATACTTATTTACGAAGCAAAAATTTGACTGTGGCACTCGCCGCTTAAAGCGGAGGCAAAAAGTCTCGGTGAATTTCGTAAGGCATTTTATCATAAGCTGTCAAAAATTTACCACAATACTTACTGAAGGCACTGTATAACCAAGATGTTTTTGGAAAAATTTGAATAAATGTAGTGAGCTTTATTTTAGATTTCATTTTCACCAATTAAATATTTAATTTTAATAACGTGTAAGTCCACGGACTTTGCTGCTTTATAAATTGTGATAAAATAATTTTGTCAACGTCAAATATTATATATAATAAGGCGTATATACGTTAATAAAACGAAATTGACTTAAAAGAACCGCTTAAATTTTTTCAACATTCCTTATGTATGAGATCTATGCCAATGAAAATTAAATACTAAGCTATTTTAGATTCAAGATTCTGTCATAAAGGGAGACGTGATCAATCAAAACATTAAAATTAGCGCTTTCTTTTAAATTAATATTCGGTCCATAGCTCAAGCATATAACAATCATAACTTATTGAATTTCTTCTTGGCGTTATAATCCATGCCTTTTCTAATGTATTTACTGCATCTGGATAGCTCCTATGTCTAATTTTATATAGGTTATTAGATATTGTTGGAAGGTAAGACTTCCGAGGTCTGCACAGCGGCTATTAATGAAATTAATCGGTCACCATCCAAGGACGACGTACTACTTCCATTGTTGATTTACTCAAAGATTTTCTTTAAGGATTGACCCTTGAAATTGAATCGAAATATCAGTTAGAAGATATTTTCCACATACGGCTAAAAAGAAAGCTTCAGATTTACGTGACGTGAAATTATTTGGGAAGCACTGGATTATGTGATTGTCTACAATTTTTTTTATTTAATTTATTTTTTTAATTAAGTAATTTATTATTCAAGACATATTCTTTGCGATAAAGTTTAACAATCCATATAAAAATCTTTCCATAAAATAAGAAACAATTAATTTGAAGTGGCGGGCAATCCCCGTTAAACAGAATTAGTAGCTTTAATTTCCGGTGATTTTGCCACGGGAGATGCGGAGTATATTTTATTGCTTAAGACTCAAAGGCGCAGCCAGATGAAGTTTTTAGAAAAAAATAATGACTACCACCAGAAAACCGTGGATAATATGACGCTTACTATTTTCAGGATGTCTAAATATTTAGAGAATCGATGCACATAACGATATGCATAAAATTTGTCCTGTTTGGCTACTTCAATGAACAAATTTACCAGTTATTAAATATACACATACTATACATTAAATTCATTAAACGCATCAATTCATTCAGAAAAATATCGGCAGAAGCGGGATGCGAACCGCGCGCCTTGAAACCAACCTTTGAATAGGTCTTTATATACTGCTTAACCCCCTCCGCCTGAGCTGACACGCGTTAAAACTTATATTTATACCATTGTTATCATCGTATGACGATAGAAGAAATAGCCGAAGGGGTTAAGCGGTATATAAAGGGCAAAGGTTGGTTCCAAGACCCGCGGTTCGAATCCCGCTTCTGCCGATATTTTTCTGAATGAATTGATGCGTATAAGGAATTTGATGTATGGTATGTGTATATTGTAATATAGTCAATGATCTATAAAAGAAGATTAGAATATTGAAAAAATAAAATAATATTCTAATAAATATTTAATCCATATAATAAATTTACCTGTCTACACAAACAGTCATGTTTCCCAAATAATAGTTACTTGTTAATTAAATAAATCATTTACTACGAATTGGTGAGATGATTTTCATATACAATATTTTTTTATTAATATGGATGAGAGTTTAGAGAGTTATAGAAGACATGTTTTTGTAAAATGAATAAATCCTTTAAATTCATAGTGGTTTCGTGGAAATGTATAGAATTTTTTATTAAAAAAGACAAAAGGAACTAAACATTTTTATTTAGAATTCTTATACTTTCACATCTTTATTTTGTATAAGGCCTTTGAGATGTGATCATATAGAAGAATTCTCGGAATTTCCTGGAGAGACCACGTCACGAACAATGAGGTTCTCAGGATAATCTAGGAAGATAGACACCTAGTAAGAACCACCTCAGAGAGGCGATCGGTCACATCATGCACCACGATGGTCTTCTTCACGACATTGTGGATGGGATGGTTGAGGGTAGAAACTGTTGAAGGCGCGCTAGACAGAAGTATTTGCAGCAAGTGTTCCAGGACATGAGTTGTAGCTTTTATGCTGAGCTGAAGAGGGTTGAGGAGGACCGAGAGGAATGGAGATCGAGAAGCAAGATTTTGTTACTGCAAACAAATCCACCGGATTGATACTACGAAGAAGAAGTTTTATCAAAAATATTTTTAGGTACTTATAATTCAAAAAAGCAAGCTTAACCACTAGACATGGAAGCTTTTTCGTGATTTTATTTATTAAGTAAATAATCTCGTGCTAGAAAATTACAGTAATTTTGAATCCGTATTTTTTTTTCAAGAATAAATATTTTTCTGTTGTTCCGCCAATGAGTAGGCTCAGGCAGGAAGGCTTTCGCGGTGAGTAATTTCCTTAAATTTTCAGCACGACTAATTAATCTAACGGATATCTACCATTCGTTATGCCAAAGTCGTTACGGCACCTAGCTAAGGGATAACGCCCAGAAGATTCGTTAGATAAATAACGGCGCTGTGACAGGGTCTGCTCCACGCCGCGGTCTCTTGCAAATAAAAACTATATATATATATAACTTGGGGTTATTAACTTTGCTTCGTTGAGCGTCCTATAAAAATTCGTGCAAATGTTGGAACTAAGAATCCTGAAATTTCAGCCGGCTAAGATATCTTGAATTAAATTTATAAAAACAAAAAGAAACTATGTAATCAAAAAGTATGTTATCGTGCATGCGATTATTCTTCGTAGTATCAATCCGGTGGATTGGGTTGCAGCAAAAAAATCTTGTATCTCGATCTCCACTCTTCTCGATCCTCTGCAATTCTCTTTAGTTCAAAATAAGAGCCACAACTCATGTCATCGAACACTTGTTGCAAATATACTCCCGTCTAGGGCGCCCTCTGCAGTTTCTACCTTCAACCATCCCTTCCCCAATGTCGTGAAGAAGACCATCGTGGCGCATGATGTGACCGATCCATCGGGCTCGCCTCTCTGAGATGGTTCTTATTAGATACCTATCTTCCTTGATTATGCTGAGAACCTCATTGTTCGTGACATGGTCTCTCCAGGAAATTCCGAGAATTCTTCTGTATGACCACATCTCATGAGCCTCTAGTCTTGCGCTTATGCAAAAAATAAGGATCATCGATTTCAGTCACCATGTAGTTTATGTAGAATTCACTATTGAAATTCAGAATTGTCCTAAAAATATCCTTCAAAATATACTGTACTCCGGTAGTTTGAGAAATATAATACTAATCAAGGTAGCATAGTGAATACTACGCACGGGTCTACTCCACGCAAACTTAGTTGATTCAGTTATCTTGTGTAATAGTTCTGAGGATATTAACGACTACTCTTACTTTTAGTTTCATTTTATGGATATATAACGTTCAGCCAGATTTTTAGTGAGCATTTCAATTAGATGCGAGAGTGAATATGATGGAGAAAAAATGGAATATGTTTTTAAAAAACCAGTAGCGTTACTGAAATTCAGAAAAGCTAAGATAAATAATTAAGGCCAAAAGTTGTCCACATCCAGGTCTAATTTGGATAAAGGAATAATGTTATTAATTGTATGGTTTATTTTTAAGTAACGAGTATGAGAATAACGAGCTTGTATTTACTCATTATCGCCATTCCTTTTTTTTAACGTCAAATCTTTTTTTACGTCAAATCAAAAATAATATACTCGGGATACTAATATTCTATAGCTTAGGAACAATTTTTAAATTATTTTTTAAAATTAAATTATTATTATTTTTTGTAATATCAATAAATACATTAATTAAAATGATTCGCTGCACTTAGTTATTTACATGAACACGTACGTAATTACACACGTTACTCACAATAAACGACATACATTTTCACGTGAATTAATGCTGAATGGTGTTGTTACGAGAGACACAATAATTAGTATGAATCACCGAATCAAAATGTTGATTAAAATAATAAAACAAGGCTTTATTTACTTAAATATTTATAAAATATTAGAAAGTATTAAAAAAACTAATAATGTTATATAATACTCACTAAATATATCATATTGTTCGTGCTGCTATGTAAAATTAAATTAAAAAGACTATATATATATCTTTATTATATAATATAATTCTCGTTATAAAAAGGTGCTGTGAATATCGACACATAAGTATACAAAAGTACTATTTGTATACAAGTTTTACGTCTACTTATTTCTAATTTGAAGTGAGCTTTTCGTTTCTCCGTAGAGAGCTTTTGCAGAATATGCTTTCAGGGAAATTTTAAAGAAAATGGACTCTGAAGAGCAGTTTTATAAATAAATTAGTTTGAAGATGGTAAAACAAAGATATGCGCCTAAGGACACTTTAAATATACATTTTGCAAATAAAACCAAATATACAGTAAAATTGTCGTCCATAATACCACTTATTTAAACAAGTTCCATTTTTTATTATACGTAAAATTTACCACCCATTACTGCCTATTATCTTCAAATTACGGTCAGAAAAAATCACTCAGTTATATCAGTTGTCATTATCCATGTTTTGTCCCAACACATCACCCGAATGTTCACCTGGATATACGATATATATGGTTCCCGACGATCTCCAGAGCAGGAGCTCGAAAGCACTTGAAAATATGGCAATAATTGTATTCGGGGTTTTATTTGTAAATAAAAATTTAGAAATTTGTTTGTTTGTAATCTGTTTTGAATATATCATAAAAGGACTTGTATTACAAGAGTTGCTTATGACTGACTTTAACATTTGTATGCTAGAGAGTTGAGGCGAAAATAAAAATCTCAGTCTTTAAGAGCTTTCTAGAATATGTATTGTATAAGCTCAATTATGTAATGAAATGTGAATTAAAATATTGTAATTGTAAGTAAATATAAAAATGTGTAAAGAATAAACTGTAAGTCTGTATAAGAACTCATAAGGTGAAAACGTAAAAATACAGAAAATGACAATTTTGTCAAGGAACCTTATAACGCTTTCCATTTAAAAGGTTGACTAAGTAATTTATGTAAGCTGTTGATTTTTTACGGTCCCTTTTTAGCATAATTTGAATGCTTGATGTTTGTTGGATGATTTTTGTCCACCATCAATATGATAAATAACTCATGCCATTAATGTTAATCTTTTTATTTAAAGAAAAAAAACATATTCTACGAATATAATAAATATATTTGGTAAAAATATATTTAAAAATGTGAAAAATAAATATTTTGATTAAAAGCCTAAACAAACTAACTCATTAATTAATTTTTCATTCAACAATTTATGTACATAAGCCATGATATTGTTTACCGTATGACCATAATGGCTCATGGAAAATAGGATTAAACTGTACTTAAAAAGCGATTCCGTTCGCTTCAGCATTTTTCAATATTAATTCACTGGCGTGGTTTCAGACCCGTCCCCCTATTTTTCACGTTTTTATAATGAACCCCCGCCACGGCGTAATTTAATAAATGGCCAACTTGAGGGGACGGGGTGTTAATGCATTATTTTTACAACAGCCTCCCACTGACCCCCTAATTTATTAAAAATATAATTGCTTCGTTCATAATGATCAGACGTTTGTACGAAAATTCACGATCAAAGGCATTAGAGTGAAAACAGTTTTAATTATCAAAATTAACTTAACCAACGACAATAGCAAATTGTAAGCACGGTTCTTTTAGATAAATTAAAATAAGCAACATTCAACGCAAACCCTAACTTGAATGTGTTATCGACTGTTGCTTAGAGCAAATCATTGGTTGAGTTGAACAATCTCTTGATGAACTGAATGGTCCATGCCTCAAGAGTGCCGGGATAATCCACCGATATCCTTACATTTTATATGTAGATTACCAAAATACTGAATAACGTGAGTAAAGGTTCAAAAACAACTAAATACATACTTACATATAAATTATTGTTGTATATTTAGAGTCTTTAATACATCTTATTCGTATGTAAAAGCATAACAGGAAATACAATCAGAGCATTTAAAAACGCCCAAATATGCTACAAATACCTACTACAGCTACCATTTATAGGATCCTTGGATTCTTGTTCAAGAATCAATTGGAAAATATACATAGATACACTTGGAAAATCATTGAATTTAGAGATGACAAAGAACAAGGTTAAAATAATGACAGAACGGTAAAGAAGATACATTTCAAAAATATGCTCCAGTTAAGGAGAGCAAATGAAAAGAATCAGAACATGATAACGTCCGAATGATTTACAAATAAATTTAATTTATAATAAGCATATATCAAAATATCTTAGCCATTTTTCAATAATACAGTTAATAAACTAATATTAATTTTTTAAGAAAAAATATTTCCGACACGTTTCAGCTGACAGGATATAGGAGTGACAAAAACTTGCTGCGACCTAACCGAGGAATGCTGAGATTAAAAAAATAAATTGAAATTGATCAATCAAGCAGGCATTGTGGAAAATTCATAGTCGGTGACAGACCGTGGGAGGATAGAGAGTGAAGTGCAAACTTTCAAATAACAAAAATATAAGTTTCCATCATCAAAGACTTTTTTCATGTAATTTACATTAAAAAATCACCGAACTTTTGTGATCTGAATTTTAATAGAGTTTCGTTCATAATTCTTATAACATTAGTCTAAAATTATATTATATTACTCGTAAATAGGCGTACAACAGTCAAAAGTTATAATTGGAACATAAAAACAAATTGATCAAATTTTATTACAATTTTTTTATTAATAAATTTAATTTAATGATAATCGTATACACATATACAATTATCCCAAATGTAACACAATCCGAACATTTTCAAGAAGCAGATTAATAAAAAAATGGGATCTTGTTGATACAAATACGCACGAAATCACTACATATCTTTCCAACACACAGTGTCCAGCTTTCACAGGTATGCGTCATGCTATGATGTTTAATTATACCTGTCTAATAAAATAATGAAAATTGAATCATGTCACGAAAAACATAATTTCTCATATAAAACAGCTCTGAAATATAATACTTTGAATAATACTTTTGTTCAAACAACACGAGTTACGTAATCAAAAATGGAATAAATGGAATGATGAACTATCCATTGAATCTAAGGTTAAACATAACTGACACATAGACTATGTACTGTACAATGAATTAGTGCATGGTATGATGGCAGTATCCAATGGTGAGGAGTAGGGGGTTGTGAAATGCGACAGTGATCGATGAAGATCCATCGCCCGGGAAAAGAAATTATATTGCCATCAAAACGGAAAACACTTCGGTACAAATTTTCAGGAACGTGCTCTGAAACCTGAAAAGGCTGAAATTCGGGAAAGCGAAGCGCGTCTGCCGCGGATAATGATCATTATAACACAGCGTTTTTCATCGACGCTAATAATCAATTTCGCGTAGAATGGCGTAATGAAATTTTCGGGTTTTTTATTTCGTGCAACTGGATACTTTGTTTATATAATGGGAAAGAAGACAATTTATCAATTTTTTTTTGTGTATTTTTAAAATGGAAATGAATATAAATGTATAAAACAGATAAATGTGAAAATAATAAATAATAAAAATTCAAGGTGAAAATAAAAAATCCTGAAATGGAAGGATATTATGTATAAGTTTGAGCATTAAAAAGTGACATTCCCGTTTATTGAAAGAAACGACTTCTTGTCGCCGGGATAGTCATCGGGACGCCAGGAGAGGGATGCGGAGAAAGTCACAATAAAAAAAATAGAAGCACATTTTTAATGTATTTTTTTGTAATTGGGCCACGAACAATGAATGGTCTACCCACATCAGGACTTGAGCCAAAAGTGAATCGGAGTGCTCTGTTACACTGCAGCGCCCTCGTTATACCTGTCGGCACTTTGACGAACCATCTCTTCTGTTACAACAAGCAAAATGGCGACGCAACGTCTTTTCTTATTTATTTATGCGTGTACGAAATGCTAACAAAAATAAGAAATGAAAGATCGTATATCGAAGCTTTTCGGCACAAACCTGAAAGGAGTTTATTTCGAGCTGATATCAATAGGTGCTAGGAAATTAACTATAAGTAATAATGGTCAAATTAATTCAGTTAAATAATAACTTGTTTTTCAAAACCGCATGTAGAAGAGTGCAGCCAGTCGAAACTAGTAAGTTCTACCAACTCTCAACAATGGCTATTTGAGTTTTGAGTATTTTTGCAATGATTGAGGAATCGCAAGTGTAATTTAATCCGCTTCGTTAATATATTCTGAATTTTTGAATGTGGAAATCAAGATGCTGAAAAGAACAAATTATTAGTGGTAAAGAGTTGGTTTGGTGCGATTGATAAACGAAAAAAAACAGCATTTTACGAATAAAGTATAAACGGTAATTACAAAAAGCTATTAAATTAATCCAATATAAAACTGAATAAACGATTAATTATCGCTTAAGATGCCATTTTTTATGACTATGTGTATTCGTATAAAAGATTTAAAACAAAGTAATAGCAATGAAAATAATAATATTATTTAATTTTTATTCGCAAGATATAAATGGCTAAGATTTATAAGACAATACACACTATATAAAACAATAAAATGTGATATATATAATATAAGATGTGAACAATAGCAATTATCAAAGCAATTTTGAGAGCTCATTTTATGCGGTGAAAGTAAATATTTATGATAAAAAAAAATCGCTTTAAGTCTTTATTACCACCGAGCGTACTTGTGCTTATACTGTTTTTATAAATCAGCGTTACGAATTTCTTTTTGCACTTGTGAAAATTTCAAAAAATAAACTCCTGATGGATTATTCCAGACACGAACTGCGAACCTCCGCCAACATCGTTTTCTTCCTCCGAGGACCACAGCGCTCCATCTCCAGACTACAGACTCCGAGACTTATATCTTTGGGGATCGTAAAATAAAGCCAGCAGCGAAGAATAAGAGTGAAAGTGCTAAACATATTTTATTATTTTTTAAGAATACGCGTCGACATACCGAAAACGATTTTTCATGTTCTCTAGTCGTAGTCGGTGCTTCACAATGAATGGCGCGTGCATTTAACGAGAAGAGCCTTAATACAGAAGTATAGACGTTACTCGGTTTAATGAACGCACGCGGGTATCGCGTACAGAGTAATGGCCGACTGTTCGGCACATTTGAGCACTGATCATATGAAGAATCGTGAACGTTATTATATACGTGAAGGGGTTTTAATGAAGATATGCGGTCATAAAAAATCATAATATTGCTTAGCTTGTAGTATATAATATCCAAAAAAAACAGCTCTACAGTAGGCAATATAACAGAATTTTTAATCTATATATATAAAAATGAATGTATGTCTGTCTGTCTGTCCTTTATGCATTCCTAAACCATTAATCCGATTGCGATAAAACTTTGTCTAATTATTGCTTCGACTAGCGCAAAGAAGATAATATACTCAAAATTTGATTTGATTACAAAAATTAATTGAATATTTACGTAAAGCATGTTTTCGTACAAGACTATTGTAATACAGAACTGCCGTTTTGGTCAAATTTAGGTAGGAAAAACATAATCTAAGTTTATTTTTGCCTTGCCTCAAGTCCGACTTATCCAATCGAAAGGCGAGAGGCTCCCGACGAGGCGCTTTCATAAACTCGCGGTTTCTTTTTTTTGAGTGGCATTACAACGCATGCCGGGTACATGCTAGTATTAAATAAAGATTTACTTTAAAAAACATAATATGATAATTTAACAAAACACTTGCTTTTTAAGTGAAATGACTATTCATGCCATTGCTATTATATATAGTATATTAAATAACAGCTAAATTGTGTTTTTTGGAACAACTGATACTTATTAATAATTAAATATACATATACTATACATAAAATTCTTTTTTCAACGCGTCAATCCAAACACAAAAATAACGGCAGAAGCGGGATGCGAACCGCGGACCTTTGACGCGTTGAAAAAAGAATTTTATGTATAGTATATGTATATTTAATTATTAATAATATTATAATATAGTAAAATGATCTTTAAAAGTAGATTAGAATATTGAAATAATAAAATAATATTCTAATAAAAATTAAAAAAAAATCATATAACTGATACTTAATAATAAGAATAAAAATCTTACATCAGAAAGTTTCAACCGCATATCAGACTTTTTTAGTAATTGTTGTAGGGCTACTGAGCTAATTCAGTTGACGATAACAGATATTGACATAGAAACACCAAAGATTTTTTATTCAAAACAATTGAACCCCAGTATGAAACATGAAGTTTTCATACTGGGGTTCAATTTATACTGTTTTGTGAAGATAATTGACCCTTCTTTTGAATGTTTTTTAGTACTCGTACACAATCAAGGACTTTATTGACATAATAAAGTTACATATATACACATATCAATAATAATCTCCGTCGATTAAAAAAATTAACTATGAATTTGGATGCATCACGAATTCTTTGATTCGTGATTTGATAGACTGTCAATGAAATGTTAAGTAATGTAATTGTTATAACAAAAAATATATTAAAAGGCTAAACAATTTTGAAATACCTTAAATTTTTTGAATAGATCTGTAAATCTTCATTAGTTTTGTTCGTAAATTAAAAAGTTTACAAAACATTTTAACTAAAACTGAATCGATTATTTTCATTCCTATATTTTTATGTCTCAAATATAATTACGAAACAACAACGAAAATATATGAATATACGCATAAATTTATCGAAAAAAGTATACATTTATTGAAAACCATTTCAATTTAGATTTAATTATGCATTCATTCTTGCAGATAATTTAATCCAGGCGACTGAAAATCAGAGCTGAAATCGTTTAAGGCTCGGAAATAATCCCGCTTCACGAGTTGAACTTTACGAGACCCTTAAAGCCTTAAAGAGGCTGTATCGAAGGTTCGCCGACGCGGCTCGTTTAGGGTTGGTTAGGGTCAACCAAGGAAGGTCACAGGGTCAGGGGTGACCTTCGCCTTGACTTTGCGAGCTTTAGTAGAACTAGCTAGCTTTAACAGAGCTGAAAAAAGGGTTGAAAAGTTTGCAACGATAACTTATGACTTGAAAAGTAAACTGTATTAGGCTCTTTATCGGGAGTTTCTTTAAGTTAGGGATTTACTAAATTCTTGATAAAAAGGAACGTTAGCTACATATTTCTTATATGATCTATTGTAACACATGATAAAAGAGCATATGAAATATTTATTTAACAGATATATCATAAATTATTACAATAAAATTATTCAAAGTATATTCTTTTATGAAAAAATAGCAACATAAAAAGTATAAAGATACAAATATCTTTAATTATGAGTATATTGTTAACCAGCATACAACATAGAAAATATTGAATAATTATTATTTTAAATTAAACAGCAAAAAAACAACGGGATTCGAACTTGCGACAAAACACTTTCATAGTCAGATTTATCAACTGCACCATCAATTTAATATTACGAGAAATATTTATTACAATTTATAAGATTAGATATATTAAGATTAAAAATATAATAACTTAAATTTAAATAGTCTGGTAATAAAGTTTTTTTGCAAACTCACAATAAATATTTCAACGGTCATGTGAATTAAATAAAAACCTGTTGTAAAAAATGTTATTGTGATTATCAGATTTTGGCATTTCCTTGTAATGGTCGTATCAAAAAATTAAGACGAAAAACGTGATAAATGAGGTAACCACACCAATTTTCAATAATATAAAATACAAGTCAATATCCTAGACAGGTCGTGTCATTATCCCGATGGACTGTTCGCCACACAGCGTCAGGTAGAGCAGCTTTACAGCGGGTACCTGTGCGGAATTTGCGATACTATTAACGTCGAGCTTTATCACTAAAGCTTTGTGATTACAAATATAAGGTGTACTGAGCTTTGGTATCTGTCGGTCGAGGCGGGAAATTTATTATTCAGTATTCAGCTTTATCACATTGCGAGATTCATAGCAACGATACTTTTTTTTTGGTAGTTCGCGAGTTTTTCAGTGCAAATATTTAAAATTAACTTAATCTGTGTATTATTTAATAAAACAGAAAACAATAATTAATTTTATTAATAAAATACATATTTAATATTAATTGAAACATTTTTTTTTCAAGTATATTGCTTGTGTACGACAAGTTTTTGCACATTATATTAATGTTAAAAGAAAATGCAGATTTTTTGAATACTTTTCTAATTATAATCTTTTAATTATCAAAACAATTTAACTGCCAAATTGTTGTTGTTTTGATTAGAAATATTTAAAAAATATGAATATTTATTTAAACGATTCTAAAATATATATTTTGTACGCATTAATTATAATCATTATTTTTTGTACCCCACCAAACATACGGCGAGAAGTTACTACCAAGAAGGAACTCACCAAAGCAACCCACGACGCACTCCACCCTATGTTTGGGTACCAAAAGATAACTACACGGCTCAAATCAAGAAGAAGTTTCCTACAGTCGACAACGGAACTGGAGATACCTGAGGCCACCCTGCGGCTGAACATGTGGAGAAGCGCAACTGAGGGGAATACTTGGATTGCCCCGAAAGAGGACCTAGCCCCTGGACATGACCAAGGGTGGAATATATGGAGGTCCCTTAACAGACTTCGGACCGGAGTATGCAAGACGAGGACACAAATGAGGGCCTGGCAGTTTTACAGCGGACCGACTGAATGTGACTGCGGCGTGGAGCAGACCCTGTCACACCTTTTGGAGTGTGCGCTGTGCCCGAGTGGCTGCACCCAGGAAGACCTGATGATGGCCAGAAGTGATAACGCCATCGACGTCGCCCACTTCTGGGCAGACAGGATCTGACCCTGTTGTTTCCGACACGATTATATATTATATATATTATTTTTTGTAAAGTGAATTTAAACATTAATACTGTACATATTAAGCGAAAGTGCCCGCTATTTTTTTCTATTATCTTGTTGATATTATATTATTTTTTCTTCATCTTGTTATAATAAATTTAAAGTAAGTTAAATTTATAAATAAGTTATTTGATTAATACATTATATAAAATACAAAATATATTTTTTAAAGCATTTTTGAGATGAGAAAGACCACTTTGTTATAATAATACTGTTATATTCAGTAGGAGGTATAAGCTATTTTCAGTCGTTAAAATTTCAGTAGGAGGATGTTGAGTAAATTAACTAGCTCTCCCCGTTTCAGCGCCGAGTCGCAGCAGCTTGGGTAACAGTTCAGTTAACGGCATTAATCATGACATCGTAATTGCAATCTAATCTCGCCACAAGGAACAAGAGACGGGCATGTTAACCTACCCAGAACACATACTGTTACTATTATATTATATAATGGTGGATTTCCATCTAAACGTATAAGAGCAACGTATCAAAATTTGGAATAATGTGCTTATAAACTTATAAACCAAGATTTGATTTTTCTAACTTGCTCATTTTTCAATTATGACGATTCTTAACTGATAGTGTAAGATATGATCTAAATTAGTTTTAAAAAAATATTATGATATTATAGTACAAAATATTGAAAACACACTTACAACTTACCATATGAACATTAGAAGCATCGAAAAAAATTAATTGATTTTATTATATATTCTAAAAAAAAAATATGTTATTATGTACAAAATGTGAAAAAATAATAATATAAATTATGCAACACTTAAATCAAAGATGAATCCCACGCCACACACAAGATCTACCTTTAAGTGGCGTGGAAAGCGAATTTCAAAAATAAACAATAAAAAAAAATGAATGTAATACTGTCAATAAAATATTAAATGTATCCTATTATATTTGATGAAAAAAAAAAAATATATAAAATATCATTGCGTTTAGTACCGCGCTTGTTTAAGATCAATTAAAAGCGCGTACGACCCAGAAATTTGAAAAAAGAAATGATCAAAATAACTTGAAATTTTAACAGTTTACATATTTTAAAACCACCTACAGGACAGTTTTTTTTACTACATTAAAATTATGCTGATAAGGCTGAAAATATTTTTAAATATCTTAGGTCCCTTTCTCACGGACGTCCAGTTTTGCAGTATCAGTTTTTTATTGGATACCGCAAAAATCATACCTCTGTTCACACACAGAAGTTTGCATCCTGTTTTTACGGGTTACCATTTGCTGGAGAAGAAAATTCAGTCACAATGGACGTGAATACATTTCTGATATTAAAATGGTACTTTTACCGCCGAAAGCAATACAAAAAAATAAGATTTTGGGTTCACTTGATCCTAAAACTACGATCGAAATTAGGCACATTTCGTAATGTCATGGATGGTAGGGATGGTAAACAGAATGCTAGTGGGAACACTTTCATTAAACTACCTACGTAACTAAACTGGATACCGTTTTTTATTAAATCTATTCGTCTACTTTGTAGTGGCTAAAACCGTACAGCACATTTCGAATGGATCGAATTTTTGTGGTAATTTGGAAACCGAATGCTCATTTGAATGTTACCACAGTAGCACGTATACTACTAAACGTGATCCTGCAAAACTGGACGTCCGTAGGAAAGTGCCCTTACTTAACAATAACATCGTAACATTAACATTGTCGTACAGCATTACTCGAAAGGGATGAAACAATAACGTGAAGGTTGCAAGTTCGTTTGTTCGCATCCCTGTCCGCGATGCTTACAGCTTATGTAAGCAGGGCCCGCACCGCAGATTGCCCCTTCGCGTATTTTTGCGCCAGGGTTAATTGTTTTGTCACGTGATTTACTGGGCGGACGCTGATAATAATTACCAAAAAGGATTGCGGCCAGCTGGCGGGCCGGACAGAACCGAACGAAGCTTTTTTAAAGCAATTCAAATAATTTTTCAGCGAGTTTCTTGCCTTCAATTGACGACTAAATATGGAGTTAAACAGAAGACGAAAGTTACGACAGTCTTAGGTTTTTACAGTGACAGAAAAATTACATTTTACCAGTTTCTTAAGTACGTTAATACATTTCAGGGCAATAAATAAGGTTTTTAAAAATGTTTGAACTCTAGATTCGCAAACAGAAGACATTCAGTTTGATTTATTTTCACGAAATATATTTTTTTAAAGCGAAAAATGTGATTTTGTAGTTTTTTATATAAACACAAGCACAGCTGGGTTCATAATCCTATATCAATCACTTTTTTGTATGTTATAACATTAATTTAATTTTCAAAAACTCTAGGCAAAAAAAGGTTTATATAGAAATAATAATTAAAACAAGTTTGCGAATTTTTTATCATTTGCATATAAAATCGCAGGAACTAAATATTAAATTAAATATTATTTAAAATTATTTAGGATTTTTTTACATAATAACGACATGTTTTAGCTTATATTCGAGTTTTGTGACTCATATTCCGGTTACTCGACGTAGCCGGAACTTGTCGTCAACAAATAAAAAAATCGGAATAATTGTAAATATTTTATTTTCATTTGATAATATGGAAATCCATCAAAATTTATCGATCGAAAAAATTATAAAGTTAAATAAATATTGTAAAATTACAAATTTTTGTAAATGTTTATTGAAATGCCAACGACCTTGAGCCACGTGTAAAGCTTTCGTAGTATCATTATGCTACATTTTCACTCTCACCCGACAGCCGAGAAGTGATAAACAAAATAAATGATAATGATACAGTTTTTGGGAAGATAGATACGGCACTGTTTCCGGATCGCTTCCGTGGAGGTTGTTGAACTTCCGGCGACCTTGGGGAGCTCCCCACCCTGGGGGCGTTGGCCCCCCCGCCAGGAGGAGGCGCCGCTGGTCCAGGCTGTGGAACAGGCCGGATGAATGGCGTGAGACTGTAACCAGACTGTGATACAGTGGCGGAGAGATATATCTAATCTTTGTATGTACGTACATGACTGTTTGACAACAAAATGTTATCTATCAAGGTCATATGAGAATGGGAATCGAGAAATAAATGCCAATTAAAATAACATTAAATATTTAACTTTTATGACAGCAAAAATGCTTTTTAAAATGAACTCCCCAAACACTTAAGCTTTTGTATTTGTAACATAGATTTTTCCTACAGTATTTACGTAAATTTTTATCAATGTATTATATAATGATTAAATAACACTTTATGAGCAATTTCTTATGTTTTTACGGCCAGATTTGGTATTGTGGTGTTTGAGTTAAGCCGTGTTTGGCGAAAAACTACTTTTCAATATTTCAATCGTGGCTCGAACGAAAGGAAACATGCACACCTAGTAAATAAAGCTATTGAAATCAAAAACCATCTCATCAACATCAAAACAGCATGGCTTCCACCTCTAGCACATACTCAAAAACTTGCACAGACAAGCAAGGACAACCCCGGACCAACATGACGTTCGTGGAGGTATACTCCTTAGAACATACTCATCATGACGCTCGTGGAGGTACACTTCTTGGTACACACCCACCGTATACGATTCTCCGATATGACGCTTGTGGAGGTACGTTAGGCTGACGGCTAAACTATCTCCAAGACACCAACTCATCACTAAGTCATCAACCCTAAAGAAGATCCCTGCAATGGCGTTCGAAATATTGGAAAATACACAATATCACTATTACTAAGCACACGAAAGAGCTGCAAAACCATTTGAATATCGTCCGATAGTATGTAAAAATTCACCGGTTTTTGTAAATGGATCATGAGAAAAAATTCAGGATGTTCTGAAGTAATGAGAAAAAGAGCTGGCGAACCATAAAATGAACTTATGAGACGTTGAAAAGATATTGTAGCAGTTGATATCAGCTTGATATAGCTCCTTTAGGCTGATGCCGTAAAACCTCGAAAAACCATCTTTTGTCTCTTATTTTTGTTCGTTCGCCTGACATGCATATCAAATGTTAGTTTTAATTGTATAATTATACCACTGTCATCTTGAATTCGCTTTTTCTGCCGCGACGGTTGGCAGCTCGAGATGTCAGAGCGCGCCGTTAGTTGGAGCTCGCTCGCGACCGTGAAAACGGGTGGACGAAAAAGTGTTTGACAAATAAACGCGAATCGTGAAACGAAAACAAGTTCTTTGTATTGTGAACCTGATCCTGCATCCAGTCAGCCAGTAAATCGATATCAAATTCAGAGAGGAGGATATCACAGTGTAAAAGAGTTAACAGATAAAAAGGCTTATCTAGTTAATAAAAATGCTAGAAAGTGCAAATGACTAACAAAGTACACTTCGTTTGATGTCATTTCATATAAATATATTTTTATGATTTAACACTGTTAAAGCCATCGTGCATTTATCGATTTACTAGTTCTGGATTAAATTCGTAGAACAACTAATGCTGATGTGCATACTTGGCTTTGTAAGATGTGGTGCTTTGTATGATCATACGCCTCAACAAGCATGGCATAAACAGGTATGGCGTAGAGAGAAAGATGTATACTTGTATTTATATAGAGTCTACGATTCTCTGGCCGCCCAACTGCGGTGGGACGGTGGACGAGCCTCGTTCGTAGCAGTGGGATGAATGGAGCGTGGCGTGGGAACGTAATCAGCCCCTGATACAGTAGTGAAGACAAAACACGCCGCGGCCTGAGAGGATATTTTATGTGCGCACAACAGAGCGTACACGATATTTCAATTAGTTTTCAAATCGCGAAGTTTAATGTTTAGGAAGTGGGGTTTCGGCGTCCCTTTAGAAAATCTTTCAGCCATACAACCCAAAACGAAGAATGTTTTTTTTCGTTTAATTTATATTATTTTTTGCAGCGGTAAGAACTCTTTAATCAACAATCGTACTTACAATACTAGTATATTGGAGCTAGATTTTTATAATATTTTTTATAACATGTATATTTCATGTGCAATATTTATTATTTCAACGCAGGTTAATATGACATTCTTGTGAGGAGCTAGCTAACCTTACAAGGGGTCATGGGTTTCAAAATTCAAGAATATTAAAATGAAAATAATTTTAATAGTTTTAACTGTCGCCGCTCACAAGAATTTAATTATTAATTGGAAAATTTAGTGTATGGATTCAAAGCAAGAGAAAAATCATAACCTTTATAATTGTACTATTCATTTAAAGAAGTTGAAACTATTTTGTTTTTGTGTATATAAAACATAAAAGTAAATCAATATCTTAGCTGATACTGTAAAATAAATCCATCACCCGTAAAATCACAGTAATATAATATCAATCGAAATCAGAGGTAGATGGAAATCGTTTTAAGAACAACAGGCTGTGGTATAATGAGGTTTAAAGACATATATTCTTCACGCAGCGCATAGGAATCCTTAAAAAGGTTAACTTCATAGAATCCAGAAATAAAAATTTCTCCTTTACCGACTGTTGGTATTCTATGTAAAGCCACGGTTTTGTACACTTTGAGCACCCCTACAGTTGTAATTACTACTATGTGATTAAGCTTAAAAGTTGATAACATTATATATTTTTTATTTAATAACTCAAAAAATCGCTATGTTAATATTAAAATATTAAAAACTCTCAATAGCTAGTCAAAGCAAGTTAATTGAATAAAATATACATTGAGTAGAAATAA
Source organism: Glossosoma conforme (assembly GCA_022606575.1). Lineage (NCBI taxonomy): Eukaryota > Metazoa > Arthropoda > Insecta > Trichoptera > Glossosomatidae > Glossosoma > Glossosoma conforme. Next base: position 1,638,191 of record JAGTXR010000021.1, on the reverse strand, counting down.
TGATGAAAATAGTCTTAAAACTTTATCGAAGCGAATACAACGGTAAATATAAAGTCCGTAAATTGCAAGTACTACAAATTTACAAGTCTGATAGTATTCGCACTATAACGTAGGATTGCTTAATGGTTGTTGGCGATGCATTCACTGACAAACTTTGGGTCTATTAAAGGACCACAAAAGCTAGCCATTCGTAAAAAAGTGAAGGGCCGCAGCCAGAAGAAGGCTCGGGTCTTCTGCAAGCATAGGAACCATAAAAAAGATACGCCATAACTTGGGAGTTAAAGGCAAAGATGGAGCTTTCATTTGCTCGGGAGCTTTTTATTCGTACGATCGCAGAAGCGCTTCGATTGTTTGATGTTGTTGATAAATGCGTGGATTGCGCGGTTTTTTATTACCACATGTGAAGTGTTACGATCAGTTCGTTTTATTGATTTTTAATACAAATCTAAATACATAACAAAATGTATGATTTGCTTTTCTTATAATATCTTGAACATAAAATGTATATTTGGGATCATTTACTAACAAATTAAAAAAATAAATATTTGGAGGCACTAACAGAGCAATACTTACGACCTTCAAATAGTATCCAAAATTCAATTAAACATTCGATTATGGAACGGCAGAATAAAACGAATGTTGGAAACAATAAAATTATGTAATTATATCACATGAATAGTGTTATATTACGCATAATTAATTATGAAAACCATTAATAAGATCCATGTTTCATATTTGTTTCAAATATGAGTATTAAATATAAATCAAGCTAATTAAACTTTTGGTGAAATAAAAATAACAATTGGTATATTTGAAATAAAGTTCACCAATATTTAAAAAACAAAGTAATAACTAATGAAAATAATTAAAGCATCTATCTTACATAAAAAAATATATTTTCAAAAATAAAAAAATATTAAAAATAATATAATACACATCTTTACACAAATCTTAAGTTTATTTTAAGTTTTTTTTACTTAAGCCCATTTATTTTAACCCTTACCCTAAGTAGTGAATATATTATTTTATAGTTCTTAAGATCCGTAAATAATAATAAACAAAAGCATTACAAAGTTTACATTTTATATAAAATTCTGGTCTCATTTATGTGATTTACTGTTACTCAACGTGATAGATTTTGCGAGTACATTCAATAATTAAATTTAGTTTATTATTATCAATGGCTTTTAAGGCAACATGTTAATTAGAGATTTTAAGTGTAGCCACACCAATGAATTACAAAAATTATGTATCAAAAACGAAACACAATATTGATACAAATGCGAACATCGTTTATCTATAAAAGGGACCCACAAAACCTCAATTTCGGCAAAGGCTCGCTAAATTATTATACCAATAAAAGCTTTTGCGCTCGTCCGGCATTACCGTCCTCTGTAACTCTCACAACGGGGGTCGCGCAAATTACACGCATCAAAAAACCAAGCGAATTCAACGAGAGAGGTTTTTTTTCAGCCGGGACGGTTTTCCAGCGGGGAGATTTTTTCACACACGGGAGTTTTCAGGACGTTTTTTCAGGCATTTGACGGCGGGCTGAAACAAACGGCGAAACGATTGTGTGAAAGTTCTATTTTTAAATCGGTCACATGTTGTTTTGAAGAGATCCGAAATAAATCGAACAAAGAGGTTGATAAAGTTCATTTTAAATATGATTTTTCGTACAATAACTATACCTAAAAAAGAGTGACTCATTGTTTTGGATAACAAAATATACTTGATTTACTTAAAAAGTCAAGAATCATCTTATATTTGCTAGAGAATAACACAAAATAAAGACAGTTGATTTACCAATAATAATTAATGAAACTGAATTATAATAATTGTAGACGACAGCTTCCAGTTCCGCTGACGATCCGCTCTACGGGCGTGTATCGGTTTTCCGCTCTTCACTAGACCATCTTCTCCCAGTTACTTGTAAGGTAACTAGTTACGCCATCAATCTGAAGTGGGCGGACAGCCTCATTTCTCCAGATTTCAGGCAGCCGGCGCGGCTTTACAGGAGGGTGGGAGGTAGAAATGAAACGCAAGAGATTCAAGTCTAAACTGATTTATTTAACGTTCAAGTCGGTGCTTTTATACATTAATTTTCTGGTACCTACTTTTGCGGCCGTGAGAATAGTCACGTTCGCACGAGTCTGTATTCCTTTCTTAGGGTTTTATTATGAAACGTTCCTGGAGATAGGTAATCCTAGCCATAACATCGGTTTATGTTTTTATGGCTAAAACTGAAACGTATCTTAGGCTCGTTCGCACGCTTTACTACACAAAGGAACACTTTCTGAATATTTAATATTTATGACATCTTCTCGAGAATAGACGCATCTCACGCTGGCCAACAAAGGGCGACGGTTTTGGCTTATTTAATATTTATGGCCCCCTTTCTAACAATCGGTCGGGGCTCACGGACTGTTTCTTTATTGAAGGTCCGCCCGATAATACTCGTGGGATGCAAAGTATAATAAACCATCGAATTCCTATATCATTACAAATAACACATTTACAAATAACACATAACTATCAACAGCTGTCGTTTTCAGCGTGAGACGTACGTAACACTCCCACCGTGCAGTCTCTGCTGTCCCCTGCCTCGGACGTCTCGACTCGTTCTGTGTTGAAAACCGCCAGCTTCGCCGCTGGCCGCGTATAAGTCCCTGTTGCGGTCTTTATCTGAACCACGCGCACCTGCCCGTCGGCTGCTGGAGTCGCTCGCGTTTCTCGTCCCCGTGGCCATGTGTTGCGCGGCAACTTCGGATCCGCAACGAGTACCAGGTCTCCTTCCTGAATCGGCTCCGTCGGGGTCCTCCACTTCGGGCGCCGCGCCAACGTTGGTAAGTACTCCCGTACCCACCGACGCCAGAAAGCATCTGCCATCTGTTGTGACGCCCGCCATTGTTTCTTGAGACACATCTTCTCCTCCTCCGTGTCGTACTGTACCAGAGTCGTCATGCCACCAGCTGATCCTGTGTAGTCTCTGCTGTGCACCGCACCGGATGTCCCACGTGAATGTCGGCGCGAATGCCCATGCATGCCCGCCGGCGGTGGCGGCTCCCCGTAGCAGAACCTTCATCTCGTCGCCGGAGGAGCGCCTCTGGGAAGAACGCACACGTATCGCCTCGTCGTCGACGATCTTCTTTACCCGGAGCTCACACTCTCCTTCGGGCTTCAGGCGTTGGGGATTCTGGCAGCGATCGACAAATCCCGTAGTCCGAGCGGTTGTCCTTGGCGGTCTCGTCCTCGATGAAAACCGCGGCACGCTCGGCGGTCCCTCCGTTACGCTGCAGTGCCCCATGAAGTGTCCAGCTTCATCGCCGCCTTTCGGTTGAGCGCACGTGCCGAACGCAACGTGGCCCAGCGGCGTATCACTCACAATTACGCCATCACGCCGGAATTGCGCAATCCTTCGCGGCACTATTAGCTCGGCACTGTCTAGACCTATGATAATTTCAGGCCTCACTTTCACACTGGTGACACAATTGTCGTTTAAACTGTCCTTTAAGTCAATCCACCTCCATTGGAGGTAGCCGGGAAGCTTCGACGCCATCTCCGCGAGCAGCGCCGTCGAGACGAGATGCTGCGCGCCGTAACTCTCGAGTGACGGCACGGTATTTCTGATTAGAGTTGTAATCTACAACAGCAATCACACTTCTATCCGGGAGCTGCGGACCCTGCTCACCCGATTAGTCAGCATGTTGACGATGACTCGAGGATTCCCGAACTCTTTGTCCAGGATCTGCATCACTTCCGAACGTTTTCCGGATCTGACAGCATCTCGCTCACCATGTCAAAGGCTCCGCTCAAAGGCCTTTTGTAGCCGGAGTCCATTTTCGACATTTTTTTCAGCTTGCACAATTTCGTCGATTGGATGAATTGTGTTTCAAAATTGCGCCACTCTAGCGGTTCCCCCCCGAGAAGGGTGGTAGGTCTTGGACCCCTGTCCGCCTTGCCATCATCGACTGTATTTCGGCATCATCCAGCGTCCTAGGCTTCTGCATGTCTCTCAACCATTCGTGAGTATGACGGTCGAGGTCGGCAGCCATTCCCCCTCGATGCCGAGTTCTCGTACGCCGCGAATTCATCTCGATAGACGCCCGCGTCCCACTCGTGGGCTCGGTAGTTCAGCATCCTTGGTGCTGGCGGCTCCCGCCTCACCCACTGGTGAGCAGGATGTTCGGGCTCAGCGTCCGCCTTCCACGGCGCTGGGCGCTCTCGAGCCGCGGCGACCGTATGCCCCGCGCGCTCTTCACGAGCAGTCTCGTAGCTCAGCTGCTGTTGTGCGGCTGGCTCCCGCCTCGCCCACTGGTGAGTAGGATGACCGGCCTCAGCGTCCGCCCTCCATGGCGGCGCTGGGCGCTCTCGAGCCGCGGCGACCGTATGCCCCGCGCGCTCTTCACGAGCAGTCTCGCAGTTCAGCTGCTGCCGTGCGGCTGGCTCCCGCCTCGCCCACTGGTGAGTAGGATGACCGGCCTCAGCGTCCGCCCTCCATGGCGGCGCTGGGCGCTCTCGAGCCGCGGCGACCGTATGCCCCGCGCACTCTTCACGAGCAGTCTCGCAGTTCAGCTGCTGCCGTGCGGCTGGCTCCCGCCTCGCCCACTGGTGAGTAGGATGACCGGCCTCAGCGTCCGCCCTCCATGGCGGCGCTGGGCGCTCGAGCCGCGGCGACCGTATTCCCCGCGCGCTCTTCACGAGCAGTCATGGAGCTCAGCTGTTCTTGCGCGGCTGGCTCCTGCCTCACCCACTCGTAAGCGGGCTGCTCGACCTCGGCTTCCGCGCCCGACCGACACGGCGCTGGGCGCTCGAACCGCGGCAGCCATATGCCCCGCGCGCTCTTCACGACCAGTCATGGAGCTCAGCTGTTCTTGCGCGGCTGGCTCCTGCCTCACCCACTCGTAAGCGGGCTGCTCGGCCTCGGCTTCCGCGCCCGACCGACACGGCGCTGGGCGCTCGAACCGCGGCAGCCATATGCCCCGCGCGCTCTTCACGACCAGTCATGGAGCTCAGCTGTTCTTGCGCGGCTGGCTCCTGCCTCACCCACTCGTAAGCGGGCTGCTCGGCTCGGCTTCCGCGCCCGACCGACACGGCGCTGGGCGCTCTCGAACCGCGGCAGCCATATGCCCCGCGCGCTCTTCACGACCAGTCATGGAGCTCAGCTGTTCTTGCGCGGCTGGCTCCTGCCTCACCCACTCGTAAAGCGGGCTCGGCCTCGGCTTCCGCGCCCGACCGACACGGCGCGCTGGGCGCTCGAACCGCGGCAGCCATATGCCCCGCGCGCTCTTCACGACCAGTCATGGAGCTCAGCTGTTCTTGCGCGGCTGGCTCCTGCCTCACCACTCGTAAGCGGGCTGCTGCGTCGGGGCGTGAGTTGCTTCGCCCGTACTGCGGGCCGCACGGCGGTCCGCTTCGTAATGGGCGGGACTGACTCACCGGCGCTGCAGGCTGCACGGTAGTGGTCCTCCTCAGGCTCCCGTATGACTTGCACAGACCTCGGCGTGGCGGGCTGCTGCATCGGGGCGTGAGTTGCTTCGCCAATACTGCGGGCCGCACGGCGGTCCGCTTCATGCGGGCGGGAGCTCCGTGGTCCGCTGAACTTGTAGGCTGGCGGCCAAGCTTGCGATGGCTGCGTTGGTTGTCGTCAGGGCTGCGTTGGTTTGCGCGCTGCTTGTCGTCACGGCTGCGTTGGTTTGCGCCATGGCTGCGACGAGCTGGGCCATCATGTCGGTGAGAGCGTTCAGCGACTGGTCAGCCTTGCGGCGCGCCTCTGAGTCCACGGACCTCATTGACTCCCCCGATTCTGATCGGGCGTCGTCCTCCTCCATGTTAGTTCCACGGTTGCTTCCTGATCGCGTTGCAATCGGTGATCGATTGGCAGGCATGATCAGGTCAGGAGATGATCTTCTTCACGAAGGCAGAATCCGGCTCGAAGGACCAAATCGATTGGCAGGCATGATCAGGTCAGGAGATGATCTTCTTCACGAAGGCAGAATCCGGTTCGAAGGACCAAATGTAGACGACAGCTTCCAGTTCCGCTGACGATCCGCTCTACGGGCGTGTATCGGTTTTCCGCTCTTCACTAGACCATCTTCTCCCAGTTACTTGTAAGGTAACTAGTTACGCCATCAATCTGAAGTGGGCGGACAGCCTCATTTCTCCAGATTTCAGGCAGCCGGCGCGGCTTTACAGGAGGGTGGGAGGTAGAAATGAAACGCAAGAGATTCAAGTCTAAACTGATTTATTTAACGTTCAAGTCGGTGCTTTTATACATTAATTTTCTGGTACCTACTTTGCGGCCGTGAGAATAGTCACGTTCGCACGAGTCTGTATTCCTTTCTTAGGGTTTTATTATGAAACGTTCTTGGAGATAGGTAATCCTAGCCATAACATCGGTTTATGTTTTTATGGCTAAAACTGAAACGTATCCCAGGCTCGTTCGCACGCTTTACTACACAAAGGAACACTTTCTGAATATTTAATATTTATGACATTTTCTCGAGAATAGACGCATCTCACGCTGGCCAACAAAGGGCACTTTTTGGCTTATTTAATATTTATGACATCCTTTCTAACAATCGGTCGGGGCTCACGGACTGTTTCTTTATTGAAGGTCCGCCCGATAATACTCGTGGGATGCAAAGTATAATAAACCATCGAATTCCTATATCATTACAAATAACACATTTACAAATAACACATAACTATCAACAGCTGTCGTTTTCAGCGTGAGACGTACGTAACAGCTTGCACAATTTCGTCGAAAATGGACTCCGGCTACAAAAGGCCTTGAGCGGACGAGCCTTTGACATGGTGAGCGAGATGCTGTCAGATCCGGAAAACGTTCCGGAAGTGATGCAGATCCTGGACAAAGAGTTCGGGAATCCTCGAGTCATCGTCAACATGCTGACTAATCGGGTGAGCAGGGTCCCGCAGCTCCCGGATAGAAGTGTGATTGCTGTTGTAGATTACACAACTCTAATCAGAAATACCGTGCCGTCACTCGAGAGTTACGGCGCGCAGCATCTCGTCTCGACGGCGCTGCTCGCGGAGATGGCGTCGAAGCTTCCCGGCTACCTCCAATGGAGGTGGATTGACTTAAAGGACAGTTTAAACGACAATTGTGTCACCAGTGTGTGAAAGTGAGGCCTGAAATTATCATAGGTCTAGACAGTGCCGAGCTAATAGTGCCGCGAAGGATTGCGCAATTCCGGCGTGATGGCGTAATTGTGAGTGATACGCCGCTGGGCCACGTTGCGTTCGGCACGTGCGCTCAACCGAAAGGCGGCGATGAAGCTGGACACTTCATGGGGCACTGCAGCGTAACGGAGGGACCGCCGAGCGTGCCGCGGTTTTCATCGAGGACGAGACCGCCAAGGACAACCGCTCGGACTACGGGATTTGTCGATCGCTGCCAGAATCCCCAACGCCTGAAGCCCGAAGGAGAGTGTGAGCTCCGGGCAGAGAAGATCGTCGACGACGAGGCGATACGTGCGTTCTTCCCAGAGGCGCTCCTCCGGCGACGAGATGAAGGTTCTGCTACGGGGAGCCGCCACCGCCCGGCGGGCGCATGCGGGCATTCGCGCCGACATTCACGTGGGACATCCGGTGCGGTGCACAGCAGAGACTACACAGGATCAGCTGGTGGCATGACGACCCTGGTACAGTACGACACGGAGGAGGAGAAGATGTGTCTCAAGAAACAATGGCGGGCGTCACAACAGATGGCAGATGCTTTCTGGCGTCGGTGGGTACGGGAGTACTTACCAACGTTGGCGCGGCGCCCGAAGTGGAGGACCCCGACGGAGCCGATTCAGGAAGGAGACCTGGTACTCGTTGCGGATCCGAAGTTGCCGCGCAACACATGGCCACGGGGACGAGTAACGCGAGCGACTCCAGCAGCCGACGGGCAGGTTCGCGTGGTTCAGATAAAGACCGCAACAGGGACTTATACGCGGCCAGCGGCGAAGCTGGCGGTTTTCAACACAGAACGAGTCGAGACGTCCGAGGCAGGGTACAGCAGAGACTGCACGGTGGGAGTGTTACGTACGTCTCACGCTGAAAACGACAGCTGTTGATAGTTATGTGTTATTTGTAAATGTGTTATTTGTAATGATATAGAATTGATGGTTTATTATACTTTGCATCCCACGAGTATTATCGGGCGGACCTTCAATAAAGAAACAGTCCGTGAGCCCCGACCGATTGTTAGAAAGGATGTCATAAATATTAAATAAGCCAAAAAGTGCCCTTTGTTGGCCAGCGTGAGATGCGTCTATTCTCGAGAAAATGTCATAAATATTAAATATTCAGAAAGTGTTCCTTTGTGTAGTAAAGCGTGCGAACGAGCCTGGGATACGTTTCAGTTTTAGCCATAAAAACATAAACCGATGTTATGGCTAGGATTACCTATCTCCAAGAACGTTTCATAATAAAAACCCTAAGAAAGGAATACAGACTCGTGCGAACGACTATTCTCACGGCCGCAAAAGTAGGTACCAGAAAATTAATGTATAAAAGCACCGACTTGAACGTTAAATAAATCAGTTTAGACTTGAATCTCTTGCGTTTCATTTCACCTCCACCTCCTGTAAAGCCGCGCCGGCTGCCTGAAATCTGGAGAAATGAGGCTGTCCGCCCACTTCAGATTGATGGCGTAACTAGTTACCTTACAAGCAACTGGGAGAAGATGGTCTAGTGAAGAGCGGAAAACCGATACACGCCCGTAGAGCGGATCGTCAGCGGAACTGGAAGCTGTCGTCTACATTTGGTCAAGGCTGCGACGGTTTGCGCGCTGCTTGTCGTCACGGCTGCGTTGGTTTGCGCCATGGCTGCGACGAGCTGGGCCATCATGTCGGTGAGAGCGTTCAGCGACTGGTCAGCCTTGCGGCGCGCCTCTCTGGAGTCCACGGACCTCATTGACTCCCCCCGATTCTGATCGGGCGTCGTCCTCCTCCATGTTAGTTCCACGGTTGCTTCCTGATCGCGTTGCAATCGGTGATCGATTGGCAGGCATGATCAGGTCAGGAGATGATCTTCTTCACGAAGGCAGAATCCGGTTCGAAGGACCAAATGTAGACGACAGCTTCCAGTTCCGCTGACGATCCGCTCTACGGGCGTGTATCGGTTTTCCGCTCTTCACTAGACCATCTTCTCCCAGTTACTTGTGGGTAACTAGTTACGCCATCAATCTGAAGTGGGCGGACAGCCTCATTTCTCCAGATTTCAGGCAGCCGGCGCGGCTTTACAGGAGGGTGGGAGGTAGAAATGAAACGCAAGAGATTCAAGTCTAAGCTGATTTATTTAACGTTCAAGTCGGTGCTTTTATACATTAATTTTCTGGTACCTACTTTTGCGGCCGTGAGAATAGTCACGTTCGCACGAGTCTGTATTCCTTTCTTAGGGTTTTATTATGAAACGTTCCTGGAGATAGGTAATCCTAGCCATAACATTGGTTTATGTTTTTATGGCTAAAACTGAAACGTATCTTAGGCTCGTTCGCACGCTTTACTACACAAAGGAACACTTTCTGAATATTTAATATTTATGACATCTTCTCGAGAATAGACGCATCTCACGCTGGCCAACAAAGGGCGACGGTTTTGGCTTATTTAATATTTATGGCCCCCTTTCTAACAATCGGTCGGGGCTCACGGACTGTTTCTTTATTGAAGGTCCGCCCGATAATACTCGTGGGATGCAAAGTATAATAAACCATCGAATTCCTATATCATTACAAATAACACATTTACAAATAACACATAACTATCAACAGCTGTCGTTTTCAGCGTGAGACGTACGTAACAATAATTGTTATATGTTTTTAGTTTTATTTTATAGATTGAGTTTTATTTCATCTCACTGTACGAAGATTTATTTTATATGTACTTAAATATGCTTAGTAAAATGTTAAATGTTTATATATTCCTTTAAAAGTTAATATGCTTGCTTTCATTCCTTGCAAGAATAGTTTAGTGCGTAATGTGAACTTTTTTATCGCTGGAGCTGCAAAAACCAGAGGCGAAATTATTAGCATAAACATTATTATACTATGAATAACATTATCTGAAAAACTAATTTCCTATTTCAGGTACATAAGTCCCAACACCTACTATCACAAGATCCTCCTCTCAGCAGGGGTTGCCAGGTTTCCAACAAATACAAACCAAAACTGTCATCATCATTATACCATATCCGCTCTCTAGCTCAAGAAACATATCGTCATAAATTTCCGCCACAAAGCTCTGTTACCATACAAAGTTATCGCCTCATCCCATATCAGCTTATCCGCTCCTTTACTTCGTTATTTGTCACTCAGTATTTTACGCAAGAACCTGTTTTTTAAGCCCATTATATGACTGCGTTGGACTTTGAGGTGAGAAGGCAATATTGTCGACTGTCATTGCTTTGTAACGATATACCATCATAATATCATCTATGTTTAACAGGTCAAACAAGGCATGTAAAGTTTAAAGTAAACCTAAATCTTGACGTCATTTCACATTTCTACTTTGCTTTATTTACATATGCTGATAACTGTTTATATGCTATTCACTTTAGTGTTGAAGAGTGTTTTAGTATAGATTTTATAGACTACTAGACTACTTCCGTGTGTAATTACAAACATTTAAAAAAATCTAAAATTAAATTCATAGCGGTTATTCGTGGTGAACATGTTCACAATTTTTATTCTTGAAACTTAGCTTTACAGTACGCGATATGTCGCGGCGGGAAGCGATCATTGTTATGACTGGCTACGATTGGTTATCATACAAGGTATAATTTATTACAATCAATTCGATAAAATATAGATAATAATATTGGCATAAATCTGGTTTCTAAGATTCATTGAAAATTATTTTATTCCTTTGCACAACTATTTTTTAATGAGTTCAATAACATTTTTTTTTGTTTAATACATTTAAATACCTTTATAAATTGATTTCTCTAATATGTCTAGGAACAAAGCAACTGCCTACCATACAACAAATGATGACTCCAGAATATTCCAGTTAAAAACGAAACTATTTCAAATAATCTTCCAGACTATTTTAAACGCTAAGATTTAAATCATATTCACAAGATATTTTACTCCCATCCATAATGTGGTTAAATCAAGTTTAATATAATAATAAATTGACAGTATACAGCAACCCTTCTCACAACTTAAACAGTCACTTTGTTTCCGCGCCGTATCATTTTCTTGCGCAAATAAATTCCGAAAGTTAGTTTTTTCATAAATTTACATGGCCATATTGTAATGTCGTGCTCGGGAGCGCGACACGTTCTTTTAATATTATTCCCCGGCATAAATATTTTTTTCTATTTCGGTACACAAATTTGTTTGGCGAATAGTTTGCGACGGTTTTATTTATCGCAATGCCAAACAATGGCGACTGGGAATTCTTCTTTACTCACTTTGAACTTCAATAACTTATGTCGTAATGTGAGAGTATACTAAAAATTAATCTATTCTTAGTTTATATGTTTCATTTTTATTTAAATTAATTAAAATTTATAAAATTAAACTAATATCAACGTAATAATAAGCATATGCTATGAAATAAAACCTTACTTAATCATTGAAAAAAATAAACCGTGAACATGGAATTCACATAAAAATTCAATTTTATAATTAAATCAGATATGATTCAAGATCATAAAGAAGTTCAATGGAGCAACTTTCAACAAAATGGGAAAGATAGCTCAAGCATAATCCACGTTGTTGGTCATCAATTATCAACAAATAGATGATTATACTCGTATCTAAAGTCAAATTCCCCTATTTCGTCATTACAACAAACTCAACTACGTGTCATTTATTGATTCTTCGAAAGAACGTATGTGTATTTTATATGTCAGCCAACACCCACCTGTTGGTTGAACACTGATTATATCTAAAACCCAATCACGCGCGGCGGAGTACCGATTCCCAGGTATGTAATAGTAGCGCCGAGTGCCGGTACAAGAGTCACTCATAGCGGTTGCTAGCCACTTCTACATTAAACGAGTACATTGAGAGTCAATTTATGAAGCAGTCCGTAAACATTGGGCTTATCAAACGTTTCGGTTTGACCAGGATTGTCCCAGTTGTAGACATTGCTTCTGGTGTCTTAGTCTGGTCAAAAGGCAAGTAGAAAGCTTTCTTTACATGCTAGCTCTACGCCAAAAAATTTTAAATCTTGAAACTCTCCATAGTCAGTTCACATCCCAATTTGTATCTCGTTAAGCGTCATTGCATAGGAAATGGATCTTCTTTACATTATTTGGCATGCCCGATACGGACGCGTAGATATTGCTTGCAACCCGTCAATGGTACAGATTTGCAGCGGAGTTTTATATGAAGACAGTGTACTCCAAGTTGAAGATATTGAATTAGCGGAAGATGAATTTCATTATATATGATGAAAAAATACGATGAAAAAGAGAACTAGTATGCAGCCTTGTCGCACGCCAGTGGAAACCTAATACCAGTCCGCGATCATTGCTTCGATTCTTACAAACCATTTGATATCCATGATATGTTACCATAACTATTAAAAGCAAACTATGAAGTCTACAACGAGAGCAAGATGAAGACAACACATGTTTTTTTAAATCAACACACGTCATAATACCACAAGTAATCTTATATATGCATTATATGACGTTTGCTATTTAAATAATGATATTTTAAAATCAATCACGTGTACTAACTGATAACTCCCATGTATTTATGTTCCAATAGGTGCCAGTACTAGTACGGCACTCATAGCGGTCTCCAATCACTAGTGCATTCCTCATCTAGTAGGTCAATATTACCATCAAGTCATTGACTAATGTTTTTATGCAAGTACATATGAGAACATCCGAATGATTGCTGTGATACGAACATTATAAATGTTATTTTAAAATAATAGTTTATTAGTACAACGCTACAATATATATTTACCTACAATTGATGAATATACAAATATTTTGCCAGTTCCATTTTATATAAAATATAGCATGTACAACTGGGATGGGCAGCATTTGGAAAACTAAAATACATTTGCAAAGTGAAAATTCCGCAATGCCTTAAAACTAAGGCGTTTAACCAATGCGTCCTCCCTGCATTAACTTATGGCGCAGAGTCGTGGAATCTGACAGCAAGTCTTACCTATAATATAAATGTCACCCAGCGTGCTATGGAGAGATCCAGGCTTGGAGTGTCTGCAGTCTATGACATTTGCGGATCAACACTCCACATGCAGCGTTTAGCCATATGCACCATGGTTAGCGTCATGGAATTCCACAGATGAGACTTCAGAATTCCTATCACCATCTGTCGGTATTCTCCTGTATGTGTTTACATAAAAAAACTAAGACCTGACTATTACGTATCACATGCTTTGTGACACAGTTTTATTTATCAGACAGCTGTTCGTCTGGTATATCATTAAAAACTGGATGTGAACCGATCGACAATTTGTAGCGTTCAGTTTGTACATGTATGATAATCAGTAAATTAAGAGGCAATCAGTATAATGATATGGACACAGGCGGGCTAGAGTGCCTATTAGCGAGCACGTGAAACTTCTAGTTGCAGCAGGTATTATACTCTTAGGCCATGCGTGTGTTCAATATGTTGATTTAGTACCGCATAATTGTTGTAGAAAAAATTATGCATTTTTATTGAGTAATTTAAATTTAATTATAAAAAGTTAAAACAATTTTCTTTTTGAATCATACGATTAAGACTAAAAATTAAATCATACAATGAATACGTATTCAAATCGTATAACAACGGTATCTTATACAGCATTATAATTTTACCTGTAAAAGTTTACATTTGTGAGCAATATACATTAAGCGATTTAATGTTTTTTGCATTACTTTCATTTAGTACTATATTGTCAGTTAATAATATCATCGACAGGCGTCTACAACTGGGATGGGCAGCATTTGGAAAACTAAAGTACATTTTTAAAGCGAAAATTCCGCAATGTCTAAAAACTAAGGCGTTTAACCAATGCATCCTCCCTGTATTAACTTATGTCGCAGAGTATTGGAATCTAACAGCAAGTCTTACCCATAAAATAAAGGTCACCCAGCGTGCTATGGAGAGATCCATGCTTGGAGTGTCGCTATAAGATTAGATTAATCCGAAACGAGGAAATACGCAGATGAACTCAAGTAGTGGAGGCACACTCAAGTGGCAATGGGCAGGACATATCTGTCGAAGAGACGACGGTCGATGGGTAAGAAAAGTATTGGAATGGCACCCTAGAACTGGCAAACGAAGCATTGGCCGACCCTCTGCAAGATGGACTGACAACATAAAAAGAATAGCGCGAGTGGCCTGGATGCGGAAGGCGGAGGATCGAAGAGGATGGAGACTCATGAGGGAGGCTTACGTTCAACAGTGGACGGATACAGGCTGATGATGATGAATATCAGTGATTTATTATTGATTTAAGATTGTAAAAATAAACTACATCACTATATTTAATGAATGAACAATAACTGATACGAATATAATTTCAAAGAAAAAATCATCTTCACCATCATCATCTGATCCCTCACCCGTAAAATGCCAGTCATAGCCAATTTATTAAAATTGGTGCTAGACAAAAGTGGTCCTGAGAAGACCACCCATTCATAGTGAATTCCTGTAGTAATAAGGATTATGCGTGAATCTCGGGCTGTAGTCTATGACGTTGGTGGATCAACACTCTACATGCAGCGCTTAGCCATTTGCACCATGGTAAGCGTTATAGAATTCCACAGATGAGACTTCGCAATCACAATACACTATCTGTCGGTATTCTCCTGTATGTGTTTACATAGAAAAAAATCATTAAAAATTATCGTTTTATAATAAAAAAAAAAAAAAAAAAATCTTATTGTGAAAACTGATTAAAAATTGACATTATAAAATCAATGAAAAATCCATCCTATTTTTTAATGCCAATTGTATTATAAAGTGTTCATATCGAATGCATTAAATTAATTTTGTTATTTTATGAATTAAAAAACATATTCAGTTGCGTAAATAATTAATTCATATTCATAAAGGCTTTAGGCCGTAACAAATTATACTCTAATTACTTGGTTAAGAGGCATTTCAACATATTATGAAGGTATTGACCCATTTAAGAAGTACATGATTGTTTTCAATGTGCGCTACTACGTCTTCAATAAAATTATCAACAAGATTTTTATGGTTCTTTTATCAAATAACTGCTTCGTATTTAAGTTAAACCAATGTAAAATAATACATAAATATGAATGAAAATATAATTCAAAATATTATGATGAAGTAAATTGTTCGGAAATCCATTAAAATCTTTTTTTTAATCTCCGTCGGGGATATATTATATTCATTAATTGTGATACATATATTTCAATATTTATTATGAGTGCATTTTTTTATGACAATATTTACATCAGCTTAAACCAACCGAGTTAAACAAAACAAACAGAAAATTAACAAGTACATATTATACTATGGATATGAACTGTTTATGATTGGATATGGGAGTGACCTGGCGAGGATGGAGACTCATGCGGGAGGCCTACGTTCAACAGTGGACGGACACAGGCTGATGATGATGATGAAGAAAAATTTAAATTGCAGTAATATATTTAATATTGGTAAAAATGTATGTTAAATTAATGAATAATTAACCCATTAAATGGAAACCAAACCAAACCTAATATAATCCATAATTAATTACAATTCATTAATTATTTCCTGCCAATTTATTATTTTTTTACTGCCGAACGATATTTTTCTATCGCCAAAAGATTATATTTTTACTTAATGTTTTAGATATTTACTATTGAACGTTTGCTAAATTAATTGAAGCCATAATTAATTTAAATAAATAGTGCAAATAAATTAGTTGCCTTCTACAAGCATTATGAAGCGCTTATATAAAATTAAATAATTTAATTGAGTACATTATTTTATGATTTAAAAATGCATATTTACATATTAGAGACTTTAATTGATATAATTTGATAATATTAATATGAATTACAACAAGAATAATAGATGATGTTCAACCCTGGATACGCGTAAGACGAAAGAATCGCAGTGAACAGTGGTTGAAACCAGTTTAAGTGAAGATATTGACATATTTGATGTAATATTACTTCAGATTCAGTGCTGGCGTTGATAGATGCAAAATATTGGACGTTTTATTTTGTGACAATAATGCCTTGTTATTTGTGTGTCGATCACGATATACTTATGACAGGGTTTTTATTGTTACAAGTCAAGCTATTTATCTTGAGTCTCCTGACGCTAGTTCCGAGTGTGAGGTCATTGACACTAAATGTGTCAATAAATTTACATCGCCACACTTATGGTTGTATCTACTTTAAAGACGCATTGAAATGTCAACTATTTTGTAATGTCATTTAAGGAAAATAAAATGAACTGTCAAAAATATTCTTTTGAATATAGAGAAATTGATTATGTAAATCATTTACACCTTCAAAATTCTATAAGTTTTTTTTTGTAGTTTGCGTAATTTACTTCGTACTGCAAAAAATATAACTCCGAAAGCTGCGAACAGTCGTAAAGCTCTTTCAGCATAAATAATAGAGATTTTTATTACAATACGCCAACTTTCAATATGTCAAAGAGGAAAAGAAGAAGAAAAAACAAATCCGAATAGCAGAGAGCGCACGCAGTGAAAAAGTTTTGCGTTATATAAATAATATACGATGAGCATTACTCCTACAATAGGTTGACCAGCAATTTAAGAAATTCTTGAGGGATAATATTTACAAAAAAATTAAATAGGCGTTTTTTAGTACCAGCGGGTATAGCTCAATGGTCAAAGCGTATTTATTTTGCAAGCCAAAGGTCGTGGGTTCGATCCCCGACGGAGATTAAAAAAAAAAAGGATTTTTAATCTATTTTTGAGCTCTAAAGTACCCCCGATTGGTGTAAATTAGATCCCTCACCCGTAAAATGCCAGTCGTAGCCTATTAATTAAAGTTGGTCCACCCATTCATAGTAAATTACTGTAATAATAAGAATGATGCGTGAATATCGGGCTATTTAGTCTATAACATTGGTGGATCAACACTCCACATGAAGCGCTTAGCCATATGAACCATGGTTAGCATCATAGAATTCCACAGATGAGACTTTAGAATTACTAACACCATCTGTCGGTATTCTCCTGTCAATGCTTACATAACAAAAAAGTAAAAGTATTGTTAAAAATATCGAGAGCTTTATATATATAAAGAGTTTTATATAAATATATATATTTATTCTTGCTAACTGAATAACAATGCATATAGTCCTTGATGTATAGGCCGTTTGATGAAAGCTAGAGCTAGTGAAGTCACATACGTATTAGCATACAAAATTGTACGCATGCGAAAGAGATGGTAATCTTTTTCTGTCCATTTTGAGTGAAACATTACTGCGGTCACAAAATGATAAAAAATAATTTTCATATGACGATAAAGGTGCCATGTTGTATCAAATAGCATGTCCACAGACAATTTCTCAAACATGGAGTTTATTTTAAATCAAAATAAAGCCTTTCCATGCCTCTAATACAGGCTTTAGAATGATTGCATAAATGCTCGCTCCCGACGGCCTTGAAGAAAAATAAGCTTTAGTTAATGCTCTCCTGTGGCATCTGAAGTAAATGCTTTATTCGTCATCTCTAAAAAATTCAAACCATCGTACCCTCAGTGTTCTACACAGGCATCTGTTTTCGAAACCCATTATACGGCTGCATTGAATTTTGCTGAAATTCCAAGATTCACAGTCGTAAAGAAAAAGTAAGAGGATTCAGGCGCTGTAAAGACAGTGTGTTTTGATCAAGTAAAGGAGCGTTGGGCTAAATTATCCGATATCCTAAGTAATTTATTTAAAACACTGTATTAGAGTTGCTGTCTATGCAAGTTCGCAGAGTCTTGTCCTGAAGGTTCCTATGTAGACCTCCAGGATACAGGTGTTTTGGGATAAAGCATAGAAAATGTTCGAGCTTACAGAAGTGTGAAACGGCAATTTGCGTGATCATACGCTTCAAATATGGAAAAAGAAGAAAAAATAAGTTGAGGGATATTGTACTTGAAACAAAAGAGACGTCAGCCTCCCAATGTGACAAGCGAGCTAATTCTGCAGGTAACATTTACCTTTACCTGTACGTCGACATATCTGAAACTCTCAACCAGTTGTTAAGGGCATAGGGAAGGAAAATATTCTACATTTCTAAAACGGTCAATAAAGATGAACAAGACGTTTATAAATATACAACAGGTACTTTTAATTTGTTAAGGTAATGTTGCGTCGTCAAGGTAGTCGAAACGTGTCGAAATTATGCGACTCTCTCTTTAACAATTTGTAAAGGTTGTCGCCCCATCGTACATTTACATAGCACAAGGCGTGTATCCTGGCCCTGAAAGTTCAGTTTTTCAGGCGATTTATTTGGCGTTTCAGCTTCAGGAACAAAAGAGGTCTTATTCATGGCCTGGGATATGAGCAGGCCGGTGGATCAGGTCAGTGATCTGGAGAATGGTATTTTTTTTGCTCAGCTAACTGATGTCATGTAATTTTGAAAGAGCAGACAAAGCGACGTAAAATATTTTTAGTGCTTTTCATAATTTAATATAAAATTTATGACGTAGAGAATGAAAAAAGTCGATTTGAATTATAGAATACAAAAAAAGCCTCTTTTTAAATTATATAATTTTGAAAGAACTTGATAAAAGAACAATGAATACATTAAAAAGGTAAAAAAAATAACGGAAATGTAGTGTTATACATATAATGTAAATAAAAGATGATGTATAAGGTCTGCCAAATAACTTTTTTTTTTTGGAAAACATCGCAAAACATCGAGTGTAGCTTCGGCTGTGTAGCACGTAGCCCCATCTTGTTGTAACTAAATGTTGCCAATATCTTCCTCTTTAATTTTTGTGAACAAAAATGGCCCTTAAACGATCGCCATTGACTGTAACGGCCACTCCTTGCTCATTTTTGAAGAAAAATAGCCTGATTTTCAAAGTAATGTCGCAATATTTTCCAGCGTTGTTTAAGCATATGCACAACCATATTCGTTCAGAAGAAGGATAAAACTAATTATCTGTCAAATCAGACATGAGCTAAGTGTTACCATTCACGAAATAAGCACTAGTTAAAAAAAAACGTTAAATGGTGGACCCTATAGAAAGCATTATATTATGTTATAGTTGTTTCATTTAGTTTCAAACATAGATGTCCTCCTGACAACACTCCGTATCCCTCATTGGCTTGGTCTGCCCGTTAGAATTAAAAGATCCAGGCCTCAGAAGCGTCGAACTAATCATCCGATCTCCTAAAAAAATAATGTTTAAAAACGCTCAAATAAGTATGCTTTCGCTTTTAGAGAAGATATGACATGAGACGAGCCAAGAACAAAGACAGCTGATAAAACAATAAAGATTAAGATTGCGGCAAACTTAATTTCCATGAAGTGAAAATCTAAGAAAGACTTATACCTTATACATATTGTGTAAGTTCATGGTTCTCAAATTTTGTAAAAAAAAATAAAAAAAATTGTTATGATAAATCATGCAACCAAAAAATAATTTTAAAGCATCCATGAAAAAAGCGTATATATTTCCCTGATACAAGAATGTTATATGCATAAAATAATTTAGTACATTATAATATGATCACAATTTGAAATGTAAATTCTTACCTCAAAGTACAATGAAATTCTCTGCATGTCGTTATATTAATATAATGTATTTGACTTACCTGAAAAGAGGAAAAGCACAAAGTAAGTTATCTTATTTTAACATTTTTCCACGTAATTTCCTTCGTAATATATTTAAGAATGAATTTATGTTAGGTACATCTCGACTAACATTCACGAATGTAAATTGAATCACATAAATATAACGTCATGTTAAGTATACATATTATACATCATAATTTTGTAAGAAGCCTATTATAAGAACTTTATACCGTGGTTAGGATAATTATACATTGAATTTTAAATAAATATTTTTTTTGTGTATATGTTATATTGCTTGTTTATATTGTAGACACAAATTTCTACGAAAAAAAACAATTCGAATTGAAATAAAATCAGCCGTTGTTTGTGAAATATAGACATATAGTATAACTACGACAGAAAATTTGGTTTATGAAACATCTCTTACATCTTCTCTCCTTCATAAGCTCCTTCCCTACTCTTTTTCAGTTAACTAATTACTTAAATAAATTGTAATATCGTTGATTGCTTACAAATAAGTGATTCATGAAGAGCGCAGAGTGCGAAAATGCAGCTTGTTATTTCTGTTAACAAAAGTAAACTGTACTTTTTGTGAAAAAAACGACGTAAAATAATATTATCTAATCAATATTCTGAATAAGATTATAATTGTTCACGATAAGAAATTTGTCATCTTAGGCATAAATTAAAAAACACAAATTAAAAAACTGTATAACTAAAATAATGTTAATTGCGCAAATTGTTAGCATTAAGAATGTGGGCATAAATGTGTTTTATTCAAATATATTATAGCTGCACCCAGGAACACCTGATGATGGCCAGAAGACAAGATCTGACCCTGTTGTTTCCGACACGATTATATATATTCAAATGTATTAAATCCTTATTAGATAACTTAATTTTTGGCTCTAATTTCAATCAACATATCAGTATTGAAAAAGCCTTAACAAACACCGTTAATTAAAGCCGCTGAAAAATAAAAATCGTCGTAAATGGTTACATAAACGCGTTGTCAAGTAAACGTTTACTCTTCCCGGAAGGAGGCTTTAGCGCCACAGCCCAGCTGCTGGCCGCCATCGCGTGGAGGCGTCCTGGGTAGAGCACGGTCATGCAAAGCCTTCCAAACAATTTGAATGCGATGTACTGAGCGATATAGTAAATTTTTAATTTATTTATTTTATATTTTTCAAATTTATTATCATAATACTTTTAATATTTAAGTTATATTGTGTATAATATATACATAAATTTTCCATTCAATTTTCCTTTAAAATTTTCCATTAAACAAAGGAAAATTGAATGGAAAATTTAAAGTAATTAAACATATATGTACATACAATTAAACATGAAATTTTTATACGCATCAATTCATTCAGAAAAATATCGGCAGACGTGGGATTCAAACCATGAGCCATGGAACCAACCTTTGCTCTGTTAATTTGTTCGCCACCCAGTTCACTCAACTATTTCTCCGCCTGAACGGACGCGCGAAGGATGATGTATTTATACCAATGTTACCTTACTACGAAACCAACCATCTCAAACCTAACCCATCAAAGACACAAGTCTGCTGTTTCCACCTTAGAAACAGGGAAGCTAACAGAAAGCTTCGTGTCACAGAGTACTAGAACATAGCGACCATCCAAAATACCTCGGAGTCACTCTAGATCGCACCCTCACCTTCAGGCGTCATTGCACCAACACCAAACAGAAAGTTGTATCCGCAAACTGACCAACACTCACTGGGGAGCCCAACCACCTCAGCTTTAGCACTTTGTTTCTCAGCCGGAGAATATGCGGCACCAGTGTGGGGTCGATCAGCCCACTGTAATCAAGTGGATACTGCCCTGAATGATGCATGCAGAGTCGTCACAGGCTGCCTCAAACCAACACCCATTTCTAAACTATACCCCTTGGCTGGTATCGCACCACCGAACATAACACGCAAAGTCATATGCGACGAAGAAATGCGTAAGGCAATCAACCAACCGTCCCACTGCTTGTATAATCAGATACCCCCAACACCAAGATTGAAGTCTCGAAGCAGCTTTCTGAAATCCACACAACCTTTCACATCCGACCCTGAAAATGAGAGACTCCACTCTGGCAACAAATCGCACCAGAGGATTTCATTACTACAAAGGAAGGCCTCCCAACTGGCAAGAGCCGTGACTGGCCGACCTGAAATCCCTAAACAGATTATTGGTAGAACAAAGGACAACCTCGAGCGGTGGGTAATGCTTCACAGGAGAGACACTATTATATTGGGCAACGCACGAGCTATAATTTGGGAAAAAATTTTGACGTTGACACGAAGAAGAAGAAGAAGACCAATGTTATCATCGTAAAACAATAGATGTCTCTATAGTATTTATTCAGAGTATGTATATAATTATTTTTTATTATTCTGTGTCAACATTTATTCACAAGGTTTTTACATTATTACTTACCGACAAACTATTTATTAAGTAAGTACCACTCGGGTCTTGAAACGAACTATAGATTGAATGGATGATTAATAAAAATTTAATGTATAAATAAAAAATATAAGCCGATTAAGCACAACCTTACGCACAAATGGTAACTATGTAGTAATGATACAAGCCGAACCACATTTCTTCCTCTGTCATCAAAACTACAGGCATGTTTTGCAACGCTTTCCCAGCATTTTTTAGTTTTCTCTGAAAAAAATATAAACCTCTTCAAGAAGCAGATCAACACATTTACTACTCTCAACATCTATATGCAAGCAACACTCAACATTCAATTCCACGTGAAGATACGGCTCAGGAGTTTGTGGAAGACTAAGGTTCTATTCAAGAACTCTTCAGAGTGTTTATATTTTAAAAAATATATTAAAAATCAAATGATATCAGCCAATGCTTCATACTGGTTGCCAGTGGAGACGACCCACTTCCATGCGACTTCTTCCCGATTCTGCACCAGCAGCCCTGCTCCTGTGAGGCGTGTGTCGATCCCAAACTTAATTAAAGTGTACGTCGACGGGCATCAAAGCTGTGTACACCGAACAATCTGTACATACTAACTCACGTAATACAAGTCCTAAATGTTACTTCCCTCACACGCCCGACTGCTAATGAAAATTATTCATAGAACAACGCTTCTGGTTTCTAACTTAGTACCAACAGTCAGCAACCTGAGATTTTCAAAACTAATATGTACATGTAAGAAGTTAACAATAATATTGATTATAATGTTTGTAACAAGATATTGAAGATACTCGTATTATATAAGAGTACATCATCAAAGTGCATCGTGCATTTAAACACTGAAATGATTTTTATCATTCCATATAAAATGAAACTCAAATTTTTTAAATACATATACATATTTAAATAATATAGCCTGTATATAATTCCTTGAAACAAAACAAAAAGGTTTTGTACATAAATAATTTTATAGCATGATATAACATGTTCCATTAAAATAAATAAGTTTTCAAAATATTACATTTAAGTTTATCATATATTTTTAGCATGCCTAAGTTGTTCTCATTATAATATAAAAACACAAAATTTATATATGAAAACATCCCCGTTACTCAGAGAAACGACTTGAGATATATTTAAGATAAAGATTGACAAACTTCCGGTCATCTGTCCGAGACGGAGCGTACTGCTGTCAGGCCCCAGACAGATCACAACTGCCGACTCCAGCAGCTGCGACAGCGCAGCGCTATAACTAATAAGTGGGCATTTATAAAATGAATGGTGCACCAATGACAGCCAGCCATGTGCATTACTAATGACGCACCAGTGAAAGGACTTGTCAATCACATGCGTGTCGGACGAGCTTGTAAGATTATATATTGAAGCTTTTCGGCACCAGCCGGCAAGAGCTATCTATATCGAGCTGATATCAATTATAATTATTCAAATAAATTAAGACGTACACACGCTCATGATAAGTATGTCATTAATTTAATCATATTATTAATTGTGTCAGAAATTTTCAAATGAATTCGAAATAACAAGTATTTTACGCAATAATTATAACGATAATAAAATTTATTTATTTAGCCACTAGTGCCATAATCAAAATTTTACATACCATAATTCCAAGCAAATACAGTTTATTTTTTAAATTAAACAGAATAGAAAAAATATATAAATCGGCATGTACACATACACATCATTATTATAATTGTACTACTCCGCGTTCTAACCGATACATATTTGAATACGCGCACTGCTACACGTCACTACCGACACGTCGAGCAGGGCCGCCTTTCTCCAGAGCAGCGCGACGCCGCCGTACGGCCGTATTATAAATATTCCTACTCACATTGCAACTTAACAAACAATACATATACAAGTTTTGTTCAATAGTAAGCGATGCTTCAGCTGTGTATTTTTTTATATTTTATTTTGCAAGCGTCGCGTTCGTCTAAGAGTCGGATCATCGGATCTTCACACGACAGCTTCGTCCAGACGATTTCTTATCGCGAGAATAGAACTATAAAAAATAAACACCCAAACCCCAATTTTCGCAGTACTCTTTTTACGCGATTTCACTATGAAGCGACATAGATATAGTATATATAATAAATTTAAAAACCAATTATTTTATGTCTAAATGAGACTCCAACTCTGGCAACAAATCGCACCAGAGGATTTCATTACTCCAAAGGAAGGCCTCCCAACTGGCAAGAGCCTTGACTGGCCGACCTGGAAATCCCTAAACAGATTAAGAACCGGAGTTGGTAGAACAAAGAACCGAGCGGTGGGGAATGCTTCGGCAGGGAGAGACACTATTGTGCGACTGTGGAGACCTGCAGACCGCCTCACACCTACGATGCTGCTCCATGTGCCCAACAAGTTGCACATCTCAGGACCTAATGCTGGGCAACACACGAGCTATCGATGTTGCCAGATATTGGGAAAAAATAATTTAACGTCGCTGACACGAAGAAGAAGATGTCTAATTTTTTTTAGTTGGGTTTGTTTTGAAGTTCCATCGACGATAACTTTACACCATCTTCACCAGTACAAAAAAGTGTATTCACACTTATTACCGGCGGGTATAGCTCAATGGTCAAAGCGTTTGCTTTGCAAGCCAAAAATCGTGGGTTCGATCGCCGACGAAGATTAAAAAAAAAGGATTATTAATTGATTTCTGAGCTCTTAAATACCCCTGGTTGTTGTGAATTTGATCCCTCTCCCGTAAAATGCCAGTCATAGCCCCTACATTAAAATTGGTGTTGGACGAAAGTAGTCCCGTTAAGACCATCCATTCATAGTGAATTCCTGTATTAATAAGGATGCTGCGTGAAACTCGGGCTGTAGTCTATGTCATTGGCGGATCAACACTCCACATGCAGCGATTAGCCATATGCACTATAGTAAGCGACATATAATTCTACAGAAGAGACTTCGGAATTACTATCTGTCGAAAAATAAAATAACTACTATACATAAGTATAACGAATTATACGAATTCATCACTACAGAATATTCCATAAGAAATTATTATAAATAATATAATAATAATAACACTATCGATACAGTGAGAAATTGTAATTCTTAAGACAAGGAAACGTTTATTAAAGCGGTACTAAACTACGCAAAATTTCTAAGAAAGCGTCTTCTACGTAAATCTGGGTTTCATTGTAAACGAAAAATGTAGAGAATTGTTCAAGAAATGCTGTAAACGTAGTATGATCAGATGCTTTCTCATTTCGAAAAACTTTGTTCGCTGAGATTGGTGTTTGAGAAGCATATGAAAAAAAACGTATCGCGTAAATAAAAGACTAAAGGAGTACATTTTCCAATATTTCACGGCTTCCTATACAGTGCCGATGAAAGTGATGATTATTATCTGTCATCTCTTGTAAAATTGGCACTTCTTTTGTAACATTGTCATTATTTATCTGTTTTTTTTATAATCGTAATATACTACTTAATACTAGAGCTTTGATCTCCGTGAAATACTTTACCGAAAGCGAATCCAATGTTTGTTTTCATTCTTCAGTTTATCGAAGACATATTATGAATTAGATTGCAGTAACAATCGAACCGGATACATCCTAAAAATTTTTTTTTTTAAATAGTGTGTTTTTATATCTTTAACAAAATCAATTTGATGCCAATTTATATATATTTAATAAGTGTAGTTTGTAGAAGTATATTGAAGCATATTTTTTAATTTTTTTAAATGTAAACACATACAGGAGAATACAGACAGATGGTGATAGTAATTCTGAAGTCTCATCTGTGGAATACAATGACGTTTACCATGGTGCATATGGCTAAGCGCTGCATGTGGAGTGTTGATTTGCTAACGTCATAGACTACAGCCCAAGATTCAGGGATCATCCTTATTATTATAGGAATTTACTATGAACGTGTGGTCTTCACAGGACGACTTTCGTCTGAAAGAAACTTTAGTTAATAGAATATGACAGGCATTTTAAGGGTGAGGGATCAAATTCACCGCAACCGGGGTATTTTATAGCTCAGAAATTTATAAAAAATCCTTTTTTTATAATCTCCGTCGGGGATCGAACCTACGACCTTTGGCTTGCAAAGCAAACGCTTTGACCATTGAGCTATACCCGCCGGCATATGTTTTGTAAATAAATAAAAATGTATTTAACAAAAACGCATGGATTCATTGACAGAAGTTCTATTATTCTACAAATAGCAATCTCGTGAATTTAATGAAATTCTAAAGAAAAAGACTCCAAAATATGGCGAAACAGCTGGAAGTCAATGTATACATATGATTATTTTGTCATGTAATAATATAAATATTTTTTACAATGTGAAAAATTGCGTCATTTTTAAATTACAAAATAATTGAATAAATAAGACTCTGGCTAGAATGAGATTAGTCTATCATAGTTCAAATTAATTATTCTGTAAGACATATATTTTTTTCGACTTCAAGGGTGGCAAAAGTCAAGGCTTTAAGGAAAATCAGTTGTAGTGTATACTTCTTCTTCGTAGTATCAATCCGGTGGATTGGTTTGCAGCAACAGAATCTTACATCTCGATCTCCATTCCTCTCGGTCAAATTTTACTTGAGATGCGATAATTTTTTTGCTGATACATGGGATGTCTTCAAGACCATTAATATGGTATTTTCCCCTTTATTTCCACATCCTAATGCCGTTGACCATAAAGGTTCATCCGCCTTAGGAGAGCATTTACTACCTTCAGGACAATAGAGTGCCCTAACCAGTTTGACCTGATGAGGTTAGCTGGGTGTTAGCTTATTCCGGCCAACATTCGGTCATATACAGTGTATACTACTGTGCATTAATTGAATTATATGAGAGGTCTCTGTTAAATATTCATTATAAATACTGACATCATCTTGATGTACCCTTGGTGACTGGTACCGAAAACCTCGATGTACAATCTTTCGTCTCTTATTTCTGTTCGCTTGTCATACATTTATGTGTCCACCATATTTGGGACAAGTTATATAGACCGCCGCTTGTGGCACTGGGAAGAGCCCATCACGAGTGCGGCAGTTGTGTGCTGACGGCCGAGAAGGTCGCAGTACTGCCGGCCGACACGTCGTTCCACCTGACCGGAAGCTTGTAAAGTTTATCATAAATATATGTCAATCTGCTCCTAATCCTGCCATCACGCGACGGAGTAACACCTTTTTGAGAGAGAGGAGGATGTTAATTCATTTTGGAAAAATCAACCCGTTATCTTGATAATTGACAAACCTGTGTTTTGCTATTTTACGTTTAGCTGTTCACATCATCTTCTCTCACAGCGAGTGGCGCCTTGCAAATCCTCCTTAATTTTATTATTCTCTTTATTTGACTCTCTGCTTCTTTTAATTTGCCATTTTTACGACCGGGCATGAAGTATGGCCGGCGGGCTGGGCTGATAACCGTCGTTATCGGAATGAAATCATCGTTAAGATTATATTACACTCTTTCCGAAAAAAATCTTGTATCTTTTTGTAAAAACAATACGATGGGTTTGTAAGATAATCGGGAAAAACTATTCGTTTTTTACTTCTATAATCTAAATCTAGAAAAGGTGACAATTTCGAGCTTGAGTAAGGATATTTTTAAAAATTTATTTTACTTGTAGAAATATCTACGTCAGTTAAGATATTATATTTTTTAAATAAGTGAACACACAAACATTTTTTGCGCAATAATTCGTGTCAGAAATTGTCAATTAAATAATAAATAATTCTCTTTTTTTTATGTAACCACATACAGGAGAATACCGACAGATGGTGACAGTGATGCTGAAGTCTTATCTGTGGAATTTTATGCAACGTGTTACCATTTCACGATCATCCTTATTATTACAGGAATTCACTATGAATGGGTGGTCTTCACGAGACGACTTTCGTCTACCACCATTTTTTATTAATATGCTATGACTGGAATTTTATACCACCAGCCGGGGTATTTAAGAGCTCAGAAATCGATTGAAAAACTTTTTTTTTAATATCCGTCGGGGATCGAACCCAAGACCTTTGGCTTGCAAAGAAAACGCTTTGGCCATTGAGCTTTACCCACTGGCTGTTATTATTTCTATCGCGTAAAAGAAAAATAACGAAAAAAAAAAGTTGCGTGGAAATAATTGGGTGTTCTCCTATCACTGTTTCACATATCACGTGTGATGTATAAAAAGTCTAAATTTACTAAATTCATTATGATCACAATGGCGTCTGCAGAATCCATTTCACCATCTGTGGTTAGCTCCAAAAAGACTTCCTGTAGTATACTCATTTTGCAGCTTTAGACTGAAGTCTATTTGAAATCTAACTGATGCACATAGGATCACGGGAAGGCCTACAGCCACTATCTGACAATAAGCTTTTTCCGTGCGCCCAGTATCGGGTCACCATCTCGGTCTCCAAAAACAGGACGGGACATGGAGGGTTTTCACCAAGCGGGATCACTATTATGATATCTGTGGCCTGAAAAAAACTCATATTTGCATAAAAACATGAATTCAATAATTATTTATAGGCAATGTTCCTTTAGGCAAAAATACTGAAATGTTAATAAAACTTTATGACTATACTTGAACTTGGGTGGAATCAGAAGCGTATTGTTTCATTAGTTTTCTCAACAACAAAAGCCACAACAACAAAACTCACTACCTAATAAAATCACCTATTATTGTTATATTTATTATTTCCAACGAAATTTTCTAATAACACAAACCAACATAAAAACATGTCTGCACTAATAAATCAGAGTTATATGGCCGCCTCACCTCCGAACTTTCAGGCATTCCGGCATCCGATACAAGAAAATATTGAATATCCGAAAACATACCCAGGCCGAAGATAATACAGTTTCAATTTTTTTTCACAATTCCTTTCAGTGCCGAACAGTGCTCGAGATGAATCAGATAAACAAAACTATAAATTATGCCTAGTAAACAACGAAACCAGGAATCTAGAAACACATACATTTGATATAGGATTTAAAGCAAAATTTAAGTGTACTGTCAATTATTTAAAGTATCTGTTTGGGTTCAGTCGTTCCTGAGTCCTTGAAATGTATGCAACGACAAAAACTTGGTGTAAATCTATTGTGACTTTTGCGATGAGCCGTGTGTGGAGAATTTCTTCTGACCAATATTTCGAAAGTTATTGCAGGGGTCATCTTCAGGGTTGACGATATGGTCGATATTTTAATGTTTTTTTATTCTTAATCTTTCAGAATAAGTGCATTTTTGTATCTAAACTCCTTCGCTACTATACTTTGTTCTTGATTATATAGCTTGAACAAATTCCGAAACTTATTAGAAGATAAATGCTAACCACAAGTCAATGATGCAATTTTTCACTGAAAATAAGTATTTTATCTGCAATGGAACACCGCACACACTTTATATCTAATTTAAGCCATGGTATAATTTTTGCTCTCCAGAAAATTACGCATTCCTTATAGAGAGAACTTAAATGACACTGCTCGTGGGAGAAGAAAGTTATATGAGAGATGGATCATTAAAATTAGTAAGAGTATAATTAATTGATTATTAATTATTGTATCACGGATATTTATTGCTTCCGTTATCCGTTATACCATGAGTTGTATCAGTTTTATTACCTCAATCAACCATTTTTTCTTTATTATCATGCGGAACCCACGCAACCAACACTTTTATGACACTTGATCTTTATCTATTGTATCTTCTTCTTCTTTAGCCTCGCCATTTCCCATCATCTGGGGTCGGCTCTCCTACTGCACATTCGCCGTGTCTGCCTGTCCTGTATCTTTATCTATTGAATATAAACCAAAAACGTGGAATGACTCATCCAGACTATTCTGCAACCAATCATCATGTAAATTGAATCTGCCAATACAAAAACAAAAGACTTGTACACGCTCAATATTAGTATTCTGCAAAATGAAATTCGACAATAGTGTAATACTTTTTTTACAATGCTATCTGTAAGTTAAGGAACTCTCTTACAGCATCTGTATTTCCTCCTTCATATAATCTATATCTCTTTAAGTAACAGATTTCTATTGCAGAACACTATTTTGAAAAGACATTTGCAAAAGCCACCGGTGTATATGTTTTGGAATTTTCTTTTAGCATCTGTAATTCCTTCTATATATGATCTTTATATCATCAACGAACATTTCAATATACATTTTTTAATATCCTTAACCTTTATACTAACATTAAATTTTAGTACTTTCAGCATACAGTGTCCAATCGGAATTGCTCACCTATTTTGCTTAAAAAAAACTCTACTAGCAAATGTATTCATAAGCATTTAAAATAAAATAATGATTACATGTAAATTTATGCTTCGAGCACTTGCCTTGCGTAATATTCATCCTTCAGAGAATAAATAAGCATTACGGTAATACAAAAGGCAATTTGTATGTGGAGTGGCTGAGTGTACCACGAGGCGGATTGTTTGTTTTCCTTGCCCCGGGAAAGAATAATAACCACAGCCTACAATGAGAGCTTTCTCGTCTTTCAGAGCTTTCACCATCAATCAAAGGCGCCAAGTGTTATTGAAAAGCTCCCCTAATGATGAAGGCATAATGGGACATTCAAAAATGCCATTCTCCGATAGTTTTTGCTCGTTATTTTCGCAAAGTAGACAGCGGCTTCACGGCCAAGAATATTTTCCAACAGCGGGAGTCATTAACATTTTTTTGGGTAAGTAAAAGTTGTATAAGAGCTGAAAAAAATGTGAAAAACACTATGCTAGGGGAAATTTTTTTATTCCCTATCTAGACAACATATTCGAAACTAATTGTCGCCACACAATTCGGTCAGATTCTATTATTTTTGCCTCATATCTTAATCCAGGACACAATCCAGTAAATACGACTGTTTTGAAGATAATCAAATACTTATTTAAACGTTGGTTAGTTATCATTTTTAAAGTGATCAGATTTTTGTCGAGACCAAAGCTTGGACTATTTATTAAAAGATATGTTTTTACCTAATTAACAAAACATGGTGTTCCTAGATGGCGACTAATTACAATGCCTACTAAATGTTGCTTAAATAAGATGATCAAACGGTCTCGTGTTTCACATAATGTGGTCTATAGTCAGATATAGTTATTAGTTATATATATATTAACATCCTCCTCTCTCAAAACAAGGAGAGAGAGGCGTTATTACGTCGCGAGGGGCAGGATGGGGAGCAGGGCAGCAAACAAAGACTTTCTTGTAGAAGCGCACCGATTTTATTGACTTAAAAACATTACAAGGTTTCGGCCGAGCGGAAACATACCGCCAGCCGCAACAATGACGTTGTCTCGCTTATCGCTTGGGACTCACTGACGCCGGCCGCACTAGCGCGGCTCGAGGCCGTCCACGTTGCCGGTGGCGAAACTATGTACTAGTGCCTCAATGTGGCCACATACATAATAGTATGGCAAGCGACAAAAATATAAGACGAAAGGTTGTTTATCGAGGTTTTCGGTTACAGTAAGCAAGGACTACATCATGCTGATGTCAATATTTTTTGTACATTCATGTGACAAATATGGTTGTATATTTAGTGAATATTTGAAATGTAAAACGAGAATCAAAAATGTGTAATTGCTTTATGAAATGCAGCATCTTATCAATCATCATGAAAATATAAACTGAAATACTTGAAGTCAAAAGAGTGGTTTTGGTATATTAACTTTTTTTAGTAATTTATAACTAAAAAACACGTATTTTATTTAATTTTTTGTAGAAATCAATGTCAAGAATTTTTGAAATGTAATAAATAATATTCAAAATAATAGATAAAGTAGCGTTATATATTAAAAATATGTTAAAGTTATGTATTTACATCAGTCGTTCTAAAAATAAATCAATATTATCATTTCTAATAATAGTTTATCCTTTTCCTCGATAAACATGAATATATTAACGTCAGCTGACGTGGTATATTAGAGAAGCTTTCAGTACTGATCAAACGATAATTAACCAACATTTGCTGTGTGTCCACACAGCCGTCATTCCAAGCAGTTAATACCCACCCGCTCGATCCTGACCACCTGTTATTTGCACGACTCTCTGCTACCTCCTACTACCTCCTGCTACCTCCTACTACCTCCTGCTATCATAATACTCCCTACTAAGTCACTCGCTCTGTGTATTGTGGGGCTGATCTTCCTAACGGTTGTGCGCTGACAGCTGTGCGAACATTTCAATGGTGGCACAAACAGAGCCTGTTCCATTGACAGCTTATTGCTGCGTGCTTTAGCAAAGGACGTACCAATATAATCGTAGCAAATTGAGTAAAGAGAGAACACAACCTCAGTACAGTCGCCTATTACTCAGTCTTCCTGTTTTCCCACGACAATTTATTGTATCTACATAAAAGAAAGATTGATTTTATTTTGTGCATCACCGGTTACATATTAATTAGTAAATATTTCAATAGTCTTTAATAGTTTTGTAATAATAGTTTAATAAATCGTATGCAACATAGCTATAGGTTACTCGTAGTAAATAATGTTCAAAAAAACTCATACAATTTTTAACTTATTTCAATATAATAATACTAAATATAATATGGCACGTAGATTCTCGACCTTATATATCTATGAGATTTTTTTGTATGTCTTGATATCCGCTTAATATAGCTCTTTTAGGCTGATGCCGTAAAGCGTCGAAAAACGATATTTTGTCTATTATTTTTTTTCGCTCTCCTGACATGCACATCTGATAATGTTAGTTTTAAATATGTAATATTTTATTAAATTATATGGCGTTTGCATACGCCATTTTATTTCTTATGACAGTTTCTCCATTTCATGTCGGTGCAACTGTCGTCTTTAATTCGCTTTTTTTGCTGCGATCATTTGCGGTGCGACATATCACGGTGTTCGGCAGTCGTCAATTGACTGGCGCCCGGCCGGCGAAATGCCATACCGGTCTTTACTTTTTCATCTCAACACACCATAATTTTCTCTACTAGAGCATTTTACTACACCTGATAATCTCAAAAGCCCACAACATCATTGAGAACCTATTGGCTAGCAACGCACAGCATTTTTTAGTGACTGAATAAATAATCATATATTTTTAATTAACAAATATCTTGTACAGCGCACACATAACTTAGTAAGATTATTGAATTAAGTGAAATTGTTGACATTTGAAATATATGAAATTGAGCCAAATTTCCGTTCCACGAAATAGCCATCGGTCAAATCTCCGGACATCTAATGGAAGAGTTGACTTAAATGAGGATGATGTTGCCTGAATAGTAGTAACGCCTTTGCTGCTATCCCCACATGACCTTTGCCGTAGAAGATAGCGTCATGTCCCAGCAGCCGCCTGACTCTGGACATAACTTACCAGACGCCAAGCAAATTGCTAAAGATTTATGACCTCGTCTGGTGGAAGGGATGAACGCTTCCTTCAGATGGATTTGGGCTAAACTAACGTCACCGAAAGGGGAAAGTCTTAGGGACGTATACTAGCAATTTCAAGGCTAAGATTAATTTAACATCCTAATAATATTCTTCGTTGTCGGTGTGCTCAGGAGTCATGACTTAGCATCGTGGGAATAATATTATCAAGTAAGTTTAATAATATCATATTATTGAATTGGTGTAAGTACGGCAAACAGCAATAATAATAATAATAAGCTTTTTATTCCAGCAGGATTGGGTGGCTTGTGCAATACCCAATCTGCCATATTTTAGATACATAGATACATTTTAGATACAAAATAATAATTATATATATACATATAATAATTCATTCATGGTGGTCGCTGCAACATCTCCATCCAGCGATGGCTCAGGGAGGAGTTGAGCCATTCAGAAGCAGCCAGGATGATGGTGTTGTTGGACCTCCTTATCTAATATGACATTACACGAGGATAATGACAAAGAATCTTAATAATAGTAAAATTGAATTAATTCTATTACAGACCTATCTCATCTTATCAAAATATTGACATTATAAAACTAAATAACATATCCATATAGTCAATATATTTCTTCTGTCAATTAAATCACTGAATAAAAAACTTAATTATACTGTGCATAAAAAAAAGAGTAATTTTTTTTTATAACGAATAATAAATAGGTGGTTAAATTATTAGAGATATTCGGGAAAGTTTAATATTAGTTTATTTCATTAGAATATCTTTTATATATAATATAAAAGATATTAGAATATCTTTCAACTTTAATATAATATATATGTAACATTAAGGTTATCAACTGAAAATTCTTGGTGAAACTGCATAATTATAATTTTAAATTAATTTTAATTTTAAAAAATAATAAATTAAAAATATTGAGTTTAGTTTCAAATTTATTTTAAATGATTGCATCTTTCGCCTTTCTGGAGATCATCTTCAATAATGATTATTGAAAATGTAAAACAAATTATTGAAAATATAAAACATTATTGAAGATGGTCACCATGGAGGCCGAAACATGTAAACATTTAAAATAAATGTGAATCAAAACTAAATATTTTTAATTAATTATTTTTTTAATAAAATTAATTTAAAATTATAATATATATGTATTCGTAAATAAATATAAAAAACATAATCATTTTATCGGTCGTGGTGCATACAAAGTGGAGTTATTATTCTTGAAGTCTTGTTATTAAAACATTAAAATAATAATATGTTAAAAATAAAATAGTCTCAAATAGAAAAATCATAATATTTATAAATAAACTAACCCGGTTGAAAAGTTATAAACATATTGTTCTATATTTAACTCATATATATTTGGGGTAATTAATGAGATTGGTTGTACGTAAATGGCATTCCGATTGTTGCGATCAGGCTGTGGGTAAAAACAATTCCTGAATGCCTCCTCGCTTCAACCCCTCCCGTGGGAGGACAAAGGAGCTTTCAGCGGATTGGCATCCGCAAATATCTTTCAGGAAAAATGACTAGCGGGTGGTTTCTCACCCTTGGTGTCTATCCCATGGGAGATATAGTCAACATACGAATATATATATCTTAATAAATAATGACCACAACTTTTACAAAGACACCAAATTAAGGATACAATTGAACAATTTAATCAAACAACTCAACTTGAAGTTCAAAAGCTATAATTTGTAAGCTACTAAGCTGTGTGTAAGAAAAATAAAATATTATACTTGTTACCTTTATTCAGGGATTCTAAATTAATCTAACGAAACTAATAAGTATTTATTAGAATTAATAAATTGTTACAAATAACACAAGCTGAATTGAATGACATCACGTCTTTAGTCTATTTCATTAGCTTCCCCCTCATTCTTCCCTATTTAATTAAGAAATTATTTTTGTAATTTTATTTTAGACTGAATTGTACCAAATGAATTATTAAAAAAAGTGTGCAGAGTGCACAAAACCACGGTCTCGTTTATATGTATGTGACTTTATGTATTACAAGTTAAAGTATTTTCTTAGATTTTTTTGATCAATTTTATATGAAGAATTCCGTTTCTAAATATTTAAAATTTAAGAGAACTAATAGCGAAAATTATACAAGCTTATTTCTGGTAACATGTAACGAATTTGTCGTAAGTCCATAGAGATGCCGTACAATCTCATGTAATATTTATATATTCATAATTTTATATCAGAAAAGACGAAGAGTTTCAGTGTTTTTTCCGGTATTTACGCTGAGGTTCAGTTAATGTCGTTTTTCAGGTGTTTTCAGTTGATTTTAGAAGCTTTCAGAAGCGTATAAACAAGGCAACGCTCGCCGACGTATTAATTTGAACCGTCAATGCTCACGGCCGTATGTTCTCATTATTCATGAACTAGCGGAGGCATCTAATCTATAATTTACGATGCGGCGTCAAGAAATAACATCTTAGAGAGTTCTCAGACATTATCGTAAAGCAGCGATGAAAAACTTTGGCATGCGTTCTAACTGTAACAACCTTTCATATATGTTGTAGTATACTAATTTCGCACCCTTATACTGAGGTCTATTTGTCAACTAACTGATGCACATAGAATCACGGGAAGGCCTTCAGCCACTTTCTAACAAGTAGCTTTTTGCGTGCGCCCAGTAACGCGTCCCCATCTGAGTCTCCAAAAACAGGATGGGACTGGGAGCGTTTTCACCAAGCGAGAAACCTTTCATAGTCAGTTAATAAGTGTTTTTTTTTTGCTAAATTTAAATGTAACAAAAATATTTTCTGTGCTATTTTATTTTCTTATACCCGCATCATACGTAAAGTTTATGGTCACCAAAAATTGCCTACATATATTTTCGTCAATGTCATCATTATCAACATCGTTTTATATCCATTCCGAGAGCGTCGGACTTAACATTTGAAATCAATAAAAATCTTAATTGCACTCAGTATAATTAAGAATATATGTTACAAATACATATGAATAGGACACCGTAGTACAGATTTTACGTTTCTTGATCACTCTCGCATATAGGGAACAATCCAGACTCTGCAGTACAAAGTTACATACTTTATTTTTATTTATTCAACAAAAGCGAAGTTCTATGGTACAAATAATAAGAAACCTAAACATACAATATATAAAAAAGAGAAAAAAAAAACATATAATAAGAAGAAGATGACACGTGTCAAAGATCAAAGAAATCAAAGAGAGCAATACCATCGATAAAAGAGGAAAAGCATATAAGAAAAGCATCAAGGTGTGATGGTAGGCTATTTAGGAGTGCCATTGCCGTTGTACTAAATTGAGTGCTCGAAACTCCACCATTATCAACCGGGATCAAAAACAATGCATGGCTACGAGCACGGGTTGAACATTACTAAAAAACATAATAATACTAGTTTTCTTTATGACATTTGTTGCATGTAAAACAGAAATTAAATGATATTCACGGAATCTAAAGTACTTTAAATATTTTAGTAGGCAGTTATAGTCTACTTCATTAACCTTTTTTCAAGGCCTCAAGCTTGTGCTGCCCTGGAAAGCTGACGGAAAATATACATAGAATGTACTCGGCAGTGCTCTAAGTAACAGAGCTAACAAAGGATATCACGATTAGCATGGCGGCTTGCAAACCTTTATGGCAGCAGTTCATGACAACCGTATGGTCCAGTTAGTGGAGCTGACATGGAAAATATGAGTAAAGATCTGAGCGTGAAGATTGCTGTCGGATTGACGTCTCCTATTAATAGCATTATTTTTGTTTTTGCTATGTTGTAAAAACTAAATAAACGTTAAGCAATGTTCTAAAATTGACAATTAATTAATGATTATTTCTAGTGTACATTTTATTATTTTTATTTAAGAACTAATATACTATAATTATTGCCTATAGATGACTTCTTCTTCGTAGTATCAATCCGGTGGATTGGTTTGCAGCAACAGAATCTTGCATCTCGATCTCCATTCCTCTCGGTCCTCCGCAACCCTTTTCAGCCCAGCATAAGCACTACAATTCATGTCCTCGAATACTTGCTGCAAATACTCCCGTCTAGAGCGCCCTCTACAGTTTCTGCCCTCAACCATCCCCTCCACAATATCGTGAAGAAGACCATCGTGGCGCATGATGTGACCAATCCATCGGGCTCACCTCCCTGAGATGGTTCTTATTTAGGTGCCTATCTTCATTGATTATCCTGAGAACCTCATTGTTCGTGACGTGGTCTCTCCAGGAAATTCCGAGAATTCTTCTGTACGACCACATCTCAAAGGCCTCTAGTCTTTTTTTATCACTTTCAGGTAAGCACCATGTCTCACAGCCGTATATTAAGATGCTCCAAACAAGTGTTTTGGCAAGTTGCTTGCGGAGCCCTAAAGTAATATTCTTTGACTCAAAAATTTTTGCTTTTTTATTGAAAGCTAGCCTTGCTTGATGTATGCGACTGTTGACTTCTCTTTTTGTTCTGCCATCCCAGGCCATCGTACTTCCAAGGTATACAAATTCTTTTGCATCTTTTAGGGTACTCCTAGCATTGATATGTTAATTTTCTGCTGGTCATTGCGGCTTACTCTCATGACTTTGGTTTTTGTGCTGCTTATCTTCATATTGTTGTTGGAATTAAATATGTTTTCCATGGATGTCAGCGCTTCAGTGAGTTCATCTTCAGTTTCAGCAATCAGAGCAATGTCGTCAGCAAACCTTATCATATCAATCTTTTGGCCATGTATTTTAACTCCCTCTCTACGGCCCATTTTTTCCCTGATGTTATTAATTGCATTTTGTATGTATACGTTGAAGAGTACAGGCGACAGAGAGAATCCTTGTCTCACCCCTTGACGTATTTTTGCTTCCTTTTGGACATTTCCAAGTGATATTATGGCAGCTTCTTCTTTGTAAAGTGAAAATATGAGTCTTCGTTCCTATAGATGACTATCACTCAAGAAATACTCTAAATACATCTAAAAGTAAAAGTACATCTAAAAGTAATCTAAAAAAATCTTTTTTAGTAAAAAAATGTTTTGAACTTCTGTAGCACTAAGTGTTCCCATGAAGCTCAGTCTTACGCAACTCAATTGGAGTAATTAATATCAAATACGGGAAGAGATTGCGGCAATGCGGATCGCGAGCCAATATTAGACCGGATACAGACGTATTGATGGAGCGCATTCCATTTACAGTACTGCGAGCATATATCAACTCTGAACTCAGATTACTTAAGACGAGATGAAATATACGAGTAATTACGTAGTTAAATGATTATATGCTTTCCTATGAAGTTTTATAAAAAGAATAAACATTTTGCAAATGGAAAATACAACGTATTATAATATTTAAATCACGCAGGATGGCAAACTTGAAGACCTAAACTGCTTTACATAGATAATGCACTTTATTATCATGGACATAGTTCTTTCGTATATTCTAAATTGATCTATTCTGCACCTATTTATCAACGTCAGATCAGTGTATCCCTTTACGATTAAACCTACACGGTTGACATATGTAGACTCAAGATAAACAGCTTTTTCTAAATCGGTTTTACAATGCTCTACGTATATAAGTGTTTCCTTCCATATTTTCTGTCAAATAATACACATTGTTAAGCCGCTAAGTTTTAATTTGAATTAATTAACCGGTTTCTGAAACAACTCTCCTTCATCAGGACAAACATAAAACTAACATAAAAAATTAACAATAAAGCAACGATAGAAAAGAAAGTGGAATATATGAGATAAACGATTTCACCTGACGCATGTTTGACTTGTAATTTCAGACATACACGTAGGAAACCACTAAAAATCTCGTCACTCAATGCCGCTTTACCATATAGGGCATCGTATAGTGTCATATGTTCTGTGGAGGACCAAAGTCCTGAGCTGGTACTACAAACTGTATATTATTATTTTAAAAATAGATGAGAGATAAAGATACTAAAGCTCTTTGAAGATTATTGTATCCAAAATGCTCTGTCTATAGTGATAAAACAATGACAACACACAGAACTCAAAAAAAAGAGTTTTTTACTTGTAATGTTTTTTGATAAATATATCATATTCAATTATAAGTAATGAAATAAAAATAAACCGCGACGTCGATGGCGTTACTTCTGGCCATCATCAGGTCTTCCTGGGTGCAGCCACTCGGGCACAGCGCACACAGAAGGTGTGACAGGGTCTGCTCTACGCCGAAAACTTAATTATAAACTATATTCAGGTCAAAGGTTTTTCCATTGGAATCGTGGCCTCAAAACTGTAGGAAAGAACCGTAGACCCAAACATAGTGGGTTGCTTTGGTGAGTTCCTTCTTGGTAGTAACTTCTCGCCGTATGTTTGGTGGGGCAATGCCCGAGAGTTGATATAGCTTTGATATTGGGGTAGGTTTTAGGCACCCATTATATAATACCCCATTTCATTACTTATATAATTATAAGTAATGAAATAAAAATAAAAGACGTTTAATTTAATTATAAACTATATTAAGTAAATTTTATTTTGAATCGTTAAATTTAATTATTCTTTATTTTAAAATAAACCTATGTAAATATAGATAATGTTACATTTTCTGATATTAGAATATGTAATTTTATTTGTACTTCAGTAAAAAAATAATCGATTCTGAATGCGTTTTTAAATTAAATTGATCAAATTTCCGAGAATTTCATTTTATTCTATTTGTGAAGCTCGGCATAACAAAGTATTTATCTTTTCCATTTCTCAGAACAAAGAAATAAAACAGTTCATGCGTAGATTAACAAGGGGGAAAATACAAAATAAAAACGGGAACAGAATTACTGGTTATTTAAATTTTAACACTTTTCCTTATAAATGAGTTGGCAATTAGTTATTTTGCTATAAATAACTGCGGCTTTGAAAGTGGGTCAAACTAAGGAAGGCAAATTATTTTCTTTGAAAAGGAGAATTAACTTTTTTCAGGAATTTTCAGGAATTCTTTGTGTTTCGTGAGAAGAGACACGGACACTGAACGCAAGCAAAAGCAAGCTTTAAATTTCTTTTCAAATAAACATTGCTCTACATTTTAAACCAATTGTAAGCTGTGGTAACTTGAAATGACCAACGAGCTAACGTTTCGTGCGCATAGTCAAGGGATCAATTCTTTATGAATCTAAAAAGAAAATACATTTTTTCATTCACTAAACAAGCTGTACAGAAAAGGCGATCGATGGCGTCTTCTGGCCAACAACAGGTCTTCCTGGGTGCAGCCACTCGGGCACATTCAGTCGGTCCGCTGTAAAACTGCCAGGCCCTCATTTGTGTCCTCGTCTTGCATACTCCGGTCCGAAGTCTGTTAAGGGACCTCCATATTCTATGTCCAATCAAATCGAATATAATTTTTAATCAGAATTAAAAAGTACTATCATAATATTAATCCTTTAATCTAAATGTCGAATTGAATTAAATGTAAATTATAATTTTAAATTAATATTAATTAAAAATTAAATTCACATTTATTTGAAGCGATTAGATGTTTCGGCCTCCCGGGAGACCATCTTCAATAATGATTAAATTAAAGACTGGCAGTGGCTTAAATAGGTATGTAAAAGTATTCGTTTCTACGTTAGTACACACATATTTACAGATTGCACATGTTTGTGGGTAAAACCATTGAAAAGAGACATTATAAAATCAAGGGGTATGTGTTATCTAAATGTATTAAGCTATTTTATAATATAACATTTTTGTGTTCAATTTAAAAAATCCTTTGAATTCTATCTTTGATCTTCAGCGTAGTCAACGGTTAGTCCATGGTGCATTGGTTTTTCCAGCTTGATACCTGGAATTTAATTTGTTATTTTTTAAATTTAAAATTATAATTATACACTTTCATCAAGTATTGTTAATTGATAACCTTAATGTTAAATGTAAGTTACATTTTTAAATCGATCATTATTTAAAGTACGAGTATTAACAGCATTACATTAAATTACAAAAGTAATTTAAAAAAAATTTCATATATAATAAAGTAATATGAATCAAATATATGAGATGGTGACACTTATTCATAACTACCTTTTTCCTATTAAGACCACTAATGTGAAACGTGCAAAATCATTAATGCCGTGAATTTTCCTTTAATATTCAAAATATATCATTTTCCCGCGGGTAGGTGTTATGTTTGAGATTTTCCACTCATCTTTCTGGCTGAAAAGTGCCGGCTGAAAAAGCTGACTTAAATATTCATTTCACTCGTGTGCATAGAAAGCACAGATTTTCTAAAGCTTATTAAGCATTACAAGTACCATAACGATTCGTTTTCTTCTTGAAATAATGAGAAAAATAAAGAATAAAAGAATTATATTTTTATGATGTTTAATAATATTAATTAAATTTGATTTATTTACAACTCTAAAATTGTTTTAAATTATTATCTTATTATCGAAGTTGTAAAACATGTATGCATTAATCAACAAAAAATTTAAATACATCGAAATGTTGTTAAACCTTGTATGCCGGTTGGTATAGCTTAGCGGTTAAGGCGTTTGTTTGGTAAACCAAAGGTCGTGAGTTCGATCCCAGACAAAGATTAAAAAAAAAATATTGATCGATTTCTGAACTTTAAAATACCCCGCTGTGTGTGAATTTGATCTCTCACCCGTAAAATGCCAGTCATA
This sequence comes from Glossosoma conforme, assembly GCA_022606575.1. NCBI lineage: Eukaryota > Metazoa > Arthropoda > Insecta > Trichoptera > Glossosomatidae > Glossosoma > Glossosoma conforme. Next base: position 1,596,014 of record JAGTXR010000021.1, on the reverse strand, counting down.
GCCTAATAATCAAAATCGGTGGTATACGAAAATCATCCCGTGAAAACCACCCATTCATTATAAATTCCTGTACTAATAAAAATGGTGCGTGAATATCGGGCTGTAGTCTATGACGTTGGCGGATCAACACTCCACATGCAGCGCTTATCCATATGTTTAATGGTGAGCGTCATAGGATCGACTGATGAAAAACTTTAGAATCACTATCAGCATCTGTCGGTATTTCTCTAAATGTGTTTAAATAAAAAAAACTTATAATTATGCAATTTAGGTGAATATTAAATTAACAAGACTTTCAAAAATATAAATAAATTATTATATTATTACATTCCCTTTAAGATCAATTTAAAATGAAAAATTTAAATTAATATTAACATGGGTCACTTTAAGTATCTGTAAATCACAAATGGTTTATTACAAATAGGTGCCATAGGATAATTACTGTGAAAATATAGGATATGAGAGTAATAACATATTTATATACTTCTTCTTCGTAGTATCAATCCGGTGCATTGGCTTGCAGCAATAAAATCTTGCAACTCGATCTCCACTCCTCTAGATCCTTTGCAGTCCTCTTCAGCTCAGCATAAGAGCTAAAACTCATGTCCTCGAACCCTTGCTGCAAATACTCCCGTCTAGGGCGCTCCCTACACTTTCTACACTCAACCATCCCTTTCCCAATGTCGTGAAGAAGACCATCGTGGAGCATGATGTGACCAATCCATCAGGCTCGCCTCTCTGAGATGGTTCATACTAGGTGCCTATCCTCCTTGAATGCTTGGAAATTTCGAGAATAAGCAAATAAAAATAATATTAAAATATAAGGTAAAATAAGTGATATTCTCAACGTTTTTAAGGCTTCGGCTTAAAGAAATATGAATATTGTATGCTCAAAATAATAACTACATTTAGGATTTTGTCTAACGTAAATCTCAATTACGTCTTAAAAATTAATGTACGTTATATAAAAAGCTGTAATTATCACTATGACCGCAAACTGTCATAATATTAATACCAGTTGTAACTGTCAGAATAATAATAAGCTGACAGTGAAATGTGCCATATAGTGACATGTGTCTTTTGCTGGTTAACTTATATAAAAGCTATTTATGATTTAAGTTGAATTCAAGCTAGTATGAAATACATGTAAGCTTCAATGTTACAGAAATATGTCGCACCATGACATGAGACTTATCGAATAATTTGTTGCTTACAATATTTATTTATAATTAATCCATTATAATAAAAGTAGAATAGTCCGCTGAAAGCAATATGAAATAAAAACCTTTTATTTATGCATTCCAAAAGAGGTATGTAACTTTATATATATTTGATACAAGAATAAAATAATACGTACTCATACGCTAGCTGGATGAAGTGAATTGTGATATCCTCCTTTCTAAGTTAGTTATTGAATTGCGTGGTGGCAGGTTGAGGAGCAGAAGAACAACTCACAGACTTTTCCAGAAGCACATATATTTTCATGATAAACTTTACAAACTTCCAGCCCAATCGGAATAACATGCCGGGTCGGCCATAATACGACCTCGTCGCGGTCGGCACACAACTGACTGCCATGGCGCCGTGGTTGGTGACACCCAGCGCCGCAAGTGGCGATCTATATAACTAGTCCTCCTAATGGCATTACAAAATGGCAACACATGCGTGTCCCATAAACGAACGAAAATAAGAGACGAAAGATTGTACATCGAGGCTTTCGGCTTGACTGGTAAGTCAGCAAGGGCTTTATCATGCTGATGTCAATAGATACTAAAAGAGCAGAGCGCCGAAAACGTTTCTGAAGCATTTTAAAAATGGTCGGTTTTCTTTTTTTCAGTTTTGTTTTTTACTTTTAAAAATTGTAAATTATTTTTATCACAAACTTAAATGAACGCAATTAAATTTTTATGGCTCGAATTACATTTTTCTTCGTAGACAAAATCTTGTATCTTAAGCTCAGCATAAGAGCTACAACTTATGTCCTCGAACATTTGCTGCAAATACAACCGTCTAGGGCGCCCTCTGTATTTTCTACTCTCAACCATCCCTTCCACAATGTCGTGTAGAAGATCATCATGGCGCATAATGTGACCGATCCATCGGGCTCTCCTCTCTGAGATGGTTCTTACTAGGTGCCTATCTTCCTTGATTATGTTGAGAACCTCATTGTTCGTGACGTAGTCTCTCCAGGAAATTCCGAGAATTCTTCTCAATTCAATTCAATTTATTTTTTTCTTTTAGAACTATTACAAATAACAATATTTAATTTATTTCTAAAACAGGATACAGGATAAATAACAATTTATAAATTAACACAATAATAATAGGATCATTTAAAAAGTCCCGGAGCCCGCTAAGCAGACGACTCCATGACCACATCTCAAAGGCCTCTGGTTGATTTTATCACTGACATTAGATTTACATTAGACAGTTTATATTTATACAATTGCTTAAAATAACTTTTCCATAAAACAATACAGGATATTATAAACATCGAAGCAATGTGAATTTTATGGTATTATATATGTATTAGTTTGTTTTAGGACATTATATCTACTATAAAGTAAGTGTTTTCTTATTATTATATTTGCAATAAATACGCGTTTTCTTTTTCTGTGTTGCAACATATAAGCATAGTAAAAAAAAATCCTTCCAATTCGTTGCGAACGATTTGAAAAAACGCAATAAAAACAGTGATCGACGTAAGAAACTCTTTTAAATCTGATATAAATCTCGGGTTTCTGATAGATAATTAGTATATCATTAAAAGTAATGGTCTGAAGAACGTACTAGGAATACTATTCAATGCAACATTACAGATACAAGCATATATGACGCCGAATCGTTTTATTGTAAAATGAGGTTTTTTTCCGATTCCCATTTGCAAAAGCCCCAAAGGTCTTTCAGTGACATCTGGTCGTCGAATTAAAAACCAATAACCCGGACCAGGCCAGCTGCGAGTCCAAGATAAATCCAAGGGGATTATCGGCCGTTAGTTCCGCGTCCAGACCCCGAGAAAATAAAAACCAAGGCCTACGCATTGGAGAGGTAACAAATGCAAAACAGAATTGTTTGTTGTTTTTTTGCAAATAATGCGATTCTAGGCGTTATCTGGATTGGAAAACCGTCATTATAACTATTTATTTCAAGTTTTAATTCGATCGAATATAAACGAATACGATCACTTATTGAATTGATAATTCTATTCTTATGCTATTTTAACTAAGATCAAGTTGAATAACTGCATTAAATATGTCGCAATTTTTCTCAAGTCCTGTCCTTAAACAATTACCAGTATATATATATAATCGTGTCGGAAACAACAGGGTCAGATCCTGTCTGCCCAGAAGTGGGCGACGTCGATGGCGTTACTTCTGGCCATCATCAGGTCTTCCTGGGCGCAGCTATTCGGGCACAGCGCACACTCCAGAAGGTGTGACATGGTCTGCTCCACGCCGCAGTCACATTCAGTCGGTCCGCTGTAAAACTGCCAGGCCCTCATTTGTGTCCTCGTCTTGCATACTCCGGTCCGAAGTCTGTTAAGGGACCTCCATATATTCCACCCTTGGTCATGTCCAGGGGCTAGGTCCTCTTTCGGGGCAATCCAAGTATTCCCCTCAGTTGCGCTTCTCCACATGTTCAGCCGCAGGGTGGCCTCAGGTATCACCAGTTCCGTTGTCGACTGTAGGAAACTTCTTCTTGATTTGAGCCGTGTGGTTATATTTTGGTATCCAAACATAGGGTGGAGTGCGTCGTGGGTTGCTTTGGTGAGCTCCTTCTTGGTAGTAACTTCTCGCCGTATGTTTGGTGGGGCTAGTTAATTACTAGTGTAACTGACAAAGTACGCAAAGTGCATGATATTGCTGTCTTATTTTTGTATTTTAATGGCAAGTATAACTTAGAGACAAAGCGTTTGCTTAGCAAAACAAAGGTCCTGAGTTTTTTCCCAGACATATTTCAAGAGTAATATTAGTTTAAGTTAAGTTATACGCTTAATGCATTTATCTCACCCTTAAAATTCCAGTCAAAGCCAATTGATAAGAATCGATGGAATATGAAAGTCTTCCAAGAAACAGAACACATTCAGGGTGAGTAGATTTAATAATAGACGATGCGTGAATGTCGAGCATGTAGTCTAATAACTATGGGGGATCAACACTACACATACGCATCCTTAAAATGGAAAGCTTTACGGAATCCCCACATTAGATCATTTCATCACTATCTATAAGTACAGTCCTGTATAACTTAATAACTTATATGAAAAAAATAAGTAGATATTCAATTATTACCTGCATAAAATACTGATTATACATATTTTCGTAGACCATGGATTTCTCTTGGGATTATGTTAAGAGGCTTTCCAATACTTCCTGCAAATACACTTTGATAAATAATTTATTGCAGATGTTAAACAATGTATTATACCCAAACAGATTATGCACCTGGGAATCAACTTTATTATTAATGAACTTACAACTTAAGATAATCTATCTTACAAAAGGTTTCATTGATATACGGGTATAGCATGTGAAAACGACACTGAAACTAACATTGGATAAAAATATTATGAGATATATAAAATTAATAATTTGTGTGTCGCTTAATTTTTTTTCTGTGTCCCTTAAATTTAAAAAAATAAAAATTTACAATTAAATACGTGCAGTAAGATATTTTTTGAAGCCTTGACCATTTGGATCTAAAGGTCAGCTTGACCCAATAAACAAAACGCGAAATATAATAGGCGGTAACCCATCCATGTTTTGGTTAGCGTTCAATGTTGCTCCACTTGTTGTGAAAATATCATTGATCTTTTTATATACAATTTATAATTAAATACATATTATTTTGTATGTTATTATATTATGCCAGCGGGTATAGCTCAATAGTGAAAGCATTAGATTTGCAAGCCAAAGGTCGTGTGTTCGATCCCAGACGGTGATTTAAAAAAAACGATTTCTGAGCTCTAAAATATCCACCAGTAAAATGCCAGTCATAGCCTATTAATTCAAATTGGTGGTACACGAAAGTCATTCCGTGAAGACCACCCATTCATAGTAAATTCTTTAGAATCTCGGGCTGTAGTCTATGACTTTGGTTTTCAAATGTGAAAAAAATTGTATTGCAATATTTAATGTATACCTTCATGTATAATGTTGTATTTATTTTTTACAAAAAAAGGATTATATATCTATTAATTCTTACACATTATCCAAATTTCATTATTCGTATTTATTTCTTGTAGAGGTCGATAATTCACATCCAAACGTGAAAATATTCCATACAATTGTTACAAAAGAGCTTGCCAATAAAATACATTACTCGCAAATCAAACAATTGCAAAATAATTCATTTCACGCATTGCGACCGCAGGGGGCCTCTCAAATCGGCACACCAAACGCGATTATCATTTTTTTGACCGATTATTCAATTATATTTATGACACCGGAGCGGAGAATTCAATAGGCCGTTTTTATGACCATTGCAATTCGATTGGTATTGCGAAATTACGCGCGATTATCGCATTTTAAAATCTGCACGTTCCGGCAGTCAGGTGCCGCGACCATTGACTGCCACTTGACAACATACACGAATGTTTCTCAAGCTTTTTAGTTTATAAATATTATAATGTATGCAAACATTACAAATATTATTTTCTTATAAAAAAAAAGTCTAAAACTATCTACGTATGAAACCGTGTGTGACGATTTTTTTATTCTTGGCATTTTAATTTTTTTTTATTTATTTTATTTCATTCAGCAAAATTACTAAAATATTATTTGATACGATGCTGAAATAATATATAATACAAGAGAAACAATTTATAAATATAGGTATTTATGATTATTAAAACCAATTATTAAAAAGGCCTGAAGCTCGCTAAACAGAAGACTCAACGAAATTACTTTGATAAATAAATTCGTAGAGCTCATGTCGAAACTGGGCTTCTCTCAAGTGGGTTATATAAATATTCGAGGCGATATGGTTGAACAGTCTGATCACTCTCCCGAGAGGCACAGTCTCTGGCAGGTAAGTATTACTTCTAGGAAGAACAAACAATCTGTGCCTCCTTATCCTTAAATAATTGTCAGGGACAAAGAAACCGATTTCCAGCAAAATATTAAGATTTCTGAAAACGCCGCGCACTAGCCGAAAGAAATGCACACTCAAGCACACATCTCTTGTAGTTCTCAACTCATTATATCCCAACATACCCCGTATAAAGTTAGATGGGTACAGCCACGGATTCTGACTGCCATTGCAGAAGTCATCTTCAAGGTTAATTATTGAATGATTTTTATCAACCCTGAAGATAACTCGACACATTGGATTGTCGAAAAATTCGTCACACGCGGCTCAACCCAAGATTACAAATGGTAATCAGGTCGTGAAAAGCTAATTTATATATTTAACAATATACCTAAAACGAAATTATTTAAGTGTGATGTTGCTATATACATCAAAGATTATAAATACAATACGAAGAGCTTAAAATAAATATATAAAAGTCCATTCTACTCGTACATCGGCGCCGCTGATGTCGCGCACTATTCTGACATTATCCTTTATGCAAATCTACAGCGAAAAATCATCAAAATTATGCAGCTGTTTAGAAAGGTCCCCCTTTATAATGGCAGACTCTCCAGACGAAGACGATCCATCAGAGTATGTTTTATGGTTTGCTATTTGCCAGGATCTCATGGACAGGCGTCATAAGAAGAGAAGCCAAGTCATATTTACTCATTGCATCAGATGATAGAAGTAAATATAGTAATACTTTTTAGCTTGCAATGCAGCCGTGTAGTAAGTTAGATTTGAGAACAGTTTCTTGCGCAGAATACTGGAGTTACGACAGTTGTGTGAAGAATAAGGAGCCGTGAGAGTGGATTCAGCAGCTTTGCACTTGGCTGGGACACGTTCTTTGGATGTCGCATGAGAACATAAACATTGATTGCTTATATAGACCAATCAGTGTGACCTCTGGAATACATATCTGCATTAGATATTTCAATGATAAAATAAGAATAGTATTATTTTGATAATCTTATATCACTATCACACTTTTCGTTTTGACTCATTGAATCAATTCACGGACCCTAGGTTGAGAAACCCAACAGTAGAGAATGACCTTACAAGCGATTGTGACGTCACACTTCGTAACCCCAATCAAATTATGATCCGCCATATGAAACCAATTTAATGTGTTCATCATACCATGACCTCGCAGTACAATGTTTCAACTGAAAAAAGGGATGGTAAAATATATGTACTCGTATATTATACATAATTATCGATGGCGTTACTCCCGGCCATCATCAGGTCTTCCTGAGTGGAGCTAATCGGACACAGCGCACACTCCAGAAGGTGTGACAGGGTCTGCTCAACGCCATATTCAGTCGGTCCGCTGTAAATCTGCCAGGCTTTCATTTGTGTCCTGGTCTTGCATACTCCGGTCCGTTAATAAATAATGTAAAATAAATGCAGGCTAGATTCATAGTGATTGAAGTAAAAAACAAAAATATTGTAGGCTTTACTTACATTTCAAAAAATTTATATTTGTGTAAAATACATGTAAAAATGTACGTTAGACTACCAAAAAGTTATTTCTACACAGTATTCAAACATAAGTTGATTAAAGGGTTATAAAGAGATCTGATTACCATTCATAATGACTAATTTATATGTTCTTCTTCTTCGTGTAAGCGACGTCAAATTGTTTTTGCCCAGTATCTGGCAACATCAATAGCCCGTGTGTTGCCCAGCATTAGGTCTTGAAATGTGCAGCTTGTTGGGCATATGGAGCAGGATATAAGTGTGAGGTGGTCTGCAGATCTCCACAGTCGCACAATAGTCACTCTCCCTGCCGAAGCGTTCCCACCGCTCGAGGTTGTCCTTTGTTCTACCAACTCCAGTTCTTAATCTGTTCAGGGATTTCCAGGTTCTCCAGTCAAGTTTCTTGCCAGTTGGGAGGCCTTCCTTTGGATTAATGAAATCTTCTGATGCGACATGTTGCCAGAGCTGGAGTCTCTCATTTTCAGGGCCGAATGTGAGAGCTTGTGTGGATCTCAGAAAGCTGCTTCGCGACTTCAGTCTGGGTGTTGAGGGTATCTGATTATATACTGGTAATAATTTATATGCAAAATATATAGTATAGTCTGGATTAGGCGATAAAATGTCATAGTCTTCAAGCAAGCGTGTGAGGAACAAAGCTCATTATGCCGTTTGCGGTTAGAATCTTATGTTCAATTTTTTTTTCTGTTGATAAAAGATATTTAATCAATCGACAATTGATGTATCATAGTCAAGAAGTGGGTTATATTAAAGTATGCTACTTTTTTATTTTGGTAAAATGTAATTGTTTACATTCAGTCTTCGTAAGATTAACACTGCATGGATTTACCTTAAGTATTTCTATAAAAATAAGTAACTGTTTGAATGAATAAATAACGGTGTAAATGATGTAAACATCATTTACACCGTTAAAATATACATGTATATTAATGTAAAAAAAGCTTTACTGTTCCCAATACAAAGTGTGAAACACGTACCTGCGTGTATGCATGAAAAATCCAATACACGAAAAAAAAAACACCTCGCTTTGAACACAATGAGTTATTTGAATGTAAAAAGAGTATCGACATCACTAGTAAATGGTGTGAATTTTTGTAATGAGTGACCCTGCAGATCCCCTTCTCACCATCCAGTGACCTGGATCCAGGAGGTCACGCGGCCCTCCTGCTGCCGGAGGGATCAGGGGAACAGCTACGGACGACGATCGGCGGAATTAACGATTCCGCAAATGCAAACTTCGGAAATCAAGCATTCCTGAATTTTTAATATTGGCCTGACCTATTTTTATTCAATCTACGAGGACAGATAATTTAGCGCGAATTCGAGAAAAACGTAGTCGGGCGTGAAAAGGATTTCCGGGTTCAAATGCAATCCCAAGCTGTGAAAATACTTCCGATAAAAGAAGATTTTTCCAATACCAAAATCAAATTATCAAGAACGTTTTTAAGTGACGCCAATGCTTTATCACTATAGACAGCCTAGTTATTACATCCTGTTTATTTATTCTATTGTCATAGAAATATATTGAAAAATTTTGTATTTTAAATATTGTTGTAAATATTGTGTATTCCAATGATAATTATTTATGATACAGGTAGATTCAGTATAATATTCCTGACCTTTTTGAAGTTATTTTATTTTAAAGATACTTCTAGCATACATTTTTTCGTTATATGTATCATAATACGTTAAATGACCTTATGTAAGAAATTCGTTACACTGGAAAAATGCATCACGTTGTATTGAATAAGTCTTGATTATTTTTTATGTAAGCACATATAGAAGAATACCGACAGATGGTGATAGTAATTCTGAAGTCTCATCTGTGGAATTCTAAGACGCTTACCATGGTGCATATGGCTAAGCACTGCATGTGGAGTGTTGATCCGCCAACGTCATAGAATACAGCCCGAGATTCACGCATCATACTTATTATTACAGGAATTTACTATGAATGGGTGGTCTTCATGGGACAACTTTCGTCTACTACCAATTTTAATTAATAGGGTATGACTGAAATTTTACGGGTAAGGGATCTAATTCACACTGACCGGGGGTATTTTAAAGCTTACAAATCGATCAAGATTTTTTTAATCTTCTTCGCCAACGTCATAGACTCATTCACACCAACCGGGGGTATTTTAGAGCTGAGAAATTTATTGAAAATCTTTTATTTTAAATCTCCGTCGGGGATCGAACCCACGACCTTTGACTTGCAAAGCAATCGCTTTGACCATGGAGCTATACTCACCGGAAAATTTATCATAAAAAATTATAAAAAATTCAATCAGGGGACGATCATTGAAAATGTTTCAATATGAAGTCGAACTAAGCTGATGAATTATTACAACGTGAACGGTAGAGTCGTGGCATTTTTACACGTACAATCATCATCATCAGCCTGTGTCCGTCGACTGTTGAACGTAGGCCTTCCGCATGAGTCTCCATCCTCTTCGATCCTCCGCCTTCCGCATCCAGGTCACTCCCGCTATTCTTCTTATATCGTCAGTCCATCTTGTAGGGGGTCGGCCAATGCTTCGTTTGCCAGTTCTTGGGCGCCATTCCAATACTTTTCTTCCCCATCGACCGTCGTCTCTTCGACAGATATGTACAATACTACATTTTTATTTTTATTTTTATTTTTATTTTTATTTTTATTTATTTTTATTTATTTTTATTTTTATTTTTATTTTTATTTTTACTTGAAAATGTTATCACAATATCAAAAAAAAACATTCAAAGACTAATAAATGCGTTGCTGTATATCAAAATTAGTTACAACTATGGTCAGTAATTATTTTTTCCCGAAATAAAATTACAATATTCCTATATGTATAATCGTATCAGAAGCAACAGGGTCAGATCCTGTCTGCCCAGAAGTGGGCGGCGTTGATGGCGTTACTCCCGGCCATTATCAGGTCTTTCTGGGTGCAGCTACTCGGGTACAGCACACACTCCAGCAGGTGGGACATGGTCTGCTCCACGCCGCAGTCACATTCAGTCGGTCCGCTGTAAAACTGTCAGGCTTTCATTTGTGTCCTCGTCTTGCATACTCCGGTCTGAAGTCTGTTAAGGGACCTCCATATATTCCACCTCTGGTCGTGTCCAGGGGCTAGGCCTCTTTCGGGGCAATCCAAGTATTCCCCTCAGTTGCGCTTCTCCACATGTTCAGCCGCAGGATGGCCTCGGGTATCACCAGTTCCATTGTCGACTGTAGGAAACTTCTTCTTGATTTGAGCCGTGTGGTTATCATTTCTTCGATTTATCTTTCTTCAAACATAGGGTGGAGTGGGTTGCTTTGGAAAGCTCCTTCTTGTCGGTGACTTCTCGCCGTTTGGTGGGGCAATGCGTGTGCAAAGTGTTGATATAGCTTTGATATTGGGGTAGGTTTTAGGTACACTGTAACCATTCTTCCATATATATACTCCCTATGTTTATACTTTATACTTCTAATCCTCCAATGAGAAAATACATATTTTTTTAAATAGAAGAAACCATGTTTACGAGAAACATGGATTTTTATTTTTAAATAAGCATAACACAGGTATGTATGAGGTACTCGTATGTCCTAAGTAGTGTTGAATAGTATTTCAAATTTTGATACCCACCGACACAAATATTGAGTTTCAACTAATTCCAGGAAAAGCCAAATAACATAGGTGGTAATTTACATAGATAAACACACCTATCTATGCTTGACTTATTTAATAGGCTTTTGATATTACATAACGTTCAATAAAGGTACTTGATCCGCAAAGGTAAATCGCTGAATGCGTTCAGGAATTCCAGGTAGTGACCGCTGAGTTTCTGACCTCTTTATATGATACTCGTATATAGGTGACCTCTATTTTAACCCGAACCGAACCAATTAACTTCTAGCATGGAAATGGGTGATACTCATAAATTATAACAAACCTGCGAGACTCGGGGTTGGGCCGCAACTCTAAGGTAAGGAAATTAATATGAATAACGGAAGTGTAAAATTATAGAGGTAACGTACTTATGATATAATATTATTATTATACTACGCAAAAATGCTTTACTTAAAGCAAGAACGACTTCACGTCGCCGAGATAGTAATCAGACCGCGTGGTGGAGGAATGAGGAGCAAATGAACAACACAAAGACTTTTTCAGAAGCACAATCCGCGTTTATTTTCAATATAAGACTCTCTCTCCCTCTCGAGGCTTTTCGACATAGACCTAAAAGAGCTATTATATTAAATATAATAAAAAAAATAGTAATTGAAAAAGATTAAATTTAACAACATTGGGTGAGGACCAAAATATGGATGGGTCACTTCAAAAAGTCTTCGACGAATTGCCTTTGCAAAATTAATGCTTCTATTAATTTAAAAAAGAGTCCACTGTAGACGAATCTGAAGCTGAAAAGAAAATTAGGTGGTATTTTATGGTATCCAAATATATTTTCCAGCTAACGAATGGATATAAAGTAAAACGCAAAAGAATGTATTATAATGATAACAAATAAAAATAAAGTTAAATTACTCTAGTTTTCTCTCTCTAAAGTTCTGAACCTACCCGACCGCAGTAGAAATAAACACAGAGCCCAACTTTGTGAAAGTGCTTATGCAGAAAAAGTCTCCGGTTCGCAAAACGCCGAGCTTTCGCCGGCGGATCACACTTAAGCCGTGACGAATTATCCGGAGCTTTCTCGCGAAATAAGCTCCAGAAGATTGTTTCCTCCATCCGGTGCGGTCCATGGACGACACGCGCGGCATTGGGGACACATAAAGACCAATTTAAGTGACCAGAAATTGTATAAAATTTATAAAATATATTACCCCCAAGTCGTTATACCAATTATCATGTAAACTACTCACATGAGACTTACATAGGTCTCTGTTCAGCAAACCAGAAGTATGGCAGCGAATAGCAGTAATTCTATGGGCTCCTTGGTCGTCTGTCATAATATAAATGGAACACAAAAAAAATGCGCATTTTTCGTTCTGCCTTCACCACCTAAGCAATTTTTCACGTCCATGCACTTTTGACTATACACTTCTTCCAATTAGTGATAAATTTCAATAGAAGCGACAGAGTGCAGTTCGCACTTGGCGGGTGTAACAATCGGGACATCCATCGTGAAAGTCTGCGCTGAAACTGAGCTTAGTGAAGTGCCGTTTGTGCTGAAGGGTGGGAAAAGGATCAAAAAGCACGACAGTGTTGCATATTTCACACTGTGCAACAACACGCGTGCCTTGGAACCCTTTCATTTCATAAGTATAAGAATCGTTTTTCGATTGATAACTCTTGTTGAAATTCCATTAAATCAAATAAGTTACTAAATGATTTTTCAGAATAAATTTTAGATTATTCCCGATGAGGTGTTTCGTCTTCCTCAAGAAACCAGTCTTAATTATGATCATTAGATATAATTGAATTTTTTTGTAAGTCATTTAGTAAGTAATACCGCATATTTTGAGACAGAGAATAGCGAAATATTTGATGTGCGTTTGTGTGTAGTAATGGTTATACAATTAAAGATAAGAAGATTAAAATAAGATATAAGTCTACATAGTCATAAAAGCATTGGTACTTGGTAAAGCAATCGATTTTCCATTGAAGTTTAAAAAAGAAAGTTGATATATTATTCTTGATAAATCATTATTTTAATGAGATTTACCTCGAAATGTGTAAAAATATCAGCCATCTCGGAACGAAAATTTTATGAAAAGAATAATGCTTTTCAAATATTACGCAAAAACAAACAACGATATCTTGTTTTGTAATTTATTCCGACATCCATTTTAACGTTTATATGTGAAAACAAATTAGTTTTGTTCACGACTATTTATTATATTTTTATTTTTTGAGAATTTTACCGTTTCCGTTTATGGTCTGTTGAATCGTCGCGACCGTTCCACAGCAGCCTTCTTGGAGGTTTCCCTGCAGTTCCGGTTCCGGGTGACTTTGTTTGTCAAGTGGACTCGATCGCGAGATTTGAGGTTGCAGCAGCGAGTGCTGAGCTTTTGATACCAACTTGAAAAGCTATTTTTAACTCTTAAGAGAGCTTTTTGTCATATCTGCCGACACCAATAGAAAGCAGTGTAAGCTATAGAAGTACTAATTTTTGTACAAAGTTTTACTTAAAGCTTATTCTATCGAGGTGTTACATTATGTACTTTGTCATTACATTTACATTGTCAATAATAATATGTGTCCTTAAATACAATTGTAAAGTGATTATCATAAAATTATTTTTACATTTCATGAGTACTGATTTCTAAAAAGTATTTTTAAAAGCAACATTATTATGAGGATTTAAATACAGGAAGCAGCAAAGTTTGTTTGATTTAAAACCGGCAGATTTTTTGCCGCTCCCTGTATATATTACATTTATTTATAAATAAATCATCGATTTTTAACTCATAACTATAAACGTACAATTTACTAGTTAAACTGAATAGAATCTCTCCATTCCTATAATGGCTATAGCATACTATACTCGTATATTAAGCATACTCGTAGTATGCATACCTATAGAGAATCAAACATGTTAGCAATAAATTAAAAAAAAAAAAATATATAATTTTTCTTTTATAATAATGTATTTATGATATAGTTATGTCTTGATAGAATTTAATATTTCTATCCATTTTCAATGGACCGACTTAATATTTCATTATATCACGCAAAAAACGTGTACTTTAAAAATAAACTTCTGATGTTATCCTTACCATATTTATTTTGCTCATATAAATAATAATTAAAAAACTGATCACATTAATATTTTACAATAAGAATTTTAAAGATATTATTTGAAAGTCTTCATTTAAAAAAATTAAAATCAAATTGATAATGTTAAAAATATAAAATGTTTTTTTGGTCATTTAATTAATTGTTTTAATATTAAATTACGAAGAGGAAAACTTAAATAACTCGCAACGCAATATTCACACATGGCTTGATAATACGTTGTGTTACATAACGTCTCCGTTATTTATTTCTTGAAGCGTTAATACATTATCATCAGTTGCCATTTTCCTTCACTTCAAGTGATCCGCGAAGCTCAGATGCTGCTTCAAAGATCCTTCATTTTATACGCAGAATTCAAAATGCACAGGGCCGGATTACACTTAGAACAAGCCATAGCGTAGATATTGAAATCTAAGTATTCCTCGTAAATCTTGTAAGTATAAGTTTTCATATGGTCTATTGTTAGTAAAGATGATTAACCAAGTGCAAGTTTTTTTTTATGTAAACACATACAAGAGAATACCGACAGATGCTGATAGTAATTCTGATGTCTCATCTGTGGAATTATATGACGCATATGGTGCATATGGCTAAACGCTACATGTGGAGTGTTGATCCGCCAACGTCATAGACTACAGCCCGAGATTCACGTATCATCCTTAATATTACAGGAATTCACTATGAATGGGTTGTCTTCACAGGACGACTTTCATCTGACACCAATTTTGCATTTTACGGGTAGTTTAAAGCTCATAAATCGATTAAAAATACTTTTTTTTTTATCTCCGTCGGGGAATCGAACTCACGACCTTTGGCTTGCAAAGCAAACGCTTTGACACACTTGTAAAATACGTCTTAAATAAAAGATGTAATAATATATTACATATAAAATTGTTCAAAACATTTATTATTATATTTATTATATTTTTTTGTAGTTTTTTTTTTCACTTTTAGCATTTCTACTACGAAATATGAATGTACATGCGTACATCTATACATTCATTTATTATAACGAATCAGTATACTATAAGTAGTGATAAATACAGAAAGCGTCAAAAAAAAATCTGACGGTTTTCATCGCCGTTTTGATTTAAAACCGTTGGCTTTTATTGCCGCCCCTGTATGTAAAACTTTTATTCTGTGAATAAATAAATTAAATGCTTAACCGTAATAATGAGATAATTTAAATTAATTTTGCTAATCTTATTCAACGATAACGATGTTCTTCGGAATAAATAGATAATTTATTAATAACTTTTTTAACCAGTTTTCAAGGCATTTGAAAGCTCGTGGTATGAAAATAGGGCACTTGCTCTTTGCTTCCGGCCCTGAATATGTAAAGTGCAATATTGCATTAACTACGTAAAAGTCTATTCTTAGAGTTCGGATAAGATATAGGCGTTAGTGCCTTGAAGGATTCCCGGAAAATGTTTTTCTTCATCGTAGCAACGAGTATTTTTCCTTTCCTATCCGATGAGCTTGCTGTCGTTTCTAGCCGACGTAAACACTGCTGACCTATATATTTATAAATAAACCGACGTTATGAATATTTGAATGGGTCTGATAATGGAAAGATGGAATATTATATTACCTTACTTTGATGGCGGATACGTAATATCTTGCATGTACGGCTTTGCAATCTTTTATAAGTCGCGCGATACAATACCGCGAAATGAACATCATGTAGAGAAATACATTTCTCGGGATTCTCTACATGTTGTGAAATAAGATGTTTTATTAATTTTTCTTTATTCTTTGACGACAAAATTGAAAACAGGGTCTTAAATATTAGAAATCTGATGTAACTCCTTATGAATTGTGAATCTGTTTGGTTTTTACGGCCAACTGTTCTTGATAGACTTACGTAATTTAAAATTTGTAAATAAAAGAAGACCACTAGTATAATTTCCAAAATTTTTCGCCTTCGTTACTAACAAGCTAGCTTAAGACAAAGTCAAAAATAAAATTATGTAATTAATAGTAGGAAACATAGGCAGCAGTGTGAATTATCATTATATTTATACTTTTTTATCATTTTTCATTGGAAAATAAACAAATTAAAAATATTTAGTATTGATTTCACATTTATTTTTAAATGATAACATGATTTGAACTTTTTGTAGTCCATCTTCAATAAATATTAATAAAGTTATTGAAGATTGACTCCAGGGAGTCCGAAACATGTAATCACTTTAAAATAAATGTGAAATAAATTCTATATTTGTAATTTGTTTTATTTTTTCCATTTAATATAAAAATAAAATTAAAATTACGCAGTATCGACAAGTATTGTCAGTTAATAACCTTAATGTTATTATTATATAATCATTTGACCGAATTTATAAACATTTGTCTAGAATTTAAAAACACTCCTACACAAACGTACTCGGAGTGGCACTCCGGGTACAGAGATGTCTTAGGACAAGGAAAGGATAATGATGGCTGACATAGCTGTGTATGTAATGGTATATTTATAATCGTGTCGGAAGCAACAGGGTCAGATCCTGTCTGCCCAGAAGTGAGCGACGTCGATGGCGTTACTCCCGGCCATCATCAGGTCTTCCTGGGTGCAGCTTCTCGGATACAGCGCACACTCCAGAAAGTGTGACAGGGTCTGCTCCACGCCGCAGTCACATTCAGTCGGTCCACTGTAAAACTGCCAGGATTTCATTTGTGTCCTCGTCTTGCATATTCCGGTCCGAAGTCTGTTAAGGGACCTTCATAAGAGAGCTTAAAGCGGAGGCATCCTTCAGAGGCAGACTCAAGACCCACCTTTTTACTCAGAGAGGCGAAGAAGCGCTTTTGGAATGATCATTCGGTCATAGAAGAGCGCTATACAAATACTAATATAATAATAATTCATATATTCCACCCTTGGTTGAGTCCAAGGGCTAGGTCCTCATTCGGGGCAATCTAAGTATTCCCCTCAGCGCTTCCCCACATGTTCAGCCGCAGGGTGGCCTCAGATATCACCAGTTCCGTTGTCGACTGTAGCAAACTTCTTCTTAATTTGAGCCGTGTGGTTATCTTTTGATACCTAAACATAGGGTGGAGTGTGTCGTGGGTTGCTTTGGAGAGCTCCTTCTTGGTCGTGACTTCTCACCGTTTGTTTGGTGGGGCGATGCCCGAGAGTTGATATAGCTATATGGTTATTTGTGACTACCACAAGCTTCAGCTTTGAAACGGATATGAATTTTTAAAAATACGGTTTTGACAAATATAAAAAAATTAACACGCAATGCCGAAACCGATTCACTGAAAACCAACATTTTTAAATCCAATTAACCTAAGAATATACTACAGTTATAAAGAAATGAAGAATTAATATTAAATGATATTTTCAAAGCGCTTTCTTTTGAATTTTATTGGTATGATTTATGTTTCACTGTAGTACACATATTGTCGACGGGATAAGAGACATAAATCACAGTAATTGACAATATTCGCACGGAACCGCTTTTTTTCCCTATTTGCATAATTTATTTAAATCTCATTTATTTACAGCGTCGTTAAACTATGCATTTGGGATGAAAACGACACAACATTACAATGAGATCAGATTTGTCTTCAACAATGCCTGTCATAATCACGCTCATTATTCATAAGCAGCATGATTATGACAAAATATATTACAATAGGATTATATAAACTTGATTATATATTCCGAAACTGAAAAAGTACATCGTCGTAATAATTACTATCAATATTCAGATCAGTATTGCATTGCAGTATTCCTGTGGTCATGTGGGTTGTACTTAGAGTTAAAAACTTATTCTGGGACGATTCCGGGACAAACCTCCCAATATTTGATATTTTCTTTTTCTTTACACAGTAAAACCTCGATATACCGGACCTTTATTTAACGGCCTTCGGATATAACGGTCAAAAATCTAGTCAACTGTAAAACTTATGACCAGAGTTTTACAAAATAAACGGTTATCCATGCTTAAATTCAAGTGTCACCAATTATTTCGCAAGCGAGTCTGAATTTAATACAAATGGCAAATTATGCACAATATTTACAAGTCATACGTTTTTGCTCCGCTTTTAATAAGATCGATATCCATCTATCAAAGGCGGAGGGAACGTTGGAAGGGCGTTCAACGGATTTATACGATGTCAATTTCAATAAAAATGGATGAGTTTCATCATAATTTCTGGCACTATTTATCATTTATCCGGGAGACATGACAGCGATCCCGATTTCTGGACAATTCCGGCCAATCCAGAACAGTTGGCAACCCTAGTTGTACGAGGAAATAGTTTTCAAAATAATTAAAAAATTAAAGATGCTTTAATTTCTAGCATTTTGATAACAATAATAATTACAACTAAAATAGCCGTGCTTATTTCAAAATCAGGGCTCAAATTCACCCATTTTTGTGGAAACTACATTTGGATTGGAGCCTGAGTTGTCTCTTGACAGTGATGGATTGAGGAAGGATACGAGTAAGTCAAAACGCAGTATCTTAAACAGAGCCATACCCAACGTGATCCATGTTAAAACAAGGTAAATAAATAAATATTTATTATTTATATTGATTTAAAAGTAAATGCTGAAAACATTTTAAAAAAACCTTAGAGACTTGTTGGATCATATGAATCAATCAATTATTTTTTTTCGGCACACATGTTATCAGTCAGTATAATAAGTCTATTCATTTTATCGCTACTATCTCATTTGAACCCACCTGAACTTTAAGTCAACGTAAGGTTCGAAAAACGATTTCAAAGCATTACTACACGGTTGGCTACACGGTATTTACTCAGGACAAAAAGTTAAGTAAGCTGCTTTTTTAATACCAAAGGTATATTATGCTAATCTAGCATTTGGTTCCTTCCTCATTTGAATCATAAAATCTGAAACTCTGCTAAAGTTAGATTAACAAACGAGTGCAATATCCTCAATCTCTACACAAATACTACACATCCATCTCAGATGCAACGCCCAAGAGAACCGATTGAATGATTATAGAGTGCATTAAAGATACACATTTATCTTTTGGTTAAATATTGTATTTGTTATATTTATAGAAAGCCTGGTTCAAGTTTATGTTCGACACAAAATAAAACATTTCATTAACCCAAATTCACATTTCCATGAAACAATCTACGGCAATATGCTTGTCGATTTCCATGAAACAATCTACGGCAATACGCTGTCTTACCTTATTCTACATAAAAAATGGATGTCTCAGCAACTTTAGTAACTTACCTGAAAAAAAAAGAAAATTATATTATGTAAGTCATTCTAAATACAATACAAATTGAAATCTGCGATAATGTAATTTGTTTAATTTATTGTAATAAATAATATCACAAAAAAGTAACTAATAATTAGATTGAAAAAAACTTTTATGGGTTGATGCTTTCATACTACAGTAAAGCATCGAAAAAACATATTTAAATATTACATACATATAGTTAACACCACGATATAATCTCAAAGAAATATATTTAACTCATATAAAACTGACGGATACAACACTGCACGATATTGTGCTCGTATATTATCTGATGTCCAATGATAATTTATTACAATGACAACAAAGCCTACACCACTGCAGCTTCTGTGCGGCCCATTAAGGCTCATTTGAGCAACAGCAAGGTTTTATCTTCTCAATCTGAGCGAGGAATTACAAATTACCAGCCCACCTAGTTACAAATGAGACCTAGACATCTACTCGTTCCATCGTAATCATATTATACTTGTCTCATACATCTTACCATAGAACTTCGACTTTGATAAGACAATCAATTTCGCAGCTGACACTGGACCAGAGGTGACATAAATCAAAGCCTTATAATCTTATCTAAGGCATGTGAAAAATCAAACATCTAGTGCGAGAAGTAGATTATAAAATACTTTTCCAATGTTGTTTAGTGAAGACCCTGTACTATTTATTGCATAATTGTTTAAATAAATACTTTAGAATTTCAACTACGTTGCTTAAAACGGAAAAAAGGGGATCGAGGTCCAAAACAACAGGTATCGAGGAATTCGCGGTGTATGAAATTCAATGTATTAAATATTAATTTTGTAAATGCTTTCTCATGTTGTAAACTTAGGTATAAAAGGGGGTATCTTATCAAATAAATCAGTATCAACTAAACTCCGGTCTTTGAATTTATCCTCAGTGCCGGATACTTGGTATTCCGGCATCACCATTTAAGCTGACGCCGTAATTTCGGTACCTCGACCTCGGTTTCGGAATAACGTATATCTCATAAATATAATTTATTTGTACAGATTTAATATATTTTTTGTTAAAATTTACTGTCTTATTATTTATTTTAATTTTATTAATCATTTATTACTTAATTTGATTGTGTTATCCTAATGATCCTGTTTAATCGGGCTTGAATTTGATGGAAAAAGAAGTGAACTAACCTTTAAAGATAAATGAAGAACATGAAATAGGTTTTGGTTATTCATTTGAATAACAATTTTATCACAATTCTAAAACATAAACAATAAATTTTATCTCGATTTTGACGCATTTAATAAAAAAATGGATTAAGGATTGATACATTAACTCAGTTGTATACTATGAAATATTATTAATTTAACTAATTTTTTAATAAGTTTTTGAACGGTAAAAAATATTAATTCAATAACATATCTAAAAATCATACCATAGCAAACATTTTTCAATCAATAGATCAGACAAATAGAAACAATGGGTGTAGCTACCTATATCCAAGTCTTGTTTATGACACCACCCTGACCACTGTGGTATTGACAATGTGTATGTGTATATAAGAATATTAAAGTGAAAAATACGACTATATTATCACTTTAAGTACTCCAGATTAATCGTTATAGATCAAACATACATTTTTTGATAATCTCCAGCATACGTTTATTTGTAAAAAAAGTAGTGCTGGTTTTATCTGCATGTTTTAATTGTTAACTGGGTGTGGATTGGTGAACTCGTGTATCTGGTAGATTTGGTGGACTGGTGGTTTTGGTGGATTCTAAAGTTGCGGTTTAACCTAATTAAGTCTGGCTCCATTAAACGCGAACGGTTTCGGAATAAAACTTCTGGCTGGAAACTGCGATCAGGGCTTTCGAAACTGTAAGCTTTGAAACTATTGAAAAACTAGTTCATTTCATTTATGAATTCATAATTATTGAGAGTATTGATATCAGCTTGATATAGCTCTTTTAGGCTGATGCCGTAAAGCCTCGAAAAATGATCTTTTGTCTCTTATTTTTTCTCTCTTGCCTGACATGCACATCTAATAATGTTACTTTTAATTATATAATATTACACGGCGTTTGCATATGCCATTTAATTTGTTATGGCAGTTGCTCCATTTCATGTTGGTGCAACTATCATCTTTAATTTGCTTTTTTTGCGGCAATTTTCTTGGCGGCGCTGGATGTCACAGGTTCGGGTAGTTGACAGTTAACTTTTCGTCCAGCCGGTGAACGCCATACCGTTCGGACTAAAAATCAAGTCTTTAATAAAAATAAATGCGAATTGTGCTTCAAAAACAAGTTCTTTGTGTTGTTAATCTGCTCCTGCATCCTTCCTCTACGTGGCCACGTGACGAACCCGCAACATGTCATTCTTTTTAATGATGGGGGATGTCAGTATTAACAAACAATAATTGAAAGTAATATACTGTTACGTATATTACGATAGATTTGGCCAATGGCAGTTTTTTTTCGGTACGGTATCAGATGATACAAGGAGCATAGGAGGAAAAGACTTGTACGCGGAAGGCAAAGGATAAAGATGGATGAATAATGATATTCAACAGCGGACGTTCACAGACTGATGATGACAATTATTTGCAAGTGATTAGAATGTACTATAGCTATGTACGATTATTCAAATGAGGAATGAAGCTTTTAAAGATGAATCTGGTAACACTTTATCTTTTATAAGATAAAGTGACAAAGGTAATGCTAGCCGAGATAAGATCTCTAGATGCCACAAGAAACCATAAATTAAAGCTGATTTTTGGCAATACCCCGGACTTTCTTCATCCTTAAAGCCCAGAAACTTAAGCCTTTAGAACTTAAACTGAAACCTAAAGACAAATCGAGAACAAAGTCGGTTTAAAGAGCTTTGAGGCTGAAGTTTACGGCGACCATATGCTACCGCGTGGAAATGTGTAAAAAATAAAAAATAAAAATTTTCACGTAATTATTAAACATTTTAACGCCATCATTTTAATTTATAAGCTTTTTAAATACGTTGGTGTAAATTCAGTCTCTCATCCATAAAATGACAAATAAAGTCTATTAATCAATTGGTAATATACAAAAGTTATCCGGTGAAATCCACCCATTTTTAGTGAGTCCCCGTAAAAATGAATGTTGCATGAATGCTAGGCTGTAATTTAATAACGTTGTGCGGACTAACACTCGATATATGCATCGCGGCGTCTTCAGAAATCGTGATATTTTGTTGGAAATCGGTTTGTTTGTCACTGAAAATTATTTGAGGATAAGGAGGCGCATATTGTTCATTCTTCCTAGAAGTAATATTAACCTGACAGAGACTTTGCCTCTTGGGTGATTGATCAGACTGTTCAACATATCGCAGCGAATATTGATATACACATTCCACTTGAGAGAAGCTCAGTTTCGACATGAGCTTCTTCTGTTTTAAACATATCGTTTTTTATAAATAATTAAATATACATATACTATACATAAAATTCTTTTTTCAACGCGTCAATCCAAACACAAAAATAACGGCAGAAGCGGGATGCGAACCGCGGACCTTGGAAACCAACTATGCCCAGGTATTCATACCGCTCAGCCGACTGGGCTATTACTGTGCCTGGACCGACTCACGTTGAAACTAGTATTCATGTCATTGTTATCATCGTATGATAGATGTCGCTATAGTATATATTCAAAGTATGTATATTTTTATTTTTTATAATTCAATCAGTCTTCATTTATTCACAAGCTTAATATTATTACTTTCCGACAGTCTATCGTTTTTTGTTAATAATCATACATACCTAAATTTATAAATTGTTTGCATTTTATCTTATTTCAGGATCTCATTAAAGAAAATTTGTGTTTCTGAAAAAAAAAATTAAATTGAATCGCTTACTTTACTTCAAATTTAAACTTCCTGATTTTTTATGCAATTTATACCGTGCTGTACGTGTTAACATAAAAAATAATTATTATAAAAACATTGCCGTGTACATAAAAAGTCATTATTTTAGACATCCCGATTCTGAATTACGATGAATTAATGAAAGTATATAAAAAATATGACGGCATCGTGTTCATGTGTCACAACTTGAAATAAATAAATTTTAACGTCCCTTCCCCAGAGAACAAATCTTTCATTCGCTCTGGCGGTATTTTTCCTTTATTTCAGCGGCGAAAGCAATGTTCGGAACATTGACACCGGCGGCTGTGGAGAGAGAGACCAAAGAAAAGACCAAAAAGACCGAAACAAGACTAAAATAAGTCCATTTCCTTCCTCCAGCAGTCTGCAGACTCCGCCTGGTGGTGACACAAGCAAGTGAACCCACAAATTACATCTACACACTAAAGCAATGAAGACAATTTGACCAATTGATTTCTTAACCTAAAGTTTGTAACGCAAAACGAAATATGTTTATAATAAAAATATGTACAAATAAAAAGGTACATTTATTTAAAATATGTATACTCAATCCGCCAAAATATTTTAAAAGGCTTTAATACGTTAGAATCGATTTATAAAAACAATATTTTAAGAATAAAACAACTAAAACTTTGTATGAAACCATTGAGTTTTTTAATAATCGCTCTACCGGTTCTGCTGACATAGCACCTTCGTCAGGAGCTACTTACTGGTACTAGCATTTTGAGCTTACCAGTAGTGTTTAAAATCAAATTCGGAAAATGCAAAGTTTTTTTATTTTATGAAACATACAGGAGAATAACGACATAATTATGGTGATAGAGATGCTGAAGTCCCATCTGTGTAATTCTATAAGACTTACCATGATGGTGCATATGGTTAAGCGCTGCATGTGGAATGATCATCCGCTAACGATGAGCTACTCACTAGTATATTAGTAAGTAGCAGTACTTTCTTTATTGCATTTAACCTTTTAACTGCCGGCAGGTACATGTATGGCGGTACCCAGCACGCCGCAAATTTTACGACAAAAATAAAACCTTCTAAACATATGGCTATTGAAAGTGTAATAAAGTCTATTTATAAAACTTACCAAATAAATGAAGAGCGCGCCAGTCGTGCAGTCATTTATCCATAATCATAAAATTAATTGTTCATTGTGCATTGTTGATTGTTCATTTAAAACGGCGCGTCTTAATACGTAATTTTTGTATGAGCGGCACTCCGTTCACAGAAAATTATGCGTCTTGGGCGACGCTATTGGCAGTCAAAGGGTTAATATGACAAACCGTAAAGTTACAGCGTTTTACGAGTATGTAAGTAAATATTCTTTAATTTAAATTCATCAACTGTATATATATACGAATTCCCAGCAAACATAATCGTAAATGACATTTTTCTCATCAAAATTCGGAGAAAAATTAACGGCAGATGCTAGGATACAAACTACGAACCATTGCGATCATGTTCATTTCATTACCCATCGCTAGCCGTTTGGCATTTGATTTATTTGTATTGTACGATATTTGCTTAATTTTGTAAGTGTATCAATTGTCAAATATTTTTATACAAATCTTCAGTGTCTTATAAAGAAATATAAAATTAAAATATACTCTAAGATATCACGAAAAATATAAAGCTAATAATTAAATTAACTGTACAAGAAGTATATAAGTTTAAGATTAAAAATATATATTTCAGTCCGGGATTCAGCAGCGCCAAATGACTCAATAACTTGTCCAGTATGTCATGTGTCAGAAGAGCAGACAGACGGAATTCCTCTCATCCTCCTCGGGATGACTGCCACGCCTCTGTCATCAGTGTTGACAGCTGACAAAGTGAACGCATTTGAATGCGTCCCGCGGCTTGGACCACTTAATGCGATTGTGCAATATGCACTTGAACCACGGTTCAACATCCCACATTGTAGAACAGTGATTTAACAATGATATAAACGGAGCTCCAGTTATTTTTTCAAAACCGATAGATTGTTTTATATATTGTATATTTACAGGAGAGTTACGAATATGTTTTGATTATCTACGATCTCTGTTACTTTGTTACTTAACTTAGTCGGCAAGATACTGCTTATGTGATGGATGTTTAGTGGTTGTGTGCATACTTGAAAAATGATAAATATGCCTTTTTAAAAGGTTTCGATTGTATGCATGAGAAAACATAGATACAAGAAGTGCATTTTGAGCTTACCAGTAATGTTTAAAAGGCAATTCGGAAAATGCCTGTTATAAGATTTATTTTATTTTATGTAAACACATACAGGAGAATACCGACAGATGGTAATAGAGATGCTGAAGTCTCATCTGAAGATTCTATGACGCTTACTATATGATACATATGGTTAAGCGCTGCATGTGGAGTGATGATCCGCCAACGTCACAGACTACAGCCCGACATTTACGCATTATCCAATTATTACAGGAATTTACTATGAATGGGTAGTGTTCACGGGATGACCACCAATTGTAATTAATAAGCTATGGCTGGCATTTTACGGGTGAGGGATCAAATTCACACCAATCTGAGGTATTTTAGAGCTTAGAAATCAAATAAAATTAATTTATTTTCGGTTTGGTAACCAAACACTTTACCCACTAAGCTATACCCGCCGGCAAAGTTGTTGATGCATTAATATATTTAAGATTTTATTCACTTAACCAGTCTGTCGCTTGCGGTTGGGAGCACAAGAGATTAAAAACATTAACTAAGAGTTCAGAGGAGTTTCAACAAAAAATTGGAAGTAAGATTTCTGTGCGCCATTATTTAAAAGGCTACATTACAAGATGCATTAGCAGGTCGCATTTCATGACAATTGTGTTCACAGTATGGGGTTTCAGTGTCAGATAAATTTAAAAATAAATGATGATGGAAAGTATCTCAAACAGTTGGGATCTCTCAAAGTTACCAATCTCTTAAACGAATTTGGATGCGTCTCATCGCTGCAGCACTTAATGCGATTGTACGAGGTTGGGAGGAAATGCAGTTTGACATCTAACTGGATGCATCTGCCGCACGTTGCGAAATGAAATTCTTGGACAGTGATGAATCAAATTACCGAAAAAGATTTCGCTGCCACGTTGAGAAGGAAACATTAAATTAGCCGGCGAAATTGTAATATGGGAAACTTTTAAATTTATAAATCTAATTTATGAGTATTAAAGCAATCCATGATGGGTTTCGCTGTCATTGTGTGTAGCCAATGTTAAGGATCGTGCGGCGTTTGAGATTATGTCGTGAATTGACAGCTAAGTGTAAAGCCGGTCTCGCTTCCAAAAAACTAGGTGTATTATATAGATCACGTCGGTATTTCAACGATAAACAACATCTTCTTAATAGATAAACAAACCTTTTTTTGTTGTTAAAAAAACAATAAAATACTCATCAAGCATCAATATATTAAGATAATTTATTTCATAAAATCCATTAGATTCTGAGAATATATTTTTTTAAGTTTTCACTGAAAGGTGG
The DNA here is from genome assembly GCA_022606575.1 of Glossosoma conforme. NCBI lineage: Eukaryota > Metazoa > Arthropoda > Insecta > Trichoptera > Glossosomatidae > Glossosoma > Glossosoma conforme. The sequence goes on along the minus strand of JAGTXR010000021.1, from coordinate 1,569,127 downwards.
TTTCACTGAGAAGAGAAAGATATTGAATTTCTTTTGCAGATGTTTCCATTACGCCTAAGTTTATTTGTAACATTTCAGGCGACTTAATGAAAATTGAATTTAAACCAGATTTTTTCAAGGTCCCAAATGAAATCCTCAGTATTTTTTCAACAAGAGAGTTTCCAAGTAGTTTTTCTAACATCGCTTTAAGTAGAGTTAGTCCAATATAGATTGGCTTTCTAAAAAACAAATAACTGGTAAAAACTAAACTTGAAAGCTTTAATGAAATAGAGCTGTGGTTTTGAACCGGCTAATTAATACTATTAAATTAATTCTACAGCAAATGAATAAATTTGAAGAGATATTAATTTAAAATCATTAATTAGTTCTGGTTTTACATAATGAAATACAGTTTCAATGAAACTTTCATTTATTAAATTGAGAGTGAATACTCTCTTTTAAAATTTAATTAAAAACAATTATTGCATTGAAACAATAAGGTTCACCTTGGGTAAGATAATGTGCACATTTAAACAGGGATTGATTTAATATTTAGTGAATATATTATTTAATACGAATGAAAAAAATCATTAACAAAGGTTTTTAAATTTTTGAAAGAACAAAAAAGATGTAATAAAATTATAATTTCCATTAAATTAAAAAAACAACAATTTCCTAAAAATAATTAGCCTACTTAAGAAAAGGCCTGTATTTCTTTGTTAAGTAACTAATTTAAGATTTTGGCAGGAAGTTAAGTCAATTGGTAGTATATAAAATTAATCGGCAGTAGACGAAATAAATTGTCCACTTTGTCAGTATGAATGTAATCAGTTTTAAAAAAAATTATTGGGAAAATATATTCAATTTTGGTACAAATTTATGTAAAATAAATTGAATATTAACCCATAAATGGAAACCCAACCCAACCAATTATTAATTACCATTTATTAATTATTTCCTGCCAATTTATAATTTTTCTACTGTCTGTTGATATTTTTCTTCTGCCAAATTATCATTTTTTACTTACCTTTTTGGGTAATTATTATTGACGGTATTCTTAATAATTACTTTTCAATAATTGAACTAAATACTACCAAAAAAAATTGTTGTCTCAAGTAAAATTCTGGAATAATTATCACAAAACGGAAAAAAATACATAGCGTTGATGTTTGAATTTTTTAACATTTTATTTGGCATTATTCTAGGTAAATATTATCGCAAAGCATTTTTACTTTTAGTAATATAAGATAAATTATACTAGAGTAATACTAAAATAAGCTAATTAATCTAAAATCAATATTTAAAAAAAAGGATTTAATCGTATTACGTATTCAAAATATTACGTATTCGAAAAATAACAAGTTGAAGCTCCGCCGAACCGATGAATAGGCGTGACTCTAACGAGTTATTTGCGATATTACGATAGTATTGAATCTAACGAGACTAGTGGAGAAAGAGCTGATAAAAGATACGATTCGATGGATGACTGAAGTTTCATAATCAAATAGCCTGCATGACAAGTATTTTTCATACGTAGGTATTTATTATCTTGCACGTTAACGCACCAGAACCGAAAAAAAACATTTTTCAAAAGGTCGTGAAAATCTTTCTCCGTTCTCCATCACTCATCCCAGGATCGACCATCATTATCCCGTGAAATCTGCGTACAAGTATCTTCCTCGACTTCTTCTACCAATAACGCGTCAAGTCGGAAGGTCCAGGCTTCTTCAGGGCAAGCAAATTCGATAGGAGTGAGGGGCATTTTTCATCAAATTAATTATAACACGTAATAATTACGTTGTTAGTAATTGTTGTAATGTATTGCAAAGGGTTTTTCAACAGATGGAATGCTTTGAAGTCGAGAATTTTTACATGCCTTAATTGGTTGTTTTTTTCTGATAGATTATTCTCAAGATTTAATTTGGTTAGCTATATAATATATGCCTAGCATGTTTTAATAGAGTTCCTGTTCGAGTAATAATAAATAAAAAATAACAATCTTTTTTACTAAGGAAGAACGACTTCACGTCGCCGGGATAGTTATCGAAGCGCATGGTGGCAGAATGAGAATCAGATGAACAACAGACTTTTTCAGAAGCACATACATTCTCGATAAACTTGAAAAACTTTCGGCCCGCGGTGGAACTTACGTGCTTTCAGGCACCGGGCCGATCACAACCCGACAATCGTTGCGGTCGGGGGACAATTGATTACTGACACCGTGGTCGGTGACAGTCAGCGCCCCAAGTGGCGATATCGAGAACTAATGGGGCGCTAATGACAGCCAGCCATTTACAGATCTAACAGCGCAACCATGACAGGATCTAAGCAACCAAAATTGTGACACATGCGAGTCCGACAAGCGAAAAAAATAAGAGGCGAATGTTCGTATATCGAGGTTTTCGGTACCAGCCTGCAATATCAAACTGATATCAAAATATTTACGTCTAAAACATAAATAAAACAGTGCATACCTTAAATGTATTCTTATCAAATTATTCGCACAGATTTAACATTTGTAATACAAACTACTCGATTAAGCAGTTTGCTAATTGACTTCATTATCAATGATTTCATTTAAGTGAGAGTCATAAAATGTGCAGTCCAGTAGTGAAATATCATACAAGGGGTTTTATTATGACTTCTTCTCTAGCCTCGCCATTTCCCATCATCTGGGGTCGGCTCTTCCTTGTGCACATTCGCCATGTCTGTCTGTCCTACGTTGCATTCTCGGTCAAACCCAGAGTTTTCAGATCCTTGTCTACAGTTGCAGTACAGGTTGCCTGTGGTCTTCCAGGTCTTCTTCTTTGGGCGCGGGTATGTTGAGGGCTCTCTTCGCCGTGTGGTCCTCATCTCTCGGTGTCACATGCCCATACCATTTTAGGTGGTTTTCCCTTATCTTTTCAGGTATGGGGGTCACCCGAAATGAACCCCGAAAGTAGGGGTTTTATTATGACTGTATTGTACAAATCGGGAGCAGATATCGCAAAATTTTCTTTAGAAAGCCCTGCCTTAGTAGATGTTGCCCGCAGCGTCAGTTCTCGTAACAGGGTCGCCGGCCCCGTCATTAATCATCCATCACCCCTTCCTTCTGCGCCCCTGACGCTCTCCAACTTCCATGATATTCTCTTATCGTGCAAAAACCACAAATTTCTCACACAATTTTCGCATGTTTTTTTTACCAATCGTTCCGTTCCATGCAATAATGAATAAAACATTGATCCAAAGTTATTCACCACGCGTGGAATTATCTAAGAAGATCAAAGCTGTAGGTTTGAATCAAATGAAAATATTTCAATCAATCCCATCATAATCATTAACCTAGATTATTCTTAGTGCATTTAAAGAACGTATCACAGTAAACTTCATGTTTCTTGGCCGACTGTGCTATACATAATAATGAGTACTTATAAATATCAGAGTTGCTGATAAAATAATCTAAGCATGTAAGACATCTTGTTTTAATTCTCATGTATAGTATGAAGCGATGCATCTTACTCGTCGTCCTTTGAAGGGCGTTAATTTCCCTTAGAAACACCTCGGAGAACTACTCGCTGAGAAGTCTCCTGTTGTGATACAAATCAGTTGTCGTTGCATCTGCATTATTCAGAGCCGCATCAGATATTTATGGCGCAGGGAGCCTGGAAGTGTTGTCACATATGAGACGCTTTCTAAGATGCGACTATGCAGTTATCCTGAAGCGTTGATCTACGATATTTGATAACAAATACTTGCCTTTTAGTTTATTTCTTGCGTAGTCTAAAAATGCATTCGAAAAAGGTCATTATCTTAAGCAGGAGTTATAGTATTTAAAGGCAATTACTAAATACGATCTTATAGCAGCTTTAAGCGTAGTTCTTTAGCGCCTAAGTTGCAGTTCGACGACAAATATTAGATTCTCAATATCGAAGAAAATAGGATGTTATTTTTGGTGCTATATATATTTTTTATCTAAACCATTTAGTTACGGCTCAGTGTAATACAAATCATAATGTGAATACGGCGTGAATTTTTCAAACATTTATTTTTGCTTAAAAGTAGTCTTTGAAGCATAAATGTACTTATCTGACCTATTTTCATATATAACATTGGTTCATCTATCCTTTAGCTATCATATGATGCATAAGAAACTATTTTATTTAACAAACGTTCTCTATGTAAATCCATACATGTGGTGGCATTGACACATGTGGCTTACAGAAAAATTGCTCCTGTGACGAAACCTAACGATATTTATTTACATGCTTTACAGATTCTTGTAAATAACACATAAAGGTTTATAAAGGGAATGACTGCAGTTCCAAGTCCTACCGCAGATGTCACAATGAGTACTGAAAAAAGCAAAACGATATATCACGGCTGCCGATGTCAACGGTAGGGCAATCTTAGACGGCAAATATCGACAACCGATGCGAAAGGGTTAAGATTTCAAGCTTGGTTGTAGCTTAAGACGTAGGCGTAAGACAACATTTAACTTTTAACAAGAAACAATATGATGTTACATGATATTTAAAAAAAAGTTTTACCTAATGAAATCTTTATTACTGCCACATCTAAATAACCATTCTGACCCTTTTTTTCAGATCTCACAGCAATGCTTGTATGTCCCATATCTATTATTAAATACGAGTCAAAAACAAATTATATTTGTTACACACTACCTTAATAGATATAACCGATTCTCACTGTCCATATTTTTGAGCCCATTGCCGAACAGTTTCATATACGAGTGCAATCAACTGACGAACGCTCTACTAGTATAGAAGACCATCATTGTTTTAGTTTCCTGAAAGGTCTGTGTTCCGGAACCGAGATTGCGGTCCCGAAATTACAGCATCAGCTTATATGGTGATGCCGGAATACCAAGTATCCGGCACTGAGGATAAGAACAAAGACCGGAGATGAGTTGATACAAATGTATTTAATGCGAGTCCCCCTTTTATACCCTAATTTACAACATGAGTAAGCGCTTATAAAATAATATTAATAAACTTGAATGTCGCACACTGCCCATTTCTCGATACGGTATTTGGTCCTTGATCCCTTCAATCCACATAGAGTAGCAGATTATTGGGATGGCCCATGCTCCGGATCAATGTGTAAGCATTCCTAATTGATAATATAATTAATAAATACATAGAATTTCGTACACCGCAAATTCCTCGATACTTGTTGTTTTGGACTTTGATCCCTGACTGTATGAGTTATAAATAAAGAGTTTGATTATAACAATTACATTGGAGGCTTAATACAACTAGTTATGTTTAATATAACATCTTAAACAGTCTGAGTTTTAGATTTCTGGAAGGTTTACGTTTTACATCAAGATATTTTCAGATTCCTGAAAGGTTTGCCGCAGCTTGAAGGCTCTACCAGAGAAGGCCTTGCAGTTTTGCTTCAGCAGCTTCTCAGTGAGCTGTAGGAGCAGCGAGCGCATTTGCAATTGTGATGCAACTTCGTTAGGGTGCTGACAAGTTTATAACGGACGGTAGTACGAGCTAACGAGAAAACGAATTTATGACCGTGTATTTGTGCGACATCAGATAACTCAATACCAACTTTTTATACAGTACTAGGAAATAAAATAATTGTAATTAAAAAAGTGCAAAATAACTAGTTATAAAAGTGTGCAGTTTTTGACAAGTTAGGGTATTTTTTTAAATAGTAGCGCTGCCTTATTATTTTGAATGCTTCCAAGCATTTACAACTAATATCTTAGTAATCTTGTAAACCACTTATTTCTAGATAACAGTGAAGCGAAAATTCATAATTTATTATATTAATTTGGTTAGTGTTAAGTTTTCATGCAAAAAGGATTATACTCGTTTATGATAAACAACATCTCATGTAATTCGTCCGTCGAAAACGAATTTGTTTTATATTAGAAAAATATACACATAAATAGTACGGTCACTTTGTTAATTAAACCAAAATAAAAATAAAAATTAAATATCTTTATAATACCTTATTTAATGACATTTCATTATGTTGGATTAGAATTGCGTTCTTATTGAATCTTATTACGAATGGTACCTATATTATTGATACAAGATAATGGTTTCCTTATAATTAATCGAAGTACTTTCTGTTTGTGCAATTTTGAATAGAGCATTACCGAGAGCTTTTGCTCAGGGTGGTGTACTTCAGCTGAAATGTTATTAATTCATATAAATGGTATTTATGGCAACCTTCATCACAATCTTACTTTTGACAGGTAAAAAACACCAGAACAGCAGCACTCGCCAGTAATTGCACTCAAGGACCGGACTAAGGTAAAATAAAATATATGAGAAAAAAAAAACTATATATTTTACTCATTTTTCGGCGGTATTTCATAATTAAATGAATATTTTACATAAAATGAAACTTATATTCACAAAAAATGTTTATATATGAATGACAGATGTCGTTTTTTTATTTTTATGTTGTGTATTAATGCATTGATTTTGGCAAACGAAGCATTGGCCGAATCCCTGCAAGATGGACTGACGACATAAGAAGAATATCGGGAGTGACCTCGATGCGGAAGGCGGAGGATGGAAGAGGATGGAGATTCATGCGGAAGGCTTACGTTCAACAGTGGACGGATACAGGCTGACGATGTATAAATTTTGACCATATTATTAACAATGTATGAACTGCATTTTATTTACATATTGAATGTTTCAGGCTATATTGTTTATGAATGCAAAAGTGCATAAAGTAAGCAGAAGACTTTTTAACAACTCTTAACAAATTAACATTGTTATTCAATATTTTGAGCTTATGACGACCAAAAAATTCAGTTTTGTCATCAAAAATTGTGCTTATCTTGCCCAAAAATATGCATACATCCGACAACTGCACGGCAGTATCAAAAGCGTATTTGAATATTTATTAACTGTTGAGTATTTATTACACAATAACATCCACTTTACTTAAGGAACAACGACTCCACGTCGCCGGGATTGTCATCGGAACGCGTGGTGAAGGGATAGAGCACAAGTCACCAATCAAAGAACTTTCCAAAAAGCACATATGCAATCTATTTTTAAAACAAAAGATTGACAAACTTCGGTCATCTGCCCGAAACGGAACTTTCTGCGTTCCTCTTAAGGTCTCTGACAGACGATTGATGCCGAAATAAATACCATTAATTCGTAGCGGCACATTAATGAAATATAAACTATGATGGTGATGTTTTTTTGTAAATTTTATTAATAAAATCCCAAGTGGCAGAGCGTAAAAAAATATACATTCATCGATGTCATAAGCATTTAATTTTTTTTATAATTTATCCAGTGAATACAGCTCTGATCGTTGGCTGCACTAACAAAGAATCATTCCGCGAAGGAATCCAGCTGGCTGCACCACATCATGCAGCTTCCCGCTGAAGATGTTCGCCTTTTACAGCTTCAGCTCCTCAGACCTGAGGGATAATCGAGTTATCAGCGGAAGACCGCGTGAGGGAATTAGCCAGAGGAGGGTTCGGTCGATCGCCCGACTGATTCAATAATCGACGGTCGGGGTCGCGCGGTGCAATATTGGCTCAAAGGGTAAATGCATATTACTCAACGATAGAGCGATCAGACGCCTCAGTAAGTCGTGTACAGAACTACATTACGAATATTACTGAAAAATGCCAATTAAACTCAAGAATATGTAGCATAATACATGAATCATATAGTAAATAATTTATATTTTTCCGATCGATAATTCTTAGAGGGCTTCTATAATAACAAATTCAATCAAATATAATTACTCCAAAAAAAATAATGGTGATGTGCTACGTCGAGTAGGCAATATCAAGTTAATTTAAATGTATTTATAAATAAAAATATAATTAAATCTTAATTATATAGAAATACATTTTTTCAATTTACAGCAAAGCGATATCTGTAAGATTACGAAAGTATCAATAATATCCTTCGTATTATCAATCCGGTGGATTGGTTTGCAGCAACAAAATCTTGCATCTCGATCTATTCTTCTAGATCCTCTGCAATCCTCTTTAGCTCAGCATAAGAGCTACAACTCATGTCCTCGAGCACTTGCTGCAAATACTCTCGTCTAGGGCACCCTCTGCAGTTTCTACCCTCAACCATCCCTTCCACAATGTCGTGAAGAAGACCATCGTGGCGTATGATGCGACCGATCCATTGGGTTCGCCTCTCTGAGATGGTTTTTACTAGGTGCCTATCTTCCTTGATTAAGCTGTGAACCTCATTGTTCGTGACGTGGTCTCTCACGGAAATTCCGAGAATTCTTCTGTATGACCGCATCTCAAAGGCCTCAATAATATAAATACATAAAAAAATCTCGAGCCACGAGGTCTTGGATTGGTCTTGGTGGACCAATACAATAAATGAATAGAATCAGGGCGCATAGTTCATGGTTAGAATCCCAGCGTCTGCTGTTTCTTTTTCTGTACAATTGACGAGAGAAATGACATAAAAATATGATATTCGATGTAGATTTGTATGTGTGAATCAATTTATCGACAGCTATTTTGTTATTAAAACCTTAATTGTGACACTTCAATCAAAGACACTAACAATACGGAATTACATTTTTTATTGTTGAAGAGACAAAAAATAAGAACATTCTGTAATTAGTGGTCTTCTATGATAAGGAGAGACTTGTAGAAATGGAGCATTGATTCGTATTCCTCTACAATGGATCAATTTTTCAAAATAAAGCATATTCAGTTTAGTTTATATGAAATTAATAAAAAATACAAATTAACATTAACAAGTGAATGCCCTAATGTAATATGATTCTTAATAACTTCCAAGCAGGTAGCGAATGGCATACGAGGAATTCAAGGATCAAAGAAGAGGCGCCTCATTATAGTAATATAATCAACCGCTTGATATTTGCCCTCGTCCATTAAATTTGACTTATCTGCAGAAACATGATTGCAAGGCGCACATTATCAAAACACGAAGATGCATAAAACAACAGTACTAAGTGCAGCAAGTGTGCTGCCGTGATTGTTTACTCTCCCACAACTAGGTTACGCTGAATCAGCGATCACTAAACAGCTGTTTCATGAACCACTAATGAACCAGGATAAAATTTCGCTGATCGTCATAAATTTATTAATTATTAAATAGTTTATGTTATTCTACCATATTGTAACGCATATAAATTTGAGTAACTCTTAACCCTTTCGGATCGGTTGTCGGCATATGCCGTCAAAGAATCCCCGACCGTTGACATCAGTTGACGTGATGTATAGTTTTGCTACTTTCAGTAGTCATTTTGACATCTACGGTAGGAAATTGGAAGTGCAGTCATTCCCTTTATCAATCTACATGTATTCTTTAAAGGAATCTGTAAAGCATGTATATGAATGTCGTTAGGTTTCGTCACAGGAGCGATTTTTCTGTAAGCCTCATGTGTTAATGTCACCACATGTATGGAGTTAGGTAATGAACGTTTGTTAAATGTAATAGTTTTTCATGCATCATCTGATAGCTAAAAGATAGAAGAACCTATGTGAAATATGAAAATAGATCAGATAAGTATATTTATGCTTCAAATACTTGTTCTAAGTAAAAAAAATAGTTTAAAAAATTCACGCCGTAATGAAAGTATAATTTGTATTCCAACGAGCCGTTACAATAGGGTTAAGCCAAATACCATGAATTATTAATACGTTTTTATCAAACACTCAACAAACTGAAACATTCAAAAACTACACATAAAATTGACTTAATTCGAGGACCATGGTCGTTGACAATACATTATATTATAAAATTTTGACGACTTGCTGGAAAACGTACGCGGAAGAAGCAGAAAATGTTGAAGCCTATAAATATGACGGCCTATAAAATGGACAGTTCTGAGAAAGATTGGTCATAGCTTAACTAAATGCACTAATCATACCACACATGAAATTTACTCAATTCGAGGACCATGGTTATTGAAAATACTTTGTACTACAAAATTTTGACGTTTAGCTGGAAAACTTATGCAGAAGAAGCAGAAAATGATGATGTTATTAATTGCCTATAAATGTCTATGAAATGGACAGTTCGGAGAAAGGTTGGTCATAGCTTCACTAAATGCACAAATCACACCACACATTGCAATGATAATTCCTCCAGTACCCGCGGGTGTTATTGACACAGCATTAGCATGGGAATTGTTTGCGTTCGTTTTGAACAAACATTTATGCGATAATAACATTGCGAAAGGTGATACAGAGATGTCATAATACCAACGCGATTGTGATTCATAGCGGGCGAATATTATAAATAACATTATATATGCATTTCATTGTTATCTCAATTAATTTAAATTTAATTCGCAGCGTGAAGAGCTGCGATTACGCAGTTATAATAAAACAATTGCAGGATAAAACTCATTAACTATTGATTTGCTGCTCTCTAAGTTGGGTATTGAATTACTGGATGACAGGATGCAGGAGCAGGTTAACAATACAAAGAACTTGTTTTTGAAGCACGATTCCCGTTTATTATATTACAGAGTTGCTTTATTGTCCAACCGATATGGCATTCGTCATATCGGTTGAAAATTCAACTGACAACCGGCGGAGTACTCTGACACTAGCGCCCCAAGACAGCCGGGGCAAAAAAGCAAATTAAAGATGAGAGTTGCACCAACATGAAATGTATCAACTGTCATAACAAATAATATGGCGCATGCAAACGCCGTACAACATTATACAATTAAAACTAACATCATTAGATGTGCATGTCAGGCGAGCGAACATAAATAAGAGATAAAACATCGTTTTTCGAGGCCTTACGGCATCAGCCTAAAAGTTCCATATCAAGCTGATATCATAATATAGCTCATTATTTAAGTTGACACTAATGACATAATTATCGAGGCTTCAGGAGCGTCGGACTATCCGACCGTTTTCCTAATAAAATTCGAATTATCAAAAACGCTAAAACAAGTCACATTATTACAGATATTTATTTATTTTGCTAGTAATATGGCCGAAAAATTAAAAAACCTTTCATACTTGAGGTAGCGGATGTAATACCCGAAGATGACAAGGAAGATGGTTTTCGTTTTTTTCTTTGTTTAAGTATTTTATTTTTTCAAATGAAACAAAGTGGATTAGAGAAGAAGTTTTTATCGTTGAAATACGGACGTGATCTATATAATACACCCAGTTTTATGGAAGTGAGATAGGCTTTATACTTAATTGACTCGTAATATTTGACATTATTCGAGATTTAATATCCAAGAATGTTGATGGAGCTTGCTTTTGGAAGAGAACAACCGTTGAAAGATACAGGATCCATAGCAGTCTTCTTGATGGAGAAAGTACATGATTTGGAATACTTACAATGCGCCAATGATTTTAACAGTTATACCACATATGAGATTTCTCCTCGTCGTTCGGCGGTATTTTATTTTCATACAATATATAGGCTTTTTTTCAGTAACTGAAATAAGAAACTAGATACCTACTGTTAAATCGAGTGTGAGGTTCTTCGGCTCAGGCCATAACTCAACTTTTCCGAGAAATTCTACAAGTGAGAATTTATCGCTTAGATTTCAGCAGATTCAGACACTGAGTGTACTACATGAATCCAAGGGTAATTCAGGAGCCAACGATTTATATGATATATTATTGCTGAGAAATGCGAAAATATCAAAATGAAACTTACTTAATGATTGAAACTTTTTTATGTGAACACATCCAAGACTACGTCAACTGAATACTCGTATGAAGAAGGGTTTTCAAGATTTTTAATATACTCGTATTACATTTTTTTTGTGGTAGTTGTCACTATAAGATCGATAGACCTTCATTTCGATTATGAAGCGATCTGCATCACTCATACATGAAGACACCAACATAGAGTCTATCAGATGCCAAATATTGGTCACAGTAATTTCCAAACGGTCAACAATTCTCTCTTACAGGGTAGTATTTGAATTTTTTAAAATTGTACTTCATTATCTCCACTTAAAATTCCAAGCCACAAAAAAAGAAAGCTGCTTTCGTTAATGTGCTTTTAGATTTTAAGGGTTATTTTTTCTCGTTACGTATTAGTCGTAAAAAAGGAGATTTCTATACAATTTTTATAAATTGGTATCGAATGTCGGTGTTGCTTGTATTTTTTTCATCAGCAATATACAAGTATGCAAAAATAATAGACTTCTGGGTCTTAAAAATGTTAAATCGCATAATAAGCTCTGTTTCTGGCAAATAGTATTTTAATATTATTCTTCATAGTATCAATCCGGTGGATTGGTTTGCAGCAACAAAATCTTGCATCACGATCTCCACTCTTCTCGATCCTCTGCAGTCTTTTTCAGCTCAGCATAAGAGCTACAACTCATGTCCTGGAACACTTACTGCAAATACTTTCGTCTAGGGCGCCCTCTGCAGTTTCTACCCTCAACCATCCTCTCCACAATGTCGTGAAGATGGCCATCGTGGCGCATAATGTGACTGATCTATCGGGCTCGCTTCTCTGAGATTGTTCTTGTGCCTATCTTCCTTGATTATCCTGAGAACCTCATTGTTCGTGACGTGATCTCTCCAGGAAATTCCGAAAACTCTTCTTTATGACCACATCTCAAAGGCCTTTAGTCATTTTTTATCATTTTAAGATAAACACTATGTCTCACAGCCGTACATCAAGATTTTAAGATTGATACTAGTAAATGCGATATAAAATTAAGGTTATCATATTAAAATGATAATTGTAAATGTTAATTTTCAGTGAGAAATGATCCTACAGAATTAAAAATATTGAAACGATGAAAATATAAAGATTGTAAACATATAATTGTTTACAAATATATCATATATAGGTAGTTACATAATGTATTTACTTGGTGCACTACTCAAATTTCAGAAAGTCGATGTAAGCATTTTCTTAAATAGAAGATGTCTGGAACTGATTCGTGAACATTGGTTTCCTGAACATTCGGTTTTCAAATTCATGTAAGAATTGTTTTGTCTTTGGATTGTAAATTGAAAACTCTATGGAACTATACATTAAAATATTCACAATAAATGCTTTTATTTTTTTATACAACGATGTTAAATAAACTAATTAAACATTCAATGAAATATTACTTATTTTTGAGGAGATATTAGTAAATTTTCTCATACGTTGTTGAAATAAAATAGATAAAATAAAATTAATTAATTACAAAAATTAAACCTTGAATATCATATTTTTAGTTTTTTTTTTTTAATTGGAAGATATTCTCGGGGGACGTAATGTTAAAATAAAAAAACATTGAAATGAAATTCAATTTGTGATAATTTAATTTGTATTAAAAGTATGGAGTCTGACCAACACTTTTTATTTAACAATTTATACATACCATTGATAAAATCAAGAAAACGGTTTTGAAAGATAGTGTCAAAATTATTCGATCACTTATACGTTATTTTAAGCAAATATGCTCTGAATAAAATGTATTCATAGCATCAGATTATATAATACCGGGAATCCTTATTCCAGAATTTTTACGTAAAAAAAATGGCGTGATAGCTAGGCATCCCTGTCGCAGGAACAGGCTCTTTGTTGCAGAGTAATTGATATGTGTCGGATTGATCAATTGGACACATTCTTCTATCTATGTTAGTTTATTAATTATTGTCTTATATGTCCCATATATATCGTTAGATTCGCTGTCATAGATCACACGGGAGAAGTTAAGCTGTGCTTGTGAGCGAGCTTTTTATGAGGAGTAGACCACATGAACCAGGTCCTTCTCTCTGCTGCGCCCTCTGTCTACAACTCTTTGATCATCACTTAGCCGCCCACCAAGTCTACTGCTGCGTGAGCTACTGCCAGTTCTCCGCCCGTTCTTCATTACAACTACGTAACTTCGCGAATCTCTATCAAAACAATTCTAGATCATTCTAAATTGCAAATATTAAAGTAAGCCATTAACCAAACTCAAATCGCTCAATTATTCCGATTATCGTTAATTAACTAATTCAACTAAAATATTATCGTAAATTCTACGCTTTATAAATGTAATTAAAGCTTGCTTACCCGTTAATTAAATTTCCTGTGACGTTATTCAGTGTTTTCTTTCTCCTTCATGTTTGGAATATTATATTTTCCTTTCATAATCACAACACATATGCATCTCGTCACTCTCCATCCATTCCGACAAATATATACAAGACACTGTTTTAGAGAAAGTCGAAGAAGAAGAAAAATAATTTGATATCAATAAATTAATTTAATTTTTCGTGACATAATTTTTCTTCTTACACTCGATTATTATTTACAAAAAATATCAAAATATTTCCGCTACTGATGATCGAAACTGAAGTAGCTAGTAGAAGAAACTTTTAGAGTGCTTCTTCATTTTCAGCTAGCTAGAGAACTTGATTTTATTTTACTACCGATTGGTTGCACACTTCAGTTCCGAAGAAATACTCTCCATCCCTTCTGTTTTACACACGTATATATGTTGGATGAAGTCTTGAGATAAAAATTGCGATGTGCAATAAATTAAATTATCAAAATAAAATACTTTAGAAAAGTTTTCTGTTAAACGAAAATTGCTTAACAAAACATACATTTATAAATCTTTAAAGATTATTTTTTATTACTTAAATATACATATACTAAACATAAAATTCTTTTTTCAACGAACCGCGGACCTTGGAAACCAACTAGTTGGTTTCCAAGGTCCGCGGTTCGCATCCCGCTTCTGCCGTTATTTTTGTGCTTGGATTGACGCGTTGAAAAAAGAATTTTATGTTTAGTATATGTATATTTAAGTAATAATAATATTGTAATATAGTCAATGATCTATAAAAGTAGATTAGAATATTGAAATAATAAAATAATATTCTAATAAAAATTAAAAAATTAATTATTTTTTAGTTTTATTTAACCCTTTCATTACGGCTCGGTGGAATACAAATAATACTGTCAATTATAAAATTAGTATTTGAAGCATAAACGTACTTATCTGGTCTATTTTCATAAACCACATTAGTTGTTGTATCCTTTAGCTATCAGATGATACATAAAAAAATATTCTAAGAAAGTAGCAAAACGATTTATCACGGCTACCGAGGTCAACGGTAGGGGAATCTTACACGACAAATATCGGCTACCAATGCGAACAGGTTAATAGTTAGTAATTGCTGATGGGAAATGTTCCTACCCAGAAAAATAAAAAAGTAAATATTTCAAACTTATGATTTATTAAATGATTTTTTTACTATATGTTTCTACTAATATCCGTTCGTATGTTATGTTTTTTTTTTTATTCACAAAATAGTATTAGTTTAATTGTTTATACATCGATTTGTATTGGATTCAATTAAAAAAAGGAGCTCTTATGATATTGTCTTAATAATGCTTTAGACCACGGTCGTCAACCTGATTCATACCGCCCACTAGTGGGCGATACGGGGTTCCATGGTGGGCGGTGAAAGGATTTTTGTAGATTTTAAAATCTTCTAAATTCCTTCCAGAATTTCATCCACCCATATACTGAAATGAAATATAGCTACGTTAGTTGGCGGTAGGGAAATTTTACCATGAAAAATAGGCAAAAATGGGCGCTAGGCATAAAAAGGTTGACGACCCCTGCTTTAGACGGAAGTATTTGCAGCAATTGTTCGAGGACATGAGTTGTAGCTCTTATGCTGAGCTGAAGAGGATTGCAAAGAATCGAGAGGAGTGGAGATCAAGATGCAATATTTAGTTGTTGCAAACCGATCCATCGGATTCATATTACGAAGAAGAAGAATGCACATGTAGAGCAGTACTTCATAGGAAATCGAATATCATAATTAAATAATAATAAAAAAAGTCCATTCAGTTTTAGAAAATGAAACAAACGTTATTTATTCGGCTGCTGAAATAACCCCGCGAAGAGTTTCAGAGGCCCATGAATCGGGTTATCGCGAAGCTTATGGCGAGCCACGAAAAGTTTTCCTTATGAAATATTTAGCTGAAACTGGGAAAAACTTGAAATGAAGCGTGAAGGGAAATACGGCTTTGCATTGACCACTTGAATGGAGCTTATTCGGGGAAAACAAAATAATAAAATTTTCAGCGAAAAGTTTTCAGTTTATTCGCGAGGTAATTGCAAGGGCGCTTTTCGATGTAAGCTTTAATACTTTTTTAGTGAGCTTCCAGTAGCAGCATAACTAATATATATTTAAATGAGAAAAAATATAACTACTTAAGTGATACTTAATACTTAATATGAAATATACATTTCTATATAAATACTCGTACATAGTTAGCACTTGGATTGCACCGAAAGACGACCTAGCCCCTGGACACGACCAGGTGTGGAATATATGGAGGTCCCTTAACAGATTCCGGACCGGAGTATGCAAGATGAGGACACAAATGAAAGCCTTTCAGTTCTACAGCGGACCGACTGAATGTGACTGCGGCGTGTAGCAGACCCTGTCCTACCTTCTGTAGTGTGTGCTGTGTCCAAGTAGCTGCGCCTAGGAAGACCTGATGATGGCCAGGTGTAATGCCATCGACGTCGCCCACTTCTGGGCAGACAAGATCTAACCCTGTTGCTTCCGACACGATTATTTAAATATAGTTTATAAGCGTGTGATTCCATTTTTGTCTTAAAAGCGGCTATGGCAGTTTTAGTGAAGTACCAGTAAGTTCATACGATTATAAATATATTTCTTTAATTATCTAAATAAATCTAATAATTATTCTTACAATTTTCCTGTTAACTAATCTAACATAAACTTTTAATCAATATAAACGCCAAAAAATCACAAAAAAAAACGCTCGCAAAATTATTTTTAGACGAAACTTTCCGGCATAAGATAATCCGGTGTTTTTTTTTTCTGATTTTCCATTCGCAAAAACTTTTCTGTTATCGCCGCGACGACAGAGCAGAAGAGCCTCAGATTTGCTTCAGATTCTCCAGAGGGAGGAGGGGATTTTGGGAAGAGTTCGCTTAAAAATTTCCGCATCAGGAATCCTATCACGTCAGGACTATCTCCAGAAGATCCCTCAACTCTCCAATCAACCATTGAATTCATGTTTATCCAAGTCGAGGAACGTGCTTGAGGGGCGCCCACATAATGTTGGAGACTTTTTCTACGCATTTTTGATATCACCAAACATTTCACATACGCTAACCGAATATCGTGGATATTTGTTTTTTTTATTGATTTGTATAAAATAAAAAAAATAAAATAATTAACATTTTATAGTACATATTCATAACAGACTAAAGTGATAGACCAAAACATAGTTTGACGTGTCTTTTTTTATGTAAGCACATACAGGAGAATATCGACAGATGGTTATGGTTATTTTGAATTTCATCATCATTTCAAAGCAAACGCTTTGACCATTCATCATATATACCTGCCGGCGTTGATAAGAAGATGAGGGTCGAGTAATCAGTCAATCTTTTTGAAAAACAAATTATGGTGAAACGTACTACACCATTAACATGTTAGAAATTTATTCCCACAGTCTAAGTACACATTTTTAATTCGTTTATTCAAATCACACAATCGCCTTGCTGCTTTTATATGGCGAGAAGAAACAATAAAATAATAACAACGGCCAAATTGGATATAAATAATAAATAGTACAAAAAAAATTGAAACGAATTTAAAAAAAACAGTAAAATGAATTACTAGAACAACAACAATGTTATGTAATTTCAATGATGTAACAATATGTTAGTATGTTTCGTAAGAAATATATTGTTTCTTGCAAAACATTGTCCTTAATATCGTATGGAAAACATGAGACCTATTGCTTGAAATTATTATTTTTTACAACATAATTGAATTTAATTTGGAAATATTTTTATGCAAAATTGAAAAGTACTCGTTCTAAAATGTCACTTAAGTATCACGTTCAAGCATTATTGCCGTGTAATATTTTCACATTTGAGGATATTCGGGGAATATCTTGCATTCCGAGGTTGTATAATTTTAACAATGGTCCTTTACAAAAGGTCCACATTAATGAGTTTATTTACTATGACATTTTAGCGAAACAAAAGGTATTCCTTTACACGTAACAAAAGCCCAAAGATTCGCAAATGTGTATTTAGGGATTACGAATAAATATTTTAAACTTGCCTTTAAAATTGATGCAAAATCCTAACAGCGGCTATAACTCCTCAGATGTATAAGTTGATACTAGCGTATTATTAAAACGCGCTTTGTCTCGTAAACAATACCATACGCACATTTACCAAAATTGTATTTTTAATTGATATCCTCCTCTTCCATTTAGGACATCGGTTTACTGGATGAAGGATGCAGGATCAGGTTCACATTATAAACAACTTGTTTCTGTTTCACGATACATGTTTATTGTCACAAACGTCACCCGCCACAGCGAACGCACAGGACGCGCGCACTGTGACGGACGCGAGTCAAACTTCCACTGACAGCCCACGGCGCGATCTCACATCTCCACGGTACCAACTGCCAATATGACAGTCCTACCAACCGGCAATAGGCCAACTGTCATAACAATTATTTTGGCGTATGCAAACACCGCTTAACATTCGATGTAGATGTCACGCAAGCGAACCAAAATATAAGACAAAAGATCGTTTGTCGAGGCTTTACGGCATCGGCCTTAAGGAGCTATATCAAGCTGATATCAGAATCTATGGTTCAATTTTGCCGCCTATGGTCAAAAATACAACATCCTGCTGCAGCTCTAACCAATCGAATACGTAGATGACGGTTAGCATAAAACCACCATTAACCCTTTGGTTACTAAGCGTTGAATATTCGGCGTTCGATTCCCGTGCAAAAATGAAGAAGCGTCGAATATTCGACGCCTATAAAAACACAAGTTGACAGTAATAAAGATTTATTATTTGCATCGTATATGATCTCAAAATCAAAATTTGAGTTTGGATATTTAATTTTTTTATATTTATAATTTTTTTATTGGCAAATATAATTATTGTTTATTAAATTTTTATTCGCTAATTCTTAAGTATAAACTGTTTGGAATGAACATTATTTTTATAACAATCTAGCGTAAAAAAGATAAAAATTATGTTAAATTTTTAAAGTACAAAAAAAGCTCTAAAATCACTTTGTTTTATTCGAAAGTTTGCTAAGAAAAGTCTTATTTACCAAAGGGTTAATTAAGGAAATTGCTATTGTTGCCATGTTACTTAAAGAGATTCAGAGTGTATAGAAATGAAAACGAAGATACTGGAAGAGCATACCAGAGCTTGAAGGCACTAAGCAGTACTTCAGGAAGCTTCCCAAAAATGGTGCTAATTTCATAACGACAACACAGAATGTGATTGCTATTCTCATGTAAGACGATATGCTCCAGTTGGGAAAGAGAAAAGGAACAAAAGATGTGTTCTTACTTGTAATGTTCAGGCGTACCGTGTGCGTCATTACAGCTTCTCAAAATGCAAAGCGTCCTTCCCTTATCCCACCGTTTATCTCCGGGAAATGCACATGACGTCACCGCCCTCCCCCCACCAGCAGCCACCTACCTACCCCACATTGGGTATTGATAAACTATCACCGTCCAGGGCGGTGCGGGCGAGCAACCTGCATGGTTTCATCAACACTATCCGATGATTCTAACAATCCCTTTTCAAGTCAAATTTTATTTCCTTACGAAATCGAACAATTGCTAAAACATTATTTTATTTATTCTGGCTGCTAAGACGTGCGCGCTTAGCTAAGAAATGGTTTAAATCAAACATAAAAAGTTTTACATCCCATATGACATTTTAATATGGTATTTTTAATAGTTTTTATGCGAATCAATTGATGGATATGTCTAGTAGAAAATTTAATTTTAATTATGAAAATTTGACGTAAAATATACAAGCTCATTTAAGCCCTTCAGATTTTTCAAAGTAGCTACCAGTATAAATATTTAAAATATAACTATTTTTAATGATATAACATGACTTTTAATTGGTTATTGAAAACGTAAAATCTGTTTCAAAAATCAAAGTAATAGTGAATGTATTATTCCTAATTGAATAAAAATGTTTCACATATATTTTTAAGGTCTACAATTTATCTATCGTAACAATACCAAGTTTTACTTTTAAAATAATAGTTCGATTAAAGTTCATTTGACAAAATATATTATTAGGTTGTATTTCATATACTATATTTCACTATTATTATAAGTTTACTTACTTAGACTTATAAGTACAACGCAGCTCAGTTATCTCTTAACTAGAGAAGGATTGAGAAAGACTACGAGTTAGTCGAAACTGCAGTCTCCTAATAGAGGACTTTTGTTACGTGATCCACGTGAAAACAAGGTAAATAAATAAATAAATATTTATACTATATTTCAACTGGACGCGTTTCAAGAGTATCTTCAAAGTTCAAAAATTATTCAAAACTTAAATACTACGTTTCTAAAGACTTTATATTTTAGGTAGCAATCCAATTTTATTGATTAGACATTATTTATTATAATATTATATCAACTTACATAGTTATTTAATCAATATATCTATCAATAATCAAAACATAACTAACATAATTATTTTAATTATCAAATTAAATTCCATTATTCTTTTCTAAAATATGTTAGCTTGAATTTAAATTATTATGCATGTTCGAAAACGTTTTAAAACATATTGCTTAGCCATAGACAATAATTGATTTAAAATAAAATAGGTAGATATTCTAATTTTTAAATACCTTCCAACAATTTACTATGTTCAACCCGAGCTTCTATTCTCAATTATTTCCCGCGCATTGTGGCGACTGGCTGTGTAACTGGCCACCAAACAAAGTTCCTCCCGTGATTTCGACTGCGGTGAAACTGCACTGGCTGTGAAACTTGTTGATTCCACCACCGTCGACCTGAGGGACAGAAACTTGTGACCATACACATACATGTGAAGCGCGTATGTGTGTGTTGAGATGTGTGTGGATGTGTGCAGAAAATTGCAGTGAAATGTTTGAAATGTATCAGGGTTGCCATACGTTCGTTTTTTTAGTTTAACATGAACTGCCCTTCGCTAGGCAAAAAATTTAAATATTTTTTAAAAGTAATTTTAAGAAACAACATATAGATAAATGCTACTTATACAGTTCGTATTAACATCATTCTCTCTCGAAAAAGGAGTTATTCCGTTGCGTGAAGGCAGGATTAGGAGCAGATTGATAACACAGACTTTTTCAGAAGCACATTGAAATGTGTTTACAATAAGACTTTACAAGTTTATCGCTCGACCTAGCGTTCGGCCGAGCAAGAATACAATCTGCTCTCGCCGAAGGGCAGGGCACCACTCGCTCCACGCTTGGGATGGGCTCTTGCCCACGCCACGAGTGGCGGTGTATATAATATATATTCGTCGCTCGACACTCAAACCGGGCGGACGTGTCTAGTCATCCTACCTACAGGATGGCGAACTGTTGCGATTGTGATATCGCGCAAATAAATCGTCGCTTAGACGATCACCGTTTGCTGCTGGAGAGGCTCTTAAAGGCTGTTGGATGCGGGATGGATGATGCTCTGACATCCGTTGGTGTGCACCCTCCACCCAACCCGACAAGTCTGCCGACTTCCCGCAGAAGGCGCTTACCTCGAGCGTGCAAATCAATTCCGGCTACCTACGCTGAAGCTGTCAACATTCCTGTGTCGATGTCGCTTAACTGTGACAGCAGAGACTCCGAACCTGCCGTCAAAGAATCCGCTTCGAGTGAGGCCACCGAAGAGGACTCCTCGGAAGATACTATCGAAGGAGCCCCTGCTGTTTCGAGCAAGGCTCCCAAGGACTCCCGTTCTCAGCCGGGACGAATCATCGTTCGAGGAACTGGAGGACCTGAGTGCTTTCTCCGTGGATGTCCCCTCCCTCCCCCGAGCAATCTTTCCGGAGAAGTTCAACGTCAAAAGTTGAGTCGCGCCTCTCCGCATGGGGAAAGGCAACAACATTCAGCACGTCTGATGATCCGTGGTTCTGCAGCTCCTTCAAAAACGTTACTGGAGTGAAGATGGCGTATCTTCACGCCAAGGGCCTTCACCCAGATACATCGGCTGAGGATTTACAGAGCTTCTTGGCAGCGACCGCTGCATTCAATCCTTCTTGGATGACCATCAGGAAGATTGTCAGCAGGCGGACGCTGTCAACTTCTTTCAAAGTCGGGGTCATTGCGACTTCGCTGGAGTCTCTCATGGAGCCTCAAGTGTGGCCTGAAAGGACCATCGTTCAACCCTGGATACGCATAAGACGAAAGAATCGCAGTGAACAGTGGTTTAAACCAACTTGAGTGAAGATATTGACATATTTAGTGTTATATTGCTTTAAATTCAGTACTGGTGTTTATGGAGGCGAAATGTTACACGTTTTATTTTGTGACAATAATGCCTTGTTATTTGTGAGTCAATCATGATATACTTATGACAGGGTTTTTGTTGTTACAAGTCAAACTGTTTATCTTGAGTCTCCTGACGCTAGTTCTGAGTGTGAGGTCAGTGATACTAAATGTGTCAATAAATTTACATCAGCACATTTATGTTACCTATTGTATTTTTATTTTATATTATTGTATTTATATTATTGTACTTCAGAAATGCATTGAATTCATAAAATTTGTAATGTTTCTGCAAGGAAAAAAATAAATAAATTGAAATTGAAATTGAAATTGAAATAACTAAGCCCAAAAATGGCGCACACATAAATGTATAACAAGCGAACCGAAATAAGATACGAAAGATTGTATATCGAGGTTTTCGGAACCGGTCAGCAAACTCTACATCATGCCAATGTCAGTATATATAAAGTCATTTATTTGTGTATTATAGCCAGAATGTAGTCGTAGTCGTACCCTGAGCTCTCGCCTTAACCCTTTCGTTGCGGCTCGGTGTAATACAAATTATACTGTCAATTCGGCGTGAATTTTTCAAACCATTATTTTTTGCTTAAAAGTAGTATTTGAAGCATAAATGTACTTATCTGACCTTTTTTCATATATCACATTGGTTGTTGTATCCTTTAGTTATCAGATGATGCATAAAAAACTATTCTATTTAACAAGCGTTCATTTTATAACTCCATAAATGTGGTGGCATTGACACATGTGGTTTACAGAAAAATCGCTCCTTTGACGAACCCTAACGATATTTTTTGACACGCTTTACAGATTCCTGTAAAGAATATATGTAGCCTGATAAAGGGAATGACTGCAGTTCCAAGTTCCTACCGTAGATGTCACAATGAGTACCGAAAGAAGCAAAACGATATATCATGACTACCGATATCAACGGTAGGAGAATCTTAGACGGCATATATCGGCTACCGATGCGAAAGGGTTAAAAAGTCTTCGGAAACTATACACGTATAAACTAGGCAAGGACAATGAAGGCTGACAGTACCTATCTCCAATCTCCATCGATATTTGGCATGAATTGGCGACCATATGCTACAACTAGAAAGCGAGTATAGAAGAAGATTCCTTAAACAACATATTTTGGAGGAACGAAATGAACTTCATTTACAAAAAAGTCAAATGAAATTGGATGGAATAATAGAGAAAATTAAATGTTTAAATATTGTCACGATTTTTTAATTTTTTTCATGGTGATTTTTACTTCCAATGGTGTAAATCTCATTTTCTTAAAATAAAAATCTAGTAACACTGATAGACACTCTAAGTGTGCGCTAGTGTACAAGCGCTTTTGTATTGGTTTTCTGTATATTATTGTAAAATTGGCAAGTGTGAGGGTGGGACAGGTGCATGCATATGAATATTTGTGAATGTGGTTGTAAAGCTTGTGTGTGAATGCTTGTACGTATTAGAGAGATTCATATTTTTGCGTTCGTAGTAGTGTATGTGGCAAGGACGACAGTTGCCATATCGATACTGAATGGAAAATAGGGAAATTGGCCGATACCATATTGACCGATGGAATTCCTTTTGTAATATTCGCTGCAAAGTTGGGAAAAAATGGCCGCCGAAAAATCGTCATTAGCAAACTGTCATTAGGCGAAGCGATTTCGTATATTCAAATAAAAAAAAGTAATCTGTCTAAGACTCCTCAAAGAAACATGAAAAATCCACATTGATTTACGCATTGTAATTAGAGACGCGAATTTAGCGTATTTGCTATAAAGATAGTAAGTAACTCATCTTACACTTGCCGAACATCCATACACGGTTAATGTGTGTCGACGAAGAACTGGCAGTTTCCAAAGTTCCTTCCTTAATGCCATTGGTAAGCTTTGAAATGCTCTTCTAGCGTTTGTGTTTTTCTCCTTCCTACAATCTAGATCTCTTCAAGAAATGGATAAATATACACTTGCAATCTTCCTAACCCACACACAAACACGAACACAACACACGTTTTCCGCATGCAGCGTCCAGCCTAACTGGCTGAGCGTCATAGAGTGCACTGGTCTTGACCTGGTGTGCTCTTCTGCATGCGATTACATAAAAAAAAAAAAGTTCTAGTTTTATGCTCTATATTTAATGTGAGCCTCTTAAAATAAAAAAAAACATATAAAAAGATGTATGTTTAATACTGCATTAAATTTGTTTTTATGTAAACACATACAGGAGAATACCGAGAGATGGTGATAGTAATTTTGAAGTCTCATCTGTGGAATTCTATGACGCTTACCATAGTACACATGGCTAAATGTTGATCCGCCAACGACAAACTGCATCCCGAGATTCACGCATCATTCTTATTGTTACAGGAATTTACTATGAATGGGTGGACTTCACGGGACAACTTTCACCTCCACCAATTTTAATTAATAGGCTATGACTGGCTTTTTTACAAGTGAGGGATTAAATTCACATTTTAGAGCTCAGAAATGGATTAAAATTCTTTTGATTTTCGTTTAATATCCGTTAGAGATCGAACCCACGACCTTTGGCTTGCAGATCAAACGCTTCGACCATTGAGCTATACCCGTCGGCAGATTTCAAGTATGTCACACACTTTATCGTTTCTTTGAAAAATTGAAAAGATTGTAGTAGATTGTAACATTAATTTCACTTAATAAATAATACAAATAAACATTCAATTTCTCGTCAGTTTTAAGCGCCGTACAATACTTAAAACTTAATTTTTTGATTTCATAAATTTATGGTAAGTGAAAATTCTTTCCGAACTAAACACAGCTTACATCCGATGAAGCTTCTGTTGCAAGAATGATATTTCCCATTTAGAAATACAACCTTTTAAAAATTAAAAACATATTTTTTATACACAATGCCAAAATGGCTCAGACTCCTCACCAACCCACACATTAGTTTTACAACAAACACACTCACAACACATGCACGCAGGTCATTCAGAAAGTCCAGAAAACTTGTGCAGTCCATACTCCATATTACTATTGCAAGTTCATCGCCAGTCCATGTGTATTATTATAGTTCCCGGCTTATTCGCGGTTATTCTCGATGCACTTATCCGAGCTGGTGTTATTTCCATTTATTCGATATCTTTTGGCGAATCTTACGCAATATCGAACCATTGAACAATACTCGCCAAACATATTTTCCTTTATCGAATGTGTATTTTCAGATTACGGATTTGTATTTCGTTTGACTGCATACTTTTAAACTCCAATATAAGCTTTTGAAATGTATCACCTTATTTTCATGCTAATAATTTTAATAGCACAAAATCAATAATTTGGCTTACAAATATGGTCATGATAAGCTGCCCCCATAAAAAGCTCTGTCATCTGCCATTATTCTTACCTCACCCCATGTCAGGCCTGCTTCCTAGAGCTCCAACAAATACATTACATATTTAATTTCCCACGGCCTTCCAAAACAACTAGAACTCGAAGTACTTATGAAGTAAAATAAGCACCTATAGTGTACATCCTCCCATGGCATCCGAAGAATATCTCTTGATCGACTCATGTATGGGTAATTATGAATATCTTACAATTATGTTTACAAAATTTATTCCAATACTCTATTTGTGCTTAAAAAGTATTGATATACACATTATAATCTACAGCAAATATCATATTTTATGTCATTTCTCGCATGAGAGAAAGAAACAGCAGACGACAGCAGGGATTCGAACCACGAACTTATCAATATTTAGTTTGTCGTTCTCTTATATATTAAGCACAACAATTGCTTCCGAATACTGAAATGAAAAATTAAGACGTATATATAGTATAAATATATACATATGATTACAAATGGCACTTATTGTAAATTGAATGCTTATTTTTTTATTTTATTTTTTTATTCCCAAGTATTTGGTATTACCGACAATCTATTTATTTAGTGTACTCTCCGGGTCATTTCTAAACTAAAAACTGTACTAAAAATATGGAAATAATATATATATTATTATTAATTCTACACGGTCATTAGCCAGTTATTTATTTGTATCACTGATGAACCTTTTACTTGCTTTTGTTATTAATACAAAATAAAATATTTATCCATATATTCAATTATCTATAAAGTATAAGAATATTCAAATATATTGTAAGAACATTCTGAAAACAATTTAAATTTAAATATATTGGTACAAATGCAAGACATTAATTAGTTCCAATGAACAGAAACAATATTGATTCGCACGCACTGCTTTTTGTGAAAAAGCCGTTAACGCCATTACATAGAATCAAATAATAAGGCTATTAATTTTCATTAAAGGATATAACATATCTAATAGTCCCGACAAAGGCTGCCAAATACTTCCCGCATCAAATACAAAAGGAAGAAAAAACAATAAATAACGACGGAGGAAATTCTTCGATCCGCGAGGCTATTTCATTTTTCTCCTACAGACTTGCTTCGATGGCTGCCTCTACCACTATTTATCTGCTTTAACTTCATTCATTGCCGTCTATTGGTTCTGACATTTTTATTATAACAATAGCGATATTTTACAGTTATTATTGCAGTGCTCGGCGAAGACGACGTATCGGAAAACATCACAATAATCCGATAGCGAGACTCTCTTATATTGTATTTATATTTTTATGAAAGCAAGCAATAATGTGGTTTCTTATAGTTTTGCTAACAAAAAAATAATAGAAAAATCGAGTGCAAAAGTAACTGCTTATAATGTTTACATAGTCAAAAAACAGTTGGAAATAGAGTAATATTAACTTTTCATCTATATTTTAACTAAAAGTATAAATAAATATTCTCCTTGTATGACTGAATAATAATTCTAAGCATAGTAAATATACTTTTTATAATCTTTCTACATTTCTCCTACATTAATTTTATAATCTGCAAGATGTTCAGCATAAAAAATACCTGTAAAAGAATCATGAAAACTATATTTTGTTTTGTCAAATTTGTTTTATGTTATAGTTTTTTTTGTAGTATGTTATTTGATACGAATAAATAGTATCAAGGAATTTTTACTTTTGCAATCTGACCTCTCTTTCCCACGGACCAGTTTTGCAGGATTAGTTTTTACTGCGTACCGCAAAAATCATACCTGTGCTCACACACAGAAGTTTCTATTCTGTTTTTTACGAGATCCAGTCGTCCGGTTTGTAGTGGCAAAACCGTACAGAACATTTCGAACGGATCGTATTTTTGCGGTATCCTGCAAACCGAATGCTCATGTAAATGTAAGCACAGTAGCACGTATACTACTAAACGTGATCCTGCAAAAATCCGAACCCGCAAAAAACGGGACGTTGCCGTGGGAAAGAGGGCTCTGAGGTGCCGAACATTCAGTATTTTGTTGGTAAGGACGCTGTAAGTGGAGTGAATTTGCACTGAGGATGTTACTATTTTCTTTTTTCAAACACAAGTTTATTTGTTAATTGTAAAATCATTTTTAATGCATCAAACTGGCGTAGTTACTGATTTGAAATGAAAAGTTTTATTTTTATTTAATTGAATACTAACCAATTCATAAATTAACGCAATTTTTTTTTTCACATTACACTTATTTATATTACTGCTTGATTACAAGCTGTAAAAATTCTAATACTTTTTTATATATTATTCATAAATTATATGAATTTTAATTTTAACAGTGAGTTTTTCATGATTTATTCAACAAAATGTCTTATCTTATTTTTTCTGAATCTTATTTTAAAATTCAGAAATTTTAAGTAGTAATAATCATAGAGCTTTTTTCTGTCGTAAAAACAAAGTTTGGCGAAATACAAAAAGCCATCCGGCCAAGCTAAAAGGCTGAAAGTCTTTTCCCGGTCTTGGGAAAATGATAAGCCGGATTTTTTGGCTCTCCGGAAGAGGACAATGCGGTGGATTTTCCGGCGTCGGCACTTTCGCACACAAAAACTTGATTAATTGTGAAAAAAATAGTTTAAGATTTAAGTACGTAGTCCGTCCCCACTGGAAAATTAAAAGAAAATTATGTCTCAATTCAAATTTGATCGATAACTAAAAGTCATAAATAAAGAAGTGATTTGTGATACGTGTATTATTTAATTTAGAGGCATGTAGACAAATATTGACATATTTTAATTACAGATACTTAATATAAGAAACTCGATAAAGTATTATCTTAATATGTATTTAAATAGTTTTCACGTGAACATTTATGTGTATATATGCGAAGATGCTGTATCAAATTATGATCGGCCCATTCATATCAACAAAATTAAATAACTCCGTTAATTATTTTAACTCTCATATTATTTATATATTTATCATTAACGTGAGATCCGTTTCTATATTAAATATAAAAGTAGCCATACCTTGTTTTAACATAGATCACTATTATGTATATTCGAAGAGATATAAGATAAGAAGCACTATAACATAATAATTTAATTTTAAAGAGATAAGATTTTCATAGCATGCTTAAACATGAATCATACTAAGAACTGTTTCACTTGCTGGAAGATTGCAGTATCGCGATCTATGAAGGCTTCTTCAGTTCCAACATGTACAAAAACGTACTGACTTGTAAATGTATATTTACTTGGCAGCGGGATCTATCAAAATATTTTAAATACATTTTCATTATATAATTCGTTGCATTGTTACAAAGCTCTTGTTATTAGTACATCTATAAGCTGTTATTTCTATTATTGGCATTGAATATATTTTTAATAATCTATCATTCATATTTTTCGCGGTCATGGCCTTGTTAGAAAAATCATACATTCGTATAAAATCACACTTTATGCAGATTAAATGATCCATTCAATGAGGAGAAATGGAGAGAAGCCAAAATATCAAAGATAAAAGCTTTTAAAGACGCATAAGTTTGTGGCTGGGGCATCAAGGCTTGAACAAAATATAATAAATACAACTACATTTTCAAAAGATTAAAGTTAGAAGTGTGTTTAAACATGATTTTCTAGTGGATTGCTTAAGAGTGACGCTCCATATTATACCTTCTAAACTAAAGAGGACAAATTCAACCTAACCTTGAATACGGCACCTTTGGATTGGAGCCCCAAAATACCTTTAAAGCTTAATTGACTCGGTTCAAAGAAGAGCAATTCGTTTGATAAACAATGACACTCTTACGTCTAACCTGCAATCAATGGAACACAGGCGTAAGATTGGTTCTTTTAGTATTTTCTACCGTTATTACCACGGTTGCTGATCTTCGAACCTTAAAGAACTAATTCCTCTTGCACCCAACCACAACCAACAAAATCGTCCTGCACTTGCCGACCATCCGTACACGGTTAATGTGTGTCGACCAAGAACTGGCAGTTTCCAAAGTTTCTTCTTTAATTCCACCGGTAAGCTTTGGAATGCTCTTCCAGCGTCTGTGTTTCATCCTTCCTACAATCTGGATCTCTTCAAGAAACAGATAAATATACATTTGCAATCTCCCCACTCCACACACAAACACGAACACAACACACGTTTCCCTCATGCAGCATCCAGCCTCCCTGGCTGAGCGTCGTAGAGTGCACTGGTCTTGACCGGCTGTGCTCTTCTGCATGCGTTTACATAAAAAACTACGTTGAATTATAGGTTTTGAGCATAAATATAATAATATTGACAGTTGCATAGTAGATCGACTTTATTTCTACATGATTTAATTTGACTTAACTATTAGTATTCAATTTTTTCTCGATGGCGAGATTTATCGTCACAGACTAGAAATCATTTCACCTGTGCCAAATATACAAAATGCAAAGTTAATATCAACAATGGCGTAGCGCTATAACTATAGCACTATTTTTTAAGACAAGAATTTATGTAGGCATACACAGGCCGTCGTTATTGCCGGGCATTTAACTGAATCAATCATACACAAAGAAGTAGGTTCCTGTAAAGAGAGAGCCTTTCTACTGGCAGAAACCATGACTGGCGACCATAGAATTCAATAAGCAAGCTAAGCACTTAAGTACTAAAAAATAGTTAGTAAGTGCGATTGGAAGAATCACTGCTATATGACTGCTGAGATCACCAGACCCGACCACTAAAATCATAACTAATTTGTCTAAATAGCTGCAACTCAGAGGATCTTATGTTGGGCGTCTGACAAGCTATTGATGTTGCCAGATATAGGGCTGAATAAATTTGACGTCGCTGATATAAAACAGAAGATTGTTTTGTTTCGTAAATGCGGTTTACTTACACAGCGATTAAGTTCTTGGCAACTGGCGTACGATTCGCTGGGATTCTCTTAAAGTTTCCTTGATCCTCGCCAAGGCGATACCCCACAGCTACGAGCGGAGAGACGCTAGAGGAGTATATTTAGAAGTAATGATAAGACCCAGAACTGGGCCAATGTATTTTATTAAAGATCACGCAACACGAGCTGCACTCTGAGGTTTCTCCCGCTTTGGGCGCCATTAACGTTAATAAATTTTTCAACGTAATTTTCGGAAGTCGCTCGTTTAACCGCCCAGCTGAGATTTTATACCAGTCGTTCGGTCGCTGCATACAGCGAGAACACCGGGCGATAGGGAAACGCAAGGAATTGACCAAAAACGCAACAATGCATACAATACAGAAGACATTGTAAGTAGCCATAATCTTTAGATTGCTTGTGAGAGTTCCGTATTCAGCGTATACTGGAAATGAGAAAATTAGTTCTTAGGTTTTCACGGCCAGATTTGATAATGTGGCTTTTGGGTTTAATCGTGTGGCAAATTACTCCTTTCCAATGTTTCGACCGCCGTTGCAGGGGTCCTCTTCAGGGTTAGATACTTAACTCGAAATATTGGTAAAGAGTAATTGGCGACATACGGTCAAGCCCAAAAGCAAAATATTTCACTGGAATGGTGATTTGTTACATGTTCGGTTGGTAGCTACTTATATATTTAATCCGGGGTGTTTGTTTTCTAGTATCGAGCTTAGATACAAGAAATAGCTTTAAGTCATCATTGGACGAATAATTTATTTCAACAGAACAGATGTTTCAAAATTAATGGATTACAGTACAAACATTAAAATGTTATACATACATGTGACATGAGAAATAATTAAAAATAATATTTAAATATCTTAAATTCTAAGTACTACCAGTATACCAGACATAAATTATTCTTTATAAATAATTAAAATTTTCATTTGCTTATGTTTTATGTATTCGCATGCAGGAGAGCACAAATAGTCGAGACCAGCGTGCTGTATGACGTTCAGCCACTATGATTGCAGGCTGCATGCGGGAAACGTGTGTTGTGTCTGCGTGTAGGTTAGAAGATAGCAAGTGTACATTCATATATCCAGTAAATGTATATAAATGGCAGACTGACAGATTTAAAAAAATAACGCCTTTATTTGTTTTATTTACCCTTTCATTACGGCTCGGTTTGAATACAAATTATACTGTCATTTATAAAACTACTATTTTAAGCATAAACACTTATCTGGTTCATTTTCATATATAACATTGGTTCTTGTATCCCTTAACTACATACAAATATGATGCAAAAAAAACTATTCTTAGAAAGTAGCAAAACTATATATCACGTCAACAGTGTCAATGGTAGGGGAATCTTATGACGGCATATGCCAACAACCGATACGAAAGGGTTAAAGTGATTTGTTCACTTATTTATGATCCTAAATACATTTAAAGAATACATTCACGAATCATTCAAACCAATTTGCTTAAGTACAGCTTGATTGGCTGACAAATTAGTAGCTGGATCATTTGGTCCTAAAAAGGTGGCTGAACCCAACATTAAAATCGAAGTCATAATCATAAAGTTTAATGATTTTGAAACATTTTGCGTGGTCCCTGTGCATACACGGAAGCGTTTCCTCCGGTTCTAAAACTGGGTCGCTTGAAATGCCCTTTCCTCCCCATTACCCCTTCCCGTGTCCCCCTCACGACCCCCCGTCCTGCACATGCTCGATCTCCGCCGGGTGACTTCAAATTGCTTCCACACTTTGGGAACCGTCTAAGACCTGCTGAAATCCTCATCTGGAGATGTTTTAAAGACCAACTGCTCGTACGAAAAAATAAAGGATGTTATCGCTGTAGGTATAGGATATCAAGAAAATGCGTGAAAAACTCATTCGTAAATAATATATAACATACATTATGATAGAATTAAATTAAATGTGTATAAAAATGAAAATTATTTGGAAATTATTAGCGAAAACTTCCGAATTATTTGGAATAGCGAAAACGAATTTCCTTTTATATATTAAAGATTTCCAAAACACATTTACCCATCACACAATTCATATCCACCTTTTCACTCACTGCTTTATATAAAGCCAACACTCAATTTACTAACTGACTTTAAAATGGCCATTCGACGTGGCTGAAACATGTCGTCTACAAATATGTTGTGGGATAAATTCTAAAAAATATTTTATTTATATCTTAAAGAAAAGGTACCTTTGGTATGTCCTGTCTTATCTGGAGTACAAGGCCATCGCTAATCAGGCAGCAAATCTTTTGAAGGGATTACTGTGGTGCTGACATTCAATATTTTGAATATAGTTATCAAACTTTATTAAAAAATAGCTTTTATATTTTTATCTTAAAATCAATAATCTTAAATCAGAAGCAACATCAACCTCCATTGGATTGTTTAACAAAGAAAATCCGCTACTTTCTCGCACTGTGCGCATTGCATTTTACGGCGCCCTCGCGTTCTCATATTCCGATATTTCCCGCTGCATTGCCCGGCATTGAGACGCTCCGCGTTCGCCTAAAGACATTTCCCGCAGAAAGACATAACATCCTGAGAGACTTGTCTCTAGAGGTCACCGGTGTCCGCTTTTATCGTACATACAAGCTGTGTCAGTTACAAAATGTTGACTCATAATTTATTTTCAAAAGTCTTAAAAAATATTAACAAGTGTACATATTTCAAATCTGTATAAATACGCATTTAAGCATAAATTTTGTCATATTCAATTGTAATTTTTGTGAAATAAATATACGATTTTTCCATTTCAATCTAGGAGGACAGCCCGTGAACTGTAGATATTTTTTATGCAATCGCATGCAGGAGACATCATAGATTGCACAGCCGGTTAAGACTAGTGCAATATATGACGCTTAGCCAGGGATTATCTGGTATTATTTTATTATAGTGTTTATCTAAAAGTGATTAAAAAAACTAGAGGCCTTTGAGATGTGGTCATACAGAAGAATTTTCGGAATTTCCTGGAGAGACCACGTCACGAACAATGAGGTTCTCAGCTTAATCAAGGAAGAGGTCACATCATGCACCACTATAGTTTTCTTCACGACATTCTGGAAGGAATGGTTGAGGGTAGAAACTGCAGAGGGCGCCCTAGACGGGAATATCTGCAGAAAGTGTTCGAGGACATGAGTTGTAGCTCTTATGCTGAGCTAAAGAGGATTGCAGAGGATCGAGAAGAGTTGAGATCGAGATGCAAGGTTTTGTTGCTGGAAACCAATCCACTAGATTGATACCACGAAAAAGAAATAAAATAAAAACATAAAATAATTTCAAATTGAATAAAATATACATATATATAATTTTGTCAGTAATTATATAGTTGCAGTCAGCTTCTGCTCTGGAAGTCGTCGGGAACTATATACAGTGGTACCTGGACATACGAGTTTAATTCGTTCCGCAACCTTGCTCGTAATTGTGATTTCTCGCATCTCAAAGTGTTATTAAATAGCTCCGATCCACGACTAATTACGACTTTTTTCTGGGTGTTTTTTTGTAAGCCGATTGCTCGTATCTCAAACTTTGCTCGTATTTCAAAGCAAAAAATCACTCGTTCAACAGCTTGTATCTCAAAAAACTCGTATGTTGTTTTTTTAACTCTCGCCATATTGGAATTTTCAACTAGTTACGGAGATAGTCACTTGTGGCGTTGTGTGATAGCCCATCACGGGCGCGCCAGTTGTGGGCTGATGGCCGAGAAGGTCGCATTACAACCGGCCCGGCATGACATTCCGCCTGGGTCATAAGTTTGTAAAGTTTATCGTAAATGTATAGCAATATGCTTATGAAAAAGTCTGTTTTATAAATCTGCTCCTCATCATGCCCTCACGAGACTAAATAACAACCTTTTGAAAGAAAGGAGGATGTTACTAAGTAGTTTCAAATAAAAATTATGCAAAAATATTTTTAATGTATATTGTACATTTTTTTTTTTTGTAAAATACTGTTTTAATTGGTATGTTAAGTTAATGTACAAGTAAATAAAAATTAAATATAACTAATCAGTGAAGTATACTTTTATAACTTAATTTCTGGCGATCGTATGCTTTTACTAGGGAGTTATTATTAAAAAAGAATGATCATCGCTTTTAAAAGAGATTCTAATTTAACATAAGAGCAAACAGATGCCGTAACAAAGGGGTTAAAACATATTTTCATTGATTTTTTAAGTGAAATTGTAATGACGTCATCACTCTGCAAATTGTGCAATGCCAAGTGTTTCTTTAAACAGACATCAATTGTATTGACGGATTACACAATCGGAGCAATTTTCAACCAATAATAGTTCATGCAAATACAATACCGCAAAATAGTATGCCATTATTGGAACATAATAGATATATCGGGTACTTGGAAGTGTAAAAACAAACATTCGAAATTTGGCCTTTGTGATATTATATGAATAAATGATTTATCATTTTTCTATTCAATAGTAGAAGGATGAAAGCAATATATTATGACAATGGAAGACAGCAGTAACCATAGCTGAGTGGTTAACGTAGCAGTTTTCTAACCATTAGTTATCTGGGTGTTCAATATATTTTCACAAGTTTTATGATGTAAGTTAAATGGAAAATAAACATTTAAAAAAACAAAGCAAACAGGTTTGCTATAATTCCCATTATTTTTTATATGGATGCAAGATCTTACCATCTAACAAAATTTTATTGTAGGAGAGACTACGTCTCGAACAATGAGGTTCTCAGCATAATCAAGGAAGACATGCACCTAGTATGAACCATCTCAGAGAGGTGAGCCGGATGGATCGGTCACATCATGCGCCACGATGGTCTTCTTCATGACATTGTGGAAGGAATGATGGAGGATAGAAACTGCAGAGTGCGCCCTAGACGGGAGTGTTTGCAGCAAGTGTTCGAGGACGTGAGTTGTAACTCTTATGCTGAGCTAAAGAGGATTGCAGAGAATCGAGAAGCGTGGAGATCAAGATACAAAATTTTGTTGCTGCAATTCTTATACATTACATAACATTATTTAATCATATCCTCAAGGTTGTAAGCGGATATGCGGAAGATGAATAAATGGTTACGATCTTTATTAATATTTAAAAAATATTCAAGATAAAAATAATATTTCAATATTCCTTAATTATTCAAATATTTTCAATGAAATTTACTTATAACACATACATTTTTTTTCACTTCGCGCCGCTGAAAATAAATCCATTTTCTGGTATAAGCGAGAGGCGACGGAATAAATATATAAATAATATGACGCAAGGAAAATGCCGACTTAATTAAGAGAAGAAGAAAATGTCCATAGTAGATGCGAATTTAATATCGAGGGAAACGTCAGAGTAGTTGGAAGGTTTCATTAAAAACCAATTTACGCTAGTTGTTTTATATAGCAACTATACCATCACAGCCATGTCCAACCAGTAGCTAAGTAAAATCTAAATTTAGTACGGAAAAAGACGTATTTACTTTATTTTAGAAGTCAAAAATAGTATTATTATTAAGATCCTCTTCTCTTTCAAAAAAGGTTGTTATTCAGTCGCGTGATGGCAGGATGAAGATCAGACTGATAACACTTTTTCAGGAGCACATTGACATATATTTATGTTAAAAATTGACAAGCTTCTGGCTCGACCTAATCACAGCATTAGGCCGAGCAACAATACAATATGCTCTCGCCAACGGGCGGGACACAACTGGCGTGATGGGCTGTCGCACCGGCGATACAAGCGGCGCTCTATACAACTAGACCCAATATGGCAGCCACATAAATTTATGACAAGCGAACAGAAATGAGAGACGAAAGATTAGATATCGAGGTTTTCTGTAGCAGTCAGCAAGGGCTACATCATGCTGATGTCATTATGTTTATATAATAAAATATTCCTCTTACGGGTATAATATAATATTATTCATAATTATTTAACTTAAAATGTATAAATGTGTTTTTTAATATTGCAAGTATTTTTAGGTTAAACTGAATTCAGGCGAACATTTTTGCAAAGAAAAATATTGATAAAGATAGATTCAAAGAATCCTCAAAATATATGACTAACAAAGAAATACGTAAAGCATTGGAGGTATTTTTTGGTGGGCTTATTCCACATTTTTTTCATTCAAGAAACCAATTAACGTATTTAAGATATTTCGTAGAATATTGTATTCGTACACTTTATTTTTTTATGTAAGCACGTACAGGAGTATACCGACAGATGGTGATAGGAATTCTGTAGTGTCATCTGCGGAATACAATGACGCTTACCATGCTGCATATGGCTAAGCGCTGCATGTGGAGTGTTGATCTGCCAACGTCATAGACTACAGCCCGAGATTCACGCATCATCCTTAATTATTACAGGACTTTACTATGAATGGGTGGTCTTCGCGGGACGACTTGCGTCTATATCGAGCGGACGTCTTGGTGCATTGTCCAATATCAATTATATTTTTAAGTCAATATTAAAATCTAACTTGTATTTATTTTTTTGAAACCGTCTTATATAAAACGTCTTGTATAAAAATTTGACACATTTTATACAACCGTGTTGTATAAAACCGTGTTATACGAGGCCCAAGTGTATATATCAGTTATTATTTAATAAGAAACTTGTCACGTTACAAATACAAAAGCAATAGTGTGTTGTACTCTCTGTGGTGTTTTTAGAAGAATTTTTCGTACATTTTTAACGTTTGAAGTGGTACACGATGCCGTGCACCTATCTACAGACACTACGTGAACGCATCGCGTGTGTCTGCGTGAGTTTCAAGCTAGCTCTTTACAATCGACCTGTAATGCTTTTGTATTTTACTGCTGCAATATCATAAACAAGCGTGGAGGGTTCCTGAATAGTTAGGTATATTTACGAGCTTCGATGTTTACAGCTCCACTATACAAATAGAAGGAAACTGCGTGGAATGAGCAGCCAAGTCCCTCGACGTAATTGTAAGCAAGACTTTCCATAAAACCAATCACTGCTATACTTGAAAATCTCTCAGACACATTGTTTCAATAATAAAACACAATACATTGACATACTCTTATTTTTTGTAAGCTCTTGTACGAGAGCACAACCGATGAATACCATCATTATCATCATCATCATCAGCCTGTATCCGTCCACTGTTGAACGTAAGCCTCCCGCATGAGTCTCCGTCCTCTTCCATCATCCGTCTTTCGCATCCAGGTCACTCCCGCTATTCTTCTTATGTCGTCAGTCCATCTTGCATAGGGTCAATGCTTCGTTTGCCAGTTCTTAGGCGCCATTCCAATACTTTTCTTCCCCATCGATCGTCGTCTCTTCGACAGATATGTCCTGTCCATTGCCACTTGAGTGTGCCTATTCGTTAGGTAGCATCCACCACTTGAGTTCTTCTGCGTATTTCCTCGATTCGGATTCTATCTTTTGCCGACACTCCGAGCATGGATCTCTTAATAGCACGCTGGGTGACCTTTATTTTATGGGTAAGACTTACGTATTTCGTGGTTAGAAACGTGTTAACAAAGAAGGCAATTCGAGACTCGGTGTAGTATATTTACTTCGCAGCCTTAGACTGAGGTATACATACAACCTGGGCTTACATAACTGAGTGAAACGCAAATTTGTGGTGTCCATATGCTCTAAATATGGAGCAGATGTGGTAAGAATAATAATAATATTAGTCAAGAAAGCAATATTTAACAAATAAAAACCTCCCATTATCCTGGAAGACCGTAAAAAACGTAAACATATGTACTATTAAGTAATCGTACGTAAATATTTAAAAAAAAACTTGATTATATTTTTCAAAATTGAAAAAGGCAATTTTACATATTTTTAAATGCAAAAAGCTTACAAATTCTTAACAATTCAAAGTTAAATCATTTTTTTTTGTAAATACAGATTAAACTAGCTTTCTAGATGAATTAATATTAATTATAAACATAATATAACAAAGTACTTATTTACTTTTAAGTCCCGGATACATATATATATATAAAAATAACAGTCAATCTCTGAACTCGTAAATGCAAATACAAATTTCTTAATTTTCCACCACTTAAAAGAAACATTAAAACATAAACCGTTGTACTTCCTGTGTAGGAGGCATTTATAAACAGCCTCCATCCTCCGTGCGATTCCTACTTCCGGTGAACATCCCCAAGAACCTTTTTTGCTCCTCCGACATCTTTATTGGGGTCAGGACCCCACAATACCCTTCCGGAACATGGCCGTATTTTTTTCTTAAATCTCATGAATTGAATTTTAATTCAAATTAATTATTCATCGTCTCTCGTTAGTCCTGTTGCCCTTTGTCTGAAAGACGAAATAATGAAATAATTAAAATTTAATAAACTGTATTACAAACTTCAAATTCATTATGAAAATACTTGTTTTTCTTTAAAGCTCCATGCACTATATCTAAGACTCAATAAAAGATAGATGTCTATACGGTGAATGTATTACCCGAAAAGCGCATAGTACTGGGGGTACGATGATTTGGTTATCAAAGGAATAACAACGTTTGCCGACGGGTATAGCTCAATGGTCAAAGCGTTTGCTTTAGCCAGGTCGTGGGTTCAATTCCCGACAAGGAAAAAAAATGAATTATAATTGATTTCTATGCTCTACCTCTAATACCACCGGTTGGTGTGAATTTGATCCCTCACCCGTAAAATGACAATCATAGCCTATCAATTATAATTGGTGCTTAACGAAAGTCGCCCCGTGCAGACCAACCATAGTTTCATAGTTAATTCCTGTAATAATAAGGATGATGCGTGAATCTAGGGCTGTAGTCTATGACATTGGCGGATCAACACTCCACATGCAGCGCTTAGCCATGTGCACCATGGTAAGCGTCATAGAATTCCACAGATGAGACTTCAAAATTACTATCACCATCTCTCGGTATTCTCCTGTATGTGATTACAGGTGTTTACATGACGTACCG
Source organism: Glossosoma conforme (assembly GCA_022606575.1). Classification (NCBI taxonomy): domain Eukaryota; kingdom Metazoa; phylum Arthropoda; class Insecta; order Trichoptera; family Glossosomatidae; genus Glossosoma; species Glossosoma conforme. The sequence goes on along the minus strand of JAGTXR010000021.1, from coordinate 1,529,753 downwards.
GAGTGGACAAATTAGCCTTCAATCTTACAGTTGTACAAGAGACTAAAATGGTCCTGGCAATGACATGTTCTTCGGATATAACAGGAAAGCATAAGCTACAGCTGTCTAACCTTCAGGCCTCCTGAGGTCTTGCCGTTCTGGCGGGCCGTCAGAAAATATACATAGAATGTATACGGCGGAGCTCCAGGAAACAGAGCTGACATGGGATGACGCGGGGCCTATGCACACAGCGAAGATGTTGACAAATATATGCTCCAATTAGGAATATGTAATAATTGATAAATTATATAATAACATCGCAAATGGACCTGGAGAAGCCCGGATGGCAACATAAAGAACGAAATTGATTTTATTATGGCTAATAAGAAGACCATAGTCACTGATGTCTCAGCGATGCAATGCTTTAGTACCGGAAGTGACCACCGTCTCGTTCGAAGTACTGTGCACCTAGACATCAAACTGGAAAGGAAAAATCTGAAAAAACAAAGAGTTATACGTCCGTTAAATGTTCAGAGCAAGCTTGTGGAAACTTTTCAGCTTGAACAACAAAATCGATTCGCAGCACTGGAAGATAGTGATGACACCGACAACGTCAACAAACTTAACGACAGAATCATTAATAGCATTAAAGAAACTGCCAAAAAGTCATAAAGCAGTGCAAAAAGAAAAAAAAGGGTCAAAACTCTCAGACAAAACGATAGCTCTTATGGACGAACGTCGTAAAAGCAGAAGCATCCAAGATTACAATACCCTGAACAAAAAAGTGAAAAAATCCACGAGATTTGACATCCGTCGTTCAAACACCGAGTATATCATGGAAATTGTTGCACAAGGCCGAGGGTCAAATGCATTTAGCAGTCACACCTCTATAGGACAGGCCCAACTTTCCAAACTAAAGACACACGATGGGAAGATAACAACAAATCTTAATGATATACTGAAGGAAATAGAACATTTCTACGGGTTATTGTATTCATCTACGATGCCAGGTCCTAATGACAGATCTGCGGACGACAAGAGGGCTACTCTTACAAAGCACTGGTCTGAAGACATCCCAGATATAAGTATATTCTAAATTAAATCGGCCTTAAAACAACTTAAGAACAACAAAGCCCCTGGAGATGACGGAATTACATCTGAGCTTCTGAAAGTAGGAGGAACCCCTCTATTGAAAGAGCTTAAAAAACTATTCAACAAGGTAATAGAACATGGAGAAACCCCGGCGACATGGAGTACGAGTATTGTGATATTGTTCCCCAAAAATGGGATAAATCACTGCTCAAAAACTACCGACCCATTTCCCTTCTTTTCCATGTGTATAAAGTATTCTCCAGTATTTTAACAAACAGGCTGACGGGTCGATTTGATGAATTCCAACCTCGAGGGTAAGCTGGGTTTAGGAAAGGCTTTAGTACAATTGATCATATCCACACGCTAAGACAAATCATTCAGAAAACCGAAGAATATAATCAGCCACTCTGCCTCGTCTTTGTAGACTATGAAAAGGCATTTGACTCAATCGAGACTTGGGCAGTGCTAGATTCACTACAACGCTGCAAAATAGACTATCGGTATATAGAGATAATAAAATCTCTATACAAATCTGCGACAATGATGGTCCAGCTCCATGATAGCACTAACAATATTCTATAAACAAAGGTGTTAGACAAGGAGATGTGATATCTCCAAAACTCTCCAAACTGCTATCCTGGACAAAATATGGAATACATATTAACGGAGAGTACATTTCTCACCTCCGATTTGCAGATGACATAGTGCTAATAGCCGAATCACCTGACAAGCTCCAAGACATGCTCTACGACCTCAATGAAGCGTCGAACAAAAGTGGTCTGAAAATGAACATGGATAAAACAAAAGCCATGATTAATAGTCATATTTCACAGACCTTCGATCCTATTTCCATTGGAGGAACAGAAATAGAGGTTGTAAACGACTATACCTATCTGGGACAAGTAATACAACTAGGGCGAAATAACTTCTCAAAAGAAATCGACAGGCGCATGCAACTGGGATGGGCAGCATTTGGAAAACTAAAGTACATTTTTAAAGCGAAAATTCCGCAATGCCTTAAAACTCAGGCGTTTAACCAATGCATCCTCCCTGTATTAACTTATGGCGCAGAGACGTGGAATCTGACAGCAAGTCTTACCCATAAAATAAAAGTCATCCAGCGTGCTATGGAGAGATCCATGCTCGGAGTGTCGCTAAAAGATAGAATCCGAAATGAGGAAATACGCAGAAGAACTAAAGTAGTGGATGCTACCCAACGAATAGGCACACTAAAGTGGCAATGGGCAGGACATATCTGTCGAAGAGACGACGGTCGATGGGGAAGAAAAGTATTGGAATGGCGCCCAAGAACTGGCAAACGAAGCATTGGCCGACCCCCTACAAGATGGACCGACGATATAAGAAGAATAGCGGGAGTGACCTGGATGCGGAAGGCGGAGGATCGAAGAGGATGGAGACTCATGCGAGAGGCCTACGTTCAACAGTGGACGGACACAGGCTGATGATGATAATAACATCAGCATGATGTAGCCCTTGCTGACTTGTACCGAAAACCTCAATATACAATCTTTCGTCTCTTATTTCTGTTCGCTTGTAATATATTTATGCGTTGCCATACTGTCATTTTGGACAAGTCCACTAAAGGTGTATTAGTGATATACACCGCCGCTCGTGGCGCGGGCGAGAGCCCATCCCGAGCGCGGAGCGCAGTCGCCCCCGCCCTTCAGCAAGAGCATATTGTATTGTGGCTCGGCCTACTGCTGTGACTAGGTCCGGCCCACAAGCTTATAAAGTTTATCATAAATATATGTCAATGTGATTCTAAAAAAGTCTTTTTTTGCTGACCTGTTCCTCATCATGCCATCACGCGACGTAATAACAACCTTTTTTTTGAAAGAGAGGAGGATGTTAATAACTAATTGAAAACTGCTGCATATACTGAAAATTATTTATATTTTAACTCACAAGTTAAGCTTGACATTCAAGTCCACTAACGATATTATTACTTTGACTGAAAACATTATAAAAAAATATTATTTTCATACATCAAAAATTAATGTACTATTTAGCACTCATTTACACACACGCGAATAGATTTGTTTTATTATAATCGGTCAATTTAGTATGGCAAGTAGACGGCGGCAAATGTATGCCAAGTGTCATTTATATTAGTGGTAATCAACCTTTTTAATAATATTTCGGAAATGTTTATACACTCATAAAAATAATTTGTGACACACAAAAGTTTCTAGCTGGAGCATATATCACCGTAAATATTAGCAATAAAGTTGAATCAACTGCCAGGACCCCGTTAACCTTGTCCAAAAATCATGCATTCTCAAGCTCTGTAACAAACGCTCTACGAAGAATATTATTCATAAATGAATTCGAGTATGTACTAATCATTATTTGCTTATACTTGAGTTAATTTCAGTAATTTCTAATCTGTGAGAAATTTTTGAGTTTCAGGAGGAAAATAAAATTATTTTCTGCTCATTAGATTATTGATTATAAAAAATTTCAGTCAAGTACAACCTATTGACATCCCCCGTCTTTAAAAAGACGACAAGTCGCGAGTTCGTCACGTGGACACGTGGAGGAACGACGCAGGAGCAGATCGTAAAACAATGAACTTGTTTTTGAAGCACAATCCGTATTTATTTTTAATAAAGACTTAAATTTTTATTCAATCATCAGTAGTTGATAATTTTTATCAAACGTTTGTATTTTTTTTATGGTTTTATTTATTATTTAATGTTTATAATAGATCATACAAAAAACTATTGGCTGGCAATGGTCCGCGGGCCAGCGATTAAATGTCACTTATTTATGTAATCGCAAATATGAAAGCAGTTGCGTATTATGAAAAACGTCGCTTCGGGCACATTAGAGTGAATGATGAAACAATATTTTAAGCGATCCAGTTTTTTTATTCTCCTCTTAGAAACACCAAGTTTTAAATATTTTTTAATATTCTTATAATCTCCAGGGACTGATCTTATACCAGTTTAATGTTTACATTTTTCATCAATGGGGAATATTACCTCCTGACACCAGCATGTATAGCCCTTGCTGACTGGTACCGAAAACCTCGATGTACAATCTTTCGCCTCTTATTTCTTTTTGCTTGTCGACATGCAGGTGTAGCCATATTGGCATTTTGGGACTAGTTACGTAGATCGCCACTTGGGGCGCGGTGCGACTGCCCATCACGAGGTCGCGCCATTCGTGTGCCGCCAGTCGGCGAGAGCATATTGTATTGTGGCTTGGCCTGAAGGCTGTGACTAGGTCAGGCCATAAGTTTGTATGGTTATTCGTAAATATATGTCAATGTGCTTCAGAAAAAGTCTGTGTTATTAATCTGCTCCTAATCATGCCCTCACGCGACTGAATAACACCTTTTGAAATATGTCTTCTAGGGAGTTTGTGAAGAGTTTGGGAGATATAACATCTCGGAGTTTTATGTTTATTTGGTGTAAATGTTTACTTACACAAACGCATTACACTCTTCAAGCAATAATTAAATAAAAAATAAATAATAAATAATTTTTTTTTAATATAGTTATAAAAAGTTTCAAAATTATAATGTATATACATGCTATATAATAAAATTATAACTGACTGACAGGCTATAATTAATATTTATCTAAACCAGTCAGGCTCTTCTGGCCATAGTCATCAATTATTATCAAAGATTTTACATTACACACAAGCGAGTGGGTCTGATAGTGTTAAGCTGTAGCTGTAGATGTATAGAATCTCTTTTGATTATTGTAATTAATTTTCGCGTCATACTTAGTTTCAATTAGACGTAATTTTAGCGTTGACTGGTCTTATTAAAAGCATTTATTTATCTATAATAGTATTCCTGGTTCATAGTTGAACGAAACTGAGCCAACAAGCGTTCAAGATATATACTTATGTTTATAATGAGAACACAAAAATTTGTATAATTTATGTTAAGTTTTATATTGTTCTTCTTTTCATATTTTTTACAGTCTTCTTCTTCTTCTTCATGTCAGCTACGTCAAATTATTTTTTCCCAGTATCTGGCAACATCGACAGCTCGTGTGTTGCCCAGCATAAGGTCCTGAAATGTGCAGCTTATAGGGCACATGGATCAGGATCTTAGGTGTGAGGCGATCTGCAAGTCTCCACAGTCACACAACAGTGACTCTCCCTGCCGAAGCATTTCCCAACGCTGGAGATTGTCCTTTGTTCTACGAACTCCGGGTTTTTAATCTGTTCAGGGATTTCCAGGTCCGCCAGTCAAGGTTCTTGCCAGTTAGGAGGCCTTCCTTTGGAGTAATGAAATCCTTTGGTGCGATTTGTTGCCAGAGCTGGAGTCATTTTCAGGGCCGGATGTGAGAGGTTGTGTGGATCTCAGAAAGCTGCTTCGCGACTTCAGTCTGGGTGTTGGGGGTATCTTATTTTTTCAGTGTTCTTGAATCTGGCGTCACAACTTAAAATCTACGAATACTACAATACTTTACAAGTACAATTCACACATCATTTTTAAAAGAAATTTAACATTGTAAGAAAAGCTCTTAAGCTTTAAATTCATTCTTGTATTACTTATAAAATATGTCAATTATCCACAAGAAAAATTAAAGCAAAACATTATCAAACGATGTTATATCCAATATAATTCCTTGTTGTAGCTCAAATTTCCCCGGACTTTCTAATGCCATTAGCAGTCTCATCAATTAGCTACTTAAAATTGTATAGCTTCCCCATTTACTTTTGGATTATCCACCATTTTTATTTTTTTGTTAAATTTATCTAGAATTCTTACTTAAGTGCAATTAACCTATTGATGTAAATGTTAACTGTTTTCTTTAATGGCCTTTGTAATTATTATACATATTATTTTGTTGTTTTCATTCAAGAATTCCCTTTTACATTATTGATTTCCAAAACATGTACACCCATCACACAATTCATATCCACCTTCTCACTCACTCTTTGCTTTAAATAGAGCCAACATTCACTTTAACTAAATGACTTGAAAATGGCCATTCGAAGTGGCCGAAACATGTTGTCTGCAAATATGTTGTGGGATAAATTCTACAATTTATTTTATTTATATATGACGATATAATTTCGTTCGCATAAAGGCAAACAAAACATATCAGTAAAATCTTAATTATTCAGCAACAATAATTAAAAAGCTCAAACACGACACAAATAATTTTACACCGTTAATTTATTCGAAATCCTGAAAAAAATCTGAAACAATTACAAACCGCTATAAATTCGTTTTTTATTTTTATTTCACGCGTAAAAATTCGCGTTTTCTTTTTTGGGGCCACCGCTATCTTAACGAGATCAGAGACCCACCCGCGTACCCCTGGCATCTCCTCGAGACATTCCTGGGTCCATACGACCGACCCCGGTCACAAGGTGACAGTTTGCATTATGCCGGACGCGAAAGGGTTAAAGATACAATCTCAATTTGCCTGGTTAGCATTACTATGCGGCGATATTGGGGTATTTTTCATGTTTATTTATTTAGTAAGGGTAGTTTTTTTTTCAATTTGCTACCCTTATCAAGCTCACATAACTCACGCCTGGCGAATACATTATTTATTTGATGTCTGTATTTATTTTTTTATGGAAGCCGAAAACGTAAAATTGGAGTGATATTTAAGATCAGGTAAGATGATTGAAATATAAAAATATTTATTTTTATGAAAATATGTAGTAGCATCATAAACTTTTTTCATATACATTAATGACAGAACTACCTGGTGTAATTCTTCAAATGACATAATAGTCATTTTGAAGAATTTTGACGAATAAAAAATGTTACTAAAAGCTTCCTAACGTATCTCCAAGAAATATTTACAGTTCATAAAAGTGTATGAAACAACATTGCAACCGTTTCACAACGATCTTTTCGTAACAATAAACTTGAGTTCTTGGATTTTTTGACAGTTTTGTTGAAAGTTGGACTTAAAAAATGTCAAGTATACATAAAAAAGTGAGATATTTAATCAAACCGTATTTAATTTATCATCAAGTACACACGAGTAAATAGTCGTACGATCACAAAAAAATCCAGTTAGAAACAAAATTACGAAAGAGTTGCTTGGAATTACGAACTTAAATGGAATTTTCGTGTTATAAGTGAATATTACGCGTATATACTAATATTTTGTGTATTTGTTTTCTAGTAAAAACATTAAAATAACATAATACTGCTGTAATGTTCTCAAATGTGCCTATCACTTGACACTTGGTGGCTGATGTTAAGTAAGAAAATATTGTTGCGTTTTTGATCATTTTCTAAAATACGTGGGCTACCAGGCGGTAGAAAATTAAAAAATAGTCACATTTACGTATTTAAAAATGAAAATACTGTCGAAAAAATCTTGAATGAATTAAAAATGCTATTATATAATTTGAAATAAACATTTTACTAGCTAATTAAATAGACACATACAATTCTACATCATTTTTTTACGCATCAATTCATTCAGAAAAAATATCAGCAGACGCGGGATTCGAACCTCGAGCGTTGCACCTTTGCTCTATCCTACACACCGAGCTGTCCATACGACCATTATCTGCCTGGACAGACGCGAAACTTGATATATATATACCATTGTTAACATCATATAACGGTAGATGTCTCTGTAGTATATATTCAGAGTATGTATATTATTATTTTTATGATTCAATCAGTCAACATTTATTCGCAAGCTTTTTATATAATTAGAATTACCGACAGTCTATTTATTTAGTAAGTACCATTCGGGTCTCGAACCGAACTATAGACTGAATGTATGAAAACAACTTCTTGTAAATCCTAGGCGGACATTCCAACCAGTCATTTATTTACCTGTGTTACTGATGAACCTTATTGATGCGTAAAATTTTGATGTATAATTGTATGTGTGTATTTAATTACTAATAATATTGAAATATAGTCAATGATCTATAAAATAAGATAAGAATATTAAAAAATATTCTAATAAAAAATAAAATCCAAACAAAATTTTACTAGGTAGTAAAATTCACGGAAATGTAAAAATCAAAAAAGAAATATTTAATTTCAACTTAAGCACCAACCATTAAACTTTTATTTTATCTTAATTTGCAATGCAAGATTATCATGATTTTAGAAAATTTCATTAATAATTAACTACTTTAATACAATGAGTCATGGTAAACAATATTTGAACATATAATAAGAAAACAAACTTTTTAAAATATACGTGAAAACAAGTGTTCTGCAAAGATAGTACAGCAACATTAGATGCTTAATTAATTTCAATCTTAAATGCAAAAATCTTCGTGATCTTAGCGAATTTAATTTTTATTAATTACTTTAATAAAATGAGTCATGATAAATCTTTTTGCACGTAGAATATGAAAAAAAAAACTCTTTAAAAATATATGTGAAAACAACTGTTTTGTGAAGATTCGAGCAGTGAAGGCTGATCAGAAAGGTCCACAGCGTTACGCACCCATCAAGTGTTGTGTGTTTATGCAGATGTATCCCGCGGGACGCCGGGCCGCGGTCGGCGGGTCGACTTGGCGGACTAACGACGTCAGAATCTTCAGGGGAACCATTACTCCTCAGCGTCGGTGGGGTGAGGAAGGTCGTTCACTGGAGCCTACGCCAACTCGGAGATGTACATCCAAGGAAAGCTGATAGCAGTGGCGCCTTAGAAGATATATTTCGTACAACAACTGACACACGTTACACAATAATATGTTTTATCATTTATATCACTTATTTTATATTACAATTTTCATTTCTTTTCCTTCAATAATATTATAAAATATACAATTTTAATTCGTTATTGAAGTACTAACGTAAGTGAAAAAAACGTCCAACATTTCGTATCCGCACTGAATCTTAAGCAATATTACACTACATATGTCAATATCTTCACACAAGTTGGTTTCAACCACTGTTAATTGCGATTCTTTCGTCTCCAGGGTTAGACGATGGTTCTTTCAGGCCTCACTTCAGGCTCTATGAGAGACTCCAGCGAAGTCGCGTTAATGTATACGCATTAAATAACGTTATATGCATATTTATATGCGAGGTCAAATCTGCTGGTCAAATTATTTACGAGTATCATATTTACCGCTTTCTAATGAATATACAATATACGAGTATATACTCGTTTATTAACAACGCCAAAAAAAAACAATATAAATCTAATGACAAAAAAAAAACAATAAAAAAGGTGTACGTCTATGATTAGGCGTCAGTCGCCTTGTTGGAAACGCCGGCTTTAAAAGACGAAGTACTCAACAAATTGGCCTCAGAGATAGTCTCCCCTAAAGCTGATTTATGAACTGGGCGAGATTCAATTTGAATAACTGATGATGATGGAAAACTGACGATAATTTCATCTGCCGCGCGTTTAAAATCCTTTTTTCAATTTCGATAATTGGAACGAAGGATTTTTTGCTATTCTTAAAAAACGTTTCAGGTTCAAACGCATAAATAATTATAAAATAAAGGTAGTCTTTTGATGTGTTTGAAAAATTTATTTTAATTTTCTACGAAACGATTTAAAGCTTAGCTACGATATTATATGTATCTTTATTATTATGATAAAAACCTTGTTGGTAATCATTAATTTTTTTTAAAAAGAGTATCAAAAACGGTTCGAAAACATTTATATAATATGTTCTATGAGGTTCTACTAAGATAACTGGACGCTGCATACGAAAATAATGTGAAAGCTTTGGGAAACATGTTGAATATAGATCTATTGTGTAATGATGTTTCATGTAGAGCTACGGATTTGTGTAAAATATGCTGGAAGATCATTCGAAATGTTTTTAGTATTTTGCTTGCAAGCAGTCACTGATAAAACAAACTAAATTAATATTATATTCAGAAAATGATTATTTTTAATCAAATGTAATAATAAATATAATAACAAGATCTTTTTTAATATGAAAAAAGCATTACATTTTTAATATTTTAAATATATAATGGAAATAATAAAGAATATAATAGTAGATGCGCTAAGTCTGCCGCCTACCGCGCTTGCGAGTAGGTCAAGGTTGATTCGCTCCTGATTTTTGATCATACAGAGCCATAGCGCAATCTCTGGATTAACGCATGCCATAGTTTAAGTAAAATTCACGTATTTTTATATAATCTTTAAATACACTTGAATAATCTCAAAGTCGTGACATTAGTCAATTTACTCCATGGTATCACATTACAAAAAAAAATGTTTAAAAAAACTTACAGTTTGGTGAGACTGGAAGGCAGGTTCGAAGGCACCTCCACGAATCCAGCATTCTTGCAGACGAGCTCCTTCCCATCGGCGCTGCACCTGCACTTGGACTCAAACTGGGCGCAGTATGTCTTGGACTCGTCAACAGCCTCAAGCACCTTCGTGGCCTTAGTAGCCGCGACCACCTTAGTGCTAGAGGTGCTCCCATCCTGCACGCCTTCAACACCATCTCCACCAACACTCTCATACTCATCTTCACTTAAATCTCCACCATTTTTCACAACCTCTTCAATAGCCGCACTGAAGTCCTTAACAGGAATGATCGTCTCTTTAATCTTATCACCAGTAGTCAAAGAGGCTTCGAATATATTATTCAACCGTATATCAACGCCGTTTTCGTAATAATCACTGTCATACGTGGGAGTCGTCTTTACGCCTTGAACAAAAGCTCTGCTTTCGCTGTTTTCTTCAGCAGAGCCTTCATCGCTGAATGCCGAAGCTTGCACTCTGACATTGTAATAGACTGTCATAAGCGATATGCAGAAAATAGCGAAAGTTCGACTGTTTTTGGCTTTCCGTCGAAGTTTCCTCGCGTCGAGCTTTGAATGCCCGTGAGGGCTCATGCTGCACTATTTTTAATGCAGATGCACTTTCACCCAACAGAAAACAACTATCTCGTCAGATAGAAAATTTTAAGCAAACTGAAATTTTCAACACGAATATCATTTTAAACGTTTTTAATTATTTATATTCAAGTCCCGCACTTATCAAAACGCATTATTATATTGTACTCTGATTTAAAGATGTCGAAACTGTTTTGGTCCATCGTGTGCTGTTTTATGGAGTTGTTTACTGTTTCTTGGTAACCATTGAGGAAGTGATGCCACCACAGCGATCTGTGAACAGAATAAATTAACAAGTTAATAAACAGACAATCAAATCATCTAATGAGCAAAGGTGCAACAATGTATAAGAAATATTATAGTGAGAATTAATTATTTAAATTTAATGATCGAATACCAATCAGAATCATATACCTGTAATAGATCAATGCGAATCATAGCCATGGTTCATATTTTTCCAGTATAATATTAACAGGTAAGTCATAATAATTATTACAATGGTTTGAATTTATATATATTACGTCTTAATGTATCGGTCAAAATACGGAGAAATTCAGAATAAAAAAAAACATTTTTAATATCAGAATTAAATAAGATAAATTAATAAAATAGATTTGTCTTGAATCATCTAACCCACGGGTCTCCGAACTTTCCAGCCTTAGGGCCTACTGATTACTCCAGTAAGTTCCGAGGGCCAAAACCATATTATCATTGTTGCCGGTGGTAAAAAGTGAAATAGTCCTGCTATAAAAAATATGTTCTCTAAAAGGAGTTTTCAAGTTTGCTAGCTCTCCGCGGGCCGGACAAAATCTGTCCGCGGGCCGGATGTGGCTCTCGGGCCGTAATTTGGAGACCCGTGATCTAACCTAACCTAACCAATCTTAAAACGAAAAATTATTATAGCGAACATCATTTGTGTAATGCAGAAAAAACTTATTTTTAAAGGGACCGAAATTTACGTTTCAGTACAGAGGTATACTTAAATAACTTCTCAGGTTTTCACGGCCAGATTTGATATTGTGGCTTTTGGGTTTAGCCGTGTGTGGCGAATTTCCAAAGCCACAATATCAGGTATACTTAAATTCAGATCAATTACTTTTTCCCACGGATTAATAGTGATTTTTAAACATGTTCGAAACACCATAATTTATAATAATGCCTAAATACATTTGAATTTTATTCTACATTATGTCACCAAACATCAAGTCTAAAGATGATTCCATATAGAATAAAGAATCACTTTTCAAATATAATTAAAAAAACTAATAATATTATATTATTATAAGCATTTAAGACGATGTTAAGCCTTTCGTTAACCGATATCAACGGTCGGGGAATCTTGGAAGGCATATGCCGACAACCGATACGAAAGGGTTAATAGTCCGTCTTTATTGGTGATGTACAAGTATATAATTAAAGAATTAGCATTATTGTTACGTCGATGAAGTTAATTGTCGCTAATAATAGACACTCCCAGCTGAATTATCAATCTTTAAATTGGTAAATATGAACTATTCGCCATATGCCGTCAAGGATTCCTCGACTGTTGACATCGATTAACGTGATATATCGTTTTGCTACTTTGAATACTCATTGTGACATCTTCGGTAGGAAATTGGAACTGCAGTCATTCCGTTTATCAACCTACATGTATTCCTTACAGGAATCTGTTAAGCACATCAGTAATTATCGTTAGTTTTAGTCACAGGAGCGATTTTTCTGTAAACCACATGTGTCAATGCCACCACATGCATGGAGTTATATAATGAACGTTTGTTAAATACAATAGTTTTTTATGAATCGTCTGATATACGAAAATAGGTCAGATAAGTACATTTATGCTTCAAATACTAGTTTTAAGCAAAAAAATGATTTGTAAAATTCACGCTGTATTGACAGTATAATTTGTATTCCACTGAGCCGTAAGGAATGGGTTAAATTGGTAAATATGAACTATTTACAATGTCTTATCGACTTGTATTTATAAGAAATAATTTTTACTGTCCAGTAACTAGTCAAGAGTATCTGGCTACCGTGAATCAGACTGAGTAGAGTAGTTTATCGGTCATGTTGGTATCCGTTTCGTTTGATGGAACTGATTGTCAGAACAGTTGCTTTGAGTCGGACAAATTAATATAACTAGCACCAATCTAGCTGTCACAATACCGTTCACACAAATTGACACTGAGGATGTGGAATACTTTAACGAAACTAAACTGATGACTATGGATATATTGTAGATAGGACACAGAGATTTGGATATTATGTTTTTAGTACCATATTCAATATCTTTCGAATAATAAAAACAACTAATTATTCAAAATAATGTATATAGTTTTTTTTAATCTCTAAAAAGATGTTTCAAAACGATATTTTGGTAGACTTTTCTTTGCTTTTGAAACTAAAAGAATACTTTGTAATATATTTTAAAGTAGCCAAATTTGTTAAATGTCACATTAAATTTTTGACTAGGATCCATACTATTAATATTTATTTATTTATTACACATAACAGAAGTTTCAAGAAAAAAGTTTAAAAAATAATAAGAAACAGAGCATAGAATATACAATACATACAAAAGATAATAAAATATAAAAATAACATTAAAGAAGAAGATGGTGACACGTGTCAAAGATCTAAAGATCTAGGAGAACAATACCATCGACAAAAGAGGAAAAGGATGTAAGAAAAGGATCGAGGTGTGCTGGTAGGCCATTTAGGAGCGCCATTACCGTTGTACCAAATTGAGACCTTGAAGCTTCACAAGCACCAACTGGGATAAAAAAACAATGGATGGCTACGAGCACGGGTGTACTTATCTGGAACATAGAAGTTACAACATTCAAGAATCCCAGGGTTGTGAATTGAATTGAATATTATTTATTCAGATTTTTTTAACATCACATTATAAGTATATATGTATATTACTCCCATGATGTTCAAAACGTTATCAATAGTGAAGTAGTTAATTGCCTTAAATCGTAAAGTGAATATATCTTCTGCGATATATTTTTTATAATGGAATATATAGATGCCGCAAATTGTTGATATACAGTTCTAACAGCTGCCATGCCTTAGGTATCCCGGATCTACACTAAGTAAATGCATAATTTCTCATAGTATTCAAGATGATATCCCGGGGTATAAGAAAGGAAGGTAGCTTTTATATGCGAGGTATATTTGGGCGTTTTTTAGTAAGTCAGCATTAAAGGTTCCTCCATAAATCGACACCGGATGATTCTGACAAGCTATAAAGTTAAATTTTAATATAATAATGAACGAAGGTGGAACTGGTTGGGACACGCTCTAGGACTGCCGCGGGAGACCATATATTACAGCTGCCTTACCGTCAAAATTAGGAGCACTAACTGCTTTATGGCGTTAATCTATGTCGACTCGTTAGGGAGCGGATATGGAATGATGTTAATGATGATGATAAATACAAAATTAAAACCGATTGTTACCAACTCGATATAGCCCTTTTAAGTTAATGCCGAAAAGCCTTGATATGCGATCTTTTGACTTATTATTATCTTTGTTCGTTCGTCTGACACGTATATATAAAAATGTTAGATGTTTGTTTTAGATTTAAGTAGTTATAAGACGCGGCGCTAGCATGCGTCATTTTTTTATTTAGTTTTGACAGTCGCTCCATGTGATACGGGAGCGACTAGTTCCGTACATGTCCGCTATGTAGTTTTAAAGCGCTGCGAGTCTTCGTCCGGGCGCTATGAGGTAAACAGCATTGTCTCTGTCCCGGGCGGAAGACCGAATTGTGTCAGTCTTTTTTGTTTAACGCAAAATAAATGTGCTTCTCGCGAGTTCTTTGCTTTGGCGTACTGCTTTTCATCCATCCACCACGCATCCCAATGACAACAATCCCGCGATCTGAAGTGGCTTTTATTAGACGGAGGATATCACGACAGACTTGATTTATTATGTTATAAGCGCTAGTTATCTCTTATATCTTTAAAAATATATATCGCCTTGGATGTTGATATATTTCACGTAAGAGAGGCCCAATTCAGACAAGAACTCCAAGAGTTTCTTTGGAGGGATAATTGGTTGGCTTCGTCTGTCTGATAACCGTAGGGACCTTCTGTTGCTTGTCTTTATTGCTTTGTTCATAGTACTTAATCATAAGTACCTAATTTTGTATATATTGTATTTTTTATTTGTATTTTTATTGTACTTCAGAAATGCATTGAGTTAAATAATTTGTAATGTTTCTGAAAGGCAAAATAAACAAAATTGAAAAAAATTGAAATTGAATAATTAAGATAAACTTGTTGTACTTCCTGTGATGCTGTATTCGCTATTGCATGCGTGCAGAAACAAAAAAAAAACATCACACTTGCACAGCAGCAGAAGGACGTAAATTGCTACGAGTTTAGAACGAGATACGCTCATACGTCGATCCTCGAGATGCCAAAAAATCCATTAAAGTAGGCAGGCCAAGTCGACTACACTAATGATAAGTGTGTCACGGCGGATACTTTATTGGCGTGTGCCAATTTTATTGGAAATTTAACACGTAAGCTGATTGGGCGCCGTGATTTATTGGCACGGCCGGTGCTGGCCACTCGCGACAAAACTAGTGTTTGCCGAAAAAAAATGCCACTTTTTTCGCAGGCACGTTAACTCGACGTTGAGCGATCTGATAGATTGTTGGGCTTGTTAATGTTTTTTTGTACGTGACATCTACGGTACATCAATTCGGCAATACTTGCAGGTGTGATTACAGCGGTGAAGTGCTTTTTATAAAAAGTTTATAATACATTTCCCGAGCACTGTTAAATAAATGAAAAACAAATATCTTAAATCCCAATGCCGGCGGGTATAGCTCAATGGTCAATGCTTTTGATTTGCAATCCAAAGGTCATGGGTACGATCCCCGACGGAGATCAAAAAAAAAAAACAATTTCTGAGCTCTAAAATACCCCGGTTGGTGTGAATTTGATCCCTCACCCGTAAAAAGCCAGCCATAGCTTATTAATCAAAATTGGTGTTAAACGAAAGTCGTCCCGTGAAGACCGCCGATTCATAGTAAATTCCTGTAATAATTTAGGATGATGCGTGAATCTCGGGCTGTAGTCTATGACGTTGGCGGATCAACACTACACATGCAGCGCTCAGCCATATACAGCATGGTAAGCGTCATACAATTCCACCGATGAGACTTCAGAATTACTATCACCATCGGTCGGTATTCTCCTGTATGTGCTTAAATAAAAAAAAAGTAAACGTATTACACAAGCAGCTCTATTTGTGAGGAAATGGACACTCTAGCTTTTCATCTTATAGTCGGTCAAAAGATGAAGGTTAACCTGGCTATAACATATTCTCCGGACACCAAAGGTGAACATCAACTACACCTGTTTAATCAAGTTATCGGGTTCTCTCTATCATGGAAGATCATCATTTATTATAGATATAATGTAATCGACATAGCCATGTGCCTACATTTGACTGCATACATTGCATACAAGATATTAATTAACCTCTCCTCCCCGGTGATGTCTATCGACTACACATTGCTTGTAATAACTTAAATATCTCTGTAAATATAATACACACAGGGTTCAGATTTTAGGTATTCCTCCTTAATACATTTACGTATTGAAAAAAAAAATATTTATAATAATAGGCACTCATCGGGAGCAGGAAATATTTTTCTAAAATCCGGAATAAATTCACCACTACAATCAAGACGCGTCAACTGTCATGTATTCATTCGACCTGTCGGAAGCGTGTGCAAAAATAAAATTAAAAAATACCCAGATGCGTCGGCATCTATACTTTTCACTCTCGCTGACGTACTAATATGAGTGAGCGAGACGGGAAACCTCAGTTGGTCGGCTAGTGCGAAATGATATCGATGCGCGTCGGCTCATCCATATGTCGACAGGCTAAGTAGTGTTAGTAGCTCTCGGAAGTTCACGCGCCAAGGTGCGTCTGGCCGTTTGAGGTCTTCGTCTGATGTTTTTCGTGTTTTTAGCTATTAAATGTCAATTATTACTGCTTATTGACATCAACTATTATAAAATTAAGCGATATCTTTGAATATTTTCATTTTTTCGAATTTCTACTCATTTTATTCACTTTAAATCAGAATGTGTAACGAGTACACACCATCGGAACGTGCGGAAGTTTTTAACATAGTAAGGGTGGGGTTAATGAAGGTTGTGTTTAGTCTTAAAAAAATTAAGCGAGTAGTTATCTGGCTAATGATAAATACTGTAAGTCTTCTCTTTATCTATTTTCACATGGGAAATATGGCCACCAATAAAGGCAGCCAATCAATCTGACAGCTGTTAATTTTTGATTCTCTCAAATAAGCTAAATATTTTATAGTTTTGATAGGATAAAGATTATAAAAAAATGCAGTCTCGATCAATATTTTTAAGCATACGAGTACGTCCACTACATTCTATAACGTAATAAATATGTCATGTACCGACAGATGGTGATGGTGATTCTGAAGTCTCATCTGTGTAATTCTATGACGCTTATGAGCATATTGCATATGTTTAAGCGCTGCATGTGGAGTATTGATCCGCCAACGTCATAGACCCGAGATTCACGCATCATCCTTATTATTACAGCAATTTACTATGAATGGGTGGTCTTAACGGGACGACTTTCATCCACCACCAATTTTAATTAATAGGCTGTGACTGGTATTTTACGGATGAGGGATCAAATTCCACCAACCGGGGGTTATTGTAGAGCTCAGAAATCGATTAAAAATCCTTTTTTCTTTTTTTAGTCTTAGTAATCTTCGTCGGAGATCTAACCCACGACCTTTGGCTTGTAAAGCAAACGCTTTGACCATTGAGCTATACCCGCCGGCATAATTTTGTATGATTTCTGTTTGGATTAGTCCTTCAAATTATTATTTTTAATTTTTTTTTTTAATATTTATGTGTATTTGGATTTAATTGTTTACGTGCACGATTTAAATTTTACGGTTTTAAAAAAATGTTTATCTGTGTATCATGTTTAATTGAAACATATATGATAATATTAATTAAATTAAATTTCGATTGCAGCGGGTATCGCAATAGTGATTACATAGATGATAGTATTACGTCACTCTAATGATCAACCCGACGTCCCAAACTTGCTCCATTCTTCTCAAGCCGCACAATAATAATCAATTAATTATATTACTCTATTTCAAGATGACTGACATTATCTTTGAGAAGCCATTATCTTTTTGCTCTCCGTGTGATGTTCTCATATGCTCGTCATTTGTCATTTCATTGAAAAATGAGGACAAAAGTCTTTGACAGGCGCTCTCAGCGTCCACGTTATTGAGAGGTTTATAGACTGTTGTTGATATCGTCGGATGGTTCTCGGAACCAGGTGGAGGTCAAACTGATACCCTCAATATCCCTTTGCTATACGTCAAAGACTGGATAATACGACAGTCACTACTATATCAGCAACAAGACACAAACAGAAAAAGCGGAATACAATAATAATTATATGTTTTATAATATCGTATTCTCGGAACTGCCGTAATTCTAAAATTTATATTTTTAAGTTCTTAATGCACTTAAAGATCGTATTTTCTCGCCTCTCTTCAAAGGATACTGAAGTAACTACACAAAAAACTATTAAGTGTTATCACAAATCGTGTTAAATCAACGTGATTTATCGTAACTTAAGTATTTTTGGTAATAAATTGATTAAAATAGGGATGAAGATATTTCAGCAGTTATTTTTTTTGGGCAATATTATTATGAGTATTATTCAATCTATAAATGCCGTTTTAAATGAATAATTACAGTTAATTTTTTATTTAAGTGTATTTTTAGATTATTTTTTTTCGAAGCATAAATAGTGTTAAAATAAAATAAACTATGCATTAAATTATATGGTTTTAATCATTTATTCATGTTATTCTTATGTTTATTAGTTTTTAAGTAAAAAGATACAAGAAAAATCTGTTAACTTATAAAAACAAAATATACGTGTCTTATGTAAACTATTTATGATGTATAAATAAATAACAGTAATAATTAAAAAAATGGTGTTTTTATAGATTGAAATCATTTTTAAACCAAATCTTCTTCTTCTTCTTCGTGTCAGCGACGTCAAATTTCCCAGTATCTGGCAACATCGATAGCTCGTGTGTTGTGTCCAGCATTAAACCAAATAAAAGCTGAACATAAGTCTCCCAAAAATATGATCTGAATAATTACATAACACAGTTTTGAAAAAAAAAAGAAAAAAATATATGAAATGAAATAATATATATTTTTAAAATACACCATACAAAAGAAATATTTGTCTAAAATATAAGTACATATATTTTTTAACAATTTTACACTTCAACAAACAAGAAGATTCCACCTTCATTATGAAATTTCGTTATTATCGTGAATGTAGTAAATAAAAATAAAAAAGTTTTATTTATAATTTAGTAATAAGTAATTTTGAATGTAATAATAGTGCCCATTTTATTGGATTTCTTAGATCGCGTTAATCTGACCTTAGGTTTAACTTGACCATTTAAGGAGCTGGCCTTCACGCAGCGCTTATTATCTTCGAACCATAGCCATCAGTCCCTTCCTTACTCGCTTCCTCTGGCTAAAATAAATGTGATGCATACAAACTTAAAGATGTCAGGGTTATAGGCTTGTGATGATCGACTACAACATATTCCCAGCATTAAAGTTTTATTTATGAATAAAGACACGCTTTTTAGCCGTCATTATACAGACATACACAGGGGAATACGATATTGTGGCTTTTGGGTTTAGCCGTGTGTGGCGAATTTCTTCTATCCGATATTTCGACCGCCATTGCAGGGGTCTTCTTCAGTGTTGTTGACTTTGTCAACGCCACAATATCAAATCTGGCCGTGAAAACCTAAGAAGTTACTTACAGGAGAGTACCTCCATATGCTAATAATCGAATCTCATCTTTGTACTCTAGCCATTTTTAAAATCAGCTAAACGGTGTACAAAGAAAATCAGTTAAACATTTTTAAAAATATTGTCTTTTCAATAATATTATTTTTATTATTGTGTATTAAATAAGTCACAAACAATGATGTTTTAGGATAATCAAGGAAGATAGGCACCATGTTGAGGGTAGAAACTGTAGAGGGTGCCCTAGACGGGAGTATTAGCAGCAAGTATTCGAGGACATGAATTGTAGCGCTTATGCTGAGCTGAAAAGGGTTGCGGAGGACCGAGAGGAGTGGAGATCGAGATGCAAGATTCTGTTGCTGCAAACCAATCCACCGGATTGATACAATTAAGAAGAAGGCACCTAAATAAGAACAGTCTCAGAGAGGCGAGCTCGATGGATCGGTCACATCATGCGCCACGATGGTCTTCTTCACGATATTGTGGAGGGGATGGTTGAGGGTAGAAATTGTAGAGGGCGCCCTAGATGGGAGTATTTGCAGCAAGTGTTTGAGGACATGAGTTGTAGCACTTATGCTGAGCTGAAGAGGGTTGCGGAGGACCGAGAGGAATGGAGATCGAGATGCAAGATTCTGTTGCTGCAAGCCAATCCACCGGATTGATACTACGAAAAAGAAGACTCACAAATACAATTTCGAAGGGTGTGCTTTGGAGAGAAATTGATTGCTTGTGGTACTCTGCAAATTACAAGCTAAGATTGAAAAAAACATTTAGAGTTGATATCAGCTCGATACAGCTTGATATAGTAAATATAGTAAATTCGTTTGTTTACTAAATCTCAGTAATCGTAAGATGTTGAGTTAGTTATGTGTGTTTGGGTTTGAGGTCAAGCCTTGTGGGGTTAAGACGGTGTCGAGTGCCATTAGTTCCGCGCATCTGGCGTATCGTCTTGGGCGACGTTGACCGATGCCACTCGTTACGTCAATTTATAGCGGAGGTCAGGGACGGTCAACCATCGGCGGCCGTATCGGGCGCGGATCCATTGCGAAGTGATTTATGCGATGGCGAAATAAAAAAAAGCGAATACCTCGCAGCACTTGTTGTATTATTTCTTATTAATAATCTACTTATTACGCAGTATGTACGATTTCGATGGAAAATTTAATTATTAATTTTTAAAGCATATTCTTATAGTTCTGCTTTCTCAAGGACCAAGTTTTATTATTACTCGGAGTCTGTTCTTGCGATACGAATTTCCAACTGTCACGCCATATTATACAGTCGTCCTGGTGGTTAGCTGCCTAGTGGTATCTCGTCAGGTGCTATGTTCACCACTTCTTTTAGAACACATGATTCCAACGTGATCTCTCTAGGTACCGTACTTTTGATCTTCCCCATCGCACGACATTTTCTACTCGGATTGCCAGTCCTGCAATGTGTCGGATAGTCTTCATTTTAGAGGCTCCAAGAAGGTTTTTTTTTCTATTTTGTGATGTCCACCCTTGAATCAATTTCGACGGGTATAGCTCAATGGTCAAAGCGATTGCTTTGCAAGTCAAAGGTCATGGGTTCGATCCCCAGCGGAGATTTAAAAAAAAAGATTTTTAATCGATTTTTTGACGACAGTTTGTGTAAATTTGATCCTTCGCCCGTAAAATGACAGTCATAGCCCATTAATCAAAATTGGTGCTAGACGAAAGTCGTCCCGTGTAGACCACCCATTCATAGTAAATTCCTGTAATAAAGAATGATGCGTTAAACTCGGGCTGTAGTCTATGACGCTAGTGGACCAACACCACATGCAGCGCTCAGCCATATGCAGCATGGTAAGCGTCATAGAACAGATGAGACTTCAGAATTACTATCACCATTCAATTTCACACCAACCGGGGTATTTTAGAGCTCATAAATCAATTAAAAATCAATTTTTTTTTATCTCCGCCGGGGATCGAACCCACGACGTTTGACTTGCAAAGCAAGCGCTTTGACCATTGAGCTAAGACCGCCGGCAAATATTAGAAAATTTTGTGATGTCCACCCTTGAATCAATTTCGTATGTCATCATTAAGCGTACACAGGTTTTTGTACATCCTCACTTATTAAATATCAATCTTATAAATTAAATGAAATTCATACCCTACTTATATAATCTCTACTATCATGTATCGTACATGTTATACTTAGTGCAACCAATGCATCCTCCCTGTATTAATGGCGCAGAGACGTGGAATCTGACAGCAAGTCTTACTCATAAAATAAAAGTCACCCAGCGTGCTATGGAGAGATCCGTGCTCGGAGTGTCGCTAAAAGATAGAATCCGAAACGAGGAAATACGCAGAAGAACTCAAGTAGTGGAGGCTACCTAACGAATAGGGACGCTCAAGTGGCAATGGGCAGGACATATCTGTCGAAGAGACGACGGTCGATGGGGAAGAAAAGTATTGAAATGGCGCCCAAGAACTGGCAAACGAAGCATTGGCCGACACCCTACAAGATGGACTGACGATATAAGAATAATAGCGGGAGTGACCTGGATGCGGAAGGCGGAGGATCGAAGAGGATGGAGACTCGTGCGGGAGGCCTACGGTCAACAGTGGACGGACACAAGCTGATAATGACAGTGTAGGGGAGTGAAACAGAACATGACGTCTCGTTCCGTATTAGCAAGGTAATAATTTTATGAAGTAATACTAGAATCTGCATTGATTTACATTGAATCGTACTTATAGTTCATGTGAAATTTAGCAAGTAAGTTCACAATACCGCGTATTTGAAGTATTGAATTATGAATACACAATGATGCTTGAAACTAGACCATATTGGGATGATTCAATTGTAATATGAATAATTTCCGCGAATTAATATCTATTATTGAATAATAATGCACCGCTGAATATGGCTTAAGTTATTCTAGGGATTAATATCATATTGATAATGGTATTATTGGACATAATTACAACTACGTAATATTATTAAATGCTTACATGTTATATAGGTTCCTAGGATTCTCCATATTGCGGTATTTTGTGATAAAATAACTTTATATACCAAGCAAAAGGGCGTTACATTAATAAATAATGTCACATGTAATATACCTGTATGTTTCACGTACGTCATTAAATCCACAAATTAAATTTCTCTATCAAAATCTATCGGTATTCTCATGTATGTGTTTACATAAAAAATAAATGTTTCATCAACACGCTGGGAATATGAGACAGGTTTTTTTTTAATTCAGACTTTTTTTTTAATTTGTCATAAATCTGCAAAGATTTATTCTTTTTTGTGATCTCATGTTTTCCCGTAACATAATTTTGCATTGAAAAATCTTTCATTGAGTAAGAAAATCTAAAAATGGTGTAATTCCCAGAGTCTACAGTCCATACATATTATCATACTCCTCTCTTTCAAAAGGTTGTTATTCCGTCGCGTGGTGGCAGGATTAGGAGCGGATTAATAACACAGACATTTACGATAAACTTTACAAACTTATGGCCTAACCTAGTCACAGCATTAGGCCGAGCCACAATACAATACGGCACACGATTGGCGCGCGCTCGTGATGGGCGGTCGCACCGCTCCCCAAGTGAGGATCTACGTAACTAATCCAAAAATACCAATATGGCGACACATGCATGTCGAAAAGAGAACAGAAATAAGAGACGTAAGATTGTATATCGAGGCTTTACGGCATCAGTCTAAAGGAGCTATATCAATATATTACTAATGTTTTATGAAAATGTCATGAAAATGAAAAAATATACATGTGAAGTAAAAAAATTACAGAAATAATTTAAGGAATGCACTATTTTGACTGATAGAATATAGTTTTTAATATCAAAAAATAGAAAATATTGTCAGTGCGCAAGAAATTGCGGTCAACCTCTGATAGAATACTACTTTTAATGATCACCTTAAAAATGAAAATAAACGAAAATTTAGCAGTGATCGGTCAGTCAAAACGCCACATACGAGACTAATTAAATCAATGCACCTGTTGGTCTGATAAGGTGTGGTACTGACTGACCGCGGCCGGTCTCTGGTCCAGCGTCTGTTTCTTGTGCAACTTGTGTTGTGCAAGCGGCGGATGTGAGACTACTTTCAATATATCAAGCAATTCTCAGATTGCCTCGGAGCGATTGGTGTAGAAATCCTTTATATTTTCAATTTTAAATTCAAAATATGCATTTTATTCGTTTGTACTTTTGTATGCTTGTAATACAGCATCTTCAATAATTGGAGATGAAACAGAAGATCGGCATTTTTTGTTTGTTAATAAGATTCATTGTCAAAGTATATGATTTGACATCAGCATGACAACCTCGATATACAATCGTTCGTCTCTTATATCTGTTCGCTTGTCGTACATGTCCGGTCACGGGTGTGATGTTAGTTATATAGATCCCGCTTGTGACGCTGGGCGACAGCCCATCACGAGCGCGCTCAGTCGTGTACCGACCGTGAAAAAGGTCGTATTGTGGCCCGGCCTGAATGTTGTAAGTAGGTCCGGGCCATAAGTTTGTAAAGTTTATCGTAAATAAATGTCAATGTGACCCCAACTGCGACGGAGTAACGCCCTTTAAAGAGAGGAGGATGTTAGATTATATAATCAACACGTTAAACATTCAGATATTTTTCGATGTAGTGTCCTTTGCACTCGATGACATTTCAAATATGAGAGACAAACTTTTTACCCCCTCAACAGCCCCACAAATTTCCGCCGCTTCCTGTAGAAACGTTAGAACCACTTCTTGAACTTCCTCGTCCACGGCGCATTTTTGCCCTCCTATGAATTAATTATTTGAGGACCAAAAATCGATTATAGTCTCCAAGTCTGGACGGTAAGGTGGGTGATCTACCTTGCATCAATTCAACCTGCCGCTGGGCTCCTCGGCATAAACGTTTAGGAGGCCAGCGAGAAATTGCGATACTTTTTGCACAATTTCACATACATGTACTTTGGACCAAATGCTTCTCCCATGTGACAGTGAAATTAAATCGGAGAGTCCTTGTTTACTAAAGCACTTAATGACAGACAGGAGCAAAAATCGAGGTGCTTTTTGTGCGACAGAGTGGAGGAAGGACCGACAAACACGACAGTGTTCCAAAATTTTCTTCCGGCGACGGAGGTCTTGATGATCTTCCATTTCATACGCCTTATATAATGTTACTTATATATATATATATATGAAAAGTTTAAAATACACAATCGTTTTATAAAACACTTTCGTCTTTGTGTGTGGGTTGGGGAGATTGCAAGTGTATATTTATCTGTTTCTTGAAGAGATCCAGATTGTAGGAAGGAGGAAACACAGACGCTGGAAGAGCATTCCAAAGCTTACCGGTGGCATTAAGGAAGGAACTTTGGAAACTGCCAGTTCTTGGTCGACACACATTAACTGTGTATGGATGTTCGGCAAGTGTAAGACGTGTTTTGTCAGTTGTAGGTGGGTGCAGGAGGAATTAGTTATTTAAGTTCCGAAGAGCAGCGACCGTGGTAATAATGGTAGTAAAGACCTAGTGAACCAATCTTCCATTGATTGCAGGTAAGAAGTAAGAGTGTCATTGCTTATCAAACGAATTTCTCTTCTTTGAACTGAGTCAATTAAGTTTAGAAGGTATTTCGGGGGTTCAATCCAAAAGTGACTGCTGAATTCAAGGATATGTCGGATTTGTCTTTTATGTAGAAAAAATGTTGTTTATCGTTGAAATACCGACGTGGTCTATGTATATTTAATACACCTAGTGTTTTGGAAGCGAGACCGGCTTTATACTTAATTGACTCGTTATATTTGACATTATTCGAGATTGATAATACAAGAATGTTGATGTAAAGTATCATAAGAATATAAAATAAGTGTAAAGATAACCGTTGACAATAAGAACGGCTTCGTATAAAAACTAGCGAAAACTGCCGCTGTTAAAAAATTAAAGCGTCATACTTAAAAAATATTTTTACACCGCATGAATATTAACGATTGGCGTTTTTCACGTCATCATTCACATTAAGTGTGATGGTTTTAATAATGTCGGAAGCTGTAAATTAAGCTGTGGTGTGATCATAAACCTTTACAAGTCTTGCTAAAAAAATATTTCGCACTCAATATTTGACTTCTTGTAATTTTATGTGAATTTTCATGTTGATTCATCTGAGTTTGGATGATACTTTAATAAAAAAAAATATGACATGAATCGCCACTGTAATTTACAATGAATCATAAATGTTAGTTTTAGAACCTTAACTATGTATATTAAAATACTGTAGTCTCATGATTTTCTTGAAACGCGTAATGGTAAAATTATAATTATTATTTAAGCTCAATGAATTAAACTGTTGTTTCGAATTATTCATTTAGTTTAGTTACAATACTCGTAAATCTTTCGTTTTGCGGAGGATATAACAGAACATTTGCGACGAACTCGTCGAAGTTGAGCAACATTGGACGGGGACAAAATTTGGACAGGTCACCGCCTGTTGCATACCGCGTATTAGTTGAGATAAGCTGCCTCTTGGACTACCTTGGGAGTGTAGAGATTCCATCATCTGATCTCCTTAACCCTTTCGTATCGGTTGTCGATATATGCCGTCTAAGATTCCCCTACCGTTGACATCGGTAGCCGTGATATATCGTTTTGCTATTTTCAGTACTCATTGTGACATCTACGGTAAGAACTTGGAACTGCAGTAATTCCCTTTATCAACCACATGTATTATTTACATGAATCTGTAAAGAATGTAAATAAATATTGTTAGGTTTCGTCACAGGAGCGATTTTTTTGTTAACCACATGTATCAATGCCACCACATGTATAAAGTTACATAATTAATGTTTGTTAAATATAATCGTTTTTTAAGCATCATCAATAGCTAAAAGATACAAGAACCAATGTGATATATTAAAATAGGTCAGGTACATTTATGTTTCAAATACTAATAAGAACAATAATAATAATAAGAACGACATTTTTTTATTCATATTTTTACGCATTCGCGGATAATCGAGGGTTTCTTGTACGCCGCTATTAATTCGAAACACACAGCGCGCGACGTTGCTCTCTTATTTAAAGAACATAAAGCGAGATGACTGAAAAATAAACTGATGAAAAATAAACGAGATGAACTCTTAATATGAGAGAGGCTCGAGGAGCGAGGGGACCATAAATCTCTCGTCACCGCTCTGACGTAGCGATCCGAAACATCCGCGAAGTTTAGCATGAAAATAAAATAAAAAGCACAGCTTAACGTCCGGAATGGCAACACCACCTGAATTCGCGCGCAAGATGGCGGCGATGACATAAATTTGCGCGGGAAAAATGCGTAAAAGCGCGCGAAGAACAACTCCGGAAGGGAGCAGCGGGCAAATGTCACTTCGAAGAGTTTTTCACATTTTTTTGTCGTTGCAATTCTTAAGCTTCAGATACGCGCGACCGTCAAACACATCAAGACATAAAGTTATGATGGCATGTTTTTAAGAATGGTAATAAAAATATGACTTTTTTTATTTCTAAAGAAATGTTGAGAATGTACGAGGCTGGTGATGCTCTTAGCTTATCTGTCAAACTGTCATATACCTCTCTCACGGTGTCAGACATTTTTTAAAATACATGCTTCGAATAATGTGTGTGTATTTACTTGTATAAAACTCGTGTTTATTTAATGGCATTTTTTTAAGTGTTTTTTCAGGCTCTTTCTGCTTCTATAGTACGTTTCTTGGTTAAATTTGAACTAACCTAACTCAATCTTACAGATCAGCGTAAATTCCTTTTGGTAAAAATGTGTATTTTTTCTTCGTATATTCGTTGCGGTACGGTTACCACAAATTGCTGCCACTCAGTTCAATCAGTTGCCATTGTCCTTGTCTTGTCCCAAAACATATCTGGGCCTTAAGGTCCACCTAGGAATATACGAGTATATGGTTTTCCTGGACACAAGCCCGGGGATTTGATGAGACGGCCAAAGTATAGTAATATCCAAGGTGCATTTCGCACATTTGTTAATCAGAATTATTAATCCTTAATTTTTGCATAGTTTTTGTACCTATTTTTTTTGTGCAATCGATTTGTGCCGAAATCTTGCTTGAGTATTCGAATATTTAACAAATACTGTACAAGCAAAGTGGATATAACCAGTGAAAATAATGAAGTGCAATAGTGAATAGACTCTTAATTGAATATGTATTCCCCAAAACCATAACATTTTGTAACATATGGTCACCACATATTGCCTTCATTAAGTTTTGCTAATTTTTACTCACCATATCTCATTCCAAGATATCTCTGCAACCGACGAACCGATTAGGAACGCAAATGGTTTCCGACGAGCAGGCCAAAAGTGAAGGACATGAAGAGACGTCATCAGTAATAGCTGAGACATATTTTTGGGTGATTTTGTATCGTTTTTTTATGGAGATCAGATGATTAGCTCGAAACCCTCAAGGCCTGGAACACTTGGTCTCAAGGAGCGGCTCAACTAGAAAATTTTACGAACTTATTAAAAAAATATATGTTAAAAATTACGATTCATTGATAAGAGAATTTACCCCAATCTACTTCAGAAAACTGTACATTTCAATGCTCACATAATAACAAGTGCGAACGTTTTGACGGGCGGAACGCCGAACTAAGCGGCTGACAAGCTCGGCGACAGTTGGAGCATCAGACAGCTTCTGTCGCAGCGCCAGGGAAGTGGGTTAGGCCAAGGAAATCATAAACTTGCGGCCGAGGAACTTTGTCAACTGGAGGCAGCTGGAGCGGTGACATCCGCTGGAGACGTCTAAAATGAGACTGTTCCAGAATGAAAACACAATCTAGAAACCTACATTAATATTAATACGACATTTTTTACAGTAAAATCTTGTCTTCCCTCTGTAAGCTCGTACTAAGCCATTAGACCTTTTTGGGAAGAGGAATTTCTGGGAACTAAAAAGCGGAAACTATTCATAGGGTGCATTTAAATTCTAAATTCTTAACACTTTCATTACGGCTCGGTTTGAATACAAATTACACTGTCAATTATAAAACTAGTATTTGAAGCATAAATGTACTTATCTGGTCTATTTCCATATATCACATTGGTTCTTGTATTCCTTTAGCTATCAGATGATGCATAAAAAACAATTCTAAGAAAGTAGCAAAACGATATATCACGTCAACCAATGTCAACGGTCGGGGAATCTTATGACGGCATATGCCGACAACTGTTACGAAAGGGTTAACGTTCGCGATAACGCCTCATTTTTGGGCGTTTAAGACTTACAGACAGTCAGTAGAACATCCAGATAAAATGAAAAAAAAAAATTGAGGCGTTGAGATGGCGCAGTGAGAAACAGGGAATATATATATATAGGTAGTAAATTAAAAAAAGGGGGACTCTAGAATATGATCTTAAAGCGAGTGGTGAGCAAAAGATGATTGAGATCCTATGATTTAGAACAAACGAGCATTAAAAAATAACGTAATCATGTTTTTTTTTTCGATCTATGAATCTGTGTCAAATTCAGAAATATAAAAAAAAAGATTATCGAGAAATTATTATTTTTTAAATTTATTTTCATTTTGACAATCAATAACGTTTATTAAGTGCAAAAAGTTGTGTTTTAACCATCTATTTATATCACATTCGTAAAAAAACAGGTAAGGTATTAGATTCATAGAAAATTTAGAGGATAAAATTACCTGCACTTTTTTTGGTGAAAGATTTTTTAAATAATAAAAAAAAATTAATCTACATAAATTTTTATTCGTTATTATTCAAGCAAAAATATAAAAAAAAATACCTTAGTATTTATTACAATTATTCATTTTATTTTACTAAAATATTCACCAATCAATAGAAAATAACTCATTTGGTTGAATATGTATGAAGCTAAATTTTTCTCTAATGCAGATTGAGTAATTGCGTTGAAACTTTTGTAAAAAAAAAAAAAAACTAAAAACTAAAACCGTTTTAGAAATATTTTTCCCTTAACCCTTTCGTTACGGCTCGGTGGAATACAAATCATACTTAAAATTCGGGGTGAATTTTTCAAACCATTCTTTTGCTTAAAACTAGTATTTGAAGCATAAATGTACTTATCTGACCTATTTTCATGTATCACATTGGTTCTTCTATCCTCTAGCTATCAGATGATGCCTAAAAAACTATTGTATTTAACAAACGTTCATTATGTTACTCCATACATGGCTTACAGAAAAATCGCTCCTGTGACGAAAACTAACGATATTTATTTACATGCTTTACAGATTGCTGTAAATAATACATGTAGGTTGATAAAGGGAATGACTGCACTTACAATTTCCTACCGTAGATGTCACAATGAGTACTGAAAGTAGCAAAACGATATATCACGTCAACCGATGTCAACGGTCAGATCTTTAACGGCATTTGCCGACAACCGATGCGAAAGGGTTAAATCATTGATTTAGTGCTCCCTCTGGGTATTAACACGTTTAACGCCACGTAATATTTTTAATGCATTCGACACAGAGGTATATACGACAATAGGTCACATTCAATGTTAAAATTCCATTGAAATGTAACCACTGGCGTAGAGGGACTGTTAGTTAAAAAAAAACCTAGGTCACCGGTAACCTACGTGACGCCCTTTTCAACAACAGCGTAAGTCACCGGTGACCTACGTGGCGTGGAACGTGTTAACCAAATTACAAATAAAAGTTTCCATAACTTCAATATAGATTTAACAACAGTCGTTTAATAAAGTTGACTCAAATTGAAACACAAAATTGAATACACACGTAGAGTGAAAGCAATAATTATTATGATAATATTCCTAAATCGTCCATTACCATCAAACCGCCGTTCGGCCACACAGGCATACAGCGCTGGGCCATTAACCGGCGGTAGCGACTAGCGAGTAGCGAGCACCAGGCAGTTAGTCCCAGAAGAAACCTCAGCTCGTTAAACATATTCGCGTGTGTGATTTGCGTGGCGGATTGCGTCGTTAAGCCCAATGGAGAGCCGATAAAACTGGCAGTTATTTCGTTAGTGGATATCGTTAGTGCGAGATCTGTCAACGGGAATTGAGAGAGTGTATTCCAAGTCCGCTTACATCTCATTATCGATGCCTCGCAAATACTATTTTCATGCTTTCTAGCGACGGTGACCGATTTGAAAGGAAAATGGAAAACATTATG
This sequence comes from Glossosoma conforme, assembly GCA_022606575.1. Lineage (NCBI taxonomy): Eukaryota > Metazoa > Arthropoda > Insecta > Trichoptera > Glossosomatidae > Glossosoma > Glossosoma conforme. The sequence continues at coordinate 1,498,847 of JAGTXR010000021.1, read as the reverse complement.
CATATTACCATGTAATACGAGTAGAATAGAATATGACATATTAAATCTTGTGTAAGCAATTAAAGAAAAAATATTTCATTTGCGATACGCATTGACTGATTATACAATAAAAAAATATACATACATACTCTGAATATATACTATAGACATCTATCGTTATGTTATACGATGGTAACAATGGTATAAATACACATCTATCGCGTATCCGTTCAGGTGGAGAAATAGTCGAGTGGACTGGGCGGTGTAAAAGAACAGAGCAAAGGTTGGTTCGAAGGCTCATTGTTCGAATCCCGCGTCAGCCGATATTTTTTCTGAATGAATTGATGCGTATAAAAATTTGATGTATAATTGTATGTATATATTTAATTACTCATTTGTAAATTCACTTTTAAATTGTGACCGCTCGCATATGATTTTTATAACAATTATTTTCGCACCACGTTATGTTTTTAGAATCCGTAATGATGCATATGGTTAATACAGTTGTATCAGCTGCCACTGTAAGTTGAAAACATTATGCACATTACCATATAATACGATGAGAATAGAATATGACACATTAAAGATTGTGTAAACAGTTGAGGAAATTTATATTATTTTTTATTATAGCATATGGTTTCATACAGTTATACCAACTGCCACTATCCTAGTTCCAAGTCACCTATCCATCCTAAGCTCAACTGAGTACACACTATACAAGTTTCTAGCCTACCGAACAAGAACCCGAGAGTTTGAAGATAACGTGGTTGTAGAATATGGAACATAGCTGACTTGCATGCGTGTTTGTTATTGTTGATTAGCCTGATGCCCGTAGACCATTTGGTGGTACCATAAACATACGTCCATGCTAACCATAGTATGCGTAACCATGGTTTTCACGATAAAATATATCGTTTCATATAACAACAAGGTCAAAATACACTTTTGTAAGTAATCCTCAAAATTGAAGGCAAGTGAGTACATACAACCAATATTAATTACAATATCATAATAAATATTGTCAAATGATAAAGGACTACTCAGAGAAAGTATACGAATTGCGTAGCTGCCACAATTGTTGTGTCGAAATATTGTCCTGCAATATGGTTATCTTTTGCCTATTGACAGTACGAGTACATCGATATTTGGGTAGTAAATGCGTACAATACAAAACAATATTGTACAAAGTGTTGCAATGTATCAAGAGATACATTCAACTGTTTGAAATCACTATTCCACAATAAAATTTCATGAACATGTGGAGAAGCGCAACTGAGGGGAATACTTGGATTGCCCCGAAAGAGGACCTAGCTCCTGGACACGACCAAAATTGGAATATATGGAGGTCCGTTAACAGACTTCGGACCGAAGTATGCAAGACGAGGACACAAATGAAAGCCTGGCAGCTTAACAGCGGGCCGACTGAATGTGACTGCGGCGTGGAGCAGACCCTGTCACACCTTCTGAAGTGTGCGCTGTGTCCGAGTAGCTGCACCCAGGATGACCTGATTATGGCCGGGAGTAACGCCATCGATGTCACCCACTTCTGGGCAGACGGGATCTGACCCTGATGTTTCCGACACGATTATATATATAATAGATTTTCAGATAAATAGTTCATGTAAACAACGGCTTACGTAGTTTTATATTGTCTTTAAAAAGTGTAAAAACTTCACTTATAATTTCTTCATTGCATCACTCGCATGATTGTCACTGAAATTTTAACTTTGTTTGAGTTTTTTGTTTATTTTAATTATGCAAGAAGTGCGAGTATACAGCTGAATCAAAATCGGTTTACGGCATTTGAGCAAAGTAGAAATTTTACTCTTTGTCGGCATTTCCAATGTGTGTGTGCGAAAAGGACCTTTAACGCATCGCAATCATTGGTGACATATTTATTGTCCTATATTATTCTTGAAACATGGCTATGGTGACCTTTTGCCCCGTTAACCTTTCACGAAATCCAGCCTTTCAGGTGGAATGATACATCGCCATCACTATAATGAATATTATATAGTGCGTGGTGTTCCATCAGCATTAAGATAAAAAGGTAAGGCTTTAGTTAATTAATATATCAAACTTATTAATCCAGTTGCTTATATATATTTTTTAATTATACATGAAAATAAAATAGTTTTCTATATAACTTCATAATTTATTGACAATTTAAAGTTTTTCTAAAAATGTAACCATTGAGTCTGTTATTTTATCCGTCGGTTTATTTGGCGAATTTTTGCGCGTCATTTTCTAAGAAGCTATTTGAATTTTTAAACTACTAATCGAAATTCCTTTATAATTCAATATGCATTGACAGTAAGAATTTTATTATATAATTAATAAACATTTCCATAGTTTATGTATACTATGGATAGTATTTTTTTCAATTTGTAATAAAATAAAGCGAAGAGTTCATCATCATGAAAGTTCCTAATTTCGTAAAATTAATATAGATTATAGTTGATGTGTTATTGTTGAGAGTTATTTCTTCGTAGCCATTCATTGAGTAAGTCATAGGATATTACTTATTTATTATTAATGTACTTGTAGAAAAGCACTGATTACCGAGAAAAGCATCGATGAGCACTAAAGCGAATTTAATTAAATAATAATTTAATAATATATTCAGAAAACATTACTTATACAATCTAAAAACATTTTTACTTCTTTCACATTAAGCAATTATCTTATACAACATTTCCACCATCGATAAATACGTGAAAAATAAACAACAGACGCGGAAATTTGAATCAAGAACTTTGCACACCAAGTTCATTTCTTTAGCCAACGCTGACGCTCGGCCATTTTCGATTTCGGCCAACCAAGTTAAACAAAACAAACAGATTATTAGCAAGTATTATACTATGGATATGTACTGTTTATATATATATGTATAAATGTTTATGAGTTGTTTAATATTAATATAAATCTTCACTTAGTATTACAATATTGAAAATAAATTTTATAAGCCCGCGCAAAAAAATAAAGAAGGAAAAAAATACTCCGTTTAATACTCATACCTTAACCCTTTCATTACGGCCGGTTTGAATACAAATTATACTGTCAATTATAAAACTAGTTTTTGAAGCATAAATGTACTAATCGTGTCAATTTTTATAAATCACATTGGTTCTTGTATCCTTTGGCTATCAGATGATGCATAAAAAACTATTCTAAGAAAGTATCAAAACGATATATCACGTCAACCGATGTCAACGGTTGGGGAATCTTATGACGGCATATGCCGACAGCCGATGCAAAAGGGTTAATCGTTTTTCAGTTCAGTTATCTGATGAAAACAAAAAACACGGCTGCTGGTGCCGGGCGGCGAAACTTGGAGCAACTCATTAGCTGGTGGAGCAACGTGCAATTTTGATTGCCAGAACAAACCGTAAAGATACACTACGTTGTGGAGACGGTCTGGATGAGGAAATCCACATTTTACAACCCCTGCTGCACGTGTGGATCTCTTAGAATGTACACTGTATACAATACACGTATACCACAACAAGGAATCAAGTGAAAATCACATTTCAAGCTGTGGCGCAATATTGTCTTACGTCACATAAAATGTCAACCATGTAAACTGAGGTTTAATTTGCTAACTTTAATTTATCAACTGCATAATTGCATGCGCAGTACCGGCTTAAGACCCTGCGGTGTCCAGGGCAATTTTTTTCTGGTGCTATATATTGTTTATATTTAAAAATTCTAAGCGTGATTGGTTGGCCTCGGTGCCCCTAGCTTAATCGACGCCCTGGGGCACTGACCCACTTTGCCACCCCCTAAAACCAGCACTGTGCATGCGTGCAATACATAAGAGTATGTGAGAAATGTGATATCAGCTGTGATGATATAACTCTGATAAGAATGTTTACATCAAAAGAAAATACTGAGAAAAGAAAACATTGATATCAACTCGGTATAGCTCTTTCAAGTTGATGCCGAAAAGCCTCGATATACGATCTTTTGTCTCTTATTTTTGTTTGATCATCTGACATGCACATGTAATAATGTTAGTCTTAGTTTTATATAAAAATACACGGCGTTTGCATACGTCATTTTATTTGTTTGACAGTTGATCCAAATCATGTTGGTTCAACTGTCAACTTTAGTTTGCGATTTTGTCACAATAATCTTTGGGGCGCTGACTGTTACTGTGCCAGTCTGGCAGCCTGTTTCCGCAGTGCCGTCCGACCGATGCCCACAATACATCGTGTTACAGTCGGGCGGATAAACCGAAGTCTTATATTGGAAATAAACACAAATTGTGCTTTAAACAAGTTCTTAGCTTCGCGACGTGCTCCTACATCCTTCCTCCACGCGTCCCGATGACGAACCCGTGACTTGTTATCGCCTTTTTTAAGATGGGGGATGTCAAAAGATTTTATCAAATCTGTAATGAGATAATCAGTTCAGGGAAGATATTAAAATTGCTACTCTGTGTACTGATTTCCTAAAATAATGTAAGTAAGTACTTTGATCAAACCTTACCTAACCGAATACCCAAGGTAGATTATCACGAAAAATGTTAAAAAGGTTAGGTAAAGTTATGTTTTTTTTTAAATTATTATTTCAAATATGTGTTATGTTTTACATTAATTTGTTTTATATTTTAAACCCCACGCACTCAAACTACATGCAGTTTATCTGTGATAGGAGAAAGTTTAGGTTAGGTTACGTTAAGTTAGGTAAGGTTAGGTTAGATTGGATCTCCTTTAAGGAAATCACTTTACAGAAATAAAATTCTAACGTCTTCTATTAATTGATAACCCCCCTTAGGGATTTGATCGAATCTCCGTTTAACTATAATTAAACCGTTATTTAATTACATTTAAAATAAAAAATAAATGTAAATGCTAAAATTTTACATTTAGTTAGTCTACGTGAAGAGATATTTTCAACTGAGATATTGTCAACAGCTGACAACATCTCTTTATGGAGATACAAGAAGTTTCTGTTGGATTAGATTAGAGGTTCAATAAATTATATTTAAATTAGGAGCAGAAAATATTAAAGAAAATATAAATAAAATAATGTAAATTAAAAAAATGTGTTTTAAATTAATTTATTTAAATTTAAAAAATATACTAAAAAAAAATAATTTTCCGGAACGCCGAAAAAGCCCGGGAAAAGTTAGCATCATAGTTTATGCCGAAATAGTAACAAGATTGTGTTTTGATAGTTAGCGTCTGTAATACATTTATTCTTAGAAGGTTACAAAATGGGCCGGCCATAAAGTACCGTCATAAAAGTCCATGCCTCTTGGATGATCGATAAATCCGAATTCTCACTTAGAGCGATGCGTTGATCCATTAATCAGGCCGCTCACCTGTGTGGGCGGTAGACAGCGACTCTAGCGTAAATTCCGCGATTTTGGCCCAAATCTACACGTCATAAATTAAACAGACAAGCCAGTGCTCGACGATCAAGAAATGCGACGATAAAAAACGCCGTAAGTGTTTTTCTTAATCTTTTAGGTTCAATTTAACATTCCATTTAAGAGTTATTTAAGTTTTTTTTACAAAAGAATGATAGGTTTTTCATAATTTCTACAGAAATGCGTAATTACTACAAGTATATTTAGTAATTACATATACACATACGACTATACATCAAATTTTTTTATACGCATCAATTCATTCAGATAAATATCGGCCAAAGCGGGATTCGAACCACGAGCCTTTTCTCAGGTCGCCTAGTCCGCTCGACTATTTCTCTGCCTCATGTCAATCTATTAATATTTGCGTTGTACTTCTTACATATGTCGTTAGAATCGCCGTCACTAGAGGTCACTTCAATTACTATCGCACCTATCAACGTCTGAGATGAGCAGGCCCTATATAAGGAGACCTCCAAATAGACCAGATTTTTTCTTGACCATTTTCTCACTATCATTAGCCTAGAGCCGCCCTCCGTCAGACCAAACTTTAACTACCTACGAGCAACTTATCAATTTTATATAATCACTTCTAGAACTTGCCAATAAATAAAATCCCTCATTATCAAATTCAGGTCAAATAGAATTCTAAATAATTCCGCTAATCATTCAAAATTCAAAACTGTATTAATATTATTATTACTTAAATATACATATACTATACATAAAATTCTTTTTTCAACGCGTCAATCCAAGCACAAAAATAACGGCAGAAGCGGGATGCGAACCGCGGACCTTGGATATGTATGATGTCGCTAGTATACGTACTTTGAATATATACTAGCGACATCTGCCTAGGCAGGGCAATGGCGCAGTTCGCCGAGCGGTATGAATACCTGGGCATAGTTGGTTTCCAAGGTCCGCGGTTCGCATCCCGCTTCTGCCGTTATTTTTGTGCTTGGATTGACGCGTTGAAAATATTGTAATATAGTCAATGATCTATAAAAGTAGATTAGAATATTGAAATAATAAAATAATATTCTAATAAAAATTAAAAAAAAATTAATGTATTAATATTAATTTAATTTACTTGATATTAAATTCCCCGTGACATTATACCGTGTTCTTATTTTTTTTCTTTTTACGTTCGGAATGTTCGTGTCCCATCTGCTCATTTCCTAACACGCAGCACAATTCCCTTCTCAGCAATCTACAGATCACAACACTTAACACACCCAGCATTCCGACATATACATGATGTCCATGATGTATGTAGAAAGAGAATGAAAATATTGTGTATTGGTTGTGTGTCTGTAAAAGTGAGTATATTAAATTGTTTCTAGAGTAGACTTAAAGAACTAATTCCTCCTGCACCCATCCAAAACCGACAAACGCATCTTACACTTGACAAACATCCATACACGCTTAATATGTGTCGACCAAGATCTGGCAGTTCCCAAAGTTCCTTCCTTAATGCCACTGGTAAGCTTTGGAATGCTCTTTCAGCGTCTGTGTTTCCTTCTTCCTTACAAGCTGAATCTCTTCAAGAAACAGATAAATGTACACTTGCAATCTCCCCAACCCACACACAAACACGAACACAACACACGTTTCCCGCATGCAGCGTCCAGCCTCCCTGGCTGAGCTTCATAGAGTGCACTGGTCTTGACCGACTGCTCTCCTGCATGCGATTACAAAAAAAAAGATGATATACACGTCGTATATATCATCACGAAAAATATTATTTATAGATATTGTGGCGCAACGGATAACACACCTGACTGACTACACGGTGAAAAAAATGTACGAGATTAAAAAAGCAAATATTTATAAACTATCATAAAATAATAAAGTTCACATGTCTATATTAAGAAACAAAAATTAAAAAAAATTTTGCTCACCATTATTATTTTATTATTTGATTTTCCACATCGAGCACTATTTTGCGTGCGAAATAATATCACCTTTCGCACAAGCGCGATTTGCAAAAAGCCGTTAAATCTCATATTAAATAAAGCCGTAAACGTGGTCAGACAAATTAATCACTACACCCATGTACAAGTAGCAGGCACCTCGCGGGGTTAAAGCCAAGGGGCAACGCGCTCGACTGTCGTGCGAAAGGTGCTGGTTTCGAATCTTTATGCTTTTTAGCAAAGATACGCATGGGAAGAGGAACCATTCTCACAGTTGATAGATGCTCCTTAAATCGCTTAAAAGGTACTCCATGTTCCATCTAGTTACCAGATATGATGAATACATTGGTTAATATTCTTCATTTTTTTCCTAAATTATTGCTTACATAAAAGATTGCTCGTTAATAGTAGTAGAAACCCGCATTCTTAGCATTTTCAATAGATGCTAAAAATCGGAATAGATGCTAATAAACGCGGATTTTATAAAACATGCAAATAGAGGCTAAAATCATCATTATTTGCGAACTTTTATGTTTTTTAAATATTTTTTATAAAACTCAATTATCGCTGGGTGGGTTTTTCCTCATTTTTTTGTAAATGAACTTTGTGGCTGTAACTTAAACGATTCCTGAATAATTCAATTTATATTTTGTTATTGGAATTATTATTTATTTGTATTCTATAGAAAAATATACATCAAAACGTTCTTAATCGCTAAAAATGTCAAAACAGATGCTAAAATTACGGTTCTCTAATAATAAGTAAACCCTAAAACCAAAAAAGCCATTGAAGACAAATACAAACCATAAGTTCAGTTGGTGCTCCCGTTGGTTATTATTATATTAGTACTGATGCGGTGACAGATAAATTAAATTTATTTGTGTTTCATTTGAATAATATTCTCAATGTATTATTTTTCATTATATGTACATATAAATGAATCCGGCGGAATCTTAGATTTTTTCACGTAAACCTATTGTTTCCTGACGCTTAGAAAACGCGCGCCTCTCGTATCAATAAACTGTGATTTCAATTGTCGAAAGAGTATAACACCAATCAGTTTCAGTCTTATTCTATAAACTCGTACAGTCAAAATAAGCAATGAAAAAACAATTTGAGACGTGAAACGTGCCGAGATGATTGTTAAATAGACCAATAACATCAGAAAAAGTATCTATGTGCGATAATATTGAGAGGTTAGAAGACTCTTTCGGAAGTTCCACGTTTTTCAATAGGATGATTGTAAGCGATGCATGAACATCAGCTTTATAATATTGAAAACTGATTGATCAGCACTCAAATATAAAGTTAAGTGTATTTTTCAGTATTTCAGTTATGAAAGAATAACAAAAATAAAACTTTTCGCGAATCCTTTTGTGTGTCTTTAAATAAATAATAAGACACCGACAAGTGTTCCGAGAAGTGAACCAGATTCATTATTAATAGACTAGTTTGTACGCACATAACTTAAACGAAATTATTTTAATTTGCGCAGTTGTAGATTAACATTAAATTTACATGACACTACAAATAAGAGGCAGTTATTATGAAATAAGCCGAGCATTAAACAAAACGCCTGACCGGGAATGTACGATGTGCCAACACATGTAAGCTTAATAACACTTGTTACTTTAATGACAAACCTGGGAAGATTTAAAACGTGATAAACTATTTGGCAAACTTTTCCTGAGCTTATTTCATGAAACAAACGAGCGCAATCCAGAAACACAAAACAATTAAGACTGATGAAAAAGAAAATGACTGAAGTATTTTTACTTGGGATATTATCATTACATATTGGATTATAAAGCTATGGCTCTATAGTGTAGAGATGGTTCCGCCGCATTTCGTTCACAGGCGATTCGTTCAGCGACTCATCGGTAACGACTTGGACGTAGACGTCTGGTGCACGGGATGTTTAGCGTACGTGACAACTGGTGCATTGGATGTCTAGCTAACCTAATCTAACATAATCGTACGTAACTTAACCTAAGGATTTATCCAGAGAAATCCATGTCTCACTATAGTTATATACATAATAGTTCAACGAAATGTCGGTGAACTATTTGTATAGTTATCCAGTGCACCAGTTGTCTCCTGCGCCAAATATCTCGTGCACCAGATATCGTTACCGATGAGTCGTTGAATGACTTGTCTGTGAACGATAAATGATGACACCAGTAAAGAGATATAGCATATTTTTTTTTTTTATCCATATGCATTTCTTTCGTATCTATCGGTGCCTACAACATATGATTACCGCTAATTGCCGCCTCTTAACTCTGTCGGACGCCATTGTTCATATTTAATCCCAAAACATATTTGGAGATTGAAATATTAGTATATTTAGCAACAGGCAGTAACCCATCCAAGTTATGGTCCACGCTCAATATTACTTAATTTTGGTGATTTAACAAGAATCATGCTTACGATGTGCTACTGCTGCTGGATTTATATATGGTATTATAAATAGCACTGTCGAAGATGAACAGATTATCCAGACTGTCAAAACTTTAACTCACAGATGTCCTATTTTTAAATTCTGCGTATGGAGTATCTTTACTATCTTTGATGTCCGGTTCCTGTCCAGTCTTTTAAGATTCCATGCGACATAAAACATTCACAAAAAGCGTCGCCCGTGTGACGATTGACACATACATACGAGTATAAATCATAAGTCTATCGTTTTATATCTTCTAACATCCTCCTCTTTCTCAAAGAGGTGTTATTTCGTCGCGTGAGGGCATGATGAGGAGCAGGTCAGCAAAACAAAGACTTTCTCAGAAGCACATTGACTTATATATTTACGATAAAACTTTACAAATTTAGGGCTTGACCTAGGCACAGCAGTAGGTCGAGTCACAATACAATATCTCTCGCCGAAGGCGAAGGGGCGACTGATCTTCGCGCTCAGAATGGGCTCTCGCCAGTGCCACGAGTGGCGGTGTATATAAGTAGTCCCAAATGACAATATGGCGGACACATTCATGTATGTCAAGCTACCAGAAATAAGAGACGAAAGATTGTATATCGAGGTTTTCGGTACCAGCCAGCAAGGGATACATCATGCTGGTGTCACCTCATATAAATTCCACGTGTTGTGTTGTGGTCATCAAGGAAAGTCAAACATTTGGTAAGAAGTTCTCAAATGAAGACTTTTTGAGTAGTTTCCACATGAATATTTCGGACATTATAAAATTTACTCAAAACCACGACATTATTTACATACTCAAAACTGGAAATCTTAAAAATATATTAACCAGTTTTCGATCACATAAATGAGACTGCGGTTTCATTTTCACTGAATTCTGTCCTTCGCGTTCAAATAAGCATTGCTCGGTTTCATCGGTAACAGTTTGCAAGCACTGACTAACCAAGCAATATACGCGAAAACGCAATCTGTATTCTGTGACCAGAATTTTAAAACCCAATGACATAAATAAATGTTCATATTTTGGAATTATTTAATCGATGCGTATCCCAAAAATATTTAGTTGAAGCATGTACATATCAATGTTTGTGGTCATTTAGTGGTGATCTTCTAACAAATCGTAAAGGCCGGTAGAGACTGAACGAACATTTGCACATTAATACACACATCTTCCAATTTGGCGAAAAAATTATTCACATAACTAAGCTTTTTTGAAGGCATGGTGATAAAATGAGCATTCGTTCGATTGAACTAAATACTACTTTTAAAACCTCGATGCTTTGTTCTACAGGCTTGATTGTGTGCGGGTGGATTAACAAAGAAAGTCATGAAGAGCAATGATCTTAGGAGCATCGACGTACTAGAATAAATTAATGAATCAATTGTTTGACTATGACAATAATACAATAGACATGGCATGTTTGGCAATAGTAATTTGCTTCTATTGTATAGCACAGCGACATTATAGTCAAAACACTGCAGCAAGCATAAAGCAAAATCAAAATAAAAATCACATACAAATAATCAATGAGAAAAGTAAGTAATAAATATTTAATTAATTACCTTTTTTACATGGATCACGTAAGACATGGCCTCTGTTTAGAGACTGAAGTTTCGACTTACTCGTAGCCTTCCTCAATCCATCACTGTCCAGAGACAACTGAGATTCATAGTACTAATATTTTTTAGATACTTTTTCGTTCGTGGGTTTATATTTTATAATTTATACTAATAAAGGTCCCTAATTAAAAAAAATATTTTCCTTCCCACATTGAATTTCCTAAATTGCTTATTCGGTAATGATTATGATTATATACAGTGCACGTGATGTAGTTTTTTTTTTTTAATAATAAATTTAAATTGAAAAAGACGTTTGAATATTGAATAAGATGAGTTTTGTTTAAGTAATTATTTTGGATTGGGTTATATTAAGTTGAATTAAAGCAGTACAGTAACTGATACATTTATTAACGACAAATAGTTTTCTCGTAATAAATATGTATTGTAAATATCAGCGTCACATCAGAAAACTAGTCAATAATGTCTTACAAGAGTGAAAACTGCATACTTACTGAGAAAAATAGTTATTTTAACAATGAGCAATGCTATCAATGTATAATCATAGTCAGCACCATTGTAGATAAGAAGACTTTTAAGCTTCATTTGGGTTGAACTGCGTCTAAGACTAAAAGGGTCCCAAGCATCGAGCATATTATCCAATATACTCTAATTCTCCATATTACAAATATTTATACAAATCTGATACTATAACTGCAGTATCCTAGTCAACAAGTTCGTCGGGAGCCATATACTATGTACCCAGGTGGACCTCCGAATGCAGATTTATCTTGGAACAAGACATGGACAATAGCAACCTATGTGGCGGCAATTTGTGGTGACACTATGTTTGACATGGAACGAATATGAGAATAAAAATCTAAAATAAACTTTACAGTTATTGTAGAAAATATAAAATAAGTATGGAATATCCATTTAACACGCATTAGACATTTTTGTAATAAGGACGTAAGAAACAGTTTCACATATTCAGTGTAACATAAATTCGAGGGTTATCCATAATATAAAGTTCCCATGGCGCTACAGCCCGGACTTGGCCCCAAGTGACTACCATCTCTTCCCTGAAATGAAGAAACACCTGGGTGGAACGCATTTCGGCGACAGAGAAGAGCTGAAAGAAACGGTTCTCAGGTATCTGCGTGGCTTGGCGGCAGATTTATTTTACTCGGGCATTCAAAAGTTCGTATACCGCATGCAAAAACGCATTGACCTCTTTTGCGACTATGTAGGAAAATAGGTAAAAGTCTAAACTTTCTAAATATGAACGCATTCATGGAATTAAACATATTTTACACTGTGAAAAATCACTGGGAATCTTATATTACGGATAACCCTCGTAAAACAACTATGTACAAATATGTAAATGAACAACAATGCATATTTTTCTGTTGTTTTCTGTCACGATATCCTGTCTTTCAAGGACTATATTGCGTCCTGCAACACGTTACGTTACAACAGAGGTTGACTGCGTAATTCATTATAAGGTACGTGGTATTTCACGTGAGGCAGAATCATTAATAAATTGTGTATCGCTCATTCGATAAAGTAACTCGCTCATTTGCCCACATTTTAAAGTAATGATGTTACATGACCGAGGAGACAGGGCATTAATCTACACGTGCGCTGAAATCGCTACTTAAATTATTTACGAGCACTTTTACTTAGCAATATTTTCAAATAAAAAAGAGAAATATTGACCGCACGACCTTTAAATATTTATGTTTATATTGTAAGTAATGCATATAACGGGTCCGCCAAATAACTTTTATTTTTTTTGAAAATGGGGCGCAAAACATCGAGTGTAGCTTCGGCTGTGTGGCACGTAGCGCCGTCTTGTTGAAACCGAATGTTGCCAATATCCTCCTCTTCAACTTTTGTGAACAAAAATGGCCCGATAACGATCGCCATTGACTGTAACGGCCACTCCTTGCTCATTTTCGAAGAAAAATGGCCTGATTTTCAAAGAAATGTCGCAATATTTCCCAGCGTTGTTCAAGCGTATACACAACCATATTCGTTCAGCGGAAGGATAAAACTAATTATCTGTCAAATCAGACATGAGCTAAATGTTACCATTCACGAAATAAGCACTAGTTGAAAAAAAAAATCGTTAGATGGCGGACCCTATACAATCTAGTGAAAAGGTTCGACCCCGATGAAGCTAAAATTAAGAAAAAAACAATATGATAAATATTCTGTTAAGTTTTCAACTTTTTAAACTGTCTCAATATTAAGCTTACTAATTGACATTTAATTCCTCGTGACATTATACCGTGTTCTTATTTATTTTCTTTCTTTTGTTCGGAATGTCGGTGTATTTCCATTGATTTTTTTCATGTTTAACACGTATAACAATTCCTTCTCAGCGATCCACAGATCACGAAACTTCCACCACACTCTCACATTATGACGACTCTATCAATAGGAACTACATGAGTCTTCTGTGTTTCACGAAATCTGCATAAATTTCAACAGATAACTATTTTTATTAAGGATGAAGAGTTTATGTTATACAAGACAGTAAAGAAAAATATGTGAAGTATTCAATATCTGAAAACTCTTTTTAAAATAAACCGATGTATAAAAAAATAAAAATATAACAAAACTATATTCAAGGACTGAAAATTACTGTTTTTAAGACAAAAAATAAATTGAAAATAAAAATGATAATTTATATTTCAAATGAAGTTGAGAACTTCTTGATTAAAGCCTTTGTAAAGAACGAGCTACACAGAGTATAATAAAACTTATGGAACAAATTTAAAAACTACGTACAAAAAAAACACAGTACCTACCAAAAGAACTTAACCAGTGCGGTTTTTGGAAATAAATAAAATGAAAATGAATAAAATATACTTGTACTACAACAAATAATATTTTTACCCATTTTCGCCACAGAAAGGATTTGATTTTATTTGTTACATAAACATAATCTAGTAACATCCTCTATCTTTAAAAAGTCGCGGGTTTGTTATTTGGCCGCGTGGAGGAAGGATGCAGAAGCAGGTCGCCAAGCAACTATTTTTTTCAGAAGGACAGTTCGCGTTTATTTTCAATATAAGATTTCGGTTTCCCCGCCCGACCGTAACATGTTGAATCGTCGGCCTCGGTCGGGCGAGAGTTGAGCTTCCAGATGGGCCCAGTAATACGTAGCACCGCAAATATTGTCGTGGCTAAGTCAAAAAACTAATGTTGACAGTTTGAACCAACATGAAATGGAGCAACTGTCAAAACAAATAAAATGGCGTATGCAAACGCCGTGTATTTTCAGGCGAGCGAACAAAAATAAGACAAAAGGTGCGTCATATGTAATGTACGTGGCTGTCTGTCATTGGTTCGTCATTAATTCTAAAAATAGTCACTGCATTAGCTACGGCGCTGCGCTGTCGCAGATGCCAGAGTCGTCAGTTGAGCTCCGACCGCGACCAGTAGCTAATTGCGATCCCTCCGGGCCTAAAAGCATACGCTCCGCCTCGGACCAAAAGTTTGTCAATTTTTAACTAAAATATATGTCAATGTGCTTTTGAAAATAGTCTTTGTGTTGCTTATCTGATCATTATACATCCATCACGCGTGCTGGCGACGTAAAGTCGTTTTTTCTTGAGTAACGGAGATGTTATAATGTAATAACATATGTTAGTCCAATTATATTTTACTAATTTAGGAACATAAGCCTATTACATAACCACGTAATAAATAATTTAATGTTTAAAAATCTTTTAATTCATAATTTTTAAAGGCCTCCGTATACGGTGACGACCATTACGATAAATTAGTTAGAAACACAATCGCCAGGATCTGATTTGCATGACATGTTATTTACCGACATTACGTTTTACGGTTTTTTATTAATTTTAATATCGGTCATTGTTTAACAAGATCGCTGTATCAAGCCCCGTGCGCGATGTGTACAGAATGACCTAGAAATTAGCTTAAGTGTAGCAACAGAACGAATTTGTATGAGGCGGCCTTTCCCTGCGACCAAATCAGGCGACGCCAACCAAATATGTCATATTTTGTGTCATATTTACTATATTACAATAATGTCATATTTTCACAAGAACGTTATTCATTTGAATTAAAACAACACTCACTATCACCATCATCTAAATTACGTCTTAGAATACCTTCTTACGATATTCAAGAAAAATATTTATTTAAATAATTTTACATAATACAATTAAACTGTTCCGAGAAAATATTTTACTCATAATATTTTTTACAAAGTATAAAGTTTTTTGCATTTACAAACTGGAAGAAAAATCTAATTATAAAAATTGCTGATTCTTATAATATTCTGAATATATTTTACATTAAACTTTATGTACCATCAAATTCGCTTCTGTGTTAAACGACTACGCCTGAACATTTGCATTTCAAAATGGTGCGAAAATTAATAACAACTATCTACAAATTTTGTTCTCGTAGTAATTATATACAAATGTTTTTTTGAATAATCTCCATATTTTGCGCCAATTTTTATGTGATCTAGATACGAATCGACATGATTTAATTAAGTATTTCAAAAAAGATCCATAAATGACAGACATTTTGTTATTCTATGCCATATTTTTTCCTCTATGACTATTACAAATCGGAAAAATAACAGACTGCATATTTTTTTTTTAATATATCAAATGCCGTCAACTATACTTAACATCAAAAAATTAATATATTGTGGCCTTAAATATCAATTATTTGAAAGTAATTATAAACAATTTTTGAATGCACAAAATGTAAAAAAATTGAGCAATCTTCTTCTTCGTTGTCAGCGACGTCAAATTATTTTTGCTCAGTATCTGGCAACATCGATAGCCCATGTGTTGCCCAGCATTAGATCCTGAGATGTGCACCTTGTTGGGCACATGGAGCAGGATCTTAGGTGTGAGGCGGCCTGCAGGTCTCCACAGTCACACAATAGTGACTCTCCCTGCCGAAGCATTCCCCTCCGGTTCTTCTATTAAACAATAGTTTGTGTCATTTAAAGATATGAAATCGTCATGTGTTTGGGAACATATTTTAATTTAACATTAACATTATTAATAATTAAATATACATATACTATACATAAAATTCTTTTTTCAACGCGTCAATCCAAACACAAAAATAACGGCAGAAGCGGGATGCGAACCGCGGACCTTGGAAACCAACTATGCCCAGGTATTCATACCGCTCAGCCGACTGGGCTATTACTGTGCCTGGACCGACTCACGTTGAAACTAGTATTCATGTCATTGTTATCATCGTATGATAGATGTCGCTATAGTATATATTCAAAGTATGTATATTTTTTATTATTCAATCAGTCTTCATTTATTCACAAGCTTAATATTAAAAAAAAAAAAAAATCCATATTAACATTAACACATAACATTATTTAACCAAGTAAGTATTCAATCTCATCCTACCATTCATAAATTTATATCGTTTTAATGACTAAATTAAGGATTAAATGAATAAATCAAAATGTGTGGACTGCTTGAAAAATACAACTGACTCAAATTAAATGATGTAACGGGTCCGCCATCTGACATTTTTTTTTCAACTAGTGCTAATTTCGTGAATGGCAACACTTAGCTCATGTCTGATTTGACAGATAATTATTTTTGTCCTTCCGCTAAGCGAATATGGTTGTGTATACGCTTGAACAACGCTGAGAAATATTGCGACATTACTTTGAAAATCAGGCCATTTTTCTTCGAAAATGAGCAAGGATTGGCCTTTACAGTCAATGGCGATCGTTATCGGGCCATTTTTACTCACAAAAATTGAAGAGGAGGATATTGGAAACATTTGGTTTCAAAAGGACGGCGCTACAAGCCACACAGCCGAAGCTACACTCGATGTTTTGCGCCCCATTTTAGAAAAAAAAAAAAAGTTATTTGGCGGACCCTTTAGTAAGAAAGTCGTATGAAAGATCCAAATGGTTAAACAAGCGTTAATACACGTCTTATGCGAAAATCTTACGAAAATCTTAAGCGATGTTCTGGAAGACCACAGGAAGCGTGATCGACCACCGTCAAAAACGATATCCTTATGGCAGTGGACTGTGGCACCAAAGCGCACGATTCTTTTCAAATTCAAACCAAGTAAAAACCTCAAGCGATTTAAAAAAAAAAAAAAAACTTATCAGGAGAATTTTTTAACGAGTAAATATGTTAATTTGGGATATTTTTTAAAAATGTTATTTTGCTTTACCAACATTTTTTTGTTCTTGCAGCTCGTTGAAATATTGATTTTAATTTGTCTATTCTTCTATATACAAAGACTTTCGTGCTCAACAATGAACTCTTAAAATCAAAAACGTGTATATATCTATCATATCATTTATTTGATTATTGTTTAAATTGCACAATAACTATGGTAGCGACATGAGAAGAGCCATGTCTTATTATTTAGCTATTTCTTATTAAACCACGTATTTCAATATACAGTTAGTCAATGTTTAATAAATAAATAAATAAATAACTGGACAAAAAAGAATACTCTAGGACCGAGATTTTTTTCACGTGATTTTTCATATTTTTTTACCAACCGCACAGTTTTGTCAACTGAAACTAAATATCAAAGACATGTCCCAAGACTTCTGTGTATCCGGAAATTGACCTGAGAAAACGTGATTCCCAACGGCTTTTAAGGTTATTAGCAATAAAAGATAACTATATCATTTCGAATTTATCGATCGATATTTCTTGGTGGAATTCCATAATATCAGATATAAAATAAAAGATTTTTCAGAATTTATTCAACATATATTTTTTTGACGACATGTTTCAGCCAGGTCGGGTTGTCATGGCTTGAGAATGGCCACGCGACCTGGCTGAAACATGTCGTCAAAAAATATATGTGAAATAAATTCTAAAAAATCTTTTATTTTATATCTGATATAACTATATCATTTTCAGGCAGATCAAATGAAATATTTAATGACATCAGCACGATGTAGCCCTTGCCGACTGGTACCGAAAACCTCGAGATACAATCTTTCGTCTTTTATTTTCTATTTGCTTGTCCGAAAAAATTAGTCAAAAAAATTAGGTATAAACATCACCACTTGAGCGCTGGGCGACAGCCTAAACGCCGACGAAGCGTCAGTTATGCGTTGACGACTGAGAAGTTAGCATTACGGCCAGCGGCATGTTATCCCGCATGGCCGGAAGATTGTAAAGTTTTAAGTAAATATAATCAATGTGTCTCTAAAAGAAAGTGTTTGTTTGCTGACCTGCTCCTCATCCTGCCCTCACGCGACGGAATAACACCCTTTTTGAAAAAGAGGAAGATGTTAATAAATATAGTATATAGATACCAAAATAAAAAAAAAAAACAAAGGAAACGGTATGATACCCTTTATTTTAAATAAAGAGTGAATACGCGATTTTAACTTAAAATATTGAAATACGTGAGTGTAATGCCTTTGAGGCTATCACACTGTCAAGAAGAGCAGTTTTAGCGAAATCCAATCAATCCCGAACACTTTCGAGTGAGGTCGCCGTCACACTTGCTGCTTCAACGTAGTACTGCGGCCATAAAGTAACGTAGTTGCTTTCTAGAGTGTTGATTATTTTTTAGTTCGCGTTAGATCAGAGGTTGAATGCCCACTCAACGCACCTATAGGGCTGGCAATAATATTTATTTATTTATTTCACAGAACCGAAGTTTCAAGGTACAAAATAATAAGAAACATACTATACATAAATACACCATACAAACAAAAGATAATAAAAAAATAAAATAACATAAAAGAAGAAGAAGATGACACGTGTCAAAGATCACATAGATCTAGGAGAACAATACCATCGACAAAAGAGGAAAAGGATGTAAGAAAAGGATCAAGGTGTGCTGGTAGGCCATTTAGGATCGCCATTGCCGCTGTACTAAATTGAGTGCTCGAAGCTCCACAAGTATCAACTAGGATCAAAAACAATGGATGGCTACGAGCATGGAACATAGAAGTTAAGACATTATATATTTCTTAACGTTTGGTTTTTTGTGTTGGCGATCCCTGGTGAATTATTATTACTCGACTCGTGAGTGAGAGTGACTCAATTTTTATAAATAGGTACGTAGGTATGCATATTGGAGCTAAACTAAAGCGCTGCTTCGGGCGATCACTGTACACGATGTAATCGCTTGCATTTATTTACATATAATGCGACCGATAGAGTTTCTAACATTCAATTATAAATAAGGTCTTTGCCCCTAGACGCAAAGAGTCCTAAGCCCAAAATGTAATCATATTCCCCATTCAAAGGTGTTCAAATTTTATTACCGTGATCAATCTCTACCTGCCGTAGAGAGACGAATTGGCATTTTTATCAAATATGTAATGCTTTAAAAATAAAAATCTGCTGTCTTTATAGTAGGATGTAATATTGATCATCGAGAATAGCACATTGATCGGTTTTCGTTCGATCACTTAAGTTATAAAACATTGCACATGGGACAAGACTTGGATGGTTCACTTCCAGTTAATAACGACGTGTTATTTGTTGGGATGGTCATCATTGTCAGTTTTGGCTCTGAGAAGAGCCGTTTTAGGTTCTTCTGCACTTTTGCGTGTGTATATTCCACCTTGGACATGACCAAGGGTGGAATATATGGAGGTCCCTTAACAGACTTCGGACCGGAGTATGCAAGACGAGCACACAAATGAGGGCCTGGCAGTTTTACAGCGGACCGACTGAATGTGACTGCGGCGTGGAGCAGACCCTGTCACACCTTCTGGAGTGTGCGCTGTGCCCGAGTGGCTGCACCCAGGAAGACCTGATGATGGCCAGAAGTAACGCCATCGACGTCGCCCACTTCTGGGCAGACAGGATCTGACCCTGTTGTTTCCGACACGATTATATATATATTTGTTGGGATGAGCGGGTTGAGCCAATCCTTGGCAAAGCGGTCCAGGGGCTAATCATCCGATCTGCTTAACCCGATGATTGCCGTAAGCGCACCCGCGGGGGCTTCACAATATTCTAAAGATGTATTTCAAAATTAATTCCGATTTTCTCAACATGAATATTTTAAAATATTAACAAACCAAAAAGGATCGATAATTTGGGAGATATTCATAAGATGGTGCCAAGGGATGGCACTGTTTTTTTTTTTTCCAAAAACAGTTATCAATTGTATAGTATATATATCTTAAATATTTACAACAAACGTGATGCATTGGAGGTACATACGATGTAGGGAGACAGTTTCGTATGTAGTTAAGGGCAGTCGAAGCAAGCGGTCGAGTATTTGATCTAATATTTATATTATCTATTTTGTAGCGACCCTAGTGAAAAAAAAGTGTTTTTTTTTTTCGTGAAAATTTTAGTTCAATTGATTGCAACTCACCAATAGTATGTATTAAAATATTAAAATAATTTAGTCATTAGTTGATTGTAGTGTTTTTATTTTTTTGAAAATACGTGGCGATGAAGTGCTTGAGATTGCTGATTAATAAATAAATACCCAAATACGCCTCAAATAGTTAAGCTAGTCCCCAGGCTCCTGCACTGAAGACCGTCGAGAACCGTATACGTTCCGAAGTGAATTTTCGGGTGCATAGATGTCTTAGTACAAGGAATGTGAAATGAAAATTAACAGAACTTTGTGAAGGAATTTGAAATGATAATTTGCTCTATATCTTCTTCGTAGTATCAATACGGTGGATTTGTTGCAGCACCAACTATTGCATCTCGATCTCCACTCCTCTCGATCAACTGCAGTTCTCTTCAGCTCAGCATAAGAGCTACAACTTATGTCCTCTGCGAATACTCCCGTCTAGGCCGCCCTATACAGTTTCTACCCTCAACCATCGCTTCCACAATGTCGTGAAGAAGGCCATCGTGGCGCATGATGTGACCGATTCATCGGGCTCGCCTCTCTGAGATGGTTCTTACTAGGTTCCTATCCTCCTTGATTATGCTGAGACCCTCATTGTTCGTGATGTGGTCTCTCCAGGAAATTCCAATAATTCTTCTGTATGACCACATCTCAAAGGAGATGTGGTCGTACAGAATTTATCATATGCTCTATATATTCGTTAAATATATAAAGAATATGATAAAAATATGATTTTTTTTTAAGTGTTTGCGATTATATAAATATTATTTTATGTATGCGGTAAATAATTGCTATAATAATGCTACCTAAATATTGTGCAATGGTCGTAAATATTGATATAATTTCTACACGATTACCGATAGTCCTCATTTCAATGCACAGTTTATAACTTGATAACGTTAATTAAATGAGTAATAAATAAATAGCAGTAAAATGGTGACAAATAACGAAGCAGTGAAGGCCTAATTAGATACTTATTAACATTATTTCCAATAAGAAATGAAGAGGTCAGTCTAAGTAGATATTTTTTAATATAATAATAATAAATTTACATCTAATCGAGGACGTGGCTAAACACGACACGATATTATAATACTAAGATCTCATAGAAAACATACTGAAGGTAGTTGAGAAGTTATAACATTAGATATCAGCTCGATATAGCCCTTGCAGGCTGGTGCCGAAAAGCCTCGATATAATAGTTTAATTCTAGATTTCAGGAGTAAAGTAAGAAATGGTGCTGTGCCGCCATTTTGATTTATTTGACAGGTATTGGCACTGTTGCGTCATAAGTAATGTATGCATAAATTTAAAAAATGGTCACTGCATCGCAGTCGCAGGTGCCGGAGTCGTCAGTTGAGCTCCGACCACGACCAGTAGCCAGTTGTGATCCGTCTAGGACCTGAAAGCATAAGTTCCACCTCAGACCGAAAGTTTATCAATCTTTATCTTACATATATCTCTATGTGCTTCTGAATAAAAACTTTATATTGCTCTTTTGCTCCTCATCCCTCCACTGTCCGTGCTGATAACTATCCCGGTGACATAAAGTCGCTTCTTCTCTTAATAACGGGGATGTTACATTCAACTACCATGCAAGAGTGCGTGGATTCAATAACTGAAAAATCTTTTTTTATATAAATCATCCTCTCTCCAGCTGGAGCATCCGGTCGTCAAAAAATGTCGCCATAAAGTTATGTAAGTAGCCATGGCCTCCACCTCATCCCATACCAGCTTTGCCTTTCAAGGCTCCACCGAGTGCATTATGTGTATAGTTCCCAATGTCTCCCAGGATGGGGAGATTCCTGGAGTATAAAAAAATGGCAGTTGTATTCTATGCTCACCTGGCAATAAGACTCAGCCACATTCTTCTCTTGACCGATTGTACAATGTAATGTCCACTCTTTCATATCACAAAATCAAGCATGTTACCACTTCTATACGAAACCATCTGTTTTCGAAACCCGTTATACGGCTGCATTGGATTTTGATGAGTTGCTAAGATTCGCAATCGATTAGATTTATGTAAATAATAAAATACTGTTTTTAATCAAACATCTGAGTTGATCGCAGACATGTTCAAAAATAAAAGTGTGAAAATGATTCCTGATCAGTCAAAACGACAGCCATAGCCTTTTTTTGAACTGCTGCTTAGTTCTGAAGGTCCCTTGCTGTTAAACTTCATCAAGGAAATCGTCAGGGCTACGCGCGCGGTTAACGAGGCTGACATGGAATAGGCTCCTGCGTTCTTCAACCGTTTATCAGACGCATAAACTAACCTTGTGTGTAACTTGCAGGGTACCACGCGCAACTATATATTTTTTTAAGAAAAAAATGAATCCAAAAAAAGGCCTGTAATCAATATTGTAAATAGACGAAAACTGTCTCGTGAACACCACTCATTTATGTCGTCTTACAAATGACGTTTCGTTAATGTGGAACTGTAATCCATTGACAACAAACCCAAATAAATTTAAGCATCCCTAAAAAGTCAAGCGTTATAAAATAGACGAATGAGATTTTTCCATCAACGCTTGACGGTATTCTCACGTATGTGTTTACACAAAAATGTAAATTGTTAAGAAAAGTTATCATAGAGACTCAAAACGTATGGTGTTGTATAATACATGCCAGTATATAAAGGTATGAGTTTGCGCATTTGTTTATAATTTTTATATATACATCATATTTTTAAGACCGATCTCATCACTAATATTTTGATAATCAATTGAAAGCTTTTTTAATTTAAATTTGATGTAAACACACGAGAGAAATGCCGACATACGAAAATAGCTTCATGTTGTATTCGTCTATCATTCAGGTCTATTTAGAATGCTTTTCAATAGATCAATATACATTTGCAATCTATACATACAGAAACATAATACATACTTTGCGCATTCATCGTCTACGCAATTTAATGTAATATAGAACAATTAATAAGTTATATAATATAGATCCTTTCGCCATGTCTCGCCAATTCATAATACTTAACCGGTGAGAAATCAGTTTTTGATTCATTTTTGAAAAATTCAAAGCTTAAATATTGATCTCAATAGAATATTATTTTATTGATAAGTTAGCTTCGTCGATGATTCATGACCGAATGACTCACAGCGAAAACTCTCGTTAACTACAGCTTTATCCTCTCCGAGCCCCCAGACTCTCGTCATGGAGGCCGGAGATCGGGTGCAGAGATAAAATAGAAGAATGTGGCATGTAAAAAAATACGTGGCGGCAATTTGGATTGACCATATTGCCTCTTTAACCAACAGTATTAGTATGTTTTGGCATCCCCCATCTAATAAAGCGACTCCATTTCGCCGGGATCGTCACATCGGAATACGTGGTGAATGGATGAGAAGCAGGTCACAAAGTAAAGAACTCGCCGAGAAGCAATTTGACGTTTATTTTAGGTTAAAAGACTGTCAAACTTCGGTATTCTATCCGGGCAACAAAAAATGGGGTGAATCGGACCGCGCAGTAATATAACGTCACAGCCGCCGAAGAAGACCACATATCGGCCAACTGGTGAACTATCCGCTCTCACATGACAATTAGCGTCTGTCAAAATCAAATAACAAAATGGCGCCTTTAAACGCCGCATTTTATAGTTACTTTAATCCACAAAATTAGACTAAGATTTTTATATATGCGTGTCAGACGAGCAAACAAAAATAACAGACAAAAGGTCGTCAATCGAGAATTTTCGGCACCAGCCTGCAAGGGCTATATCGAGTTGATATCAGTTTTAAGCGAAGTCCTCGTTTGATCATCGAATTGAAGCAACATTGGACGTAGACCAAAACTTAAAATGTATCACCCTTTTACCCGGTGTGTGTAGTTAGATGGATTTAGCAGCCACATAGTTACTTACATTCTCCTCTCTCTCAAGATAGGTGTTGATACGTCGCGTGAGGGCAGGATGAGGAGCAGATTGATAACACAGACTTTCTTTTCAAGCGCATTGATTATATTCATGATAAACTTTACAAGCTTCCGGCCAAGCGGGATGACATGCCGCTGGTCGTAATGCGACTTCTCGATCGTCAACACATAACTGACGCGCTCGTGATCGGGCTCTCGCCGGGGCTGCGGCTCTCGCCCAGCGCTCCAGTGGCCGTCTATAACTAACACACCCGTGAGCGGACCTGTCCAAAATGACAATATGGCGGACACATTAAATGTATGACAAGCGATCAGAAATACGTGACGAAAGATTGTGTATCGAGGTTTTCGGTACCATTCAGCACGGGCTACATCGTGCTGATGTCATTACATACTTTGATCCAGACCTTGGGGGCGTATAATCATGAAAATAACATTTACCAACATTCTGAAATGCATTGGTTACAACAGCTGTCGTATTTTCAAATCCTTAAGCTCTTACCCTGTGAGTGCACAATGACTGCGAAAACAACCGTGTGGTGACAATTTCTGGCGACCATATTTTTCAGCTGAGGAGCTGATGATTTAAATGTATAAAAAATGACGTTAAAGCTGAAAGAGGGGACAAGGCAACCTTCCATACTATAGACGGCCAAGATGCGAATTAGTAAAAATATGTAAACAATATAGAACTCACGACCTCTTTCATGATTATTGTTCGCTTTAACTCCTCAGCCATTCCCATTGGAAGCTAAAAAGCATAATAACAAACGAAAAGTAACGATTTTGTATTTCATCAATTTCCCAATAGGACTCGCCTTCCACCAGGTCATAAAACTCATTCGATTCATCCCATAATGTCTTGTCTATAATAAACTCGATACAAAAACAAATACGCTGGGAACTGAGTTGTGTAATCAAAAATCTACGTAAGAATAAATAATATTTTTGGCATCAAATGTAATGAAAGAAAACAAATGTTTTTTAATTACTCCTCCCCTTAAAAGATACTGTGTTGGTAGTATTCATTAAATACCTAATTTGAATACCTAACTTAAATACCTACCAGTGGCGAATACTTAATTACTTACTAATACTAAAAAACAATTTCAATTTAAAAAAAAAGAATCCGCTCTCAAGAGAGCACAGCGGTTCAAAACAATGGACTCTATAATGTTTGGAACTGTATTCGGAAGGATACGAGTTTATAATGTTTGATAAAGCGTTTTTCAGTGTATCTTAAGCTGTTTTCAATAAACCCAGGTTGTATGAAGGATGATATTGATGCTGTGAATTTAAGAAATTATTTGTTTAGATGACCTGTTCTTGATCGACATGCGTTAACCGTACATTTGTGATAAGCGTACAGTGTTGTGGTTTGGGGATGCGGTAAGAATTAATTCTAACCATCCCTGTACGGTTAACGTACTGTAGACATGTTTTTCATGCGTCTTCTTGAACAACATAATTATGTTCCCCCAGCATCTGTGTCCTTATACAATGAGTATCTCTCTGTTTCCTTCCTTATACAATACGTATCTCTACAAGAATTAAAATGCGGCCAAAGGGTACCGTTTTTCCTCTATGTGTTGATTTGTAAAGTTCTGCTTCTCTTTAAAGAATCTATTTCAAAAAAAAATATGACGAATCAACATGAAATCAAAATCACATATTTCATATTAATAGGAATGAATTTCATAGATTTTTTTATAACTCTAACTGACATTAAGAAATAATAAAAAGTACTACAAAAGTTAATTAAAAAATACAAAGAAAAAATAGGTACTAGCATCAAAATTGTTTAATTAGATTATTATCGATAGCACGGAGGGGTCATCGTCGAAACGATCGGCATATAAAATGAATAGAATATCAGACACCACACTATTTACGTTACCTTTATCAGCCGTCCTAGTTATGGAGTCTATGCCGTTTAACCATGACACTCTTGCGCGCCACCACACTAGCAAAACTCCATAAAAATGGTCTAGCTAGCACTGCGAAAATCACTGCAACCTTTAGCGTAATGCTTGCATAGATCACCGCACAATATAGATCCAAAAACAAACATTATCTAATCACTGTGCAATCCATATATGCAATACAGCCATTACATTTTTAATTATTTTCTTAAAAATGATGTAATTCTTATAAAGTACGTTATGCCGACTGCTGCACGTTGATCGCCTTCAATAACGCAATACGAAAATCATGCACAAAACGTAGTCGATCAACAGCACATGTTTACAGCAGCAAGAATCTTTGACATCCGTAGAAAGTTATTTAATTCACGTATTTCAATAATTTAAAACAATTACATTGAATCACTTGTGTCGTGTACGTTCAATCATCTAGAGAGAGCTCATTATTTCACGTTTGCGCTGATTTTTTTAATGATCGTTGTAAGTCAAACGTAGTCACTTTTCGGATAACGTTGAAAAAATGGCGCAATTTTTAACGAACTGGAATGCATAAATTTTACGCTGTCGCAACGTAACAAATCTTATTAGTTATTATATATTTTATAATTATTTTAATCTTTATTACACATATTATTTTAATTAATAATTTATCAATCACTTATTCAACTTTTTAAATAATTTATTAAATAATTGTCATTATATTTTAAAACGCGTTTTATTTCATTAAAATATTAATTAAACGAGTTAAGAATAACTGTTTTTAAAACTATATGTCTTATATATATATATAATTATTTAAAATTTATAGTATTTTTACTAAACTTTGTTTAAATTTTACAATACTTTTTAAATCACACACAAGTTTTGTCTCACCATGTAAAGTTAACACAACAAAACGGCAAAGTTCTCAATATAAACTTTATAAGACGAATTAAAGTAGTAATTCATCGATCGGTAAGTTTTTTTTAATCAAACTTGGTTTTGATTTAAATTTTTAAAACATTGGCGATGTCTATGGGAAGAGCGCGCGTCGCGAAAATCCCCACTGAGCAAATACGACTTCACTCCACGGAGGACGGGAGGCAACTAATATGTATTTCTCTGCCGGTTCCAATGGAGACTGAAACGAGTTTAGCGCGATCTCTGCTGCGGCATTCAAAATTCTGACATGACCGCCCTTACAGATTAAAAAAATATAGTTATATAATAAAATAAATAATATTATGTTTTGTTGATAAGTACATACTATATTACAATAAGAAATAAAATCGTATTATAATCGTATGCAGTATTTGATTGGGTTAGTATTGTACCGAGCGACAACAATACTGGTGTAAAATTGTAAGCGTGATTCTTGTTAGATCATCGAAGTCAAGCTTGGAAAAGGTTACCGCCTGATGTTTATCGCATGTCATTGGTTGGAATGAGCCGTTCTTTATAACCAAATGGTCCATGTCGCAGGTGCATCGAGGCAATAATACGATTTCTTTAAAATCATACGATTAACAAAACACTCATAATATGCCACGGATACTACGACGGCCGACTTTTTCAAGTTCCCGAGCTTCTGACCTGGACGAACTTAGTGCCGATTTGTGGTGGCCATATGTTCAAAATATGGAACGTACAATAATATTAGATAAATAATTCACTTTTGATTTTTAACTTCTTTTCTGTGACCGTTTCATCACGTGTACGGATTTTGAACCAGTGATTTTCAGGACTGAAGCGCCATGGGAACCTCATTTTACAGATAATCCATGTACATTTGAACATTATCTCCCCACTAGTTCACATTTGTTTGTGAATATCCATACACTAATGTCGCTATGTTTACCTTTAAACGATTTACACTAATCGAACATTTTTCTCGTGTTCTAGAAACTAGCTATGTAGTCTTTATTTATGTAAACACATACAGGAGAACACCGACAGATGGTGATAGTAATTTTGAAGTTTCATCTGTGGAATTATATGACGCTTACAATATTGCATATAACTAAGTGCTGCATGTGGAGTATTGATCCGCCAACGTCATAGACTACTGTCCGAGATTCACGCGTCATCCTTATTATTACAGGAAATGACTATGAATGGGTGATCTTCACGGGATGACTTTCGTCTACCACCAATTTTAATTAATAGGCTATGACTGGCATTTAACGGTGAGGGATCAAATTCAGACCAACCGGGGTTGCAGCATTTTACAGGTCAGAAATAGATAAAAAATCTATTTTTTTTTAATACTCCGTGGGGGATCGAACCCACGATCTTTGGCTTGCAAAGCAAACGCTTTGACGATTGAGCTATAGCCGCCGGCAAGCCTAAATGCTTACAGCCTTACAAATTAACTTTTTATTATTCATTTTTCATCAGTTTTCATCAGCACGTATGCCGTCCACTGTTAAACGTAGTGATTTAAAGACGAGGCTCCATTCCTCCTGGTCCTCTTTTTATTATCTTTAATAATAAGATGTTAACTTAGGTGTTCATATTTTATACATTGTTCATCGTCCGTCGTTCGTCAAGAGATGGAAATAAATAGTGAATGCTTCGAAAAAAGAATGTTGAAATGAAATAGTTAAGGTATCTTAATAATAAAGTCCCTTAATAATAAAGTGCCTCCGCAATGCCTTAAAACTAAGGCGCTTAACCAATGCATCCTCCCTGTATTAACTTATGGCGCAGAGACGTGGAATCTGACAGCAAGTCTTACCCATAAAATAAAAGTCACCCAGCGTGCTATGGAGAGATCCATGCTCGGAGTGTCGCTAAAAGATAGAATCCGAAACGAGGAAATACGCAGAAGAACTCAAGTAGTGGATGCTACCCAACGAATAGGCACACTCAAGTGGCAATGGACAGGACATATCTGTCGAAGAGACGACGGTCGATGGGAAAGAAAAGTACTGGAATGGCGCCCAAGAACTGGCAAACGAAGCAATGGCCGACCCCCTACAAGATGGACTGACGATATAAGAAGAATAGCGGGAGTGACCTGGATGCGGAAGGCGGAGGATCGAAGAGGACGGAGACTCATGCGGGAGGCCTACGCTCAACAGTGGACGGACACAGGCTGATGATGATGAATAATAAAGTATCTTCATGTTGCATCTTGGCCAATATTGGTACTGAGCACCAACTCTATCATATGATAGAGTTGGAATATCATCGAATGTAACCTAGCGAGTGTTTTAGTAATGCTCATTTAGTTTTGGCACGTGCGATTGATGTGGCAATTTCTCAAGAAGTAGATTATATGGCCTGTCGTAACGCTTTTAGGTTAATCGTGCGTATTTTGCTAATTAATACCTACAACATTTAAAACTCAAGAAATGATTGTGACTCATAGAAAATATTTTTGATTATAGCACATAACCTCAAATATGAATCGCACGCACAAATGTTTAAAAATTAAAATTTTAAATTTTTAATAGAATATTTTTCAATACTCTTATCTTATTTTATAGATCGTTGACAATATTTTAATATTATTAGTAATTAAATATACACATACAATTATAAATCAAATTTTATACGCATCAATTCATTCAGAAAAATATCGGCAGACGCGTGATTCGAACCACGAGCCTAATAATTAAACTAATAATGTAAAAAGCTTGTGAATAAATGTTGACTGATTGAATCATAAAAATAATAATATACATACTCTGAATATATACTACAGAGACATCTTTCGTTATATGATGTTAACAATGGTATATATACATCAGATTTACGTATATAACGGAGCGAAGGTGCAAGGCTCGTGGTTTGAATCCCGCGTCTGCCAATATTTTTTCTGAATGAATTGACGCGTACAAAATTTGATGTATAATTGTATGTGTGTATTTAATTACTACACCAAAGTTTAGTTTGAATTTTCTTTTATTTTCCAATTACCAAACAATATTTTATATTCAATGAATTTCATAAAATTCTTACAATATGTTTTTTACACGAGTAACGTAACTAGGATGTTTTTCATCATGTGTATGTGACTTTTTTGTCCCCAGAAATTTTAACAAAAAAAAATTCACTGACTATATTTCGAAAAACAAAAAAACGTTCATCGTCAAACTTTTTCATCTAAAAGTTCGAAATTTTCTCCAAGATATGTGCACAACTAATAAAATGCTGTTCCCAGAGCATTAAAAGTATATCTATTGTGAAAAATTGACGTAACCGACTAAATCTCACCCCATACAGCCTGCCGCCCTGAGCGTTCCTCCACGATAGTTACGCCTCTGCTGGGTACAAAACTGTTTATTTAAATTTTTATGTAAACACATGCAAGAGAGTACCGATAGATGGTGATAGTAATTCTAATGTCTCATCTGTGGCATTCTATGACATTTACCATGGTGCATATGGCTAAGCGCTGCATGTGGAATGTTGATCCGTCAACGTCATAAACTACATCCCGAGATTCACGCATCATCCTTATTATTACAGGAATTTACCATGAATGGGTGGTCTTCACGGGACGACTTTCGTCTACCACCAATTTTGAATTAACTGGCATTTTACGGCTTAGGGATCAAATTCACACCAACCGGGGGTATTTTAGAGCTCGGAAATAGTTTTTTTTTTTTAATCTCCGTTGGGTATCGAACCCACGACCTTTGGCTTGCAAAGCAAACGCTTTGACCACTGAGGTATACTTGCCGGCTAATTCTATCATCATACAATATCCGCTCCCTTGCTAGAGAATACGGTCGTCACAAACTATGCCACTAAATTCCGTCTACCGCCATGGTCTTCGCCTTATAACATATCAGCTTTGCCTCCCGGAGCTCCGCCGAGTACACTACATATATGTATGAATCCCGACAACATTCCAAGAAGACGCAAGACCGGAAGCTAAAAGAAAAGGTAGCCATAATATATTTTAGTATATTTACTATTATTTTATCACCCTAATTTCCAGGCGGACCTGGAACAGATTAAGAACCGGAGTTGATAGAACAAAGGACAGCCTTGAGCGGTGGGGAATGCTCCGGCAGGGAGATTCACTATTGTGCTACTGTGGAGACCTGCAGACCGCCTCACACCTAAGATCCTGCTCCATGTGCCCAACAAGCTGCACATCCCAGGATCTAATGCTGGGCAACACACGGGCTATCGACGTTGCCAGATACTGGGCAAAAATAATTTGATTTCTCCACTGAAATCAAGTTTTATTTTTTACATTCTTCGCAAGAACTGGCAGTTTCCAAAGCTTCTTCCTTAAAGCCACCGGTAAGCTATGGAATGCTCTTCCAGCGTCTGTGTTTCCTCCTTCCTACAATCTGGATCCCTTGAAGAATTAGATAAATATACACATGCAATCTCCTCAACCCACACACAAAACACGAACACAACACACGTTTTCCGCATGCAGCGTCCAGCTTCCCTGGTTGAGCGTCATAGAGAGCACAGGTCTTGACCGGCTGCGCTCTCCTACATGCGATAATATAAAAAAAAACAATCTTAATGAGAAAGGTTACAATTATTTCACTTATACGAACCGTAAATTTAATCGATCATAATGTTCCATTTACTGACACCTTAAAATAAATAATTACATAACACGTGGTTGATTTATGAAGTGATAATAACCAAATAAAGAGCAATAAACTCACAATAATTAATGTTAATATTTGACTCATCTCCTTTCATTTAGTAACAATTTACGATACAAAGCGAAGACAGCAAAAATGGCAATACTTTCTGTATCGAAACGAGTACACATAAGAGCAGCGCGGCAACACTTATTTCGTACCGAGAAAGTGAAACGGGGCGATAAACGTGAGTTTTTTTTATTTTAAATTAAACAAGTACAGTTTCTGAATGCTCACATGCATAAAGGCGTATCTCTTTTTTAGTTTGGAACACGATGCGCCTTTGTGTTCTTGTGCAAGCGAAACGTAGGTCAGTGTATAAAAAATGAATGGAGAACTCTCAATTTTCTTTCGAGGGGTTTTGTAACTGGATGTGTAAAATAAATAAAAATAATGTATTATGAATATTTATTTATTAACCTTGTTCTTACATGGATCATTTAAGAGAAGTTCTCTATTAGGAGACTGCAGTTTCGACTAACTCTAAGCCTTTCTCAATCCTTCGCTTGAAAAGAGATAACTGAGCTATAGTACTTTGCAAGCGGTCTAACCCATTTTATGTAGGAGAGCGGGTAGGGGTGTGTCTTTCAGGAAATGATAAGAGAGGGAGACAGATTGGGTTGCAAGGATAAAGAAAAAAAAATAAGAATAATTATTATCAAATAATAAAAATAATAAAATAAATTTAAAATATATAAATATATACTTATATCTTTTACATGTTTAGGATGTTTTACATCATGTGTAAAATGATAAAAGAATTATATATATTTTTTTTAAATATTGAAATAGATATAAAAACATACATATGTACTTACACTTTTTAAATGTGTAATGAAATCGAAAAAAAAAAATCCACATTATATATAATCGTGTCGGAAACAACAGGGTCAGATCCTGTCTGCCCAGAAGTGGGCGACGTCGATAACGTTACTTCTGGCCATCATCAGGTCTTCCTGGGTGCAGCTATTCGGGCACAGCGCACACTCCAGAAGGTGTGACATGGTCTGCTCCACGCCGCAGTCACATTCAGTCGGTCCGCTGTAAAACTGCCAGGCCCTCATTTGTGTCCTCGTCTTGCATACTCCGGTCCGAAGTCTGTTAAGGGACCTCCATATATTCCACCCTTGGTCATGTCCAGGGGCTAGGTCCTCTTTCGGGGCAATCCAAGTATTCCCCTCAGATGCGCTTCTTCTCCACATGTTCAGCCGCAGGGTGGCCTCAGGTATCACCAGTTCCGTTGTCGACAATCCACATTGATGATACTAGAATATTTGTAGTACATTTTATTGTATAGTATAAAAAACAGTATCCAATAAGTAACTATATTCGCATACTTACTATACAATGTGTATTGCCATGAAGCCAGAAGAGCGTGGGTTGAAAATTTATTACGAATTAATTACATTTGATTAGTCTGCCAAATATTTTAATGGTCTGCTTGACGATTTATTTTGGTGCAATATTATGTATCATTAAATAAAACAATAGAAATAAAACATTTAGAAAAAAAAACAAAAAATTACATCTTTGGTAGATTTCTTTCACATTTACTTATTTATCATTCAATACCATCAGTATCATCGATGTTAAGCAACATTGGACGTGAATCAAAAAACGTAGATACGTTTATCGTCTGTTGTTTACTGCGTGTCATTGCCAGGTATCAGCTATCTTTTTGATAATTCTGATTCACGAATTACATAAAATATGTCTCTAATACTACAACTCCGTCTCTTCGTGTACCTGGGTTCCTGCCCTAGAGGTGTCGGGAATGGTATGTAGTATGTACACAAGTGGACTTTTGAAAGCTGAGATGTTTTCGGACAAGACATGAACAGAGATAACCATATGTTCCATGGAGAAAATGGGAAAAGAAAATATCTAAATAAAATAATATATAAAAAACAATGGTAAAATAAAAATATTGATTTTAGTATTAATAATAAAAAACTGATACAGGAGACTCTACTGTATCACTACTCTACTGAGTAAAGCACAGACTCTACTGAGTAGAATACGGGTCGTCAACCTGGGGTCCGTACCGCCCACTAGTGGGCGATACGGGCTTCCGTGGTGGGCGGTGGGCGTTTTCAAATCTCCTACATTTCTTCTAGAATTTTTTCCACCCATATACTGAATTGAAATATAGCGAGGTTGGTGGGCGGTAGGGAAATTTTACCATGGAAAATAGGCAAAAGTGGGTGCTAGGTATAAAAGTTTGACGACTCCCTGCAGTTCAGTAACATCCTCTTCTCTCTCAAAAAAGAGTGTTCTTCCGTCGCGTGAGGCAGGATGAGGAGCAGGTCAGCAGAAAAGACTTTTTCAGAAGCACATTGACATATATTTACATTGAAACTTTACAAGCTTCCGGCCAGGTGGAATGATATGCCGCCGGCCGTAATGCGATCTTCTCGTTCGTCAATACATAACTGACCCTTGCGGCCCGTAGTCGGTCATCAACGCCCTAAGCAGTGGTCTATATAACTAGTCCCAATATGGCTGACACATAAATGTATGGCAAGCGACATAAATAAGAGACGAAAGATTGTTTATCGGGGCTTTCGGTATAAGTCAGCAATGGCTACATCATGCTGATGTCAAGAGATATAAGAAACAATTACAAACTTCAACGAAGAGAAATATTAAATTTATCTGACAGAAAAGCGTAGTTGTTTCCAAAAATACGTACATATATTGTATCTATGTGAATATTGAATAAAACTCACGTTTGTAACTAAAATATCAAACAAGCTAGCTTCACATGTATATAAATTTACTATTTTTACTCGGAAGTCAATCAATATGTTCATGAAAAAGCACAAAAAAGCACCAAAAAGATTGTGTTCAATATTGCCGATGTAAAGTAGAAAATGGCGTAGATAAAATAGGTCCATACACAAGCATCAGCCTCCAGTTGTTTTCGTATCTAGTAGCTGTATGATTAAATGCCTTGTAACATTGTCCAATTCTATTTCGCAAATAGACCCGCGATAAGGGGTCCTTCGCGCAACGATCCGCCATACGAAGAGCTCTGCTTGATTAATGCAAAAAGTTATGCGGGAGACTCTTGCCGTGCATTTGTTTTATCTCTTATTATGCACATAACTGTTAACCCTCATATCAATTCTGCGGATAGGGGTGAGACAAGATCATTCAAGTGTTATAATCAAACATTTAATAATAATTATATAATGTATCAGCGCATCAGCTTAAAAAAAATTGATTTCTTTTATGTAAGCACATACAGGAGAATACCGACAGATGGTGATAGTAATTCTGAAGTCTCATCTGTGGAATTCTATGACGCTTACCCACGGTGCACATGGTTAAGCGCTGCATATGGAGTGTTGATCCGCCACAAAGTCATAGACTACAGCCCGAGATTCACGCATCATCCTTATTATTACAGGAATTTACTATGAATGGGTGGTTCTTCACGGGACGACTTTCGTCTACCACCAATTTTAATTAATAGACTATGACTGTCATTTTACGGGTGAGGGATCAAATTCACACCAACCGGGGGTATTTTACAGCTCAGAAATTGATTAAATATTTTTTTTTTAATCTCCGTTGAGGATCGAACCCACGACCTTTGGCTTGCAAAGTAAACGTTTTAACCATTGAGCTATATCCGTCGGCGAATATTGCAGCAGGAATACATTCAAAATAAGAGTATCATCTTTTAATTATTCAAAATGCCATAAACTTAGATGACATGATATATGGTTTTAAATATGTGATGGACTTCTGTTTTATCAATTGTACCAATCGGTATCTATATCTTGTATATTAATGTTTGCCTTGTGTGTCCTATAGA
Source organism: Glossosoma conforme (assembly GCA_022606575.1). Classification (NCBI taxonomy): domain Eukaryota; kingdom Metazoa; phylum Arthropoda; class Insecta; order Trichoptera; family Glossosomatidae; genus Glossosoma; species Glossosoma conforme. The sequence goes on along the minus strand of JAGTXR010000021.1, from coordinate 1,463,006 downwards.
TGTCGTTAGAATCGCCATCACTAGAAATCGCTTCAAAAACTATTGTATATATCAAGGAGGGAGTTAAGCAGGCTCTATATAAGGAGATGAAAATACGGGCCACATCTCTTCTCTATTCTCTCTCGACCGCCTCCGTAATCTGATCAATCATCAGCCGCCCGCCGGAGACGCCACTGTGCTATGTGCCCGCTCTATGATCGACCAAGGTACAACTACCTACTATATAGTAACCTTTCATCATTCTAAAAATCAATTCTAGAAACTTACTAGTAAATATAATCTCGTAATCAATTCAACTCAAATCTAATGTAAATATAATGTCGGCACACAACTGACCGGGCACCGGGCGCCGTGGTCGGTGACACCCAGCGCTGCAAGTGGCGATATACGAGTATATAACCAGCTAACGGCAAAACAATACATGCGTGTCCGATAAGCGAACGAAAATAAGAGACGAAGGATCGCATATCGAAGTTTTCGCCAACAGTCTGCAAGGGCTATATCATGCTGATATTAAGAGATTCAGATCAATATATTCCAATAGTTTTTTGCGATCGAAATTAATCATTCCACGTCATAACCCTACTTTTCTAGACATGGCGAACAGCCTTACGCGGAATATCCGGGTCAAAATATGCATATCTGGGGCAATGCTGGGGGTTAGGAAGACCGCTATAGAAATATTTCCGCAAATACGTGTTTAGGATCGCGAAATAAAATTAATGAACGCACGTCTTCTTCGATGTGAATGCGCCCCACAAAGATCATACAATCTGACATTCAATTCAGCTCCATTCAATCAACATGAATAATCTATAAACTATTTTCACCATAATACAAAGATAATCAGGTAACCTGAAAGATTGAAAATCAATCAGAATGTATATCATATAGTAACATTATAAAAAATACTTATTTTTCACTATTACACGAAATCATAATGCTTCTTTGCCGATTTTTTGCAAATAAACTGATATCAGCTTGATATAGCTCTATTAGGCTGATGCCGTAAAGCCTCAAAAAACGATCTTTTGTATCTTATTTTTGTTCGCTCGTCTGACATCCACACCAATAATGTTACTTTTAATTATATGGCATTACATGGCGCTTGCATACGCAATTTTATTTGTTATGACAGTTGCTCCATTTCGTGTTGGTGCAACTATTATCTTTAATTTGCTTTTTCGCCGTAATTGTCTTGGCGGCGCTGGATGTCACAGTGTTCCGGCAGTTGTCAGTTAACTTTTCTTCCGGCCGGAGAACGCCATACCGGTCGGACGAAAAATCAAGTCTTTAATAAAAATAAATGCGAATTGTGCTTCAAAAACACGTTCTTTGTGTTGTTAATCTTCTCCTGCATCCTTTCTCCACGCGGCCACGCGACGAACCCGCAACTTGTCGTCCTTTTTAAAGACGGGGATGTCAAAACATTTTCTTTCTTCTAATCTTCACGATATGACGAGGATCGAAATATATCATTTTGCTGAGTAGAAATTCTACTGACTGCACTTCTTTAGTCATAAACAGTTTTTTACGACTTGTCTTCGCTATCAATCAAATCGATTTTGATGGATACGTCTATCCAAAACGTATTTATATCGAATCGATCTACTCCCATAATTTTAGGGAAATAATTTTTCCACGAATCTACAAATTTGAAATATTTACACTAGAGGGTGTTTTTAAGTTGTTACTTTTTAAGAATCCTGTATCTTTCAACGGTTGTTCTCTTCCGAAAGCAAGCTGCATCCACATGCTTGGGTTATCAATATCGAATAACGTCAAATATTATGAGTCAATTCAGTGTAAAGCCGGTCTCGCTTCCAAAAAACTAGGTGTATTATATAGATCACGTCGGTATTTCAACGATAAACAACTTCTTCTTCTATATAAAGGACAAATCCGACCTATCCTTGAATACGGCAGTCCCCTTTGGATTGGAGCCCCAAAATACCTTCTAAACTTAATTGACTCCAGTTCAAAAACAGCAATTCGTTTGATAAACAATGACACCATTTTCTTTCTTCTAACCTACAATCAATGGAACACAGACGTAAGATTGGTTCTCTTAGTCTTTTCTACCGATATTACCACGGTCGCTGCTCTTCGGAACTTAAAGAACTAATTCCTCTGCACCCACTTGTCTTCGTCTTACACAACATCCAAACACGGTTGTATATGTCGACCAAGAACTGGCAGTTTCAAAGTTCTTCCTTAATGCCACCGATAAGCTATGGAATGCTCTTCCAGCGTCTGTGTTTCCTCCTTCCTACAATCTGGATCTCTTCAAGAAACAGATCAATATACACTTGCAATCTCCCCAACCCACACAAATACGAACACAACACACGCACCATGCAGCGTCCAGCCTCCCTGGCTGAGCGTCATAGAGTGCACTGGTCTTGACCGGATGTGCTCTCCTGCATGCGTTTACATAAAAAAAAAATACTGGTTTATAATTTTTTTAAATTTCCAAAATCTATTTTTCTAACCTTAATTTAAATACCTATTTATACCATAAAAAAATACTGTTTATTTCTCTGACTAGATAGACTCTTAGAATTACGAATGCACTTGCCAGAGAAAGCAGCTCTTACTCAAGTTGCATAAATGGAACCATCCAGAACAATATCTCCTATCTACTACTTAGAATTATGTGCAACAACTTCTTGTACAAGGGAAAGTTCTTGTGAGATAAGGGAAAACCGCCTAAGATGGTATGAGCATGTCACACGGAGAGATGAGGACCATATGGTGAAGAAAGTCCTCAACATACGCTGAGAAGGAGACCTGGAAGACCACAGGCAACCTGGACTGCAACTGTAGACAAGGATCTGAAAATTTTGGGCTTCACGGAAATGCAGCGCAGGACAGGCAGACATGGTGAATGTGCACAAGAAGAGCCGATCCCACCATTTCCCATCATCACGGGAAGTGGTGAGGCTAAAGAAGAGAAGAACTTCTTGTAAAAGATTATTAGAATTTTCCCCATTTTGAAATTTATATTTACCTACTTTGAGCACACGTAACACCTGGTTAATATATATATATATACGTTTTACTATCATAAGTAAATAAAATTTGGCAATGACAACACCTAGCTCCAAAGCCTAGGTGTTGTCATTGCCAAAACTCACATAATAAACGGGAATTATAATAACCTGACAATATTATAAAATTATAATATACTTTAGTTTTCCAAATGCTGAGCGAAAATTGCGAAAATTCCGCAATGTCTTCAAACTAAGGCGTTTTTTTTTTTTATGTAAACGCATGCAGGAGAGCACAACCGGTCAAGACCAGTGAAATTTAAAAAAATTAACTAATGCATCCTCCCAGTATCAACTTACGGCGCAGAGACGTGGAATCTGACAGCAAATCTTACCCATAAAATAAATGTCACCCATCGTGCTATGGAGAGATCCATGCTCGGAGTGTCGCTAAAAGATATAATCCATAACGAGGAAATACGCAGAAGAACTCAAGTAGTGGATGCTACACAACGAATAAGCACACTTAAGTGGAAATGGGCAGGACATATCTAGACGACGGTTGATGGGGAAGAAAAGTATTGGAATGGCGCCCAAGAACTAGCAAACGAAGCATTGGCCGACCCCCTGCAAGATGGACTGACGGCATAAGAAGAATAGCGGTAGTGACCTGGATGCGGAAGGCGGAGGATCGGAGAGGATGGAGACCCATGCGGGAGGCTTACGTTCAGCAGTGGACGAATACAGGCTGATGATGATTATAAAATAATTAATTAAACAACCTATTTACTAAACCTTCTTGAGATTTTTTGATAATTAATTTTATTAATCGTCATAGTTTTTCATTAGAGAAATTTATTAGTTTGCATCCTTGACCGTCTTTAACTCAACAATGAGACGATCTACTGAGCGGAAAGTTATAAGTTTTGTGTTAACTTGTAGAACAAACAGTGTTTGATTTTAATTGACATCATGACATTAATTACAGCATAAACGGGACAATATATAAAAATATCTGACGCTTTGCTTCTAGAAGACGCAGTAGTTTTATTCAGTTGTTACCAAACATTTAAATACGAATCTAATGATCGAGACATTATGCTTTACGTGATAATTATTTCCAGTCAATGTTTACAAAAATATATAGACATATAGACATCATTAACTGTCATACACTCCTTTCGTTCTTTAGATTCACTTGTTTTCCACTTGGGTGAACACCACTAACTTTTATATCTTAATCATTCATTAATTTCTTCATTGAGTCATCTCGCTTATGATCAAGCACTTCTTCTTCGTAGTAACAATCCGGTGGATTGGTTCGCAGCAACGAAATCTTGCATCTCGATCTCCACTCCTCTCGATTCTCTGCGGTCGTCTTCAGCTCAGCATAAGAGCTACAACTCATATCCTCGAACACTTGCTGCAAATACTCCCGTCTAGGGCACCCTCTACAGTTTCTTCCCTCAACCATCCCTTCCACAATGTCGTGAAGAAGACCATCGTGGCGCATGATGTGACCGATAGCCTCTCTGAGATGGTTCTTACTAGGTGCCTATCCTCCTTGATTATGCTGAGAGCCTCATTGTTCGTGACGTGGTCTCTCCAGGAAATTCCGAGAATTCTTATAAATGACCACGTCTCAAAGGCCGCTAGTCTTTTTCCATGCATAATATTTATTTTTCAAAAATAGTGCGCTTCTAGCAGTAAAAAGGTTGTTGACTGCTTTAGAATCAAGATACGTTTCACTGAATTGAACAAATTCCTAGTTAATTACTGCAACATTGAGAAAATTGAAGCAACTTCGCAATATCCAAGTCAAGGTTTCATTTTATATGAATAATAATTGCTATGCATTAAATCAATAAAACTCTTTCTCGAGAATCGCAAAGCAATCAAATTATTTATTGTATATCTTCCAAGGAAGAAAGCGTAAGATTTGATAAAAATACTTCAAAATTAATTCATTGATAAATGTCTTACTTTGTACAGTTAATTTTTGCGACCTTTCGTTGAATTATTGTCTTTAATCCATAAAAACCATTCGCCGGCGGGTACGGCTCAATGGTCAAGGCGTTTGCTTGGCAAGTCTAAGATCGTAGATTCGATACCCGACGGAGATTAAAAAAAACAATTCTGAGCTTTATAAATACCACCGGTTGGTGTGAGTTTGATCCTTCGCCCGTAAAATACTAGTCATAGCCTATTAATCAAAATTGGTAGTAGGCGAAAGTCGTCTCCTAAAGACCACCCATTCATAGTAAATTCCTGTAATAATAAGAATGATGCGTGAATCTCGGGCTGCAGTCTATGACGCCGGCTGATCAACACTCCGCATGCAGCACTTAGTCATTTGCAGCATGGTAATCGACATAGAATTCCACAGATGAGACTTCAGAATCACTATCACCATCTGTCAGAATTCTACTTTATGTGGTTACATAAAAAAACATTTGTTTTGAATTTTAAAAATCTTTCTTAATGTAAAATAAGTAATTAAATCAATTAAAATTTTCTTTTTTATGTAAGATGATTGTCTGAATACGTTTAAAATTTAAGTGAATTGTCATTATAATATCCTTGATTTAACATAATACGATTAAATAAGTTTTTTTAAATAATTTAATTTTATTATTCACTATATACTAATGTTATACTTACGAGTATTAAAGTTTCACTAACTAATTGTCAGTCATCAATACTCGTATTATTTTATGTTAAAACATAATTGCAAAATATCGATATCCGAAAAACGGTTAAATTAAAAAAAAATACAGCTTATAAGAAACGAGATATTTCAAATACATGACAGTAATATTTAAATTAAAACTCCGCAAGCAATTTGTCAAAACATTTCTTTGGGGCATCTTGATGTACGGCTGTGGGACATGGTGCTTATCTGAAAGTGATAAATAAAAAATCTAGAGGCCAAGAGATGTGGTCACACAGAAGAATTCTCTGAATTTCCTGTAGAGATCACGTCACGAACAATGAGGTTCTCAGCATAATCAAGGAGGATAGGCACCTAGTAAGAACCATCTCAGAGAAGCGAATTCGATGGATCGGTCACATCATGCCGCCACGATGGTCTTCTTCACGACATTGTGGAAGGGATGATTGAGGGAATAAACTGTAGAGGGAGCCCTAGACGGGAATATTTGAAGCAATTGTTCGAGGACATGAATTGTAGCTCTTATGCTGAGCTGAAGAGGACTGCAGAGGATCGAGAGGAGTGGAGATCGAGATGCAAGATTTTGTTGCTGCAAACCAATCCACCGAATTGATACTACGAAGAAAGAAGACAGTACTCTTATCAACTTTACAATACATGTGAACTACATATATTAGGTGTTTGATCAAATACCTTACTCTCAGTGGCGGATTACCTCATAAACCCAAGAGGAGGGGATGCGAAATCATGGGGGGCTTCAAAAATCAAAAAGTAATCATAGGTATCAAACCAATTATTATGTTGAGAATAACAAAAATATATAACATCAGCAACATTTATGACATATCCGCTCCCAATTCGGAGCACTTACTCTAGTAGCTCTTCGTACAACGTTAAATCAAAAATGTTTCTTTTAACACAACATAGTGTAGTCGTAAATCTCATTTATCTTTAAATTTATTTACAAAAATAGAAAAGCAATAGTGCTTTGGAAATGTGGATTTTGGGTTGAGTCGTGTGGCGAATTTTCTCCTTCTCTCCGATATTTCAACCGCCGATGCAGGGTTCAACTTCACGGTTGACGAATCAACATTCATTTGAAATTACAATGATGTTTTTTTGACGCATTTTATCAATCGAAATATAATCCCTCCAAAATGCATCCAGGGCCTCCAAATTGCATAATCCGCCCCTGCTCACTCTTTATCTCTATACAACCTCTCTATATGCAAAATAATACCATTAGACATCGAAATAAGTGGCGTCAATGCAATAAACACGACACAAAAAAGAATATTTTTTATCGCTTTTATTACGCACGTTTTTTATTAGAGGCTCCTCCTTCCGCTCAGGGGAGTGGGCGGGAATAGTTCCCCGCCCTTCCCGGCGTCTACCAGACGCTGCAGTTGCATGCCACAACCGACTACTCTCACTTCTTTACGCCCGTATCTGGGTTATCAAATCAATTCACTTAAGGCGGGTCAACAGTCATTCGCAACTATGCCTAAAAATTAATAATCATTCTTCACGAGAATGTTTACATCAAAAGAAAATAATAAACAAACGCCACTGGTGAAAAAGAACGTACATAGAAAAATAGTATATAGAGCTGCCAAAAACTCATAAATGCTCCATATTAAGATCAAGAGTGAGTTACGCAGTATATTCTAGTTTGTATTATAAAATTAAAAATATATTTCTTATTTATTTTTAATATACCTTAGGGGCCTCAAAAATCACAATGGATATTGTGATCTTTGTGTCTATTTGTGGGATATTGTGATCTACAGGTAATCCATTGTGATTTTTGAGGCCTCTGAAGATACCGAAGCTCTTGCGCTTGTCGGTAATTCGGTTAATTCTAAAGCATTCCCATCAAATGCTAATAGTACTATAAAGTAGTTCCATTTTTTTCCGTTATGATAGAAAACATAGAAAACAATTTTCATTTATATTCCCTTAATATATATAATAAGCCAATAAAAAGATTATATTCCGAATCGACATTATTCAATTTTTTATTTATTTTCCTTCGATGACATTTTAAAATATACAATTTTATTTCGTTACTAAAGAACAAACGTAAAAAGTATTGACATATTTATTGTCAATGACCTCACACTCAGAACAAGTGTCGGAATACAAAAACCATGTCATAAGTGTATCATGATTGACACACGGCATTATTGTCACAAAATCAAACGTCCAACATTTCGTATCCGTCCACACCAGCACTGAATCTGAAGCAATATTACACTAAATATGTCAATATCAAGTTGGTTTCAACCACTGTCCACTGCGACTCTTTCGTCTTACACGTGTATCCATCATGCATTTATATACTCCAGGCATGTAAGATATCTAATCAATTTCTATTCTACATCAACGGTAGTAAAGAAACAAATACGAAAGTAATAAAAAGATATGTAAGTATGTGACATTTTTTTTTGTGTTATTTCAAACATGAGACAGTGTAAAATTGACATAGAATATATCGGAAATACACGATGTCGATTGAAATGTTCTCAACGCCTGTCAGTCTTACATGGCAGAGAATTGCCTTGTTTGTCATTCGGAATAAAACGATTTGCTAAGAGGCGCAAAGAAAGAAAAGTTACTATTTCTATATGAAGCTCCGCTAGGTGATAAATAAGCGAGGGAATAAACTGACTTTATATTTATTGTTATATCACCATTAAACGAATAAATATATTAAACATTTTTTTATTTAAGCCTATTTTGATTTTCGTATTTTTGTACAATGCAACTTAAATGCTTCTGGTAACATACGTGGAGTAAAATGGGTCAAATATCAAAAATATGTTCTTTTGTGTTGTTTTACGAGTATTTTTAAAGCATATTTATGTTGACATCAGCACGATCTAGCGTTCTAGCCCTTGCCGACTGGTACCGAAAATCTCGATATACAATCTTTCGTCTCTTGTTTTCTGTTCGCTTGTCCACATAAACATCATAGATGCGAAACGACCGATGCTTAAAATGTCATCCCGCATGGCCGGAAGCTTGTAAAGTTTAAGTAAATATAATCAATGTGCTACTAAAGAAAGTCTTTGTTTGCTGACTCATCCTGCCCTCAAAATATTTTTGAAAATGTATATTAAATTGCCTCATTAACACTTTTTTGAATAGATGCGAATTAGATGCTAAAATTTCTTAATAGATGCTAATAAATGCGAATTTCATAAAATATGTAAAAAAATACTAAAATTATCATTATTTGCGAAACTTATGTTTTTTAAATACACTTTTTAATGAACTTGTGACCATAACTTATACAAGTCCTGAATAGTTGAATTTATATTTTTATAATCGCCCTATTTTAAGATTATTTTGTTATGTTAATTGTTTATATATATTTGTAAGTATTAAAAATAAATAAATTGTTAAAATTGATTGAAATTATTACTTATTTGTGTCTTATTAAAAATATGCTAAAAGATGTTAAAAAGATGCTAAAAAGATGCTAAAATCAGCTTTACATGCTCCAAAACACTAAAAATGAACATAGACGCTAAAAATATGGGTTTCTACTCATGAGCAATGTGTGGAGTTAATTTGACATGAATTTTTGACATGGTTACCAAAATGGAATAAAGTAGGATTGGAAAATATAAAGTATATTTTTTTATTTATATAAACTTAGCAGTAGATTGCAGAAATGACTTTTAAAAGCCTATTCTCTTGACTTTTCAAATTTAATTAAACATTAAACAACACACTTTATTTTAATGACACTTTTAATGTTTTTATAATATTATCAGCTTATAAATAGGAAAGCAATGTTATGTTATAATGTTGTTCACTTTAATATTTGTTTGTAATAAAAAACATCTGTTTAATAATAAAAAAGTATATTCTCTTAATTTAATTACTATTAAATTAAACTCTTTATTCGTGCAATGGATTTGTATAATTAATGAATACTCGATAAACAATACTTATACTTTATTGACTGAAGTCATAGAGTTTCACCCTTTCGCATCGGTTGTCGGCATATGCCGTCAAAGATTCCCCGACAGTTGACATCGGTTTACGTGATATATAATTTTGCTACTTTCAGTACTCATTGTGACATTCACGGTAGGAATTAGAAGTGCAGTCATTCCCTTTATCGAACTTACATGTATTCTTTACAGGAATCTGTAAAGCATGTCAATAAATATCGTCAGGTTTCGTCACAGGAGCGATTTTTCTATAAACCACATGTGTCTATGCCACCACAATTTATGGAGTTACATAATGAACGTTTGTTAAATATAATAGTTTTTTATGCATCATCTGATAGCTAAACGATAGAAGAAACAATGTGATATATGAAAATAGGTCCGAAAAGTACATTTATGCTTCAAATACTAGTTTTATGCAAAAAAATGGTTTGAAAAATTTACGCCGTGTTGACAGTATAATTTGTATTCCACCGAGCCGTACCGAAAGAGTTAATAAACTTAATTCCTCAGAATACCTCAAAATAATCTGCATACCCACTTATATCAATAGCGATTCCAGAATACAAAGTATAGTGATAATAAATAGCTGAATAGAAGCAACATTTTACACGCTACAATTTTAAAATGTTTCGATATGTCCGATTCAAAAGAGGTACATTCTAAGTAAAGTGGAGCAAAGTGTATCCGAGTGTCTCTATACCCCGCGCAGCATCCTGAGATAAGCCATAAATAATTTGAGCCGGTTTCGTAGGAAATAAACAATAATCGTTTCGGCTTAAACCTGCTTTGCGAGGAAATAAACCATAAGAGTTATTTATCAACTGGTTTGGCTTTTGACAGTGTTTCGGCTGGCTGCAAGTGGCGACCCAAAAACAGAAAATCTCGCCAAGAAGAACAGTGGACTCTCGATTATCGGTGGTCACTACAAAACAGCATGGTCTTTGATTTACGAATCATTAAAATAAATCTAAAAGAAGGCTAATGTTTAATAATACTACAGTTTTTTTTCTTAAATAATACTGTTTTTTACTATTTAATAACGTAAATAATAGATTATTATTTTTTACTTAAATGTACTGTGGCGGATTTCTGTTTGACAAATTGTACCAAATTCACTATTTATACAAACCTAATAATTTTATCTTGCAATTTCCATTACTATTGGTAGAATTGCAGTCTCCAGAGATCGCTTCAAGTACTATTGCACTTATCAAGGTGGGAGTTGAGCTGATTCTATATAAGCAGACGACTATACGGAACCGATCTCGTCTTGTTTCACTTCCGACGCCTCCGTAACCAGATCATCAAGCCGCCCGTCAGAAAAATCACTGTGTTACGTGCCGCTCTACGAACCGATCAAGTCACACCTACCTACTAGTAACATTTCATTATTCCGAAAATCATTTCTAGAACTCGCCAATAAAATATAATCTCGTTAATCATTCAATTCAATAGAATGTATTATGATTTTTCTGTAACTTTTCACCTTTAAAACTGTTTAAATACTAAGCTTCCTTACTGGCATTAAATTCACCGTGGCATTTACCGTGCTCCTATTTATTCTCTTTCTTGTTCGGGATGTAGAGAGAATTCCAGTGATCCCTTTTCAACACGCACAACAATCCCTTCACAGCAATCCACAGATCACAACTCCCACATCCGACAGTACTAAAAAGGTAAAATTGATTCAGTTACCTATTTCTTAGTTTTCTCATAAAACGAAAGTATTTTTAAAAGTATTTTTTTCATAATGGTAAAAAATAATCGAGAATCTACTGTAAAAATGACAAGTAGTTTATTTATTAAAAAAGTTGATTTATAATATTTTGTGTACACAATTAATTATATTTTTATTGCGCCATAATTAATAATGCTTATTTTATATTTCTAAAACGAATCGGTGTATCGAATCAATAATAAAGACCAATTAATGATATTCAATTAACGCAACGGTTTCATAACATATGTAGTTAGTTTAACTGCCTCCAATAACTCCATAGAAGTATATCTAATACGAAAGCGAAAGTATTGCCACGACCACTGAAAAAAAGTAAGATTTAAAAAGTACCGGAAATCGTAAATGAGTTTAAATGTACTTTATGACTTCATCGAATTGAATCTATATATATTTTTAGTTTTTCTAAAATTTTATTAAAAACTGGAGTGTTGATCCGCCAACGTCATAGACTACAGCCCGACATTTATGCATCATTCCTATTATTACAGGATTTCACTATGACTAGCATTATATGGGTGAGGGATCAAATTCACACCAACCGGGGGTATATTTCTTATTCGTAGCATCAATCCGGTGGATTGGTTTGTAGCAACAAAATCTTGTATCTTGATCTCCACTCCTCTCGGTCCTCCGCAACCCTCTTCAGATCAGCATAAGAGCTACAACTCATGTCCTCGAACACTTGCTGCAAATACTCCCTTCTAGGGCGCCCTCTAGAGTTTCTACCCTGAACCATCCCCTCCACAATGTCGTGAAGAAGACCATCGTGGCGAATGATGTGACCGATCCATCGGGCTCGCCTCTCTAAGATGGTTCTTACTAGGTGCCTTTCTTCTTTGATTATGCTAAGAACCTCATTGTTCGTGACGTGGTCTTTCAAGGAAATTCCGCGAATTTTTTTAAATGTAATCTCCGTCGGTGATCAAGCCCGCGAACTTCGGTTTGGCGAAGCAAACGTTTTAACCACTAAGCTATACTTGCCAGCAAATGCTAACCGGTTCGGCTGGACGTTTCATGTGAGAATTATGTATAACGGTTGCTTCGTGAATAGATTCAGAATGTATTTTGGAGAAAACATGGTAGGAAAACATTTCCAAACCTTTCTGTTGCCTTAAAAAAAGGAGTTAAATAATCTGTTTGTGTTAAATCAACTCTACATAATCATATGTTGAGATGCTCGAAAAAGGTTTTACGTGTCTGAAGATGATGAAAAGGTACAGGAATCAATGTAAAAAGTTCAGAAGAGTAGTGTTCGTTATATTATGGATACCTAATATGATTTCAGTCTGAAAAATATAAAGGCTCACCTTCTAAGGTACGAGTACATATATATTTTAAGTAAGTGAAACCCAATACATTCGTACTATGCTAAGTCAATGGTACTTAAGCAAGACGTTTCATCTTTGTAACATAACAATATTAAAATTTAAATTTGAATCAACATTTGTTTTGGAATATTTATTACTGCTTACATATTCTCGAATAAAGCGCGAAATGAAGTCCTTTTTCCATAATTACCCGCCGTAATAACATCATAAGAACATTAAAACGACAAATGGAGGCAAAAACAGTGTTGCCGCAAGCGAGACATCACAAAAGGAACGAGGAATTTTTTCCCATTTTTTATAATAATTCCCCCATCCGCGGATCAGCAGGCCGAACATTTCCGAATGAAAGCCAGAAGATAAATCTTGGGCCAATTGCGAAATTCCTACGCTTGATTTTATATTGCGTTCGCCATTTTTATTATTATTCGAAAGGGACTCTTGAATTTTAAAATTTTCGCTTGTTGAACAAATAGAAGAACTATATTGGTTTACAGTTTAAGGGTAAAAACCTTTTAATAATTAAATAAATAAGTGTAAATTAATAATGAATTGTCTCACAAAACTAACGCAATATTAATATTAACTAATCTTGAAGTGATGTTTGAAGCTCCCGGACAATAATTTGGTCGATAGACTTTTGGCCAAATAAATATGCAGAGTGAAAATTTGGTCAGATGACTTCTTTTTATGAAAATTATTGTATGGGTTTTTTAAATTACAATGTAATTGATTTAAAATAGTTTTGACGGTAAGATTATTTGAAAAACGACTTCACGTCACCAGGATAGTTATCTAGAACGCGTGGTGGAGAGTTGAGGAGCAGATGAGCAACACACAGACTTTTTCAGAAGCACATTGAGATATATTTTCGACAGAGTTCAACAAACTTTCGGTCACCGAGGTAGAGCTAAATGCTTTCAGGCCCCGGCCCGATTACAACTGACTACTGGTCACAGTCGGGGGACAACGGACGACTGGCCACTGAGCGCTTGTGGTCGGTGATACCCAGCGCCTAATTCATCCAGTGGCGATCCACAGAACTGATTCTGTCAAACAAACAATATGGCGACACACGCGTGTCCGACGAGCAAACAAAAAAAGAGACGAAAGATTGTATACAAGGCTTTTCGGCACTAGCTTGCAAGGGCTATATCGAGCTGATAATAATATGTTATCAACTATAATTCATACATGTATCTAGACAGTTAAGGTTATTAACACGAATCTGCAAAACATTTCGTTCTAAAATATTATTAAATATAATTCCTATTGAACCAAACACATGCTCGCAAATTCAACATCCATGTTCGGAAAAAAATTCCGTTTGGCCAAAAGTCCGAATGGCTGTTCACCCATTCCATTTGGAACATTTTGAATTTCGTGTGACTTTCCACGTTTCACCGAAAAATATAAATTATAAATTAATCTGCCATCTCGATTACAGGCCGAAAGATGGCGTGAGTGGTGGGCATTTCTGTTTAATAGTTTTGTTTCCCAAAGGAACGCGTACGTTTCCGTGGGTATTATTATATTGTTATTTTTACATGAAAACACACGGAGATTTAAGATTAAAATATTTTCATTAAATACGATGTGACTTTATCGGCGAGCTTTAAAAATTTAAAGTTTTAATTTAGGCTTTGCAACTCTGAATTTACAGCCCGAAAATAACAATAATTATGATAAAAACTGGTTATATATGAATGTTAGTAACTACAACATAATTTTGAAATTCTATATTTTAGAGTGTACCGCGATAAGAGAACGCAATAAATAAAATCAAATTTCCATTGTTATTTTGTTTAATTTTTATCTAAGCGATCAATAATAGTTCTTTGTAGAACTTCATAATGCTATGCAAATAAATACTCGTATGTACTTTTTAGTATGCCTAATTGTCTGATATTAATTAAACATATTTATAAATACAGAGTTGTCTAGGGACAAAATATATGCAATGGCCACTCTTAGAACTGAGTAACGGTAATTCGTGGTGATTATATGCTCCAGATATGGAATAAATGTGGGGAAAAAATTATAATATAAGGGATGGGTAATCGAATTTAAGTATTTTTTTTATAAAATCATTTTTACTGACCAGTTCCAACTGTATCATAATGAATCTTTATTTATTTATCAAAACGTATCTACATTAAGTATGAGTTAATTCAATCCGTTTATTCAATGCTAGCCGTCTTTGATATTACTTTACGGCTCGGTGGAATACAAATCATACTGTCAATATGGCGTGAATTTTTCAAACCATTTTTTTTTGCTTAAAACTAGTAAATAAAGCATAAATGTACTTATCTGACCTATTTTCATATATCACATTGGTTCTTCTATCCTTTAGCTATCAGATGATGCATAAAAACTATTATATTTAACAAACGTTCATTATGTAACTCCATACATGTGGTGGCATTGACACATGAGGTTTACAGAAAAATAACTCCTATGACGAAACCTTACGATATTTATTTACATGCCTTACAGATTCCTATAAAGAACAAATGTAGGTTGATAAAGGGAATGACTGCACTTACAATTTCCTACCGAAAATGTCACAATGAGTTCTGAAAGTAGCAAAACGATATATAACGTCAACCGATGTCAACGGTCGGGGAATCTTTGACGGCACGTGCCGACAACCAATGCGAAATTGCTAGTAAACTTATGCAAAAATTATAATTTAAAAAAAATGAGAAAATCTAATACAATCATTTCCAATGTTCATTTTAAAAAATATGCATCTTTCATAGATTTAATGCAATATTTTTTCACACGTAACTTAGTCTTTGATATTCTAAAACATTATCTCAAGACAAGCAGAGTAAGCGATTGCCCAAGACCCAGTGCGAATAAACATTAAATACGTACGTTGCACAAATCACGTAACCGAAGAAGAGTTGTGTTGCCACCGTTAAAAACGGAAGAGCAAGAGGTCGCTATCCTCAATCACGACAATCACAATCGAAAAGCCGTTCGCCATATAATCTATTGCTCGACAGCTCGCCAAAAATTTGCCGCGCGCATTTCGAAAACTTTGTTGCGTTTGGCGGGATTCCAAAATGCATTTTTTTTGTTGTTGTTGCGAATCTCTTGCGTCTTTAAACTGGACGTTTATGCGGGCGTTTAACTCGAGGAATGTCCGCGAGGTGTCGCATTATTTTGCTTGTCCTCTCTCTTAAAGATCGCAATTCACAAATTTGCCAGTCCGTCTCGATGGGGGCCCGGGTGCGTACGTTAAAAATGCCGCTGCCAAAACATTGCGGAATATACGGCGCACGAAACAATTTTCGAATGCGAAATTCAATTTTTCATGCGCTTGTAAGTCGTGAAAATATTTAGGCATATTTGTAAATGTTGAGTTTTATTTTGAATAAAATACATATATTAATCAAAGAAAATTCTTTGATAGATATACTCATTATTGTAAAAAAAGTAGTCGAAAATTATCGACTGACTATAAAGCATAGGGATCAAGCTTTAGGTATATGCTAAGGTATAAATTACTTATGATATTTGAATTTGGAACAGTGAAGAAACAATTCCAATTTCAATTGTTTCGAATACACGCATTCAACATTTGAATCATGTATGTGGGACGACGTCGATTTGTTAAGGAGGATCCGTCGGACTTGAAATATACTTTGATATGTGATCTGTCCACTAGAATCTTGTACCAATAATGTTTTAGTTTTTATTGATTGTGCTTTTTGGTCTTCTCACAAACGATCAACAGTTATCTTGCAAATATTTGAAATATTAAATAAAGTTTTTTTAAATTATTTTAACGTGGAAAACGATGATTAACATAATTTTCAAGAAATATGAAATTACTTTATTGTATACTTTCAATCGATATTAAACAAGGTTCTAATATATAAAATTGATTTTAAAAATAGCAATCTTTAAAATGGATTAGAAAGTTAATGCTAAGAATAGAAAAACGTATTATACAACAACTTTTTTATTAATTTATATATATTTTCGTTTTTTCTCAAATTTCCTTTACAAAATACGAGATTTAATATACTGATATAGAATCTCTACAACTTTGAAAAAAAGGAGCCGTAGAGAATCGAAAGAAACAGTCTCGGACACACAATACACTACAAGATACTTTTTAATTAGATTTTGTAACTCTATTTTCATTCCTTTGGACACTCTTTCGCTGCGACTCTTATTGCGCAGCTTATAAACTCAAAATGAAGATCCCGCACTTAAAAAGAAAGACAGACAACAACCCAACAAAGAAGACACTCTCCCTTTTGTGGAGAAAGCTTCCCGAGCTCTCTCGAATGGCGTCTAGACAAAATAATATCTTGCGATTTTAAAAAAGATACCGGCACCTTAATAATGAGACTGGACCCTGTGGTGTTGGTCCGTGTATCGGAGGATGGGGTTATGCGATGTTCCGATTATCGCTCTCGAGACGTAAACTTTTACTGTTAGTTTACCTCGCTTTAACTGCTTTTTGTATCACTTCGAATGCTCGATACGGCTACTTTTTATGAGCGTTTTAGTGAGTACGAAAAATCAAATCGGCTAGACGCTGCGTACTGGAAGGAAGTGTTATGTATGTGTAGGTTTTAAAAGGATTGCAAGAGCTTATTAATTTGCTTGTTAAAAATATTCGAATTGTGTATGCGAAGCAAAAAACTGATGTAAAAGTGACGCCTTACTAAAAACAAATATTCTCTCAGGACGTAAATAGATCGATTGTCTTCTTACGTTTTACTATCTATAAACACACTATCTAACGTAACAGTACCTGAAGACGTCTTTGGTCTTTCACGAACTCATAAACGCTTATTCAGGTCAGCTGGACGTTTCGTGTAGGAAGGACTTATAATGTCCATACGTGTAGGAATTAAAGGAATTGCAAAAAATAGATATGCTGGAATAACATTCCAAGCCCTGACTGTGATGTTAAAAAAGTAGCTGAAGAATCTTTTCGTCCAAACTCGACCCATGTTAACTGTGTTAGGATGCTTGGAAAGGGTTCCAAGGTCTGATGTAGATGAATAGATGCAACAGAATAAATTTACAAAGTGCGTATGAGTAGTTTCCATGACAGAAACGATAAAAAAGGCTTAGTTAACCGACAGAACGTCTGTGTTCTTTGAATTGGAAATAAGGCGTTAGGGCATATACAAAGTCGGGTGTTGGGATAGTGGGGGTTGATATGCCAATCATATATCTCTAATTTATTTACTCACTGTCATTGTAATATCATGTTTACACTTAATATTCAACAAAATGAGTTTCTTTCTCGGTGCTATTTGTATCATTTATTTATTTACAAAAACAAGTTCCGAGATTATTATACTACAAATTTGAGAGTAATAATTAATTATTAACTAATAATAATTAAATTCAATTAAAATAATAGATTAAAGTTATTATTTTGTTTTTTTTACACCATATCTGGTCTATATTTGGAGCATATGAACGCCGCAAATTATCGTTTCAAAGTTCTGTAAGGTCAGATGGTCTTATGCCTTGTCCCAGAACACTTGTATCCCGGAGGTCCACATAGGAATATAGATGGTTCCCGGGAGTCTCCAAAAGTACTAGATAAATTTAAGTCTTAATATTATATAATAACTATTAATAATTAATTAATAATTAATTAGTTAATAAATTTGGGTGTTCAATAATCGGGGTTTTTTTAGAAGATCAGACGATTAACCCGACGCTTCCGAGGCCTGGATTTTTTTCACTGTCCTCAATGGGAGGCTTAACCTTATCAGAGTGTATGTAAGAAGCGAAGACTTAATTAAATCAATTTTTAAAAATCAAACGTCCAGGCATACGATAATTTTCATATTTTTCCTACAATTCAATAAATATTATAACTTTATACAAAAAAAAACTCCATATTAGTTATAATTTGAATTATATTTTTATTCTTAACCGTAATTTATTGAATCATAAATCTTTATTTATTTGCTGGCAATTTATAATGAATGATCGTATTTATCTACACTCTAAATTAAATTTGAATCTAAAATACGATTAACGCGCATTTTCCACAATCAATTACTGATAATTAATGGCACAATACGATTATTGTATAAACTATTGCATTAAATTGTGCATTATCGCAACGCATAGAGATTACTAGTGTTACACCCGCTATAATATCGCAGATGCTGCGTTTTATGTATATTTTAAATACCTACAACACTGATATTTTAGTCGTTGATTAAACATTCCTAACTTCATGTTTGTGTAAAGAATTTGCTATTTTCAGTTTAATCACATATATAATAATATCTGATATTTTTTTTTCTTCACCGAATACGTACTAATACGGACTAACTATCACAAAAACTAACCCTTTCATTACGACTCGGTGGAAAACAAATTATACTGTCAACTATAAAACTAGTATTTTGAAGCATAAATGTACTTATCTGGTCTATTTTCATGTATCAGATTGTTCTTCATTGGACATCTGCCGATGTCAACGGTAGGAGAATCTTACACGACATATATCGGGTACCGATGCGAACAGGTTAAGTATTATCTGGTGTGAACCGTGGATGAACACTGCATGTTGTTTGTAACGTTAATCCACCCCTTAAAGCAAATGGTACAGTCCTCTAAAATATTGAGATAGTTTCCAATCTCCTTAAAAACTGTGATCGAATAGACAATAAAATTTGTCTCATAGAAAAGAGTTTTCAAATCTTCGGGAACTATGAATATATTGTAATCCGCAATGCTCTGACTATATAAATTAAGTGAAAGATAATGGCAGCCGACAGAACTTTGTGGCAGTAACTCTTTGCAATCATATAATTTACACCAAATATAGAATAAACAAAGGCAGAAAATACAAAAAAATGGTCTCATCTATAGTGGCAATATTGTTTTTTTTCTTCTTAAAGTTGCAATAAAGTTTTTTTTATTAATCCTTACAGAATTCTTATCGAATGTTTAAAATTATGATAATTTACTTTCATAGTTCCGGAAAAACCATAGACTGTGAAAAATATATACGTGCTAAAGAACTCCAGTAGTAATCGTTTGATAAAGTTTTATTTTATGGCTATATAATATACTCAATTCCAATGGAAATGGCCGCGTGATGTCCTCATTTTTATTATCATTATCCTATACTGAAACACTTCAGGGGCGCACCAAAGAAAATATATATGTTTTTGTAATATACATATTAATTCAGCGGCAATAGCACGTCGTTAGCTTTAAGTTTCACAACATTGGGCGCGGACCGAAACATGGATGGGTAACCTCTTGCTGCTAACCACAAGTCGCTAGTTGGGTTGAGCTGAGTATGTTCCCTAGGACCAAATGGTCTACGCATCAGAAGAGTCAGACTAATTATTTAATCTCATTAAAAAAATGACAAATCACCCAAAAATACTTCGGATACTACAGCTGCCGGAAATTTATAAATAAAAAATATTATCTATGTAATCCAAATACGTACTTTAATTTTCGCAAGCTAACCGTGTAATACTCGTATTTATACACGCCAAATACTTTTTTTAATTCATTGGTATGATATTTATAAACGTCATGTGGAAGATTTCAAATTATGTATCAAATTGTACTATTTTGAATTTTGTTGACAAAGTATGTTGATATATCATTGCTTAATATATTATTGTGTATCCTTATTCTTGGAAACATTACAAAAAAAACATTAACTTATGTTTAAAGTGATATACTATTATAATAGATATACGACTGGCAAGCTCGTCGTGACCTCAGGAAAGATTACTAGTTACTTTATATATTGTAGTTGATAATCTAAGTAATATTTTATGTTACTTAAATATACATATACTGTACATAAATTCTTTTTCAACGCGTCAATCCAAGCACAAAATAACGGCAGAAGCGGGATGCGAACCGCGGACCTTGAAACCAACTATGCCCAGGTATTCATACCGCTCGGCGAACTGCGCCATTGCCCTGCCTAGACTGACTTGCGTTGAAACTAGTATTTATATCATTGCTATCATCGTACGATAGATGTCGCTATAGTATATATTCAAAGTATGTATATTTTTATTATTATTCTATCAGTCTTCATTTATTCACAAGCCCAATATTATTACTTTCCGGCAGTCTATTTATTTTAGTAAGTACCACTCTCGAACCAAACTATAGACTGAATGGATGAGAAACGACTACTTATAGTTCCGACTCGGACTTTATAACCAATCATTTACCTGTGTTACTGATGGATAATTTTTACCTTCTTGATATTGTCTCAGGAGACATTATTAATGATTTTAATTTTATTGATATTATTTATTATTTCAATATTCTAATCTACTTTTATAGATCATTGACTATATTACAATATTATTATTACTTAAATATACATATACTATACATAAAATTCTTTTTTCCTCTGGGCATAGTTGGTTTCCAAGGTCCGCGGTTCGCATCCCGCTTCTGCCGTTATTTTTGTGCTTGGATTGACGCGTTGGAAAAAAGAATTTGATGTATAGTATATGTATATTTAAGTAATAATAATATTGTAATATAGTCAATGATCTATAAAAGTAGATTAGAATATTGAAATAATAAAATAATATTCTAATAAAATTTAAAAAATTCATTAATATTTTATGTGACTAGAGTGGACAGAGTTCGAAATGAGCATACTCAGGGTTCATTTCGGGTGGCTCCTATACCTGAAAAGATAAGGGAAAACCGCCTAAGATGGTATAGGCATGTGACACGGAGAGGTGATGACCACATGGTGAAGAGAGCTCTCAACATACTCACGCTGAAAAGAAGTCCTGAAAGACCACAGGCAATCTGGACTGCAACTGTAAACAAGGATCTGAAAACTCTGGGTTTGACCGAGAATGCAACGCAGGACAGACAGACATGGCGAATGTGCTCAAGGAGAGTCGACCCCAGATGATGGGAAATGGCGAGGCTAAAGAAGAATTGAAGTAATATTTTAAGTTACTTAAATTAAAACTTATATCAAATTTTACTGTAAAATAACACTCCTCATATAAAATAAAGCTATTTCAAAATGTATTTATTTTCATGTTCACTTCATCAAACGTCGCTGGGGAGCAGCAACACTGGCAACTTCTCGGTCGAATCGGATTACCAGGAGCACACGATCGACTTCGATCCACAGTTGTACAACGTAGACTCTAGATACAAATACGACGAGAGTCAATACAGAGTTCATAGAACTGAAATGTCCTCCGCCGTCCCACGTGCAGACCAATACTACACACAGCTAACAGCAGTAACTTGTAGCCCATTATACCTCCTGCCACCCTGATCCGTTATGCGTGTTTCCAAACGGAAAGTAGCCTTATCCGTTAATTGAAATCGATATACTGAGTAATTAACTATTTGCCTAAATAAACACTTTAAAACATAGGATTAAGAGTTTTTTCTTATTATTTAAATGCATACAGGAGAATACCGACAAATGGTGATAGTAATTCTGAATTTTCATCTGTGGAATTCTATGACGCTTACCATGGTGCATATGGCCAAGCGCTGCATGTGGAGTGTTGATCCGCGACGTCATAGACTACAGCCCGAGATTGACGCATCATCCTTTATTATTACACGAATTTACTATGAATGGGTGGTCTTCACGGGACGACTTTCGTCTACCACCAATTCTAATTAATAGGCTATGACAGGCATTTTACGGGTGAGGGATCAAATTCACGCCAACCGGGGGTATTTTAGAGCTTAGAAATCAATTAAAAATATTGTTTTTTGTAATCTCCGTCGGGGATCGAACCCATGACCTTTGGCTTGCAAAGCAAACGCTTTGACCATTGAGCTATACCCGCCGGCTAGTAGATAATGAAACCAATGAAATATGTTTTTTTAATTGTAATCTTACAACATGATTTTCTACATTTATTTTAATTTAGTGTTTTAGTATAAGTGGTGAAAAATAATACTTATATGTGTCAATCAGAATCACTCGGTATTCTCCTGTATGTGTTTACATACAAAACAAAAAAAAATATTTCGGTGATTCAAATTCTTAAGTTGTAAAACTAGGCGGACCAAATGCAAAATACCAATTACAACGATAATAATTATAAGTATAAAAATTAAAGCTTTTATTTAGTTACATTTCAATATACCTAATAATAAAACGATGGTAGGTAAATAAGTAATAAAATTTTGAAGAAAAGTAATAACAAGAGGAAACTATTGACTTTGATTTTAAAGTTTGGGCAATTTACAAAAATATTCTGCCTCAAATGAATAAAGTCTAATCTCAAAATAGTAATTTTATAACTTTATATATTATTTTCAAACTATCTATTGGATCCAATTCGATAATTTATTTTATGAAATCCAGCCTCTGTATTTTATACTTGTTCGAACAAATTTTATCCGATATCAGACTGTTAAAAATAAGTTCCACGGAAACCAATACCTACCGGACAGTCGAAGAGACGCTAAATCCCATTCTCTAAACCTCCCACCGCTCCTCCCTCTCGGTCTCGTACCATTTTAGGCGCCAGTCTACCGGAGGAAAACATAATATAAATCAGGGATGCCGAGCATACTTTATCTATTTATATATATTTAATGCGTCAGTACAAATTCATTAACTGGGTCTTAGACATTAAGATTTAGCTTTCACTTTTCACAAGGAAGAAATAAAATCCGTTAACTTTTCAAATTTAGATTGATTTTAATGGAAAAATAAAGTAAGCAATATCTGCGGCTTTCATATTGAATACTGAAACTTTATTCATGATCAACACCAATGAAAAGTACACAATTATTTAATAAAAATAACTTTCCTACTGTTTTTTTAAAGTATTGGTAATTTAGTTGTGATAATTGACTAAAGCTGCGAGTCGAAACTGCAGTCTCCTAAGCAGAGAACGTGTCTTAAGTGATCCATGTAAAAACAAGGTAAATAAATAAATATTTATTATTTTTAATGCATCTCAAAGTAAATGCTGAAAACATTGAAAAGAAATCTTAAATATGTTTTAAGGATTAAAAAAAAGGTAATTTTATAATTAGTCTCAGAGAGATGTTAAGTTAAGAAAATGTCCCGATTTTTAAATCAATTTAGTCTAACGCCTCTATGACTTACTTGACAACAACATATTTAATGTAGTCATTGCAGTAAATTTAAAAAACAATGTATGGATATTTTTTTATTCAAATGCGCATTAAGATAACGCATAAAAATGAATTTTTTAAGCTTTCAAAAAAAATTAAATTACGCAGTTTTAAATAAAACAAACAAGATAAGCGGGTTTAACCCCTTCGCATCGGTTGTGCGCATATGCCGTCATAAGATTTCTCGACCGTTGACATTGGTTGACGTGATATATATATAACATTAAGGTTATCAACTGACAATACTTGGTGAAACTGCATAATTATAATTTTAAATTAATTTTAATTAAAAAATTAATAAATTAAAAATATTTAGTTTTGATTCACATTTATTTTAAATGATTACATGTTTCGGCCTCCCTGGAGACCATCTTCAATCATTTAAAATAAATGTGAATTAAAAATAAATATTTTTGATTTATTAATTTTTTAATTAAAAATAATTTAAAAATTTAATTAATATATATATAGTTTTGCTACTTTCTTAGAATATTTTTGATGCATTATCTGATAGCTAAAGGATACAAGAACCAACGTGATTTATGAAAATATACCAGATAAGTGCATTTATGCTTCAAATACTAGTTTTATAATTGACAATATAATTTTTATTTAAGCCGAGGCCTAATGAAAGGGTTAAACGCCAAAGAACCTTAAAGATTAACAAAACTATTCAACTTTACTGCGAGAGTAAAGGAAAATTGTTTTTTTTTCAATTTATGATATTATTAAGCGCCGAGTTTTTCGTTAACCACACAAACCAGGAAATTGCAAATGAGCATCATGTTTATTCCTTTTTTTTCCAATGTATTTAGCTGTTCAATTTTGGAATGACATGGCAACCCTATATTATTCAGACTGAGAGGTAAGTGAATGAGAAAAATGTATGAAAATCTGCCAGTCTTCTAAGCATTTCATACTTGGGCCTTTTCTTGCCATGGATCCGACTATCTGCTATTGCGTAGATCAAAAAGTAGTTATATTAAAAGGCGATATTTTACTCATAAATTATTCAAGATTTAAATTAAAATCTTATTATGTCTCAATGTCGTAGCAATAGAATGGCAATAAAATCAAATGGGAATGTTTTACCGTCTGCGTAATTATTTATACGCATTCAATTGTATTTTATGAAATAAATTTTGAAATGACGAGATTTTTACATTCCCATCCAGCTTTGTAGCGTACTTTGAGTGATAATATTACTGTACCCTACGGATTTATCATGACTATGGTTAAAAAGAAAACCTCACGTAATGTTCCGGTGTTTAACAGCCATTGTCTATGAATATATAAGTTTACGTACGAATTAAAGTATTAAGTAAAATCTAAACAAGGATCCATACAAAGTAAGAGATATTTAAAAAATTATCCAAAATACTATTTTTTGTATCTACGCCAGTCACATTGTATCGTCTTTCGTTGGTATGTTCCAGCAAATAATAATGAATAAAAAAGTCTTTTCATATCTATATACCTTGAATAAATGGTTAACACAAAATGCCGATACCTAATTCTATCAGCTGCCATCGTCAATTCCTTAACCCAAGACATCTCTGCTCCTGAACTTCCACCTGGAAACATATATGATTCCCGTTTACCTCCAGGGCAGAAGTCCAAGGACTTGATGAGACGGCAGCTCCAGCATCCGAGGCATATTTTTGGTCGATTAGACACTTGAATATTTATACATCAGCTTGTAACTATCTATCTATTCGTCTACTGTAGAAAATAGGCCCGATTCCCCGTATCTATTATTAATCTTTGCTATCCAAATCCAATTTTAGGGATAAAATTGCTTTCAAAAAATGCATACCCATATCGATTTAAAAATATAACGTGTCATGGAAAACGAAAGCAAAATGCTTCGGGCAATAAATTCACATTATTTGCAAATAATGATCATATGAGTTAACATCCTCCTCTCTCTCAAAAGGTTGTTATTCCGTTGCGTTATGGCAGGATTATGAGCAGATTGATAATATAGACTTTTTTAGAAGCACATTGACATATATTTATGAATTTACAAGCTTGTGGCCTGGACCTAGTCACAGCAGTAGAACGAGCCACAATACAATATGCTCTCGCCGAAGAGCGGGACACACTGGCTCCGCGTGCTCGTCGGCGCTGCGGCTCTCGCCCAGCGCTCGAGTGGTGATGTATGTAACTAACACAACCGTGAGCGGACTTGTACGACAAAACAGAAATGACAATATATCGAGGTTTTCGGTACCAGTCAGAAAGGGCTACATGTATATCATGTCAGAGTAAAAAAACAATGCTGAAGAAAATGCTTAATGCCAATAAAAACTGTAGGTGACTTGATCACTGTTAGTTGACGAAAAAGTCACTGTACCTGACAGATAAAAATACACTAAATATTATAATGTGACACATGCCAATAACGAAACAAAAACTGGAAAAATGCAGGGTTTAATAATATTAATACTATATCAGACGATTTCAAAATAATAAGTTCAACTTTTCACATAACATGACGACGTTCTTTGGTGAAAAATCGCAAAAAGAATGAGCTTATGATTTACATCTCTTGGATTTTTATAATACCTAGGGGGGGCAGAGCGAATAAAAATGGCGGAGTCTGTCGATTGGCGCGTGGTTTGGGCGGGAAACCTATGTCACGTGCACACGCCAGAGGGAATAAATCACCGGGGGCGGAAAAAACAGCCTGCACCTACCCATCTGTTTAGGCAAAGATAAGCAAAAAACCGGAGTCGATGAAGCGCATTTTAGTGAAAAGAAAATGGAGAAGACCTAAATTATTATCTGTATAGGTAGATATACATACAAATCTTTAGATATGTCCCAGCTACTATTTATGGCCATTTTATCGAAATGTTTTTCCAAATGACAGTATTAATGTATAATTCTTTTTAAATGGTAAATGACACGGTTAAATGGTCGGTATACTGTCCGTAAAGTTAAGAAACTTATTTAATTTTAAGCTCAGAAAAGGTGAAACAGATATACATATAGATATTTCTTAATAATTGCTGACTAACAGTTCTGTGTTTTATTTAATAGCTCTTTTCTATTTGAAAGCCCTTTGTCGTATGTACTTAAATTCTTGTGAATATTAAATAATATATTTTTAAATGAACTCTTTCGCATCGGCTGTCGGAATATGCCGTCATAAGATTCCTCGATCGTTGACATCGGCTTACGTGATATATCGTTTTTCCACATTCTTAGAATAGTTTTTTATGTATCATCTGATAGCTAAAGGATACAAGAACCAATGTGGTATACGAAAATAGATAAGATAAGTAAATTTATGCTTCGAATACTGGTTTTAAGCAAAAATAAATGGCTTGAAAAATTCGCGCCGTATTGACAGTATAATTTGTATACCACGGAGCCGTAAGGAAAGGGTTACAAAATAATTTCATTTGACTTAAAAAAGTAACGCATTGCTTTTTTACATTTTGTGTCACATAAAAAAATATATATATATAAATTACAAATATCTTATTCAAATGTTATTATTGCAACGCTTGCAAAACGATGCCTCAATTATATTTGATGATTTATTAATGATGTTCGCTATTTTTTCTACCTCCTTACACATTTTTTTGCCGTTTGCTTATTACTTTCTAAGCAGAATTATATTTCGCAATGTAATTTGTAATGACAATATTTATTTTATTAATGTTATAAAAACATTACACTGACAGGTGATTTTAACAGACCACAGGTGTTCTTCGAGTTACGGCCTCCTCGACTTAGACAGTTAGTTTAAAAAAAATTTTTTTTTTTAATTTTTGGTTGTTAGAAATAATTAACACAATATTTCTAAAACACGCAAGTTTTCGCCTTATGGCCACCCCAGATAGGGCAACTTGTAAGCTTTGAAATACTTATTCAAAATTAAACAGTGCAAACTCCTACATATCAACCTTTTGTATTATATATTTATAAAGTAAAATAATATTATGTGTATCTCAACATACGTGAAAAGGTCACTAAACAATTTTTCGTTAATCTGAATATTACAAAAAATCAATTTTTCGTACATTTTATCCCGACTTTCATTTCGGCGCATTTTAATATTCTTCTTCGTAGTATCAATCCGGTGGATTGGTTTGCAGCAACAGAATCTTGCATCTCGATCTCCAAACAATCATTTTTTTGCTGATACATGGGATGTCTTTTAGACCTTTAATGTGGTATTTTCCCCTTTATTTCCACATCCTAATGCCGTTGACCATAAAGGTTCATCCGCCTTAGGAGAGCATTTACTCCCTCCAGGATAATAGAGTGCCCTAACCAGGACCTGATGAGGTTAGCCGGTTAGGGAATTATTAGCTATTTTAATCTAGTTATTACATAATAACGATACGAGTACATATTTACACGAGCGATACGAATTGCTTAGCTGGTCAGCATTACAAATGAGACAGAGCCATACAAACGTAATGATTAGTACAGCGTTATCTCTGACTGCCTACGTTCGGTGATACAATTTCTTTTGTGAAGTATTGTTCGTTTTCATGATAACACTAAGTGTAAAAATAAATATAGATATGCAGATGTTTTTGTGTTGCTAGGTTTCTTTTCAGTTTGTTCGCTAGTTGTGTCATCAACATATCATGGAGCATAAGTTCGTCACAAATTGCCGACATAATGCCCTGTCTGCCATCATGGTCCTTGCTTCATCCCATGTTAGCTACGTCTCCTGAAGCAACCTGATAAACTTCTTCTTCTATATAAACGACAAATCCGACCTATCCTTGAATACAGCAGCCACCTTTGGATTGGAGCCCCAAATTGACTCAGTTCAAAGAAGAGCAATTCGTTTGATAAACAATGACACTCTTACGTCTAACCTACAATCAATGGAACACAGACGTAAGATTGGTTCACTTAGTCTTTTCTACCGTTATTACCACGGTCGCTGCTTTTTGGAACTTAAAGAACTAATTCGAATTGCCGAACAACCATACACGGTTAATGTGTGTCGACCAAGAACTGGCAGTTTCCAAAGTTCCTTCCTTAATGCCACCGGTAAGCTATGGAATGCTCTTTCAGCGTCTGTGTTTCCTCCTTCCTACAATCTGGATCTCTGCAAGAAACAGATAAATATACACTTGCAATCTCCCCAACCCACACACAAACACGAACACTACATACGTTTCCCGCATGCAGCGTCCAGCCTCCCTGGCTGAGCGTCATAGAGTGCAGTAGTCTTGACCGGGTGTGTTCTCCTGCATGCGATAACAAAAAATAATAATAATGAGCTCCGCCGAGTACATTCTGTGTATAGTTCCCGACGGCCTTCCAGGACAACGAGAGAATATATACGAATTCAAAATCAAATAGCGTTCATCGAAATTTTCAACAACATCTAGCATTTACATACTTGCACGATACACTTTTCAACTATTACTTAAATAATTATAAATTTAATATGATCTCAACTGAAATTTAGTTTTGATGCTATAAATAACTTTAGTTTCAATACTGCAGGACACTGTTTGAATTGACGAATTCATTATTTTAATTTCAAAATTTTCGCCAAAAACGTTGATTTGGTCATCTAGGTGAAATGAACAAAACATATAATTTTTATATAATGAATGCCTATTACTGAAATGCATAAAGTAATATTGTCACGGAAACACAGATGGCGTACTCAAAATAATTTTGTTTTTAATTTAACGACATCTATGTGGAAATTTTAGAGTATAACAACGATCAAAATAAACTACATACATCATTTCATAAATTTCTGCAAAAAAATGCATTCCACTTTCGTATGTGATTAAATTAATTAAAAATTAAAAAATAATAAATGCAATGCTTTTTAATAATTACATTTTTTTTATTATTAATATTTTCTGTTGAAATCTGTGATATTTGTAAAACTAATAAAAACCAAAATAATGACTATAATATTTTGTTTCTGAGCACTTTAAATTAAAATAATACGTCAAATAGAACAATTATACATAATATGATAAATAATATTCTATGCATCATTTATTTTTAATATTTTATTAAAATTATGTTGTAGTATCGATACTTTTTTCCACTGGCAATATTGTTCGATAGTGTATAATTTCGTTAGTCGTCAGTTGGCATTCGCGGAGTGCGGGAGTGTTGCATTTCCTTCATCAATAAATGCAGCTGTTGTGTGAAATGGTGAATCTTTGCGGCTGACTGAGTTCTTGTGTCGTGTCCTGACTTCTCCAGGTATGAATCGACCAATGATTTTTAAATTTACAATCAATCCGCGTCTTCAAGCCACTACTGGCGAAATGCATTGTCTATGTACATGCTAGACTTGATTATAAGCATCGGTTTGCAACGTGATAGGTCGATGTGTATGTACATAAATAATAATTATATCCTGTTTGTTATATATAGAATGGCGTTACATTGCTTACAATTATTTAATTTGTCTTCGCAAGTAAGTATGTATATACATTTCAAGCTTCAGTGTGTTATTACGAACCTGTCAATTACCAATAGATAGCCAAGTGACAGTTATACATTTTGTTTCACTACTAACTTGTGTTCTTTGTTAACGATATATACTGTAGCTAGATTTTGTGCATTCAATAATATGATTTAATTGCCAGCAATTTTTCCTTTGGTTTCTTTCTCATTATCAGATACGTTTTCTTATTATATATATATATAAATAGTATCAAAAATTACACTTTTTCACACTTTGTATGACGACTTTGCCAGTAAAATCTCAACTAAAATACCTAAGAGCCTATATATCTACCTGGACGAGCCTAATTGAATTGATTACATGGTTTTTTTTCTATTATAAAATCAATTGTGTTAGTGAGGTTAGGTTATATGAAACCAGCGTTGCGGCCCATAAAATTCGCGTTGTTTTGTTAGTAGGTATGATGTTCTGTCAAAATTGGTGGATGTAATATGAAAAAAAAAACGATATTTTAATGGTAAATTTAACAAATAATGATACTTTGTATTATTATCAGTTGCTTATTACTTAGTTATGATTTTAATAAGCGGTTTTAACTAGATACTTACACTCAACACAATGCTTATTTACTTAATATGATGCCTGGCATCATGCATTACTGCTTTATTTCGACCAGGCTTTGCCCGAGATAGATCTAAGTAGCATCTATTATATTAAAACAAATAGTACGTATTAAATAAATAAATGTATTAAACAAATGTTAAAATTAACTTTATTGCCCTTTTTAACAGTTTTCCAAGAAATGACTGCCAGAATGACATGTGGAATAGCCACGTCACTACTGTTCATAACAAAATCCCACAAGTAAATATGTATATCAAATTTTACATATTTATATAAAGTGTAATTCTATGTCGTTAGATCTAAATATACCCTAAAGACCCTTTTTTTTTTTTTTGAAAAAAGTCTTCCAGTTACAAACAACATAATAATACCAACTTAGAGGGGGGGAGAAAGAGTTTAGAACTGCTTAATAACCTGCTTATTGGAGAGCTTTCAATTGTATACAAATTGAAGGAAACATATGGTTCTCATATTTTAAATCGATTTGTTCGTAATTAGTTAGATTCGACAAAACGGCGGGTTTCTCGTCAAAGTTCGGAAACAACTCGTTAAATAATAATAATTTCACCTGATAAACAGGATTTAAATATATTATATCTAAACTTTCACATTTTGATGAATACTGAATCGTAGAATATCTTGTGATTCCTTTGTAACCAAAAATAAAATGACTTGCATAACGTAGGCAAAATAGTTGTTTAAAAAAACACGTAATACCATATACATACATATTGTTACATATTCCCATTGAGTGATCTATATTCTACAATACTGATAAATTATTTTTAATTTATGATATTTTTGTTTATAAAATAAAAAATAACAATGAAATAAAAATACCCCTACTATATAGTAATAATATCGAAGTCACTTATTTTTGAGAAATGTATATTTGTTTGTTTGTTAATCCGATTTTTTTTAAGATTAGTCAGAAGCTCCCGAGGCCTGTATCGTTTGGTCCTAAGGGGCGACCCAACTCAAACATTAACGTAGTCGGCAAGTAATCCATCCAATTTTCGGTCCGCGTCCAACGTTGCATAACTTCCGTGATCGAACCACGCTTTCAATGTATTTTGTAAATTAATTATATTGAATAAGATTTTTCTTGGCACCTTATTTATTGCCAATGAAGGCTTGTAGTGCGTTTGAAAACAGGTGCTTGTGCAGAATACCAGGGCTACGATGGTTTGACTTCGTTAGGATGCGGACATCTTAGTCAGTCATTGAACGGAGAGGGATCTGGACATCATTGAGGAGGTATCAGGTGCTCTGCGATGCACATGATTCTTTGTAAAATATATGCCTGTTGCGCAATGCTTGCCATTCCTCAATATAGACTTAATTTTATCCTTAATGATTTTGCTGCTTTGCAAACTAAAGTGCTAAATAGGGTAACAATCTCTGGAATTGACCGAAGATGATTATTTGATTTATTTACGCTCCTAGCAACACCACAGAGTCGTTGTGTTGGTCGGTCATCAGTCTTACATCGCCTTTTTACCTGACCAATAGACTCCCAAGGTCAGTTTAAGTGGAAGCAAAGTGACGTTGTTCGATACGTTAACAATATCCTCAATGGACAATAATTATTTTTAAATTGCATTTCAGCGATCTATTTTATTTGAACAAAAAAATATATTATTTATCGTTTACAGCGGTCGTAACAATATCGTAAAAAAATGTGAATTTTTTGTAAAAAAAAAGTTTTTTTTTTACTTTTATTGTTTCCCCTGTTCGTAAGATTCCCATTACTTTTCATGGCTGCAAATTATGACATCTTACAAATATCCAATGCAGCCATATAATGGGTTTGAGAACAGTTTCCTCATTATACACTAGAATATATATTATTACTGTGACATAAAAGTTGTAAAGCTTATGCAGTCTTATAATCGGCATCGCACCACCAAACATAGGACGCAAAGTCACATGCGCCGAAGAAATGCGTAAAGCAATCAACCAACCGTCCCACTGCTTGTATAATCAGATACACCCAACACCCAGACTGAAGTCGCGAAGCAGCTTTATGAGATCCACACAACCTCTCACATCCGGCCCTGAAAATGACTCCAGCAACTGGGCAACACGCGAGCTATCGATGTTGTCAGATACTGGGTAAAAATAATTTGACGTCGCTGACACGAAAAAGAGGAGAAGAAGAGTCGTAAAATGGGTATAAAAATATGCTTGTAAAATATTTTGAGGAATGACGAGATTAAGGGAGCGGACACGGTAGCCTTCTATCCTACAGTCGATAACTAAACATTAAACTTAACCCTTTCATGTTATGATCGCTTGATTTTATACATACGAAGGTGGATCTGGTTGATGAGACATGCTTTTGCGGAAGCCGCGGGTTAAACTAAACAACTGCCTTTTATTTAGGCCTTGGATCCTGTGAGGGCGTGGGGAACTAAATGTAGAATGTACTGTAGGTAGAACTATAGGTGGCAGATCTTACATGGGACGAATCAAAGATCATGACGGCTGATAAAACTTAACGCCAGTAATTTATTAGGAATATATGCTCCAATTAGGAAGCGGATAAGATTAATTTTTATGATCAACAAAGGAAAGGGATGGTATTGTGCACTTTCGTAATTCTAATATTGGATAGGACCCAAATGGTATCGAATATAATACAAATTCACAATATGGAGCATCTATATAAAACCACTAGCCGCCAATAGCGAACTCTTGTCAGCTGATAGATCGTCTACTTTGTGATGATTTATCTCTGTATTATCTTCTTTTATTTCTCCTTTTATGTTGTAGACTATGGACAAGAGATAAAAAACTTATTTTTGTTAAGTTAGAACATATCACGTCTAAAGTGTTAAAAAAATACCCTAAGCAATTGCATTGTGTCATAAAACTGATATGAAAACATATCAATCATTTTATAATGCACAAAAAATATGAGTTTTTGTTTTGTGTTTTTTTAGAGTTTACTAATTCGGTATTATTCCCTAGAAAAAATATTTTTGTCCCCTACAATGTTATTATATAACTTTATGTTTTGCAATAGCTATTCATGAAAGGCACCAAAAAAATACTCACAGTTTTTACCTAGACAACGTTTTTTACAAACAACACCGAAGTTATCAATCATAGCATCCATTGGCAACAATCGTCAAAGCGTTTGCTTTGTAAGTCAAAGGTCGTAGGTTCGATCCCCGACGGAGATTTAAAAAAAAAAAAAAACATTGAGCTCTAAAATATTGGTGTGAATTTGATCACTCACCCGTAAAATTCCAGTCATAGCCTATTAATTAAAATTGGTGGTAGACAAAAGTCGTCCCTTAAAGACCACCCTCTCATAGTAAATTCCTGTAACAATAAGAATGATGCGTGAATCTCGGGATGCAGTCGTCGTTGGCGGATCAACACTTAGCCATATGTGCTATGGTAAGCGTCATAGAATTACTATCACCATCTGTTGGTATTCTCCTTTATGTGTTTATATAAAAAAAAACATATTTTATCAATTACATAATTAGTATTTATATATTGTTAAGTTTTGAAAACAAATGCGCAAAAAGTACCCTTGACTTGTGAATTGAATGCCTTTTTTCTTACATTAAAAGTAACTATGATATTAAATGACATTCAATCAAAAATTTAATAATTGGTCAATAAATGCTGTTTCATTCGATATCAACTATCTAACTAAATTGAAGGTCACTTGTTTGAATGTTGCAATACATCTCATATAACATTTGACTATACAATGCTCTCGGTAAACTCGGCCACTCCATATGTCGAAGACTCCTAGGTACCTGACTTTTAGTCTTTCAAATGTTTACGCAGACAATAGTTATGAAATACGCCAAGACTTTCAAAAAAATTTTTTTTTTAAATATTACATACATACTATACAATCGCAAATTATTATTACGAGGGTGATCGTGACGTCAACGCGTTGAAGCGGCCCAAGAACTTCTTTAAGACCACGGAACTCATGGCGAGGAATACCTCGACTCCATCGTCACTGGAGACGAGACTTGGGTGCACTACCTCACACCCGAAACTAAAGAGCACCCAGAGTCGTCGACAGGAAACGGATCACCGAGCGCAGCTCACACCTGAGGGGGAGATCCACCACGCACGGCTGCCAAGCCAAGACTGAGCTCCGCAGGCAGTTCACTGGGGAAGCGATTTGGAGTGGGGGAACCAAGGTACACTGCAGAATCGCGGGATCTACATAACAGCGCTTTTCAGGATTGTAGTGCAATGGGAACCTTATTTTACGGATAACCCTCGTACATATACTCGTATGTACTATGTATTAGAAATAGGCTGAAGAAATGAATTGTCTCATCGCTAGTGTTTGCTGCACATCGTGTGGAGTACATCATGTAACTAGTTCTGTAACCTTATACTTGATGCAACAGGGAATTTCCAATAGAAAAATGCAGAATTACGGATTGATAAAAAAACAAAAGCTATTTAGTGGGTTAGTACAAAATTCAATAACGATCAATGCGTTAAATTAATGTAAAAATGTTCAATAAAATATATAAACAGACAAATGTTTTATTTTAAGCCAATCATTATTATTAGTTTTACAAACAACAATAATCACACTAGCATTGTCAATATTTCAGATTTAAAATGCTGATTGCATAGAAACTCAATTCGGGCGTTTATTATATTTATTTTTTTGTTAATATTTCAAATTGAACAGCACTTTACTTTGCATAAAAAACTGTCCATGATTGAATTAAATACTATACAAAAATATAAAACTATTTAATTGCGATTTTGCTTAAGGCATGTTTTATACGTGTAATTTTGTATATCATCTGATTCCTTAGTCGCCTCCAAAATTATCTTCCAACCTGAGTGCTTTCAAGACTAATGTGTAATAATAACACATTATTTTATTTTTTTTGCGTATTTCGTGCATCTAATAATCAAAAACAATGCTTCATTAATCCATGCCATATGCAAATAGTAGTCAATTTATGTCATTCCATTACACAAGTAATTTTTCGGTGTTTTTTTTTTCATTTAGATCGTAACTGTTTTAAATATTAAAAAGGTAATTGTTTTTCACCTTGTATTTAAAGGATCGCGTTGAGCACTTTTATTCACGCACTTAAAGGTTGTAGTTTCGCTGTCAATGAATGTTAAATTAGTTCTTTATTTTTGTAAATGTATAACATAATATAGTAAATCATATTGCTTCAAAGTTGGTTGACCACATATGGGTGTCATGTCATTTCTTGGACATTAGAACTAAGCTGAAGTGGTGACTTTCATTTTACATAATAATACAGTCTGCCCAGTGACCAGCTATTGCGGTTGACATACGAGGAAACCTGCCAACTGGTCGGAACAACGGATTAACAATCTTCCAGATACATTTACAATAGTCTATCCTATCCTAACTGCGGGTCTGTATTAGAACGTTTACAAGTAACAAATCGAATATGATCAAGTAAGTGTTAGTGAGAAACGGTTCAGTCGATCAAACTTAGTACAAAAATACTAAGTAACGTTTGTTCGCTTTTTTGGAAGCTCAAATTTTTCGACTCGCATATCTTCAACGCTTCTAGACTATGAACAAAATAAAGTGAACATTGGACGAACGAATGAAGATTTTTTTTTTTGTAGAATCGTTTCAGTTTCTCAATTTTTAGCCAAAAATGAGCGTCGCAATAATTATACGAATCCATTATTTAAATTTTAATCCTGCTTTAAAATTATTTTTTATTTTTAAAATCTTTTACTTTTTATTAGTGATCAACTATTTTACGTCAATTGTTGATATATATAATCGTGTCGGAAACAACAGGTTCAGATCCTGTCTGCCCAGAAGTGGGCGACGTCGATGGCGTTACTTCTGGCCATCATCAGGTCTTCCTGGGTGCAGCCACTCGGGCACAGCGCACACTCCAGAAGGTGTGACAGGGTCTGCTCCACGCCGCAGTCACATTCAGTCGGTCCGCTGTAAAACTGCCAGGCCCTCATTTGTGTCCTCGTCTTGCATACTCCGGTCCGAAGTCTGTTAAGGGACCTCCATATATTCCACCCTTGGTCATGTCCAGGGGCTAGGTCCTCTTTCGGGGCAATCCAAGTATTCCCCTCAGTTGCGCTTCTCCACATGTTCAGCCGCAGGGTGGCCTCAGGTATCTCCAGTTCCGTTGTCGACTGTAGGAAACTTCTTCGTAGGAAATTGTTGATAAAAAATGTGCAATCGCACAACGTAAAATATTACATTTATTTATGTACTTGTTTTTCGGTACACCGCGTAATTTACGAGAATAATTACATACTAT
The DNA here is from genome assembly GCA_022606575.1 of Glossosoma conforme. NCBI lineage: Eukaryota > Metazoa > Arthropoda > Insecta > Trichoptera > Glossosomatidae > Glossosoma > Glossosoma conforme. The sequence goes on along the minus strand of JAGTXR010000021.1, from coordinate 1,425,849 downwards.
TGTACATTTTAAGTCTTGCATTACTAAATTTTGAGAAAAAATTACATTGTACCTTTCTATATTGTGAAATAAAATTTTCTCTATTTTTTGTCGTATTATTTCTTAATTTACATTTATGTAATAATTGATATGTTTTGACATATTTACGAGCATATGTTATTAAATGTTCTGTGTTATTCAATATATTCATTTGTCCCTGATTTCGCACCCGATATGCTGAGACCAAATTGACCCCATTGAACAAACTATCTGTATGGAAATTGTTTGGAATGTTTATTGATACTTAACATAATTATAAACAAACCAGTTTATAATGAGTTTTAAATAAACAGATGTTTTAATTTTATTTAACTGTTTAAAAAAGGTTTAAAATTTAAGCGTAGTTTTTTATACAGTAATATAACAAAACGCTACAGAATTTTTTCTCTACATAGATATAGTTATATGCAAGATTCTTTCACATTTTCAGAGTACAAGAATTTGTTGCCTCGTTTATTGTATGCATAACATCCTTATAATATGCTAAACGTACGACAATGCCTCTTGAGAGAGGGATTAGACCTCGGATGTTGATATATTTCACGCAAGGGAGGCCCAGTTCAGGCACGAACTCCACGAATTTGTTTGGAAGAATAATTTGTTAGAGTCTTCTGTTTGATGAGCATTGTGACCTTCTGTTGCTTTTCTTTATTGTTTTGTTTTTCTTACTACTTAATTATAAGTACATACTTATATTTGTATTTTTTTCTATTAAATTATTAATTTTACTTGTATTTCAGTTTCAATCAAATTTGCAATTTGTAATGTAATTGAAAGAAGAAATTAATTGAAATTTACAAATTAGTCAGTGTTAATCGTTATAAAAGTGTATTAAGTTATTAACACCAGCATGATATAACCCTATTTTCGTTCGCTCATCAAACACGCATGTGTTGTCATTTTGTAATGCCATTAGGACTAGTTATATAAATTGCCACTTGCGGCGCTGGGTTCAGTTGTGTGCCGACGGCGGCGAGATCGTAATGTGGTTGGCCCGGCCAGAATGCTGTGACTAGGTCCGGGCCAAAAGTTTGTAAAGTTATCGAAATATATATGTCAACGTGTTTCAGAAAAAGTCTTTGTGTTGTTAAACTGGTCCTCATCCTGCCACCGCGCAATTCATTAACCAAATTTACAGAGGAGGATGTCTTTATATATTTAAGTTTGAATTTCAGTTGTATTCTGCTACTTTTAATTCTTCTGTCAATGCAAGAACACAAATTTAAAAAGTCATGTTTCAAAATCATTGTTAACCCTCGCCTTACTATGTTAAAAACTTCCGCGCGTTCCGATGGTGTGTACTCGTTACACATTCTGATTTAAAGTGAATAAAATGAGTAGAAATTCGAAAAAATGAAAATATTCAAAGATATCGCTTAATTTTATAATAGTTGATGTCAATAAGCAGTAATAATTGACATTTAATAGCTAAAAACATGAAAAACATCAGACGAAGACCTCAAACGCCCAGACGCACCTTCTCGCGTGAACTTCCGAGAGCTACTAACACTATTTAGCCTGTCGACATATCGATGAGCCGACGCGCATCGATATCATTTCGCACTAGCCGACCAACTGAGGTTTCCCGTCTCGCTCACTCATATTAGTACGTCAGCGAGAGTGAGGAATATAGATGCCGACGTATCTGGTTATTTTTTAATTTTATTTTTGCACACGCTTCCGACAGGTCGAATGAATACATGACAGTTGACGCGTCTTGAGTGTAGTGGTGAATTTATTCTGGATTTTAGAAAAATATTTCCTGCTCCCGATGAGTGCCTATTATTATAAATATTTTAATTTTTTCAATACGTAAATGTATTAAGGAGGAATACCTAAAATCTGAACCCTGTGTGTATTATATTTACAGAGATATTTAAGTTATTACAAGCAATGTGTAGTCGATAGACATCACTGGGGAGGAGAGGTTAACATTGATAAAATACATCATCAAAATGCATTAAACGAGATTTAAAAAAAATAACATACATTCGTATTCAATCGTTAAAATCACGTGAACATAGCATGGAATCGTTGGTAGATTAAATATTTAAACAAATTTTTCATTCCCTGCATTGTGCATTGTACTGTGTCATTAAAATAACATTAGTTTCGATCGATTACGAATTACGTCATAACCTAACTACTAAATTGAGGTCTTTATTTTCACCTTCTTTATTTTCAAGTATTATAACATTTTTACCGCGAAGTGAATGTCTATGATAGACAAGTAAAATGAGTAGGTATATATATGTACCTTTTCTTTAGGCAGTTTTTTAAGCGGTTATATATGTACTCGTGCTTTACACAATATTTTGGCACCATTTCTGGCATCACACTCACTATGAATCACAAAAAATATTATTTCGATTTAAATATTACGTTCAAATTGTTATTAAATAGATACATATTTAGTAATTTGTTTTAATGGTCACACTGAGCACTGTTTATTCACTTGCTAGAAGACCGCGGTTTCGCCTGCAATGAGAGCCATCATTTCCCAATTTGTATAAGCATACTTCTCAAAAGCGACACCGCGGTCTTCCAAGTTAAACAATTATAAACAAGGTACGAAATGTTATTATTTTTTGATATTTGCAATGGATCTCAAATTGAATGCTTAAAATATACATAAAATACAAAATGTGACACGGTTTTTATGATGTAAACACATACATGAGAATACCAACAGATGGTGATAGTGATGCTGAAGTCTCATCTGTGGATTCTATGACGCTTACCATGTTGCATATGGTTAAGCGCTGCATGTGTAGTGTTAATCCGCCAACATCATAGAATACAGCCCGACATTAACGCATCATTTTTATTATTACAGGAATTCACTATGAATGGGTGGTCGTCACGGGTCGACTTTCGTCTACCACCAATTTTGAATAATAGGCTATGACTGGCATTTTACGCTTGAGGGATCAAATTCACACAAACCGGGGGTATTTTAGAGCTCAGAAATCGTTTTTTTTTCTCTTGATCTCCGTCGGGGATCGAAACCTCGATCTTTTGGCTTGCAAAGCAAACGCGTTGACCATAGAGCTGTATTTCCAAGCTGCATGCCAATTTTGTTTAATAGGCTATGACTGGCATTTTACGGGTGAGGGATCAAATTCACACCAATCAGGGGTATTTTAGAGCTCAGAAATCGATTTATTTTTCTCCGTCGGTGGTGAACCCACGATCCCTAGGGGCTCGCCAAGCAAATTTAATCACTGAGCTATACCCGCCGACATTGTGAAATTTAATTGATTTTTTTCGTTGGTAAATTGTTGTATTATAAGCGACTCTAAATTGATTATATGCTACTTACATAGCGTGAAGATAAATATTTGCAATTGCTACTGGTACACAACAGATTGTATGCGGTTTAATGCATTCCCTCAACGTACGTACAAACGTGCCATAAATGTATAGTGCAAATATATTAATTTGTTTACATTTATGCATCATACAAAGTAGCGCTCCTATCTACTACATGTTTGGCCTCGACTCGAGTTTATTTCAGTGACGCTTACTCTACTCTTCCGCAATTAGCATTGAACTAGGATATGTATAACAAAAGAAAAATATATTATGTTTTATGTACTGATAAAAGTGCATAATAATTTTCTTTTATGTACCGACATCAGCATGATATAGCCCTTGCTGACTGGTACCGAAAACCTCGATACACAATCTTTCGTCTATTATTTCTGTTCGCTTGTCGTACATGTATGTGTCGCCGTATTGGCATTTTCGACTAGTTACGGAGATAGTCACTTGTGGCGCTGTGCGACAGCCCATCACGGGCGCGCCAGTCGTGTGCCGACCGTCGGCGGGGAGCATATTGTATTTTGGTCCGGCCGAATGCTGTGACTAGGTCCGGGCCATAAGTTTGTAAAGTTTATCGTTAATATATGTCAATGTGCTTCTGAAAAAGTCTGTGTTATTAATCTGCTCCTCATCGTGCCCTCACGCGACTGAATAACAACCTTTTAAAGAGAGGAGGATGTTAGTACATACCTTTAAAAGTCAGGAAGCTTCGCGTTTGTGTGCCTAAAATTGAACAATTTTGAATTTTACGAAAAAATAACCTTGTCCTTATATTATCATCGTTATCATCATCATTGTTTAATGTCATCTATCTAAAGCATACGGTCGTCATAAATTGCCGCCATTAACCCCTCCCTTTACTGTGCTACAAAAACATTCGAGAACTCCGATGATTTGTATTTTTTACACCATATAAAAATGTCATTTAAAAACCGGAAAACGTAAATATTCCTAAATATTCTTTTGATTGACTATGGTTGAAGTTGAAACGTAACAATTTTCTTAATATTTTTATTGTATTGATCAATTATTTAATTTTCTAATCTTTAATGCTTTGTTTTGTTTGTGAATCGTAAACATTTCACGCTTCCGACGTTAAAATGTCGTAAACGTCTTAATTGTCACGGCAATCTTCGCTTAATACCTCACACAAATAATGCATTAGAACTGCATTCGTAATAGTACAATTATACATCGATTAACTTCAAAATAGTAGCCTATAGATATTACGAGTGTCGCAAAATTGAAAAAAAAAACAATGTTTAACTCATATATATATGTTGATACCAAGGGGTAAATTAATGGAAGCCACGGCATTAGAGGTTGCACTTATTTATTTTAAATAAAAGATAATTAAAAAATTATCCTAAAAATATGAGATGGGCGGTCTAAAATAATCACTCCCCGAATATTGTTGGCGACTCACTAACAAACGTTGAAAAACAACTGAACACAACTGAAAAAAAAAACAAAGATATTCGAAAACCAAAATTCAAATTATGTTCCAAATTTGAATCTAAATATTACGTCAAGTATTTTCACAAGGCTTTTGGTTCCCGTTGGATAAAATGTATAATACTAACGTCACACACGTGATTGTCTGGTATCGAGTATAACGATAAATTTATCTATTTTTTTTTTTTCAAAAATACATTCTGTGACTTTACATGTTCGCGACGTACAACAGCTATGAGATTGACATTGTCGTTTCAAAATATACAAAGTTTGCCTTCAGATAATGATTTTATAAAAATACCTTTCTGCTTTGAGATTATTTTTCTTTTTTCATGCTAAAATCCGAATAATTCCTTTGACTTTATAGTCTTATTCCTTTTCAACTGCTTATGCTGCGATATGCGAGGCACCTCTTGCTATACTGAATACTTAGATTGCACCAATTATGAACAGTTCCAGACTATATAAATTTCAAACTGATTATCAGACATACAATTATGATTCATGATGATTTTTTAAATATTCCATTATTTCTTTAGTTTATTTTGTTATGTTAGAATCGCACGCAAGTGAACGCTGACACAGATGGAAACACTCATTTGTGTTCCTTGTCACTTCCTTGCCAGCGCTGATTGTGCGGAAACTTACTCGCACGTCATTGGCCTGTAGCCCACGCGTGCTTTTCACAAACCAGATGATCACTATACTCACACACCTTCATTCCTTAAATATATTGATAACTCTCAAAGACAGTATGATCTTACATTCACATATACTAATACGGTCTTTTAAGCCTCCTAGATCTCGCTCTGGAGCTCCATCGGCTACAAAATACATTCGGCTGCACTATGTGAAGGATCTTCTAAGCCAGGGGTCTTCAACCTTTTTATGCCTAGCGCCCACTTGTGCCTATTTTTCATGCTAAAATTTCCCTAGCGCCCACCAACCTCGCTATATTTCAATTCAGTACATGGGTGGAAAACATTCTTAAAGGAATATAGGAGATTTAAAAATCTAAAAAAAACAGCCCACCGCCCACCACGGAAGCCCGTATCGCCCACTAGTGGGCGGTACGGCCAGGTTGACGACCCGTGTTCTAAGCTAATCAATCTCCTTGATCTCAGTTATCAGCATATGCTCCAAATTTTGATTGAATTGTTATCAACATCGATTGTAATCTTATCATTCACACCACATGATACAAAAATTAAAAATTGTTTGCTGTGCGGGAGACGCAGCCGTAGTATACGTAAGACGTTTTGCCAACGATTCTGTAGCTTGGAATCTCGCTCGTGCGCTATCCATGAAGTGAGCAAAATAATTCAAATTATAATGATATATAATAATAAAAAATCATAATTATTTTGTAGCACTTATTAATTTCAAAGACTTTTTCAAAAAAAAAAAAAATTGTTTTCGTACTTGTGTATGAATGTTTATTTACATAGTACGAGGCAAGGATTATATCAACTAACATAACTGTATGGCGGCAATTCGTGACGACGATATGCCTCAGCTAAGAAGCAGAAAACGAAGAAGAAGAAGATTTCTTGATTCAAATCAGATTTTCAATAATTTTTACATGTTAAACTTTTGAAAAACGAAGATTCAGCTTTACATATTTACATTATTTAATACGTAAATACGAGTACATAGTGTTAAAATATTTTGGTACGTGCTTTAGAAATACATACCTAATTAGTAATTACGTATATCGCATGCGATAACCGGCCTTTGGTCGACCATTCGCAAATATCGCCCCAGCTGGGAGCGGACTTTGTACCTAATGCATCGCGCTATACTCAAAAATAAATGAATAAACTCTCCTAACGATCCATCTTCGCTTTACGCCTACAGATGGCAGCACTAACTTTGCCACCATTTTGTTTCTAATTTCAAAAAAACGAATTAATCTTCCTTACAAAAAAAAATGTAGGCGGTTTTTATATAAATTACTTTTTTGTACATTAAAATTTTACGCGTAAAATTTACTTAATGTTAGTTTTTTTTTGTGAAATTTAACATTCTCTAACGCCTCCTCGACCATTTATTTATCTGACGAAACAATCTTATAAGCCTAAATCCTCGTAAATGCATTATTTTTTAGATATTTTTATTAAACCTTGTAATGCTATTGATTATATTATATCAACACTAAAAGAAACATAACCATTTCATATTTTTTTAGGAAGAAACATATTTTTAAATTCGAAATATTTTTCAATTAAATTTTCTTATAAAAAAATAGATATAAAAGCATGATTCCATGACAGTTATACATTTCTCGAAATATAATCTTGTAATGACATTCAGTTATTTGTTTATTTTGTTTTACATCAATATAAACATAAAAAATAATTAGTAAATAAATTTCATAAAACTAGGAATAATAAAATAAAATTAAAAAATATTATTACAAATATGTTAATTTGCTTCGAAGGTCACTTTATTTAAATGTTTTAGCCAAGGTGATATACAGATAATATGTTTTTCGATTATTTTTGTGCATACAAAATACAATTAAATATTCGAAATTAGTATTATCTTACAGTGATTATTAACCTTTTTGATTATACGTTCAATGAAATAAAATTAATACATAATTTTTTCTCTACTTATCGGATGTAAGCAAAAATTTTGGAATTCCTCCATGAAAAGGACAAATAAAATATATAAAATCGAATAAATTAATTTCCTCCATCCCCCTGAAAAAATAAATTCTATCTCTCATAGGATTCATGGATAATTTAAGTAGATTTTTTTTTTCTTATTTTCAAGTCCATAACTTTTAAATATCTACCAAGACTTAACATTAAAATGATTACTGTTACATATTTTTTTTCACTCAAATTAAAAAGAATATAAAACGTGTAAAAAAATAATTTTTCGTTGTTGTGGCTTTTGGGCTTAGCCGTGTGTGGCGAATTTCTTCTCTCCGACAAGCAAGGACAACCACAGTCTGACATTATGTTCGTGGCAGTACTCTCCTTAAACATACCCACCGTACACGATTACCCAACATGACGCTCGGGGAGGTACGTTAGGCTGACGGCTAAACTACCTCCTGACACCAACTCACAACAAAGTCATCAACCCTGAAGAAGACCCCTGCAATGGCGGTCGAAATATCGGAGAGAAGAAATTCGCCACACACGGCTAAACTCAAAAGCCACAATATGAAATCTGGCCGTGAAAACCTAAGAAGTTGTTTAAATAATTTTTCGTTTGCTAAAACCACATGTTCACTTATCCTAGAATTGGAGCTTCGACCTTTACAATAACTGTTAGCTAGTGAGAGAGATGATGCTGCCCTTGTAAAATATATAAAACAATATATATATATATATATATTTAAATAAAGCTATTGATTAGCCCTTTCGTTACGGCTCGGTGAAATACAAAGTATACTGTGTGAATTTTTCAAACCATTGTTTTTGCTTAAAACTAGTATTTGAAACATAAATGTACTTATCTGACCTATTTTCACATTGGTTCTTCTATCCTTTAGCTATCAGATGATGCATAAAAAACTACCATATTTAACAAACGTTCATTATGTAATTCCATACATGTGGTGGCATTCACACATGTGGTTTACAAAAAATCGCTCCTGTGACGAAACCTAACGATATTTATTTACATGCTTTACAGATTCCTGTAAATAATACATGTAGGTTGATAAAGGGAATGACTGCACTTCCAATTTCTTACTGTAGATGTCAAAATGAGTACTGAAAGTAGCAAAACGATATATCACGTCAACCGATTTCAACGGTTGGGGAATCTTTGACGGCATATGCCGACAACGATGCGAAAAGGTTAATATAAACAAATCTACCTGTAGATAAGATTGGCTAATATATACTTTTTAAGGGATTTAATCTTATCTACAAAAATTTGTATTGTGTTATAATAATGGGTAATTCTTGATATGTAAATAAATCTCATAATACCAAACCGATTTGTTTTGAATGTTATCATAGACTTATTAATGCCTCCAGCATTGAACATAAAGGATAGGCAATTATTTAAAACAATATTCTTATTTGAATTGAATGTAGGTATAAATATACCTTGTAACATCACCTTTACTTAAGGTAAAATGACTTCATGTCTCCGGAATCGTTATTTTAACGCGTGGTGTAGGTATGAGGAGCAGATGAACAACACAGACTTTTTCAGAAGCACTTATATTCTTACGATAAACTTGACAAACTTTCGGCTCGGGCGGAGTAACATGCTTCAGGCACCGGGCCGACCACAGCCTAACACCCGTTGCGGCTGGGGGATAACTCTTGCCATTAAGCGCTCGTAGTGGGCGACAGCCCAGCGCCGCAAGTGGCGATCTACATAAACTAATCTTGCACCAATGAAAGACAGCCACGTACAATACTAATGAGTCATTAATATTGTATGTGGCTGTCTGTATTCAAGAATATAATTAAATGAATACGGCCATACTACGCTACGTCATTGATTTTTGCATACTTTTTAAAAATGATTACTGTGTATTGGTCTCTTTTAAAAAATGGGACATTTCGACATTCTGAAGCTGTGCTTGCAGACAACGGGACAGGCTGCCTAAAAACGGGACGGTCCCATTCAAAACGGGACGTATGGTCACTTTAATTAAGTTTCTCTACTAAAAATATATTATATAATTTTCACTATACGTTTTGCTGCTAGCTTTCTTCTTCGTAGTATCAATCCGGTGGATTGGTTTGCAGCAACAGAATCTTGCATCTCGATCTCCATCCCTCTCGGTCCTCCGCAACCCTTTTCAGCTCAGCATAAGCGCTACAGTTCATGTCCTCGAATACTTGCTGCAAATACTCCCGTCTAGGGCGCCCTCTACAGTTTCTACCCTCAACCATCCCCTCCACAATATCGTGAAGAAGTCCTTAGTGGCGCATGATGTGACCAATCCATAATCAGCTGCTAGCTAAGAAACAATATATACTTTTATAAATAAAATAACAAATATCAATATAGCAAAAAAAACACCTAATTTTTATAGTTGTTAAATACAAAAACTGCACATCTTGGAATTTATCAGATCAAGTATAACCTCATACATGTAATATACTATAGTGTGGTAAGCTTATGACAATCTATTGTGTTACTTATTTTTTTGTATTATTTTTACAGTTTAGATTTGACTCGCGACTAGAAAGATTGCAAGCAGAGTCAAGCTAAGCTACAAGCGGTGAAGAAGTCAGAAGGGCACTTGCACTCACATTGACTTCCAAGTGGGACACATTGACAATCAGCCAAGATGTCTGTGCTGAAGGTCGCCTTCACCATCGTCTCCAAGACTGCCACCGGCAATGGATTCTCAGCCGGGAAGAACTGCGGTGGACTATTCAAAATGCATGTAAGTTGCAGCGCTTTTCAAAAAAATTATCCACATAATCACAGTTTTCGTTATAAATCAAATAAAACTGAAGATAAACAAATGACATTCAAATTTTTCTTAAATGAAAGATTTCATTACTTTTTCAAATCAATGTTAGTAGGTACCTATCAATTTTTTATATTTATTAAGGATAACTAATGTTGTTTTCAATATTGGTGGCTATAATTAGAAGGTTGTTAACAGCTTAATAAAAAATGAAAAAAAATCTGCTGGTTACCATGACAATGATTATGTTTGAAAAGAACATGAAATTGCAATAAACAGTAACATGTTCAATGATGAGCTCAACAATGGTGGTGAAACATCAGAGAAGAAGATACATATCAATGAATTGTCATCGACATCAAGTTAATGTGCAAATTTTTAGCTCAATTGGATAGCAGAAAATGGGTCATTTTTTTTTAGTCATATTCAAGATTTATAAGATTTAAAGAAACTGAATGTGAGATTTCGACCGTATACATTATATCCATGTCCTGTGTTTTTTACTCGACGCTGACCATTTATCCATTACACCACCTCAAGTCAACAGATCGTAACATATATGACTTAATTATTTTTTAGGTGGCACTTGCTTTAAATTATATGCAGATTTATGTGTATGGTTAAATCGATTATAATAGGTGTGGTATAAAGAAATCCATTATTTTTCCAAAATATCGCTTAAGTTAATGACTAAACTCTCCTGATGGGGAAAGGAAACTACGTTCAGTACGCCTAGTGATTCACGGTTCTGCAGCGCGAAATATCTATCTTTACGTGAAAGGTCTTCATCCATAGACATCAGCTGATGAACAACAGAGCTTGCCGTTGCATTATGTCCTGCATTAAGCTGTCAACATCGTTCAAGGTTGGGGTCATCGCGACATCGCTGTAGACTCTCATGCGGCCTGAAGTATGACCTGAAGGATCCGTGTGCGATACAAGAGTCGCAATGTGAATGAAATTATCACTTGAGTTTAGGTTTACTGACATATTTGGTGTAATATTGCTTCGGGTTCGGTGCTGGTGTGAACAGATACGGAGAGTTAGATGTTGGAGTTTGTGACAATAATACTTGTGTTCTTTGTGTCAAATTTGATGTACTTATGACACGGTGCTATTGTCACAAATCCTTACTATCGGCTCTCCGGTTCGTCTTCACTTGTACTGAATGTGAGGTCGTTGACATTAAATATGTCAATACTGAAGCATCTGCATCCATAATAAAGACACAGGCAGTCTTTTATTTCGTTGTCGTACTTTATAAACGTATTTAGTTTAAGATTTGTAATGTTTATTAAGGAAAAAAATAAAATAAAGAATAAACCCTCTAGAAGAAATTATAGCAATTTATATTTTATATTTGTAGAGTAAAGCAACACCGATGCTCTCTGCGACTTGCCTGACAATGTCCAACATGCACAGCCGCCTTCTCTCCAGCCAGGACATCACTAAGAACATCCAGTACATCAGCTCGGAGAAGGGGCTGAACCTCGACAGGGATCCCAAAACTTTGAAGTGAGTAAAAAACACCTTCACTGGTCGGGTGCAGATATATCCTAGAACGAGGAATGGACAGTGGCAGCTGACTCAACTACGTGGCGACAATTTTTGATGACCGTGTGTTCCAAATATGGAACGTATATGGGAAGAAGAATGTGATAGTATAAATAATAATCACACCTTAAATATTCATTTGATCCAAAAAAAATAGGTGCAAAGATCACATTTGTGTGGAAAATTTTGGTTTTAATCGAGACTGCCTTTGATTAACAATTGGCCATGAAAATATTTTGGCAGATTGTAATCCCGAGATCAAAACCAAAACGTCTGGTTATTGATAGATAAACAAATAGCACATAGTTACCTAATAATATGATACAAAAGTGTTATTGACACAGAGATTATCTTTTTGAGATAATACCTTTCGAATAACAAATGAGTGTGAATAATTTATACATTGATTTGAAGGAAATTTAAATTCCATCTAAAATCAATCCATTTTGGAGAATCTAGTTTATTTTAAAATGTATTGTTATTATTTTAAACCTCCAGAGACGAAAGTTTTTTTTTGATAAAAACTAATTTTTTAAGCTATATTTTATCAGCATGTAGTCTTCTTCATCTAGCAAAAATAATTTTAAAAAAAAATACACGATGCTTCCTTGTAGAAAAGCTGTGTGACCAACACATTATTCTTTATTTTGTTTTTTGTATGGATTCTAACCTTGGCTAGCCCTTGGGGTTGAAATACAACTACACAACTAACATTTCTGACTATGACAGTACATTTTACATAACAAGTGTTATTAGAGCTTCTGTCTATGCAGGATATGAAATGTGCTGGTGTCAGCGGAGCCGATAATACACTGGCTATAGATTTATCTGCCATTGTTCAGTCTTCTTCTTCTTCTTCTTCTTCGTGTCAGCGACGTCAAATTATTTTTTCCCAATATCTGGCAACATCGATAGCTCGTGTGTTGCCCAGCACTAGGTCCTGAGATGTGCAACTTGTTGGGCACATGGAGCAGCATCGTAGGTGTGAGGCGGTCTGCAGGTCTCCACAGTCGCACAATAGTGTCTCTCCCTGCCGAAGCATTCCCCACCGCTCGAGGTTGTCCTTTGTTCTACCAACTCCGGTTCTTAATCTGTTTAGGGATTTCCAGGTCGGCCAGTCAAGGCTCTTGCCAGTTGGGAGGCCTTCCTTTGGAGTAATGAAATCCTCTGGTGCGATTTGTTGCCAGAGTTGGAGTCTCTCATTTTCAGGGCCGGATGTGAGAGGTTGTGTGGATTTCAGAAAGCTGCTTCGAGACTTCAATCTTGGTGTTGGGGGTATCTGATTATACAAGCAGTGGGATGGTTGGTTGATTGCCTTACGCATTTCTTCGGCGCATATGACTTTGCGTCTTATGTTCGGTGGTGCGATACCAGCCAAGGGGTATAGTTTAGAAATGGGTGTTGGTTTGAGGCAGCCTGTGACGACTCTGCATGCATCATTCAGGGCAGTATCCACTTGATTACAGTGGGCTGATCGACCCACACTGGTGCCGCATATTCCATTGTTCAGTGATTGATCTTCAGTCTGTTTTTATGACCGAGATAACAATAATGATGTTATATTGTTAGAAAGAACATTTATTTAAAAAAAAAAACCTTGCCTTTAACACATTGTTGTCGAGACACGGATTTTCCGTTTTTACGGGACTGCTGCTGGAATACGGGGCCCGTAAAAATCCGTGTTTTGTAGTCTGCTGCTATGTGTTTATCCGTGTAATTTAAACTGCATTTTTTTTGTTGTCGGTAACTAGATGTCACTGCTTTGATATTTAGTAAAGACATTTTTTTATTCTCGTCGCATTTATAACAGTTCCACCAAATGTATTGTACTAATTAAGATATTGAATTTTTTTTATACCATACAAAAATATTTTAATGAAATAACACAAAAAATAAATAATGAACTATAAATTCTTTATTCATGCTCTTTACTTGATTTGAAAACCTTGAAACATTCTTGTTATCCCAAATATGACATATTTTAGTTTTATTTCGTGTTTAATTTGATTTTTTATTACATACATTTTTATAAAACGCAAGTTTCCAGTGAATGTAAAACTGTCATCCTCCATGTTTCTTCTTCATTTGATAGTATTGTTTTTGGTAAGTCTGTGTTTAAAATTTCATAATTTTATATTGTATAGTATAAAAGTTATGGCGAGTTTCCGAAAATGTAAAAATACACGCGCGGCTGCTAAAAAATGGCCCGCGCCAGACTTGAAACAATGCGCGTAATCACCCGCAAACAATGTGTTAAGAATTTTGTTTCCAAAATATTCCATATTTCAAATGATGTATGTGTAATTTACTGTTCAGTAATTTCATAATATTTGCACTCTTTCGTATGCAAATCAAGCGTAAAAAAATGTTTTAAAAGTCAAATTTTGTATAACCTATATCATATCACTAGTGATCCAATAATTAAGTAAATGAATTAATTTCAATTATAAATTTAGCCTAAAAATTATTTATTCAATTATACGCATTCTATTAAAAATATTTGTGTCAATTATCTATTAATAAGCACGTGGCCTGCTTTAGATTACCAGATTACAAACTGACAAGATGCTTTATCAACGTTCTCTTGGACTTTATTAAATGTGAAAAATTCCATACAATAACATAGCAACGTAATAATGTATGCATCCTTGGATTATTATATTTTTTATTATTAAATAATATTCAATTGAACTCTTCCCTGTGATCATATTGATTGTGAGATAGAAATTCCCAGCCATTTTGACCTGCAATCATCGTGAATAATCTATGAAATTCCGTATCGCTATGGAATTAGTGTTGTTGAATTTAATATGAGTTAACTTACATTGTTCACATTAAGTGTTTGTCAGCCATTGTCATAATTTAAATTTATGGATTTCTTAATTACATATTATTATTTATTAATCAATAAAATCTATATTAACCCTTTAGATGCGGCTGTTGTTTTTATCATTGTTCCATAAGAAGTGTCAATTATCCATGAAAAGATAAAATAATAATTTTGATTTTTATGATGAATTATTATTTTATTCACGTGTACACACCTATATCCATTTTTTTTAATTTTTAACCTCATTAATTAATTACCATTAAGACAAACGATATACCTGTTTAATAAAACTCTATGATCTTTCCTATTTATCGGCACGCCGCACTCTAGTGACATGGCGTGTTATGCCGATATATAGGCATGCCGTATGGAGTGATTATTAGTGTCCCCGACAGGGACACGCATTCCCTATGTGTTTACCATGTTTCATATAGTTACTAAGCGCAAGCAGTTTTGTATGGCCTTGGCTATATAATGGCACGCTACTCTCTAGTCACATAAAATGTCATGCCTATATATAGGCACGCCGCTCCGCAGTGCTCCGATGATATGTATTTTATACACCATATGAAAATGTTATTTAAAACTGGAAAAATGACAATATTCCTCAATATTGTTTTGATTGACTATGGTTGAAGTTGAAATGTTACAATAAGTATCTGAAAAAGAAAGAAAAAAATTGCAATTAGCTGCTATAGCTGCTACAAATTCAGCGTGCATATTGACCCGATGAATTCATACCGACAGAACGTTATGTTGATGTGCCTTGTTCCAAGTATATCTCTCTGTGCCGCCTCTCACTCAGATGCATGACACGGGCGCATGTCATGCATCACGTGTGGTGATTCAATAACCCGATTAATCCACAAATTATTTATTTCCATCGCTGCAAATGAATAACTATACATTATTATAATTATATTTAATACTTAATAATATTACGGAGGAATGCAAAAATTATAAGGTCAGTATCTATTGCAATCATATGGGTATTCTCATTATTAGAGTCGGGTTGTAGTAAATACATATCATCGGAAAGCAAGGGTTAATGAAGTATAAATTTATAATAAAGATGCTAAATCAGTAAATAGTCTCGCAGTCTTTTTTTAAAATTATTCTAACATACACAAGAAAGCTTCTTTCAAATTTAAATGTTTATTACATAAATAACACCCGCATATGAAAATACATTCCAGAAATATAGATCGCTTGAATGTACAATTAACAATTCCAAGTATAAAAATCATTCGATGAAATGTTTCTGATTTCAGGCTAGTCAAACCGTTAGATAAACCTCTGTGCGTGATGATGAACTGGATGCTGGCTAAGCAAAAGCACATCCACAAGTACGCTCAGTTGTACCTGGACCAGGGATATGATGTGCTCTCCGTCAGCTGCACTCCCTGGCAGCTGCTGTGGCCCATGAAGGGATCACAGGTATTTACCATAACACCGTAGCACCATTATTGATTCATCCATGCACTCATCATCGTTGCATCATTTAAATATGCATATATTCCCATTGAATGTTAGAGGTGTCAAACACGCAAGATCCTAGAATTCACAGTGATGCAAAGCTTTTTATTCAACCAAGTACTCAATTCAATTAATTTATTTTCCACTTTTAAAAACATTACAACTTGGTTAATACGTTTTTAAAACATTAAAAAATCAAAATCAATGTAACAATAAATTTATACAAAAATAAAAAAACATTTCAAATTAACGAATAAAAATGAAAGAACATATCAGAAATGTAGTAGAAAGTCACTAAGCACGCTAAACAGAAGACTGCACGAAATTAATTCTGCAAACAAATCCATGGAGCTCATGTCTGAACTGGGCTTTTCTCGCGTGGAATATATTGACTGGTTACTATTACTCTTAGGGAGAAAGAATAATCTGTGCCTCCTTAACCCTTTCACATCAGTTGTTGGCATATGCCGTTATAAGATTCCCCTACCGTTGACATCGGTATCCATGATATATCGTTTTGCTACTTTCTTAGAATAGTTTTTTATGCATCATCTGATAGCTAAAGGATACAAGAACCAATGTGATATATGAAAATATACTAGGTAAGTACATTTATGCTTCAAATACTAGTTCTATAATAGACAGTATAATTTGTATTCAAACCGAGCTGTAATGAAAGGGTTAATACTAGTAATACTTAGTGTATCTTAGATGAAATAGTCATTAGTCCTACAAAGTCTTTCTTCCTGCTAAAACCTAACTCCAAAGAGTCTGAAACATAATTACATAAAAATAAATGTCAAATCAAACTAAATATTTTTAATTTTTTAATTAAAATTAATATAAAATTACAACCTAGAAAGTCTATTTGATTATCTTTCTTTATGTGAATCGCTAGTCTATCATTCTCTAGAGTATGCTCGGTACTAACGTTATATACAACAACGGTAGAGGAATCTTATGTCACGATCTCTTCAACTTAGTCATACTGATATATAGATTTGATGGATAAAATGGCCAGTTGTCATCTGCTTTAGAAGATCGTTGGATTAGGCGATGCTTTTGATTACAGAATTCACAAACTGATGCTTGATATAAAAATTCGACACTATTCTGTATTTATAAGTGCTTCTTCCTCTGAAAATTTCTGTCTTAGTCTTAATTTTGGTGACTTTCCACACAATAATTCTTGGACAATGATTTGTTTTGAATGTATGCATTTAGCGTTTTATTTATTGTAAATTCAGATCACGGTTCTTCTTCTTGTCAGCGACGTCAAATTATTTCTGCCCAATTTGATGTCGCTGACACGAAGAAGAAGATCACGGTTCATGTTGTTTGATACTTCTGAAATAAATTTATATATTTTATTAGTTTCTCATGGATGTTTTTGGCTATTGAATATGTGCCCTATCTTTACTGAATACCCTGCATTCCCTAAATACCTTTATTACCTAAAATGCGATCTGTTTCAGTGAACAGTAATCCATCCTGTGATTGGTTGGAAAAGACTACCTACGTGCAGGTCATTTGTCACTGACAATTATAAGAATAATTACTGAATGCTGCTAACAAATCGCATTGTTTATATATTTTTTATTTTTTTCAATATCAATTGTTTGATATTGTGGCTATTAGGTTTAGCCGTGTTTGGAGAATTTCTTCTTTCCGATATTTCGACCGCCATTGCAGGGGTCTTCTTCAGGGTTGATGACTTTGTAGAAGAAATTCGCCACACACGGTTAAACCCAAAAGCCACAATATCAAATCTGGCCGTGAAAACCTAAGAAGTTAATCAATTGTTTGTTTTTTATATTTTCATATAAATATAATATATTTTTTTATGATATATTTAATTATGTGTCTAATATGTAAAAATTAAAACATAACCCTAGTTTCTACATAAATTTGACAAAATAAAATGAAAAATATTTTCTATTTAATAATAAATTAATAAATTATTATCATGCAAATTTATTTAGCTTGTTTTTGCATTTCCTTTTTATATGCCTCTTTTAAAACAAAAGTAATGGAAAATGACTATTACTTTATTTAAAAATGATGGAAAAAAATCCATAAGAATTCTCTTTTAATCATGCTAAAATTAAACACATTTTTATTCTCTTCTGAAATATGCAATAAAAGTAAAAAAAAGAACGTTGGTTGTAAACTTAACCCTGCTTTATTATTTTATTACCAAATGCTCAATTTTATTTGTAACCTGATGGGGTTTTTTTTAGACTTGTGAGATAGTATATACTTATTTTTTATAACCTCATCACTCCTAGGAGATTGGAACAAGCATTGTTTGAAGCTTGCAATAAATGCTTTCTTCTCTAAGACATTTCTCTTCTGCTGTAATATTTGAATTTAATGTCAGGTTTATAGCAAATTGTAATCATCACGAGGCTTAAAAAACACATTTTTACAATTTAAATTTGGGAGTAAAAATCATATGCTCACAATAATTTTATTCTTGTCTATGCTTTACATGTATTTTCCTTGTTATTCAAAATTAGTTACAGGAATTTGGAGATATTACGGAAAACGCCTGCTTTATTTATCATTCTGTTGTCCATAGCTTTTGAAAAAGCAATAAAAATTGCAATTTTGCATAATATAGTCCACATATTATATAAATATGCATAAATCTCCACGTGCTTGTATTTACTTGCATTTAATATTTGCAATAAATTGCAATTTTTATTGGCCGTTTAGAAGCCCCCTAATAACTTCTCACTTCATGTATTTTTCATTTAGTAGTACCCTAAGTAGTTTCACAATACAGATACATAATTTAGTGATTGTTCAACTGCTTTCATGACCTCTAGTTTGTTGATTAATAATCCAGGAACTTGGAGCTATTTCGAGAATCACACCTGCCTGCAACCAGTTTCTATTTATTATATGTAGTGCGGTGTCACGACCTATCGTACCCAGACAATTAGTTCCCAGACTCATCGGTAACGACGTGGGAAGCACTGGGCGTCTAGTGCACGTGACATTGGATCCCCAAACAACTGCTGCACTTGGCTGTCTCTCTAACCTTACCTAACTTAAGGATTTGTCCAGTGATCGTAGAGTCCAGAGATCCATAGGTTTCATTAACGAAATAACTTAAGTTAGGTTAGATAAGCGAGACATCCAGTGCTCCAGTTGTCCGGGGACCAAATGTCTTGTGCACCAGACTTCCAGTTTGCTCCACGTTGTTACCGATGAGTCTAGGAACGAATTGTCTGGGGACGAAATGCGGCGGAACCATGTAGTGCCCTGTAATCAAAACATTTATGTAATATTGTCTCAATCCTCATTTTGGCAGTTATTTTATATACTGTTTCTTTTTACATCATCACTAGAACATTTGAATGATTCAAAATGCTTAATCTCCTTAAAAATTGTCCAAATCACAATGCTTTCATTCTATAATTTTGAATATAAAACATGTTATCAATAATCTAAATATTAAATATTTATTTATTTACCTTGTCTTTACATGTATTGCATTAAATATGACCTCCGTTTAGGAGACTGCAGTTTCGACTAACTCCTAGCCTTTTCAATCCATCACTCTCAAGAGACAACTTATTCATAGCCTTTCTCGATCCATCACTTTCCAGTTGTCTCTTGACAGTGATAGATTGAGAAGGTTATGAGTCAAAACTTCAGTCTCCTAAATAGAGTTATATCGAAAGTGATACATTTAAAAACAAGGTAAATAAATTTAAAATATATATATATATATATATATATATATATATATATAATGGATCTCAAAGTGAATGCTGTAAGCATTGAAAAAAATCTAAATATTGAGCGATTTAAACAAAAGACCTATTAAATGTATAATTTTTTGAATTAACTTATTCTAGAATTTAATTTTTGTTATTTCTATCTAATTTTTAGGTCTCAATTGAATTGAATACTTGAAATAAATTACACTAATTAAATTCCATTTCACCAAACATAACAATTTGAAAAAATGAGAAACAAAAGATTATCAATATTATTTTCTCCCTGAAACTCAAATATTTTTAATATCACTACATATGTTCACTTAACTTGTAAGCTGGGAAATAACCAACCATTCTAATATTGAACTGATGAAAATCATTTGAATTGTTTGTTTTCCAAATTTCAGAAAATAACTTTTTTATTCTAGTAGAGATTGTTGTTGAATTTCACAAACTTTCCGATCAATGCGGCTCTAACAAAAGTCACAAATTTATTAACACATTGTTTGCGGGAGACGCTTAAAGGCGTCTTTTCCATACTGTTGGTAGAGAGCGGGAGACGCTTAAAAGCGTTTTTGTATTTGTATACTGTTGGTAGAGCGCGGGAGACGCCTAAACGCGTTGACACTTAGAGTAACAACATAATACGAGAAACGTGTGATTCTTGGTTACTCTGTGAACTAAAAATTAGGCGCCAGCTCCTTTGAGACGTGTAATATCTCATATAAGGTACCTAAACCAATTAGGTACCTAAACCCGGCAATTCGTGGAATTAGGGTTGGGTGGCCGACTGTGGTCATAAAACATTTACTTGAAAGCTGTAAGATAAACATTTTGTTTCATGGTCTTCGGCAGATAATATACCAGTACTGGAAGAGTTTTTAGGTCGCCCAGGTATAAATACCGATAATGCTCCGAATAGTGTAACGGAAGAAACAAATTTATTCATAGGAGAGGATTTTTTTACATTCCTTGTACAAGAATCAAACAGATATTATTATCAAAATATGCACAAATTTAAAATATACAAGAAATCTCTCAAATGGAAAGACATTACAATACAAGACATGAAGAAATTTTTGGGACTTATTATTCTTATGGGACAAGTCCGTAAGGGACGGTCCACAAAGTGCATAGCGAAACCCGGTATATGTGTAAATTCTGTGCTCTACCATTACTAAAGGGAACTGTTTCCAACGATATCATACTTTTAAACAATATAAGTGTTTATTGTTTTGTATTTTACAAAATATATATTATGTTGACCGTGCATAAAATGACTAAATCGACAATACGACAAAAGTGCAGTTTTTTTCAATGTTTTATATTTAACCTTGAATATTATAATTTTTTATCCAAAAATATAAACATTTGTGACCGCATAATAATAGAAAATTTCATTTAAGGTAACGTACTCAATTTTTTATTTAAATATGATCAATAGTTCAGAAGTTATAGCTGTTTTACGTGAAACGTAATTTGGCGCGCGAATCTGACAAAATTGCCCGCTTTACGGGGTGGATTAATAAAAAAAACCCCCGCAAACAATGTGTTAATATCTAAACCTAAGAAATAATAGCTTGATTCCAGTGACACTACAGAAATTTCTACCAATACAACCTTGTAGGGACGTGTAAAAATTCATTACTTTTATCGACTTAAATATACGCCACTGCTTATAATAAATATTATGTTCTTTAGTTAAATACATCTGAAACATATTATTATGAAAATATGAAAATAACAGAAAAACAAATAAAAATATTTTCTCTCAATGATAAAGCAAAGCAACTGTCATAAGTATCATGTTATAATTTCAAAAGTTCAACACATGACGTAATGCATCAGCTTACAGGTTAGGCATAACCCTCAAAAGACTATTTTTTTAACTACTTTTTGAAACAACATTTAACCCAAAATTATGACATTTTGAACATCTCAGGGTTAAAAAAAAATGAAAGAATAAATCTCCCATATATAAAACTTTTATTGTATTCTAAAAAGAATAATATACAAAAAAAAATAATATGGGAGTGAGGCAATTTTTTAGACCAAATGGTCCAAGCTTCTGAGAGTTGGGCTTATATCATCCGAACTCCTTTAAAAAACCTTTAAAAAATCACCCAACATATGCCTCAGATACTACAGCTCTATTAATCTCGGGCTTCTGCTCTGGAGGTCGTCAGGAACCATATATATTCCCAATAGGACCCTCGTGTACAGAGATGTCTTGAGATAAGAAATGGACAATGGTAACTGACTGAACTGAATGGTGGCATTTTCCGGTGACCATAGGTTCCAAATTTGAAATGCATATGGGAAAAAGTAGCGAAGTCATTTTTACTTCTTTCACATATCGTCTTTCTAGGGTTGTGTTTATTTAATGGTTTTTTTTTCATGTTCACATCACATGTTCACTCTCCTGCAGCTCGTAGCCGCGGACGCTCTCCGATTCTTGGAGGCCAACGAGTCCTTCGGTCCGCTAATAGTCCACTCCTTCTCAATAGGGGGTTACGTCTTTGGGGAGCTGCTCTTCCATGCGTCTTCCGACAAACCGAGGTTGGTCCCACGTACATAACCGGCTGCCTCAACATTACCGCAGATCTACAGAAGCCGATAGTCGGATAATCACAAGATGACATGTCAAACTTTAATTTTCTCTTGAACTTTTTTTCAGAATTTCCTCCAGATTAACAATCTTTGATGCACACAAAATCTTTGATTGAAATCATATATTTGACATACAATAAATGTTATGTGCTTGGTGAATTTTCGGTTTACATGACACCTTAGACCAGTGGTCGGGGAACCGGGGTAAATTACCCCAAATGGGGTAAAAATATGTTTTTGGGGGTAATAAGAAAATTTTTCTAGTTTGCTATTTCATAAAACATACTATTTTCATGTAACTTTTCCGTTATTTTCTGTGTAAATTAATTCAATAAATAATGTTTATTTAAATATACATTGATTGTCTTCTTTTCAAAAGGGGTAATATCGACTTACGCAAAAATATTTTGTGGTAATGGTTAAAAAAGTTCCCGAGCGCTGCCTTAGACGTATGCTTTAAAGCAGTGCTCCGTAACCGGTGTGCCGCAGCACACTGGTGTGCCGTAAGTCGATACAGGTGTCCCACGATCAAATAAGGCCATATTATAAATAAATTATTTTACAACTGTCCTCAAGCTCCCAGTGCCTATCGCCTATTAATGTAGACATACAACGACGAATTTGCTTTATTAAGTTCTAAATGAAATTAAGAAAAAGCGAAATTGATCAAATTAATAGCTATTTTTGGCTTTTGGTGTGCCGCGGTATTCAAGGTGAGAACTTTGGTGTGCCGTAGAATCCAAAGAAGTACTTTGGTGTGCCGTAGATGAGAAAAGGTGCGGAGCTCTGCTTTAAAGGAATTATTCATTATAAATTATTTTTTGAAATAAACTATTGACACTTTATTTGAGTTATTATCAATTGACACATTGAACTGTATAATTGTACACCACTATCAGTCAATAACACTCGTGATAAAAGATTAACCATTTCCCCGGCATATTATTTTGGCGAAAATGTTCCAAAAAAATAACTTTTTTTATTTTCGTTTACTTTGAAATATAAATATTATTTTTATTAAAAGTTTTTTCTCTAACCCTTAGAAATTTTAATATTTTTTTTTATTAAAAATGATTTCATGTACCGTTAGGATTTGTTTAGGAGATGCACTTCACAATTATATAAATATAATTGAATAGGCAATCCGTGACGAAAAGCACAGTAAAAGCTAGTGCAATAGGAGATGCAAAAATAAAACAACAGAAGACACAAAAATATGGTTTATGAGTGTCTTCTGGCTTTGAATTTTTTCCTATAATAATTTTTAAAATAATATAAAAATAAAAATAAAAATTTAGTACAATTTATATAATTATTTTTGCGATACAATATGTTTTCAATATTCCATAATCTATAACACAAAATACTTATATAAATACAAAACATAAGTTTTCATCAAACAGGCTAAAACAATAACAAGCCTCTTTATTGAAATGTAAATAGAACGAAAACTGGCTTAGAAACCCTGATTTTCTTGTTTCAATGTCAGAAATCGTGAAATTATATGAAACATGTATTTGCGTGAACGCCGAAAATCGAACCACGATTTTAAAATGCTCATATGGGCGCGCTTCGGGTATCACACCTATTTGCATGAGCGCCAAAATTGGAACACTTATTTTTACACATATTCGTGTGAACGCCCGGAAAGTGGTTAATAAAAGCATTTGCTTTAGGATCAAGTTTTGAATACTGTTTTTATGTAAATATATAAAATAACAAATGTAAATAATCACGTGTGTCACCATTATTTTGCAACAATAAAATTGGCAAGTATTCCACAATTGAACCATATTAATTCAATGTATTCTACATAAATGTACAAAATTCTCAAAGGGCAATTATGGCAAAGAAGCACAGATATTTTATAAGTATATAATTTCTTTACCATACTTTTCTTCTTGCTACATTCTCAATATGTCAAGATCTTAAATTTTCAGTTTTATTTTGAATTGAAAGAAGTTTAAAAGCAATATTTAGTTTGACATGTCGTAAATAAAATATAAGTGCACCCGGAACTAATATTTGTTGCTTTACAGATTTTAATATGCAGCTCGCAAGATATTTGTGGTGGATGGTGTCGTTACATAAAATTGGCACAGAATTGTGTCTCAAAATGGCTTCCAAGATGTCTGCGTGGTTGTGGGTGGTTTTGTGACTCGAGTGTTGTTATTTGCATTGCAGCTGGTCGCCGCCGACCTCCTACACTTCCTCGAGAGCAACAGGTCGTTTGGCCCGACCTTGGTGCACGGGTTCTCTGTGGGAGGTTATATGTGGGGGGAAGTTTGCATGCTTGCTTCCACCGACAAGCAAAAGTAAGCAGATCTCCTATGTACAGCGGAGTAAAAGGAAAAATGATAATCACCGATCTCGCCTTTATTAGTTTTTGTTGATTTTGTGCCAGGTAAGAAGAGACAGGATATTTAAGACTCAAAAACGGTAAAGAGGTTATATTAGTTTTTCATGTTCGGCATTACCGTTGATTACTCGGTCCCATAAAGTTGTGTTGTTAACTAATAGCATGAGTTGGTGCAACATATAGTCATCTTAGAAAGATTTAAGCATCATTGACTTCACTTTACATGGGTCTTACTTAGCTTACAAGTTGTTATAAATCTTCCACCAATTCAAAAGGACATAGCGTCATCAATTTCTTTCCAATGGGGACCTTTTGCAGCTTTTAATTGAAAATTTTGTAGTCCTAAAATTTATCATATATTTGATTTTTAATTCCATTTTCAATCACCTCATCCCACCTTGTATATTAAATATAGCCGTCAACGTCCAATTGATATTAAAGAGTATTTAAAAAAAAATCCAATATACAAATTACTTTTATTTTATAAGTACAGTGGTACCTGACCGACATAAGAGTTAAATTTGTTCCGCAACCTTGCTCGTATTTCAAATTACTCGTATCTGAAAACTAATTTCACAAAACGCGAGCACAACTTATCAAAGATGCTTTGACAGCGAGAGCACACCCGTGGCCGGGGGATTCACGCTGGAAAGTGTGACGCACGCTTCGTGTGCAACCGACCGACCCGCTAAGCCACTCAAACGCTTTAACCACTGAGCTATACCCGCCGGCACATTCAATAATATATTAAATAATTATATTTACATTAAACCATTTAAATACATGCTCATGGAATACTTTGTAAGTTATTTTATAACCTATAGGTTCTGTTTTTTTTTATTATTACTGTTGGAATAATTATTTTTTCACTAGAATTAACCTCTGAAGCCAGCCCTTGTACAATATATAGTACAAAGATGAAAATATGTTTAAAAACTTTAATTTTCGCAATCTTAACCCTTTGCACTCCTTTTATTTTTAATATCGTTTAAGAGCCAACTCTAATTAAAATAATGGTTTTAAAATTATTTTTTGACAGGTAGTTACAAAACTACATAATTGTAAAAACAAATTAGTCATAATTTAGTTTTCAAATAATAAAACAACGTAAGGGAGACATTTTTTTTTTATGTATACACATACAGGAGAAAATTCTGATGTCTCGTCTGTGAAATTCTATGACGCTTACCATGGTGTATATGGCTAAACGCTGCATGTGAATTGTCGATCCGCCAATGTCATAGACTACAGCCCGAGATTCACGCATCATCCTTTATTATTACAGGAATTTACTATGAATGGGTGGTCTTCACAGGACGACTTTCGTCTACCACCAATTTTAATTAATAGGCTATGACTGTCATTTAACGGGTGATGTATCAAATTCACACCAACCGAGGGTATTTTAGAGCTCAGAAATCAATTAAAAATCCTTCTTTTTTTTTATCTCCGTCGGGGATTGAACCCACGACCTTAGCTTTCTAAGCAAACGCATTGAGCTATGACCGCCGGCAAATATTTATATTATTGTGAAGTGTGGCATTTCTTAAAGCACTTGTCCGCGATGTAGACCAGGTTTTCTGGAGCAGGTCTCACAAAACCAAACTGTTTCTCCCCTTATAAGTAGCTGAGTCGGCTGACACCTGACAAAGGAGCGCTAAGGGTTAATGCTTTTTTCATTCTCATTGATTGTGACAATGTCCAAACATAAGTAATTTTAAAATATTATATAATACTCCAAAATCTTATATATTTTTCTGGGTCAAGTTTTGCAGGAATTAAATAATATTTGTTTTTTTTTGTGCTTCAATAAAGGATCTGCGGGCTTTTCTTTATATATAGGTTTAGAAATCAACAAGGATTGAGTGATACTTAATTATATTTAAGTCTCATGTATTATAAAGTGCTTTAAGAAAAATAACATTAGTTTGTACAAAGTAAAAACTAGTTAGGGTAGTTAATAAGTTACTGTTATCATAACATATGTGGGAATGTGGGAGTGTGGTGGAAGTGTTGTGATCTGTGGATTTCTGAGAAGGAATTGTTGTGCGTGTTAGGAAGAGATCACTGGAAATACACTGGAAACTTAATTATATTGATCAATTGTTAAAAAAGTTGTATAACTTAGAAGAATTTTGAATAATCTACTAAATATATACATACAGGTATGTACATAAAAAAATAAAAAATCTTTAATATAGTACCTTGCTTTGAATCATTTTTTAAATCTAATTTGATAAAATCATCACACTGTGAAGGGTTTTGGTTCAACAATCACTATTTTAATGTCATGTCAGTTTTAACAATCATTTTAATCCTCCAGAGACGAAAGATTTTTTTGATAAAAACTAAAGTTGTAAGCTATATTTTTTCAGCATGTAGTCTCCTTCATCTGGCAAAAATAATTTTAAAAAAAATACAAGATGTTTTCTTGTAGAAAAGCTATGTGACCGTATGATCACCCTAGTCCATAACATTTAGAACTTATTTTGTATGAAACATTATTCTTTATTTTGTTTTTTGTATGGATTCTAACCTTGGCTAGCCTTTGGGGTTAAAATACAGCTACACCAAAACTATTTATGATAATACCTTCTTAGATCAACATTGTTATACGAAATGAATTAGTAAAAATTTCGCAAATCATTTTTAAAAATATTGAAAATTGTATTTACTCTTTTGAAGTATGCATTTTGTAGAAAAATAATTCAACCCGTTATAAAATAACTCACAAGGCTACTTGGTAACTGTTTCCGTTGCCGCGGCTGCAGACTAACTGTGGTGGAGACACTTCTTAACCGAAACTGAGCGAAAGATACAATGTTCAGTTAGAAAAGGGACCGGAGTAGGGATAAATAGACAATAGTGTTCACTGTGACCATACGGTCACGCTCGTATCTGGGGGGTTAATAGTGACTTAATAGTGCACGAGTATATGTATTTATTTTTCTTCAGATATCAACCCGTGCTGGACCGCGTGGCTGCTCAGATCTGGGACAGTGCGGCAGACATCAGTGAGATTCAGATTGGAGTCCCGAGGGCCGTTTTTCCCAAGAACATGGTCATGCAGAATGCTCTCCACAAGTACATAAGGTACATAATCAAACCTACCTGGCCTGTGTAATAAAAAGTAAATTTAATAGTCGAATGTGTAAATTATAAATTTTGAGATGGGTGCCAATCCTCAGCCTGTGTCGGTTAGATGCTTTGTGGTCAAGGGACATTGTCAACCGAGTAGTCATGCCTGGCAAGGGTTAAAAGGATCTTAGGTAGATGAGAAGGTGCAGGAGGAATCAATTGAAAAGTTCAGAAGAGCAGTATCTATAATAATAATGATAATAAATGTGAACTTTGGGTGCCATTGTTTATTAGACGCATAGCTTTCTTTTTGTTTGAATAATCAAAGTCAACTGGTAATTTGGGGTCCTATCAAAATGTGGTATTCCAGATCTCGGCAAATTTAGACTCTGCTTAGAGTTAAGTAGTTGCAAATCTGTGGAAAAAACTGTTTTTTTAACCCTTTCGTTACGGCTCGGTGGAATACATATTATACTGTCAATATGGCGTGAATTTTTGAAAACATATTTTTTGCTTAAAACTAGTATTTGAAGCATAAATGTACTTATCTGACCTATTTTCATATATCACATTGGTTCTTCTATCCTTAAGCTATCAGATGATGTATAAAAAACTGTTATATTTAACAAACGTTCATTATGTAACTCCATACATATGTTGGCATTGACATATGTGGATTACAGAAAAGTCGCTTCTGTGATGAAACCTAACGATATTTATTTACATGCTTTTCAGATTCCTGTAAAGAATACGTGTAGGTTGATGAAGGGAATAAATGCACTTCCAATTTCCTATCTGATTGATTTGAAAAATTCATCATTTTCTGAGATTGCCACTTTTAGTATGATAATGGCGCTCTCATTACAGTTGTTGGAACGTTCATTTTGGACTGTTTTGATAAGGGTGAGTCCCTGGTTTTCTTATATTTATTTAATTGATTTCAGGTACCACCTCAAAACCTTCCACGAAGCAGCCACTGTTCACTACATGCGCTCCAGCCAGCAGTTCCACCGTAACCTCTGCCGCGCCCCCGCCCTCTTCTTGCTCAGCAAGACTGATCCCGTGGGCTCTGAGGAATCCAATAGAAAAGTGCACGACTCATGGAAGAGCATGGGAATCAAGGTAATCATCTCCCCAGCTGAACCTCACAGTTGCCAACAAATTTCCGACACTTTCAAATACGCATCATATTAAATAGAAAAGAATTTCATACCTTGTTTTGACATGGATCACACTAAGCACTGTTTCACTTGATGGAAGACTGCAGTTTCGCGATCTATGAAAGCTACATCAGTTCCAACGTGCACAGACATACTGACGTGTAAATAAATATTTACTTATAAAGAGTTTCACTAGAGATTAAATAGGGATATGAGTGATGTTTATGAATGGGAGCTGTGGGTGTGGCCTATGTATATAAAAATATAAATACGCATAACAATTTGTATTTGTAATTTTCAGACCACGTGGAAGTGCTGGGACAAGTCTCCGCACGTGCAGCACTTCATGTATCACCAGAAGGAGTATGTGGAGGCCATGTCCAACCATCTCAACAGCCTGGAGTTGCTCTCCAAGCCCGAGAAGATGAGCATGAGGAACTGAGGAAGCAGACGGCTGCAGACTGTCCGGGACGGAATAAAGAGATTCTAGGAAATTAAACTAACACTTTCTTTGATTATTTGCATAAATATACAAGTGATTCAAATAAAACCTTTGGTTGTTTTTTCATAAAATATTTAATAAATTTACAAGAATTCGTTAGTCGAAAAATAACAGTATTGTAAAAAAAAATAGTTGACAGGTCTACTGACGACTACATCTTTGTCAAATAAGATGTAATAAAGAACTGGAAAACTTTAATGACTTAGGTATTATTTTTGTGACATTTAATTTTCAAAATATATCTTACACTTAAAATAATATAATTATAATAATTATATAATTACAATCAAAGAAAGTGTTTCATTTTCATACGTCAGCTGAATTTACTTTTAGATAAACATTTGTCATTGAAATTTGTGATAAATTTTGTGTATAGAATTAAGTAGAAATTATCCTCATTATTATTTTTTATTATTAGTATTTTATAAGCCAGATTAAAACGTGTAAACCAAGCAGGGAATATAATTTTATGAATAAAATTTATAAAAAAAATATTCACATATATTTTATTATAGAACTATAACGTATTTTTCCAATCCAAAACTTATGTCCAAAAAATTAACTGAGTTTCAGTTGTCTGATCCATTTCTTTTTTCTCATTCCATTCAAACCAATAAATTTATGTCTTGAATATCAATGAAGAAAGAATAGAAAGACAAAAGGAAATAAACCGAGGGAGGCCTTTAAAAGTGTGACAGGTAAGGAAGGTAAAGGAAGAGGTGAAGGCGGTGATTACAAGAGTAAGATCTTAGCAAGGAATTATGTAACTGATGAAGTGAAATATTGTAAAATGCAAATGTGTAAATTTTTCCAATAAATCATTAAATAGATATTGGCTGTGTTTAATTGAAATCTTTACTGTAGTGTATCGAGCTTAATACCATTTTATAAAATCAACATATGTTTGTTAAAAGTAAATCAGTGATATAACAAAAGGGTTACAGTCTTGGATATTATTTCCCGTTATTATTTTACAAATAAAATGTCTCTCTGACAGTGATATACCTACCTACTGATGAAAAAAAATTGTACACAAACTAATATTTTGGGAAACTAGTCATGCTGGCTTAATTTAACCTTTAGATATGGCGTGCCTATTGATATCCTCCTCTTCCATTTTTGGACATCGATTAACTGGATGAAGGATGCAGGATCGGGTTCACAATATAAACACTTGTTTATGCTTCACATACACGTTTATTTGTCAATAACGTCGCCCGTTAAAGGGCCGCCATTAGAGGCGGTCCTATCACGATGACGGGCGAGTTGCGACTACTTGCCCGCTCTCACATTTCGGCGGTACCACCCGCCAAGAGGACAGTTGTACCAACTGTCAATGGACCGACTGTCATAACAATTATTTTGGCGTATGCAAACACCGCTTAACATTCGATGTAGATGTCACGCAAGCGAACCAAAATAATAGACAAAAGATCGCTTGTTTAGGCTTTACGGCATCGGCCTTAAGGAGCTATATCAAGCTGATATCACTATATATCGGCATGACATTTTATGTGGCTAGAATGCGGAGTGCCGATATATAGCCAAAACCATACAAAACTGCTATATGTAACGATACGAAACTTGGTAAACACATGAGGAACGCGTGTTCACTCGATGCGGCGTGCCTATATATCGGCACGATACTTTATATCACTAGAGTGTGGCATGCCGATATATAGGCAAGGCCATAGAGTTTTATTAAAAATATATATAGTTTGTTTTAATTGATGGTTAATAAATCGGGTTAAAAATTAAAAAAAAGGATATTATTATTTTATTTTTCAATGGGATTATCGACACTTCTTATGGAACAATGATAAAAACAATAGCCGCACCTAAAGGGTTAACATAACCGAATCTGAACCACCTGAAGTAACTGACCAAGTCATTGCTAGAAACATCCGGTACTTTCTTAACAGTTTCTTCAATGCATTTGTGTAGTAGACGATCCTTCTGGATTGACCTATAAAATGATATTTCCAGACCTTCACTAAAACATCCATGTCCTTCCTTTAATTTTTTCTTCCACAGATTGCCGCTACATGTCGTCACAAAGCTTCTCTGCAGCCAGACCTCCACTATATATAAGTACATATTACTAACCCATATTATTCGGCCGACTGGCATCCTGCCAACCACAGCCTGCAACAACCTGTAGCGCCTTGGGAAACTTATTTTACGGATCACCCTCGTAATTTTAATTGATTCATATTAGAGAATAACTGTGAAAATACTTGAGTGGTATTAAATATACAATAGGTAACAAAGGAACTTATACTTGTGCATGTCTACATAAGACACTGCCCGGTTATAATTGAACTATTATTGAAGATGGTCTCAAGGGAGTCCGAAACATATAATATATTATAATATTATTTATTACAATCCTCCGTCTCGGGGAGCACCTAGAACATCGCCGCGGAGCGTCAGTTATGAAATACGATTATATGTATTACAATGATACAAATTATGACAAATGTTGACTGCTTTAGTTACTCGTAAATATGTCGTGTGATTGTGGTTACGATAGGATAACAATATGCAATATTTACCTGTTTTGACACAATGTCATTTACTATGTAGTTGGTTATTATATGAACTTTTGCACGATGATGTAACCTTCTTTGTTATTCATACGACATGTCATAAAAATATCAAACATAAAAAAAATTAAGCCTCTCAAACTTTGTTAAATGTATTCCTTTTGCCGTTGTATCAAAAGTTATATGATGTAAATATAATAAACAAGATTATATTTACATCCTCCTGTCTACAAAAGATAGTTATTCAGTCGCATGGTGGCAGGACGAGGAGCAGATTAACAACACAAAGACTTTTTCTGAAGCAGATTGACAAATATATTTCGATAACTTTACAAACTTCTAGTCCGGACCTAGTCACAGCATTCAACAAAAATTCGGTCTCGCCGCCGTGGGCTCACGACTGACTGGCTGAGCGCTGTGATCGGTCACACCCAGCGCTACTAGTGGCGATCTCTATAACTAACGTCACTCCCGTGACTGGACTTGTCCAACATGCCAATATGGCGACACACACATGTACGACAAGCGAACAGAAATAAGAGACGAAAGATTGTAAATCGAGGTTTTCGGTACCGGTCAGCAAGGGCTATATCATGCTGATGTCAATACATATACTGTGTGCTAGGAATATACTGAAGAAATGATTTGTCTCATAGCCAGTGTTTGCTGCATATCGTGTGGAGTACATCATGTAACTAGTTCTGCAACCTTATACTTGCTGCAAGAGGGAATTTCTAATTAAAAAATGCAGAATTACGGATTGATCAAAAAACAAAACAGCTATTTAGTGGCTTAGTACAAAATTCAATAACGATCAATGCGTTAAATTAATGTAAAAATGTTTAATAAAATATAGAAACAGACAAATGATTTATTTTAAGCTAATCATTATTATTAGTTTTACAAACAACAATAATTACACTAGCATTGCCAATATTTCAGATTTAAAATGCTGATTGCGTAGAAACTCAATTCGGGCGTTTATTATATTTATTTTTTGTTAATATTTCAAATTGAATAGCACTTAACTTTGCATAAAAAACTGACCATGATTGAATTAAATACTAAACGCAACTATCTTTCTAATTACCTGCTATTTTGCTAAAGACATATTTCAAAAGTGTAATTTTGTATATCATCTGATTCCTTAGTCGCCTCCAAAATTATCTTCCACCCTGAGTGCTTTCAAGGCTAATGTGTAATAATAATACACTATTTCAGAAAATTAGTGTTTTTCGCGTATTTCGTGCATCTCATAATCATTAATCCATGCCATATGAAAATATTAGTAAATTTATGTCAATCCATTAGACGAGTAATTTTTCGATGACTTTTTTTCCAATATACGTCGAAATTGTTTCAAATTAAAAAAAAGGTAATTGCTTTTCACCTTGTATTTAAAGGATCGCGTTGAGCTCTTTTATTCGCGTACTTAACCCTTTCCGGTCCACAAAAAAAAAAATTCTGTCAGGTCCACAATAAATTAATAGAATTACAGGTAAAACAATACATCGGGTTTTTTTTAATAAAACTATATTTAACAATGTTCATTAAATGTGTAAAAACTCACCGGAATAATGTCCATGTCAAATGACATTCGACATAGGACCAGAAAGGGTTAAAGGTTGTAGTTTCACTGTCAATGTCAATTTTAAATTAACTCTTTACTTTTGTAAATGTATAACATAATATAGTAAATCATATTGCTTCAAACTTGGTTGAACACAGATAAGTGTCATGTAATTTCTTGGACATTAGAACTAAGCTGAAGTGGTGACTTTCATTTTACATAATAATACAGTCTGCCCAGTGACCAGCCATTGCGGTTGACATAGGAGGAAACCTGCCAACTGGTCGGAACAACGGATTAACAATCTTGCAGATACATTTACAATAGTCTATCCTAACTGCGGGTCTGTATTAGAACGTTTATAAGTAACAAATCGAATTTTGATGTAAATAAGAAACTGTTCTGTCGATTTGTATCAAACTTAGTACAAAAATACCAAGTAACTTTTGTTCGCATTTTTGGAAGCTCAAATTTTTCGACTCGCATATCGTCAACATTTCTAGACTGTGATCAAAATAAAGTGAACATTGGACGAACGAATGATTTTTTTTTTGTAGAATCGTTTCCGTTTCTCAATTTATAGCCAAAAATTATACATGCTGTTTTTTTTTTTTAAATTTTAACACTGACCTTATTCTATACAGGCGAACCTCGACTTTCGCACATAATTGGTTCCTGAAAATGTGTGCGAAAGTTAAATGTTCGAAAGTAGAGGGAAGAAAAAAAAAACACCAAAGATTGTATATACTTCAAAAATTTTATTTGTCAAAAATTACTCAGTACATATTAAATTGAAATAATATTTTTTTAACGAAATTGTCAAGAGTTTTTTGTATTTTATTATTTTTTTTCTTTTCTTCATAGAGAGTTCTGTAACACGCAGTGCTATTATGGAACTCCCTACGCACTTTAGATATGCGTTCTCCATTTGGGTCACATTCTTCTATAATATTTAAAAATTTCTCAATATGTGTTAAAGCTTCGTTCATGTTTTTTAATGTTAAGGTATTAGGTATTTCTTCTGGTTCTTCTTCCTCACTTTCGTTTTGTACGTATGAACTAGAATTTTCATTCTTGTGACGATCCATAAGAAATTCATTTGACAATGGTTCAGAATGTGATTCTATCAATTCATTAACATCTTCGCTATTGACTTCAAGGCTGCTTAGTGCACAGATGAAACTTCAGAATTACTATCACCATCTGTCGGTATTCTCCTGTATGTGTTTACGTAAAAAAAACGCACTTTTATATTCAATTAAATGCAGCAATTATGTAAATTTTATAAATAAGTGATATTATTAGATAAGCGCCGGCCAAAAATTAATGAACATATTTTCTATTATAAATTTATATTTTAGGAAAAATCCTGTGACGATTAATTTCACAAATTCAAATACAAACAAGCTACACAGCAAAATAATTCAATGAAATTGAATTAAGAAGTGTAAAGGGGCTATAAATATATTTTAGCTTGAATCAAACTCTAAAACAAAACATTTTTGCATTATTTCGGGAAAAAAATAATTAAAAAACTATTTTTCAAAAATGTGCGAAATAGCGAATTGTGCGAAAGTCGAATGTGCGAAAGTCGAGGTTCGCCTGTATCTCATAATGCTTATTATGAGCGTCGAAATAATTATATGAATCCATTATTTTAATTTTAAGCCTACCTTTAAATTATTTTTCATTTTTAAAATCTGGTACTTTTTATAAGTGATCAACTATTTTGCATCAATTGTTGGCAAAAAAATGAATGATCGCACAACGTAAAATATTACATTATTTATGTACTTTTTTTGGTACACCGCGTAATTTACGAGTATAATTACATACTATACATTTTAAGACTTGCATTACTAAATTTTTGAGGGAAAAAAGTCATTGTAGTACCTTTCCATGTTGTGAAATTAGATTTTCTATATTTTTGTCGTATTATTTCTTAATTTATATTTATGTAATAATTGATATGTTTTGTGTAATTAAATAAACACATACTTTACATCAAATTCTTTATAAGCATCAGTTTGTTCAGAAAAAATATCGACAGAATCGGGATGCGAACCAGTGAGCCTTGGAACCTACTCTAGTGTGGTAAGCCTATGACAATCTATTGTGTTACTTATTTTTTTGTATTATTTTTACAGCTTAGATTTGACTCGCGACTAGAAAGATTGCAAGCAGAGTCAAGCTAAGCTACAAGCGGTGAAGAAGTCAGAAGGGCACTTGCACTCACATTGACTTCCAAGTGGGATACATTGACAATCAGCCAAGATGTCTGTGCTGAAGGTCGCCTTCACCATCGTCTCCAAGACTGCCACCGGCAATGGATTCTCAGCCGGGAAGAACTGCAGTGGACTATTCAAAATGCATGTAAGTTGCAGCGCTTTTCAAAAAAATTATCCACATAATCACAGTTTTCGTTATAAATCAAATAAAACTGAAGATAAACAAATGACATTTAAATTTTTCTTAAATGAAAGATTTCATTACTTTTTCAAATCAATGTTAGTAGGTACCTATCAATTTTTTATATTTATTAAGGATAACTAATGTTGTTTTCAATATTGTTGGATATTTAAAAAAAATGTCTGCTGGTTACCATAACATTTTATTTATTACTATATAAATCTAAATGAACACCACTATTACTCACATTGCGACAAACGTTAACAAATATTCTAATTCATTATTTGAATCAAATTCACACTCTTGAGAAATTAGAATGTTTTCAAAAATATTTAACTTTCTATTATACCTACCTTTTATACCTATCATACATATCATACCTACTTATCGTAGCTACCTATCATAACTACCTATCATACCTACCTATCATACCTATATATCGTACCTACCTATTTTATCTACCTTTCGTATCTACTTATCATACCTCCCTATCATACCTTCATATAATATATTTTGAAAAACAAACTCTCAAATCGCAACAAACAGTGATTTAACTGTGACTTGTTGAAGATGACTTCAGCAGCGGTGGTGGAATATCAGAGAAAAAATACATATCAATGTATTGTAATCGACATCAAGTACTTGTGCAAAATGTGAGCTCAATTTGATAACAGAAAATGGGTTAATTTTTATATCCAAGATTTATCAAAGTAAAAGAAACTGAAAGTGAAATTTGGCCATAGCCAGTCCTGTGTTTTCCACTCGACGCTGACCATTTATCCATTAAACCACCTCAAGTACTCAAATTAAAACATATGATGAATATGCTTTTAATATTTTTTAGGTGGCATGTTTTAAATTATTTGCAGATTTTGGCAAAACAGCGCTAAACGAGGCTATCGTAACATGCAAATAATGGGGTTAGGGGAAGATGGATAGAAAATTGGTTAGGTATTAAATTTAATAATTCTGTTTTTTTTTTTATTAAAAATAAAAACAAACTTTTATTTCTTAAAAAAATAAAAACAATATAAACGAATATGCTTAAAAAAACAAATAAAATTCTAAGTCAGTCGGATCATTCAGTCTATTCTGTGTTTCCAATTTTCGGTTTGAAGTTGTTGATAAGTGGATAAAGCATCTATAATAGTCTTCCTTTTGAACTCCTGTCAAAATTTGGATCATTTTCAACAAATTGAGATTGACATTCACCAGAATATAATCTTCTAATCACTTGCATTTTAGTTTCCAGTGAAATGCTTTTTCTGGTTGCTTTCTTTTCTTGTTTTTCATTATCACCCATGATAAAATCTAAAGATCATAATATTTGTGACTGTATTAATCGTAATAGTATTATTTAAATTTATACTTATTTAGAAACCTAGGGCTGCACACAATTTCTGGGAATCCCCGGGTTGAAATAAAATAGCGCTAAACCGAAACAGCGGAAAAAGAAACAGCGTTAAGCGGGGTCTCACTGTATATTATTCGAAAGTATAACTTATACAATCATAAGATATAAAGAATTGTATTTATATCAATTGTTGAATTTATCTATAGATTTCCATTGGCTTACTAACTAATAAAGAATATTATAAAAAATATTTTTACTTAAATTGAACAGTGTGCGAATCATATTTTATATTCATACCTTGATGTATATAAAAAATAATAAGAAAACGCTTACAAGAGAGCACAACCACCAGACCACGATAGAAATTAGTGGACTCTTTGACACTCAGTCAGGAGGGCTGGACATTGCACGCGGGAAATATGGTTTGTTTGTGCGCAAATTGAGGAGATTGCAAGTGAATAATGCTCTGTTTTTTAAAGGAGATCCATATTATAGAAGATGGCATAAAATTAATCACTCTATCGGAAGTTGTCATATTTTTTTCAAATGGCGTTCTACGTCAATTATATTTGACATTTGTGAAGTAGAAAAATGCAGTTTACAAAATGACAAGAAACGATGAGCGTGGAATAATTGTGTCAATTTTGAGACCAATAATCGGCCGTGGGTGTTAGAACATCATCGATTTCCTAATCTTGTCTTGCCAATTAGGCAAACATTCCGACGCTTAGCTACTCAACTCGAACAGACTGGGACCACAGAAAACCTTGCAGGGTGTGGCTGCCACCAGACTGTTCGTTCGGCTGCGAATATCGTGGCTGTGGCTGTCTATGTCGCTGAGAATGAAGGAATGTCAAGCAGACAATGGGCTACATAATGGTGCATCACATAACGGAAAGACTTACACTTGTTTCCGTACAAAATGCAAGCAGTGCATTAATTAATTCCTGCTGACCGTCAGTCGCAAGGATGATTACTGTTGGATGATTAATTTGGCGCCACCCTGTATGAAAGAAGAAAGACATCTTCTGGAAGAGCATTCCAAGTGTTGTGTTTATATGTTGTACCATAAGCCTTATAGCCAATAGTGAATGTATGATGTGAACAGCTTATAAAGTAGAACTCACTAGAACAAATTAAAGCAATATATATTTTGTATTTGTAGAGTAAAGCAACACCGATGCTCTCTGCGACTTGCCTGACAATGTCCAACATGCACAGCCGCCTTCTCTCCAGCCAGGACATCACCAAAAACATCCAGTACATCAGCTCGGAGAAGGGGCTGAACCTCGACAGGGATCCCAAAACTTTGAAGTGAGTAAAAAAAACACCTTCACCCGTCGGGTGCAGATATATCCTAGAACGAGGAATGGACGGTGGCAGCTGACTCAACTACGTGGCGACAATTTTTGATGTTCCGAATATGGAACGTATATGGGAAGAAGAATGTAATAGTATAAATAATAATCACACCTTAAATATTCATTTTAGCCAAAAAAAAATGGTTCAAAGATCACATTTGTGTGGAAAATTTTGATTTTAATCAAGACTGCGTTTGATTAACAATTGACCAAGAAAATATTTTGACAGATTTTAATCTGGAGATCAAAACCAAAACATGTGCTTAATGAGAGATAAACAAATAGCACATAGTTACTTAAAAATATGATACAAAAGTGTTATTGACAAAGAGATTATCTTTTTGAGATAAGACCTTTCAATTACAAATGAGTCTGTGAATAATTTATACATTGATTAATAACAGAATTTACATTCCATCTAAAATCAATCCCTTTTAGTGATTTTAGTTTATTTTAAAATGTATTGTTATTATTTTAATATATATATAATCGTGTCGGAAGCAACAGGGTCAGATCCTGTCCTCCCAGAAGTGGGCGACGTCGATGGCATTACTTCTGGCCATCATCAGGTCTTCCTGGGTGCAGCTATTCGGGCACAGCGCACACTCCAGAAGGTGTGACAGGGTCTGCTCCACGCCGCAGTCACATTCAGTCGGTCCGCTGTAAAACTGCCAGGCCCTCATTTGTGTCCTCGTCTTGCTTACTCCGGTCCGAAGTCTGTTAAGGGACCTCCATATATTCCACCCTTGGTCATGTCCAGGGGCTAGGGCCTCTTTCGGGGCAATCCAAGTATTCCCCTCAGTTGCGCTTGATACTTTTATGTAGCTTTCTTAACCCTTTCAACGCGGTAAACGAAAAAAAAAAGTTGATTTGAAAAATGCAAATTATCCATGAAAAATAAAGTACTTTTTGAGAATATCTCGTTCTATTTTGGGGGGGGGCTCAAAAAATGAAATTTAAATATGAAAATAATATTTTTATCGTAAATAATCGATAGTGATTATACAATTATCACTCATTATTTATGATTTTAGAACGGAATGGAAGTCATAATACCCACTCCTAGCAATGTTTATGACATAACAGGGCTATAAAAAAAAATGAAAGATGAAGAGGCAAAAAAAGTTTAAGAAAATACATTTTATTTACTATAATTATATTAATTTACTAAAATATACCATAACAAACTTTTTATTTATGTATAAAAATCTTTTATGGAAATATTATAAAAAATAACAGAAAAAACTGAAAAATATAACATGGAGTATATGTCATATATTATAGTCGTGAAATAATGCTTGAATGGATTTCTGATTGTTCTTATAGGAATTCTGAATGTTCAGCGTCAACACATGTGTTAAACATATTATAAAATATAATATTGCCCTCTCTAATGATGGAAAGAGAGACATATTTGGCCTGTCTTTCCCCCACCCCTGCGTAATAATTGCGCCACAAAAAAAGGTCTGTATATTACAGACAATGTCGTAAACTCGAGGCGATAAAAGGTAAAGTTTTTTACAAGCCATGGACTATAGTCGATTTACGAGTAAATCAAGCGTAAAAAAATATTTAAAAATAAAATTTTGTATAACCTATTATTTTATCACTAGTGATCCAATAATTACGTAAATTAATTAATTTAAATTTTATTAATTTAGACTGAAAATGATTTATGTAAAACAATTGAAATAACGTATTCTCATTATTTGAATTGAGTTGTAGTTAATACATATCATTAGAAAGCAAGGGTTAAAAAAGTGTCAAAATATAATAAAGACGCTTTATCGGTAAATAGTCTTGTAGTTTTTTTTTTAATTGTTGTAATGTATATATGAACACTTCTTGTAAATTTAAATGATTATTACATAAATGAAAATACATTCCAGTTTTGTTGTTGCTGGGTTGAAAAGATTGACCGGGGGAGGAAGACCGAAATTCCGTTTCCAGGGGGCACCGCGTGGAGGTTCTTTTCATGCTCCCCAATTCCAGTAATGTAGATCGCTTGAATGTACAATTAACAATTCCAAGTATAAAAAATCATTCAATGAAATGTTTCTGATTTCAGGCTAGTCAAACCGATAGATAAACCTCTGTGCGTGATGATGAACTGGATGCTGGCCAAGCAAAAGCACATCCACAAGATCGCTCAGTTGTACCTGGACCAGGGATATGATGTGCTCTCCGTCAGCTGCACTCCCTGGCAGCTGCTGTGGCCCATGAAGGGATCACAGGTATTTACCATAACACCGTAGCACCATTATTGATTCATCCATGCACTCATTATCGTTGCATCGTTTAAATATGCTCATATTCCCATTGAATATTAGAGGTGTCAAACACGCAAGATCCTAGAATTCACAGTGATGCAAGGCTTTTTATTCAACCAAGTACTCAATTCAATTAATTTATTTTCCACTTTTAAAAACATTGCAACTTGGTTAATACGTTTTCAAAACAATAAAAAATCAAAATCAATGTAACAATAAATTTATACAAAAAAAAAAAAATAACGAATAAAGATGAAAGAACATATCAGAAATGTAGTAGAAAGTCACCAAGCACGCTAGACAGAAAACTCCACGAAATTACTTCTGCAAACAAATTCGTGGAGCTCTTGTCTGAACTGGGCTTCTCTAGCGTGGAATATATCAAAATTCGAGGGGATGTGGTCGAACAATCAGATCACTCTCGCAACAGCCATAATTGTTGGATGGTTACTATTACTCTTAGGGAGAAAGGATAATCTGTGCCTCCTTAATACTAGTAATACATAGTGTATCTTAGATGAAATAGTCATTAGTCCTACAAAGTCTTTTTTCCTGCTACAACCTAACTCAAGAAAGAGTCCGAAATATAGAATTACTTAAAAATAAATGTGAAATCGTATTAAATATTTTTAATTTAAAGTTAATATAAAATAACAACCTAGAAAGTCTATTTGATTATCTTTCTTTAGCAGGGGGCGTCAAACTTAAGCCTCTCTTAAAACAATAGTAATGGAGAATGACTATACTTTATTTAAAAATAATTGAATATACCCAGAAGAATTCTCTCTTTTTTTAATTATGCTAATAATAAACAGATTTTTATCTCCTTCTCGTGGTGGGGGGTGAGCGACATCAGTCGGCCAATATAGACAGGGACCGAATGTTGGCCGGAATAAGCTAACACCCAGCTAACCTCATCAGGTCCTGGTTAGGGCACTCTATTGTCCTGATGGGAGTAAATGCTCTCCTAAGGCGGATGAACCTTTATGGTCAACGGCATTAGGATGTGGAAATAAAGGGGAAAATACCACATTAAAGGTCTAAAAGACATCCCATGTATCAGCAAAAAAATGATTGCTTGGATATCGAGATGCAAGATTCTGTTGCTGCAAACCAATCCACCGGATTGATACTACGAAGAAGAAACACATTTTTATTCCCTTCTGAAATATGTTATAAAAGTATATTTTTTATGTTGGTATTGAACTTAACCCTGCTTTATTACTTCACTACATTATACACAATTTTATTTGTAACTTGATGGTTTTGTTTAGCCTTATGGGATATTATATGATTATTTCTTATAACCTCATAAACAGGAGAATGGAACAGGCATTGTTTGAAGCTTGCAATTAATGCTTTCTTCTGTAAGACATTTCCCTTCTGCTGCAATATTTGAATTTAATGTCAGGTTTATAGCAAATTGTAATCATCACGAGGCTTAAAAACCAAATTTTTACAATCAAATTTGGCATTAAAAATCATATGCACACATTAATTTCATTCTTGCTTTACATGTATTTTCCTTTTATTCAAAATTACTTACAGGAATTTGGAGATATTTCGGGAAAAACCTGCTTTATTTATCATATCTGTTGACCATGGCTTATAAAAAATCAATAAAAATAGCAATTTTGCATAATATAGTCTATATATTATATAAATATGCATAAATCTTCATGTGCTTGTGTTTACTTGCATATAACATTTGCAGTAAGTTGCAATTTTTATTGCTCATTTAGAAGCCCCTTAATAATTTCTCACTTCATATATTTTTCATTTAGTAGTACCCTAAGTAGTTTCACAATACAAATACATAATTTAGTAATTGTTTCACTGCTTTCATGACCTCTGGAATGTTGAATGATAATCCAGGAACTTGGAGCTATTTCGAGAATCACACCTTCCTGCAACGATTTTATATTTATTATATGTAGTGCGGTGTCACGACCCATCTTCCTCAGACAATTAGTTCCCAGACTCATCCGGTAACGACGTGGGGCGCAGTAGACGTCTAGTGCACGTGACATTTGGTCCCATCAGTTTTGTGTGTAATGTTATTTGCATTGCAGCTGGTCGCCGCCGACCTCCTCCACTTCCTCGAGAGCAACAGGTCGTTTGGCCCGACCTTGGTGCACGGGTTCTCTATCGGAGGTTATATGTGGGGGGAAGTTTGCATGCTTGCTTCCACCGACAAGCAAAGGTAAGCAGATCTCTATGTATAGAGGAGTAAAAGGAGAAAAATGATAATCACCGATCTAGCCGATTGTTCGTTATTGTTGATTTTGTTCAAGGTAAGAAGAGGCGGGATATTTGAGACTCAACAACGGTAATGAGGCTATATTACTTTTTCATATTCGGCATTACCGTTGATTATTCGGTCCCATAAAGTTGTTATGTTGTTGACTAATAGCATGGGTTGGTGCAGCAGATAGTCATCTTAGAAAGATTTAAGCATCATCGACCTTCACGCATCATCCATATTATTACAGTAATTTACTATGAATTGGTGGTCTTCACGGGACGACTTTCGTCTACCACCAATTTTGATTAATAGGCTACGACTGGCATTTTACGGGTAAGGGATCAAATTCACACCAACCGGGGGTATTTTAGAGCTCAGAAATCGATTAAAAACTCTTATTTTTTTAATCTCCGGCGGGGATCGAACCAATGAACCAAAGCAAACGCTTTAACCACTGAGCTATACCCGCCGGCACATTCAATCATATAATAAATAATAAAATTGTATATTTACATTCAAACATTTAAATACATGCTCATGGAATACACTTGGGTCTCGTATAACACTGTTTTAAACAACACGGTTTTATACAACACGGTTTCAAAAAAAAAAAAAACATGTTTAATTTGTACGTCCAAGTAATGTGCACATGACAAATCTTACTGAGCGTGTCGGGACTTATCAATTTTGTTTAAGCTCAAGTATAATACAAAAGAGGGCACAAAAAATTCATGATAATTTATAAAGAACTGAACAATCGTCATCGAAAGATCAAAACTCATCTCACATTTTTTCTGCTAGTAGAGGATGGTTTGAAAATTTTAAGAAGCGATTCTCACTACATAGTATGTATACAAATTCGAGGAGAAATTGCGTCAGCTGATATAAATCTGCTAAAAAATTTGTTCCAGAATTTGCAGATATTATAAAAAATAAGGGCTACACACCAGAGCAGGTATTCAATGCGGACGAAACGGGATTGTGTTGGAAGAAGATGCCGCAACGAACCTACCTATCAAAAAATGAAAAACACTCGAAAGGATTCAAGATGGCGAAAGAAAGAATATCTTTACAATTATGGTCTACGATCATTGACATCAGATGAGATTGATCAAGGTAAAAATTTAACACTTCCACAAGCTTCGAAAAAAAAATGTATTCGAAATTGTGTCGATATTGTTTCTGCATCTGCCAAAGGAATAAAACAATCCACTTTAAATTCTTGTCAGAAAATACGCACCCTAGAAAAAATGAGGATCAAAACCGGCATGCAAAATATTTTTCATAGTCATTTCTTTTTACAGAATCTTATTATTACACCAATTCTAGAAAAATAGTAATCTGCTTTCGATTTACAAGATAACTTGCCATTCTTAACTGATATCACACTGACGGATATTACGAGCAATAAAACATCTATGAAGAAAATTGATATTGCTCCAAAATTAGTGTCATTGACATGTGTCACTTAAGTATGCGTAATTCTGTGGTTATTATAAATGAAACTGTTCCGGCACTTGGACATAATACTGCGCAATATTCTCCTAGCAAATACTCAATTTGAAGGATTCGTACGGAAAAGTCCCCGCAGAAACTAGTCAATTTTCAAAACGAGTTACCTGATATTGGAACTGTCTATTGGAATGGAAAACTGTTGACGGCTTGTTATTTCGTAGAATAATAAAAAAACTTATTGTTGTGCCTAAAAC
Organism: Glossosoma conforme; assembly: GCA_022606575.1. NCBI lineage: Eukaryota > Metazoa > Arthropoda > Insecta > Trichoptera > Glossosomatidae > Glossosoma > Glossosoma conforme. The sequence goes on along the minus strand of JAGTXR010000021.1, from coordinate 1,380,866 downwards.
GGGAACTCTTAAGAAAATCAACAGACACAGGCACTTTGGAACGTTATTATTGGCTAAAATCTTGAAGATAAAGTGCAATTTTTGTGTTTTGGTACTATTGCTTCAAATACAGATGTATGTTCAATCACACAGATACAATATTAATGATATCTGTGTGATTAAACATAAACTGAATAGATATATTCTTATTTGTGTTTTCTTTCATCACTTCTACAAATTTCTAAAAGTTACCCAAATACCTGAAAACCCTGATATTTAACTGTTCAAAAAGTTCAAAGAAAACTGAAAAAATGTGGATTCTGGGATAAAACAGAGCCACAGCATAGCTGGCATGTCTAAATGATGCAAAAATTGACAAACTACTAGAACTTTACTGAACTGAATCGACTTACAATATGCTCGACTATAGAAAATTAATAGAACTTTCAAAAATATTTTTTGGCGGAGATACAAGTAAAGAGCAGAATTTAAGACTCGACCTAATGACGCGATCCACGAAGGTCGATGAATGGCGAGAGCAACTTAATCATTCAAATTATCATTACTTATCTCTCCAGTCAGAATTTCAAACAAGGCCGTTGTTTCAATCGAAAGCAGGTTTTTGTTCAATCGACTCAAAATTGATAACAGTTTTCTCAAGGACTGTCATTCTTTATCGTTAAAGAATGTTTGATTTTGACACACTTAAACATAGGTGTTGACACAAATAACAGTTAACGATAAATTGTTAAATTAATACGATACTTTCATCATGAAACAGTATTCCATTAAAGTATTATGAAATACTTTTGAAGAGGAACAAAGCTACCAAACTACGTACAAAAACAAAAACAGATGTACCCTGATTATAAAAAGCAAAAATTAAGATTTTCTGTAATAGATAATAATATTTACATAATAGATACATATGTAAGATAGAGATAAAACAGCGTTTTATTTGCTGAATAATTAATATCTTTTCAAAAGCTCCTTTTGGCCTTCATACAAAAATTTATATTAAAACTTCACCATCAAGTCGCTATCAGAAAACATTGTCCGATAGCAATAAAATTTATTATGTGAATTATTAGGACCAAATCACATAAAAGTAGAGGGTGAGCCGATTTCATTTCGAAAAAAATATTTTTCCCATACATAGCCTGGGACACCCTAATATATATATAATATACATAAAAGATTAAAAAATCTTGAATATGGTACCTTATTTCGAATCATTTTTTAAATCTGATTTGATAAAATGATGCTGTGGGGGGCTTTGGTTTAACAATCGCAATTTTAATGTCTCGTCAGTTTTAACAATCATTTTAATAGTGACTGCACGAGTATATGTATTTATTTTTCTTCAGATATCAACCAGTGCTGGACCAGGTGGCTGCTCAGATCTGGGACAGTGTGGCTGACTACAAAGAGGTTCCGATTGGACTCGCGAGGGCCGTTTTTCCCAAGAACATGGTCATGCGGAATGCCCTCCACAAGTACTTAAGGTACATAATCAAACCTACCTGGCTTGTGTAATAAAAAGTAAATTTAGTAGTCGAATGTGTAAATTATAAATTTTGATGTGGGTGCCAATCCTCAGCCTGTGTCGGTTAGAAGCTTTTTGGTCGAAGGACATTGTCAACTGAGTAGTCAGCCTGGCAAGGGTTAAGAGGATCTTGGGTAGATGAGAAGGTTCAACATTTCAACATTTTCTAAGATTGACACTTATAGTATGATAACAGAGCTCTCATTACAGTTGTTGGAACTTTCATTTTGGACTGTTTATAAGGATGAGTCCCTGGTTATCTTATATTTATTTAAATGATTTCAGGTACCACCTCAAAACCTTCCACGAAGCAGCCACTGTTCACTACATGCGCTCCAGCCAGCAGTTCCACCGTAATCTCTGCCGCGCCCCCGCCCTCTTCTTGCTCAGCAAGACTGATCCCGTGGGCTCTGAGGAATCCAATATAAAATATAACGATTCATGGAAGAGCATAGGAATCAAGGTAATCATCTCCCCAGCTGAACTTCACAGTTGCCTACAAAATTCCGTCACTATCGAATACGCATAATATTAAATAGAAAAGAATTTCATACCTTGTTTTGACATGGATCACACTGAGCACTGTTTCACTTGATGGAAGACTGCAGTTCCGCGATCTATGAAAGCTACATCAGTTCCAGCGTGCACAGACATACTGATGTGTAAATAAATATTTACTAATAAAGAGTTTCACTAGAGATTAAGTAGAAATATGAGTGATGTTTATGAGTGGGGCCTGTGGGTGTGGCCTATGTATATAAAAATATAAATACGCATAACAATTTGTATTTGTAATTTTCAGACCACGTGGAAGTGCTGGGACAAGTCTCCGCACGTGCAGCACTTCTTGTATCACCGGAAGGAGTATGTGGAGGCCATGTTCAACCATCTCAATAGCCTGGAGTTGCTCTCCAAGCCCGAGAAGATGAGCATGAGGAACTGAGGAAGCAGACGGCTGCAGACAGTTCGGGACGGAATAAAGAGATGCTAGGAAATTAAACTGACACTTTATTTGATTATTTGCATATTTATACAAGTGATTCAATAAAACATTTGTGATTGAACGAGTCGCGACTCACGATGAGCTGCTTTTGCTAGCTTTGGTTGTTTTTTTGTTAAAATATTTAATAAATTTACAATAATTTGTTAGTGAAAAAATAACATAAATTTTTTAAAAATAGTTGACAGGTCTACTGATGACTAAAATCTTTGTCAAATAAGAAGTAATAAAGAACTGGAAATGTTTTAATGACTTAGGTATTATTTTTGTGACATATAATTTTCAAAATATCATATCTTACATTTAAAATAATATAATTATAATAATTATATTATTACAATCAAAGAAAGTGTTTCACAATAAACTTCAGCTGAATTTACTTTTAGATAAACATTTGTCATTGAAATTTGTGATAAATTTTGTGTATAGAATTAAGTAGAAATTATCCTCATTATTATTTTTTATTATTTTTTATTATTTCTGTTAGTATTTTATAAGCCAGATTAAAACGTGTAAACTAAGCAGGGATTATAATTTTATGAATAAAATTTACAAAAAAAATATTAACTTATATTTTATTATGGAACTATAACCTATTTTTCCAATCCAACACTTAAATCCAAAAAATTAACTAAGTTTCAGTTGACTGATCCAATTTTTTTCTCATCAAGTTAAAACAATTATGAGATCAAATTAATTTTAGTTTGATGGCATCTAAAACATATATATAATTATTCAGTGTCTGCCGGCAGGTATAGCTCAATGGTCAAAGCGTTTGCTTGGCAAGCCAAAGGTCGTGGGTTCAATCCACGACGAAAATTAAAAAAACACCTATAATTAATTACTGAGCGGTAAAATACGGTTGGAGTGAATTTGATCCCTCACCTGTAAAATGCCAGTCATAGCCTATTAATCAAAATTGGTGGTAGACGAAAATTGTCCCATAAAAACCACCCATTCATAGTAAATTCCTGTAATAATAAGGATGATGCGTGAATCTCGGGCTGTTGTTTCTTCAATGCATTTGTATAGTAGACAATCCTTCTGGATTTAACTATAAAATGATATTTCCAGATCTTCACTAAAAAATCCATGTCGTTCCTTTAATTTTTTCTTCCACAGATTGCCGCTACATGTAGTCACAAGGCTTTTCTGCAGCCAGACCTCCACTAAATACATATTACTTAGTGGAGGTCTGTAGGATGGTTTCATATTTCCTCGAAGGTGAAATCCCAGGGGCAGTCAGGAATTGATTGAATTGAAATAAGACACAATAAAAAATTTAAATAATTAAAAATATTTTTATTTGATAATTTCATATAACTTATTTTTACATCAGACTGAAATTAATTAAAATTTACATTAAATTATAGACTAAGAACTAAATAACTTCTTAGGTTTTCACGGCCAGATTTGATATTATGGCTTTTGGTCCGACAGAACGGACCAATGAAAAGTGAGTATGTTAGTTGCCATGGAGATAACACTGACGCTAGTGGAGGTACATTAGGCTAACGGCTAAACTACCTCCTGACACCAACTCACAACTAAGTCATCAATCTTGAAGAAGACCTAGTGGTTTTTCGACCGCCATTGCAGGCAATGGCGGTCGAAATATTAGTAAGAAGAAATTCGCCACACACGGCTAAACCCAAAAGCCACAATATCAGACTAAGAACTGCTTGATAATCCTTTGTCTTTCTTATTATTTTTTCCTTTTCCTTTAAAACCCTTCTTATTTTTTTGCGGCTCTTTCAGTAGATCTACTTTCACAACTTTCCCATCCCTCTTCTCCACATTAGAATGAATTTTGCTCTGCGACGTTTTCTTTCCTATGCTCGACAGCTTCCTTGGCATATTTTTAAACCTACTGTCCTTCTTCATGATGGTTTTGTTGATTGTTTTCATGGACTGCTTTAGATCTATCTTGGCAATGTCCTGCTTCTCTGCATTAGCAGATCCGACATCAGAATGCTCTTTACTTTTGTCAGGATGCAAGACGTTGTACTTCATCTCCTGCATCTTATTAAACTTGGCTTTTTTAATTTCCAACCTCCGCTGCTTAATTTTTCTCATAAGTCTGTAATAAATAAAATGCATTTGATATCACAACTTATCATAATTGAACCGTTAATAAAAGAGAATTAAGGTAACTAATGATTTTCATACAAATGATCTTCGCCGCCGGGTATAGGTCAAAGTGTTTGCTTTGCAAGCCCAAGGTCATGGGTTCAATCCCCGACGGAGATTAAAAAAAAAAAGTATTTATAATCGATTTCAGAGCACTAAAATACCCCCGGTTGGTGTGAATTTGATCCCTCACCCGTAAAAAGCCAGTCATAGCCTAATAATTAAAAATTGATGGTAGACGAAAGTCGTCCCGTGAAAACCATCTATTCATAGTAAATTCCTGTAATAATAAGGATGATGTGTGAATCTCAGGCTGTAGTCTATGACGTTGGCGGATCAACACTCCACATGCAGCGCTTAGCCATATGCACTATGGTCAGCATCATTAATTCCACAGATGAGACTTCAGAATCACTATCACCATCTGTCGGTATTCTCCTGTATATGCTTACATAAAAATAAAAAAAATTACTAAATATTCCATTTGTTTTTTTTTTTAATTTTGCAACACAAACTTTATATTAGTAAATTATTGTTATAGTATTAGGGTCTAAAAAATAATATTTAAAGTAAACTAGGCAAAAAAACTGATAGGCCAGATATATTTCAATGTATATAAACATCTAAGTAGTGTCATACCTTGCTTCCATTTGATCGGGATTCAATCCCTTGAGTATCCAGTCCTTGCGCCTGTAGTTCTTGGCTCTCTCATCAAAGTCTTCATTGTCCAAGTTGATCTCCGCCTCTCGCTTGGTGACTGATACCTGAGTAAATATCTTTGCAGCTTCACTATCTATAAATAATGACAACACAATGTTTAACAATCAACCAATGAAAGCGGAGTTATATTTAAGAATAGATATGAGTATTTGCATCTAAAAAACAATAATTTAACAAAATGGAGAATTTACAATGTGATATTGTGGCTTTTGGGATTAGCCGTGTGTGGCGAATTTTTTCTATCCAATATTTCGACCACCATTGCAGGGGTCTTCTTCAAAGTTGATGACTTTGTAGAAGACCCCTGTTGGCGGTCGAAATATTGGATAGAAGAAATTCGCCACACAGCTAAACCCAAAAGCCACAATATCAAATCTGGCGGTGAAAACCTAAGAAGTTATTAAATTTACAGTGTGCTTAACCTTTATACGCCCAGTGGTCTCATACGGGACAGAAGATTTGCGTCGTTCAATGCCCAGTGGTCCCGTGCAGGACCAATGCTTATGGTACATTTTGCTATCGGATTACACTGATTTATGATAATAGTATTCAAAATATGAATATTAGCTTACACAAATAATGACTTTGAGATACTGATCCATAATTTTATTTTCGGTTTCGATATATATTTTTGTCATAATGAGTTATGTAAACATCTTCCTTAAAAGGTCGGCTCTTGTGATATGCGTTGTGTTATATTATGAGAACCGTAATAAATCAGCTGTATCCACAACATACAATATATTTCTATGGGGATACAGATTTTTATTATTATAGTATTAGATTTACTAGTTTAGATTTATAGTATTAGATGCTTTAAGTTTTGTTTGATTTTTATAGTTTTTATTCCTTAACTGTAATGTGTATAAAATGTGATAAATTAAAAATAAACAATTTGAAAATTATACACCATCTTTTATTTTGACAATGCTTTTTATTTTACCCAAATAGGATGACTAGTTTTAGAGATATAGTTATTTACATAATAGTTTACGGGTTGCGCTAAATTTGCGAGAAAAAATGCTTGGGCAGTGAGCTACCTCTATTGCCCACGGCGCACGGGCGTGTAAAGGTTAATGTATTGAATAAATGTACAACTGCAATGTGAAAACAAAGGTTAATTCTACAACAGAATATGTCGAAACGGCATTGATAAAAAAATTGGAGTAGATTCATACGTTTATATGAAATCATTGATACTGTTGCGGACTTCTGTTTTATGAATTGTTACAATTTCACTATGTACGCCGACCTAATAATGTTACCTTGTAATTTCCATTGATGACACCATTACCAGAGGTCGCTTCTAGTACTATTGCACCGATCAAGGTGGAAGTCAAGCTGGCTCTATATAAGCAGACGACCATACGGACCAGATCTCTTTTCTCTCCACTTCGACGCCTTCATAACATAACACACATCAAGCCACCCGTCAGAGACTTCACTGTGTTACAATCTACCTACTAGTGACATTTATTATTTCCAAAAATCATTTCTAGAACTTGTCAATAAAATAGAATATCGTTATAACATTCAATTTAATCTAATGTAAATATTCTTTAACTTTTCACCATTAAAACTGTTTAAATATTAAGCTTACTGTCATTGAATTCCTTATTCCTATTTCTTTTCTTTCTTGTTCGGAACGTTCAAGTATTTCCGGTGATCCCTTCCTACTTTGCATAACAATTCCTTCTCAGCAATCCACAAATCACAACACTTCCACATTTCCAAAAGTGGTGACCCCGACAAACAAAATTCAATCCCACATACATTTCTTAAATTAAGCTAAAATTCTTTAAAAAAATATCAGATTTACTTTACCATCAATTTTATATTCCGTAAGTTTTGTGTTGATCTTATCTTCGATGGCTCCAAGACAGAGAAGGTCATAAGGTGTGATGAGGGAGATGGCGAGACCCGATCTTCCAGCTCGAGCTGTGCGGCCAACTCTGGAAAATAAAATTAATACAATTGAAACCTATTCTTTAAAGATCTCATTGCATAAAAGTCTTTTAAAATCTCTTCAGAAGCGTAATGAGATTCTCCTCGCCTTTTTCTCAAAAAAGAAAAATGCTACCTTGAATAGATCCTGTACAATATGCGAACATGATGCACGCGTTCCAATGATATCCTTGAAGTAGTGAGGGATTGTCTGAACAAATGGCAGAGACTCCCAGGCGATAACACAGTACGAGTCTCCTGTTCTCATGGATGATGCACTCCGTTAGAAAATGTCTTACTGTTTGTTGTAAGCTAAGATCACATGGACAAACTTTTCAAGAATAAAGGCAAAACCTTTTTAGAAACTCTAAATATTTTGTGTCAAATAAACACTTCGAGTCAATAAATGATCGATGGATGGAAAGAAAGACTTGGTGATGACTGACCTGTGGATATATTCGTTGGGTTCTAGTGGCATCTTGTGGTTAAGCACCAGCTCCACGGCCGGCACGTCCAGGCCGCGGCTGGCCACATTGGTGGCGATCAGGACGCGAGCCACGCGACTCCTGAAGCGAGCCAGGGCGCTGGTGCGCTCCCGCTGCTTCATGTAGCCGTGGAGGCAGACGTTCTCCAAGCCGATGTTGTTCAGTGTCATCGATAGCAACTGGCAGTCCCTAAAATATATCATATATAATCATATATAGTGGTCAAACTGGATAGGACCCTCACTTATCAGAAACACTGTCAGTCTCTGTTTCTTTGCTGGTGAGTATGGTGCACCAGTATGGGCGTGGTCTGCCCATACCAAGAAAGTGGATATTGCTCTGAATGAAACGTGCCGGGTGGTTACAGAGTGCCTAAAACCTACCCCAATTTCAAAGCTATATCAACTCTTGGGCATCGCCCCACCAAACATACGGCGATGTCACTACCGAGAAGGAGCTCACCAAAGCAACCCACGACGCACTCCACCCTATGTTTGGGTATCAAAAGATAACCACACGGCTCAAATCAAGAAAAAGAAGAAGTTTCCTACAGTCGACAACGGAACTGGTGATACCTGAGGCCACCCTGCGGCTGAACATGTGGAGAAGCGCAACTGAGGGGAATACTTGGATTGTCCCGAAAGAGGACCTATCCCCTGGACATGACCAGGGGTGGAATATATGGAGGTCCTTTAACAGACTTCGGACCGGAGTATGCAAGACGAGGACACAAATGAAAACCTGGCAGTTCTACAGCGGACCGACTGAATGTGACTGCGGCGTGCAGCAGACCCTGTCACACCGTCTGGAGTGTGCGCTATGCCCGAATAGCTGCACCCAGGAAGACCTGATGATGGCCGAGAGTAACGCCATCGACGTAGCTTACTTCTGGGCAGACAGGATCTGACCCTGTTGTTTTAGTCACGATTATATATATATCTTGTATAATAATATATCATATACTGTGACATCCCCGTTACTCAAAGGACGACTCCATGTTGCCGGAATCGTCATCTGGATACGTGATGAAGGGATGAGGAACAAATTAGCAATTCAATTTTTTTTTGAGAAGCACATTGTAATTTATTTAAGATAAAAGATTGACAAAGTTCGGTCGTCTGTCTGGGACAGACAATGCCATATCGTTCACGCCCCGGACAGACTCCGACTGCCATTCGGCAGTTGACACAGTCGACACCGAAATTAATACCGCAACCATTTATAAAACTAAGAGTGCAATAAAATGGCGACGCAAGTGCCATCTCTAACGACTCCTTAAATCTAGACATAGCCTAACATTTTTATATATGCATGTCAGACAAGCAAAAATAACAAAAATAAGAGACGAAAAAGATTGTACATCAAGGCTTTCCGGTACCAGCATGCAAAGGCTATATCGAGCCGATATCAACTGTATTTTATTATGTGTTGCGTGTGTGTCATATTTCTGTATTTAATTATCTGTTCCATGTTTGTGGTTTTTTTACTGTCTTTCCGTATCTAGTACTCCTCTAAATTAATATATATTACATACTTTTTAGTAGTTGTGAAGATCATGATGTTTCCTTCTGCATGTTCTCTTATGTACGTGCGTAAGACCTCAACAAGATACACGTCACGAGCATACGCGGGACATATCACATAACGCTGATCCAATGTTGACACGGTCACTTGTGGGGTGCTTTCTGTCCATGTCAAAAGGTTCTGCAAATAAATTTAAAAAAGGTTAAAAAAAAACAATACAACAATAATATGCTTTTGTAGTCGAGAGGAATATAATTGATAATGCTGGGACATAAGAGAAAATGAGAATAAAATTGAATTTCAATTAACACAATAAAGAGCTTCATTAATGGATGGAGGAAATAAATTTGGAAATAATATAAATTGGGCAATAGGTGCATGATGTTTGTTAATAAATGCCCTGTTGCAGACTTCTGTTTTATTAATTGTACCAATTTCGGTATCTATTTCTTGTCTATTAAGGTTTGCCTTGTATGTCTCATAGATTTCAGTAGAATCGCCGTCATTAGAGTTTGCTTCGAGTACTATTACACCTATCAAGGTGGGAGTTGAGATGGCTGTGTATAAGGAGTTGACCATACGGACCAGACCTCTTCTCTCTTCACTTTCTCCGTAACCTGATCAATATCCGCCGCTCGCCGAAGAAATCACTGTGTTACGTGCCGCTCTACGAACTGATCAAGTCACGACTACCTAGCAGTAATCTTTCATTATTCCAAAAATCATCTCTAGAACATGCTTATAAAAAAGAATCTCGTTAATCAATCAAGTCAAATTTAATGTAATTATTCCGTTACTTTTCAACCTTTAAAACTGTTTAAATATTAAGCTTACATACTGACATTAAATTCCCGTGACATTATACCGTGTTCTTATTTCTTTTCTTTCTTGTTTGGAATGTCGGTGTGTTTCCAGTGATCTCATCCTAACACGCGTAACAATTCCTTCTCAGCAATCCTCAGATCACAACACTTCCACTACACTCCCACATTCCAACAGATCTAACACGATCAAGCGCAGTATAAACAATCCGTTGATAAATATGGATGTATAATACTAAATAAATAGATTAATGTAATTTTTAAATTTACACTTACTTCTTTATTCAAAGTAAACAGTTGATTTTCTCTTATCTGTTCTGTGATTGTTGCCGAAAACAGCAACGTCTGTTTTTTTTCAGGAAGAGTATCCAAAACTTTTCTCAGGTCTTCATCATATGATCCGCTTAATAATCTGTAAAATAAAATATTTAAAATCAATTCATTACATAACACTGAAATAAAATAAAGGTTACACTATAATATTTGAAACATAAATTATGATTGAGGGCCAGGTGCTTCAATACTAATTTTATTCTTATTCCATATTCAAATCCTAAGATTGAGCATAGAAATCTTTAACATCATTATTATCCTGATCAGCCAGTGTCAATCCACCATTGATGTAGGCCTCCCACATGAGTCGCCATCCTCCGCCTTCTGCATCCAGGCACGTGAGTGTGCCTATTCGTTGGGTAATTAATAATTGCAAAATAACAAGTAATCTTTTACTTATTGTACGTAATTCCGCAGTAAATATCTTTCAGCTCTTCTATTAACACATTGTTTGCGGGAGACGCTTAAAGGCGTCTTTTCCATACTGTTGGTAGAGAGCGGGAGACGCTTAAAAGCGTTTTTTGTATATGTATACTGTTGGTAGAGGGCGGGAGACGCCTAAACGCATTGACACTTAGAGTAACAACATATTACGAGAAACATGTGATTCTTGGTTACTCTGTGAACTAAAAATTAGGCGCCAGCTCCTTTGAGACGTGTAATATCTCATATAAGGTACCTAAACCCGGCAATTTGTGGAATTAGGGTCGGGTGGCCGACTGTGGTCATAAAACATTCACTTGAAAGCTGTAAGATAAACATTTCGTTTTTGTCTTTACATTTCTTCAGTGTTATAGCGATACTGTTCGTTCAGGACGTTCTCCATTTTCGTTTCTGTCTACATTCCGCTTTAAGAATTTCGTATAAAATACCTATCATTGTATGATATATTCGTAATCGATCGCTGTTGTGTTTAAAGTTATTTGTTACATATTTTTTTTATAAAAAAATACCTAATAACAATGGACTACGTTAGTGATGAGAGTAACGGAGAATTGTGTGCTGATAATTTATCAAATTATTCTTGTGATAGTGACGTTGAGAAACATACAGATGATGAATTTGAATTTAGTGATGATGAAGTTACAGCGCGTCCCCAAACTTTTTTCCGTTGAACAATTGAAAGCAGTTCGGATTCAGACTCAGATGAATATGAAGAAGAATGGTCATCGGCAGATAATACACCAGTACTGGAAGAGTTTTTAGGTCGCCCAGGTATAAATACCGATAATGCTCCGAATAGTGTAACGGAAGCAAAAAATTTATTCATAGGAGAGCATTTTTTTACATTCCTTGTACAAGAATCAAACAGATATTATTATCAAAATAAGCACAAATTTAAAATATACAAGAAATCTCTCAAATGGAAAGACATTACAATATACAAGACATGAAGAAATTTTTGGGACTTATTATTCTTATGGGACAAGTCCGTAAGGACGGTCCACAAAGTGCATAGCGAAACCCGGTATATGTGTAAATTCTGTGCTGTACCATTACATAAAGGGAACTGTTTCCAACGATATCATACTTTGAAACAATATTAGTGTTTATTGTTTTGTATTTTACAAAATATATATTATGTTGACGGTGCATAAAATGACTAAATCGACAATACGACAAAAGTGTAGTTTTTTTCAATGTTTTATATTTAACCTTGAATATTATAATTTTTTATCCAAAAATATAAACATTTGTGACCGCATAATAATAGAAAATTTCATTTAAGGTAAAGTACTCAATTTTTTATTTAAATATGATCAATAGTTCAGAAGTTATAGCTGTTTTACGTGAAACGTAATTTGGCACGCGAATCTGACAAAATTGCCCGCTTTACAGGGTGGATTAATAAAAACGACTTCATGTCGCTGGGATCATTATTAGGGAACTTGATGAATGTATGAGGAGCAGATGAACAACACACAGTCTTTTTGTAGAAGCACATTGACATATATTTAATTACAAAAGATAAAAATTGACAAACTTTGGTATTCGGTTCAGGCCACGGACAATCAATGATCTACCTCCGTTAACCGCCAAGCCGAACTCACTGAGATGGAGCCTTCTATCACCTGTTAGGCTCTTTGACGAATTATTTTCTGTCAAAATAACCAAAATGGCGACACAAAAATAAAAGACGAAAGATTGTACATCGCGGTTTTCGGCATCAGCCTGCATGAGCTATATCGAGCCGATATGAATATATTTAATTTGCAACAGTTTTTATAGAGAGCGATGGTTGAAATCATCAACTTTTAGTATGTTGTATATTATAATGAACTGAACCTGTCTGCCTCGTCGATAACAAGGTACTTGATCTTCTTCAGCGTGAATGTGTCGCGGCCGGTGAGGTGGTCGGCCAGCCTGCCGGGCATGGCCACCACCACATGGGGCCGCCGGGCCAGCGCCTGGCCCTCGATGACCTGGTCACTGCCGCCCGTCACCACGCACACACGCAGGCTCATGGGCTGCCCCAGCACGAGGAACTGCTCTGCAATCTGAAACATCAAAGTTATCAATCAACAACAATCATAATATCTTATAGCAGGTGTGGCGAACCTAGGGCACGCGTGCCCGAGGTGCCACGCTTGGTAATTTGAATGGCACGCGAACGATATCCATCTGTTTTTTTTAATTTCAAAGATTAAAAAAAAAATTATTACCTATGTGTGAATTTTTTCTCACAATCGAGAAATAATATTTTGGAATTTTTGGCACGCGGACCCACAAAGGTTCACCACACCTGTCTTAAGCAATCAACCAATGATCCCACTGCTTGTACAACCAACTACCCTCCACACCTAGACTGAAGTCGCGAAGCAGCTTTTTGAGATCCAAACAATCTCTCACATCCGGCGCTAAAAATGAAAGACTCCAGCTCTGGCAGCATCAGTCGCATCAGAAGATTTCACTAGCCCAATGGAAAGCTTCCCACGTGGCAAGAATTTTGACTGGCGGATCTGAAAAATCCTGAAAAGACTACGAACCGGAGTCGGCAGAACAAATTCGAGCGGTGGGAAGTGATTCAGCGGGGAGTCACCACTGTGTGACTGTGGAGACCTGCAGACCATCTCAAGAGATATTGCCCCTTGCCCCAGCTACACATCAACACTTAATGCTGGGCAGCAAAAATTTCAAATCTACTGGTATTCGTTTGATAGGATTTATAAATATATTGAATTGTAAAATAATACCTGGTGGGCTAATTCATGAGTCGGTGTTAAAACAAGGGTAAAGATTCCATAAGGATCATCGGATAGATGATTTAGTATGGGCAATGCAAATGCAAATGTCTTTCCGGAACCAGTTTTGGCCGCTCCTATGCAATCCATGCCCTTCAATATGCTGGGGATGCATCCTTTCTGTACTGGTGTGGCTGTCTTTAATCCTGAAATTGCAAATTTTCATTATAAAATACAGGTAACTAAATCCAAAACAATAAAACGTGATGTACTAAGTTGCCAAAATAATAACCTAAAGTTTCGCACTGTTTAACGAGCCACTGTTTTAAATTTAGAGCGCCAAATTCGACGACAGCATCGTCTGACATTTTTGTGCATCAATTGAATGCTAATATCTTGCAGAATAAATTTAATACAGTATATTATTTTGAGCGTCCAACACATGTCAAACTAAATGGCAAATGTCAAAGTTGCACATGGAGACTAGAACTTACCATAAAACAAAATTCAAGAACTCCATTTGATAGGTATTTTGTTTTTGAAATACCTATCGTATATGTTTTAGCCTATTAAGAAAAGAATTGAGATAGTTGGTAAATATATTTTTTGATAAAAAGTTTTGATGTTCAGTTTTATACATTAAAAAAATTACGTTTTGTATTCACGTCTCATTTCATGAACTGAAAAAATAAAAATTATAAATTACAAAGTATTCCAAAATATATTTGTAAAAATAGATGAATTGCAAACAACAGTAAAATTGAGTTGCGGTTTTGTACAATTCTGCAAAATATAAATGTTAAATATAAATATTTATTTATTTATTTTGACTACAGTCATAACGCAATCTGGCAACACTATTTCAATACAAAATACAACAGCTTCACAACCGTCTACGTTTTTGAATTGCGCAAAAGATTGTTTCTCACAGTTTCAAAAAACCCCAACTTTTGCTTCTTCATTTTTTTAAATAGTTTTTGTTTCTGTGCAATGATTTCTCAAAGTCTGGAAAAGAAGAAGGAGATCCTTCGTGTGGAGCAACAGGCGCTGCGAGACAAGCTTCGCGTCGTGAAGGGGAGGATCGCCTCTCTAGAGGAGAGACCGCGAAGCGCGGGGTCTGACATCCAATACGACAGCGGTTTGACCGGCAGTGTGGTGGATTCGCTAGCCGGAATCGATGAAGACAACCTACAGTCTCTAGCTTCTTTGAGACTATGCATCGGGGCGACAGAAGAGCTAGCGAACGTCAGCGTGCAGGCGCACACATGCCAAGACGTGCCGGGACCATCTTCTGGACAGTGGAAAGAGGTGAATCTGGATCTCGATTATCATGAATTCAAGTGCCATCTCACGTTCGTGGCTAATCACATGGAAGGGTGTGCAGCTGAGGAACGAGTTTCTTCTGTGATGTGTGCTGTGGCTCCGGGGTTGGCGCGGTGCGAGCTGGCGGGTGCCCTTAAATCACTTTGTGCGACCCGCAACCTGGCCAGTGTCTGTTCGGCCATGGCTCGCTATAGCCACTTGGCTGTAGAGCGCCGCGCAGCTCTTGGCCGTTTCTCGCAAACCTTCCGAGACCACTTTCGTCCGAAGGTCACAGAGAACGGCATGGTGCTGGTGTGGCGCGGGAACTTGTTCCGGCTGTGCTGGGGCCTGGAGTGGGACGAAGACACGTTGGCCATGGATGACTGCATCACCGTGGAGGTCAAAAAGAAGCCAGCGTTCCTACGCTCATGTGAGAATGTGATTTTTGCAAGTGATGAGCCGCGGGATCAGTGCCAAAGAGCGCCTGCATCATTTCATTGAGCTGGGAGAGCTCGTCGATGCACCAGAGCGGAGAGCTCTTCTGAGGCGTAGCCCCAGACACATCGCTGTCTTTACTGTAAATAAAAAATACTATCACTGTAGTAAGCTCTAATATGCTTAATACAATCAAAACTATGATGCACTGATGTATTAATTGGTCTTTAATATCGTTTCCATTATCAGATTTACTATTTCACGTGCAAAAATGCCGTTTTGCAATAGTTTTATTGGCACTTTTACAATAGTATTACCTACTCATGATAGCGGATTTAACGTAAACAAATGCTTAAAGAAGACTAGTCCCCATACTGCTTTAACCCATTAACACCCATACCGAAACTATTTGTGAACAATATTTTTAAGGTGATTTATTATTAGATATTGAGCAAATAAACTAATTACAAAAGTTTTTTGTTTTTAAATATACAATTCAGAAAATACAGAGGGGTACTCGGCTGTGTGCAAGGGGCGGAATAAGAGTGATACTATCCAAAATAAGGTCACCCTCCCACATATTGTTGTCGTGGACGGTTCGCAAGGACAGCCACCAGCGACCAAGGTTAACATCAACATTACCAAATATCATATGTTGATTTTTATGTCCTCTGAACTAAACACATTTTATATTATCGAGTTCAAAATATTGTCATTATAGTCATAATGGCAACTTAAGGTCATTACAATAGTGAGTCACAGTTAGGACTTAGGGTATAGAGACAATGCACAATGCTATCTGTCAGATGCCCAATATACACGCTTGTATACAAGAAATACAATATAACCCAGCAAACTGTTCTTAAAAAATATTATCATTCTAAATGGTACATCTCCTTAAAGTAAGGTATATATATTTATACATAATAATATAATAATAAAAAAGTTAAAATATCTTAGTTATTTTTTTTTAAATAAAAAATAAAATGTCGAACCTAAATATTCCTGTTTCAAATTGATATTTTGATGATAAACCAATGATATTTATCTATGCATTATTTCCAAATTCAATTTTTAATACTGTTTTGAAGTATGCAATAATAATCATAATAATCACAGAAAAAAATACATAAAATAATTCTTAGAACAGGTGTACACATGTGTAGCAGTAATGGGTTAAATGAATCTAATCTAAACTCTAAAAATTCATTTTGAATTAGAGTTATAGGTATTTTTTACTTCCAAGATTTCATTAAAAGTGAAAAATGGCATTTTTAAAAAGGGAATCTGATATTTAGGATCCCTGCTGTATATTCTTATTACCTGGTATTTCTTTGTTCAGTAACAAATTCAAGGTTTCGGCAGTAAGTTAAATCAATTGGCAGGAAATAAAATTAATCGGCAGTAGACTAAATAAATTGGCAGTGTCCACTGTCTGTGTATGAATGTGTCAGTTATAAAATTAAAATGACAGTAATATTATTACTTAAATATACATACACTATACATAAAATTCTTTTTTCAACGCGTCAATCCAAGCACAAAAATAACGGCAGAAGCGGGATGCGAACCGCGGACCTTGGAATCCATATGCCCAGGTATTCATACCGCTCGGCGAATCACGCCATTACTGTGCCCAGACTGACTGCGGTGAAACTAGTATTTATAGCATTGTTAGCATCGTACGACAGATGTCGCCATAGTATATATTCAAAGTATGTATATTTTTATTATTATTCTATCAGTCTTCATTTATTCTTCTGCCGTTATTTTTGTGCTTGGATTGACGCGTTGAAAAAAGAATTTTATGTATAGTGTATGTATATTTAAGTAATGATAATATTGTAATATAGTCAATGATCTATAAAAGTAGATTAGAATATTGAAATAATAAAATAATATTCTAATAAAAATTAAAAAATTAATTGACAGTAATATATTCAATATTGGTAACAATAAATGTAAAATGAATAATAATTAACCCATTAAATGGAAACTTAACCAAACCTATTATTTATTACCATTCATTAATTATCTCCTGCAAATTTATTATTTTTCTACAGCCAAATGATTATTTTTTACTTACTTTTATAGATATGATAACTAACTGTTTGCTAATGAATTACTGCACATTAATTGAATTAAATAATGACAAAAAAAATACTTGCCTTTTTCTCAGGGGGCAAAATATAAATGTTAAATATAAATATTTATTTATTTATTTTTGACTACAGTCATAACGCAATCTGGCAACACTATTTCAATACAAAATACAACAGCTTCACAACCGTCTACGTTTTTGAATTGCGCAAAAGATTGTTTCTGACAGTTTCAAAAAACCCCAACTTTTGCTTCTTCATTTTTTTTAAATAGTTTTTGTTTCTGTGCAATGATTTCTCAAAGTCTGGAAAAGAAGAAGGAGATCCTTCGTGTGGAGCAACAGGCGCTGCGAGACAAGCTTCGCGTCGTGAAGGGGAGGATCGCCTCTTTAGAGGAGAGACCGCGAAGTGCGGGGTCTGACATCCAATACGACAGCGGTTTGACCGGCAGTGTGGTGGATTCGCTAGCCGGAATCGATGAAGACAACCTACAGTCTCTAGCTTCTTTGAGACTATGCATCGGGGCGACAGAAGAGCTAGCGAACGTCAGCGTGCAGGCGCACACATGCCAAGACGTGCCGGGACCATCTTCTGGACAGTGGAAAGAGGTGAATCTGGATCTCGATTATCATGAATTCAAGTGCCATCTCACGTTCGTGGCTAATCACATGGAAGGGTGTGCAGCTGAGGAACGAGTTTCTTCTGTGATGTGTGCTGTGGCTCCGGGGTTGGCGCGGTGCGAGCTGGCGGGTGCCCTTAAATCACTTTGTGCGACCCGCAACCTGGCCAGTGTCTGTTCGGCCATGGCTCGCTATAGCCACTTGGCTGTAGAGCGCCGCGCAGCTCTTGGCCGTTTCTCGCAAACCTTCCGAGACCACTTTCGTCCGAAGGTCACAGAGAACGGCATGGTGCTGGTGTGGCGCGGGAACTTGTTCCGGCTGTGCTGGGGCCTGGAGTGGGACGAAGACACGTTGGCCATGGATGACTGCATCACCGTGGAGGTCAAAAAAGAAGCCGCGTTCCTACGCTCATGTGAGAATGTGATTTTGCAAGTGATGAGCCGCGGGATCAGTGCCAAAGAGCGCCTGCATCATTTCATTGAGCTGGGAGAGCTCGCGTCGATGCACCAGAGCGGAGAGCTCTTCTACGAGGCGTAGCCCCAGACACATCGCTGTCTTTACTGTAAATAAAAAATACTATCACTGTAGTAAGCTCTAATATGCTTAATACAATCAAAACTATGATGCACTGATGTATTAATTGGTCTTTAATATCGTTTCCATTATCAGATTTACTATTTCACGTGCAAAAATGCCGTTTTGCAATAGTTTTATTGGCACTTTTACAATAGTATTACCTACTCATGATAGCGGATTTAACGTAAACAAATGCTTAAAGAAGACTAGTCCCCATACTGCTTTAACCCATTAACACCCATACCGAAACTATTTGTGAACAATATTTTTAAGGTGATTTATTATTAGATATTGAGCAAATAAACTAATTACAAAAGTTTTTTGTTTTTAAATATACAATTCAGAAAATACAGAGGGGTACTCGGCTGTGTGCAAGGGGCGGAATAAGAGTGATACTATCCAAAATAAGGTCACCCTCCCACATATTGTTGTCGTGGACGGCTCGCAAGGACAGCCACCAGCGACCAAGGTTAACATCAACATTACCAAATATCATATGTTGATTTTTATGTCCTCTGAACTAAACACATTTTATATTATCGAGTTCAAAATATCGTCATTATAGTCATAATGGCAACTTAAGGTCATTACAATAGTGAGTCACAGTTAGGACTTAGGGTATAGAGACAATTATCCACAATGCTATCTGTCAGATGCCCAATATAAACGCTTGTATACAAGAAATACAATATAACCCAGCAAACTGTTCTTAAAAAATATTATCATTCTAAATGGTACATCTCCTTAAAGTAAGGTATATATATTTATACACAATAATATAATAATAAAAAGTTAAAATATCTTAGTTATTTTTTTAAATAAAAAATAAAATGTTGAACCTAAATATTCCTGTTTCAAATTGATATTTTGATGATAAACCAATGATATTTATCTATGCATTATTTCCAAATTCAATTTTTAATACTGTTTTGAAGTATGCAATAATAATCATAATAATCACAGAAAAAAATACATAAAATAATTCTTAGAACAGGTGTACACATGTGTAGCAGTAATGGGTTAAATGAATCTAATCTAAACTCTAAAAATTCATTTTGATTTAGAGTTATAGGTATTTTTTACTTCCAAGATTTCATTAAAAGTGAAAAATGGCATTTTTAAAAAGGGAATCTGATATTTAGGATCCCTGCTGTATATTCTTATTACCTGGTATTTCTTTGTTCAGTAACAAATTCAAGGTTTCGGCAGTAAGTTAAATCAATTGGCAGGAAATAAAATTAATCGGCAGTAGACTAAATAAATTGGCATTATCCACTGTCTGTGTATGAATGTGTCAGTTATAAAATTAAAATGACAGTAATATATTCAATATTGGTAACAATAAATGTAAAATGAATAATAATTAACCCATTAAATGGAAACTTAACCAAACCTATTAATTATTACCATTCATTAATTATTTCCTGCAAATTTATTATTTTTCTACAGCCAAATGATTATTTTTTACTTACTTTTATAGATATGATTACTAACTGTTTGCTAATGAATTACTGCACATTAATTGAATTAAATAATGACAAAAAAAATACTTGCCTTTTTTCTCAGGGGCACGGGAGAAAATATTTTATTTGATTTTATCAATTCTATTTGTCTTTTTCATGGAGAAATTCCAAAATTTTTGCTTACATCGAATAAGTTTGGTAATTTATTTTTATTTTTTATATACATAGATTTTTTATATTCTATATGGAATTAAATACTGCAAAAAAATAGTTGCCATTTAATTTATTTTTTATATTGTTTGTTTTCATGATATAAAAAAATCAGATATTTAAATGTGTCACATTACATCTATGATTCCTCAACCTTTTTTAATAAGGGATGGTCTTTAATTACACTATTGTGGATCATTAGTTTATTGGTGAACCAATGAATAATGTTGGATGCCAGCAGAGCTGTTTATGTGCGGTGACCATGAAAGAAATGTCTTTTTAAGGTTTACTTTTATATTATTAAGTATTTGAAGCTTTCCTGCATAATATGTTTTCCTGTATTCAATGTTTTTCTATAGGTTCCCTTGAAAATCGTGAAGTAAAGGTCTCATTGTATTGTTTGTTTGTTGTATTATACACTGTAATGTCCCTTTAACACGTTCACTGCCTTAACCCTTTACGTGCGAAATAAGATTTCATAAAAGTCACGAAATAAGTCAATGAAAAATAAAGTTGAATATTTAAGGACTATTTTTTTATGTGTGTTTTGATTGGTCAGTGCTGCATTTATATTCACCTTCAGAACGAAATTGAATAAATCCATTATTATTTTTAAAAAAGGGCAAATTTAAAACATGTGTAGAATGACCCACAACTCAATACATATCGTAAAAAAAAAATTTGACGAAGGAATTTCGCAATACAAAATTAAATTATATTCAATATAGTATTCGGATAAATCCATATCTCGCACTGAAGCGACGTGTTTTTTTCAGGGCGTGGGATAAATCCGCACCTCGCACTTAAGAGCAGTGCAAGTTAGTGCGGATATATCCGCGCCTCGCATCTAAAGGGTTAAAAAATGTGATTTCTTTAAAAAATTTGAGATTTTTTTTCCTTGTTTCCAGTAGTAATAAGTGTCTTTATTACCATTTTAATTTATTTTTGTAAAAAAAATAATTGTTGTAACATTATTTTGTTGAACAAATATTTGTTCATTTATGCCACAGAATAGCCATTGTAAATGCCGACTTCATGGATCCGTGTTTACCATAAATATATTTTTTTCATCTATATTTTATATTGGATAGGTTCAAATATTGTAGAATATAAACATGTAAGTGGCTTAAATTAAATTTATTACAACAATTTTTGTCGCTCTCAGATCCACTAAAGTCATTGTCGCTATTTATTTCTAAAATCTCAGCCAACACATCGGAATCAGTGGATAAATCCTTAGACACTAGGTTTTCTCTCTTTTTCTTCGTATTTGTTTCATTTTTGCGTTCAGACTTTCGTTCTGATGGACCAGCTTCAATATTCACGGTTGAAAATATATACCTTAATTGAATAGCGAAAAACACAAAAATAAAAACGTTATTCACAAACCGACACTAAATACGTTTAAAATTAATATTCTATTACAGGAAACAAGTGCAAAAACAAATCTCGACAGTAGTGCCCGCAATAGACAGGCGTTTGTATGTTGATGTACGTTATAACGGATCCGTGTAGTAGGCATGCAAGGTGTTAAAATAAAAGATAATTTTTACTTGTGTTTTTTTTTTTAATATATATCTGTGCTTTTTTGGAGCGTCATATTAAATTATTAAGGTATGATATAAAATGTATTTGTAAAATAATATATAATGTGAAAATAAATGTTTTTTTTTATTTCAAACAATATATTTTTTTTGCAGAGATTTCAATGTGATGTGTTCACATCCAATTTTGCAGGCCATGTTCATCATCATCAGCCTGTATCCATCCACTGCTGAACGTAAGCCTACCGCATGAGTCTCCATCCTCTTCGATCATCTGCCTTCTGCATCCAGGTCACTTCCGCTATTCTTCTTGTACATCATCTTCATCAGCCTCGTTTGCCAGTTCTTGGCTGCCACTCAACCTCCCCATCGACCGTCGTCTCTTTGACAGATATGTTCTACCCATTGTCACTTGTACTTATTCGTTAGGTAGCCTCCACTGCTTGAGTTCTTCTGCGGGTATTTAGTGACACTACATGGTGCGCTGAGGGACCTTTATTTTATGGGTAAGACTTGCTGTTAGATTCCACGTCTCTTCGCAATAAATTAATATAGAGAGAATGCATTGGTTAAAAGCCTTACTTTTAAGACATTGCGGAATTTTCGCTTTAAAAATGTACTTTAGTTTTCCAAATGCTGCCCATCTCAGTTGTATACGCCTGTCGATTCTTCTGAGAAGTTATTTCATCCGAGTTATATTTATTGTCCCAGATAGGTATAGTCATTTACAACCTCTATTTGTGTTCCTCCAATGGCAATCGGGTCAAAAGTCTGGCAAATGACTATATGAATATGCCATGTTACTCACCATAAATTTATCAAGGGCAGGATATCTTAACTTTTTAGGTTTTCACTGCCAGATTTGTTATTGCGGCTTTTGGGTTTAGCCGTGTTTGGCGTACTTCCTTCAACCAATTTTTCGACCGCCATTGCAGGGGTCTTCTTCAGGATTGATGATTTATTTAGTTTTGAGTTGGTTTATTCAGATTATCTTTTTATAAAAAGATAATCTTTTTATATAAAATATATATAATAATAAGATATTTCTTTTATAAAACAGATAATATGAATAAACCGACTCGAAACTAAATAAATCATCAATCCTGAAGAAGACCCCTGCAATGGCGGTTGAAATATTGGTTGAAGGAAGTTCGCCACACACGGCCAAACCTAAAAGCCACAATTAAAAGCAGGATATCTATCTGAAATTCAGTATAAAGAAAAAGCGTGTTGTTCTACAAGGGATAATGCTGGCTTATTGAAATGACAAGGAAGAAATAAATGTACTTGTGGACTAAATCACTTTATTTTAAAACACTCACATTATATAGACACATATAAAGTCATTCCCTCTGATAGAATCTCACAAAACATAACATATATACTTTAATTTATCATTATCCTACATTCAGGTTCAATAATTTAGCTATCATAAATGATGTCCATGTTTCATGATGTATAACCTACACAATCCATTACAGAATAATATTCAATAATTATAATAAGTATTATTAAAAAAGTTCACATTCTTCAAGCTTAAATTATCTATTTACCTACCCGCTTATAAAACACTTTTTAAAAGTACTTAACCGGATAGGTAGGTATACCTTAAAAGTTACTATTTATATTTTTAAAGTAATAAATGATTTTTAATTGAAATCGGTGAAGAATTCATATTAATAATAGAATATACCAAAGAAGCGAGGAAAGATGATGCATATTGACAGTGTAAAACATATTAAATACTTTAAATTTTGATCAACAAGTTGTTCCGGAAGATTTTTTATTAATGAACGGGATAAGATAACATACTTTTTTATGTAATCGCGTACAAGAGAGCACAGCCGGTCAAGACCATTGCGCTCTATGACGCTCAGCCAGGGAGGCTGGACGCTGCATGCAGGAAACATGCGTTGAATTCGTGTTTGAGTGTGGGTTGGAGAGATTGTAAGTGAATAATTATCTGTTTCTTGAAGAGATCCAGATTGTAGGAACGAGGAAACACAGACGCTAGAAAATCATTCCAAAGCCTACCGGTGGCATTGACGAAGGAACTTTGGAAACTGCCAGTTCTTGGTCGACACACATTAACCGTGTATGGATGTTCGGCAAGTGTAAGACGAGTTTGTCGGTTGTGGGTGGGTGCAGGAGGAATTAATTCTTTAATTTCCGAAGAGCAGCGACCGTGGTAACAGCACATCTCATAAAGATTCAGTGTTTAGGATACTGTGATGAGAACTGATCTGTATTTTTTTTAGGTCTCATGATCAATCCGATGGTAAATGCTTGAATGGTTTTCTACATAACCATCACTCCATTTTTTAATGTATGTATTATTACAGTTTGTATACAGTAAACAATATTTTCCTTTTATGTGATAAATCAAATGATTTGATTTTAAATTATTGCTTTGAATAAAATTGATGAGATTATATCAATATACTCCTATATTATTTAAGATTGATATATAATGTATGTAGTATGTAAAATAATTGAAATTTATTTTAATAAATAATAAGTAAAATCTTATTATTTGCTTAAATTGTTTCATTACTAGATAATAAAGCTTTTTGGATTCCATTTATAACATTATATTTAATAGTTTACAACAATATTTTATTTTAATCTATGAAATATTAAATTGTAAAATTTATGTTACACTTACCGTCTAGTTATATCTACATATAAAAAAAAACACATTCAGCAGAAGATTGTGTGCTTTTCCTGGTGTTTTGGTTGATTGTTAAAATTCCAATCAATAAATTTTTACAGTAAAATATTTAGAAATTCAAGGGTAAAAAAGATGTTACATATAGTAGTGTTGAAAATCAGTAAAATAATATATTTAGACAATATGATTTAGCCTTTTATATAAAAGATATCCGCAGTTGCATAAAAAAATTACAGTGGTACCTCGACATACGAGTATAATTCGTTACGCAACCTTGCTCGTATTTCAAATTACTCGTATCTCAAAGTATCATTAAATAGCTTTGATGCATTACCAGTTGCGACTTTTTCTTGGTGTTTCTTGTTAAGCCGTTGGCTCGTATCTTAAATTTTACTCGTATTTCAAACAAAAAATCGCTCGCTCAACGGCTCGTATCTCAAAAAACTCGTATGTTGGGGCACTCGTATGTCAAGGTACCACTATATTTTATCTATGAGTTAACATTGCATTGTTTCCAATTTATTACAGATTTTTTTTGTTATACTTATATTAATTGTTTACTTTTAACTGAACATCAAATAAAACGTACTTCAATAACATTAAGGTTATCAACTGACAATACTTGGTGAAACTGCATAATTATAATTTGAAATTAATTAAAAAAAAAGAAGTTTTGATTAACATTTATTTGAAATGATTACATGTTTCGGCCTCCCTGGAGACCATCTTCAATAATGATGTCGATAATGATGTAAATCATTATTGAAGATGGTCTCCAGGGAGGCCGAAACATGTAATCATTTAAAATAAATGTGAATCAAAAGTAAATGTATTTTTTTTTTAAATTAAAATTAATTTAAAATTATAAAACATACTTCAAATTGAATGCTAAAAATATAAATAATATCATTGAAATGTTTTTGAGTTGTTTTTATTTTCAACAAGAGAGGTGTAGGAATATAAGAGACACAAAAACATAACATTTGATTAAAGTCTAAGTTCAAATTAACCTTCCAGCGAGTTGCGCAGAGCAGTTTCCCTTAAGAGAGCTTTTAAAATAAAATTTATGTCATCAAATTTTTCTCTGTCTAAATGGTATTGTCTTTATATAAATGCAAAGAAATTACTGTAAGGTTATGAAAAATGGTTAAAAATAGTACTTTAGAAAACATATATTTGTCTTTCTTAAACAAAAAACGAAACAATACAATAAATATTTAAAAAATATAAATTTTATCGACCTGTTAATTAGAGCGAATATTTGCCTTTGGTTTTCTTTTACTTCATTTTAACCTGAGGCTTTCTGGTGTCAGGATACATTATTATAGATTTATTTTTCTGATGTACTTAGTAAATCTTATTTTTTTTCTTTTTGGAAACCAAAAATATGGATCCAACAGTTTTGCTTTTGCCTAGGAAGAATTATTTTGGGATGGTAGGTTAAAGAGACACTGCCCTTCAAATAGCTCTGAAGCTCGATGCTTGTGACTTAAGTAATAAAAGTAGGGTAAGCTTTGAGGTGCATTTGTAGTAAATTTTAGGTCAGCGCTGGAAGGTTAATACCAATAATGATATATACAGGGAGCGGCTAAAAGATCTGACGGTTTTTAACGTTTTTTTACGGTTTTACGTTTTTTGCCGCTCCCTGTATAATAATCAAATAACTTAAATAATACATTTCATAATTAAACTCGCATTTATTTTGTCAAAATTAATTGTTTTGACAGAAGGGGCTAACAATGTACATAAAAAACTTAACAATACACTTTTCAACAAATAACTTTCAGTTAAAAGAAAAAGTTTAAATAATTATGGACGGAATAAATTGTTTTGTGTATAATATATATTTCTTATTTCCTATATATATTATAATTAGTTATATTTGTAGTTGATATAAAATAATAGTTTATTTAATATATTTTTGATGTGATGTCATTCAATATTATATATAACAAATATTATTAAATTTACAATATGTAATTATAAAACTTAAACCTATACAGTTCAAAGAAATATATTTTTTACATCCTTTTAAGATTTAATTAATTTTAATAAAAGGCTTCATTTTGTTAAGTATTTGTTTTAGATAAATGGTGTAATTAAAATATGAAATTTAATGTTTTTTATTCAATTTAAAAGATAATGGTAAAAGTTAAATATAAAATATTAAAAAAAAAATTCCAACACTCGAATAACTTTTAACTTATAAGTACACTGGTACCTTGACATATGAGTTTAATTCGTTCTGCAAACTTGCTTGTATTTCAAATTACTCGTATCTCAAAGCAAATTTCACAAAACGCGAGCACAACTTATCAAAGATGCTTTGACAGCGAGAGCACACTGATAACTGATTCTCTGACTGTGGTTCATGTGCAACCGGCCGACCCGCTAAGCCGATTGCTCGAATCTCAAATTTTGCTCGTATTTTAAAGAAAAAAATTGCTCGTTTGACGGCTCGTATCTCAAAAAACTCGTATGTTGAAACAATTGTATGTTAAGGTACCACTGTATATATATGATTTTAAAAAACAAGATCATTTGTAGTTTTTTTTACACATGATATTTGTGTTAGCTTCCAAATCATATCTCTGGCACAAAAATTATTATCTAATATTCATTGAATGAATTACATTTTCAATTTATTTAAAAAATAATATTCTTAAGTGACATTCAAAACAGAGCTCTGAGCTTATAAACCCTTACAACTATTCTTAACCAAGAGAACTAGAAAGAGAATTGCATTACTTGTAAGTTGTGAGATTATAACTAATATATTACCCTTAAAATAATTTGTTTTTATGCCTGTGAAGCATCAATAATATAAAATTATAATGTATATATTATTTATAATTTATAAATATTATAAAAG
This sequence comes from Glossosoma conforme, assembly GCA_022606575.1. NCBI lineage: Eukaryota > Metazoa > Arthropoda > Insecta > Trichoptera > Glossosomatidae > Glossosoma > Glossosoma conforme. The sequence goes on along the minus strand of JAGTXR010000021.1, from coordinate 1,353,410 downwards.
TATAACGTTGTCAAATTTATAAAACAGAAAAATAATAGATTATTACTATTTACTTAATAGAGATCTATATTTCAATAGTGGCAGTATAATTTTATATCTTCTTAATAGCATAAGAGAATTGAATTTCTTATTTACTTATTGGATCTAAACCAGTTGTTAAAGATGTTCCAAGTACTCTGCTAAGCACACAAATGCTTATAATAAATATTTCTTTATTTACCTTGTTTTTACATGGTCACGTTAGATATACCCTCTATTTAGGAGACTGCAATTTCGACTAACTCATAGCCTTCCTCAATCCATCACTGTCAAGTGAAAATCTAGTTCTTTTCTAAAAAAAATTTTTTTGTATTTTTACACTTGGTGTCATTTTTTAAATTTTACTTTTTAGGTACGTTGAGATGATGAAAGAAATATTTTGTTGTAAATCGTATTTTAGCAAGTATTGTATGAAAAATTAAATTTTACACAATCATATATGTAATTCCTAAAGTAGATTACAACAATAAAATACATAAAAAAAAAAATATTTTAAAAATTAAATACATTTATAAAAATATTTTTTATAAATAAAATCTATAATAAAAGTGCAGTTTAACGTATTTTTTAGATTTATAAATTATTTTGCACATGATTTAATAAAAAATATTATAGAAATATTATCATTTCCGAAGATAAAAAATGTTTTCTTACTTGTCAACATAATGTTACTATGTATAGTATTTTATAGTTAGGGAATATATCGCAACATATTTAAAACTATGAAATAATAAAATAACATCTGACTGGCATAAAGATAGACTTATATTATTGTTCAGGTAAACATAAATACCTAAAGTGGCTGTCAATGTAATAAAATAATGTAATAAATATTTATTTATTCACTTTGTTTGTACATGGATCACGTAAGATATGGCCTTTGTTTAGGAGACTGCAGTTTCCACTTACTTGTAGCCTTCCTCAATCCATCACTGTCAAGAGACAACTGAGCTGCATAGTACTCTTTCGTAAGTGGTCGAACCCATTTATGTAGTCTTCTTCATCCCTGCAACCCTATCTGTCTCTCTTTCTTATCATTCCCTGATAGACACGGCCTTTACCCAATCTCCTACAATACATAAATGGGTTCGACCACATACTTGGCACTATGCAGCTCAGTTGTCTCTTGACAGTGATGGATTGTAGAAGGCTACGAGTCAGTCGAAAATGCAGTCTCCTAAATAGAGGCCATATCTTACGTGATCTATGTAAAAATAAGGTAAATAAATAAATATTTATCATTTATAATATATCTCAAAGTGAATGCTGAAAACATTGAACAAATATCAAACGATTTCGAAAATCAAATATTTTTGTAGACACAGTAAGAGTAAACAGTTAGTAGAATATTTATATGAACATTTTAAATATCATTGTGTGCTCGACAATAAAGCACTGAGATCTTTAATATTAGCTTTTTTAATATTTAGTCTCAATGTCTAAAATTTAGAGTGTAGTTACATTTTACATCATTACAAATTCTAAGTTATTCTTAGCTAAATTGGAAGCATTATACATTATTCTTTTTGAGTTCAGCCATTGCGTTTCATAAATATCTCTCAGTCTACACTCCTAGGCGATTCTGGGGATGGATGAATAATAAATGTCCACTTTTCATCATTTGAAACATCCTACCAGTTGTCGTTAACCATTAAACACTAAATATCTGCTTTCCTTACATGCTTATGAGAATCATACCTCAGTACTGTGAGTCTGTATTCTCACTTTCTTCTGACTTCCATTCCGGGATAATGTCGGAGAATGGCCCGAGTATCCTGAAATGGACATAAAAAATATGTTGTATAAAATAAAACATTATTCGATTTAAGTAATAATTATAAAAATTAATCACACTTTGAAATACTCACCTCTATAATCTGCTCCAGGTAAGAATGCAAGACAAATAAAAATCAATTAATTGGAATCTCTAACTGTTAAATATAAATAGGTACATTGAAAGCTTATAAATGTTCTCCATCAGAGACCTTGGTATAGAGTTTGAGAGCAGACTGACGTTCCATGCGCACGTTGAAGCTGTGTGTGGTAAGGCACCTAAGATTCTTGGGTTTTTTTTACGAAGTGGCAGGATTTTCTCGAGCACACACGTAATGGTATAGTCCATCCAATATATGAAGAACCCTATGACACATTTATTGCCCCTTGTAAAAGGGATGGGGCAAAAATATTTATTTCGATTAGGTCGATTTTTTTTCTCTTCTTCTTCGAAAAAAAATCGAATTTGACTTCGAAGTGAATCGTATATAAGCATCTCTATTTCCGCATGGCGGCTTCATGGCGGATCAGTACAAATGTTTGACTTTCAGTAGCGTGTTGTTCTTCGATCGATTCGTGTTTTTTGTTGTTGTAATTATTATATTTATTGTTAGTATTGTTAAAGTTGTTTCATTGAATCATATTTTTGTGTTTTTACAATGCCGAAGAGACAGAAAAGAACTATTCTCAGCAGTGAATCACGTGAATTTGTCGCACGCTTGCGTGATTATTTTCATCAAGAAAAAAACAAAATGGTGGACCATTGCTGTCTGTTGAAAACATTCGAGATCGGGTCGCGGATTCCCTAGGAATCAGTAAATCTACAGTGTCTCGGATCACAGAGGAGAAATACGGTGAATCTTCATTAGAAGAGAAAAATTATTAACACCAAATAAGAAACGACAGAAGAAATGCTCAATAACAAAACCCGATAGCTTTGATTTGGCAGCAATTAGGAATCACGTGTATGCATACTATGACCGCAACGAAATACCAACACTTCTTAAACTGGTAGGTTCTCTAAAGTCAGTCGGATTATTTCAAGGCAGTGCGACGTCTCTTAGTAAGGTATTGAAAAACATTGGCTTCAAATATAAAAAAATGTGAAAAAGAAAGTTTATAATGGAGCGCACGGATATTTCCCTGAAAAGATGCGATTTTTGAGGCAAATGAAGAGTATTAGGAATTGGGAGAAAGTCGTTTTTCTGGTCTTTTCGGCTAGAAATAACACGTCTCCACCATTCACAGCGAACAAGATGTTGACTCTATTGAACGAGGCATGTGACAATGTCACGGCAGAAGATTGGAAAATAGTGGTGGACAAAACAAAAAGAGAATATTATGCAGATTGGGATCGCGATGTACGCTTTGACAATTTAAGTGAACAGAACCTGATTATAAATGTGTGTGAAAGTTGTAGTTCTGATTCCGATAGTGACGAAGACAATTTAGAATGTACTGCTTTATCGGATTCCGACTAAAATATGTGTTTTTAAGGTTATGTGCTAATATTTATCTCTACACTTGCTTTTCTTCATAATTTTCATATTACTAATATTATTATTTACAGTTTGTTTTACATGTCTCTTAAAACCTGTTAATATTCACTTATAATTGATAATAATTCTAATATTTAATTTTAGTAGGTATTTACAAAAACAATCGAAAATACGATTATTTATACCCCAACACTGGTTTTCGCAGTAATGTGACATGGCCTTCTACGTGCGTCAGATATTATAGTATTATAGTTACAAATTGCCGTATTTTTTCTAATTTGTAACAATACGCATATATTTTTTATTATTTTGTTTTTATTGTGATGTATTTACCTAAATAACTTATTATATATAAGAAGAGAGGCTTTTGTTTATGTTCATAAAATTATTATAGGTAGCGAACGTTTTTACAACGTTATATCGGACGATATTTAGCACAGGGCAATAAATGTGTCATAGGGTTCTTCCTATATTGGATGGACTATAGTATTGTTTAACTCATTGGTCCGTAGCGTACTCGAGAGCGGGTCTATCATTGTTGTTGAAATATAGCCTCATTTTGGAGAGGGTACAGAAGAAATTTCTGAGGTCTCTCTACAATGTATGGATAGTATCCGTGGCTGTATCCAACTAACTTTATACAGGGTATGTTGGGGTACATTGAGTTGAAAACAAGAAGGTATGTGTGCTTAGGTACGCATTTCTTCTGACTGGGTGGCGTGTTCGGGGATCGTGAAATTTTGTTGAAAATCGGTTTGTATGTCCCCGATAAATATCTGAGAATAAGGAGGCACAGATTGTTCAATCTCCCAAAGAGTAACACTTACCTGCCAGATACCATGCCTCTTGGGAGAGGGATCAGACTGTTCAACCAATTGCATAGTTTTTATTGTTACAATTTTGACTCTTCAACGCGCCTTATTGTGTTGGCATTTTAACTAGACGTAAGTTCGCTAGCACTAAATATGTTAGTTATAAATAAATGCTTCACTAATATATTTACCAATATTATAAGACTATATCTTACCAGGGTTATGGATGCCCAGACCGCTGGGATCTCCTTCAGGCCGCGGCGGCCGTGGCTTCTTGAGCGACGACCGAAGAGGCGACCTCATGACTGTGGAGGCGTCAGAGAGAGAGGTCACGGTCGTAGCTGTGGTGTTCATGGAGGCCACGCTGCCATGGCCGTTGTACGCGTATGGCTTTCCAGACGAGTCCGTCATGGAAATCCCTGCAATTTTTCAACAAAAATATATTAAAATATTATTTTCCATCACATTTCTGTCAACATTTTCATTCATCATTTTGTCCAAGGGCTTGTCACTGGTATAATGGTAACTCTGATGTTTACAGTTTGGTAACATGTGGTTTACAGAAAAATCGCTCCTGTTACGAAACCTTAGGATATATATTTGCATGCTTTACAGATTCCTGTAGAGAATACAAGTAGGTCGATAAAGGGAAGGACTGCACTTCCAATTTCCTATCGTGGACGGCATATTTCGACAACCGATGCGAAAGGGTTAATGAAAATATGTAGGTGTAATGTCTGTACTGATATATATTTAAAAACCAATTTGAAACTTATTTTAAATGTATGTTGGTTTGTATATTCCAATTCTTAGATTAATAATGCTCCTGACAGATGGCGCTAGTCGAGATATCTATAAACTTTAAATTCCAACAATTTATTTAAATATTTCATTTGGCAAATAACGTTTTTTTCTTCTTCGTGTCAGCGACGTAAAATTATTATTGCTCAGTATCTGGCAACATCGATAGCCCGTGTGTTGCCTAGAGTTAGGTATTGAGGTGTGCAGCTTCTTAGGTGCAGGATTTTAGGTGTGAGGCGGTGTGCAGGTCTTTACAGTCGCACAATAGTGGCTCTCCCTGCAGAAGAATTCTCCACCGCTCGATTTTGTCCTTTGTTCTACCAACTGCGGTTCTTAATCTGTTTAGGGATTTCCAGGTCCGCCAGTTAAGGTTCTTGCCAGTTGGGAGGCCTTCCTTTGGAGTAATGAAATCCTTCGGTGCGACTTGTCGCCAGAGCTGCAGTAATTTTCAAGGCCGGATGTGAAAGGTTGCGTTGATCTCAGAAAGCTGCTTCGCGACTTCAGTCTGGGTATTGGGGGTATCTGATTATACAAGCAAAGGAACGGTTGGTTGATTACCTTACGCATTTCTTGGGCGCACGTTTGGGGGTAAACTAATATTATTTACTATTGGGTCAAAATTTAATCCATTAGCATCAAAAATTTGGATGAGGTTGAACTCACCACTTCTTGCTCCGTCTCTGAAGCCAGGATTGTTGATGGTGGTGTTGTGCACCTCTGGGCTGGCCTGGGGCTCGGTCGGGTCTCCGCCCTCGCGGCGAGAAAACAGCGTGTCGTACATGGCCATGGTGAAGAGAATACAGTTTAAGATGATAGCGACTATCTGAAAACATAAGAGAATAACATCATTAAATATGCAAGGATTTTTGTATTACACTTCACATTTTTATAGGAAAATATCGGGATTTGGCGATGGGTGATGCAGTTTCTTTGAATACATATTGTATTTTTTTTGCCTTTTTAGGACTTATATTTTTATGAAATGTAAAAATTATATTGTTATTTTGATTCATTGAGTAAACATAACCTTTTTAATAGTTAAGCATTCAATTATTTTTACAGTTATCTAAATATAAAGAAAAAAAATCAATATGATTAATTTAACCCTTAGTTAGTCGCATGAAGAAAATTACACAACTGCTCGCATAGGGTAAAGGTGACCCGAAATTGTATGATTATTTTTTTTATTTATAAAATATATAAGTAAATAAAACTTGTTTATTATTAAAGTGTTTTATTAACACTATTATATTTAAAAGATATAAAACTAACTTCATTTCTAATTAAACAAATACAAGCTTAATTAAAATAATTATCTAAAACTTACAATTTATACTTATAAAGGGTCCGCCAAATAACTTTTTTTTTTTGAAAATGGGGCGCAAAACATCGAGTGTAGCTTCGGCTGTGTGGCACGTAGCGCCGTCCTGTTGAAACCAAATGTTGCCAATGTCCTCCTCTTCAATTTTTGTGAACAAAAATGGCCCGATATCATTTGCCATTGACTGTAACGGCCACTCCTTGCTCATTTTAGCTTGATTTTCAAAGTAGTGTCGCAATATTTCTCAGCGTTGTTCAAGCGTATACATAACCATATTCGTTCAGCGGAAGGATAAAACTAATTATCTGTCAAATCAGACATGAGCTAAGTGTTACCATTCACGAAATAAGCACTAGTTAAAAAAAACGTTAGATGGCGGACCCGTTACTTAGATCAAGTTACAAATTTAAAATATTGTTACGAACTCTCCGAGTGATCATTGCACACCAACTTTGCACATTTTGTGCATTTTGTTGGTACTTTTCGATCGCTTTTTTTTGGGCAGTTGTTGCAACGCCCACGTTTTGCAGATATTGATGGGTCGGAGTTTTCCAACTCGTGCACTTCCGATAGCCGTTTTTTTACAATCTTAGGAGTTGCATTGACTTTCATTCGTCGTTTTTGGTGATTATGAACAGGTTCAACAGACAATTGCCGCAAAAAAATACGCCTCACGTGAGTACGTGATTATAAATCATTTATGTGAATGTATTCATAAAAAAATCCGTTCAAGAAATACACCTTATCAGGTTAGTGTAGGTTTCCTTTACTTAGTTTAAAATTCCAGCAGAAAATGTCATTCAATGGATATCAACATTACTTTTTTATGTTATGAGTATAATCTATTAATAATATCTGAAATATTTTATACCTAAAGCTATGGGTTAGATAAAAAATATTTTCTTCACGAAATGAAAATTCTACACAAATGGAATCTTTGAATTTCAAATTAAAAGAAAAAAGTTTTTATATGGCAACAATTTATTTTAACTTATGAAGTGGTACATATTTACAATAGATTAAAATTGTCGTCATAAAATAATATAATGTTATTAAAAAACTGAGAAGAATAAGAGGTGTTATGGAATAAATATACTTTATTTACTTCCATGGTAGGTACATATTTAAAAACACATTTGTGGATCAAAGTTGGTATATACGTGTCGCTTATTACTGACTTCAGACGTCAAAATACTTGAACGAAAATAACAGAATTGAAAATGACATCTATTGTAAGACAAAATTAAACAAATTAAATACAATTTGCAATGCAAACAAGGACAAATAATAAAAAAATGCGTTATTTTTATGCAAATACAATAATGTTGACACAACGAGTTGAGTGACTAATGCAGAATAATGACCTTGAGAATCTTTACCTGTGTAACGGAAGACATATTGTTTTTTTATGGCTGTTGAATTTCATTAGTGTACCTACTTGTGTATTAGTTTAATAAATAATAAGTAATATTTTTTTCTTGTATTGCACATTGTAGTATCCATGACATTATGTTATAAGTTTTACTTACATTGTCCATTTTAATCGTAACATAAATAAGTGTTTCTTAAATACATAATTATTTTTAAAAATATGAAGAGAAACGCAATATTAAATCATTATTTTATTACTGGTTTTGAAGGTTGACTCATTTATTGTTATGTTATTGAAATATAATGTAAAAACGTGTATTGTTTACTACATATTTAGGACTATAATTTATTTTAATAATATATAACCCAAAATATTTCCTACGGTATTATCATAATTTTTATAAAAAAAATATTCTTAAAATGATTATAGGTATTTATAATATTTTCAAGGTTATTGTGAGTTGATAATTATTATACTGTGGCAACACTATACGGACACGCCACTAAGCATGAGAGCTAACACCAGTCAGTCTCTGGAACCTGGCATGTCAGGGCACGCTACAGTCCTCGATACCTAAAGGCCCCACAAACCGCCGACGAATCTCGACGTAACACGCTTCCCTCGACGATTAGTTAGCAGAATTAACAATGCGAATGTTCTTTTTTTGGAAAATATCTAAAATTAAGCATTCATTAATTAATATTGTATCTGTGCCTAGCGATGAGTATCTATGTAAAACTAAACATATTACCTACGTTAAAAATTAAAAAGCAAATTTGAACTTAATTATGCCATTCAAAACATTTACTTTAAGGGTATATAAAATTGCCATACGAACACAATAATGAAGTTTAAAGATAGCATTGAATTTAAAACGAAGCTTGGTTCTAGTCTATAATACAAAAGATTAATGAATTATTGTTTATTGATTTTCAAGGTTTGAAATTTAATACATAGGTTTGAGCATTTATCATTTTCCACGATGGCAACACTTACTTGTATATAGAATGCTTCACCTCTGGTGATGATGAATCCATTTGTATCTTTTTCATCTATTTGTATAGCAAAGAGGCCTGCCGCTGCTATGGACAGCATTGCTGAAATAAAATAATGAAAAATGTATTTAGGCAAGCATTCAAATGCCTTTGAGGCTAAACCATGGACAAGAAGAGCACTGTCTAGAGAGGTTAACGTCACACACCTCCAAACATCCATACAAGGTATGGATGTTTGGAGGTGTGTGATATATGACATATGTCGACCAAGAACTGGCAGTTTCCAAAGCCCCTTCCTGAATGCCACCGGTAAGCTATGGAATGCTTCTGCATAGTCTGTGTTTCCTCCTTCCTACAATCTGGATGTCTTCAAGAAACAGATAAATATACACTTGAAATCTCCCCAGCCCACACACAAACACGAACACAACACACGTTTCCCGCATGCATGCGGGAAACGTGTGTTGTGCCTCCCTGGCTGAGCGTCATAGAGTGCACTGGTCTCTACCGGCTGTGCTCTTCTGCATGCGTTTACATAAAAAAAACATTGGAAACAATATAACACAATTGAAAAAAACAAAGTTATTCGATAAACGAAATTCAAATTTTGTTCCAAATTTGAATTCTCACATTACGTTGAATATTTTCATAGCGCTGTTCGTTCTCGTTGGATAAGAGATTCGAAGCCATCGTCACACACGTAATGTCTGCTATCAAGTGGTTTCTTTCGCATGTTTTCGGTACACGCATTTCGAAAATGATTCATTGATTCAATACGTTTATCTGCACATCATTCTTTCCATTGCCATCAATCACGAAGGGTTTTCTTACCTGCCAGCATGGACAGCGCCATCTTCAGCATGACAGCGTGAGTGTAGCGCATGACGACCTTGTCCCTGGAGGCGACCATGGCCAGCTGCACCACTGATAGAGCACAGAACAGTCCCAGCAGGGACACTCCTACAGCGGCCACAATGCCGGCTATGTAAACGGCAACTGAAAGCAACATTCAAGACAATTATATGACGAAAGGCATAATTTAAATAATTAAAAGCAGCTTTGTAAAACATGTTTTTTTTATACTGCGTGTTAGTTTTGTTAAATTGATTCTGACTATTATTTGACAACATCTTTTCGGTGCTTTGCACAACATAAGGCGGGCCATAGACTATTAGTTATATCGTGTAAATTTTACGATTTGCGCATTACTTTTGCATGCAAAAAACATGCGCAGTCCGTACTGATCATGCGCGCCAAAATATCATGAAACATATTGCGGCATTTTTAAATCCCTTGGGATCATATGGTAAAGCCATCGGGAGCATCAAGCTAATAGCTCGATATATCTTTAAAACACTAAATACATCTACAACTTAGGGTTGTAGTTATCCTCGAAATTCTTTGGAAGTATACAAATAATTTCTTTGATAGAGTTTTGGAATACATAGCTGATTTGGTAAAATACGAAAATCGTGGAAGCTGAAATAAAATTTCGTAGCAATTTGTAGTGACAATATGATTAAGTAGGCAGAGAATGTATTTGAAAAGGACTGGACAGTTGACTGGAAAAGTCCGATACAATTTATATCGATATGGAGAGTTGCTGCCAATTATTTACGTTTAAAAAAAAATAAAAACAGTTCAAATATCAGAATCAGCGAAAGTATTGAATGTAGCGAAAATTTGCATATCCCAGGTGTTTTTATTGACCTGCTCAACTATTCAGGTAATATGTTTGTTGATACAATATCATACAGATTTGCATAATTTACACGGAAATGTTATTTTAGTGACAAATCAACGCATTTCTTCCTTAAAAAATATGCGGAATATGCCGAAAATATCAGCATAGTTGCGTAATACTTAAACCAACATAAAACTACTGACCTTGTTTATGAAATTATAAATTTAAGTATTTTGATTTTAATTCTTATAATAGACATTTAATTTTAATTTTAAATTTGGAATGTTTTCTTTTTGTCATTTGTTTTTTCTTTCTATGGGTTTTACAATTATAAAATAAGCGTCAAATCAATTGCTCGCTTTCAACATAAACTAGTATAATGTTCTAGTAGTAGTAGATTTTGATCTGATTAGTATAAATATGGTTGACATTTGTCTTTATTGTCATTGTCAATGTCTTATTCAAGCCACAACTGGTCAGTGAGAATCCTACTAGACTTATTAGTTGCTAACTGATAATTGAAATTAACGCATCATGAAGGATACTTCAATGTCGCCATGTGTGATGTGAGTATATGTCGAGAAAATCTAGTTCAGATGGTAATGATCTTTACTTTCATCTTCTTTAATACAAACCATATCTCTCTTTAGCCATCATATTTTGCCTTTAACTCATGTCATCCACTGAAACCTTGTAATTGTATACTTCTGTTTCTTCGTCATTCAGGGAACCCTCAAAAAATTCCAGCACCTCTTTGTCGCATGTAATGCTGTTAGTATCCATGCCTCACACTTATACGACACCACCATTCTTATAATGCTTTTGCACCAGGCATTTTTTTTTTAGGGACACTTCTACACTTGAAGACTGGTTAACAGAAACATGAACCCTTTGCTGTTTGTTGTAATTGTTGACATCAGCATGTTATAGCCCTTGCTGATTGGTACCGAAAATCTGGATAAACAATCTTTCGTCTCTTATTTTTATTCGCTTGTCGACATACATGTGTCGCCATATTAGCATTTTGGACTAGTTACGGAGATCGTTACTTGTAGCGCTGTGTGACAGCCCATCACGGGCGCGGCAGTCGTGTGCCGACCGTCGGCGAGAGCATATTGTGTTTTGGCCCGGCCGAATGCTGTGACTAGGTCCGGGCCATAGGTTTGTAAAGTTTATCGTAAATATATGTCAATGTGCCTCAGAAAACGTCTGTGTTATTAACCTGCCCCTTATCATGCCACCACGTGACTAAATAACGACCTTTTTGAAAGAGAGAAGGATGTTATTATGTTTTGATTCTACGGTTGAGAAAACAGTTAAGAGAAAGGTGAAGTTTTGGACTTACTGTTTGGCCTGAACCTCGCCACCTCCACTCCGCACTTCTCCCTGTTGTAGAGTAGTTTCTTGCACATGCGCCATGGTCCAAAGTAACCTTGGTCATGCCCTATATTGTCAGCTGGAATAAAAAAAACAAACATGTTAATATCGCCACAAAATACTACCATACAGGGTTTGTCCGGAAAGTTTTAGGGCTGAGTCGATTTAAGAAAATATATTGAGCCAATCGTTACAATTCTTTAAAATCTTTCAAAGTAGGCTCCTTCTGCGTCGATGCAGCGCTGCCAGCGCGATTTCCAAGCATTGAAGGCGTCGCGGAAGGCATTCTCCGGAATAGCCTTTAGAGCCGCGGTGCAAGCTGTTTGGATCCTTTGTCGTCTCAAAATGCTTGCTTTTCATCGGCCTTTTCAAGCGAGGAAACAAAAAGAAGTCCAGGGGGGCACATCTTGGATGTAGGCCGGCTGCGGAAGCGTTGGGATGCCTGCTTTGTACAGGTAGCTGGTCACAAGAAAGGCGGTGTGAGCCGGGGCGTTGGGATCATCTTCGCGCACACCTTGCGCATGTTCAAATGCTCCGTCACAATGTCATGAACCACAGATTTTGTTAAATTTAACATCTGGGCTATTAAACGAATACTTAGTCGACGGTCTGAGTTCAAAACTGTATTATACTGAAAATTTCATCACGTGCCATCGTTTAAAATGATGTAAAAATGTACTTAAAAAAATAAGTGTAATTGACCTTGATTTTGGATATTGAACTAATTTCGCATCATTTAGTAGTAAATTACATGAAATTCTGGCCGCGATGTCATTGACTTTTTGGCTTCGGTCCACTGTTTGGTGTCGAGCATCGTGGACCATTAAATAGTCTTATTATATCAGTGTCACAGCGCAATAATGGAAGACAGTTGCCACCAATGTCGAGACTCATTTATTTAATTACAAGATATTTTTAGACACGCATAATCCTACAAATGTACGAGAGATCCGTTAGTTTATTTAATTTTGTAGTATACTTATATTGCTTACATTATTATTCATATTTGATTTTATGTGTCGACATCAAACGATCTCACACTTATGGATATTTTTAGACACAAACAATCCTAGAGAAATTTACAAAAGATTCATTGGTTCATGCGATTCAGCAAAATACGAGTACTATAGTTTGCTCAACGTACGAACAACCCTGTGACACATTTATTGCCCTGTGTAAAAGGGACGGGGCAAAAATATTTATTTCGATTAGGTCGATTTTTTACTCTTCTTCTTCGTATATAAACATCTCTTTTTTTTAATAATCGAATTTAAAGTGAATCGAATATTATACTTGGGACGTTTTAGCTTGATCCGTGTGGCACTTTTATTGCTCTGTGTAAAAAAGATGGGGGGAACATTTTTTATTCAATTATATTAAAACAATGACACCCTTACGTCTAATCTACAATCAATGGAACACAGACGTAAGATTGGTTCTCTTAGTCTTTTCTACCGTTATTACCACGGTCGCTGCTCTTCGGAACTTAAAAAACTAATTCCTCCTGCACCCACTCACAGCCGACAAACTCGTCTTACACTTGCCGAACATCCATACACGGTTAATATATGTCGACCAAGAACTGGCAGCTTCCAAAGTTCCTTCCTTAATGCCACCGGTAAGCTATGGAATGCTCTTCCAGCGTCTGTGTTTCCTCCTTCCTACAATCTGGATCTCTTCAAGAAACAGATAAATATGCACTTGCAATCTCCCCAACCCACACACAAATACGAACACAACACACGTTTCCCGCATGCAGCGTCCAGCCTCCCTGGTTGAGCGTCATAGAGTGCACTGGTCTTGACCGGGTGTGCTCTCCTGCATGCGTTTACATAAAAATAAAAAAATGAGTTTTCTTCTCTTCTTCTTCGAAAATCGTTTTATCATAGTATTTTTTTTCCGCAAGGCGGCGTGTGATCAGTACAAATGCCCAAATTTTGGTAGCGCGTTGTGTTTCGATCGATTTTTTGTAATTATTATATTTATTGTTAATTATAATGAATAGAAATATAGTTATAATGATTCTTTGAACTGACTATATTTTGTTTCATATCTCGTTTCCTTCAATCCATGTCTCAACATTCACTGTTATTAGACATTCATAATTCTACAGAAATGAATGAGGTTATCAAGGGATTGTTCAATAGCGTAAGAAACTCCACCCTATGTTTGGGTATCAAAAGATAACCCCACGGCTCAAATCAAGAAGAAGTTTCCTACAGTCGACAACGGAACTGGTGATACCTGAGGCCACCCTAAGGCTGAACATGTTGAGAAGCGCAAATGAGGGGAATACTTGGATTGCCCCGAAAGAGAATATATGGAGGTCCCTTAACAGACTTCGGACCGGAGTATGCAAGATGAGGACACAAATGAAAGCCTGTCAGTTTTACGGTGGACCAACTAAATGTGACTACGGCGTGGAGCAGACCCTGTCACACCTTCTGGATGGGCACTGTGTCCGAGTAACTGCATCGACGTCGCTCACTTCTAGGCAGACAGGATCTGACCCTGTTGTTTCCGACACGATTGTATACAGGTATATAGCGTAAGATACTTTTAAAATAAAAATATGTATTTTTATTTTATTATATTTATAAGTAGTAGTTTTTTTTAAATACCCAAATATCCTTCAGATAATACAGTAAGCTTTTCTTAAGATCCCGGACTCAAAGCCGATGGGAACGATATCCAAGTTTAAGGAACATCTGGCTAATGATCTTATCACATAAAAATGCTGATAAAAAATGCCAAACACAACAGACTTTTTTCTAGCAATGTTGTATTCAGATGGCGCTTCGGGTATAGAGCCGACTCGGTACCAGTCACGGATAATATCAGCTAGTGAGAACAGTGTGGTGGAAATTTGTGACGATCATATCCAGTAATTAACGCTTTCATTACGGCTCGGTGGAATACGAATTGTACTGTCAATACGGCGTGAATTTTTCAAATATTTTTTTTGCTTAAAACTAAGCATAAATATATTTATCTGACCTATTTTCATATATCACGTTGGTTCTTCTAGCCTTTAGCTATCACCCTGAAGCTAATGCCTGACGGCGGGGTTGGCGGAGGCACTGGGAGGCAATTTTTAGCGGGTATAGTCCTCCTTATGACGAGGAATGAGTCCCGCACAGGCCCATCGGGCGCCTTTTCAGGGCGTTGTTGGGTACCGTGAATAAATCATTTAAAGCCTTCCAGTATAATCAAAAAAAAAAAAGCATTTAGCTATCAGATGATGCATAAAAAACTATTATATTTAACAAACGTTCATTATGTAACTCCATACATGTGGTGGCATTGACACATGTGGTTTACAGAAAAATCGCTTCTGTGACGAATCCTAACGATATTTATTTACATGCTTTACAGATTCCTGTAAAGAATACATGTAGGTTGATAAAGGGAATGACTGCACTTCCAATTTCCTAATGTAGATGTCACAATGGGTACTGAAAGTAGCAAAACGATATATCACGTCAACTGATATCAACGGTCGGAGAATCTTGGACGGCATATGTCAACAACCGATGCGAAAGGGTTAAGCGTATACAGACCGAACCAGTAAGTCCTAAAAAACGCATTTTTCTGTTCATTTTACTGAAGATGTCTAAAATACTATTACACCATTTTCCTTTAATAAGTTTGTTTTCATGAATTGCGTATTTATTTTGTATGAAATAATGTCATGATATACAATAAGTTGACAGGTAACCATGTAATTTATTTAAGTGGTGTTATTTACACCATTCGGCTTCTGCCTTTTCTCTTAGCATTACTTCTAATGCTGTCACATTCTAAGTCGACATACACAGCCAAGGAATATGAAATGACGACAGTACAGTGACGTAATTATTCTAACCTATCCTAACCACACATTTACTATATCACTTCACCTAGGTTTCGTAATTTAAAAAAGCGTTAAATATTCATGACTAAATCAAGATATCGACGGTGATATATTTTAATATTAAATATATAAGTGTAATAATCTTCTTATGCATGTCAGTTAAGAGTCTGAGTTATACAAACTGATATCAGCTTGATATAGATAGCCCTTGCAGGCAGGTGCCGAAAACCTCGTCTCTTACTTTTGTTCGCTCATCAGACATGCAGGTATCGTCATTTTGGTTGTTTTGTCAGAAGATAATTCGTCAAAGGGCCGATATGTGATATAAGGGCGCTGTGGTGTTACTAAGCGCTCCAATTCACTTCGGCTTGGCTCTCAACGGAGGTAGATCGTTCATTGTCCGTGGCCTGAGCCGAATACCAAAGTTTATAATTTTTTATTTTGTAATTAAATGTATTTCAATGTGATTCGGAAAAAGTCTTTGTGTTGCTCATCTGCTCCTCGTTTCTCCACCACGCGTTTCGAATAACGATCCCGACGACGTGAAGTCGTCTTTTTTTTAAGTAAAGGGGATGTTAAAACATATCCATTTCTCTACCACATTTATGAGTAATATAGTAAAGTTTTAAAGTATCACCCGATAACTTGAAAAAAGAGTTATTATTTATCTTACGTCCACTTTTGGTGAAAAGTCACCAAAGTTCGTTACTCATAATAATACGTGAAAGTGTTCTACAAATGCTCGTTAGATAGACTTGTCACACTCTTGCTGAATACCTTTATAAATGTGTCAACCAAGAATAAGTAATTTTAAAGTCTTATAATAAATAATAAAAAATAACAAGCGTCGTAGAATCTAACCAGTGTCGATTTTAGGGGGTGGCGAAGTGGGTCAGTGCCCCAGGGCGTCGAATAAGCTAAGGGTGCCGAGTGCAACCAATCTTTCTTAGATTTTTTAAAATGTTTACAATATGGGGCGCTAGGAAAAAAATGCCCTAGGACACCACAGGGTCTAAAGTCGGTACTGAATCTAACGATGAGATTTCTCTAACATCGCCTCTCTTTATTGTCTTGTATGTATTTATGTATGATACAAAACGATGAATGTATTACCAAATTAGATATTCCATAGTAATGCGTACATTAGAACGCAGCATCTTAAATCTGTCGTTGAGATCTGAAATAACGTTTCGTCTTTTAATCGGCCACGTTGAAAATTTTAGCACGTGCTGATTCTATTTATTGTAAAACAATAATTTACGACCCAAGAAGTGTTAGGTTCCTATCTGGAAAGTCGCCAGAATAAACGATTCGAATACCATTGTCGCCTTAACTAAAACACGAGACGGAAAATCATTTTTAACTTTGGATACTTTGTATAAAGTGACCTAAATTTTATAAATAAGTATATGTTTACGAGATATATACTCACTGCAATAGATGTTTTATGTACGAGTATTATAGACAGTGGAAGTATTTTGCTAAATGAGGTTAATAGAGAACATTTGTCTTGGTGCTAGAACTAAAAGAATAAATGTTGATAGTTTAAACGTAGTTAAGGGAAACGAGTTGAATGTAAAATGTTCCATTAGATGAGTGACCTAATTTTGAGTTTTTTTGATCCCATACACTCTATTTATTACTTTCTTTCGACTTTCAATCCACGCATTTTTGCTATGTACTACAATACATTGTTAAATGACTTTATTATCCCATACATACGTTTTATATTTGGAGCGTATGGTCACCACAGATTGCCGCCACTCTCTAGCTTTGTAACAAGACAGCTCTGCACTTAAAGGTAGTAACATCCTCGTCTCTTTCAAAAAGGTGTTATTCCGTCGCTTGAGGGCATGATGAAGAGCGGTCAGCAAAACAAAGACTTTTACAGAAGCACATTGACATATATTTACGTTAAAAATTGACAAACTTCTGGCTCGACCTAGTCACAGCATAGGCCGAGCCACAATCCAAGCTGCCCTCGCCAACGGGCGGGGCACGACTCCCGCGCTCGTGATGGCTCTCGCCCAGCGCCACTAGCAGCGGTTTATCTAACAAGTCCCAAATGGCGGACACACAATATGACAAGCGAACAGAAATAAGAGACGAAAGATTGTACATCGAGTTTTTCGGTACCAGTCAGCAAGGGCTACATCATGCTGATGTCAGTAGATATGGGAACATATATGAATCCAGACAGCCTCCAGGAAGTCTGCGACTAGAAGAGAAATCAGCTGCATATTTATTGTTATCATATGTTTCATGAGACTTGAAAAGATGGCAGCTGATGTATATTTTCGAATTATCTGTTAGTATTAGAATAATTAAGTAGTTTGTATGTGTAGACGACACTCCGGTATCACGAGCTATCGTTCCCAGACAATTCGTACAACGACTCATCGGTAACGATGTGGATCGTACTGGATGTCTGGTGCTCGAGACATTTGGTGCACTGGATGTCTCGCCAACCTAACTTAACCTAACCTAAGGATTTGTCCAGTGATCGTAGAGACCAGAGATCCATAGGTCTCGTTAACGAAATGACGAGTCGTTGAACGAATTGTCTGGGGACAAATGCGGATGAACACTCTCCCGAGGCCTGAACCGTTCACGGTTCTAAGGGGCGACTCAAACGAATATATTTTGAAGCACCAAAAAGTTGGTAAACATTTTTTTAAAATTATAAATGAATTCACAAATTCTTCGTGTTGTGTGAGAATGCTTATCCGTGAAATGTAAGACATAGCCTATCAGTATGATTTATTTGTATCAACACATTTTCACATATTTCCATTAATAGTTTCTATCATCAAACCTAGGTTCAGTAAATAAACATTTTGCTATCATCCAAAATGAAATGATGCGCTGTTATGAAACGACCGAGGTAACTTTGATCGATGCGTTCAATCAACGTGTCTAAAACTGGGATACTTTAACTGACAGCAGTTACTTCTGTACACAACTATAATCATGCCGATAGAAGTAGTCTAGCTGTAGGTTAAACGAAAAATATTTTCAATTAAAAATTCACTATTATAAAATATAAAATATGCCATTATTTCCTCACTAAACTTACTCATGACGTTAAAGTTATAAGAAATAACTTCAACTACTCTCGAGACTACTTAACTGGAAAATTACCTCTGCACCTAATTATATCATACAGGTACAGGTCAATAGAATAGTACTGTAATTTAGAGGGGGAATTACTTTAAAAGCACTCAGAACTGTACTAGACAGCTTCAGGTAGAGGGACGTCATCTACAAGTAAAAAGCTAGCAACATTAACAGTCAGTACTATCAATAAAGGTGTTACATACAATTAATTAATAAACCATTACCGAGGTTATGGTCCAATAAACGAGGTTATAAATATGTTAATACAGTGGAACCTCTCATTACGAGCACCTCTAATTATGAGTAATTCACATACAGGCAAAAAAAATTGCTCCCTTAACCAGCGACATTTCGCATAACGAGTAACGCAGAAAGGGGAAATCACAACGTATGACGCACTTGTGAGCTGGGACTTCTGTCTGTGTTTAGCATTCGTACCGTTATCACGTTAGTGTCGCATGTGATCACACATTTTTTTAAGCTTATGTGCAGACATTATTTGTATTTTTTTTGAGATCTTAGAGGTGTCACATTTTCACCAAATTTTAAAGAGTCGGCTGAAAGAAATGTCTCTAGACAGCTTTCTTGTAAAAAATAATTAATTGTTTGTCACAAATTAATAAATAATAAGGTAGTTTCGATTCTTAAAAATGTTTTATCCAGGTTGTTCTTTGACAATTTATAAGCATGTTATTTTATTTGAATAAACGTTAAAAAAATGTTTCGCATGGAACGCATTATGGTGACTTACATTGATTTATATGGGATTTTTTTTTTAGTTTAACTTAACGAGTGTTTCACATAACGAGAAAGATTCTGGAACGAATTATGCTCGTTATGAGAGGTTCCACTGTATTTAATAGTAAAATCAATAGTATGTTGGGTACTTAACGTATTTTTATGACTACCGTAACACCTCATTCGATGTGACTGTTTATAAATGTAATAATATTATTTATGGCGAGCTAATTAGTGATTAGATGGCATATTTGTGTTGAAAGGGTTACATGTTATAACTATTTGTTTGTTTTATGTTACTGGCTGTAAACGAACAGTGGCCCTTTGGTCGTAAACAAATCTGAGCGTGAACACGAGATCTGGCAATCCGCTCATCTCAGGGTTGCCAGTCTCAATAAAAAATTATTCAGGCCGGGCGGCACGGTCCAGTGGTAAGAGCGATTGTTCGTCATCTATGTTCCCATGTGGACCTCCGGGTATACAGACGTTCTGAGACAGGGCATAGAGAATCGAGCTAGCAGAACAATTTGCAGTATCTATAAGCTCCAAATATGGAACGGATATGGAAAAAAATAATAATACGAGGGTTATCCATTATCCATGGCGCTACAGTCCTGAAAAGCGCTGTTATGGTGTATCCTGCGATTCTGTAGTGTACCTTGGTTACCCCACTCCAAATATATTCCCTAGCGAGCTGCCTGCGGAGCTCAATCTTGGCTTGGCAGCCGTACGCGATGGATCTCCCCCTCGCTTCGCCCGCCAGGTGTGAACTGCGCTCGGTAACCCGATTTCTGTCTGCAAAAAACATTGCGCCGGTAGAAATTCATTCCCAGCTATGCGAAATCTATGGAGACAAGTGTATGAGCGTACAACACGTGCGCAAATGGTGCAGAGAGTTTAAGAACGGGCGTACTGACGTCCATGATGAGGAGATGAGTTTCTGACGAAACAATCGCAAAAGTAGAGGCAGCGATGCTCGTTAATAATAACTAATAGTTGGTATATACTACAAGTACATACAATGTCATGTAAATAAAAATGTTATTTTGCCGTAATAACTATATTCTTATTACATTAAATAAAGATTAAGGTTGAAGCGTTAAGGGACGGGAAACTAAATACCCTCAGAATTTTTCAAAAGAATCGCAAAAAAAAATTACAAAATACACGAAACATTGTTTTCTTAATTAAATAGGTGATTACTCATCCAAGAACTTTGCCTAAAAAGTTAACTTAAATATTTGAATATGTTTCTTTTTTATGTAATCGCATTCAGGAGAGCACAGCCGGTCAAGACCAGTGCATTCTATGGCGCTCATCCAGGGAGGCTGGATGCTGCATGCGGGAAACATGTGTTGTGTAATGTTTGTGTGTGAATTGGGAATATTGCATGCATTCCAAAGCTCACCGGTGGCATTGAGGAAGTAACTTTGTAAACTGCCAGCTCTTGGTCGACACACATTAACCGTGTATGGATGTTCGGCAAGTGTAAGACGAGTTTGTGGGTTATGGGTGCGTGCAGGAAGAATTAGTTCCTGAAGTTTCGAAGAGCACCAACCGTGGTAATAACGGTAGAAAAGCCTAAGCGAACCAATCTTACGCCTGTGTTCCATTGAATGCAGGTTAGATGTAAGAGTGTAATTGTTCATCAAACGAATTGCTCTTCTTTGAACTGAGTCAATAAGGCTTAGAAGGTATGTAAGGGCTCCAATCCAAAGGTGACTGCCGTATTCAAGGATAGGTCGGATTTGTCCTTTATATAGAAGAAGAAGTTCTTCATCGTTGAAATACCAACGTGATTTACATCATACTTGTTGTATATTGGACTGTTATTTTTTTCACTCTCTAGTTTTATATGTTTTGTTATATTTTATGGTAGTCTTTTAATGAAACTACCATATTATACTATACTGTACTATAATATTATAACTTATGACGCAAAAAAAACACAATATATATTGTGTTGTTAATATACCATTGAAGATATAAATATGATAAGTGAAAGTTCGGCTAACCCTGAATCTGCAAGTTTCGCGCCATTACAGGCGCTGAAGTGGTGCGTGACCGAGCAGCCCGCTGACCTACTTCTCGCTGCAACTTGTAGGGAGCGAGCCCTTTCATGACTTACATCACAGCTATAGGGAAAACGCATACTCGACCCGATCTCTTCTCACCACATGATAGAATCTCTATCTTCTGCAGTTAAATACGTAGTACTTTTTTGTATCTGCAATTCTACATAAAACATCTTACATTTTCTTACCAACAAACTGATTCATAATTTTTTGAACTGAAATTAATGTATACACATAAAGGGCTTATGCATTATTATATATATTGACATCAGCATGATATAGCCCTTGCTGACTGGTACCGAACAACTCGATATACAATCTTTCGTCTCTTATTTCTGTTCGCTTGTCGTACATGTATGTGGCGCTTTATTGGCATTTTGGACTAGTTACGGAGATAGTCACTTGTGGTGCTGTACGACAGCCCATCAAGGGCATGGTAGTATCGACCGTCAAGGGCGCATTATGGCCGGCCCGGTATGTCATTCCGCCTGGCCGGAAGCTTGTAAAGTTGTAACGTCAATATACAGGTATGTCAATGTGCTTCTGAAAAAGTCTTTGTTTTGCTGACCTGCTCCTCGTCATGCCCTCACGCGACGGAGTAACACCTTTTTGAAAAAGAGGAGGATGTTAGTATCAATAATAATGAAATAAGATTCAAAAACCGATTGTGCGTGCGTGATCCGTAGAGGTGTTTATTTTTATTAGCTTTTCGTTTTCAGCGTAAGGGGTAAAATGCTTTCCTCGTCGCATATATATTAAAAATAGAATTATATTCTCTTATTTGGTATCATTTTGCGCGCTTTTTTATGAAAGTCTCTTTTCGGCGAGTACTAAGGGCTTGTTCCAGTGGGAGGTAATCACGCATTCAGGTATACCGGCACTTAGTCCGCCCGCGGAATTGTGCCATCAATTATTGAGTGTTCCAGAGCGAGAAGTACCGGGAAATTCAAGTATAAAAAGGGCGCAGATATCAAATACGTTGCATTGAATAAATCCAAAAAGAAACGGACTTAATCCAAAAAGCAACTGATTAAATACAAAAATATATAGACTTTACTCAATACGTTTGATTGATGAAAATTTTCACTGTATCAATGTATTTAAAGGTTAACTATCAAAATTACTATCTAAAATAACGTCATCTAAGATTAATTAGAAACTTACTTTCAAGGATATAAGCCCTTTACGCGCGAAATAAGATTTCATAAAAAGTTACGAAATAAGTCAATTAGTCAATGAAAAATAAAGTTGAACACTTAAGGACGATTTTTTTTATGTGTTTTGGTTGGTCGGTGCTGCATTTATATTCACCTTCAGAACTAAATTAAATAAATCCATTTTTATTTTTAAAAAAGGGCAAATTTGAAACATGTGTAGAATGACCCACAACTCAATAAATAATGTAAAAAAAAAATTTTGTCCAAGGAATGTCGTAATACTAAACAAAATTATATTCAATATAGTATTCGGATAAATCCGCATCTCGCACTGAAGCGACGTGTTTTTTTCAGGGCTTGGGATAAATCCGCACCTCGCACTTAAGAGCAGTGCAAGTTGGTGCGGATATATCCGCACCTCGCATCTACAGGGTTAAGTATCAAGGAATTGAGGAATATTAACAATAATTTTCAGGATGTATTTAACGTTATGATTTACTATATCTATCGATTTAGTAAGAGGTAGTGTCATTTTTATCATGTTACCAAATTTTCACACTGTGACTGACATTTATTTACATTTTTTTTTTACTATGATCCTTTACTATTTGACCAAATATATTATGTTTACTGAAATCTTTACTCATACGTGCTTACATAAAAGTTATAATACTTGAAATTACTAAAAGTAAATACAAGGTAACGGGTCCGCCAAATATTTTTTTTTTTTTGAAAATGGGGCGCAAAACATCGAGTGTAGCTTCGGCTGTGTGGCACGTAGCGCCGTCTTGTTGAAACCAAGTGTTGCCAATATCATCTTCTTTAATTTTTGTGAACAAAAATGGCCCGATAACGATTGCCATTGACTGTAACGGCCATTCCTTGCTCATTTTTGAAGAAAAATGGCCTGATTTTCAAAGTAATGTCGTAATATTTCCCAGCGTTGTTCAAGCATAAACACAACCATATTCGCTTAGCGGAAGAATAAAACTAATTATTTGTCAAATCAAACATGAGCTAAGTGTTACCATTCACGAAATAAGCACTAGTTGAAAAAAAAAAGTTAGATGGCGGACAATAGCATGATTTTCAAAGTAATGTCGCAATAATTTCCAGCGTTGTTCAAGCGTATACACAACCATATTCGTTTAGCAGAAGGATAAAACTAATTATTTGTCAAATCAGACATGAGCTAAGTGTTACCATTCACGAAATAAGCACTAGTTAAAAAAAAGTTAGATAGCGGACCCTATATTAGTTATTTGGGGCAAACATGTGAAAAATTACAACTTTACTTGGATAGGATTCATGTGTTAGAGATGAAAATGCTGAGGTGGGCGGGCGGTGTGACTAGAGTGGACAGAGTTCGAAATGAGCATATTCGGGTTTCATTTCAGGTGGCCCCCATACCTAAAAAGATAAGGGAAAACTGCCTAAGATGGTATGAGCATGTGACACGGAGAGATGAGGACCACATAGTGAAGAAAGCCTTCAACATACCCACGCTGAGAAGAAGACCTGAAAGACCACAGGCAACCTGGACTGCAACTGTAGACAAGGATCTGAAAACTCTGGGCTTGACCAGACATGGCGAATGTGGAAAAGGAGAGCCGACCCCAGATGATGAGAAATGGCAAGGCTAAAGGAAGAGATCAATAAACACTTGCAAACTCATATGTATTGACATCGGCATGATAAAGCCCTTGCTAACTGGCACCGAAAGCCTCGATGTACAATCTTTCGTCTCTTATTTTCGTTCGCTCATCGGACACGCATGTGTTGTCATTTTGTAATGCCGTTAAGAGGACTAGTTATATAGATTTCCACTTGCGGAGTTGGGAGTCACCGACCACGGCACGTAGTCAGTCAGTTATATGCCGACCGCACGAAGGTCGTATTATGGCCGGCCCGGCATGTTATTACGCTAGGGCCGGAAAGTTATCAAAAAATACATGTCAATATGCTTCAGAAAAAGTCTGTGTGTTGTTAATCTGCTCCTCATCCTGCCACCATGCAATTCAATAACGAACTTAGAGAGGAGGATGTTAGTATCTACATGTACCACTACACATTTTTTCTACACGCAGCGTCCAACTAACCTAGTTTGAGTCATAGAGTCCGAGGAGGACAATGCCTCTTTGCAGGTACTCTCATGCTCTCCTTTTAGTTATTTTTTATTCAAATAAAAAAATATTTTCATCGATTTTTGAATGAGAGCTTAATATGACATCCATTTAATGGAATGGCACACGTGTCACATGTCACATGACATTAGAATGCCAAGCTGGGAGTCGAATGGCGCGCCGTTAGGTTGGGACCATTACGCTGATGGCATCTTTCCGGCACGCGATGTATTTTAATTATGATCGTAATTATCAGATGGCACATTACCACCTCAGGTAGAAAATACAGGTATTTCATCACGAGATGAATTTAAATATCACTTCGCGTGTAATAAATGTAATATAATAATTTCAAATGCATAGGAATTATGCTTAATTACAGGATGTTAGTTAAATACCAATTTAAAAAAAAAAAGCGAACCTTCAGAATCTATATCATAGCTAGTGGTTTCAGTAATCACCCTAAAGGGATTATTTTAATTTAAAATCTAACTGACCATCAAATGTTTTTAATTGATGCTGCAATTAAATTGGTTGATTCAAATATAATGGATGTGTGATAAATGACCTCCCCCGTCTTTTAAAAAAGGCGACAAGTCGCGGGTTCGTCACGTGGCCGCGTGGAGGAAGGATGCAGGAGCAGATCACAAAGCAAAAGAACTTGTGTTTGAAGCACAATTCGAATTTATTTTTATTCAATACTTGATTTTTCTCGTCCAGCCGATACATGTCGCTTCGCCGGGCCAGACGAGACGTGACTGACGACTCCCGGAACACTGTGACATGCAGCGCCGCCTAGATAATCATGGCAAAAAAACAAATTAAAGATGACAGTTGAACCAACATGAAATGGAGCAACTTTCATAACAAATAAAATGGCGTATGCAAATGCCGTGTAATTTTATATTTAATTAAAACTAACGTTATTAGATGTGCATGTCAGGCGAGCGAACAAATATAAGAGAAAAAATATTGTTTTTTGAGGTTTTTCAGCATCAGCCTAAAATAACTATATCAAGCTGATATCAAAAGCTATGTTTATTAAAAATTAATGAAAAATTAAATAAAAATAAAAAATCAATCAATTAAGTATGAGGAAGAGGACTGAAAGTGAATGTTATATTATTAAATATTTACTTCAAACAATTACAACAATTTGGTTTGAAATCTGATGCCTTTGTAGAATACTGGGGCTACGATGGTTTGACTTTATGACGAATGGCGAGATGATGGAGTTGACAAGCTTTCCATACTAAAGTCGCTAAATGATGGAGCTGGCTGGGACACACACTTAAAAATCGCAGGAGAGTAAAAACTTTGCTTTTTATTCAGCCCTCAGAGGTTTCGTTTTCCTAGAACGGCTTCAAAAACCGTACTTATGATCTACTTAGCAGGGCTCCCATGGGATAAAGCAATGATCATGGTGAAAAGCAGGATTTTGTGGCAGTAATTTACGATGACCACATGTTTCAGTCATGGGAAGCTGATACAGCATGATGATAATGATATTGATAATTAAATAGTTTATATGGTGCACGCATTCTTGCAAAAATTATGTCCCGTAAATGTAACTTAAATTAACATTTAAATAGCTGACGTACGATGTTTTTTTTTGCTTATCACTGACAATTCCGTCGTGAGCTTAGCATATTATAATAATGGATAAGAGTCGAGTTATAAGTAAGAAAATAAAAGGAAAAATGAACATATATACTGCAAGTATTTTTGAAACATTGAAGTAAGCGATACGCCACACGGCACAACTCAAAAACAATGAATTGATTTCAGCACGATGTAGCCCTTGCTAACTGGTACCGATAATTTCGATAAAAAATCTTTCGTCTCTTATTTTTGTCGCTTGCCATACATTTATGTGTCCGCCATATTGGGAGTAGTTATATAGTTTTGCCACTGACGGCGCTGGTGACCGACCACGGGCCGCAGGAGTCTAAGCGCCGGCGAGCGCGTCAGTTATGTGTTGACGATCGAGAAGGTCGCATGACGGCCAGCGGCATGTTCTCCCGCTTGGCCGGAAGCTTGTAAAGTTTATCACAAATATAACCGATGTGCTTCTAAAAGAAAGTCTTTGTTTGCTGACCTGCTCCTCATCCTGCCCTCACGCGACGGAATAACACCCCTTTTGAGAGAGAGGAGGATGTTAGAATTATGATATATATTTGATTGCACAATTCTACAAAATGGCTCAACAGTTTCATTAAAGACTTGTCACCACTTACCAGAAACATTTTAAAACTCTACAACAGATCGTAAAAGAGCTGATCGTTGACATATTTAATTTGAAAAATATTTGTTTTACACAGAGTTTCTTTGAATCGTATAAAATGTATGTCCATGTATGTGCATTATACACGCCACTTATGTTGTATGGCATTGTAAATATTTTCCCACAGCATTAGTACCAGATATGAATAGGAACAAGCATATTTTGCTGTAACATGTATACTTGAAGGTAACGTATTTAAGTAAAAATATAACACAAGTCATGTTTCACTTCACCTTTCATGGACTCCATTCATCTCAAGACTCGTGTTCCAAGAGAAACTCTTGAGTGAGATAGTCGATTTTATTTTTGATCGCAAGAATAAAGTAAAAGCTAAACGTTTCTCATCGCATAAGTCAGTTATTTGATGACCATATTCATTTAACCTTTTGATATCAGCTTGATAGCTCCTTTACGCTTATGTCGTAAAGCCTCGAAAAACGATCTTTTGTCTCTTATTTATGTTCGCTCGCCTGACATTCATATGTAATAATGTTAGTTTTAGTTATATAATAAAACACGGTGTTTGCATACGCCATTTTATTTGTGTTGACATGTGTTGTATATGACAGTTGGCCCATTTCGTGTTCGTGCCACTATCATCTTTAATTCGCTTTTTTTGCCGCGACTGTTAGCAGCGATAGATGTGAGAACGGGCCGTCAGTTGACAGCTCGCTCGCGACCGCTATGGCGAACGCCTAATGGCTTTGTGGACGAAAAAGCAAGTGTTTGAGAAATAAAGGCGAATTGTGAAACGAAAACATGTTCTTTGCATTGTGAACCTGATACTTTATCCTGTCACCCAATATTCCGATATCCAACTTAGAGAGAAGTATATCACTATATTTAATGTATGCATATGTATCTTGTATGCAAATTTCTATAATTAGAAAATAAGGCTAACACAATCTGGATAAGCATTTCTAGAAGTATCTGGTGTTTGAGGCTATTGCTTACAGCATTTTAAAATACTACTAAATAATTGATTAAATGAAACAGTTGTACAATCATAATCAAGAATAACGGGCTATCGAAAGCGCAATCTCATATTCCACACAATGACTATAAGTAAGAACTAATCGATATTAACGCTTATCATTTTATATGGTTCTCGAAAATTGAATCGCTTTTAATGACGTCGTTAATATTTTCGATACAGCTCGTCCACAAACCATTGAACAATAAATAAATAGTATTTCTTTCCATTTCCTTTTGTAAAACGCCCATTAGTTGCAGCGTTTATTATATACATTAACAGTTTACGGGTATATAGAAATGTTAACATTTAGGTGCCTGTCAGTGGCGTAACATCACAAAAAAATAAAGGATTTATTATTATTTTTTGATGATACGAAACCGTTGTGTTAAATTTTGTACAAAATACCAAAAATCATAAGGTTTTTCTGTAGCTAATTTTATACAAATCGATACGATAGATTCTTATCCATCATTGTTCAAACTTAGCTACGTAACTTGTAAACGTTCTAATATTAATCCTACGTTAGAAGAAAAGAGCTTGCTTATGAAGCCAGAGCTCGTGGGTTCAATTCCAGACAAAGTTTAAAATAAAACAATTTTTTTACTAATTCATAATCTTTAAAATCGTTTTCAATTATGTAAAATTTATGTGTAGCTCGTACAATTACAGTCATAGTATAGTAGAAGTATTATATATCATAGTAATAGTATTATACAAAATTGGTGGTAGACGAAAATTGTCCCGTTAATGCCACCCATTCAAAGTGAGTTTCCATAAAATTGGACAATGTGAATGCCAATCCGTAGTCTAATGACGTTGACGGATCAACACTCTACACACAAAGCCACTTTTAAAATTTTACGCAACATAGAATTTACTAATGAATTTCTTCATCACTGTTTGTATCCCTGTGTATGTGTACATAAAAAAGTGAAATGAATGTGTAAAATGAACCTAAAATCTGTGCGAATCTTATCTAAATCTCAAGCCTATAACGTTGACATCAGCATGCTATAGCTCTTGCTGACTGGTACCGAAAACCTCGATATAAAATCTTTCGTCTCTTATTTCTGGTGGCTTGTCTTATATGAATTTGTCCGTCATATTGTCATTTGGCACTAGTTATATAGACCGCCGCTAGTAGCGCTGGGCGAGTGCCATCACGAGCGCGCCAGTCGTGTTTTGCCAATCGCATATTGTATTGTGGCTCGGCCGAATGCTAGGTCGAGCCATAAATTTGTAAAGTTTTATCGTAAATATATGTCAATGTGCTTCTGAAAAAGTCTGTTACTAATCTGCTCGTAATCCTGCCATCACGCGACCGAATAACACCTTTTTGAAAGAGAGGAGTATGTTAACGTCATCCGCCATGAAAGAGTTAAGATGAGAATTTTAAGGCGAGTAAAGAATCACGGATGATGTTTAAATTAAAGGTAATCTAATGACGTTAGTGGATCGATATTCCACTCACAGAGCCATCCTCAAAACTACACAATCAGCAGATGAGATTTTTCCTTCATAAATGAGGCCAAAAATCTGAGCAAATATCATTACGGCTATAAATGACATCATCGGTTAAGACGATTTTGAAAATTTGAGACAATTTTTTTTGAAATTAATTGTTTGAACATTATTTTTTAACGGTATAGGAAGATGCCGCACTGCCAGCTTCGTAAGGTGTAATGGAATGATCGTTACAGTATGCAGTACACTGAACTAAGGTCTTTCACCTTTCGTGAGTCTTTCTTCTGTAAAGGCTAAAGCGTTCCGCGCTCCACCCAGTACATAATAGAAGAGGCAAAGTGATGCCACTCGGCTTCCTGCTGGAAGGGCAAACGCTGGATACCGCGTGAACTTCCAACCGGTTACCAAGCATCTAAAAACGTCAAAGAATTCTCTATTTTCCTGCGACAAAACCGTAAAAAGCGGAATTTATTTTAACTCGTCCAGTTTTAATACAAAGTAAAAATACTCACGGAACTTTTCAAATTTACGCTTTACAGCACGCGATTTTATCGATTTGTTTGTGTATCCAGTGCCGGTTTTAGGGGGTGGCGCAGTGGGGCGGTGGCCCAGGGCATCGAATAAGCTTGCTGAAAAAACCCTCCCTGTCCCGTCCTGTTTTTGGAGACCCAGATGGGGACCCGTTACTGGTCGCACGCAAAAAGCTACTTGTTAGAGAGTGGCTGAAGGCCTTCCCGTGATTCTAGGTGCAGTTAGATGTCAAATAGACCTCAGTCTAAGGCTGCGAAGTTAGTATACTACAGCGAGTCTGGAATGAAACTAGGGGCGTCGAGCACAATCTATCTCATTTATCATTTTCAAGTACATACAATATGGGGCGCCAAAAAAAAATTTCTCTAGGGCGCCGCAGGGCTTAGAGCCGACACTGTGTGTATCAAGCACTGTACAAATTTATTATTAAAAGTAATCTTACAGGTAAATATATCAATTTACATAATAAAAAAAATATTCTTGACTTCTTTTAACCCTTTTGTTACGGCTCGGCGGAATACAAATTATACTGTCAATACGGCGTGAATTTTTCAAACCATTTTTTTACTTAAATCTAGTATTTGAAGCATAAATGTGACATATTTTCAAAAATCACATTGGTTCTTCCTATCCTTTAGCTATCAGATGATGCATAGAAACCTATTATATTTAACAAACGTTCATTATGTAACTCCACACATGTGGTGGCAGTTACACATGTGAAAAATCGCTCCTGCGACGAAACCTAACGATATTTATTTCCATGCTTTACAGATTCCTGTAAATAATACATTTATGTTGATAAGGGGAATGATTGCAGTTCCAATTTCCTACCGTAGATGTCACAATGAGTACTGAAAGTAGCAAAACGATATATCACGTTTACCGATGTCAACGGTCAGGGAAATATTGGACGGCATATGCCGACAACCGAAAGGGTTAAATACTCCGTTTTAAACGATCTGTTCGGCTAAAAAATAATATTGACCACTGACGTAATGTTATTTATATTTGTAGCATTCACTTTGAGATCTCTTTAATATTAAATGTTTTGACATGTATCACACTGAGCTCTTTTTAACTTGATGGAAGACTGCAGTTTTGCATTCTATGAAAGCTTCATCAGTTACAACGAGCACAAACGTACTACAATCATTCATCAATTTAAAAAATGGTCAGTGTGAAAGAATGAAATTCTCATCTATTTAATGACGTAATGTTGGTTCTAATGTCTTAAGCACAATTAATCAAAACTGAGATTTAAATATAACAAAACATGGAATAATACTTGGGTGTGGCCTGGATGCGGAATGCGGAGGATTGAAGAGGATGGAGACCTACGTTTAACAGTGGATGGACATAGGCTGATGATGACGATGATGAAATAATCTAATGAAAAATAAAGTAAAATTACATTTTGGAAATTTACGTAACAAAAAAAATTCATACATCTAAGAAACCAACGACACAAGAAGGTCTAGTTATGCTGAAAGCCCATTTAAAGACGCAGTTGGATTGAATTATGTACTCAAACAAACTATACTGATACTAATTGCAACGGAAATCGATGAATGACTTCGAGCATATTCGGGTATACCCATCTGTAACGTAAATCTTAAAGTATTCAAGAAACCCAGAGTTGTGAATAGACACAAGGAAAAACATCATGAAAATATTACCTATATTTTTCCACGCTATAATATGATTCACGCCAGATAAGGAAGTTGCAGTTTACTGCTTACAAAAAAAAAACATATCACAGTAATATGTCTCTAGAACGCCATGGAACAAAATAAAGGGTCCGCCAAATAACTTTTTTTTTTGAAAATGGGGCGCAAAATATCGAGTGTAGCTTCGGCTGTGTGGCACTTAGCGCCGTCCTGTTGAAACCAAATTTTGCCAATATCCTCCTCTTCAATTTTTGTGAACAAAAATGGCCCGATAACGATCGCCATTGACTGTAACGGCCACTCCTTGATCATTTTCGAAGAAAAATTGCCTGATTTTCAAAGTAATGTCGCAATATTTCCCAGCGTTGTTAAAGCGTATACACAACCATATTCGTTCAGCGGAAGGATAAAACTAATCATCTGTCAAATCAGACATGAGCTAAGTGTTACCATTCACGAAATAAGCACTAGTTGAAAAAAACGTTAGATGGCGGACCCTATATCTACTAACTTAACATGTAACAAATAAAGATTTTACAATATTCACTCTGGTGATGGAACTCTCTAGAATAATGAAGTATAAAAAACACATCTGCGTTCATCTTAACAGGTTATAATATGATTTGAGCGGAGTTAGTAAGTAGAAAATGACTGCCTTACGGAACATTTGATTTAACCCTTTAGTGCTCCTACGGGACTCGTGAGCTGAGCAAGTTTTGCGGTGTATCATTACCTTTCTCGCATTGTACAGGAAGCGTAAATAATTTACGTCATTTTTGCTCTTGGAACATTCTCTGAGCGAAAATTACTTGCGGGATTTGTGACTTTAACCTCATACAGAATGACAGGATAAACGATTATCTACTTGTACTAGACGTGAACCAACCCTTAACCAGATATTTTAATGAAAATGTTAATAATTTGTGATTCTTTTATGAAATAATATAATCGCACAATATATAAAAATCGATCGTACATTAATTTGAATTGGTGGTTGACGAAAAATGCCAAGAGAATTTCATGCACTTGCAAACCTGTTGATAGCTTAGCGTATTCCAGTGATATATTTAATTCTAAGAACGAAACAAAAGAGAAGTCAACAGACGCATACATCAAGCAAAGCTAGCGTTCAATAAAAAAACTAAAACTCTTGAGTCAAGAAATATTAATTTAAAGCTCCGCAAGCAACTTGCCAAAACTTTTGTTTGGAGCATCTTGATGTACGGCTGTGAGACATGGTGCTTATCTGAAAGCGATAAAAAGGAGTAGACGCCTTTGAGATATGGTCATACAGAAGAATTCTCGGAATTTCCTAGAGAGACCACGTCACGAACAATGAGCATCTCAGCTTAATCAAAGAAGATAGGCACTTAGTAAGAACCATCTCTGATGGTCCAGAACGATGGTCTTCTTCACGACATTGTGGAAGGGATGGTTGAAAGTAGAAAGTGTAGAGGGCGTCCTAGACAGAAATTCGTAGCAAACGTTCGAGGACATAAGAGTAGATCTTATGCTGAGGATATTTGAAACGTTATTTCCAGAGCAATGTAATTTTCTAAAACAATTTAGAAGAACATGACAACCTACATCGAGTCCACGTGACAATTCGCCACTGCTGAGAATCATGCAATGATTTATTCTCAAAGACTTTATGCACCTATTTATAGATATTGTGTTTAGACACTCAAGTAAAATGATTGATCTTGACACATATTTTTTAGTAGGTATCATTCGCAAACATGCGATCTGTGTGGTAATGGCGTTGGCGTGGGTGGCGCTAGTCCTCGGCTGCCATAATCCGCATCCGTCATCATCCATTGTTACCTTAATTGGTATAATTAATTGATTCATCTTACAGGTTTACATTAGACTAAGTAATAAAGTTCCGAGGCAAAAGGTAATGCAAACAATTCAACCACAGCCTTCAAATAAAACACGTTAAGCGACGATATTTAAAATATAATTATACTGACAATTAAAGTGTTTTATTCTAGTAACGTTTGCTTTGTCTTCCCCATCTTACTATGTCATCCGTTTCCCGTTATATGTCGAAGAGTTTGTATTTAATTTTCAGTTAATATTTGAGACTTATTTAGGAGGTTCTATCATCAATATTTTACGTACCTGATGTTCATACTTGATTATTATAATACGGTATTTATATTTTTAGTATGCATTTAAATATTTATTAGAAATATTAAAGATGTAAATATTTTTAACCTTATTTGCCGGCGGGTATAGCTCAATGGTCAAAGCATTTGCTTTGCAAGCCAAAGGTCGTGGGTTCAACCCCTGACGGAGATTAAAAAAATAAAAAAATAAAACGATTCCTGATGGGTGGTCTTTACGGGACGACTTTCTTATTATTATTATTATATTAGTATTTGTATAGCGCTCTTTTATGACCGAATGATCATTCCAAAAGCGCTTCTTTGCCTCTCTGAGTAAAAAGGTGGGTCTTGAGTCTGCTTCTGAAGGATGCCTCCGCTTTAAGCTCTCTTATGCTTTCCGGTAGTGAGTTCCAGGCCATTGGTGCAGCGTATCTGAAAGCCCGATTGCCAAAGACCGTGCTAGGACTACCTCCCGTCAGCTGCAGGATGCTTCTATTTGCTCTAGCCGATCTGAGTGTCTCTCCACGCGCGCTTATTTCTGAAGGCTTGATAAGTTCTGTCAGATAGCCCGGTGCAGTTCCGTTGAGTGCCTTGTAAGCTAAGAGGCATAATTTATACTGGATTCTAGCCGAAACTCTCAACCAGTGCAGTCGGTGTAGTATTGGAGTAATGTGACAGAATTTGGGCGCGTTGTAGACTAGTCGTGCCGCTGCGTTTTGTAACGACTGCAATCGATTTAATTGTTTGGCTGGCTGGCCTGCGTGCAGTGCGTTGCAGTAGTCCATTTTGGAGACTATAAGCGCATTTACCAAACTCTTTCTAAAACTTCTTCTAACACCAATTTGAATTAATAGGTTATTACCGGTATTTTAAGGGTGATGGATCAAATTCATACAAAACGGGGCATTTTAGAGCCCGGAAATCGATTAAAAATCTTTTTTTTTAATCTCTGTCGGGGATTGAACCCGCGACCTTTGTGTTGCCAAGCAAACGCTTAGACCATTGAGCTACATCCGCCGACATCTCTCTTTACAAGAATATTATAAAAAAATATTTTGCATTTATTCCCTGACATGAAGAAACACCTGGATGGAACGAATTTTGGCGATATAGAAGAGCTGGAAGAAGCGATTCTCAGGTATCTGCGTGGCTTGGCGGCAGATGTTTTTAGCTCGGGCATTCAAAAGCTCGTATACCGCACGCAAAAATGCATTGATCTCAGTGGCGATTTTATAGAAAATTAGGTAAAAGTCTGAACTTTCCAAAAATGTATGCATTCATGGAATTAAACTTATTTTAGGGATAACCCTCGTATACCATTATATTGTTTTTTACATCGTCTTAATACTAACAAAATATAAGTTTTTTTTTTTTTTTTACATTGAATGTCTAATAGTACGTATGCGAAATTTAATTTAGTATAGCGAAATCCTTTTCACGTAAAAATGTCCCATTTTTTATTTTACCTGATGCCTTGGCTTTCCGCTGTAAGTCGACTTACGAGCCTGGATTTACGGCTCCATCCCTCCCGCCTTACGTTTACGTCCACGTGTCCGCGGATAGAGACTATCCGACCTTTTATTGTTTGAACACGTGTTCCGAAAACTGTCTTTAGAATTTTATTGTTTCCCCAATTCAAGAACAGGCATTTCGCGTTGCATTTACGGACATCCATAAAAAAACAATTTAACTTCACAACCAACAAACCGAATGGTATTTGGCCGATGGGAAATCGACCGAATCAAATTCTAAGATCTATGTTTTCTCAAAAAAGCTGTTATTCCGTCGCGTGAGGCTGGATTAGGAGCAGATTGATAACACAGACTATTTCAGAAGCACATTGACATATATTTACGATAAAATTTTACAAATTTATGGCTCGACCTAGCATTCGGCCGAGCCAAAATACAATATCTCTCACCGAAGAGCGGGGACGACTGCTCGCGCTTGTCGGCTCTGTCGCACCGGCTCCCCAAGCGGTCTATATAACTAATGCCAATATAGCGGACACATCCATGTTTGACAAGCGAACAGAAATAAGAGACGAAAGATTTTCTATCGAGGCTTTCGATACCAGTCAGCAAGCGAATCCATAGGTGAGACTTCTCCATCGCTGTCTTCGATTTTCTTCTCGATATTTATTTTCAATGTTGGGGGGTATATGTGAAAAATAATACTTACGATTGTAAAAGTACCCCCACATGGGCAGCCCGACGGCAGTTGCACCGATGGCGAAGCAGACGAAGCCTAGACAGGCCACACTAGCCGAATAGACTGCCTTCTTGTTCGCCATGGCTGCATTGCGGAGCTCCGCCGAGCCCCGCTTGAGCCCCCGAGACCTCCACTCGAGCCCTAACGAGCCACGCTTGAGCCCCGATTATACCCCACTCGCGCCACTACGAGTTACTCAAGAACCCCACTTTAACACTGACGATGTAAGCTTGAGCTAATACTAACTTCACTTGAGCTTCGGTGAGCTTCACTTAAAGCTCTATCGAGCCACAATTGAGCCGCAACGAGCTTCAATTTGAGCTCCGATGAACTGCACTAAAACTCCTATAAGTTGCACTTAAGCTTCGAAAATACTCTTCAGCGACGAAGAAAAGCCTTTTAGGATTTGTTGAATTTCAGTGTACTCGATAGAAGCTGATGATTCTGAAACAAAATAAAAAATCCAATAAATAACTATACTTGTATTATAAAATTATTGTGACATTTATTTTTTTGTTGTTATGTAGGAATGGGTGGAAATTACATTATTAGACTTTATCGCTTTTTTCGTTTTCATATTTTTGGAGGACTCCGAAAATTACATTTTAGTTTACTTACATTGAAAAAAAAGAGTAAATGTGAAATGCCTTATGGTCACAGTTTCGATGATAGGTCTTGATCTATCTCATTCTCGTGGTGGGGGGTGAACGACATCAATCGGCCAATATAGACAGGGACCAAATGTTGGCCGGAATAAGCCAACACCCAGCTAACCTCATCAGGTCAAGCTGGTTAGGGCACTCTACTGTCCTAGAAGTAGTAAATGCTCTCCAAAATCGGATAAAACTTTATGGTCAACGGCATTATGATGTGGAAATAAAGGGGAAAATACCACATCAAAGGTTCAAAAGACATCCCATGCATCAGCAACTGCTGCAAACCAATCCACCGGATTGATACTACTACGAAGAAGGAATCTCAACATAAAATAAATAAATAGAGAACATTATAATGGCGTTTTTTACACAAATATTAAAATGTATGAGTATTTTTAACGTATAATAAAACAGCATTATTACATAAATTTACGTGTACGTTTTAAGTGTACAAGTTTACATTGGTCCCTAGGGCGTATACACAAGTATAATGCAAAATATACAAAATCAGAATATATTTACATACACCGTAAATATAATACAATTGATAGAAGATACTCAATGAACACAAACGCTTTATGAACATGCATATAATTTGTCAGCCATATAATTTAATGTCATAATTTTCATTTTGATAAACTAGACCTCATCCTTTTTTAATTCTATAATACAAATAAGAAATACCTACGTTGGTTCCAAAAATAATCGCGTAAAAAAATCGTTCACTGAATCGGTTCTAACAATCAAAATATCACTTTAAAAGGTGCAAGTAAATCATGTCAAAAAACGGTGCCGTCTAAATAAATCGTGCTTAAACGAAATTACATAAAAAAGGACAAGGTTTATATAATGTTATACCGCCTGGTAACACAAACATACAAAGTTTGATTCAAATTAATCAAAGAGTAAGGAGCATTGAAAGCTAGCCTTGCTTTGTTATAAGAAAACGAAAATTCTTGACTCAAAAAATATTAATAATTTAAAGCTCCGCAAGCAACTTGCCAAAACATTTGTTTGAAACATCGTGATGTACGGCTGTGAGATATGGTGCTTATATGAAAGTGATAAAAAAAGACTAGAGGCCTTTGAGTGTGGTCATACAGAAGAATTCTCGGAATTTCCTGGAGAGACCACGTCACGAACAATGAGGTTAAGAAAGTTAGGCACCTAGTAAGAACCATCTCAGAGAGGCGATCGGTCACATCATGCGCCACGATGGTCTTCTTCACGAAATTGTGAAAGGGATGATTGAGGATAGAAACTACAGAGAGCGCCCTAGACAGGATTATTTGCAGCAAGTGTTCGAGGACACGAGTTGTAGCTCTTATGCTGAGCTAAAGAGGGTTGCAGAGAATCGAGAAGAGTGTGGAGATCGAGATGCAAGATTTTGTTGCTGCAAACCAGTCCACCGGATTGATACTACGAATAAGAAGGTGTAAATTTTATCACTCATCTGGAAAATACCATTTAAAAAAGTGGTAGAGGAAAGTTTTACCGTGAATTCTACTCATTCATAGCAAGTACTAATAAAAAATAAGGTCTTCTTGGGTACATACATCGTACCCGACAGCCACCAGGACAATAGCCAGAAGATAAGAGACGGCAGCTGTAAAATCCAAGGTATTATGTGTTTGATTATCAGTATTTTTTAACGAGATCGGATGACTAGCTGAGCTAAAGAGGATTGTAGAGGATCGAGAAGAGTGGAGATCGAGATGCAAGATTTTGTTGCTGCAAACCAATTGCCACCGGATTGATACTACGAAGAAGAATTCAGACAGTAAGTCTGATTATTTGGGTGCTGAAAAGCGGCCAAGAATGAAGCCGCTTGTTAATTTATATTAATAAAAATTGAAAGCGCATTGCCTCAAGTAGTTCTTCGTGTTTCTCTATGGTTTCATTGATACCAACTGCCGGAATCACTAAAATGTAATCCCAAATGAAATGAAAAACTCTCCAATCAATTTAATCCCCGGCGAGAGATGGATGAACCTCGTTTTCAATCTATGGAGTTCCGCTTCAAGAGAGATCACAGCCACCCACAGCAAGGTTGCCACAACAACACGAAACGAGCAACAGGCAGTGGTCTCATGCTGAGTGCATAATCCGCGAGAACAGGAGACGCATTCTGTGATATCACCTGGGAGTCTCTATCATTTATTGGGAGGATTTACCTGAATTGCTGCTTAGTTCTGACGGTCCCTTGCTGTTAAACTTCATCATGGAAATCGTCAGGGCTACAAAAGAGCGGTTATCGAGGCTCACATGAATTGGTTCTTACGTTCTTCAACTATTTCTCAGACGTATATTCTAACCTTGTGTGTAACTTGCAGGGTACAATTCGCAACATTGTATTTTTTTCTACATTTTTGTAAGGGAAAATAAAATAAATAAAAAAGTGATAAAATTAATAAAAAAAAGCTCATTCTAAAGTTTCCACCGGTTTTCAAAAATCTGCTGAAAATTTATTTGTACCGGAAACCCGTTGTACGTTATCGTAATGCACAAAATTGAACCCTTTCAAACTCATAAAATAAGCATTAGGAAATGCTTAAAAAAAGAACATGAAAATCATTTCGGCATTAACCCTTTCATTACGGTTTGAATACAAATTATACTGTCTATTATAAATCAAGTATTTGAAACATAAATGTACTTATCTGGTCTATTTTCATATATCACATTGTTTCTAATATCTTTTAGCTATCAGATGATGCATAAAAACTATTCTAAGAAAGTACCAAAACGATATATCACGTCAACCGATGTCAACGGTCGTGACTTAGGTGAAGGCATTGGTGTAGAATTAATAAATTTCATTGTGGAAAGCAGGAAAAAACATGGTTTAGTTACTGTTGAAGTATAATGCTAAGCGTTCGTATTGCATCTACCTGTACGTAATTTCGTATTTCAAAACTGAAAGAATACGATTAAAATGACTGACCAACAAAATAAATGACATAACATTTACATTAAATTAAATATTTGCAAGTAATATTTAAATATTGCGGCATCCCTAGGTGTGAGCCGCCAATGAACCGAACCGAATGTATAATCAAAACCGGATTCAAACCGGAGGCCACCGGAGCGTGAACAGAAAAACGAAAAATGCAATTGGAAAATATTATTTTTACTCCCCATCTTTATTCTGTTCATTGCCGATTCATTATACCGCGGAATATTTGGAACGAATCGACCAAATTACCGACAATAATAATGATTATTTACCTCAATTACGTACGGAAATATCTGGTTAATTATGAAGAGTTCCATGACCTGTACAGGTATGTAACTGTTTTATGTAATAATAACGCAATGAGTACAATCTGATAGGTTATGATTCTTCAGTTGCTCTATATCGTTCAACGGGGTCAGATTGCTGATCGCAAATTGATTTATAGGGGTTGTGTGCATGCAGGTATTAAGAATATTGGAAAAGTTTATAAATATGTTAATCGCAGACTTTTATATTGAATGATATCATTCATTCGACGGCGGGTATAGCTCAAAGTTCAAAGCTTTTGCTTTGCATGCCAAAAGTCGTGGGTTCGATCCCCGACAGAAATTAAAAAAATATATATTTTTAATCGATTTCTGAGGTTTAAAATACCCCCGATTGGTGTGAATTTGATCCATCACCCGTAAAATGGCAGTCATAGCCTTATAATTTAAATTGGTGTTTGACGAAAGTCATCCCGCGAAGACCACCAATTCATAGTAATATCCTGTAATAATAAGGATGATGCGTGAATCTCAGGGTGTAGTCTATGACGTTGGCAGATCAACACTCCACATGCAGCGCTTAGTCATATGCACCATGGTAAGCGTCATAGAATTCCACAAATGAGACTTCAGAATTACTATCACCATCTCTCGCTACTCTCCTGTATGTGCTTACATAAAAAATAAATAAACGTTTGATATCCTTGCTTAATTGTAAAATATTGTCGAAATTCTCAACTTTCAAATCGAATTCATTCATTTGTCGCTTTGGTTTCATTGACAATGGTCGTGAAAACTCGAGTGACCTTTATGTTCAGCTCGGTTGATTAACTCGATTGTGATGGAAAGCCTTTTGTCGGTCATTGTTTTTATGCTTCCCATCGGTAACTGTTATTTGGCGTTTTTTGCCGAACATTTAGCACCGCGGATATACACTATTATTGACAGACCATTATATTGGACATGACGCCATTGTGAAAAATGGAGCACACCACGAATTCTCAAATGTTTGAATAGTCCATAAGTCTGAACACTCCAAAAACTTACGCATTCATGTTTTACACTGTGAAAAATCACTGGGAAACTTATTTTACGGATAACCCTCGTATGTATCTCGATACTCGTATTTTCCACAGCATGTCTCAATTTATGAAAACGGTCGATTAACTATTCAGACTGCGTATTGCATGTCGTACAATATCATATTGTTGGCACAAGGTTGTATCTTAATATATAGTATAACTGTATTGAGAAATACTCGTATTAAACTGATGGTCTTAAAGAAGCGACATCTGCGAGTTCCAGCTGTCAAGTTAACCTCTTGTTCAGTGTGTATTCAAGAATATAAAGCGTATAATAAAAAGGTTATGAAAAAGAAAAATATGTTTTTTTTTAAATAATTCGAAAAGAAATTCCTTTTCCATTTTTAAATTATTTCAATGATACAAGAATTAAACTACACTAATAAACTTACTTACTTGATAGTTTAAAAATGTTATAAAATTAAATGTGGTTGAAAAATCATGAAATTAAAAGTCCACTATATATTTAATTAAAAATTGGCTGTGTACTATTCTTGTTATATAGGAATCAATACACAAGTTAGGATTTTTTTAACCCTTTCACATCGGTTGTTGGCATATGCCGTCAAAGATTCCCTGACCGTTGACATCGGTTGACGTGATATATCGTTTTTCTACTGTCAGTATTCATTGTTACATCTACGGTAGGAAATTGGAAGTGCAGTCATTCCCTTTATCAACCAAAATGTATTATTTACGGGAAAATGTAAAGCATGTGAATTAATATCGTTAGGTTTCGTCACAGGAGCGATTTTTCTGTAAGCCACATGTGTCAATGCCATCACATGTATGGAGTTACATAATGAACGTTTGTTAAATATAATAGTTTTTTATGCATCATCTGATAGCTTAAGGATAAAAAAACTAATGTGATGTATAAAAATAGGTCAGAGAAGTACATTTATGCTTCAAACACTAGTTTTAAGCAAAAAAATGGTTTGAAAAATTCACGCCATATTGATAGTATAATTTGTATTTCACCGAGCCGTAAAGAAAGGGCTAATATCAATTTAATACTTAATTTCTACAAAAAAGATTCCGAAAAGAAAAACCACAACTTTGACCAATATATTAATATTTTATAAAATTGAAAACATTACATATAAATAATTATTACTGCAAGATGATATTGACATTGTCTTTTTGTGAGCCATTTAAAAAAAGATTTTTCACATGTATTAGTTAATGTATTTTTTCATAATGTATCAAATGATTTTATTATAAAACGACATTCTATTTTGACATCTGCGAGAAGTCATTATCATGTAAGTTACATTATTCGTTTACACTTATAAATACAAAACTGGTTTTCTTGCATTTAAAAAATGACTGCCATACAAAAATGTTGCCTCTGTTCCTAAAGTTGATATGTTACCAGCAATAGAGTTTACGCAACGCTGCATAGAACAATAACAGCTACGAGTATCCCATTTCAATACACATTTGGACGACAATAATATTCATCAATAATAACGCACAGTACTTGCATTGGTTGCGTCATTGTCTGTGAACTGCAAGCTGCAGCGTGATGATTAGTACAGTGGAGAGTGCACTCGATTGTCAGGCAAGCAGAGCTTTCTTTTCAGTAATATCAAACCAAATAACTGTTGACATCAGCATGATGTAGCCCTTGCTGAATGGTACCAAAAACTTCGATATACAATCTTTCGTTTCTTATTACTGTTCGCTTGTGATAAATTTATGTGTCCGCCATATTTGGGACTAGTTATATAGACTGCCGTTTGTGGCGCTGTCGAGAGCCTATATCGAGCGCGTCAGTTGAGTTCTGACGGCCGAGAAGGTCGCAGTACGGCTGGCCAGCATGTCATTCCGCCTAGGCCGGAAGCTTGTAAAGTTTATCATAAATGTATGTCAATGTGCTTTTGAATATGTCTGTGTTATCAATCTGCTCCATATATTGCCATCACGCGACTGAATAACAACCTTTTGAGAGAGAGAAGGATGTTACTGTAAATTTTTAATGCACAACCTGAACCCAGCATTTTTGCAAGGCACTCTATTTATTAAAGTGATTTTTCTTTTCAAACTTACGAAAACTATAGTGGTTGTGCACACATATAAAAAGCATGCGTGAGACTGATATAAAGACTTTTAAAATGCCTGTCATAGTATATTGATCAAAGCAGACTATTATTTTACAATAGTACAAATACACATGACTATAAGTTTTCTATTATATTTTGAGGACTATGCATAAGAATAATGGCGAATTGGTCATTTTAGAGGGCCTTTTTTCGAACTACAAGTATGTACATAAAATTGTGACATTTTTTTGTAGATTTCAGAAAACTTTCATTATTTACGTGAAGAAAA
The DNA here is from genome assembly GCA_022606575.1 of Glossosoma conforme. Taxonomy (NCBI): domain Eukaryota; kingdom Metazoa; phylum Arthropoda; class Insecta; order Trichoptera; family Glossosomatidae; genus Glossosoma; species Glossosoma conforme. The sequence continues at coordinate 1,310,133 of JAGTXR010000021.1, read as the reverse complement.
TATTTGATATTTATCGTTTTAAGAGTTTTCACGGCACACAAAACAAAGATCTAAAATAAATAGTAAGTAAAATACGCCAACAACGACAATAGCACATTGTAAGCATGGTTCTTGTTTGTTTACCGAAGTTAAGCAACATTAAGCCAAAATTTAGATGGTCTACCGCACGTTTTTTCCCAGTACGTTTTTTATGTTGAGTGAATCAGGCCTCAGAATCATCAGCCTTATCATTCGATCACCACAAAAATTCTGATTAACAAATAAATTATAAATATATATTTATGTAAACACATACAGGAGAATACCGACAGATCGTGATAATAATTCTGAAGTCTTATCTGTGGAATTCTATGACGCTTAAGCGCTGCATTTGGAGTGTTGATCCGCCAACGTCATAGACTACAGCCCGAGATTCACGCATCATCCTTATATTTACAGCAATTTACTATGAATGGGTGCTCTTCGCCAATTTTAATTTATATGCTATGATTGGCATTTTACGGGTGAGGGATCAAATTCACACCAACCGGGGGTATTTTAGAGCTCAGAAATCGAACAAAAAATTTTTTTAACCTCCGTCGGGCATCGAACCCATGACCTTTGGCTTGAAAAAGAAACGCTTTGACCATTGAGCTATACCAGCTATATATGCCTCGGATACTACAGCTGCTGCCATTTAAAGTCTCAGGGTTTTTATTCCACAGAACGCCGGGATGTGTTTTCAGATGCTAGGTTTTAAGTGTTTCCGTAAGAAAATATGAGGTACTACTAGTATTAAGGGTTATTGGAAAAAAGCTCTGTAGGTGTACTTCGGTATGCGCTTAAATAATAATGCAAACATGAAATAAAAAAATAATAATAGAGCACAGCAATGGTAGCTTCATTTGTTGCACCATTATCTATGGATTGCAGGCTGTAAAAGTGCATCGAACCCGTATACCTCTGTATTCCTCGCCTGTACGCTCGCTCACCTGACTATGGAGTCCGTGAATGAACAACAGGCCGTGATAAAAATTAATCGGCGCACCTGTTCATAACACACCTGAGTATCTACGTTCTTCACACAGTTGTGTGCAATCGCCTGGTTATCTGTTCTAGCTTCTGGATACTCGAAGTACAAGGTAATTCACTTAGCTTTGTAAACAATCTTCTACATATTATGAGGATGTCGATAAAGTCGAAATTTCAATGTTAACACTAGTAGAGAAGAGTAGTAATAAGTTAACGTTAAGAATTTTTTAAAATAAGTTTGGGTAATTTTCATTCGTTATTAGTGTTTTTTTTTTCACTTAAAAAAATTAAGAAAAAAATATATAGTTGTGTATTGTACCCTGCAAGCTACACACTAGGTAAGAATATACGTCTGAGAAATAGTTTTGATGTAGTTTAACAGCAGGAGACCGTCAGAACTAAGCAGAAATTCAGGAAAATCCTCCCAAGAAATGGTAGAGACTCCCAGGCGATAGAATGCGCACAGAATGCGTCTCCTGTTCTCATGGATGATGCACTCCACGTCTCACTATCTGTTGTATGCCTGGATCACATAGACATGCGTCGCAAGAAGAGAGACCAAATCTTTTTAGGAATTCTCTAATTGGGTTGCACCTCTTAAGACCCTGAAGAAATGCTTTAGACCACGATAGCTGGATAAACATTCGATAATCTTTATTTTTATTTTGCTGGTCAGTATTTTGTAAGGTTCATATTGTTGTCATACAAGGAATTCAGGCGCTAAAACAACCTTTAATTTTCTACTGTATTAACAACATGAACAATTAACAATTTTCTAATAAACTACATATAATTTTTTGTATTAATTTGTAATTCAGACTAAAATAAAAGTCAATTATATGAATTTAATACATACTTTCAAAAAACAGTGTTTTCTTCTAATATTGTTTTTTGCCTTCAATGGAATATTGGATTAGGAGTATTTTTTTACGCCAGTACTCTTTTATATTTACCAAGCAGTGAGAAAACTCGATAAGCGCCACAAAGGGAAAGAAAAAAATACTTGGAAATGATATTTGGCGTTATAAAATTTGATTCTCGTTACGCAATTTCGTTTTTCACCAACAATAATTGTATCGAAAAAAATCAATATCACCCATACTAGATTACTTAATAAACTGTTAATTTAATTAAGTTACTTTACAATATTCAGGTTTTCTTTGTTACTAACATTCCATTAGAAACAATATAACTTTTCTTCACAATGTTTAAGAAAATTTAAGATAATCTTCACCGCAGAGTACAAATCATGAAAAGTCGTTTTTAACAACAAAATTCAGCATTTCGTTCTCCACTCCTATGCAGCATATGAAGCACAGTTCACTTTCGGATTCTTTAATTTTTTAACTTCTACGTTCCAGGTAAGTAGACCCGTGCTCGTAGCCATCCATTGTTTTTGATCCCAATTGATACTTGTGGAGCTTCGATCACTCAATTTAGTACAACGGCAATGGCGCTCCTAAATGGCCTACCAGCACACTTCAAATCTTTTCTTACATCCTTTTCCTCTTTTGTCGACGGTATTGTTCTCCTAGATCTCTGTGATCTATGACACGTGTTATCTTCTTCTTCTTTTATGTTTTTTTTGTATGTATTGTATGCTTACGTATACTCTATGTTTCTTATTCTTTATTATTCTATGTACCTTGGAACTGCGGTTGTGTTAAATAAATAAATAAAATTATGTAACAGAAAGGCAGCAATTGTATATATTAATAGACTAAAACAAAAATAAATAAACAAAGAAGATTAATTAGATGTAGAAAAAAAGTGTAATATTTTATAATGATTAATAAGGTGCCAGACGGGAGTATTTGCAGCAAGTGTTCGAGGACATGAGTTGTAGCTCTTATGCTGAGCTGAAGAGGGTTGCGGAGGACCAAGAGAAATGGAGATCGAGATGCAAGATTCTGTTGCTGTAAACCAATCCACCGGATTGATACTACGAAGAAGAATAACATGTATTAGATATATCACAGCAGGCATATTGAAAAAGGTTTAATTCAATAAATATGTACTTACTAGTACTACTTGTTAACGTTTATATGCCATTTAAGGTATCCGGTTATCGTGAGAGTGACGACCTTATCCTTAAAAGGCAACGTTAGTGCTTTACGTTTCACTTTAGATACCCGATAGAAAAACCCATGTGCTACTGGAAATTGTTCTTATATATATATGTCTTGAATATAAATACATTATTTTTAAATAAGTCGCTAAGTTCGAAGCAAAAAAACGAAGGTAACGGATTTTAAGGACAATATTTGGTAAGATGATATCAGATTATCTATGTGACAGAAGGAATGATTTTCAAATGCGAGTTATCGTGCAGACTTTAAGTGAAGGTATAGCTTAATGGTGGAAGCGTTTGCTTTGCAAGCCAAAGGTCGTAGGTTCGACCCCGACGGAGATTACAAAAAAAGAAAGATTTTTAATCGATTTCCTAACTCTAAAATACCCCCGGTTGGTGTGAATTTGATCCCTCACGCGCAAAATGCCAGTCATAGCCTATTAATTAAAATTGGTAGTATACGAAGTCGTCCCGTGAAGACCACCCATTCATAGTAAATTCCTGCAGTAATAGGATGGTGCGTGAATCTCGGGCTATTGTCTATAACGTTGGCAGAGCAACACTCCAAATGCAGCGCTTAGCCATAAGCACCATGGTAAGCGTCATAGAATTCCAAAGATGAGACTTCAGAATTACTATCTGTTGGTATTCTTCTACATGTATTTACATAAAAAAGGAATGTTTTGGAAATACGAGTTATCGTATAGACTCTAAGTGTAGGTATGAGTTATAAATTTGAATAACTGTACTACGAAAACATAAATAAATAAAGATAAGGTTCTGATAAATATTATGTAATTAATTGTGAATAATATCATTCATTAAAATATACGAACGAGATTCCTGAAAATCATACATTAACGATCAGTGCCGGTTTTAGGGGGTGGAGAAGTGGGTCGGTGGCACAGGGCGTTGAATGAGCTAGGGGCGCCAAGGGCAATCTAGCTCGTGCATATATATTTTTAAATACGTACAATATGGGGCGCCAGAAAAAAATGCCCTAGGGCGCCGTAGGGCTTAGAACCGGCACTGTAACGATAGTTACACGTGTAAGTTATATTTGCTTAATACAAGTGTTCAGTACAAAAACACGTTCGTGATGGTACTACAATGCTACACATGCCTGCGTCTGTATTATTTAAAATCTTCAAAACAATATTCTTATGTCGCATGCAGGCACGTCTCAAACTAAACATATGCAAAATATTAGCATAATGTAAAGTGCCTGCCACCTCACTTAACGTCTTCAATAAACAAGAATAATAGTATTATAATGCAAAACTTAGGTTTATCAACTTTTATAATATGTGATCAAGGAAGATAGGCACCTAGTAAAAACCCTCGCAGATAGTCGAGCCTGGTGGATCATCGTTCATCAACATGTTCGACGAGTGAACAAAAATAAAAGACGAAATATTGTATATCGAGGTTTTCAGCACCAGCCTGCAAGGGCTATATCGAACCGATATGAATATATTTAATTTGCAACAGTTTTTATAGAGAGCGAGAACGATGGCTGGAAACATCAGCTTTAGTATGTTGTATATTATAATAATAACGTAATAAGAACCATATCAGAGAAGCGAGCCCGATGGATCGGTCATATCATACGCCACGATGGTCTTCTTCACGACATTGTGGAGGTGATGGTTGAGGGTAGAAACTGTAGAGGGCGCCCTAGAAGGCAGTATTTGCAGCAAGTGTTCGAGGACATGAGTTGTAGCTTTTATGCTGAGCTGAAGAGGGTTGAGGAGGACCGAGAGGAGTAGAGATCGAGATGCAAGATTCTGTTGCTGCAATCCAATCCACCGGATTGATACTACGAAGGAGTAGATTAGATCTGCGGCTTAAAATTATTATCATCAGCCTGTGTCTGTTCAATGATGAACGTAGGCCTTCCGCATAAGTCTCCATCCTCTTCGATCCTCTTCCTTCTGCATCCAGGCCACTCCAGGTAATATTAAAAATTACCTACTCTAACGTAAATATATAAAATTACGCTTATTAACAGCGTCTTCAACTTAAACGTGAGATCTTCCACTTAGTTACAGGTTCGTTATCTTTAGACCACGCCCTCCTAAATATAAAGTATCGCGCACTGACCACCATGTTGTTATGATGTACAGTAAGTATGTTGACCACTTGCCATAAGCGACAGTGGCATATTAATGTATCAAAGTTTGCGTAGGAAATTTACACACACACTCCAAACAAGTTGTAACGAGAAAACGTCCGTTATCCAAATAGTCATATGTAGGTTCACGTCTCGTTAGCGATTTTAACTTTAAATATAAACTAACAATCTTTCCAAGCCGTCACTTAAACATTACATATCATTTACGCATGCAGGGTCCAACCGACCGCTTCGAACAGCATAGAGCTCGCTGTACTCGAACGGATGTGCTCTCCTGCATGCATTTATAAAAAGAACATTGCAATGAAATGAATTTTGTTTCTTAAGACACGTTATAGTTATAAAAGACAAAGATACAAGTATGTTTGTAACCTGCCAGAGACTATCCCTCTTGGGAGAGTGATCAGACTGTTCAACCATATCGACTCGAATATTGATATATTCCATCTGAGAGAATCCCAGTTTCGACATGAGCTCCACGAATTTATTTATCAAAGTAATTTCGTGGAGTTTTCTGTTTAGCGAGCTCCGCGACTTTTTAATAATTATTGTTAATAATAGTAAATACCTAATGGTTTCTCTTGTATTATATCTTATTTCAGGATCGTATTAAATATATTTGTATTTGTAATGTTTCTGAAAGAAATAAATAAATACATTAAATTCAATTTAATATTAAAGGCTCTAGAAGGGAGTAAGCAGGGTTCAATGTTTGTCCCAAAAAAAAATATTTTTATTATTTTACGATGCTCTTTTGTAAACTATTCGCGATAACATAGTGTTGAGTATATTTAAAGAATGCTATTAAAATTGTCAATCGTCAATCTGACAGTGATTCGACATTAAAATATAAATATCGATGACAATGCAACAGGCAATAATTCTGTCGCCATTTTGATTAACGAGCATAAAAGCAAACTTTCGAATCCAATGGACTGTAAATATTAAATTCTATGACTTTCACAACAATGAGCACTTAAGCTATTGTACTCTACTATATATTGATTGAAATATATTATTACCACACCCAATACATTTTGTCTGTTATTGTTTTTTTATATATTTTCGAGGATATTTAAGTTAGAGGATTATCCAGAATTAAATTTTTCAATGCTATTTTTCCTGTTTGTCGCAAAAAAAATCCTTATTTGTATTCTATAGAAAATTGTTCTACAAGAATAAACAGTAATGTTTTTCTACGTCTTATATACAGGTATATACGATATTTTGATAACACGTTAACGGTAGACCCGCTAAAGAACGTTAAGCTTGTACAAAAAAAACCTACGGCACTAGATAGAGAACACTGTAATAGGACGTTACTTTTTTTATTAATACATTAGAGAGAACTCAAAATTTGCTTTAATGTTTAAATGAACCTAATGAATCTAAGACAATTTTTTTTTATGTGATATATATTTTTTATAGATGTATTTTTATGCATGATGGTTTTTTAAACTCAAAATTGATTGAGAGTTTATTTTATTTTCCTTAAATGACATTACAAAATAGGTAACATTTCAATGCGTCATTAAAGAAGATACAACCATAAGTGTGGCGATGTAAATTTATTGACACATTTAGTGTCAATGACCTCACACTCAGAACTAGCGCCAGGAGACTCAAGATAAATAGCTTGACTTGTAACAATAAAAACCCTGTCACAAGTATATCATGATTGACACACAAATAACAAGGCATTATTGTCACAAAATAAAACGTCCAATATTTTGCATCTATCAACGCCAGCACTGAATCTGAAGTAATATTACACCAAATATGTCAATATCTTCACTGATAGTACTCATAAGTACATCTAAAAGTAATGGAAAATTATTGATGGAAACATTGACCCGAAACATCTAGAACAATACGAGGATAAACAAGTTAACACTACGTGTGGGTGTTAACTGTTAAGGAATACATGCAACAATAAACAACTCTGCTACGGGTAATTCAAACCATCTCAAATGGTACTTGAAAATGTGTATCTAAGTAAGAAATCTGATTCGGGTATAAATAATGGAATGCATTGTGGCAACACCTGGAGATAATATCGAATGTGTCCTCTTTATTGGTATGCTGAGGAGACACCAATGGTGTGGAACTTGTCGGCGTGCGACATGTCTCATGATGACAAGCTTAGAGTGTCCAAATATACGTGGCGTTTTTATTTGTGTAATTAATTATAAGGCTGGCTATCGACGCGTGTGCTTTAACAGGTATATTCACAAAATAATAACGTGCGTAGAGTTCAATGATTGAACCAGTGGCAGATTATCACACGACCGCAAGAGATGCGCGCTTAAGGCCTCAGAAATTTTGAGGCCTCGAAAACGACATATACTCGTAGTATACCGACAAGCGTACTATATAGATTCTTGGCAACGACCGCTGAATTCGATCCCTCTTGGATGACCTTTAGGAGGATTGTCAGCAGACGGACGCTGTCAACATCTTTCAAAGTCAGAGTACCGCGACTTCTCTGGAGAATCTTATACAGCCTGAAGTGTAGCCTGAAAGGACCATCGTTCAGCCCTGGATACGTGTAAGACGAAAGAATCGCAGTGAACAGTGGTTGAAACCAACTTGAGTGAAGATATTGATATTAAGTGTAATATTGCTTCAGATTCAGTGCTGGTGTGGACGATACGAAATTTTGGACGTTTGATTTTGTGACAATAATACCGTGTTATTTGTGTGTCAATCATGATATACTTATGACATAGTTTTTGATGTCACAAATCTTAACTATTTGCTCTGCGTATTCCGACACTTGTTCTGAGTGTGAAGTCATTGACACTAAATATGTCAATACATTTACATTGTCACGCTTACGTTTGTACTACAGTAACGAAATAAAATTGTATATTTTGTAGTGTCATTGAAGGAAAATAAAAAAAAATTGAGATTTTTTCTATGGCGTTTGCTGCTGTTTTTAAAATAACGCTTAATAATAAGGTACATATTTTGGATTGAATCGTTCCTTAAGAACAAATATAACAGACCTCGGGAGAGAAGTGGTAATCATTGCCGTTTATTTAATAAAATATATTATTAACAAATTACTAAAAATATAACTCAGATACACTCTATATATATCTCTGAAGTCCTCGATCTACTGCCCTGAAAGTCGTCTGAGGCAACATCATACATTTCCAAATGGAACTTTGCATACAGAGGATCTTGAGTCAAAGCATAGATAACGGCAACTGATGAACTTAATGGCGGCAATATATGGTAGAAAAAACATTCTTTTTTGGCATTGACACATGTGGTTTACAGAAAATTGCTCATGTGACGAAACCTAACGATATTTATTTACATGCTTTACAGATTCCTGTAAATTATACATGTAGGTTGATAAAGGGAATGACTGCAGTTTCAAGTTCCTACCGTAGATGTCACAATAAGTACTGATAGTAGCAAAACGATATATCACGGCTGCCGATGTCAACGATAGGGGAATCTTAGACGGCGTATAACGACAAACGATGCGAAAGGGTTAAAAGATGATAAAAAGATATTTTCATTCTCAGGCTTCTTCGAATTTTCTACTAGAATATATATAACAAAATGGAAAGAGTACAGAGTTTCAAAATTATAGTTTTCACAACATTATAACTTAAAGGCAACCGGTGGTAAAATCATCTAAAATGAAGCGCCCAAAATTATCATTACATTCCGTTTTACCTAATATTGTATGAATTTCTTTTTAAACATTTGACACAATATGGTTCTAGAATTGAAGTAAAGTGTTAAGGGCCTCTTAAGGTCCAAGTTTGGGTCTGAGCGTGGGCCATTGGTATGCAGGAGAATAAGGCGCTTTGGGTTTCAAGGGCTTCGACCTGCAACGCCCTCGGCCACAGCTCGAGAGAAAGTTCTGAAGCAGCTAACCTTGAAACCAATTATTTCTCTAACCGAGTAGTATCATAGTATATACTGCGGTGCTAGTACACGCTTAACTGTACCACGTGACAAAGGCTGTTTAGATTTAAAAGACGAACAATTTAAAACCTCTGAATCGATAAAGAATATAAAAATGGGTTGATCGTTACATAAACGTCGTAAAAAATGTAAGCAACCATTAAGGAACATCGATAAAGAAGCATATAAAAAATAATTTATGTTTTATTATGAAAGTAATTACGTTTTTCTCGGCGTAGTTCTTAATCGTATTTTTTTACACTGCCATTTTTAAACATAAGTCACATAAATATTATTTATTTTGACAGCGGATATAGCAAGACATATTTGTGAAAAACAACAATTGATTTTATCCCATCATTAACTGAATTATGAAATAATGTATTTACATTTCTGATTCTTTTTATACGAATAAGTGTTGATAGGATATAGAGAAAAAATAAGAAAAAACATTTTTTTTTTCTAAAATAAGCATTCATTTCATAGTTTTATAAATCCGATTTATAAGTCCCGTCAGTAAATTAAAGAGTTAAGTAGTAGTTTTTGGTTGGTACTTATTCAAATATGGAATGTTATGATCGGCGTTTTCGTCTTATTTTACTGTTTTCCTATCAACATAGATAATTTTTTAATACTCGTATATTGGACAAAACGCCAGTGTCATAACTCGTTTGCAAAAACATATATATATCTCTATTGTTATATAAAAATGAATGTATGCGTGTTTGTCCTTTATGCGTTACTACACCATTCATCCGATAGATGTAAAACATTCAGGAATTATTGCATTTATACACTTGAGAAATACTTAAGAATGATTTTGACGTAACTGTCACAAAGAAGAAGAATATATTGGATAATAAAAATTGAAAAAAAAAGGTTGATACGTAGTAGAAAACTAAGAAGTAAAGAACAACTTCCAAGCTCTTTTATACGTTGACTTAAAATCTTTGCTCTTCGCTATAAAGCTTGTATTCTTAACTAGTTAAAAAAAAATAGTTTATAATAGAATAATGAAAGGCATACTAGTATACCATCGAATATTTTCATGGATAATACCAAGCTACCAAGTATGAAAACTTGCATACAATAACAGTGATGTAAGTATTATAACAACCAATAAGTTATTCTTTAGCTTGAAGCTTGTTGCTATTCGGCATACGCTAGACTAGAGGTTCACAAAGCGGACGAGATTTAGAATTGGTAATGAAATGAAATATTGTTTAGGCTTGTAATTATTATTTGGAGAGGACTTATGAATATTCAGGAGGCGTCATGGAGCATTTCTGTGGATCCGCGTGTCATACAAACCCGTGATGCTGGAACTCAAAAAGTTCACAATAACACGTAACGCCGTACATACAACGAAAAATTAAGCGCGCCACTAGCTTAACTGAGTAGTCGACAACATTTAACCCTTTCGTATCGGTTACGTGACATATCGTTTTGCTGCTTTCAGTACTCATTGTGACATCTACGACAGGAAATTAAAAGTGCAGTCATTGCCTTTATCAACCAACATGTATTCTTTACAGGAATCAGTAGAGCATATAAATAAATACCGTTAGGTTTCGTCACAGGAGCGATTTTTCTGTAAACCACATGTGTCAATGCCACCAACATGTATGAAGTTACATACTGGGCTAATCTTATTTAGCAAAGCCAACAAACAGAAGAAGATGAAGAAGAATGTTAAAATACTTAACACTTTCGCATCGGTTGTTGGCATATGGCGTCAATGATTCCCCGACCGTTAACATCGATTGACGTGATATATCGTTTTGCTACTTTCAGTACTCATTGTGACATCTACGACAGGAAATTAAAAGTGCAGTCATTCCCTTTATCGACCTACATGTATTATTTAGAAGAATCTGTAAAGCATGTAAATAAATAAAGTTAGGTTTTGTCACAGCAGCAATTTTTCTATAAACCACATATGTCAATGCCACCACATGTATGGAGTTACATAATAAACGTTTGTTAAATATAATACTTTTTTTATGCATGATTTATCGTCCGATAGCTAAAGGATAGAAGAACCAATGTGAAATAATGAAAATAGGTCAGATAAGTACATTTATGCTTCAAATACTAGTTTTAAAGCAAAAAAATTGGTTTGAAAAATTCACGCCGTATTGACAGTATAATTTGTATTCCACCGAGCTGTAACAAAAGAGTTAAAGAAATACATTTAAAATTTGAAATTGTACATCACTTTATTTTCCATATTATTTTTCAGAGTTTTTTTATTTCTTGCATCTTTTAAAGTAGCTAGTTGTGCGATAACAAAATAAGTAATCGCACTTTAAGCTTAAGATAGGCTTGCAAAATGTTAATAAATTGGAGTAATTAATCAAAGTAATAATTTACAAGTGCCTTAACTTGCTGAAAAGCTTAAGTTTTATTAAGACAAGACTCTCATGAAGTAAAGTTTATGTTTCGCTTACAGAAACATTGAGACAATCATCTTGTAATTTCTTATTTTGATGTAATTAATTATCAACAGATACCTTCAGTTGTATAATATTTAATTACAAAATAATGATAATTTAAAATTAAAAATAAGATCTAAAGGCTATTTTCTTTTTCAAATTTTAATGTCTGAACTACTAACTTTTACACCCATGTGTGGTGTTGCTCACCAAAACCAGTTACTTGTATAATGAGAATGTACTCTGAAAACAATGCCTTGGTAAGTGCTCCCAAGGAGCGCAGGTACAAGGCGACCAGCCCGGGGGCCTAAGGCCCCAAAAAAAAAAAAGGGCTATTTTCTTAACCCTTTCAGTACGGCTCGATGGAATACAAATTATAATGTCAATTATAAAACTAGAATTTTAAGCATACATTTACTTATCTGGTCTATTTTCATAGATCACATCGGTTCTTGTATCTTTTATCATATGATGCATAAAAAACCATTCTAAGAAAGTTGCAAAACGATATATAACGGCTACCGATGTCAACGGTAGGGCAATCTTATACGGCATATATCGGGTACTGATGCGCACAGGTTAAAATTTTGTTTTATGAAATCTTTAATACTAATATTTCTACATATATTAAATCGATTATATATTTTTTATTTAAAAAATATATAATCTGAATAAACAAACTCAAAACATAATAAATCATCAATCCTGAAGAAGCCCCCTGCAATGGTGGCCGAAACATTGATTGAAAAAAGTTCATCATACACGGATACCCAAAAGCCACAATATCAAATCTGTGCCTCCTTTTCTTTAAATAATTGTCAGGGTCAAACAAACCGATTTCCAACAAAATATCAGGATTTCTGAATGGCCACGAATAATATCCGTACATCCTCATGTATAGAAACCTCAAAAAATTCTTCTGAACTCTCTCAAACATGAGGTCATATTTATACTGAACTATTCAAAAGTCGTTGCCGTAAACGTAAGCTTTTAAGCCAAAACATATAAACCCAAATATCATACCCTATAAGCTCAAAGACATAATAAATAAAATCAAATGGCGTAACATGTGTCGGCGGTCATAGCTCAATGGTCAAAGCGTTTGCTTTGCAAGCCAAGGGTCGTGGGTTCGATCCCCAACGGAGATTGAAAAAAAAAAGAAAAAAAGGATTTTTAATCGATTTCTGAGCTCTAAAATACCTCCGGTTGGTGTGAATTTGATCCATCACCCGTAAAATGTCAGTCATAGCCTATTAATCAAAATTGGTGTTAGACGAAATTCGTCCCGTGAAAACCACCCACTCATAGTAAAATTCCTGTAATTATAAGGATGATGCGCGAATCTCGGGCTGTAGTATATGACGTTTGCGGATCAACACTCCACATGCAGCGTTTAGCCATATACACCATGGTAAGCGTCATAGAATTCCACAGATGAGACTTCAGAATTACTATCACCATCTGTCGGTATTCTCCTGTATGTGTTTTCATAAGAAAAAATATGAACTCAAATGGCTTAACATATTAACGGTATTGATTCAATAGTTAACAAAGTTTCAGGTAATTGAATTATACTCAGCTAATATGTTAAATCCTAGAATAAGCTCAGCCAAATTCCGCTGGTTGTCAATATGTGGGTGAACTATTCCTGAAACTGAGTGTGTAAAGGGTGCGGACTAAATGAAGCTCGTTATTAATAATCCAGTGGTGCGTCTTGCTTACACGGACTCCTTATTCATTTATTATGACCTCCGCTACATACTCCAGCAAAGCACGAGTTATAAGTGATAAGATTAACGGAGCATTTCACAGGAACAGACGTCGTAATTAAATAATTCCGACGTCTCTACAGAAAATAGTAAAATATGCTTTACGTATAGGCTAACGTTAATTATAATTTATGGTCGATAAGTAAATAAATCTACATAAAACTTAACCCTTTCGCATCGGTTGTTGGCATATGCCATCATAAGATTCCCCGACCGTTGACATCGGTAGCCGTGATATATCGTTTTTTTTACTTTCTTAGAATAGTTTTTTATGCATCGTCTGATAGCTAAAGGATACAAGAACCAATGTGATATATGTAAATAGACCAGATAAGTACATTTATTCTTCAAATACTAAGTTTATAATTGACAGTATAATTTGTATTCAAACCGAGCCGTAATGAAAGGGTTAAACACATAACAAATATGAATAATTTAATTTAAAATGAATTGAATCTATTTTCATATGTCTTTTTATATATAGGGTCCGCCATCTAATGTTTTTTTTTTCAACTAGTGCTTATTTCGTGTATGGTAACACTTAGCTCATGTCTGATTTGACAAATAATTAGTTTTATCTTTCCGCTAAACGAATATGGTTGTGTATACGGGTTGTGTATATGCTTGAACAACGCTGGAAAATATTGCGACATTACTTTAAAAATCATGGTAATGTTGCAGAATGTGTGCGAAAATTGCGTACGGATTTTGGAAGAAGAGTATGTTCGTTATCTTGTGAAAAAAGTGAAAGAAACTGGCATCCTCATCGATAAACCAAAGCGTGAAAAGGCAAAAACAGTGCGTACACCCGAGAATATTGCTGCTGTGTCAGAAAGTGTGCGTAAAGCGCCATCAATAGCGCTTCCATGCGGCGCGGCATTGTTGACCGAATATTTGTTCACAAAAATTGAAGAGGAGGATATTGGCAACATTTGGTTTCAACAGGACGGCGCTACGTGCCAGACAGCCGAAGCTACACTCGATGTTTTGCACCCTGTTTTAAAAAAAAAAAAGTAATTTGGCGGACCCTATATAATAGACATTGTGATGAAACCGCATATAAAGATAACGTGCGAAATATGGTGTCACGACTTATCGTTCCCAGGTAATTCGTTTAACGACTCATCAGTAATGACTTGGGGCGCACTGGACGTCTGGTGCACAGGAAATTTGGCGCATGAGCAACTTGTGCACTGGCTGTCTCGCTTACCTTACCTAACCTAACTTAAGGATTTTTCCAGTGATCGAAGAGTTCAGATATTCGTAGGTCTCGTTAACGAAATAACATAGGTTTGATTAGGTTAGGTTTGGTAAACAAGACATCCAGTGCACCAGAGGTTCAGTGTGCCCCGCGTAGTTACTCCTGAGCCGTTGAACGAATAGTCTGGGAACGAAATTCGGTTGATCCGCGTAATATACACCGAAGTATAATCGTTTTGTATTTTCCAATCACAGTTATGGATAGCGTACGAGCGAAACCCTACGCCACACAACTATGTGTCTTTCAAGTTTTCTGTCTTTGCCAGAGGAATGAAATACTATAGAAGTGTACGCGGTACGATTATCTTCGTAAGAAAATTATACACAAAATGAGGTATATTTGGACATTTGTTAATCCGCATTTTTAAAGAAATCAGTTGATTAGTCGGCCGCTCCTGAGGCCTGCATTATAAAGTCCTAAAACACAATTTTAATTTAATTTTTTAAAACATTATTCACTTCTGAAGTACAATAAGAAATAACCCTTAAATAAAAAAAATACAATAATATATATTAAGTACTAAGAACAAAGCAATAAAGACAAGCAACAGAAGGTCCCAATGCTCATCAAACAGACGCCAACAAATTATTTATCCAAAGAAAGTCTTGGAGTTCATGTCTGAATTGGCCCTCCCTTACGTGAAATATATCAATATCCGAGACAAACCGAACTTCAACAAAATTTCAGGATTCCCGAACACGCCACGCAACAGCCGGAAGAAATGCATACCTAAGCACACATCCCTTCTTGTCTTCAACTCAATGTACCCCAACATGCCCTGTATGAAGTTTGTTGGATACAGCCACGAATAATATCCGTACACCCTCATGTAGAGAGACCTCACAAATTTCTTCTGTAACATGAGGCTATATTTCAACTCATGGGGCGCCCAAATGATAGTGCCTAAATGTCACCTAAACCCAACTTATAACTCCAGTACGACAATAATATCAATCACTTCAGTCGTATAAAGTTTTTTTTATGTTTTTAAGACGAACGTTTTAGTTCTATGAAATAATACTTATAAAAGTACTTAATTAATCAACCTTACATTTACTAGTAGTAATACATATGGATTATCTAATCGATAATGCGTCACAATAACATTGTTGAACTTGAAAGTTACCTGTGAAGTGTGAGTATCGCGTTACCTATTGATTTCTTTCACAATTAGGTCACTTTCCTGCTTTCTAAAGCTTGACTTGTAACCTTTACTTAACCGTTCGCGAAGGTTTTGTAATCACGAAATTGATTACATCAGTCGCCCAAGCGGGAAATCAATTTTATTTTTACACGTCATAAAATATTTGTAGGGTATGTTCTATCATGCTTATTAAAAGTCTTTTTTTTTATGTAAGCACATACAGGAGTATACTGACAGATGGTGATGGTGAAGTAACTACAGCCCGAGATTAACGCATCGTCCTTTATTATTACATGAATTTACTATGAATGGGTGGTCTTCAAGGGACGACTTTCGTCTACCACCAATTTTGATTAATAGGCTATGACTGACATTTTACGTGTGAGGGAACAAATTCAAACGAACCGGGGTTTTTTAGAGCTCAGAAATCGATTAAAAAACATTTATTTTTAAATTTCTTTCGGGGATCGAACCTATGACCTTTGGTTTGCAAAGCAAACGCTTTGACCATTGAGCTATAACCGCTGATCAATCCTTGCACATAATCAATATTATTATATGTTTTTGCACATAATAAATATTACTTTATTGTCCTTCGATGAGATGCCAATAGATGGTGCGAAAAATTCATTTTGCTGCACATACTCGTATGTATACCAAAATAATGTCAATTTCAAGCCACTTCTACAGCTGTTGTAATTAATAATATTACAATCAATTATTTTACTTTATGAGTAGGTAGTCGTACTTAATTTTCTGAAAGATAACAATTACAATAATACTGGCAACACTTCATTTGTTTATGCCTACTAAATACAGGCAACACATAGCGGAAGGAGACTATTGAAACAGGTGTGACAACTGTAACAAAACAATAACAAAATAGAACACGCTTAAAAGACGTTCAAAATTTCGAACAATAAACTGTTATTACATAATGATAATTAATTAATATGACGTGATAAAAGGAGGAAAATCATTATTTTCAATGTCTTCGTGCCTGGTACAAACACTAGTACATAATTCATCAATAACATAATTTATAAAAGCATGAATAATTTACTATATTCAATACTATGATGACTATTTGATGCTGATTTTATATGAATCTGCAAAAATATTGTGGATTTTGAGTTAAGCCGTGTGTCACGAATTGTTTCGATCCAATATTTCGACCGCCATTGCAGGGGTCTTCTTTAGGGTTGACGACTTTGTGATGAATTAATGTATTGAGGTAGTTCAGCGATATAAGTTTTCATTCGAACCTGAAATCGTGGCTCGAAAAAAAAAGTTAAACATGCACGCCTATTAAGGGAAGCCATTGAAATCAAATGACATCCCATCAACATCAACAGGGACGACGGTTTGATTCTCAAATCAGCACGGCTTCCACCTCTAGGGGATACTAAAACCTACACAGACAAGCAATGACAACCACATACCGACATGACGTTCGTGGAGGTATGCATCTTATAACATACTCATACCTCGTGGAGGTGCGTTGGGCTTACGGCTCGCTTGGTGAAACCCTCCCTATACCGTTCTGCTGAACTACCTCAAGACTCATCACAAAGTCGTTAAATCTGAACAAGACCCCTGCAATGCAGTCGAAATATTTGATCGGAACAGTTTGCCACACAAGGCTAAACCCGAAAGCCACAATACAAATCTGGCCGTAAAAACACAAGCTATTTATGCGAAAATATTTCACGTGCGCTTATCTATAACATTAATGAAAATCTTTAGAAAAATTTCGTACACTAGGAGTTTTTTTTTTTTTAAATATAATTAGTTAGAGTGCAGTTTATTGATGGACAAATTTAGTCATCCAGTCATACACCAGGATAATTAAGTGACCAAATATATTATATTTTGCGAGGATATTTTTTCTCTACCTGTTAACCAACGGAAAATATAAATTTTGAAAAATAACATCCATCAATCATCCAATTAATCAAGACTTCCATAAGGTAGGCATTTGTTTGATTAAATCGTGAAAAATGATACAATAAATAAATACATTTTTTATGTAAGCACATAGAGGAGAATACCGACAGATGGTAATATTAATTCTGAAGACTCACCTGTGGAATTAATATAATGAGCGCTGCATGTGGAGTGTTGATCTGCCAACGTCATAGAGTACAACCCAAGAGATTCACGCATCATTATTTATTATTACAGGAATTTACGATGAATGGGTGACATCTACGGTAGGAACTTAAAACTGCAGTCATTACCTGGAATGACTGTATGGAGTTACATAATGAACTTTTGTTAAATATAATAGTTTTTATGCATCATCTGATAGCTAAAGGATACACGAACCAATGTGATATATGAAAATAGGTCAGATATGTACATTTATGCTTCAAATACTAGTTTTAAACAAAAAAAAAATGTTTTTAAAAATTCACGCCGTATTGACAGTATAATTTCTATTCTACCGAGCCCTTACGAAAGCGTTAAAAATGCTTCTCAGATTAGAAATAAAAAATAATAATGAAAATTAAGGAAATTATTGTGGAAATATGGAAACATTATATTCATGTCAAATCATATTTTAAGCGTCAGTGCGTACTCGAGACTCTCAAAGTCGATAAAGAAATGTAGGGCGAAATTTGAATGTACAATAGAATAACATAGGAAAAAATGTCGAATATATAAACATGTTATTCATAATGTCAATCTTTATGATACTTTCACCTTTACTTCATGAAATTGATATTTTAGGTAAAAACCTTGTCTGTAATGATAAGGAAAGAAATCCAAATGGTATTTTAACTTTAACCTTAAGTATTTTAACATTTTTCTTCATCTTCTTCTGTTTGTTTGCTTTACTTGAGATACGTGAAGCAAAGATGACAAGAAACATGGCAAATAAATACTGAAGTTATTCTATGATGATTTATATAGGTAATACTACAACAGATAAATGTTTTATTGAATCTACGTTGTTAAACATGTCATACGTATGTGCTTTTGGACAGCCAAATGCGTCATATTATGAAATTAAAATGGTTTGTTCTATTCTCACTAAATTATAGAGTTTTTTTTCTTCAGTTAAAACTTGGTGTTAGCTTACTCGTTAATATTATTCCCAGAATTAATTTTAATTAAAAGTTTTTCTTTCTCATGAGTAACATACCATCCCTAGCATTCTTGAGTATGTGCAATTACGATGATGGATGGTAGAAAACATGTCTCATTTAAAATTTTAATTATACTTACACAGATAAGTACTAAAATAACACCATTATACACTGATTTGAGCTCGATATAGCCCTTGCAGGCTGTTGTCAAAAACTTAGATATACCATCTTTCGTCTCTTATTTTTTTTCGCTCGTCTGACTCGCATACATAGAAGGTGTTAGTCTTACTCTAGATTTAAGGAGTAAAATAAGATATGGTGCTGTGTCACCATTTTGATTTGTTTGATAGGTCTAGTTCGGTAGATCGCCACAATATAAATGTTGGCGCTGCGCTGTCATCGACTACGGGCGCTGAATGGTCACTCGCCAGTTGTCCTCCAACCGCGACCAGTAGATAGTTTTGATCCGGCCGGGGCCTGAAAGTATACGCTCCGCCTCAGACCGAAAGTTTGCCAATTTTTTACTCGAATACATGTCAATGTGCTTGTGAAAAAGTCTTTGTGTTGCTTATTTGCTCTTCATCTCTCCACCACGCGTCCTGATAACTGTCCTGGCAAATTCTATTTTTCTTATGTAACGGGGGATAATAACACAGTCCTTTAATTTTTTGTTGTAAAAGTATATGTATACCGAAAAATAATTACAAGCTCTTACTTTGATTTACTCTAAAGATAAATATAAAGATGATGTATAGGTGACCATGTGTCTCAGATGTGGAATGGACATAGAAGGAAGATTCTTTGTCTTTCAAAACTGCAGTGACACCAAAAGCATCATACTCGTGATGCAAGTCTTGAAGTCAGAATGACATTATGATGCTTGGAACGTAACAAATCTACGTGACAGAACAATGAAATGCATCAAGATTATTACTTAAGGCTTCGACAGATGGATAACAGAACCATTATCAATGCAACGCAGGTCTTATCAATGAGGTTGGTTCGATTGTTTGAACCCAGTTATGCACAACAATAACTCGATAAACGCAAGAGAACATAACATGATTATAATACGGTTTAGCTTAGGGCATGTCGTTTTCAAATCGGATTTGATAGGCATACCAAAACACGAAACAATACGTTCTACAGTTTATGGCTTCATAGAAATGTAATAATACGAAATTGTACTAGGTACTGCCATTAACATATATATTTTTATGATAAGCAAACTACTTAAATAAGGAGTTACACTTATGGGTTTAAATTATACGAGGGTTATTCGTAAAATAAGTCTCCCAGTGGCGTAAAAAATGTTTAATTCTACGAATGCGTACATTTTTGGAAAGTTCAGACTTTTACATATCGTTATACATAGTCGTCACTGAGATCAATACATTTTTGCATGCGGTTTACAAGCTTTTGAATGCTGAGTCTAAAAAATCTGCCGCCAAGCCACGCATATACCTGAAAACCGCTTCTTTCAGCTCTTCTCTATCGCTGAAATGCGTTCCACCCAGGTGTTTCTTCACGTCAGGGCATCTCTTCCCAGTAGTCACTTGGGGCTAAGTCCGGACTGTAGGGTGGGGAACCAAGGTACACTACATAATCGTGGGATCCACCATAACAGCGCTTTTCAGGACTGTAGCGCCATGGGAACCTTATTTTACGGATAACCCTCGTATCTCAAAACTATGTTATATTTCATTACTAAAATATCTAAAATTTCTCAAGAATCCTAAACAGAATAATTTTACTGTGGTTCTTAGTTTTCTTAGAAATCTTGTTTTTACGTTTTCCACTGCTTAATCTGATTATCTGAAAAACTTGTTGACTGTACTAAACTTATAATTATTAAATTGTGTCTCTGGAATTATTATTTAAAATGTAGAATAATATTTATTTAAGTTATTATTTATGAACAGCCATAAATAATAACTATAATAAGATTTAAATATCCTTACTTTTTATCGTCAAAAATTTTTAATTAGGCACTATGCTGTGGTAATAATAAACTTGAGTTACTAGATTTGTCGTAAATAAAAACACTGTGCTGTTTTTATTTAACCTAACCTTACTTAACAAAACCAATAATTAGAGATTAGTTAAAATCTCTGCCGGCGGCTATAGCTCAATGGTCAAAGCGTTTGCTTTGCAAGCCAAAGGTCGTGGGTTTGATCCCCGACAGAGGTAAAAAAAGGATTCTTAATCGATTTCTGAGCTACAAAATACCCCCGGTTAGTGTGAATCTGATCCCTCACCCGTAAAATGACAGTCATAGCCTATTAATCAAAATTGGTGGTAGACGAAATTCATCCCGTGAAGACCACCCACTCAAAGTAAAATTCCTGTAATTATAAGGATGATGCGTAAATCTCGGGCTGTAGTCTATGACGTTGGCGGATCAACACTTCACATGCAGCGCTTAGGCATATGCACTATGGTAAGCATCATAGAATTCCACAGATTAGACTTCAGAATTACCATCACCATCTGTTGGTATTCTCCTGTATTTGTTTACATAAAAAAACACATATCAACATTCGTAATTAAATTATAACGTGTTTTTTAGATGACATAGATGGCATACATCGAATTTTAAACGCATCAACTCATTCAGAAAAAATATCGGCAGATGCGGGATTCGAACCACGAGCCTTGCAACCTTTGCTTATTCTTTTACACCGCGCAGTGCACTCGACTATTTCACTGCCTGAACTGATACGCGAAAGATGCTGTTTTTATATCATTGTTATCGTCGTATAACCACAGATGTCTCTGTCGTTTTTATTATTCAATCAGTCAACATTTATTCACAAGCTTTTTTATATTATTATTTACACACATACATTTAATGTAGTGATAAAAAGTAATATACTCGTATATTAACTGAAGAGAAATTACAAAATCACCAATAATTGACATAGCCGTGACATTTTTAGTGTTGAGTGTAACTTTTGTGTTGTGGATATTTTTATTTTCTTGTTTTGTACGAGTTCTGTGTCGAATGAATGTACGTGTTTGACCTGTATCACAATACGTAATTCAGTTGCCAAAATTAAGAGGTTAACGTTTGGGGTCACGGTGAGGTAACACTGGGAAATACCGGGGTAATTGATCTTGCAGAGACAGAGGCGAATTAAGGGATAATATAGTGATATCCTCCTCTCGGAGTCGAGTATCGAACTACTGGGTAACAGGATGCAGAAATATTACGAGTCAATTTAGTATAAAGTCGGTCTCGCTTCCAAAAAACTAGGTGTATTATATAGATCACTGAGGTATTTCAACGATAACCAACTTCTTCTTCTGCATAAAGGACAAATCCGACCTATCCTTGATATACGGCAGTCACCTGTGGATTGAAGCCCCAAAATACCTCCTAAACTTAATTGACTCAGTTCAAAGAAGAGCAATTCGTTTGATAAACAATTAAACTTTTACGCCTTACCTGCAATCAGTGGAACACAGGCGTAAGATTGGTTCTCTTAGTCTTTTCTACCGTTATTACACGGTCGCTGCTCTTCCAAACTTAAAGAACTAATTCATCCTGCACCCACCCACAACCGACAAACTCGTCTTACACTTGTCGAACATCCATACACGGTTAATGTGTGTCGACCAAGAACTAGCAGTTTCCAAAATTTCTTCCTTAATGCCACCGTTAAGCTATGGAATGCTCTTCTAGCGTCTGTGTTTCCTCCTTTCTACAATCTGGGTCTCTTTAAGAAACATATAAATATACACTTGCAATCTCTCCAACCCACACACAAACACGAACACAACACACGTTTCCCCATGCAGCGTCCAGCCTCCCTTGCTGAGCGTCGTAGAGTGCACTGGTCTTGATCGGGTGTGCTCTCCTGCATGCGATTACATAAAAAAAACTTACATTGTGTTATTGCCGTAAGTCAATCCATATCCATTTCCAGCATATAATCATTATACTGCAGTAATGTAATTTTTTCTTAATGCACAGCTGGCATATCGGTCAAGCATCGACTGACTAATCGTCAGTGGCCTACTAGCTGCACAGCCTGCCCACCTAGTGCTAGTCGGTACCAAGGTAAGTGATAATAAAACCTACACCTTAGCTAGCGCCATTCCTGCCTGATTACACTTCTACCTGCTGACTCATACGTCTTACATATCTTTGACATGATGCAGTGACCAAGAAGCAAGTCATAAATATGAAATAATAAAAAAATCATTCATTTAAAAATATATATATTTTATTTAACACATACAGGAGAATACCGACTTATGGTGATAGTGATGTTGAAGTCTCATCTGTGAATTCTATGATGCTTACCATATTACATATGGCTAAGCACTGCATGTGGAGTGTTGATCCGTCAACGTACACAGGTAGTATATAGTCCAATGTTAACGCATCATCCATATTATTACAGGAATTTACTATGAATGGGTGGTCCTCACGGGACGACTTTCGTCTACCACCAATTTTGATTAATAGGCTATGACTGGCATTTTACGGGTGAGGGATCAAATTCACACCAACCGAAGGTATTTTAGAGCTTAGAAATCGATTATAAATATAAATTTTTAATCTAAGTCGGGGATCGAACCCACGACCTTTGGCTTGACAAGCAAATGCTTAGACCATTGAGCTATATATATAGCAATAAAGTGATTTTTTAATGAGTATGAAATGTCATAGCATAAAAATGTTTTATCTCCTAAGGAAAAATTGTCAACAATGGAGGAAGTTTTCTACAACAATTGATTATTTGAGGTAAGAGTCAGGTTTTTCATTATTAATGATTTTTAGCATTTAAGCATGAATCCAGATTTTTTTTATATTTAAAACATATTGTCAATCTCTAAAGTCACATCATACATTTGTGAACAAATTATTTCAATGCTAATGAAATTTTTTGTAATTTGAATATGTTTCGCGAATATATTTTGATATCCTCCTCTCTATTTGGTTATCGATTTACTGGATGAAGAATGCAGGATCAGGTTCACAGTACAAACAACTTGTTTTCGTTTGAAATATTAACACGGTTTATTTGTCTAACACTTGCAACAAAAAGACCGTTGCGGCGCACGCTATTAAGCGCGCACCCTGACGGTCGCGAGCTAGCTCGAACTGTCAACTGACCGCGCGTTCTGACATCTCGGAGCTGCCAACCGTTGCTGAAAATGCGAATTCAAGATGACAGTGGTACCAACAGGAAATGGGCCAACTGTCATAACAAAAATTTTGGCGTATGCAAACACCGTTTAACATTATACTATTGAAACTAACATTAGATGTGCATGTCGGCGAGTGAACAAAAATAAGAGACAAAAGATCGTTTTTTGAGGCTTTGCGGCATCAGCCTAAAGTAGCTATATCAAGCTGATATCAATATAGAATTGAAAGAAAGTATGGTCGCCATATTAATTTATGATGCATTATTGGTCACACGTGCGTGTTTGATGCGTGACCTTAATTGCGCTGTTTTTAAGGTGATTATTTTCACACTGCACTTTAGGTCATTGTAGTTTGACAACAAATTAGGACCAAAGGTGAAACACTAACTGATGTATCTACTCACCTAGAAACTAAGGGGCGTGGTCCTGTCGATATTATCACGTATCACACATGTGTTGGACACTTCAACATAATTACAATTTCATACCGAATTTTTAGGTCTTTCTAATTAAATAAGTACTTATGAGCTGCATTGTTCGTAAGTTTAAAAACAAACTAAAACTAATGATCAAGAGTATTCCATAATAAAGATTTTTACCTTTGATATTTTAATAATATTGGTTTGTAACATATCATACGTATTCATACTTCAAGCTTTTAAAATGTGTTATTTAAATACTTTCCTCCACAACTTTATTTTATTTGATTTTTTAATTTAATTTTTTAGATTTTTGAGTTTTTTTAGTTTGTTTTTTACAAACAATTTTCATCAAGTTGACAGTAATAAAGATTTATTATTTACATCATATATGATCTCAAAATCAAAATTTGAGTTTGGATATTTTATTTTTTGGTGATTAAATTTTTATTTGCTTAATCTAAGGCATGAACTGCTTGGAATGAACAATTTTTTTATTTTTACAATCTAGCGTAAAAAAGGATAAAAATTATATTAAAATTTTAAAGTACTAAAAAATGCTATAAAATCACTTTGTCTTTTTCGCAAGTTCCCTAAGAAAATTCTTCGTAACCAAAAAGTTAAAGCATTGCAAGTACGAGCATATTATGTTTTAATAATCAATTTGTTTATTTTTGTATATTTATTGTACATTTTTCTATGACCTTTAAAAAAAAATTGAAACATTTGTTCCGTTAATAAATATAAATGAGAGCAAACGTTGATAAGAAAATATTCATGAATGAAGATTGTAAGAATGAAAAAAATCTTGATATTTTTTTCCGAAGAAAAGAGTGAAAAACCAATTAACCCTTTCGCATCGGTTGTCGATATATGCCTTCCAAGATTCCCCTACAATTGACGACGGGAGCCGTGATATATCGTTTTGCTACTTTCAGTACTCATTGTGAAATCTACGGTAAGAACTTGAAACTGCAGTCATTTACTTTATCAACCTACATGTATTCTTTACAGGAATATGTAAAGCATCTAAATAAATATCGTTAGGTTTCGTCACAGGAGCGATTTTTCTGTAAACTATATGTGTCAATGCCACCACATGTATGCAGTTACATTACGAAAATTTGTTAAATATAATAGTTTTTTATGCATCATCTGACAGCTAAAGGATAGAAGAACCAATATGAAATATGAAAATAGGTCAGATAATAACATTTATGTTTCAAATACTAGTTTTAAGCAAAAAAAATGGTTTGAAAAATTCACTCCGTATTGACAATATAATTTGTATTCCACCGAGCCGTAACGAAAGGGTTAAAAAAAGAAAGATCGAGAAAGATGGTTAAGACTTAGTATTGACGAAATTAATTCTTTGAATTATTAATATTAATATCAAACTGTATAGAAATCAATTCGTTCCCCGTTTGTGAATAATTAGTCTGTTACGAAATTATTTTGGGCAGAAAACAAATTTGTACATTTCAACTCAGTAACTGAGGTAATTTGAATTGAATTACAATATTGTTCCCAGTGATCATTAGTGTAATGACCCACCAATAATCAACGTTAATTATCGGACGTTAATTGCTCTGTTACAATTGGATATTGGTATTTGTCCAGTGTTTATACTAACGAGAATACTTACTCATTAACTGAACCAAACAGTAATTAATAAGAGACTATCACAAGGAGAGAATACTTGAATATATGACATAATTCATATTATAACATAATATTATAATATACTTAAAGATTCTTATTCTTCAAATATCCGTTCCACATTTGAAACATATGAACACGACAAATTGCTGCCACTCAGTTCAGTCAGCTGCCATTGTATCTATTATTTGGGCTTCCCACGAGTATAAATATGTCCTTATGTTGGAGAGAGTTCAGAAGAAATTTTTGAGGTTTCTTTACATGAAGATGTATGGATATTATTCGTGGCTGTACCCATCTTACTTTATACGGGGTATGTTGGGATACAATGAGTTGAGAACTTGAAGAGATGTATGCTTGAGTATGCATTTCTTTCGGCTAGTGCGCGGCGTGTTCAGAAATCCTTTTGTTAGAAATCGGTTTGTTTGTCCCTGACAATTATTTAAGGATAAGGAGGCACAGATTGTTTATTTTTCCTAGAGGTAATACTAACCTGCCAGAGACTCTGCCTCTTGAGAGAGTGATCAGACTGGTCAACCATATCACCTTGAATATTGATATACATATTCCACTTGAGAGAAGCCCAGTTTCGACATGAGCTCCACAAATTTATTTATGAAAGTAATTTCGTGGAGTCTTCTGTTTAGCAAACTCCGGAACATTTTAATAATTGTTGTTAATAATTATAAATACCATCTTATTTCAGGATCGTATTGAATAACTTTGTATTTGTAATGTTTCTGAAAGAAATAAATAAATAAAATTGAGATTGAAAAATTGTCGATTCCTCGTTCGATGACATCGTTGCACCTGATGGTCATCCTGTTAAATATATATATATATATATATTTATATATATAAATATATATATATATTTAGAAATACTGTGAATAAATATTGACTGATTTAATAATAAAAAATAAAAATATACATACTTTGAATATATACTATAGACATCTATTATACGATGATAACAACGTTATAAATACAAGTTCCAACGCATGTCAGCTCAGGCAAAGAAATAGCCGAGTTGTCTAAGCGGTATGAATACCTGGGCAAAGTTGGTTTCTAAGGTCCGCGGTTCGCATCTCGCTTCTGCCGTTATTTTTCTGCTTGAATTGACGCGTTGAAAAGAATTTTATGTATACTATGTGTATATTTAATTACTTAAAATATATGATTCACGACAATCTCAAGGGTAGAAGCCCGTGGGTTCGAAGAGACGACACTGTAGTTTCCCTGACATATTTGTGGGTGATTTGTTAGTCGTTTTTAACAGTAGATTGGATTACGTATGCTATCGAATACTGGACTATTTAGTCTTACAAATTGGCTCAATCTAAGCAGCGACACGCAGTTGTAAGCATGCGTTGACCCATCCAATTTTTGATCTGCGTCCAACATACTTAACTTCGGTGATCTACTGAAAACTGCGCAATATGCTATTGCCGTTGCACACAGCTCTCGCAGCGAAATGAACAAGTAATTTTCTAGTTTTTTTTAGCTTTCTAACAACAATACATTATTTAAAAGATGCACGTTTTTACTTTTACATATATACAAATGTTCGCTTTAAAAAAGATAGAACGTGTCTACTTAAATTATCGCACTGAAAATGAGTATATACCACGTTATTAGTATTGTTCAGCACTAAAGCATTCTTCTTCTTGTACGAGGGTGATCCGTAAAATATGTTTATGATTGATTCCGTATTCCGAACAATTTTGAGTCAAAGAAAAGTATAGAGTCATAGAAAAGCTATTTTTAATATCAATCAATTCATTATAACAATTGATGAAATACTCGTAAACCGCAATGTAACCACAAACACGTCTATTGCGCATCCAAGCGCAACATTGTATCAGAAGTACTTATTTAACATGTCTCACGTATTGGAAATTACGCGCGAATTGGTGTTCATCCAGAACGTAGACGACCTGACTGACACCTTCTTCACCATACTCGTGCTGATAACGACCAGTGCCGGTTTTAGGGAATGGCGTAGTGGGTCGGTGCCCCAGGGCGTCGAATAAGCTAAGGTCGCCGAGGGCAACCAATCTTGCTTAGATTTTTTTTTAATATAAAAAATATGGGGTGCCAGAAAAAAATGTTCTAGGGCGCCGTAGGGTCTAAAGCCGGTACTGATTACGACTGAGAGTCGTAATACGAATCGACATCACCTTTACTTTAAAAAAAACGACTTCACGTCTCCGGGATAGCTATTAGGACGCGTGGTGGACGGATGAGGAGCAGATGAGCAACACAAAGACTTTTTCAGAAGTACATCGACTTGCAACTGGTCGTGTCCGACGAGCGAACAAAAAAGAGACGAAAGATCGAGGCTTTTCGGCACCAGCTTGCAAGGGCTATATCGAGCTGACATCAAAGGCAACTGACATCTTTAGGTTGGAGTCGATTGTACGTAAAAAATCAAATTTTTAACATTATTCTCAACTTGTACAGGGAGTGATGCAACATGGAGAGTCACTGCTTTGCGACTGCGGAGACCTCCAGATCGCTTCACATAATAGTTTAGCTGAGTATGTCCTCTAATAACGCACCTCCACAAGAGTCACGTGGGATTGATCGTCTTTGATGAAAGATTGAATGTTTTTGGGCATGTGTTATAGGTGGAAGTCACGCTGCTTTAAGGATCAGGCCGTCATCCCTGTTTATGTTTAGAGTATGACTCTTGATTTCAATAGCTTCCCTAACTAAGCATGCATGTTTTCCTTGTGTTCAAGCCAAGATTTCCGGCTAAAAACGATAACTTTTAACAGCCTGATGCTCTGCAAGTGCTAAAACCATTGGACCAAAAGCAAGTTTATTTGTTCGCCGAGAGTACGAGTATTTATAAACTGTAAAAATAGTTTATGCCATTATACGGTTTAATGTAAGCCATTATGGATATGTAACGTGAATGCATCAATATGTAATATGTATTAATCACGTATCTCATTGAAGTATGTACGTCTAAATTGCTGTTTGCCCAGGGCTGTAGGCGGTGCCGCCGTGCAAGAAGTAGGAAGGCCGATAACTCCTAAAGAGCAAGTCGAATGCTGGCCGTTTTCATCGCGATCTTACTATAAGTTATCATTATAGGAAAGTGACTCTCATTTTCGTTAGTCAATGACGTTGCTTAGCCTTTAATGGGCGGCTTAATGCCGTGCACAATGTGTACAATGCATTACTATTGAGATAAATTCGCATAACTTATTAAATGAGCATACTTGACATAAATACTAGAATATCTACATTACAATTGAAACACTTATTAATCTATAGAAAACACTATATTAAATGACACTCCTCTCATCAATAAATCACATAAAAATGAACCGCAGACAGTATACTCGTATACCAGTATGCTTTAAACAAGTTAATGCATGATTCGCTAACTGCCTGAAATACAGCACGTCAGGAATCAACCTCGGGAGGAATAACCAAGTCTTTCTTTCTATCCATCAAACACTTATTGAGGTGGAAAAAGAGGAACTCCGTGGACTTTCATCTCACTGAAGCGTATACCGGACACGGAATTTTTATAGAATTCCTATAAAGATTTGGCCTCTCTTCTTGCGACGCATGTCCATGTGATTCAGGCATGCAACAGACGGTGAGACACTCTCTCGTTGAGTGCGTCATGCATGAGAACAGGAGACGCATTTTGTGTTGTCGCCTGGGAGTCTGTACCATTTCTTGGGAGGATTTTCCTGAATTGCTGCTTAGTTCTGACGGTCCCTTGTTGTTAAACTTCATCAGGGAAATCGTCGGGGCTACAAGAGCGGTTAACAAGACTGACATGGAATAGGCTCCTACGGTCTTCAACTATTACTCAGACGTATATTCTAACCTTGTGTGGAACTTGCAGGGTACAATACGCAACTATATATTTATTGCTACATTTTATTAAGTGAAAAAAAAAAAAAGTATACTCATGCTTGTGTATTGAACACTACGTTACTTAGCCAATTTTCGCACATAATCAAGTCGAATAATTAAAACGTATTGTTTGCTTAGTAAGTATCACAGATGCACTTGTTAACTGTATGCATACTTCTTTACAAATTCAAATCAATTATTTTTTTACAATTATATATTTTTTACCGACAATCTATTAATTTATATTGTAAGCATTTACTTTTGAAATGCATTGCAATTATTAACCCTTTCATTACGGATCGGTGGAATACAAATTATACTATCAATTATAAAACTAGTATTTGAAGCATTAATGTACTTATCTGGTCTATTTTCATATATCACATTGGTTTTTGTATCTTTTAGCTATCAGATGATGCATAAAAAACTGTTCTAAGAAATTATCAAAACGATATATCACGGCTACCGATGTCAAAGGTCGGGGAATCTTACGTGGCATATATCGGGTACCGATGCCAATAGGTTAAATAGGTAAATATTTCTTACCTTGTTTTAACTTAGATCACACTGAGCACTGTTTATTCACTCGCTGAAATACCGTGGTTTCGCATTCAATGGAAGCTTCATAGTTCGCAAAGTGCATAAACATACTGATGGATAAATAGTTTAGAAATTTAAAGGAAGTTATGTGTGGAAGTAGGAAGAGGGATGCGTGGTTTGATGAAGGGGTTTAGTATTTATATTATTTTATGAATAATTTTATAATTTATTGTTTCCAAAACTTTTTATCCATCAGTTTATTTCTACGTGTTAGAAACTGACGAAGCTTTCATTGAAGACGAAACCGCGGTATTCCGGCAAGTGAATAAACAATGCTCAGTTTGAACCATATAAAAATTAGGTTGTAAGTATTGATTTGTTTAATATTTGAATAATTTATAAATATAATATATTTAATGTTTCAAGGGTGCCGGCGGTCATAGCTCAATGGTAAAGCGTTTGCTTTGCAAGCCAAAGGTCGTGGGTTCGATCCCCGACGGAGATTAAAAAAAAATGGATTTTTAATTGCTTTCTGAGCTCTAAAATACCCCGGTTGGTGTGAATTTGATCCATCACCCGTAAGATGTCAGTCGCAGCCTATCAATTAAAATTGGTGGTAGACGAAAGTCGTCCCGTGAAAACCACCCATTCATAGTAGATTCCTGTTATAATAAAGGATGATGCGTGAATCTCGGGCTGTAGTCTATGACGTTGGCGGATCAACACTCTACATGCAGCGTTTAGCCATATACACCATGGTAAGCGTCGTAGAATTCCACAGATGAGACTTCAAAAAATTACTATCACCATCTGTGGGTATTCTCCTGTATGTGTTTACATAAAAAAAAAAGTTTTATTCCCGAGGAATGCGTTTAGGATGAGTTGTCGTGCGTTAGTGGCTCGGTTGAATTCGCGGTTACAGAACAATGGGTCTGGCATTCACACACATGCAGTGGAACAATGATGACATATTCATTTCCATAGTTAATGAATAAATTATATTGTCTTTTGGCCGTAAAGCAACATGCGTTGTTGCACCTCACGGAACGAAAAAAAAAGAAATTTGAGAAGATGAAGATTGTTCTTCCCCCTATTGTTGTTTCTTGTTGCTGACTTGGATGAAGACATGAATATTATTTTTACAGCAGACATTCAACAAAATGCCGACAAAGGGATGTGATATCTCGACGTTTGGTATTGGGTGAAAATTTTCTTAGAAAAGTAAACAATGCAAAAAATGGTTTTAATGTATTGCAAAAATACTTGATTAGGCAATTTATTAACCCTTTCGCATCGGTTGTCGATAAATTCCGTTCAAGATTCTCCTACCGTTGACATCTTTAAACTCTAGGAACTTGAAACTGCAGTGAAACCTACATGCATTATTTACAGGAATCTGTAAAGCATGTAAGTAAATATCGTTTTTATTATGGGTATTTTTCTGTAAACCACATGTGTCAATGCCAACACATGTATGGAATTACATAATGAACGCTTGTTAAATCTAATAGTATTTTATGCATCATCTGATAGCTAAAGGATACATGAACCAATGTGATGTATTAAAATACGTCATAAGTACATTTACTAGTTTTGAGCAAAGAAAAATGGTTTGAAAAATTCACGCCGTATTGACAGTATAATTTGTATTCCACCGAGTCGTAACGAAAGGCTTAATAAAAATTAAGGAATCCTGAAATCAGTGTAAAGTGCATTAAATACAGTTTTTCAGTCATACTGTATTCTTTCGGGACCATTTTTTGGTAATGTTTCGTTTCTCGGCTTTACCTTTAGCAATCACGCCTTCAGCGGCTTCAGCGGACCGCGTGATTCGATAACATTTGCATACTTTTGTCGTAAATTTTGTTCAAAATATTAAACTGCTCGCGAAGACTTGGCGTGTTTCATATTATTGTTTACTCTGCCTATTTTGAATAACATTGACTCTCCGCATAGAAACAAAGTGATAATAGTCCGTGACTTACGTCCCAATATCTAGTATCACTCTATTTTCCTCGTTAGATTCAGTCCAAAGTCACGGTAGACAACCATCGGATCGACAAAACTAAAACTAAAGAAGTAATACATACATAATAATTATTATTTGGCTAAAAGCTGAAAAACCTGTAATTACTTAACTCTTGGTTGCCGATCGAGGAACGGTGCTGCTTCGCGAACCAAAGGTTGTTGTACATTGTATTATCACCTGCTGTACCGTGACAATGCACGTAACATGGATGTACACCATCACGCTAGGAGAGATGCTCCTCACAACATGAAGAGCTGACATTACTCCAACACCAGCTGACCCTCTTTTGCGGATAAATGCCTTCAGGCTTCAACATCGCGTGACAACCTCTGAAGCTTCCGAAGTTGCGACCATTGCCATTAAAATTTTATTTGTTTTGTTATCTCTAAGAAAAATATTCAATCATATTTTCATACTCGTTTATTTCGTAAACAAAGTGAGTAATTTTGTTTTGTTTATTGCACGTTGATATAGTTTGCGCAACATCTATTTTACTGGACTGGACTTTACCCGCCTCACACCCGCATCACACCGAAGAACAGTTAAGTCTCCTTGATGATGCGCTCATTCAGATTATGATCAGTGAGCAACTGATAAGCCCAATGGGATTCCCCTTTGAACAATTGTTGCCACTGCACAGAAGTTTAAAAAGAAAGAACCCGTGAAAGAGATTACAATCGTGTTCACGGGTTGTACAGAAATGGAGATGGAATATAGATTCTCTCACCGAAAATACAAGCAAGAATTGTAAATGCGTAGAATTTTATTTTAGTGGCCACATAGTCTGCATGCCTGATAGGGCCGAGGCGATTCCCTCGAACTGCATCGCAAAGGACTCCTCTTTCTTACGAGAGGAACTGACAGTCCCAGAGAATATGCTCTGAGGTCTAGAAGGGGGCGCCATAGGGGCAACTAGGGTTTGAAATTAAATCAAACGAGTATAATCTGTCATTAAAATCTCCACAAAGATAATGTAAAATGTATGTGTGGTGGATTTTTATTTGAATTTTTTTTTCAATACTCTTATCTTCTTTTATAGATCTTTGACTATGTATCAATTATGAGTAATTAAATACACACATACTACAGTTCATTTAGAAAAAATATCGGCAGACACGGCATTCGAACCACTAGCCTAACTAATAATAATATAAAAAGCTTGTAAATAAATGTTGACTGATTGAATCATAAAAAATAATAATATACATACTCTGAATAGACATAAAATAACTACAGAGACATCTGTAGTCATATGACGTTAACAATGGAATATATATACATCAGGTATCGCGTAACTGCTCAGGCGGAGAATGGTCATGTGGATAGCGCGGTGTGTAGAATAGAGCAAAGGTTGCAAGGCTCGTGGTTCGAAACCGGCGTCTACCGATATTTTTTCTGAATGAATTTATGCCTATTATATTTGACGTATAATTGTATGTGTGTATTTCATTACTACAATGTAAAGTTTTATAAAAAAATCTACAAGCAACTCGAAAGATATGAAAATCAATCATTTATAATTTAAATTATTCTACTCTCTATACGATGGATTTTAATAAATTGGCAGATCAGATCAAATCAATTAGTAATGAAACGATCCACAATTGATGATGTCAAGGAGAATTGATTGAAGCACAATATTAAATAATTTTATGCAAATGGCCCGTCATCCTTTAAACTGGAAACGGTTATTAAAAAAATAAAAACTATTGCAAAATCATCAGAAAAAATTTGTTCGGTGATCCGAAATTTCTGTCGAAAATCATTGAATTTTGAAAAATATTCATTGTTATGATTCAGTTTCGCAATTAGACATTGATTACGGTAATTAACAATTTAAAAGTCATCTCCGGTAGAGCTTGAAAATGTACTAGCATTGTGACATACTTTGCAAATCTGTGCATTAATAAGAGAAAATGCATTTCGGTTTTGAATGACTTTTTAATTGATCAAACAAAGATGTATAATTTAATCTTCTTGAGGTAATATTCAAGGTGTCTTTAGCCATACATTATATATAGTGAAACAACCCCTTTACAAAGAAAAGAACGACTTCGCGTTGCCGGGATCTTTATTAGGATACGTGGTGGACAGATGAGGAGCAGATGAGCAACACACAGACTTTTTTTGAAGCACATATATTTTCGATAAACTCACTTAAACGAAATTTCGGCCCCAGACCGACCACAACTGCGACACTGGTCGCTATCGGCGCACAACTCATTACTAGCCACCAGGCGCCCGTGGTCGGTGATACCCAGCGCCGAAATTAATCCAGTGGCGATTTAGAGAAATAATCGCGCACCAAATGACAGACAGCCGTGTACAATACTAATAACATACCCGTTAGCGGACTTGAAAAAAAAAAAACAATATGGTGATACATGGATGTCCGACGAGCGACCAAAAAGAGACGAAACATCGCATATCGAGGTCTTCGTTATGTGTTACTGAATTTGAAACTTTGGTAATTGTATTGAAAAATATTCAATATTTATAATGTGAACGAAGATATAGAATAAGATCGCAATATACTGTTTCAATACTTATTGGATTAGAATTAATGGCAGTATTAAATTTCAAAGGCAAAGACGTAAGTACAAGTTATAAAAGATGTCCGGAAAACATGTAATTAATTGTCTTTCTATACCAGACAATATTGTTCCTTGATACTTCCAACGTAAGATTTGATACCAAATACTTATAATCAATGTCACTCGATACACTACATATTACAAAACTAGAATAATTTTATTCACACATTAGCCACTTAGCTTTGCAAGCCAAAGATCGTTGATTCGGTCTCCGACGGAGATTAAAATAAAAAGGATTTTTAATCGATTTCTGAGCTCTAAAATACCACCGGTTGGTGTGAATTTGATCCCAAGCCCGTAAAATGCCAGTCATAGCTTATTAATTTAAATTGGTGGTAGACGAAATGTGGAATTCTATGACGCTTACCATGTTGTATATGGCTAAACGCTGCATGTGGAGTGTTGATCCGCCAACGTCATAGACTACAGCCCGAGATTCACGTATCATCCTTTATTATTACAGAAATTTACTATGAATGGGTGGTCTTCACGGGACGACTTTCATCTACCACCAATTTTAATTAATAGGCTATGACTGACATTTTACGGGTGATGGATCAAATTCACACCAACCGGGGTATTTTAGAGCTCAGAAATCGATTTAAAATCCATTTTTTTTTAATCTCCGTCGGGGATCGAACCCACGACCTTTGGCTTGCAAAGCAAACGCTTTGACCATTGAGCTATGACCGCTGGCCCATATAGAATGAGTTTGTAGCACGCATAGCCACCTCCTTGTTAGGATGATGCTTCTCAATGCATTATGAAACAGTTCCTATTCTTTCAGCATTCCTTTTATTGCGTCAGAAGATTGTTGATCTGCTACTTCCTCTTCCTAAAAACTCTCAAAAAAATATATACAAATAATGTCTGAACGTAAGTTTAGAAAAATGTGTGATAACTTGCGACACTAACATGTTAACGGTACGAGTGCTAAACACAGACTGACGCAATGTAGCTAAAGTCCCGGCTCACAAGTGCGTCATACGTTATGTGACTTCCCCTTACTACGTCACTCGTTATGCGAAATGTCATTCGTAAAGGGAGCAATTTTTTTCTAATTTTTTTTAATCTTTATGCGAATTACTCGTTATGACAGGTGCTCGCTATGAGAGGTTCCACTGTATATCAAAAAAGGCAATGAAAGAGTAGTGTTGCTGAATAGATATCAACAAAGTAACCAATAGTTGTTAAATCATGCTAAAAAGTAAAAGCGTACCTTGAATAGAATAGGCAATCACTTTCCTTTGCGTTCAAAATTCAAACACTCTAACCACAAATCGTAAAAAGTCTCAATAAAACTTTCATGGAGTTCAGCGGGGAAGAAATAAGCGGTTTGCTATGTCTG
Organism: Glossosoma conforme; assembly: GCA_022606575.1. Lineage (NCBI taxonomy): Eukaryota > Metazoa > Arthropoda > Insecta > Trichoptera > Glossosomatidae > Glossosoma > Glossosoma conforme. Next base: position 1,273,658 of record JAGTXR010000021.1, on the reverse strand, counting down.
GTTTATTTGGCCGTGAAATTTTGACAAAATATTTGCGAATTTCGCCATTCGTGACAAATTTGTATGTAGAGGGAGTCACAATCTGCACATGGAATCGGTTAATCCAGCGTTTGTAAATATTCTTAACATCAAACGACCTATTCTTTCCATCTTTAATATTTTTTAATAAGAACTTATATGCGCATCAATCGAATCTCTTTTCGAAGAATCGTATTGGTGATGACGCTTGACCCTTTCATTACGGCTCTGCAGAATACGAATTATACTGTCAATTATAAAACTAATATTTGAAGCATAAGTGTACTTATCTGGTTTATTTTCATAAATCACATTGGTTCTTGTGTCCTTTAGCTGTCAGATGATGCATAAAAAACTATTCTAAGAAAGCAGCGAAACGATATATCACGGTTATCGATGTCAACGGTAGGAGAATCTTACACGGCATATATCGGGTACCGATGCGAATAGGTTAAATGAAAATGCTAACCTAAGGATTCAAAAACGAAAACTCAATTAATCAATTATATTGCTGACAAAATAAGATAATATATTATATAATACAAATGAGTAAATTATTTAATTTACTTCATTTTCAAAATATATTTTTTTTATGTTTCGGCTTCCGTTCATTAGTCGTTAAGCCATTTTCAAGTGGATTTTCTGAAACATGTCAAAAATAAAATGGTGGAATAATAACTAAAAAAAGTAATTTAAATAATACATCGTTAATTATGAAGTTGTACCAAAAATTATCGATCTAAAAAAATTAAATAAATTAATATAACAAAATATCAATAAAATATTTACACGTATAATTAGATATACATATTTTAACAGAAAATTCCAATAATTAATCGTAAGTTACCTAATTCTTCTACGATAAGGTTCTGACAAACTCAGCATAAGTTTAGATTTTAATTTGTTCAAAATGAGTGACGTCCGCACAGATTTTGATAGAGACAGATTTTACCTCTTCCTAAATTTATTCTAATAAATATGAAACCTGATTCAGGTAACTTCAACGATTTCGTTTGTGAGCTTTGGAACCTTATAATACTACTTACAGTCTCCTATATTTTTACTAATTATTTTTATCCAACGCCCAATACATTTGATTTGTTCCGAATCCTGTAAATAGAGTGACTTTGAACAAAAATATATTTTTTACACCTGATGATCATAATACATTTATTTAGTTTTATTGTGTATTGTATATATTTTTTGTATTAATGTATTTTAATAAAAAAAGTGAGAGTGATAAAAAAAGACTATAGGCCTTTGAGATGTGGTCATACAGAAGAATTCTCGGAATTTCCTGGAGAGACCACGTCACGAACAATGAAGTTCTCAGCATAATCAAGAAAGATAGGCACTTAGTAAGAACCATCTCAGAGGCGAACCCGATGGATCAGTCACATCGTGCGCCACGATGGTCTTCTTCACGATATTGTGGAATAGATGGTTGAGGGTAGAAACTTCAGACGGCGCCCTAGACAGGAGTGTTTGCAGCAAGTGTTCGAGGACATGATCTGTAGCTCTTATGCTGAGCTAAAAAGGATTGCAGAGGATCGAGAAAAGTGGAGATCGATTTTGTTGCTGCAAACCAATCCACTGGATTGATACCACTACGAAGAAGAATAAATAAATATATATATATATATTAGCTCAATACTGGTCTAGCAGTCTAATCCACCTGCACATCCCATATTATTTTCTATTTTATTACTCCATATTTGGTACTCATATTAATATATTTGTAAAATAAACATTTATGTAGCTCCTAGTTTGTAATGTATTTATTAAAATGGCAAGTAAATTAATTGTATACACAATTATCATTTTCTTAGTTTACTGTTTGAGAACCCGAGAGTCTGTGAATCCACGCCCATATTTGCTGAAAGGTGGGCGCCCGACACAAATCACCTGACTGTTCACCGTAGCTTATTCAATTTTAAAACCAATTTTAAACTTAAAATAGACATGTGACGTCACCTAGCAAGCCGCACACACTACACAACGTAATAAGTATGCTTGCTCATAAACATTATAAGAGGTTTTATTGCCATTGTTGTACCATCTGCCTCAATGATTTATTGTTCATGCAAATTATTGGCCGCCATTTGCAAATTACTTCACAAACTGTAAAAATAAACTTACCTATTTATATACAATGAATAAATCACATAATTATAATGCAAATAAATATATAAGTGTGAAGTAAAGAAATTAATGGTTTTTAGAGTGGTGAAACCTCTAATTGCGAGTGTCCCCACATATAAGTTTCAAGAGATACGAGTCGACTTTCTACAGACAACCTTCAAGTAGCGATACTTTTGTAAAGATAGTTAACCCTTTCGCATCGGTTGTCGGCATATGCCGTCAAAGATTCCCCAACCGTTGACATCGGTTGACGTAATCTTGTATATCGTTTCGCTACTTTCAGTACTCATCGCATCTTTACAGGAAGCTGTAAAACATGTAAATAAATATACTTAGGTTTCGTCACAGCAGCGATATTTTTGTATACTACATGTGTCAATGCCACCACATGTATGGAGTTGCATAATGAACGTTTGTTAAATATAATACTTTTTTATGCATCATCTGATAGCTAAATGATAGAAGAGCCAATGAAATATATGAAAATAGGTCAGATAAGTACATTTATGCTTCAAATACTAGTTTTAAGCAAAAAAATACTTTGAAAAATTCACGCAATTTTGACAGTATAATTTGCATCCCACCGAGCCGTAACGAAAGGGTTAAGAAATCAACGAACTGGCAAGTATTTTCAGTACATGGTTTCAACTATTAATATTGAAGACATCAGTCAGTGTAGTTTGTAGATAATATTAAGTGCGTGGTTATATAATAAATTGCAAATATGCGTGGGAAATAGTTAATACAGGTGTAGTACAGGTGACACCACAACAGGTACATCCCGGGACATCCAATTACCGAATACCGTTGCGACACACCACCTACACCCCGCATGATAAATCATGAAGTGTTCGTACTCGAAACCTTCGAGTACCGAGACGATTCGCGACAAAGCTATAGTCATAACAAGTTATTATTTTACGTATCCACGCACATAAAAAGGGCACAACTCCCCTCAACATTTAAATGCCATTTTTACAAAGTTCATGAAAAAAATATTTTTATATTTCACGCCGTGTTGACGATAATCAATTTTTCAGGTTTTTTTTTACTGTACACGTTTTTATTTTTATTTTATTTATTCGCAAGCAGTAAAAGTCGCCTTATATTATAGATTATTTGTTTTATATTATTTATTTTATATTCTATTAATTTTATATTTCAATTGTATATTTTGAAACACTATTCTACCTTACACTTTGAGTCTACGAGTCTCGTATGTGTCAACTCGGCATTCTGTTTGTCCTGGTACATACTTTTTTATAAAACTTATATACTGCCGGCGGGTATAGCTCAATGGTCAAAGCGTTTGATTTGCAAGACAAAGGTCGTGGGTTCGATACCCGACGGAGATTAAAAAAATACCCCCAGTTGGTGTGAATTTGATCGCTCACCCGTAAAATGCCAGTCATAGCCTATTAATTAAAATTGGTGGTAGATGAAAATCGGCCCGTGAAGACCACCCATTCATAGTAAGTTCCTGTAATAATAAGGAAGATGCGTGAATCTCGGGCTGTAGTCTGTGACGTTGGCGGATCAACACTCCACATGCAGCGCTTAGCCAACAGCACCATGGTGAGCGTCATAGAATTCCACAGATGAGACTTCAGAATTGCTATCACCAACTGTCGGTATTCTCCTGTATGTGTTTACATAAAATACATAATTTAAGCAATCTGTATGAGAAAAGATTTTCATATTCTCCAATATTGTAAAGAATCCTTGCACAAAAAACACGCGATAAAATATAAATACGTTATGCCAAAAACATTACAAAAAAATACATTTTTCACTCAACGCAAATAGGCGAAAATTGTTCAATTTTCCTCGTGAAGTGTCTTCCAGTTTACCTGTTAGACCTTTATCAGGAGTGCGGAGAAGTGGAAGGTCTAGGCTTCAGCTCAACACACCTGTCGGCAGACTAAACCCTCACCAACCCTCGAACATAGTCTTTCTTCCGCGAAGAAGAGCCTGAAGGCGTCAGCACTCAGCGCCCAATTGACTGGCATGTGTTACTTGCGTTCATCGTACTGAACATAATGAAACGACAGAACAGGTAGAAAACAGCTGTCTCAATAAAAAAACTAACTTTAATTTTACTTTACTGTTTTGTAATATAATATGTATTTATCGCCGGGAGTAGATTACAGGTTAAGCGCTTGCTTGCCAAACCAGAAATCGTGGGTTAGAACAATGCTTTCTCGACGAAATTTTTTATTTGTAAGCGAATACTAAGAAAATACTTTTACCGGTAATGGACAAGACTCATCAATGAATTATATAGATTTTACGTTATATTATCCTCGACGGAAATCAAATCACGACACCTGATATAGTAAGCAGGTGATTCACGTCTACTCTTCAAAAATGGTTATTTACGACAAAAATGTAAGATATTTTTTAGACCAGATTAGTGTGAATTTGAATCATACGTAAATTCCAATTATAGCCTAGTTATCAAAATTAAATCCAGTTATTCTTATAGTTATCACAAACTTCTATCAGATGCCACGTTCTAAAAGTCCATCGTTACTTGTTCTATGTAAACGAATGTCGTATAAGATTAGGCGTCTTATAGACTATTTAAAAGTATTTTACTTCAAACATCGTTATGGAATATTGATCAAGCCTTGTAGCTCATCGATCAACGAATCATTATTAGTATTACATTATTAGTAACCAATGCCATTAATAAGTCCATTAATTGGAGTCAACGTGAATTCATATCAAAACAATTAATTCATATTATTGCATCAAGTCGATCTCATGACGTTTGACCAGAATATGACTAAGAAATTCTACCAACGTCAATGATGACAAGTACAAGAATGAAGTTTATGAAACTTAATTAGTTTTAGAATGATATAACATATAAAACATGTTTTACTTACGCTTTAACTGAACGCCGTAAAGACCAGAGTAATCTGGTATTGCGGCTTTTAATCGCCGGGGATCGAACTCACGATCTTTGGCTCACAAATCAAACGGTTTGACCATTCAGCTATACCTGCCGGCAATATAGATATAGAACCTCTATGGGAAGAAAGAAAGTATTTTTTAAATATTTTATTTATAATTAAATATATACCTACTCTATTTTGAAATGCAAAATGCCTTAATAAGTAAATTAAAATCTACATTTAAATAAATACGTGTAAATAATACAAAAATTGACACTGAAAATTATGAAAAGGGATTTTTTAAATTTGCGTTTTAGTAACAACCCAATTTAAATTCAAAGCAGTCAACCCCGACGGTGTTCTAATTAAAAGATCAAAGACAGAACAGATTTGTCTCTCCTCCATTTCGTCGTGAATTTCCCCAATAATATGTGATGGGAAATTTGACTACGTTCATAAGTAATAGAGCTCTCTCGTCTATGTGTGTTGCCATTAAAGGGCATTTTCACATCAAAGCGAGCGAAGGAAGCGAGGTTTATATGCGGAAAATACTAATTATGGCAACACCATTGTCTGCTATTTTAAACATCAAATTAATCGCCTAGCAAGCCTCCATTTAAAAATAAATTGATTTTTTCGTAAATCACGGTAATATGTCCCCCATTTAATGCAAAAAAGCGTTAAATAATTAAGCTGTGTAAAATAGCTCATTTCCTTCAGTTTTTTTTTATGTAAAAACATACAGGAGAATACCGATAGATGGTGGTAGTAATTCTGAAGTCTCATCTGTGGAATTCTATAACGTTTACCATGGTACATATGTCTAGGTGCTGGATGTGGAGCATTGATCCGCCAACGTCATAGACTACAGCATGAGATTCACGCGTCATCCTTAATTATTACATGAATTTACTTTGAACGGATGGTCTTCTCGGGGCGACTTTCGTCTACCACCAATTTTGATTAATAGGCTATGACTGGCGTTTTACGGGTGAGTGATCAAATTCACACCAAACCGGGGGTAATTTTAGAGCTCAGAAATCGATTAAAAATCCTTTTTTTTTAATCTCCGTCGGGGATCGAACCAACTACCTCAAATATTCTAAACAGGGATCTGTTCTAAGAGTGCATTAAACGGCTGCATTGGCTTTAACTAAGGTGCCATCTTTTGCAGCTGTCTAAAATAATGCAGACAATACCCTGTTTAACTAACGTTACATAAAATAATATTATGTTACGTTGGTTGGGGTATGATAAATAATTTATCGCTTTCACAATATCAATGACAGTAAAACTTATAGAAATTCTGACATTCCCGCAATTCCAGAGTACGTAGATAAGGTGTGCTTCTGAATAACTGTGGAATTGAATGGAAAATTTCCATCCCAGGTGACAGTCTGTCTGTATAATACGTAATATTCCGTCTAATTCAATGGCATAATATTATTTTGAAGATTTCGTATTCTATAGTCAATTTGCTCTAGTTGAATGTTGTAATTTGCATGTTGTATAACCCTGCTTGGAAGAGAAGCGAACTCGGTCGTTAGTGAATATGTACATCGGTATAATTATAATGGTTATTGATATGATAATTATTTGTGAAATTAGATCGATATAATTCATAAAATAATTCATAAATTGGTTTGAGAATAATAAATTTTTGCGTCAATTATTGATTGTCATAATTGATGAAATTACATGTTATTTAACGGAATAAAAAATATGGGCGTGAACAACACGTCATTGTCTGTCTCGGACGGATAACTGAAGTATTTCAATCTTTATCCTAAAAATATTTCCGCGTGCTTCTTAAAAAAGTTCTTTGTGTTGTTCATCTGCTCCTCATCCCTCGACCACGCGTTGTGATGACGATCCCGGTAACATGGAGATGTTATTTTGAGTGACGAGGATGTCACTATAAATAATAATCCTACCCGGAACGAAAAAATTAAATAATTCAAGAAACTCGAGTTTTGAATAGAATCACAAAGGAGAAGAAATGCATGTTTAAGAGGAGCTGTTTTACTATAGGAGTGTAACAAACGGAATGAAAGCATCCCTAGAAGAAAGAGAGTGTGATAATATAAGGCGTTGACTTAATTGCCGGCGGGTATAGCTCATTGGTCAAATCGTTTGCTTTGCAAGCCAAAGGTCATGGGTTCGATTGCCGACGGAGATAAAAAAAAAAGAATTTTCAATCGATTTTTAAACTCTCAAATATCCCCGGTTCATGTGAATTTGATCCTTCACCCGTAAAATGCCAGTCATAGCCTATTAATTAAAATTGGTGGTAGACGAACGTCGTCCTGTGAAGACCACCCATTCATAGTAAATTCCTGTAATAATAAGGATGATGCGTGAATCTCGAGCTGTGGATCAAGCTTAGCCATATTAATGGTAAATTTGTTTAATGTATTCGAAGCTCTTCCGAGTACATTTTTTTTCGTGAAAATTTTAGTTCAATCGATTGCAGCTCACCAATAATGCAAGTTAAAAATATTAAAATAATTAAGTCATAAGTAAAAGTAGTGCTCTTATTTGTCTACAAACACGTGGCGATGGAGTGGTATAAAACTGTTTGTTTCTAATGATATATTTTTATGAACATTAAATAATGATTCAATCCACTAGTTAACTGATGTTTAAATGCGATAACACAACACACGAAATGTTATGCTGTGTGTATACATAATCTTCATATTTACACTAACATGTAATTCAATAAAAAGCCGTGTATATCATTATAGCATCCATTGATTCATCTCGGCACGTTGTTGCACGTAGTATGGTGAGATAGTAAACGTCGTTTACTTCGGTAGTGGCATGGGTTCGGTCCCCGCGTGTTTGGCAACGCCGTAATCGGATCTGGCAAAACCGGCTTTTTGCTTTCTCACTGACAAGAATGCTGACTGCAACGACTTTGCATCACGACGGAGCCTCAGCAATGGCCGAACGTCATAGAGCGAAGACTGCTCGGACATTTAGTACGAGCGTGCGAGACAAGGTGAAAATCGAATCCACGTGAGGCGACAAGTTTCCCTGCAAAATTTAAACTTCTTCGTAGTAGTACCAATCCGGTGGATTGGTTTGCAGCAACAAAATCTTGCATCTCCTTGATCCTCTGCAATCCTCTTCAGCTCAGCATAAGAGCTACAACTCATGTCCTCGAACACTTTTTTTTTTTATGTAAACGCATGCAGGAGAGCACAACCGGTCAAGACCAATGCACTCTATGACGCTCAGCCAGGGAGGCTGGACGCTGCATGCGGGAAACGTGTGTTGTGTTCGTGTTTGTGTGTGGGTTGGGGAGATTGCAAGTGTATATTTATCTGTTTCTTGAAGAGATCCAGATTGTAGGAAGGAGGAAACACAGACGCTGGAAGAGCATTCCATAGCTTACCGGTGGCATTAAGGAAGGAACTTTGGAAGCTGCCAGTTCCTGGTCGACATATATTAACCGTGTATGGATGTTCGGCAAGTGTAAGACGAGTTTGTCGGCTGTGAGTGGGTGCAGGAGGAATTAGTTTTTTAAGTTCCGAAGAGCAGCGACCGTGGTAATAACGGTAAAAAAGACTAAGAGAACCAACCTTACGTCTGTGTTCCATTGATTGTAGATTAAACGTAAGGGTGTCATTGTTTATCAAACGAATTGCTCTTCTTTGAACTGAGTCAATTAAGTTTAGAAGGTATTTTGGGGCTCCAATCCAAAGGTGACTGCCGTATTCAAGGACAGGTCGGATTTGTCCTTTATATAGAAGAATAAGTTGTTTATCGTTGAAATATTAACGTGATCTATATAATACACCTAGTTTTTTGGAAGCGAGACCGGCTTTACACTTAATTGACTCGTAATATTTGACATTATTCGATATTGATAATCCAAGCATGTTGATGGAGCTTGCTTTCGGAAGAGAACAACCGTTGAAAGATACAGGATCCATAGCAGTCTTCTTGGTGGAGAAAGTACATGATTGGGTTTTTGAAATGTTGAAACTGACGAGGTTGAGGTCGCCCCATCGTGAAACCCTTTCAAGAGACATGTTCATCTTCTCTACCAGAGATTCCCTAGCAGCAGATAGTTCCGAATGTTTCGGAGGTTTATGGAAGATTATACTCTCATGGACAGTGCTGTCGTCGGCATAACAGTGAATGTTTGCGCATTTGCAAAAACTTGCTGCAAATACTACCGTCTAGGGCGCCCTCTACACTTTCTACCCTCAACCATCCCCTCCACAATGTCGTGAAGAAGACCATCGTAGCGCATGATGTGACCGATCCATCGGGCTCACCTCTATGAGATGGTTCTAACTTCTTTCGTCTATCACCTATTATTATACAGTAATAATACTCGTATATACCTAGTCCAGTGGTAAAAGCATTTGTTTGTCATTCAGAAACTGCCGATTCAAATCCCGACCTAGCTTGATTTTTTAAATTTATTTAATCAAATCTTAGCTCTTTACATGCCCCCTGTAGGGTTAACTGGAAATGATGTTGACAAAAATGAAATATCGAGAAGAGTGGAGATTGAAATGCTTTTGTTTCTGCAAACCAATCCACCGGATTGATACTATGAAGAAGAAGTAGGTATCGTGAACTTTTTTTAGAATTTTCATTGCATTTAGAAAAGCGTGTTTTTGTTCTGCATGCAGGCAATTGGATACCAGAAGTAATTGTTCTCAAGTTCTTGGATAGCCCCCTGCTGGGAGAACGGTCACGAGTTTGCTCCACAACGGGGTGTTGTACTTTGCATATAGTTTAAGTTTAATTGCATCCTATTGTTACGATTTATTTATATTTAAGCAATCTATTTACAATGTATATCACATATATACATATACATATTTAAATTTAAAAATAATTAGGTACTACAATACATATTAATTTTCAAATAGATATCTTAGCTATATGGTAGTAGTATCACCTTAATCAGGGCGGTGAAATTTTGTACTTTTTTTTTTAATTCCTTAAATTTTAGTGATTAAATTGGGTTCTTGTGACAGTTGTGCTTTTCTAAATTGCAATATTTTTTATTTTTTAAAACAAAACGGCATTTTTAAAATATCATTGCCGTAACTACGTTCACACAAAAATAATACATTATGAATTGATTTAAAATAATCAATGTAATGCCAATTTTATTATGAATTAGTTGCAAAAAATATATCATTAAACATACAATTTATTATATAGAGAGCGGCAAAAAAGGTAATCGATTTTCGTCGTTGTTTTGATTTAAAACCGTCAGCTTTTTTGGCCGCTCCCTGGATATGCAAAAAACAACACTGTTATGCAAAGTATAGTTAATATAAATATCATGTTTTAGGTATTTTTTATCATATCGGATCCATATTTAGAACATATGGACACCACAGATTGTCTATGCCTTGTCTTGGATCACCTGTATACCCGGAGGCTTACATAGGAACATATATGGTTCCCGGGAGCCTTGAGAGCAAGTGCCCGCAAACTTGCATATACTGCGGCTGTAGTACCAGAGAAGTATTTGGGTATTCAATAATATAGCATTTTTAATGATATCGGATGATAAGCACGACGCTCCCGAGACCTGAAAAATTTAATTTCTATTCAACCCTACCGGGGGCATGTAAAGAGCTAAGATTTGATTAAATGAATTTTAAAAAATCAAGCTTGGTCGGGATTTGAATCGACAGCGTCTGAATAACAAACAAATGCTTTTATCACTGGACTACGCCGCTCAGAAAGCCTTTAGGTACATACGAGTATTATTATAATGATAAGTGATAGACGAAAAACGTCTCGTGGACACTACCTGTTCATAGTGAGTCACCGTAATTATGAATAAATGATATAATAAATTATGACGTTAGCGGGTCTAACAATCCACATGCAGCGCTAAGCCATATTTAAAAATCGCTAGCGATATTAAATCCACATATGAGATTTCTCTATTATCGTTCTGTATGCTACTGTTTTATTATTACGAAAAAATCTACGCTACTGTAACAATAAGATTACGCATCTAATGTAGGTAATCAAAACTGTCTCTATAAAAGCAGCCACCTGGTGCCTTCAGTAGACGAGTCTTCTCGTGCTGCAGCATCTGCTACCAGAGATAACGGAGTCTGACGTCCTCCTTCCTCCTCAGCAGCTCTAAACCTGGCCATCATTATGCTCGAGCAGCAGTGGAGATCGTGAAATAGTCATTTAGACTCACGTGGGAAGGTAAAAAGAAAACATTGGCATGTCTGCATTGATGACGAGTACCAAAATGAATATAATACTAACATCATCTTCCAACTGCATTGAGTGTGTTTTTTATTTTTTGTACAACTTTGACAATCACTTACAGCTAAATAATTTACTTAATTACCTACAATGAAATTGAAGAAAAAATATTATAGATACTTTTTTTAATCTTTTTTTTATTTAGCTTTTCAACTAAAAAATTGTTGCACCTTCAGAGAAAATTGTTTCAGTACAAACGTCGATGTATTTTTATTCAAATCAATACATGTTTTTAGTAGCAATTTAAATTTTATAACAGTTTCATACAAAATACTATTAATAAACCACCTACGATGTGGAGAACACAACCATTTGTGTACTTATTTGAATTTTATTGCTCTTATGTTTTTTCAGTTTGTTATTTATGTTTTAGGTTTATTGCAGAAGCGTTACATTTTTTATTAATTAAAAATCTTATATATTATTTTGATTAAAGGAGTATGTCTTTGAGGTAATTTAAAACCTACTTAAAGTGTGGAACAGACTCTGAAATTTAGAATACCATTCGTAAAAAAATATATATTTATATTGTTACGGAGTCTGACGTCCTACTTTCGAACCTTGGTATTCCGACGTCACCATTTAGCTGACACTGTCATTTTGGGACCGAGATCTCGGTTCCGGAACATTGATATCTAGCACTTTTGACTCATTGACTAACACCTGTCTTCTGATTCAATATGTTCTTCTTTGGGATGCATGGACTCCTTCTGTTTATCAACTTCGCCATCTCCCTGCTGCTCTCCAATTACTTTTCAATGTAGTCTGTAAGTCTTGCTTGTCGGTGCTGCTAACTCCTAATTGTTCTTCAACACCCTCCAACGCAGTCTGAAAATCTTGCAAATTTTCTCATAAACTATCATAAATTTTTGATGCGCACTTTGAGCATCACCATCTTCACTATTTCTGATGAGATCTATCAGATCTATCGATTCAAATGGTGAGTCTTTGTTCTCTCGACCGGCAATCTTGAGTTCGAAGAATGGACCGGTTTGTTTTTCTGCCTGTGATCGATATCGAAAAGGCATCTCATAAATTTGATGGCATTGTAAATTTTGACCTGTCGGAAATCCGTGAGTAAACTATACTAATCTCCACTGGCATAACCGAACGATATATTATTTAAAGAATAGGTTTAACTGCTTTTAAGCACTGCAAGTATAACCTATAACTTTATAAAACAGTTATAATATCGGATACTTGTGGAGAAAGGTATGATTTATGAACTCAAGTGTTGAACAATTTTTACAAATCGTGATAGTGACTTAAAATATATCTAGTCTATTATTTTTTATAGATTTTTATTTTTTTATTAGAATGTTTTTCAATATTCTAATTTAATTTTATAGATAATAGATCTATATTTCAATATTATAAATAATTAAATACACACATACAATTCTACATCAAATTCTACGCAAGACTGTCGGTAAAAAAAAATAAAAAACAATAAAGCTTGTGATTAAATGTTGACTGATTGAATCTTAATAAAATAATAAAATACATACTCTGAATATATACTACGGAGACATCTATCGTTATATGATGTTAACAATAGTGTAAATAAATCAAGTTTCACGTATCTGCCCAGGCAAAGAATGGTAGTGTGGATAACGCGGTGTATAGGGCGGAGCCAAGGTGCAACGCTCGAGGTTCGAATCCCGCGTCTGCCGATTTTTTTTCTAAATGGATTGATGATCACATTGGTTCTTTTATTTATATGACTCCATACATGTGGTTGCATTGACACATGTGGTTTCCAGAAAAAACGCTCCTGTGACGAAACCTAACGATATTTATTTACATGATTTACAGATTCCTGTAAATAATACATGTGGGTTGATAAAGAGAATGACTGCACTTCCAATTTCAATGTTACAATGAGTACTGAAAGTAGCAAAACGATATATCACGTCAACCAATGTCAACGGTCGGGGAAACTTTGACGGCATATGCCGACAACCAATGCGAAAGGGTTAAATATTGAGACACGTATACCATTTATAACAGTAAATAATGGGTATGACTTATATTACAAATTCTGCAGCACACAATTTGAATGAACATAAATTTACATGTGATGTTGTATCATATTTGTCTAACAATTTAGAAACATATTGAACTCGTTAATAGTATGAATCACCCACGTTTGTGCACAGCAACTAGCGCAGTTGATAGCAACCATCTCGCCCACTGCTCTACATCAATAACATCAGTTCTGCTGGCATTGCGAGCCGCTCTTTATCAATTCAACTCTGGACATCTGAATCACACTCGGCTGATGACATTCGCAATGGTGCATAACATCTAGAGTACCTGCATCACTTGTATTCCTTTAGGTGCATCAATTAAAAAAAAACCGCTGGAGCTGTCAATAACTAACACAAGAGAACATTCAATAATTATCATTGCCGCTTTTATGGGGGTGGCGCAGTAGGTCGGCTTCCTAGGGCGCCTAGTTTTTTTATTTTTTTTTATGTAAACACACACAGAAGAATACTGACAGATGGTGATAGTAATTCTGAAGTCTCATCTGTGGAATTCTATGACGCTTACCATGGTATATATGACTTATCTCTGTATGTGGATTGCTGATCCGCCAACGTCATAGACTACAGCCCGAGATTCACGCATCATCTTTACTATTACAGGAATTTACTATGAATGGGTGCTCTTCACGGGACGACTTTCGTCTATCACCAATTTTAATTAATAGGCTATGACTGACATCTTACGGGTGATGGATCAAATTCACACCAAGCGGGGTATTTTTCTCAGAAATCGATTAAAAATCCTTTTTTTTTAACCTCCGTCGGGGATCGAACCCACGACCTTTGGCTTGCAAAGCAAACGCTTTGACCATTGAGCTATGACCGCCGGCAATATTATATGATAATTGATACTGGCAAATTCTTATTTGGATGAGTAACTTAGTTTAAAAAAATTCGCGAGCCCGAAGAGAGACACGTTTTCTAAATAATATCATATGTATAATCGTGTCAGAAACAACAGGGTCAGATCCTGTCTGCCCAGAAGTGGGCGACGTCGATGGCGTTACTTCTGGCCATTATCAGGTCTTTCTGGGTGCAGCTATTCATCTAAAGCATGTGACGCAGTACTAGCGGTGCCCTAGGGCATTTTTTTCTGGTGCCCCATATTGTTTTTATTTAAAAAAATCTAAGCAAGATTGGTTGCCCTCTGCGCCCCTAGCTTATTCGTTGCCTTGGGGCACCGACCCACTTAGCCACCCCCTATCACCGACACTGGTGAGACTAATGCACGCTGCAAGGCCGAATGCAAGAGATTGCACCTTGATAAACTACAACAGCTATTATAGTCTTACATAATGAAGCGTTGATCGCAGTTGGACACTGCGACTTGGCAGCAAACGGAATGACAGATTTAACGTTTAATTATAATATTACAACAAGGTTTTATTTATTAAATTAGAATACGAGCTTAAACTGACATCAACATGATGTAGCCCTTGCTGACTGAAGTACCGAAAACCTCGATATACAATCTTTCGTCTCTTGTCATACATTTATGTGTCCGCCATTTTTGGGACTAGTTATATATACCGCCGCTCGTGGCGCGGGCGAGAGTCCACCCCGAACGGGAGCCCAGTTGTGCCCCGCCCTTTGGCGAGAGCATATTGTATTGTGGCTCGGCCTGACGCTGTGACTAGGTCCGCAAATTTGTAAAGTTTTATCGTAAATATATCTCGATGTGCTTCTAAAAAAGTGTTTGTTTTGCTGACCTGCTCCTTATAATGCCATTACGCGATGGAATAACACTTTTTTGAGAGAGAGGAGGATGTTTATACGAATATAAACGGGCATTAAACTTAAAAGAAATACCGCAGTGTTTTCATGTTTTTTGTAGGTGGACCTTTCGATACAGAGACTCTTTGGGATGAGACATGGACAATGGCAACTGAAAGAATTGAGTGAGGGCGATGTCTGGTGACAACATTTATAACAAATAAATTCGTGGAGCTCATGTCGAAACTGGGCATCTCTCAAGTGGAATATATCAATATTCGAGGCAATATGGTTGAACAGTCTGATCACTCTCCCAAGAGGCAAAGTCTCTGGCAGGTTAGTATTACATCTTGGAAGAACAAACAATATGTGCCTTATTATCCAAAAAAATAAATTTTTTTTTTCAACACTGTTAAAGCGAGGATTGCCTGTGGTAGCTAATATACAATCAGATCATTTCACGAAAATTGAAAATGAAATTTCCGGATTTGATTCATTATCCATTAGGCTTTTCCACAACAAAGCAAACAAAATATGATGGCTCTAAATGTGATTAATTAAAACGTAAGCTAAAGGCTCAGCATTTTCTTGGAATTCTTTCTCGGAAGTATTTTTTCATTAGTTCATTCTTTTGAAAGGCGGTCAAGCTGTCTATTCATACCTTTAGTTATATCTATTTATCTCAACAGATCAATTCACATTATAAATATTTTTTCTTATATCACGATCATCCAACATAACGTCTGCTTTATACATAAGCTTACCAATTCTGATTGAAGTAGGTAAAGCGTATTAATTGTATGAAAATGTACAATAAATATTTAACTAGCTATGGTTTCTGTAAAGAAAAGTACTTAACTTTTTTTTTAATAAATCATCAACAACGAAAAATTGAAGGAAAATCTTTATCTTACACGATATCATCAGTTTCTCAATTTATTTATTAGTTTTAAATTGGTTACAAAAGTTTATTACATATTTAATTTAATATATTTAAGAATTTTTACAGTTTTTTTATACTGTTGATTAATTATAATTTTAAATTAACTTTAATTAAGAAATAATAAATTTAAAATATTTAGTTTTGATTCACATTTATTTTAACTGATTACATGTTTCGGCCTCCCTGGAGACCATCTTCAATAATGATCTATAAAATAAGATAAGAGTACTGAAAAATATTCTAATAAAAAATTAAAAATCCATTTTATATATTTTATTCATAAATGTATACCTTTACTTACTTAGGAATGGAGATCGAGATGCAAGATTCTGTTGCTGCAAACAAATCCACCGGATTGATACTACGAAGAAGACTTACTTAATTAATTGATTGTAAAATGGGCAAAGTGTTTAAAAACCTTAATATTAAAAAAAAACGATGATAATCAGTTTTAATTTAATTTGAGCAATATATTCCACTTAAATGTGATTTTAAAATATTCCAAAGGCGCAAGATTACTTTCAAAAACACCTTGTCAACAAAACTTTACCTTTGCGGGGTTATATTAATTTTGTTTGTATCGCTTTATTTTTAGACTCCACGGTCAATTTTCAAAGGTAAACAGAATACCTGCAGATCCTCCGAGGACCTCAGAACCCCAGCCTCCTCGTCCCGCCCTCAGAGGAAGGCGCGCTACTTAGCCCACTTTTTGTTTTTCTCGGTCGTTCTGCCAAACCTCAATAATCTCGAGAAAACAACAAATAAAAAAGAAAATAACAGTAACGCAATCCAAACTTCACACAAATTGGATATGTTATTCCATTGAATCCGAAAATATATTTTTTATATACAGTCGATTCCGCTTGGGACACCGCTTAATTGGGACACAGCTTAATTGGAACAGCCGCTTATTTGAGACAAATCTTAAAGAACAGAAACCAAACCAAGAAACCATTAGTAAATTTATATGTTTAATTGGGACAACATTCCGCTTGTGTGCATGAAGAAAATCAGGATATGTTGCAAGTTCCTATTATTAACTATGCAGAATTTTCAAGAATAGATAACAATTTACCATGTAACGATGATAATGAAGACTATGAGGATTCAATTGTAGAAGGTATTAAATCAAAATATGAAAAATTAGACGAAGATGACGATGATGATGATGAGAACCAGGAGGCAAAAATTTGTATGGCCGTGTTACAGCGTTATTTTATGTACGAAGGAAATGAAGGGAGCCCTACATCCGTACTGAATATCTGTGCTCTGATTTTGTAGAAGTGAAATGTTACAAAAACAAGAGACAGACTACACTTAACTCATTATTGCAGTGAATTAAATTGTATGTACATTGTGTTACATGTATGTTATTATAATAATTTATAATTTATATTACCTGTATGCAATTTACAGTTTCGAAGAGTTTATGAAATAAAATTATTAAAAAATAATATGCATTGCTTAATTTTATGTGTATTACTGGTTAATGGCCCTAGTTGCCAAAACCAAATAATTTAATTTAAAAAAAATGTGACATTCCCTTCATTGTGACAGCCGCTTAATTGGGACAAAATGCCCAAGTCCCGATATGTCCCAATTAAGCGGAATCGACTATATAATCACATGAAAAGCTACACAATACGAGTGCATACTTGTAATTAACTGATCAATAATTCAATCATTGTCTAATTATTTGAATATTAAAGTTAAGGATTTAAAATCAACGAAACGGTTAGTATACTCTCGTATAACTGTGTTTTTTGTTGTTGTTAATATTACCTTTTTTTATTTTTTACGGGCCGCAATAATCTAACATATAAACATCCCCGTTACTTAAAGAAAACGACTTCACGTCACCGGGATCGTTATCAGAATGCGTGGTGAAAGGATAAGGAGCACACAAAGACTTTTTCAGATGCACATTGACATGTATTTAAGTTAAGAATCGTCAAACTTTCGGTCCGAGGCGGAGCATATACTTTCAGACCCCGGCCGGATCACAAATCCTTACTGGTCGCGTTAACTCATATGACTGGGCATTCAGCGCCCATAGTCGATGACAGCGCAGCGCCAGCATTAATATAGTGGCGATCTACTGAACTAGACCTGTCAAACATATCGAAATGGTGGCAAAGCACAATATCTTATTTTACTCCTTAAATATAGACTAAAAATAATACTTACACATTTTATGCAAGCGTGTCAGACGAGCGAACAATAAAGAGACGAAGTATTGTATGTCGACGCTTTTCGGCACCAGAATGCAAGACTATATCGAGTTGATATAAATATATTCAATTATATTTAACATAATACCATAATGCAAGCTATTGCATAATTATTTAAGGTATATATGTGAAACATTAATAGTTATAATAAATATAAATTATTTAGGTAAATACAAAGGGATAAAGCTATATTTTTGAGTATAACTGTGATATAAATGTAATATAACTGTATGTTTGTAATGTTTATACTGTGCTTTATCTGTTTTCTAAAATGAACGAGTCAAAATCGCAAAACGCTCTGGGCTACAAATACCCTAGTTACGTCACTGTTTTACAGACAACTTCATTTAATTCCATTTTAGTTGAGCGTAATAGAGCTTTTTTTAAGAACTACAAACCATTTATACCACAATTCTACATGCATCAACAATTGAACAATACGAGTACATTCACATTTTCTTAACCCTTTCGCATCGATTGTCGGCATATGCCGTCATAAGATTCCCCTACCGTTGACATCGGTTGACGTGATATATCATTTTACTACTTTCTTATTATAGGGTTTTATGCATCATCTGATAGCTGAAGGATACAAGAACCAATGTGATATATGAAAATAGACCAGATAAGTACATTTATGCTTCAAATACTAGTTATATAATTGACAGTAAATATTTGTATCCAAACCGAGCCGTAATGAAAGGGTTAAACGACTTTAGAACGATTGTTTGCCGTGTACATTCCCTTATTTCGTAATTCTTCCCAAAATCAAATCATCGTTTCCCCAGCATTCTATGTAATGGCTTGTTCACCAAGCCCATTATACCACAGCATTGGCTTTTGGTAAGGTACAAATATTCGTGTTAATTCTCGCATCACTAAAATATGTATATTAAATTGGTCGTCCATAGTACCACGCTGTCCAGGTATGACACTTGTACGTGTAAGACGAAAGAATCGCAGTGAACAGTGGTTGAAACCAACTTGAGTGAAAATATTGACATATTTAATGTAATATTGCTTCAGATTCAGTGCCAGTGTTGATGAAGGCGAAATGTTGGAAGTTTGATTTTGTGACAATAATGCCGTGTTATTTGTGGGTCAACCGTGATTTACTTATGACAGGGTTGTTGTTGTTACAAGTCAACTATTTGCATTGAGTCTCCTAACGCTTGCTCTGGGTGTGAGGTCATTGACACTAAATGTGTCAATACATTTACAGGGCCACACTTATATGTAAATACTTCAATAATGAATTAAAATGTAAAATATTTTGTAATGTTATTGAAGGAAATAATTATTTGAAACTTAATTATGCTAAAGTCTCTAAGCTTCAAATACTACTTTTATAATTTGTATTCAAACCGAGCCGTAATGAAATGGTTGAGCGAAAGTGTATATAAACAAATGTTTTCCTCTACTCGGTTAAATGATAGGAAGAAAATACCAAAAAGTTTGCCAAAATTGTTGCCATCAAGTTTGCCAAACAGTCTCCATTCGCATCTAACAAAACGACCGTTTGCCAAACCCGTTTGGCGAAACTGAATACCAGCTCTCGGTCTGATGATGCTGTGTGTGTGATGGTAGCCAAGGACGACCGCTGGTGGAGGACCAGAGATCATTAACTTATCGAACCTCGGCACGCGCATTCTAAACCTGATTTGGCGGGAAACATACCATTTCATCAAGAACATTCTATCAAGCGTCATGCGTGGCTTTGCGAAAAAGTCGTGAGCTTACATTTTAAAAATGGTTTACGATTTTTTAAAAAACGGAATGAAATGTTTGATATGAATTAATAACGTAGTGATATTACGCTTATATCTAAAACAACACGTAATATCCCGTATTTGTTACACACTAAGTCTGGCGTCGAAAATGCCATCGCTGAAAAATGAAAGTCTTACAACAGGTATTTAAATGTGTTTTAAGTTAAATTCTTGTAGTTTTAATATGTTATTTCACAGAACCGCAGTTCCAAGGTACAAATAATAAGAAACATAGAGTATACATAAATATACAATACATACAAACGAGAATAAATCTAACATAAGAGAATAAGAAGATGACACGTGTCAAAGATCACAGAGATCTAGGAGAACAATACCATCGACAAAAGAGGAAAAGGATGTTAGAAAAGGATCGAAGTGTGCAGGGAATATAAATAAAAAATAAATCAAATCTTAAAGAAAAGTACTTTATGGATTTGGATGTTTTTATGCACAAACCTGAACACAAACCAAATAAAATAACTCAAGCAGATTTGACAAGAGCATTGAAATTACTATATCAAAATGTATTATTAAGCTTTCAGTTTTAACGATAAGTAAACAGAGAGAGTTGGTATTGGGTCATTAAGTACGATGATATAATACGCTAAGTGAAATTTTGTCGTTTCGCAATACTTGTTTTGCAAATTTCCTAAAATACCATCAATTCCGCGTTCGGCTCAGAAACCCCGCCATTGTGGCGGACTTTCTGAGTAGAAAGAAAGGTAAGAGAATCGATTACTCGCTACAATAGGATTAAACCCCATCAAAGAATCTCGAATCCAAATAAATTTCAAAATATTCATAAATGTATAGGTATATACTGATATCAGCTTGATATAGCTCCTTTAGGCTGATGCCGTTAAGCCTCGAAAAACGATATGTTGTCACTTATTTTTGTTTGCTCTCCTTACATGCACATCTAATGTTAGTTTTAATTGTATGATAATACACGGTGTTTGCATACGCCAATTTATTTGTTATGACAGTTGGCCCATTTCCTGTTGGTACGAAGCCTATTTCTCTATCCCAAACCTCTCATTTTTAAAAACATTAAAATAAAAACTTAACAGAAGGAATTCTTTTTACGAGAATAAAACATATATTTGCCGTTATCGTGATGTTACTTACTCACGTAAGAAAGCAGGGTAAGTCTCTGTTGCTAAGCGTTTTTTCTCACAATATAAATTACGCGCCTGAAGAGATGTTGGACGAACAACCGAGGCAATCGCAATTAAAAATGAGACGGAAAACTCATTCATATTATACCTACCTTGTCTACCTGACTATTTAACTAGAATGTAAGTAAATTAAACAAGTTGACCAAGCGTAGCGTTGCATGTGATTCAGATATTTATACATATATGCCGCGATTAACGTAGTAGTCAATGGACGAGAAGGTAACCCTATAGACTTTCGACTCACGGGTTCGATCCCTTCAAAATAAATGTAAAAATATGTAATGAATTACAAGCTCTTAACCCTTTCGTTACGGCTGGGTGAAATACAAATTATACTGTCAATACGGAGTGATCTTTTCAAACCATTTTTTTTTACTTAAAACTAGTATTTGAAGCATAAATGTACTTATCTGACCTATTTTCATATATCACATTGGTTCTTCTATCCTTAAGTTATCAGATGATGTATAAAAAACTATTATATTAAACAAATTTCATTTTGTAACTCCATACATGTGGTGGCATTGACATATGTGGTTTACAGAAAAATCGCTCCTGTGACTAAACCTTACGATATTTATTTACATGCTTTACAGATTCCTGTAAAGAAAAATGTAGGTTCATAAAGGTAATGACTGCACTTCCAATTTCCTCCCATATATGTCACAATGAGTACTGAAAGTAGCAGAACGATATATCACGTTAACCAATGTCAACAGTCGGGGAATCTTTGCCGACAACGATGCGAAAGGGTTAAGCATTTTTTTATTCCGAAGAAAACAGTGGAAAACCATTAAAAGTAATTAACATTTTCAAAATGATATCTTTGAAATAAATAAATTTGTGGAATAATAAACTTTTTGATTATGTATTATAACGCCATTAATTCTCAAACAAAATTAATTATTTAAATTGTTAACTAAAAAAAAAATTATAACTTCCCAGACAAATGATTAATTATTTATGAAGAATAACATCTTAAATATTTGTTGTACATAATTAGGAAATATGTGGGTATGTATACTGTGACATCAGCATGATATAGCCCATTCTGACTGGTACCGAAAATCTCGATTTACAATATTTCGTCTCTTATTTTCGTTCGCTCATCGGACACGCATGTGTTGTCATTTTGTAATGCCGTTAGGAGGACTAGTTGTATAGATCGCCTCTTGCGTGGCTGGGTGTCATCGACCACGGCACCCGGTGCCCGGTCAGTTGTGTGCCGACCGCGACGAAGTCGTATTATGGCCGGTCCGGCATGTCATTCCGCTAGGGACGGAAGTTTGTAAAGTTTATCGTGAAAATATATGTGCTTCTGGAAAAGTCTGTGTTATTCTTCTGCTCCTCATCCTGCCACCACGCAATTCAATAAATAACTTAGAGAAGAGAATGACAATACTTTTGTGTTATAATGCCATTAGAGATGTCAAAATATGACGACATAAAACAGAATCAAGGAATTAATACTAAACAACTATTTATTTGCCTTATTTTGTATTATGTACTAGGTCTCTTCTTTATCCTAGCCATTTCCCATCATCTGGGGTAGGCTCTCCTTGTGCACATTCGCCATGTCTGTCTAACCTGCGTTGCATTCTTGGTCAAACCGAGGGTTTTCAGATCCTTGGTTACAGTTGCAGTCCAGGTTGCCTGTAGTCTTCCAGGTCTTCTTCTCATTGAGGGCTTTCTTCACCATGTGGTCCTCATCTCTCCGTGTCACATGCCCATACCATCTTAGGCGATTTTCCCTTTTCTTTTCAGGTATGGGGGCCACCCGAAATGAACCCCGAATATGCTCATTTAGAACTCTGTCAACTCCACTCTAGAGTATTATGTACTAGGTATATCGTAATAATGCTGTCTTGTAACATAAGTTACATATAAATAAGACATATATTTATTTATTTATAAATTCAAAAATCTTTTTAGATTCTTTATCTAGACATAACCTAAGAAGCAAGCATGTAGAAACATTGCTACTATAAAATATTTCGCTCTCTCATTCCAAGAACCGGTTGTTCATTGCTGTACGTATTCCGCCGGGTTCATCGGTGCATAATAAATACCCGTGTACAGTTAGATACCTACCCATCTACTCATTGTTGACTTATCTCTATGGCAACATTTTTTAAATAACCACGATTACCGATCAAACAAAATAAAATAAAAAGATAGGTTCGATTAACTAAGAAATTAATAATTTCTAAAAATATCATTGTATCACCCGTATTATAAGAAAGTTGTTTATTTATAAAGTTATATCTATGTTTTAATGATAAGCGAATTGTGGGAGCTTACGGTGGGAGAAGGTTAGATGCGGAAGGCGGAGGATCGAGAGGGATGGAGACTCATACGGAAGGCAGAATCAAACACAATGCACACGGGCAGTATATGCCGGCGATTATAGCTCAATCTTCAAAGCGTTTGCTTTACAAGCCAAAGGTCGTGGGTTCGATCCCTGACTGAGATTTAAAAAAAAAAGGATTTTTTATCGATTTCTGAGCTCAAAAATACCCGTTGGCGTGAATTTGATAGCCTATTTATGCTTAGCGTCATAGAATTCCACAGATGAGAATTCATAAGTACTATCACCATCTGTCGGTATTCTCCTGTATGTGTTTACATAAAAAAAACACAGGCTGATGATGAAGGGGACCCATATTCAACCTGATGAAGACTTTTAATCAATTACCATATTTAAAACAATATTTGAAATTCAATGGTTTTAAAATTTTACTAATCCATTGATAACACTACCAAAACAATGTTTTTTTTTAATTAAAAGATTACTTTTTAAAAAATGTATTAAATTTTTATGACATGTTACAATAAAGTATATTAAAACATCATTATTTTACTGCAATTGAGAAATTATTATGATGAGAAATCCTTCATATTTGATGAAAGAGTTAAATGAATAGGTATTTAGTTTTTTTAACTACGGAATTTTGCATTTGGTCACATGGCAACACAATTAACACCATTGACTTATTTGAATCTGATGGACGTACCATTCTAAAGTTAGAATAATAACTATAACTTTAGAACCGCCTATAATACGGTAAAAAATGAAAAAGGCATTTGAAATATAAAAAAGGTTTATAAATTATATTACTCACATTTAATTTTTTTTGTATTTTAATAAATATGAAATAAGAAATTTTATAATTACATAATCGAAAATGTAAATTAAATAACCAATTAAGTTCATATTGTAATACTTTAACCTTATCGCATGCAAGCCCGTCGTAAACTTAGCATATTATAATGATTGATAATACTAGTGCATAAAATAATGTATATTTTAATTGTACTATAAATTTAATGATTATAATCAACGAAGAAGGTGGCACGATAGAACAATAAAATAATTTTATTAAACATAACTAATACGAAAGGATATTTTATATTTTTCGTTTGTATTTATTTTTTGGAATGGCATGCAGGAAAGCAGGTCAAGACCAGTGCACTCTATGACGCTCAGTCAGGGAGGCTGGACGCTGCATGCGGGAAACTTGTTGTGTTTGTGTTTGGGTAGGAAAGATTGCAAGTGTATATTTATCTGTTTCTTGAAGAGATCCAGAATGTATGAACGAGGAAACACAGACGCTGGAAGAGCATTTAAAAGGTTACCGGGAGCATTAAGGAAAGATCTATGGAAACTACCAATTCTTGGTCGACACACATTAAGCGTGTATGACAACAATTGAAATAGTTTACCTTTGATACCTATACAAATAGTGTAGGTATATTCAAATTTCTTAAACGTTTAAAATAATTAATATTTTTTTCATACTTGTATGTTAATTTGATACAATTTTTTTCTTTATAATGTTATAATCGTTCGCACGTATTAAAATAATGTGTTTTACGTAAAAATATTATTGTAAAACATAGCAAACAATACAATTTATATAATAAAAGATATTTACCTACCAAACAGTAACATCCGCCATTATATTTTTTTATTCTCACACACTGATCAGATTCCGGTTCGAAATTTGAAAAATCCGATCGGGTCCTCTTCTCACAAAAAACAAGCCGAGCGTGAATAGTCTAGTTGTCTCGCTCCAACGCAGTCAGCACGTGACAAGTGCGAGAGAGACGCACTCTAGGATCACGCGCTCTTTTGAAAAAGAGGGACACACCTACTACGAAGAACGATAAACACTCGAATTCAAAAACTGACAGGAAGCGATTCCATACAAAATAGAACAAAACTAAAAATGTATCGAGAATGTTGCTATTTTTCAATATTTTTTTACACTCATTTGTAATTAATCAAACACACTTTTTTATTTGTCAAAATAACACTTGATAACAGTATTTCAATGTTGAAAAATATTTGATACAAAAAATATGGTTTTGAAACTGTTTTTTCGGCGTTTTAAAATAACATCGCACGCGCGAAATCGAGTAGGTGGCGTTGTATCGGGCGTCTTTACTGCAACGCCCAAATACACCGGCGATCGCCGACACACTGAAGCTAAAAGCAACGTGTTCTTCGTGCAAGAGGTGAGACGGTGCTGCCAGGTTGTACGATAATTCACCTTTGCTATTTGTTAAATACCACTCATATTCTAATTGCTTCTAATATAAGCAAGTTATAAAATACAAGGGTTATCCGTAAAATAAGATTACCAGTGATTTTTCACAGTGTAAAACATGTTTAATTCCATGAATGCGTACAATTTTGAAAAATTAAGAATTTAACCTATTTTTCTACATAGTCCAATGCATTTTTGCATGCATAGCTTTTGAATGCCCGAGTCAAAAAATATGCCATCAAGCCATAACTAAGCTCTGCAGGCAGCTCGTTAGTGAAGGGATTTGGAGTGGGGGAACCAAAGTACACTACAGAATCGCGGGATCCACCATAACAGCGCTTTTCAGGACTGTATCGCCATGGGAACCTTATTTTACGGATTAACCCTCGTATGATATCATTAGCACTACCAACTAATGAATCGGTTCATAAATAATGTATCAGTTTTTTTTAAGTAGCTCCCGACGAAGATGCTTTGGCACTGAAACCGGTAGTGATTATTTATTAAAACTCAGTGGTTTCATAAGTAGTTTTACTTAATTCCGTTATTTTAATAAAATATTCTCTTTTGTTGACCATATATCAATGCAGTGTTTTTTTTTTTCAATCAAAGGCTTAAATTGCAATGTTTATGTTACAGAATTTATTAAAATTTTAGCAATATTAGTAAAATCACAAAGTGTATAGTTCTCAAAAGTCAAAACTACTAATTATTATACTAATTTGTAATATATTGTGCAGTACGTTTCCATACGTAATGCTTATAGAAAAATATATTTTTAACAACCGTTTTCCGGAAACTTATGGAAACATTAGGATGACCCATCTGTTTATATGAGATCTTTTTAAAAAAATCACTCTTTTCAAAATAGTAAATACAAATTTTTTTACTGTTCGTATAAGAAATACACAATCGCATATTAGTGAAGATAACATTTTCTTCTTCGCATAAATACTGTCAAATGGATTCCAGTATTTGGAAAAATCAATCGTGCGTCAATATTTCATAATAAGAAAATATATCGTAACCGACCTGCTTCTACACCATCATCTTAAAGCCCTTTCCTAGGGACATCCAGTTTTTCAGGAACAGTTTTTTTATTGGATACCGCAAAAATCATACCTATGTTCACGAACAGAAGCTTGCATTCTGTTTTTTACGGGATAGCATTGGCAGTCGGAGAAGAAAATTCAGACGCAATGAATGTGAATACATTTCTGATATTATACTGGTACTTTCGCCACCGAAAGCAATGCAAAAAATGAAGATTTTGGGTTCACCCGATCCTAAAACTACGATTGACATTAGGCACTTTTCGTAATCTCATGGATGATATGGTTGGTAAACAGGATGCTAAGGGAAACACTTCCATTAAACTATGTACGTAACTAAACTGGATACCGTTTTTTATTGGATCCATTCGTCCAGTTTGTAGTAGCAAAACCGTAGAGCACATTTTAAACGGATCGAATTTTCGCGGTATCCTGCAAACCGAATGTCCATGTGAATGTTACCACAGTAGCACGTATACTACTAAACGTGATCCTGCAAAAGTGGAAGTCCATGGGAAAATGCCCTAACATAAAAAAAAATTTGAGATGCTTATAAAAAATTCAAGTAAAATGAAAATGTTTTGAAGATATAAATTATATTCAAAGGAAATTTATCATGATTCTCGACCTTTTACTTAATAAAAAATATTAAATATAATAACTTCGTAGGTTTTCACGGCCAGATTTGATTTGGCACTCTCGGCTAAACCCAAAAGCCACAATATTAACTAGAATGTTATATTTTATTCAGTAGACATAACATTTTTTAACATTACCATTAGCATCTGTTCAGATGACTGTTGATCTTAGGTCTCCCTCATCAATCCCTTTTATTGCTCTCCACATCCAGCCTTCACCTGTTATTCTTCTGATGTCGTCAATCTATGTAGGTCGTAGAGTATAATGGCTTTATTTTATTGTGTGTATTTTTAAGATTTATTGTGAAGTTCACACTGGCAATTTTGTCTAGTTTCTTCAGCACATGGATTTTTAAAAATTAGGTTCGATGAATGGACATTAGAACATATCAATCCCTTATAACGGCATATTTTTAATGTGCGCTGGCAGCACTAGTGATAACAGTACTCACCGGCAAAGCGCTGGTAAAGTTCTTCTTTGTTTTGAATTACAGTTAAGATACTTAACCCCTTACTTGAACATTCTCGAGGGGCTCTCAGCCAGTGATGAATAAATTAATTGTTTTTAATTAAAGCCCGCCTGAATGGACAGAAAGTCGATGTTTCATGTACAATTAATTAACCAGATTAACTTCCTCTCTAGACGAATATTACATTATTACATGGCCGCTACTAATGAATTTGTAATTACACCAAATAATACCAAAATGGGCGTATTTTTTCTTCTAAAAATAAAATTACTTAACGATTGATTTTATTTCCATAAATAAATATGTACTGTTTTGTTTTTATACCTGTCAAAGCTTTTGAATAAAGTGTTTTAATCATTATTTAATTTGGAAATTATATGTTTTTATACCGAAAATAATACAAATATTTTAAATATGGCGCTTGCGATGTGTGGACGACTAATTTTTGTGCCAAATTTGATACATTAAGAGAAGCCGAAAGAAATGCATACTCAAGCACACATCTCTTTTAGTTTTCATCTCATTGTATCCCAACATGCCCCGTATAAAGTTAGATGGGTACAGCCACGGATAATATCCATACATCCTCACGTAAAAAATTCTTCTGAACTCAAATAATAGATCCGTTCTCAAGTATGCTACGAACCAATAATGCTTACTCTATGCAGATTGAGTGACTGATTGTACAATCTATAAAAATAATTGCTCGTAACAGATCAGTTAAAGATATTTTATTTAGTTTATTAATTAAATCAATAAGTGTCTAGATCCAAGTAGAAGTATATTTACGAATATTTAAATTAAGTTCGTTTTAGCATTTTGAAAATACTGATTTATTTTCATCCCCGGAAAATGAAATACGTGATTGGATTCCAATAAGATTCTTATCTGAGATGTCCCTTCTGTATTGGAGAGTTCAATTCTTCTCGAGGACGGCCGTTATAATAAATAATGTCATAGCTCAAAAGATTTTCCTTGTCAATTGAAAATTAGCATTTTCGGGAAAATATCCAATAAAAACATACCTTCATTATTTGCGAATCATTTCCAATATTGAGTTCCAGTTCCAGTACTGATAAATGTTACCAAGAAATGTCACGTTTTCTTAAATTTATTTTTGGTATAAATATAAACTTAAATAACTTCTTCGGTTTTCACGGCCAGATTTGATGTTGTGGCTTTTGGGTTGAGCCGTGTGTGGTGAACTTTTTTCAACCAATATTTCGACCGCCATTGCAGGGGTCTTCTTCAGGATTAATAATTTATTTAGTTTTGAGTTGGTTTATCAGATTATATATATTATATGAATAAACCAACTCAAAACAATTGGTTGAAAAAAGTTCACCACACACGGCTCAACTCATGTTGATTACTGTTCATTTACTTACTTGACCACAGTTCCACTTACAATGAGAGCTTATTTATTAGGTTTAGCAATAAAAATAAGTATCACGTGTGTCTGAGATATACTTAACATTTTAAATGGATCGCATATGCCGTCATAACATTCCCCGACCGTTGACATCACTTGACGTGATATATATTGTTTTATTACTTTCTTAGAATAGTTTTTTATGCATCATCTGATAGCTAAAGGATACAAGAACCAATTTGATATGAGAAAATAGACCAGATAAGTACATTTATGCTTCAAATACTAGTTTTATAATTGACAGTATAATTTGTATTCAAACCGAGTCGTAATGAAAGGGTCGTTAATATCAATAAGGTTGTTGTTTTATAATTGTAATGGGTAGTAAAAATATCATTATTTATTATTATTTAGATATTTTATAGGTATTTCATGGACAATCGAAAAGAAATTAGTGTAGAAGAGTAAATCAAGATTATTTTTTTCATGCAGATAAAGTCATAGAATAGTTTGGAGCAAACACGCTACTAAACTCATGAAATAAGCATTAGGAAATGTTTAAAAAAAGAACATGAAAATCATTTCGACATTAAAGACTTTTGTGTACTAAGAATTTATTTTTATTAAACATGTTTTTTTTCAGGTCTCAGTATAATAAATGGATTTATATAGTAAATACTTTATATAGTTTCTGTACTTTATATTAATAGATATGCTTATTTATTATTATGACATACTCCTCTATAATTTGAGTTTGTTATTCAGCCGCGTGGTGGCAGGATGAGGAGCAGATCAACAACACAAAGACTTTGTTTGAAGCACATTGACGTATATTTTCGATAAAGACTTGGTTTCCCCGATCGATCGTAACATGGCGTTACTTTTGCTTCGATCGATCGGGACTTAACAATGCGATCTCGCCGCCGTCGGCACACGACTGAGCGCGCTCGTGACGGGCTGTCTATATTAGTAACGTCACACCCGTGACCGGACTTGTCCAAAATGCCAATATTGCGACACATACATGTACGACAAGCGAATATAAATGAGATACGAAAGATTGTATATCGACGTTTTCGGTACCATTCAGCAAGGGCTATATAATGCTGATATCAATCAATATTCATTGTCTAAATATTTGTAGAATTTCAGTTTCTTCTAAACATCATTATCTTTTGTATTTTATTCTTCATAAAACCATTAAATTTTTGGCGCATATGGCCATCAAAAATTGCCACTACTCAGTCATGTGAGATGTCATTATCATTACTGTGTTCCAAGAAATCTCTGTACTAAAGTAGTCTTGATTATGATGAAATATTAAATGAAAATTGTTTAATTATTGACATCAGCATGATAAAGCCCATGCATGTACCGAAAACCTCGATATAAAGGGTCCGCTAAATAACTTTTTTTTTTTGAAAATGGGGCGCCAAACATTGAGTGTAGTTTCGGCTGTGTGGCACGTAGCGCCGTCCTGTTGAAACCAAATGTTGCCAATATCCTCCTCTTCAATTTTTGCGAACAAAACTGGCCCGATAACGATCGCCATTGACTGTAACGGCCACTCCTTGCTCATTTTCGAAGAAAAATGGCCTGATTTTCAAAGTAATGTAGCATTATTTCCCAGCGTTGTTCAAGCGTATACACAACCACATTCGTTCAGCGGAAGGATAAAACTAATTATCTGTCAAATCAGACATGAGCTAAGTGTTACCATTCACGAAATAAACACTAGTTGAAAAAAAAAACGCTAGATAGCGGACCCTTTACAATATTTCGACTCTTATTTCTGTTCGCTTGTCATGTCGATATATGTGTAGCCACATTGACATTTTAGACTAGTTACATAAATCGGCACTTGGATCGCTGGGCGACATCCTCAGCGCCGACTAGCGCGACCAGTAGTATTGTATTTTGGCCCGGCCGAATGCTGTGACTAGGTCCGGGCCATAAGTTTGTAAAGTTTATCGTAAATATATGTCAATGTGCAGAAAAAGTCTTTGTTAACTATATGCTTCTCATCCTGCCACCACGCGACTGAATATCGAGCTTTTTAAAGAGAGGAGGATGTTGTTATGTTTTATGCAATTTAATTATTTTTTGTTGTTGTTTTATTAAGAATTGAGCAGATAATTTGATTATTTAAAAACAACACAAATGTTACTTTAGGTTAAGTATAAATTTCTAGTGTTTTAATGAACAAAAATACCGTATCTTTGATTGTAGAAATTCCCTGAATATTTTTAATCTAAAATGTTATTCGACTCCACACTATTGTAAAGTTTGAAAATTAGTCTGTAATTTTTAAAACTCACCATGAAGTAAAACAGAGAGGAACAAAAGACAGACACTTTCGAACAAAATGTTTTTTTTTTACATCAATTTGCTGGAAAACTTATTTCAAACAATTCGAAGAAAATTTGTGCAAAATTTAACGGAATGCAGTTTTGTTTTTCTTGTTTGTTCAATTGTAAAATTTCTATCGATGTTTAAAGGGCTTCAATAACAAAGAGAAAATGCATTTCAATACAAATTTATTGCATATACGAGTATGTTGTCTGTATCTTATGTAAAGCAATTTCTTGACAAAAACTTGGATTGACGCGTTGAAAAAAGAATTTTATGTATAGTATATGTATATTTAAGTAATAATAATATTGTAATATAGTCAATGATCTATAAAAGTAGATTAGAATATTGAAATAATAAAATAATATTCTAATAAAAATTAAAAAAATCATATAATAATGTCTCCTTGAGACAATATCAAGAAGGCAAAATTATTCATCAGTAACACAGGTAAATGATTGGTTATAAAGTCCGAGTCAGAACTATAAGTAGTCGTTTCTCATCCATTCAGTCTATAGTTTGGTTCGAGACCTGAGTGGTACTTACTAAAATAAATTGACTGCCGGAAAGTAATAATATTAAGCTTGTGAATAAATGAAGACTGATAGAATAATAATAAAAATATACATATTTTGAATATATACTATAGCGACATTTATCGTACGATGATAACAATGATATAAATACTAGTTTCAACGCGAGTCGGTCTAGGCATAGCAATGGCTCAGTTCGCCGAGCGGTATGAATACCTGGGCATAGTTGGTTTCCAAGGTCCACGGTTTGCATCCCGCTTCTGCCGTTATTTTTGTGCTTGGATTGATGCGTTGAAAAAAGAATTTTATGTATAGTATATGTATATTTAAGTAATAAAGCAATTTCAATATATTTACGAGTATTCAATTTGAAACATTACAATTTCAAGTTGTTTAAGCAATAAATTTGCTCTTTTTCAATGCAGTGAGACCCCGCTTAACGCTGTTTCCTTTAACGCTGTTTCGGTTTAGCGCTCTTTTATTTCAACCCGGGGATTCCCCGAAATTGTATGCAGCCCCAGATTTAAGTAAGAGCGAAGACGTTGGACACTGTGTCGATATAGATGAAACAGTGGAAGAAATAGTGGAATTAGCGAAACAAACCGGTTTAGATGAGGTAAATGTAGAAGACGTCGAAGAAATAGTTCAAGAAACAGCAGCTCGTCTTTCTAATGATGAGCTCAAGGAATTAACTGGGCAAGAAGATAACAAAATTATTGATAGTAGTGATTTCGAAAAATAGCAAAATGAGTTTGTGCACTATAACTGAAATTATGGACCAATTTGTTGAAAATGATCCAAATTTTAACAGGAGTTCAAAAGCAAGACGGGGTGTTATAGATGGTTTATTCACTTATCAACAAGTTCTAACAAAACGCAAAAGGAAAACGCAAACTACATTAGATGCCTTCTTGACGAAAAGGCAGAAAATTGGAAACACAGAATAGACTAAATGATCTTACTGACTTAGAATTTTACTTTATTTTATAGTAAGTATATTCGTTTATATTGTTTTTTTTGTTAAAAAATAAATGTTTGGTTTTATTTTTATTAAGATTTTTTATATTAAATTTAATACCTTACCAATTTTCTATTCATCTTCCCCTAACCCCATTTATTTACATGTTAAGATAGCCTCGTTTAGCGCTGTTTCGCATTACGCTCTACTTCTATGGAACATATCTCCCGCGTTAAGCGGGGTCTTACTGTACTTTGAAAGAGACAGTTCGTATTAACATTGGTAACATAAGATTATATTTTACTTATTTACATCGAATGCACTTATTTGAGTTTTCTTTGTTAAATTCGAATGCTTCTATCCCTAACATAAGGATTAATAACAAAACGATAAAAACCACTCGTTGCCAAGGCACCAGATATCAGGTTGAATATCCTCACACTGCATTGCCGCAGGTTTCCTTTGTAAGAAATAATATAAACATTTCAGGGACGTATCAAAAAATTAAATTATCCGATTAATACTTTTCGGATAAGCAATTAGCTGGGATAAATTAAAAAAAAAAATTATGAACTTATATAAGCTCTCAAAACTAAAAAAAAAAACGTTAAATCAATATAATTCTTAAATAAATATATTTTAAGACTACGAACTGTTATATTGGGATAATTTTCTTGGGTATCGAGACCATTAGGATTTTGATCCAATAGTAATTGTTTAAATAAGAATTTTAAAGTTTATTTCATGTTGATGTATTCACAAACGGTAATAGTTGATTTGAGAATAAATTATTTAAAAAAATATCTCCAATATGGTCGATCTTTAATCAACGTATAGACGTTTAAAAACCTTTTAGTTTACTATAAATTTCCAGAAATCATGATTTTAAAGAGAACTGTTCTTCTATTATAGAGCTTGTTGTTAATTTAAATTCGTGGATGAAGAAGAAGTAATGCTCTTAGTTATTGAATTCAAAAATATATACAGTAGCTTAGAAAGAACCCAATTCGAAAATATGGGCTTGGGAACTTAAAAAATGGTCGCTACAATTTAAGTTAGACGAAAATATTCATGCACCAGAAAATCATCAAATCGTTAAGACATGGGGTGTGAAATAAATAAAAAATATACATTGATATCCTCCTCTCTAAGTTGGGTATCGAATTACTGGATGACAGGACGCAGGAGCAGGTTAACAATATAAAGAAGTACGATTCTCGTTTATTTTATTACAGACTTGTTTTTCTTACCGGTCGAAAAGTCAACTGACAACTGACAGAGCACTCTGACACTAGAGCCCCAAGAAAGTCGCGGGAAAAAGGAAATTAAATATGACAGTTGCACCAACACGAAATGGAGCAAACTGTCATAACAAATAAAATGGCGCATGCAAACGCCATGCAACATTATAAATTAAAACAAACATTAGATGTACATGTCAGGCGAGCGAACAAAAATAAGAGACAAAAGATCGTTTTTCTAGGCTTAACGGCATCAGCCTAAAAGAGTTATATCAAGTTGATATCAACATATAATCTATTAGTATCTGCATTTAAACTTATATACGCTGAATTTCGTTTCACCCAGTGAAATACAGATATTCAAGATACGCAAACTAAACAACAAGAGGCATTATCCCTGTTAGGTTAGTTTTAGCTAATTGTAAGTCTCACCTATAAAACCTCGACAACTGAGACAATTCTTTGTTTCTGAAAAACATGTGACAGATGAAAGATCGATGGTTTTTGAGCCGAAAGAAATTGTAGCAGACAGTCAGCAATCTTGATAAACACTTAGATGAAGCCAGCGCTTACGGAGTCCGTTTTTGTCCTTCTTTGATAACATGATGATGCACTGGAAGCAAGTGAAGACAAGTCATATTTGTATACGCCACTTTACGCAGTGGTACCCGGCGAGGGGCTATTCGTCTCACGGGGTTGTTTATCGATTGGCCAGCCCTCGCGACTCCTCTTTCACCCATTTACCCACATAAAACTTCCGCCCGGTTGCCGCCGCGACAGAGTCATGGAAAAATATCGATCGTGGCGTGTGGGGCTTGCGTTTCAACTTGCAACAGAAGACCACGGTATAATATCGACCATTAATGTTTCAATAATTCAGATTTGGGAGTAATTTGCACTCAGTGTTGTGAGGTATAGTCGGCAGAGACCTTGCACATACAATTAATTTATTTTTGTTTACTTCAGTTTGGGTTCCGACCTCAACTATCAACGAAGGGTGCATTTAACAATTTACTACGTGTCCATTTCGCTTAACTTTTCCGGTGCTTTTGACAATGCTTGGTGGCCCTTTTCTAGTGGGGGGTCAAATTCACACCAACCGGGGGTATATTTTAAAGCTCAGAAATCGATTAAGATATTATTTTGGCTTGCCATACAAACGCTTTAACTACAAGCTATACCGCCCGGCAGAATCAAACATTCAACCTTCAATACTGTATAAATATTAATCTTACTAACTTACCTGATATTAAATTCCCCATGATATATACAGTGTTATTATTTATTTTTATTCTTTGTTTGGAATGTTTGTGTATTTCCATTTGATCACTTCCTGAGACGCTTAACACATTCCTTCTCAGCAATCCACAGATCACAACACTTACACAACTCCACATCGCGACAGATACATTACTTTGATTATATCGGTAATGACTGGAAAATATAATTTAAAATATTTATTAATATTTAAAACAAAAACTTTTTACTTTAGCATTATTAAATAAAATAGGATCTCTCCAAAGCAACCCATGACGCACTCCACCCTATGTTTGGGTATCAAAAGATAACCACATGGCTCAAATCAAGAATAAGTTTCCTACAGTCGACAATGGAACTGGTGATACCTGAGGCTACCCTGCGGCTGAACATGTGGAGAAGGGCAACTGAGGGTAATATTTGGATTGCCCCGAAATGGAATATATGGAGGTACCTTAACAGACTTCCTTGGACAGGCTACGGACCGGAGTATGCAAGATGAGGACACAAATGAAAGCCTGGCAGTTTTACAGCGGACCGACTGAATGTTACTGCGACGTGGAGCAGATCCTGTCACACCTTCTGGAGTGTGCGGCTGTGTCCGAATAGCCAGGAATACCTGATGATGCAGGGAGTAACGCAATCGACGTCGCCCGCTTCTGGGCAAACAGGATCTGACCCTGTTGTTTCCGACACGATTATATTTATATGTCAATAATATTGAAGATTTTTATTGATCAATACTATTGATAATACACGTCAAAAATTTGAGAATAAGGAGGCACAGATTGTTTGATCTACCAAAGAGTAACACTAACCTGCCAGAGACTATACCTCTTGGAAAAGTTATCAGACTACTTAACCACATCGCCTCGTATGTTCACACGATTATTTATTAAATAAAATATGATCTCACACCTAACTCATAAAAATATAAATGACTAAGTAATCTCGTAAATTATAAATGTTTTAGTAAATTCCGACGTTTTATATATTTTTATACATTTTATTGTGTGATTTATGATCATGCACAGAGGTAAAAACTTTTCCACTTTGTCAGCTCGTGGGTTGCTATATTATTTTTTATGACGTAATTTTTTATAACTTTTATTATTTATAACATTTTTGTATAATCCCTAGACCCTGGGAGCGCTCAGAACAAAGGTATTCTTTTTAATTTATTGACCATATTAATTAAAAAAAGATAATTTTACTTAAAACTAGACCCAAATTAATATAATTAATTATTTTATAGCTACGTACTTATAAAAATTATTAGATGCAATGAATTTGATGAATATTGTATTTTATAACATTCATTAAACTTTATAAATATTGATTAAATACTATATAGATACTATAATATGCTCCAACTGGGGAGTTGCTTCCTAAAGTATTTTAATTTTTCACAGAAAATAAAAAATATATGGTATTTATGTGTCCAGGTTTAATTAGAGCCAAACTTAATTGACTTTGTTCAAAGAAGAGCAATTCGTTTGATAAACAATGACACTCTTACGTCTAACCTGCAATCAATGGAACACAGGCGTAAGATTGGTTCACTTAGTCTTTTTTTACCGTTATTACCACGGCCGCTGCTCTTCGGAACTTAAACAACTAATTCTTCCTGCACCCACACACAGCCGAAAGAGTCGCTTTACACTTACAGAACTATATCTATACACGGTTAATGTGTGTCGACCAAGAACTGGCAGTTTTCAAAGTTCCTTCTTTAATGCCACCGGTAAGCTTTGGAATGCTCTTCCAGCGTCTGTCCTCTTTCCTTTTTCCTACAATCTGGATCTCTTTAAGAAACAAATAAATATACGCTTGCAATCTCCCCAACCTACACACAAACACGAACACAACACACGTTTCCGGAAAGCAGCGTCCAACCTCCCTGACTGAGCGTCATAGAGTGCACTAGTCTTGACCGGGTGTGCTCTCCTGCATGCGATTACATAAAAAAAAACAATCATTTTATAACTACTGTAAGTGCTTTGTATGCGTAAAGGTTAAATAATTTCAATATATTTTTTAAGGTGGGGAATATTTACTAGGTCAAAGTGTAATTTAGTATATGGAAGCGTCCATTGTTTTTTCTTTGTGACATTTTAAAAGGACCAAGGCTTCATGGCAATAATAATTATGTTGGCGATGGATTATTGCACGCCTAATTAGTCACACCTTGCGACCTATCTATTATCACATGACAGTGTACAACAGCCTTAATTAATTAAAACTAGGGACTTTGTCTCATGCCGCTAAGCGACCTGAAAACAATTCGAATTACATTCGAAAATCTAAATCAATTTAGCCCTTTTGCATCGTTGTCGATATATGCCGTCCAAGATTCCAGTACGGTTGACATCGGGAGCCGTAATATATCGTTTTGCTACTTTCAGTACTCTTTGTGACATCTACGGTAGGAAATTGGAAGTGCAGTCATTCCCTTTATCAACCTACATGTATTTTTTACTGGACTTTGTAGACCATGTATATAAATATCGTTAGGTTTCGTCATAGGAGCGATTTTTCTGTAAACCAAATGTGTCAATGCCACCACATGTAAGGTGTTATATAATGAACGTTTGTTAAATATAATAGATTTTTATGCATCATCTGATAGCTAAAGGATAGAAGAACCAATGTGATATATGAAAATAGGTCAAATAAGTACATTTATGCTTCAAATACAAGTTTTAAGCAAAAAAAAAATGGTTTGAAAAATTCACGCCGTATTGACAGTATAATTTGTATCCCACCGAGCCGTAACGAAAGGGTTAAAGCCAAAATAACATCGAACTAGACTTTGATTTGGTTTAATCCTGCATCTTATTTAACACCTGCAATTCTTACATCAAATTCGTAATAAGTTTGCAGTAAAGACAGTGACATCAGCATGATGTAGTCCTTGCTGACTGTTACCGAAAACCTCAATATACAATCTTTCGTCTCTTATTCCTGGTCGCTTGTCGTGCATTTAAGTGCACCGTGTTGTCATTTCGCACGGTTAACGGGTGTGTTAATTAAAAACATCACCGCTCATGGCGCGAGCGAAAGCCGAGACAGAGCGCGGAGATCGTCAGTCGGTCCCCACCCTTCGAGACAAGGTTGTATTGCGGCCGCGTGGCATGTCATCCCGCGTGGTTGGAAGCTTGTAATGTTTTTAGTAAATACAATCAACGTGCTTCAAAAAGAAAGTGTTTGTTTGCTGACCTGTTCCTCATCCTGTCCTCATAACTCCCCTTTTTGAGAGAGGAGGATGTTAATAGGTAGTGTAATTAGAAGATGTTAGAAAACGATAGCTTTATTTACGGTAGGTATGGGTATGTTATAAATAAATGCACGTTTGATGTAAGCTCAACTCTAGTAGAATGAGAAGCCTCAGAAGAAAAAAAAATTCAAACTTTGCTAAAAACTTCAATTTCTGTCTTTTATTTCATATCTTGTCGACAGCTGCAAAGTGTTTCCGGAGATACGAGAAAAAAATCTTTTTTTTTGCTCCACAACACGGAAAAACACTATTTCTGTTGTTGCGAGTATGAGTAGCAGGACGCCTCGGGAGAGAAAAAATGAGTCTCAAGTCTATGCATTATGTACGTGGCGCTTTTGATGTCGGTGAAAAAGAGCGAATATCATGGGAAATTTAATACGAAATCGCGTGCGAGGGGATAAACGAGAGATTCGCGAACGACAAAATGAGATTGAGAAGACTTGACGTGAGGGTGGGGAAAGAAAGACTCTTAGACGAGCACATCATATTACTTGGGTTGCTATTTTTGGAGTCAATCACTCATAGAGCTTCAGTACTGGAAGACTAAGCGATTTATGTATTGATATCCTTCTTTTAAAGTTTGATATCGATTTACTGGATGTCAGGATGCAGGGTCAGGTTCACAATACAAAGAACTTGTTTTTGTTTCACAATTCGCGTTTATTTGTCAAATTCTTGCTTTTTCGTCACCCGTTATAGCGAACGCCCTTAGGCGCGCGCCATAACGGTCGCGAGCGAGTTGCCAACTGTAAACTGACGGCGCGCTCTCATCTTGCACTGCCAACCGTCGCTGCAGATAAAGCGAATTAAATATGACAGTGGTACCAACAGGAAATAGGACAACTGTCATACCAAATAAAATGGCGTATGCAAACACCGTGTATTATTCTACAATTAAAACTTACATACGATGTGCATGTCAGGTGAGCGAACAAAAATAAGAGACAAAAGATCGTTTTTCGAGGCTTTACGGCATCAGCCTAAAGGATCTATATCAAGCTGATATCAGTATTCAAAAATCAATTGTTGGGAATTTTTAAAAAAATGTTCTGTATATTTATTTTTATAGTGGGAAAAAAATCACGACGTTCTTCTTCTTCGATATAACGGATTAACCTTTAAGAATTCCGGAAGGTTACAAATATTTTTTTAGAATATAGCGTTTAACTTCCCATTACTTTTAGAAAAAGCAACTTCAAGTCACCGGGATCGTTATCAAAACGCGTGGTGGAGGAATGAGAAGCAGATGAGCAACAAAAAGACTTTTTCATAAGCACATTAAGATATATTTAATTGAAAGATAAAGACAAACTTTCGGTCAGCTCGAGGCAGACAATGACGTGTTGTTAACGCCTCGAGCATACACAGATTGACAGTCAATCGGCGCTCATAGTCAGTGACACCTAGCGCCGAAATTCACCCGGTGGCGATCCACAGAACTACATACAATATGATTTTGTTGGAAGACAGAAGTGTCTATTGAAAGCAGGTTGGGACGAGAGAATACTGCCTGAAGAGTATACAGGCAAATAGGCAATGATCAGTTCGGGTACTTCGTGTTTACCAAACCCGTGAATAACTGGTTAATATACGATTAACATTTCAATACTCTAGTTCACTAGTGATAAGTCGTGTTAATAGACTCAACCCCATTAGCGTCACGCATTCACATTGAGTACCGAAAATATCAAATCGATTTCATTTCAAACTAAGCATGTATCTAATATAATGTCTTCTTTTCGACACTTTATTTTAGCGCTTCGCAATCCCAATAATGGGAAGCAACAAACAATCCACATAAGATTTATACATCACCATTTGCAGGTGTGTTTATATTTATTTCAATCATTTTCCGATAATATTTGCATTATAATCGAATATCTAACTTATTCATATCAGTACATTAGCGAGGTATTCCATTACAGGTGCAGACCCTTTGTTTACCTCAATGGCAGCTCGGTTTGCTTCCCCACCTTGCCGATAACTGGGTCAATGCACCCTCGACAGCTCACCCATCTACCCTTCCTCAAACAACTGATCATCGTCTAGCACATTTTCTTTTTCGATATACCATAAATTCCATTTTTTCTTTATTCTTCATTTCAGCTCCATAACCTTGTACAACTTAAAGTCACTAGAAATTGCCGCCACCCAGTACTGACGAATGTTACTATCTAAACTTTATTTTATTTATACATTTGCCGGCGGTTATAGCTCAATGGTCAAAGCGTTTGCTTTGCAAGTCAAAGGTCGTGGATTCGATCCCCGACGGAGATTAAAAAAAAAGGATTTGTAATCGATTTCTCTAAAATACCCCGGTTGGTGTGAATTTGATCCCTCAACCGTAAAATGCCAGTCAAAGCATTTTAATTGAAATTGGTGGTAGACGAAAGTTGTCCCGTTAAGACCAACGGTTGACCAATAAGGATGATGCGTGAATCTCGGGCTGTTGTCTATGACGTTGGCGGATCAACACTCCACGTCTGTCGGTATTATCCTGTATGTTTCATATTTCAAAAGAAATGTGATATCTCTGTGAAATATAGATTTGATAAGACCTGTAAAAATGCTTAAGTTCTTTAAAATACCCTCCCTCCGTATCAATACACTCGCAGTACATAATATTGAATGGCCACAATACTAATATATAAAAAATAATAAATTTTAAAATATTTCCATTAGTATTGTGAGGTGTAGGTGTCTTCGAAGGTCACTGACCCTTCTGACTTCCGTCTTGCATGACATCTGGGTCAATGCACCCTCGCCATCCCCCCTACGCCTTCCACACAAACAGCTGATAGCTCCGACCTCGAATTACAATCACTCCAACTATTTTTAGGGTGTTTCTATGCGATAGATTAAATCGCTGAATTAGAATTAAACCAATTGCGCGTATTCTAAATACCATGCATTAACTTTTCCTTTTTGACTAAATTGAGCATTATTAGATACCTGATAATACCTAGCCAAACTGAGTTTATCCATTGAATATTATGTTATCACAGATTTTCGTAGGGATAAGTCCACTCACTGAATCGAGAAATAAACACGTATTACAATACTTGTTAATTTCTCGAGCAAGTAACCGTGGGCCTGCGCTGAGTAAGGAATGCACATAGATTGGAAAAGTTCGTGGCTTAAATCCCAGCAAATTTATTAAGCAGAGAATTGCAGTATATTTTATTTTTTGTAAACACAAACAGGAGAATATCGACAGATGGTGATAGTTATTCTGAAATCTCACCTGTGGAATTTTATGTCGCTTAACATGGTGTATATGGCTAAACGCTGCATGTGGAGTGTTGATCCGCCAACGCCATAGACTACAGTGCGAGATTCACACATCATCCTTTATTATTACAGGAATTTACTATGAATGGGTGGTCTTCACGGGACGACTTTCGTCTACGACCAATTTTAATTAATAGGCCATTACTGGCATTTTACGGCTGAGGGATCAAATTCACACCAACCGGGGTATTTAGAGCTCAGAAACCGATTAAAAAACTTTTTTTTTTTTGTTAAATCTCCGTCGGGGATCGAACCTTTGGCTTGCAAAGCGAACACTTTGACCATTGATCTATACCCGGCGGCAAAACTATATATATTTACTACAGTCGGTCAAAAAGTGAAGATGGGCCTGGCTGGAATATGTACTTTGGATGCCGCAGGAGAGCATAAACTATAGCTGTGTTTTCTTTAAGCCCCTGAGCTCGTGAGTTCCTCTAAAGGCAGTCGGGAACTGTATGGCGGAGTTCCAGGAGACAGAGCTGAGATGAGATGTAAGCAAAGAGCATTAAGTCTGGACTTTACCCGCCTCACACCCGCATCACACTGGAGGACAGTTAAGTCTCCTTGATGATGCGCTCATTCAGATTATGATCAGTTAGCTACTGATAAGTCCAGTGGGAGTCCCCTCTGAAAAATTTTGGCCACTGCACAAAAGTGCTAAAAGAAAGAACCCGTGAAAGATATTACAATCGGATTCACGGCTTGTAATGAGATGGAGATGGAAGATAGATTCTCCACCGAAAATACGAGCAAAAATTGTAAGTGCTTGGATTTTTTTTAGTAGCCACAAAGTCTGCATGCCCGATAATTGCGTCTGTCAAAACGTCATTTCAGAAGTTCGCGACAAACGTATGATGCAGTTAGAAGAGCGGAATGGGAAATTATGACGGTGGTACACAGGTTTTAGGGGGTGGCGAAGTGGGTGGTCGGTGCCCCAGGGCGTCAAATAATCT
Source organism: Glossosoma conforme (assembly GCA_022606575.1). NCBI lineage: Eukaryota > Metazoa > Arthropoda > Insecta > Trichoptera > Glossosomatidae > Glossosoma > Glossosoma conforme. The sequence continues at coordinate 1,230,496 of JAGTXR010000021.1, read as the reverse complement.
AAGGGCACCAAAGGCAACCAATGTTTCTAAGATTTTTTTTTTTAAATATAAACAATATGAGGCTAAAGATAAAATGCCCTAGGGCGCCGCAGGGTCTAATGCCGGTACTAGTGGTAAAGTTCGCGGTTTTTGAGCTTCGAATAAATGAGTTGGAATTTTTTTTTGATCTATTCCGGTTTGGCGATCCCTGAATTTGACCCATTAACGTCCAGATAACAAATAGACCTCGGTTGCCGCCAGGCACGATGGCGCTGACGAGGAAATAAAGAAAAACGGCACAAAAACACGCACATTCACAAACTGCACCCATCAAAGCCAAAAAGTTAAGTTTAAATTCCTGTTTTATTTCGTCATTCAATATATTATGTCTTAAAAAGTATCACATCTTCAGTTTAATCGACTTTTCATACTCATTTCTCATATATGGATCATATATAATATCAAAGTTTTCCTCCACATGGATCTTCTTTGTAGTATCAATCCGGTGGATTTGTTTGCAGCAACAAAATCTTGCTGTGTTCTTTAACACACAATAGTCTTGCCGGTGGCTATGGCTCAATGGTCAAAGCGTTTGCTTTGCAAGCCAAAAGATCGTGGGTTCGATCCTCGATAGAGATTTAAAAAAAAGCATTTTTAATCGATTTCTGAGCTATAACGGTGTGAATTTGATCCCTCACACGTGAAATGCCAGTCATAGCCTATTAATTAAAATTGGTTGCAGACGAAAGTTGTCACGTGAAGACCACCAATTCATAGTAAATTCCTGTAATAATAAGGATGATGCGTGAATCTCGGGCTGTAGTCTATGACGTTGGCGCATCAACACTCCACATGCAGTCATACACACCATGGTAAGCGTCATAGAATTCCATACATGAGACTTCATAATTAATATCAGCATCTGTCGGTATTCTCCTGTATGTGCTTACATAAAAAAAAAATATATATACGTGGGATTCAATACCTAACGAAATCCTGCAAAATTAAGAGGTGTGTTATTTCATTATTAGGTTATAGGAGCGGTCGCATCTCTAGGGACTCTTAGTCACGCTTTACTAAAGTTAAAACTAACTAAAGGTCTGTTCACGCTCTTGAATTTAAATACTCCTTACTTTTTCGTTTTATAAGACGAAGTACATACTTGACATTTTTTAAATTCAAATTAAATTGTTCTTTAATACGGTTTAAATAATTTAATAATGTTTGAAGTCTGTTCTAGCAACACGGATTTCTGACTGTATCGCCTCTTATTATTTGTAAATTGATTTGATTGATTTCGGTAATTAGTAGTATTAATATTTATTATTATACTATTTTCTGTAAGTTCGCATTTTTTTAAATTTATATCTGTTAAGACTAAAGTTTTTTTTTTTATAAAATGTAAAGTTTTAATCTATACATTTTTTTTTATAAATACACGATGCTTTCTTGTAGAAAAGCTATGTGACCGTATGGTCACGCTAGTGACCATACGGTCTTACTATCGACAACTTATTTTGTATAAATACATTATTCTTTATTTTGTTTTTGTTTTTTGTATGTATTCTAACCTTGGCTAGCCTTTGGGGTTGAAATACAGCTACACCGAAAATATTTATGATATTACCTTCTTAGATCAACATATTGTCATACGAAATGAATTAGTAAAAAATACGTAAATCATTTTTAATATATTACAAAATTGTATTTACTCTTTTGAAATATGCATTTTATAGAAAAAAAATTCAACCCGAAATAAAATATCTCACAAGGGTACTTGGTAACTGTTTCCGTTGCCGCGGCTGCAGAATAACTGTGGTGGAGACACTTTTTAACCGAAACTGAGCGAAAGATACAATGTTCAGGTAGAAAAAGGACCGGAGAAGGGATAAATAGACAAAAGTGTTCACTGTGACCATACGGTCACGCTCGTCTATGGAGGGTAAATTATTCATCAATTTGCTTAGTAAAAAGTATGAAAAAATACAGTTCATGAAAGTAAATAAATACAATAATGGTATTGTTACTCAATCAACAGTTTTCTCATGTCTCGCCTGAAACTGCATAGTCCAGTCTACGCCAATAAACTTATATTACTTCCTTTAAGATAGCGATTGCTTTTATTATAGGAAACTTTACTGGGTAAGCCATAAAGTGAACGTAAATTGCCATAAACACGTAGGTGAAGTAAAATAATGTTACGTTGTTTGGTGACATGGAATAAGACGAAAATAAAGCTTACGTAGTGTATGGTTTAACCTTTTAGACGCCATGACCCTGAATGTGCAACGCCTTGTGGATTATCGAAGATTTGAACCCCTAAATGGTGTCCAATTTTAACCATTTTCTTGGGCAGACATAGACGTGGCTATAGACCCAAGCTATAAAATTTACCGAAAATATACAGACTGAGGTCTGTTTGATATCTAATGCACCTAGAATCACGGGAAGGCTTTCTCTCTAACAAGTAGCTTTTTGCGTGCCTCCAGTAACCGGTCCCCATCTGGGTTTCCAAAAACAGGACGGGACAGGGAGGGTTTTCACCAAGCGATCCGAAAACTACCTGCACGAAATCTTGAAAAAACAGAAGAACAATAAGTAATGTTAGAAAAGATTGCGTATTTTAGTTGCGAAATGACTATAAGCCCAAAAAAAATACAGTTTGTAATTTAGTTTTTGAAACAAGAATTACAGACTGTTTTTGTAAAGCAAAATCTAACTTGATGTAAGTAGCTTCTTCTTCGTAGTATCAATCCGGTGGATTGGTTTGCAGCAACAAAATCTTGCATCTCGATCTCCACTCCTCTCGATCTCCACACCTCTCGATCCTCTGCAGTCCTATTCAGCTCAGCATAAGAGCTACAACTCATGTACTCGAACACTTGCTGCAAATACTCCCGTCTAGGGTGCCCTATGAAGTTTCTACCCTCAACCATCCCTTCCACAGTGTCGTGAGGAATATCATCGTGGCGCATGATGTGGCCGATCCATCGGTATCCTCCTTGATTATGCTGAAAACCTCATTGTTCGTGACGTGGTTCTTCAGGAAATTCCGAGAATTCTTTTGTAAGTAGCTATTGACTATTTCAATTAAAAAATCTTTTTGATGAAATACTTGAATACAGTTATACGAAGATCTAATAAAGTAAATGCATGGTTCACAATATAAAAGTTTTCCTATAGACTATAGAAGATTGCAAATTAGACCGTGAGAAAGCCTTTACAATTATATTTATTTGCGTGAGGATGATGCCATTCATTGCAGACATAAAAACGCCATAGTTTCGTGGCGAAACCGTCACTATTAATTAGAGACATCACAATTTATCGGACAAACCTCCAAACTGACATTCGTTTGCCATGCAAATGATATGGAATCAAGAAATTATTATATTCGTGTTGAATTTAATGGACAATCGGGCATAGCATATAGCCATTAAGCAAATAACACAGCAATCTATTAATTAGCTACATCAGTGATTAAAAATCAAGTAAAAATTTAAATTGTCATTTTTTTATAATAATAATGACATCAGCATGATGTAGCCCTTGCTGACTGGTGCCGAAAACCTCGATATACAAACTTTCGTCTCTTATTTCTGTTCGCTTGTCAAGTCCGCTCACGGGTGTATTAGGTATATACACAGCCGCTCGCGGGCGAGAGCCCATCCCGAGCGCGGAGCAGTTGTGCCCCGCCCGTCGAGATCATATTGTATTGTGGCTCGGCCGAATGCTAGGTCGAGCCATAAATTTGTAAAGTTTTATCGTAAATATATGTCAATGTGCTTCTGAAAAAGCCTCTGTTAACAATTTGCAACCTAATCCTGCCATCATGCGACTGAATAACACCTTTTGAGAGGGAGGAGGATGTTAATAAATATTTATTTATTTCTTTGTTTTTCATGGATCACGTTAGATAGGGCCTTTATTTATAAGACTGCAGTTTCGAATAAGTTATAGCCTTCCTCTCTTCATCACTGTCAAGAGAAACTGAGCTGCATAATACTTCGTAAGTGGTCGAACCCATTTATGTAGGAGAGGGGGTAGGGGGTGTGTATCAAAGAATGATAAAAGAGGGAGACAGATAGGGTTGTGCAGCTCAGTTGTATCTTGACAGTGATGGTTTGAGGAAGGCTACACCAGAAACCAACTTTTAGCACCTAGTATCAGAATGTTTGGTATCAGCTCTTGTCGTTAGCCGCAGCTGAGGGTTTAGTAAACGCCCATACGAGTATATGCCTTGAATACTAAGGCAGCCTTTTCTTCAAGCTCCCGGGCTCTAACCATGATATTCGTTTGAAAAGCTGTGCCTAAAAATTAAAGTTCTAAGTGTAGATATGACTCCGAAACTAGTCATGGGTAAAGATGACTGACAAAACTGTATGGTGGCATTTTATGGAGGAAATATGGAAGCAAATGAGTTATGTTCTAATGTGGTATAAGTGGTAAGTGGATATTTAGACAAAGTGGGGAAGGACATTTACACGTGGAACGTTACGGTACATACCTGGAGCGTAACCTAATTTGACCCCTGTGCTCCAGACCGTTACGATTCGTTTTGTTAGTACCAACAGGAAAAGAACAAACCACCTCTTTATGTGTCTGTTCTCTTACTACAAAATGCATTAGCGCAATCTAGTTGAGTAAAATAAAAAGACTCGTACATTGTCTAACAAAAGTCTTTGTGTGTGTAGCTAACATTTTGTATCGTACGTTTTATTTTTATGTAATCATATACAGTAGAATACTAACAGATGGCGATAGTGATGCCGAAGTATCGTCTGTGGATTCTATGAACCTTACCGTATCACATTATATTTACGATAAACTTTACAAACTTATGGCTGAACCTAGTCGAAGCATTCAGGCCGAGCCACAATACAATATGCTCTCGCAAAAGGGCGGCACACAACTGGCTCGAATACAGGGCGTCGAATAAGCTATGGGCGATGAGGAACAACCAATCTTGATTAGATTTTTTTTAATATTAACAATATTGGGCGCCAGAAATAAAATTGTCCTAGGGCCCCGCAGGGTTTAAAGCCGGTACTAGTACTATACATGATAGCGAAATCTTAACTGTTGATTCTATGACGCTTGTGGAAAGGGTTAATACATACTCGTTTATAATGGAGTTTCTTGGAAACCGCAAAAGTCTTCAGGAAATGGTCATCGGATCCTTTACAGTCTATGAGCTAGATTACAATATCCCCACTGACCCTGATATTAAATATGGTTAAAATTCAAGTTCCCATACTATTAGAATTTGTAGCATGATCCATGTGACTGTTAAACCAAGCTGTTAAGAAGCAGACTCAAGACCCACCTTTTTACTCAGAGAGGCAAAGAAGCGCTTTTGGAATGATCATTCGGTCATAAAAGAGCGCTATACAAATACTAATATAATAATAATAATAATAACCCTTTTGCATCGGTCGTCGGCATAAGCCGTCATAAGATTCCCCGACCGTTGACATCGGTTGAAGTGATATATCGTTTTGCTACTTTCTTAGAATAGTTTTTTTATGGATCGTCTGATAGCTAAAGGATACAAGAACCAATGTGATATTTAAAAATTGACCAGATAAGTACATTTATGCTTCAAATTCTAGTTTTATAATTGACAGTATAATTTGTATTCAAACCGAGCCGTAATGAAAGGGTTAAAAAAAATGGTCCCATTTCTTCATTGTATGAACGTTCAGAATGTTTCTATCATTATATAGTTTCTAATAAATAACAAATATTTATTACATGATTTTGTTACATTTACGTAAAAAAAAAATGTTACATACAACATAATATTCGAGGACCTATGTAAAAAGTCACAGCATAAGGCTAATTAAAATTATTTCGACTTTAAAAACTCTGAGTAAAAAAAAACTTTTTTTTTTTTTTTAATTCAATGTTTTAATACTGATATTAATATAATATTTAGAATTTGTTTCTTTTAACTTTAAGAATTGAGTAAAAAAATCACTAAAATCGAGTGAATTAAGCAAATATATATTTTTAAGTAGTGTTTTGTAGTGCCTGTAATTTATTAAAACGATTAAAAATAATTACGATAAAAGAGTCAAATCTAGTATCAAATGTATTAACATCCTCCTCTCTATCAAAAAAAGGGTGTTATTACGTCGCTTGAGGGAAGGATGAGGCGTATGTCAGCGACCAAATACTTTCTTTTAGAAGCACATTGATTATATTTACGTTAAGACTTTACAAGCTTCCGGCCAAGCGAAATGACATGCCGCTGGCCGTAATGCGCTCTTCTTGATCGTCAACACCTAACTGAATCGTGGTCGGTCACCAGCGCCGTCGGTGGCAAAACTATATAACCAGTCCCAATATGGCGAACACATAAATGTATTGCAAGCGACAAAAATAAGAGACGAAAGATTGTGTATCGAGGTTTTCGGTACCAGTTAGCAATATATAATAATAGTAATATTATATTAATAATGATATTCGATGATTTGGTGAATTATTTCTGAATCAATAGACGTGTATAGTGTTCACTATGTAAAACTAAAGTACATAGTTAAAAAAGTGAAAATTATATTAATATTTTTATTGTATATTCGAACTAATATATCGTGCATTGAAGATAGTCACTAGTGATTAAAAGTATATTTTGTGTATGATATGTATCGCGATGTACCTGAGAAACTCTTATGGATCATCAATCCTCCGCGAAGGACCAGTTAAGAACTAATTCCCTAGGCAGTGCCGGTTTTAGGGGGTGGCGAAGTGGGTTAGTGCCCCGGGGTGTCAAATAAGCTAAGGGCACCGAGGGCAAATAATCTGTCTTTTTAAATATAAACAATATGAGACGCTAGAGAAAATTGCCCTAGAGCGACGCAGGGTCTAAAGCCGGTACTGTCCCTAGGTCTTCAATTTCGTATTTGAAAATCACAAATATAGAATACGTTTTATTTAAATGATATACATACTTGTAAATAAGAAACTTTAATTAAAAATAAAATTTATCGTAAAATGTTCTTCAATCGCATAACAAAACAATTATTTTACATATTTCTGGGCCTGTCATTTCTTATCAAAGTTCTTTCAGAGCAAAATATAAATTTTAAAATTAAGAACTATCTAAAAAGCTTTCATGAAAATTAAACAGATGGCAAAACATATTTTGTAGTATCTTATTTAAGCAGTTGAAAAATAAATCGCTAGATGTCGAACATTAAAACAAAAGTATAATAAAATAAAGAATGTGAAAAAGGAAATAATTCAAATTTCAATAAATACATTACTCAAAGAAGTGAAATATTTCATCTCTTAGCAACTTGGTGATGAAGTAATTCAATTGTTGTTGTTTCGATGCCTTGGATTTTTTAAATTTAAAAACATTATTTTAAATAACGAATTGTAATTATTATGAAATACAGCTCTTTGTAGCATTTTTTCTCCGTTTACCTTCCTCAAAATTCCTTTTTTTTCAATCATTAAGAAATGTACATATCACATTTTAGTACATGAAGGTCACGTATGCTAAGCTGTAGGTATTTCGAAGGCGTCTATGGCTTTTTTAATTTAACCCTTTATTTTATAAAATGATAAAAATATCAGAAAATGTGAGTCCTGTAAGACGTCATAGGAGACGAAATATTTCAGCGGGTAGTTTTTTTAAATTGTCATTCTGTTGTTCTTAATGTTTGGCTATTCTCACATCTATATAACGTTTAACAAAATATAATAAACAAAACATAACAAATTTTATTCGTTTATATAAGTGATCATTTGTTTGTAGCATCTTCATGTACGACTATAAGACATGGTGCTTATCTGAAAGTGATCAAAAAATACTAGATGCCTTTGAGATGTGGTCATACAGAAGAATTCTCGGAATTTTCTGGAGAGACCACGTCACGAACAATGAGGTTCTCAGCATAATCATGGAGGATAGACACCTAGTAAGAACCATCTCAGAGAGGCGACCCCGATGGATCGGTCACAACATGCGCCACGATGGTCATCTTCACGACATTGTGGAAGGGATGGTTGAGGGAAGAAACTGTAGAGGGCGCCCTAGATGGGAGTATTTGCAGCAAGTGTTCGAGGACATGAGTTGTAGCTCATATGCTGAGCTGAAAAGGACTGCAGAGGATCGAGAGGAGTGGAGATCGAGATGTAAGATTTTGTTGCTGCAAACCAATTCACCGGATTGATACTACGAAGACGACATAAGTGAATAAATGTTTGATACTGAATCTGTGGGCAATATATGCATAAACCATATTAAATCAAAGTAAATGCACAAAATATAAATTAATATAATTAAATTTTTTCGCAATTCGTAAACGGTGCTCTTTGTGGAGCTTGTATATATCTCAAGTCAGTAGTATAATATTTTTATTATTTGATAAAGTATTCACGTCCAGTATACATGATAACAAAACATCGAATGTCTGATACCCGAAGTTTTGAATTTGAAGCGTAAATCAACCAATTGATTACCGTCACAAAATAACATTGTTATTATATCAGTATTTGTATAGCGCTATTTATGATCAAATGGTCATTCCAGAAGCGCTTGTTTGCCTCTCTCAGTAAAAAGGTGGGTCTTGAGTCTGCTTCTGAAGGATGCCTCCGCTTTAAGTTCTCTTATGCTTTCCAGCAGCGAGTTCCAGGCCATTGGTGCCGCGTCATGTTTACTCAGTCATCACATCTATTGCTGCCGACCTTGGTGGTTGCACATCACAAATACAATAATGACAGTACACACAATAAAAGTACTTTAAAAGTCAGATTCAAAGGCACCTATCAAACTACTCATTCCATACATCCAGATACCAAAATAATCCAAAGAAAATATTACAAAAAAATAATCCATCAGTATAAAATTAAACAAATCTAAGCACTATGGACGTAAGCTTTTTATTGAATCTATTTATCGAAGATTGTTTTCTATGCTTATACGAAGAATGATAGAGCACAGTTCCAGGGAAGACCTGATCATTCCATTTTTTAAAGATGTCGTCAATATCTGTTTAGACCTTAATCCTAGTAATGGAACTCGTAAAAGGATCAAAGTCAAGATTACCACTAAGAGTCATTTCAGGCTGACTGACAGTTGAAAAATGTCTAAGGGCCCTTTCCCACGGACGTCCACTTTTGCAGGATCACGTTTAGTAGTATACGTGCTACTGTGGTAACATTCACATGAGCATCCGGTTTGAAGGATACAGCAAAAATTCGATCCGTTCGAAATGTGCTGTACGGTTTCGCCACCACAAACTGGACGAATGCATCCATTATAAAACGGTATCCAGTTTAGTTACGTACATAGTTTAATGGAAGTGTTCCCACTAGCATCCTGTTTACCATCCATACCATCAATGAGATTATGAAATGTGCCTAATATCGATCGTAGTTTTAGGATCGGGAGAAACCCAAAATCTTCGATTTTTGCATTGCTTTCGGTGGCGAAAGTACCAGTATAATATCAGAAGAGTATTCACGTCCATTGCGTCTGAATTTTTTTCTCCGGCTGCCAATGCATCCCGTAAAAAACATGATGCAAGCTTCTGTGTGTTGGTATGATTATTGCGGTATCCAATTAAAAACTGATTCTGCAAAACTAACGTCCGTGGGAAAGAGCCCTAAGTAGACGCAAATTAGTGCAGCTTAACCTTCCAACACAATAAATTAAAGACATCCACTAACCTATCAGTAGAAGTTGGTTTTACGTTCAAATTGTGTGATACTGATACACATAAAAATAATATAAATGATGAGTATTTCTTTAAGCAATCTTTATGACAAAAAAATAAGTATTTAAACAACATTTAAACGTTTTTTAAATGTATTTTTAATTATATATTTACGCAAAATGACAATGCAATAATTACACAGTGTCGTTATCTTTGGTCGTTTTCTGTTATTTTATAATTACACGGTTGCTATCTAAGAAAGCATTACATTTTTGAACTACGCGAACAAATCATTTTAACCTGTAACATGCAAACACGATAATACGCGAAATATGTTATTTCTCATACTGTATTATTATGTTAACGTGATTCACGCGATATTCTTATTTTTCTGCTTTCTCTAGAACTGCGTCCTGTTAATTAATTAACACTCCTGTTATTACCTGCAACACGGATGCACAAATGTCACATCATCGTTTATGTGGTCTTTCTGGAGGTGAGATTCCCAGTGGTATCTCGTCAAGTCTCTCTTACCTAACCTAACATAACCTAATTTTTTATTCTTCTAACTACTCTTTGAATCAGCATTCGAAAAGTATATATACCCTTTTTGTCTTCCCTTTCTCTTGCCGGCGTTCGATATAGCGTGAATTACTGCAGCAGAGGAAGCATTGGAGCGGCTTGGCCTTAACGGTCATCTTGAGTCTTCATTCTTCTTTCTCTTTCTGCCTGATCTTTCTGCTTCATCACTTTTCTGGCAAATACAGTGACATCAGAACGATGTAGGCCTTGCTAACTGATACCGAAAACCTCGATAGACAATCTTTCGTCTCGTATTTTTGTCGATTGCCATACCTTTACGTATGGCCACATTGGGACTAGTTACATAGTTTTGCCATGAGTGGCGCTGGCAACCGACCACGGGCCGTGGAAGTGCCGATGGCCGGCAGTTGGTCCCCATCCTTTGGCTTGGCAAGGTCGCATTGCGGCCACGCGGCATGTCAACCCGCGTGGTCACAAACTTGTTATGTTTTTAAAGTAAATATAATCTGTTCTTCTAAAAAAAAGTGTTTGTCTGCTGTCCTGCTCCTCATCCTACCCTTGCGCGATGTAATAACGCCCCTCTTCTTTGAGAGAGGATGATGCTAACAGCAAGTGCGTTCCTGGTAATGTTGCTCTTTAGAGCGCACTCAATTATTTGCTCTTGTTGTATTTTCACCGATGTGACCAGTTCAGCTCTCTCTGTTGACCATGCAGGACAGGTTAGCAGTGTGTGCTGAGCGTCGTCACTTGCAGATGTGCAGTGATGGCATCTTGGACTTCTTTTTTTCCCTTTTCGATGAAGGTAAACCCCAAAGCAGCCGTGTCCCGTGAGTTGTGTGGTGTGGAAATCAGGAGTTGGGGATTATTTCCTTGTCCATGACACAATGCTTGGTATGATTTTGTGTGTCCACCGGCCTTTTGTTCCACTATCCCATCTTGCTTGCGATTTTTCGAATAATTCTTTCCGCGCTTTTTTCCGTGTCTCTTCTTCGTCTTGTTTTATCGCTCTTATATTATTTTTCTCTCTCCTGCGCTAACAAGTCAAATTATCTAGCTTCATATATACCTAACCTTACTTAATCTAATCTCACCTAAGTTATTTTGTAACGAGACTTATGGATCTCAGGACAGTTGAATCCCACATCCCAGGCAGAGTGCCCATGTGACGGCAGCTCTCCGCAGGACGCACCTCACGTTCTGTGGAACTGGCCGCTGCACCACTCTGCTCGAATTGCGCTCCTTTGAAGTGCTCCGGCCGGCATCAGGTCCGGTCAGATACCAGGACTTCGTTGCTAACAAACGAAATTACGCTGCTTTTGAGCGCTTCTGCGCGTCCGTCTGCAAGAGTGCAGACGCAAGTAAAGATTCCTAACTCATGTCTGCTTTTTGTACAATCCATTTCCAATCTTACCATTGCCTTATCCATTCCCACGTATTTCGTGGTTAGCAACGTGTTACCAAAGAAGGCGATTCGAGACTCGCTGTAGTATACTAATTTCGCAGCCTTAGACTGAGGTCTATTTGACATCTAACTGATGCACCTAGAATCACGGGAAGGCCTTCAGCCACTCTCTAACAAGTAGCATTTTGCGTGCGCCCAGTAACGGGTCCCCATCTGCGTCTCCAAAAACAGGACGTGACAGGAAAGGTTTCCACCAAGCGGATCTCTGGACTCTACGATCACTGGATAAATCTTTACTTTATTGTAGAACCTTTCAAGTATCGCCTTATTGATCATAGAAATGTCTAATCGTGCTGAAAAATGTTAAGGAGGCTCTACAAATAGTCTTACAGGAGAACATAAGCACTGAAAAAACAATCTGATAGAATTTGTGTTGGTCATATTCTCCCATTGAAACGCGAAGGCAAAATATGGTTAACGATTCACATATATTAAAATAGAATTGGTTCATAAAACACGATACCCGTCTAATTAATTTTATAATAAGTAAATTGTATACTCAATGTTTTTATTGCCCTTATTGAAATACAATAGGTTTTAAGACTGCCTATAAAAACTGTTTTTTATTTAGTTTTTTTCATTCGTCAACTAGGAGCTTGAAATAAAAGTCATAGTGAAAAAGAAACCAAAAACAAAAAAAAAATGTCTAATTTCGTGACAAAATTGTTTCTCTTGACTGCCTTTATGATGGTTCTAGGCATGGGTAAGTTTTACTATGTTTATTGTAAAAAAAATATATAAATACTAATTTATAATATACGGATTTTTTGATAGATATATTACTATGGCACATACAGTAAAATATTTAATGATATTTTTATATTGATACATTTTTTTTTGCTATCCTTACCAATTAACCCGACGATCGCCGTAAGCGCACCCGTGGGCGCTTCGCAATATTCGAAAAAAGTATTTCAAAATTAATTCCGTTTTTCTCACATCTATGAATATTTTAAAATATTAACAAACCAAAAAGGATTGATAGTTTGGGAGATATTCATGAGATGGTGTCAATGGCTGGCACTGACACTATATATATATCTTAAATATTTACAAAAAACGTGATGCGTTGGAGGTACATACGATGTAGGGAGACAGTTATGTAATATATCTTGGAAATATACCTGCAGCTAGGGCGGTTAAATAATCGAGTATTTGATCTATAATCTATTTTGTGGCAGCCCTTACAAATATTTTCTTGTAGGCGAAACTGTCGTCTTTCAGTAAGTGAAAGTTTGAACAGTGATGAACGTGTTCCATATTAAAACAAGGTTTTATACAGTACCGGCTTTAGACCCTGCGGTGCCCTAGGGCATTTTTTTTCTAGCGTCTCATATTGTTTACATTAAAAAAAATCAAAGACAGATTAGTTTCCCTTAGCGGCCTTAGCTTTTTCGACACCCTGGGGCACCGATCCACTTCGCCACCCCCTGAAACCGGCACTAGTTATATATATATTTTTAAAGTTATTGTTTGTTTCAGCTTCTAGCGAGCATCACAAGAGGATGAAAATGCACCGATCTGCACCAGTATCAAGTTTAAAAAACCAAAACATTGATTCTCGTAAGCCCGATAAATATTTTTTACTTAAAAAATAAGCTTACTTATAAACTTTTTAAATTCAATTAACTATTCAAGTTTAATCCTTGAAGAATTCAGCTGTATTATTATTGCTTAGAAATTAACTTCTTTTTTTCAACAAAAGATTCAATTCTATTTGTTTCCAACCAACTTTACACTTTAGCCGCATAATCATTACATACTGTGATAGGTGATATTTGTTAAACGGCAGTTGATCAGGGATAATAATGTGTACTCGTTCGTTTGGTATAAACCAAGATTTAATACACTGCATATTCCTGACATACACACTTTCGCTCATACTTCGATTATTGTCAGTAGTAGAGCATACCTGGAATCACATTACTAACGTTAAACTGGGTGAGACCGTAATTTATTAGAAACACTGTCATTCTGTTAAGCAAAAGGTGTCAACTAGAAATAATCTACTCAGTGTAAAGTGGCAGGTAGGAAGTGGGGAACTCAAACAATTGTTTATTCAAACAAGTGTTCTAGCCCTCTGTTTCTCTGCTGGCTAATATGCCGCGCCAGTATGGGTGATGTCTTCCCATACCAAGAATGTGGATATTGCTCTAAATGAAACGTGCCAGGTTGTTACGGGGTGCATAAAACCTACCCCAATATAAATGTTATATTTACTCTTAGGCATCTCCCCACCAAACATACGGCGAGAAGTCACCACCAAGAAAGAGCTATCCAAAATAACCCACGACACACTCCACCCTGTGCTTGGATATCAAAAGATGACCACACGGCTTAAATCAAGAAGAAAATTCCTACAGTCAACAACGGAACTGGTGATACCTGAAGCCACCCTGCGGTTGAACATGTCGAGAAGCGCAACTGAAGGGAATACTTGGATTGCCCCGAAAGAGAACCTAGCCCCTACACGTATGGATGTCCCTTAACAGACTTCGGTCCGGAGTATGCAAGACGAGGACACAAATGAAAACCTGGCAGCAACCCGCATCGCACTACAAAATAATCAAATATCCTCGATTATGCGCTCATTTCGATAACTGTCAGTGCGCGGGAGACATTGCAATCACAAATTCGATGATTTAAAAATATTTTTTGGGTTCCAGGGCTTGAATTATCCATTCCTAGTGTACCCATTAGGAATGAAGAATCTATCACAACACCATCAAATAAAGAGAAAAATAAACCGTAGTCTTAAAAATTCAAGCCGCAAGAATTGTACCCATGTCCTACCTTTAAATCTCGACGTATTACTTTTGTTGAGGAAAAGTTAGAGTTAAAAATGGAGAAAAAACCTATTCAGAAATAATCGAGTACAATGAAGTTGACTGATTTTTATAATAATAAAATAATAATTAAAAAACTTCGCAAATAATGATGATTTAAGCATATATTTGCATATTTTATGAAATTCGCATTTCTTAGCATCTGTTCCGAATTATAGCATATATTTCGCATCTATTTCAAAATGCTAAAAGTGGTCTCTAACTATGTCCATGTACTTGGATTTTCATTTAAAATTTATAATAAATATGAAATATATTATTTCGATTTTTTCGATCGATAATTCTTGGTGGAATTCCATAATATCAAAACATATATACCCATAACACAATTCATATTTACCTTTTCCTTCACTCTTTGCTTTATAAAGAGCCAACACTCACTTTACTAACTGACTTGAAAATGGCCATTCGACGCGGCTGAAACATATCGTCTACAAATATATTGTGGGATGAATTTTAATAATTTATATCTGATGAAATATATATTTTTTTTATCTTGAAATCTTGCAAAAATACGTAAATTCTCAGGATAATCAAATGTTGGTGTTTATTTCAGGTTCCAGCGAGCATTACAAGAAGTTGAAACTCTTACCGCTTAGGAATCTCAATGACTGTATGTACTTATAAATACGCTTATAAATAAACAATTTAATTTTAGTTTACTATTAAAATCAGTACCGGTTTTAGGCCGTACGGCGCCCTAGGGCATTTTTTCTGGCGCCCCATATTGTTTATATTTTAAAAAAAATCTAAGCAAGATTAGTTGCCCTCGGCGCCCCTAGCTTATTCGGCACCCAAGGGCACCAACCCACTTCGCCATCCCCTAAAATCGGCACTGATTAAAATAACACATTTTCATTATTTAGATGCATTATGTATATATCAATGCAATGATGAAACAGCGAATAATATTAAATTACCAAAACAAGGACAATTGTAAAAAGAAACACAAACTATACTCGCACTGTACATCTTAGCTTAAACGGAAAAATAACTAAATCTATCCCCGCACAATTGGATTTGTTTGGTTTCACCAATCTAATTCGATGGTGAAACCTATCTGAAGGATTAGGCATAAGTATGTGGATCCGTTCGTTTAGTCCAGTGATTTCCAAAGTGGTCTTTATAGACCCCAAGGGGTATATGAGGACCTGCAAGGGGTGTATGGCAACGAAATAAAAATTGCGGGTCTATGAAATGAAAATGGAGGTCTACCAAGAGAATCGCATCTCGCCGCCGGTTCCGCCTAATTTCAAGGGATCTGGCCAGACATCGCTACCCGCCGACACCTTATAAACGTCAAATATTATTTGTGATATTTCTTAAATCACGACCCAAGACGTAGACCGGGTTTTCTGGAGCAGGTCTCACAAAACCAAACAAGTTTCTCGTATTCCTCCTGGAATTTTTCTGTTATTGCACTCAGCAGTCTTTAGACTCAATGAAGTAAGCACTGTAAATCCCCACACAATCGAATTCTTTTGGTTACACCAATCTAATTCGATGGTGGAACCGATCTGAAGGATCAGGGATAATTATGTAGATTCGTTCGTTTGGCCTAAGCCACGATTTAGCGGATTGCATATTCCTGCTATACACTCGCATCACACCAGACGATAATAAAGTCACCTCGATTATGCGCCTTTTGCAATTATTGGTAGTAGTGCTTAAGAAACTAACATCCCCCTCTCTCTCAAAAAGATTGTAATTCCGTCGCGTGATGGCAGGATTGGAGCAAATTGATAACACAGACTTTTTCAGAAGCACATTGACATATATTTACGATAAAACTTTACAAATATATAGCTCGACCTAGCATTCGGCCGAGCCACAATACAATATGTCTCGCCGAAAGGCGGGGACCGACTTCCACGTTCGTGGTGGCTCTCGCCCAGCGCTACTAGTGGCAATCTATATAACTAGTCTCAAATGGCAGACACATAAATTTATGACAAGCTAACAGAAATAAGAGACGAAATATTGTTTCGAGGTTTTCGGTACTAGTCAGCAAGGGCTACATCATGCTGATGTCAAAACATAAATTTTAAGTATTCATGGTTTAAACTTTAAAGCATGAAATAATACATTTTGTACAACCACTCAGTTTTGATTCTAAAGTTTAAGGCTTTGGAGAAAATTTTATTTACTCAGGACAAACTTAAGGCAGTTTTAAGTTTTTCCTATTGAAGGAAGGTTGTCTACAAACGGATAGAATAATAAAAAAAAATCTTACAAAATATAATATTTTCCTTCCATAAATTCTAAGATTTAAAAAATATATTTTGGGTTTCAGTGTTATCATTATTGGGTTTGTCTAAGGATGACGAATATACCACAAACAACAATCTACTAGCATCTTTAAATCAATGACGTATGTATAATAGATTTTTTGAAAAATAAAAATACACTCAAATTATTATCACAGTTAATTTTCTAAATATAATATTAAAGAATATCCCAGTAATTAAAAACCAAAAAAAATAAAATACTTGAACAGGTCAATTTATTTATTATGTAAACACATACAGGAGAATATTGACAAATGGTGATGACAGTGATACTGAATTATCATCTGTGGATTCTATGACACTTACCACGTTACATATGATTAAGGGCTGCGTGTGGAGTGTTGATCCGCCAACGTCATAGATTACAGCCCGAGATTCACGCATCATCCATATTATTACAGGAATTTACTATGAATGGGTGATCTTCACGGGACGACTTTCGTCTACCACCAATTTTAATTAATAGGCTATCACTGGCATTTTACGGGTGAGAGATCAAATTCACAACAACCATATTTTAGAGCTCAGAAATCGTTTTTTTTTTTTTTAATCTCCGTTGTTGATCGAACCCACAACCTTTGACTTTCAAAGCAAACGCTTTTACCATTGAGCTATACCCACCGGCTTACTTCTCAATGATAGCTTGTTATTTACTGTTCCTACTATTATTTTCCATGTCACTGCCAATCAAATAACATTATGTAGTAGTAGTCTTGTGACACTTAAGCAGTACCGACTTTAGACCCTACGGCACCCTAGGACATTTTTTTCTGACGCCCCATTTTGTGCTTATTTAAATAAAATCTAAACAAGATTGATTGCCCTCGGTGCCCCTAACTTATTCGACGCCCTGGGGCACTGATCCATTTCGCCACCCCCTACAACCGGCACTGCACTTAAATAAAGTATTTATCTAATATACATAATTATGTTACAGAAGCCAACATGATGCATTAAAAATTGAAATGCGGCGCTCAACTCCGAACCTGAACCATGACGTCCAATTTTCAGAAATTCAATACTAATGAAGAATACAAAGAACACCTTATTTCAGAACCTTCAGTATCCAGTCCGGAATTCACTTATTATTAATTGATTGTAACCATTCATTTATTCAATAAAGCAAAAAAATTACATTGTAAAATCTTGACCATATGCCTCACCGACATATAGATTATTACACTTATGTACAGCACCTTATTGAAATCCTAAAAATCTATTCGATGAGTATCTTACGAGTATTATTCTTAATGTACAGTCGATTCCGCTTAATTTGGACACATCGGGACTTGAGCATTTTTTCCCAATTAAGCGGCTGTCCCAATTAAGCGAATTTCAATTTTTTTTTAAATTCATTTATTTCGTTTTGGCAACTGAGGCCATTAACCATTAACACACACATAAAATTAAGCAATGCATATTTTCTTTCAATAATTAAATTTTATAAACTCTTGGAAACTGTAAATTACATATAGTTAATATAAATGATCATATAAATTACAAATATGTGAGCTTTTAAGAAGAAAAAAAAACTTAATAAAATAATAAATGGGTAGGTACATACAATTTAATTCAATGCAAAAATGAGTCAAATATTGTCTGTCTCTTGTTTTTGTAGCATTTCACGTCTACAAAATCAGCACAGATATTCAGTGCGGATGTAGGGCTCTCTTCATTTCCTTTCTGCATAAAATAATACTAAGATTGAATCCTCACAGTCTTTATTTATCATCGTAACATGGTAAATTGTTATCTATTCTTGAAAATTATTCATAGTTAATAATAGGAACTTGAAACATATCTTGATTTTCTTCGTTGCTTAAAATTTCCTGTCCCAATTAATTGGAATGCTGTCCCAATTAAACATATAAATTTACTATTGGTTTTTGGTTTGGTTTCTGTTCTTTGAGATTTGTCCCAAATAAGCTGCTGTCCCAATTAAGCGGTGACTCAATTAAGCGGAATCGACTGTATTTCAAATAAAATTACACCTGCACTATGACAAATTATAATTAACATTAATGTTTAATTCTTAATTACAATGCACATTATATAGTATCACTTTATACACGTTCTATTTTTATGTTTTGCTCTATGTTATCCAAAGCCACGCAATGAATCAATGTTTAAATAAAAATCAAGCACAGCAATTTTTATTTTATTACGCATCCTCCATTCTATTCTACGATACAGTGAGACCCCTCCTAACGCTGTTTTTTAAGCGCTGTTTCGGTTTAGCGCTATTTTATTTCAACACGGGGATTCCCCGAATTTGTGCGCAGCACTAGGTTTCCAAATAAATATAAATTGACATAATAAATTATAATGATTAATACAGTGACAATGAAAAACAAGAAAAAAAAAGCAGCCAGAAAAAGCGTGTACCAGTAACGGATCCCCATCTGGGTGTCCAAAAACAGGAAGCGGGACAGGGACGGTTTTTACCAAGCGAACCGAGGGTCGACGTCAAATAAAGAACAAGACATTGATATTCAGTCTACGGTTCGTATCCTTACTTACATAATTTATTTTATGGATTTTTAAATATTTATTACAATATTATTTTATTATTTCAATATTCTAATCTACTTTTATAGATCATTGACTATATTACAATATTATTAGTAATTAAATATATATTTAATATACATGAAATTCGTTTAAACGCGTCAATTCAAGCAGAAAAATATCGATATAATAAACTGTCGGAAAGTAATACTATTAAGCTTGTGAATAAATGAAGACTGATTGAATAATAAAAAATAAAAATATACATACTTTGAATATATACTATAGCGACATCTATCATACGATGATAACAATGACATAAATACTAGTTCCAACGTGAGTCAGCTCAGGCATAGCAACAGCCAAGTTGGCTGAGCGGTATGAATACCTGGGCGTCCCGCTTCTGCCGTTATTTTTCTGCTTTAATTGACGCGTTTTAAGGAATTTTATTTAAAGTATATGTATATTTAATTACTTATAATTTATTTTTATTAAAACGAATGCATTTCACAAATAATAATATTTTTTATGCGATAACATTAACATATTTTTCAGAAGAGAAAAGAAAAAAATATCACTTTGCAATTAATAAATCATTTACATTATACACTTCAAAAGAGACTTATTAAAGTCTAGTAAATAGTTTATTTTTAACATTTTGAAAATTATTTTAATTCAATCTTTCAAACTGCGTAGAGTTTAAGTGTGACGTACACCACTGCAAGCCAAACTGCCAATTACCTTTTTGCCTCCATCCATAACATCATACTTTCATAGGACGATTAGCAGACTTCGATACTCAAGTAGTATAATTATACAATACTTGTGATTCGTGGCATACAGTGCTTCTTCGTAATATCAATATTTAGAAACATAGTATATATAAATATACAATACATACAAAAGATAATATATAATAAAAATAACATAAAAGAAGAAGAAGATGACACGTGTCAAAGATCACAGAGATATAGGAGTACAATACCATCGACAAAAGAGGAAAAGGATCGAGGTGTGATGGTAGGCCGTTTAAGAGCGCCATTGCCGTTGTACTAAATTGAGTGCTCGAAGATCCACAAGTATCAACTGCGATCAAAAACAATGGATGGCTACGAGCTCGGGTGTACTTATCTGGAACATATAAGTTAAAACATTCATGAATCCAAGGGTTGTGAATTGCACCGCAAAGGAGAAGTTATGAATGTTTGAGAGCAGCAATTTTCCTTCGGGACTCTAACGCAGTGCTCCGCATCCGGTGTGCCGCGGCACACTGGTGTGCCGTAAGCCGATACAGGTGTGCCGCGATCAAATAAGGCAATATTATAAATAAATAATTTTACAACGCTCCTCAAGCTCCCAGTGCATATCGCCTCTTTATGTAGACACACAACGAGGTACTTGCTTTATTAAGTTCTAAATATAATTTAAAAAAAGTGAAATTGATCAATTTAATATATATTTTTGGCTTTTGGTGTGCCGCGGTATTCAAGGTGAGAGCTTTGGTGTGCCGTAGAATCCAAAGAAGTACTTTGGTGTGCCGTAGATGAGAACAGGTTGCGGGGCTCTGCTCTAACGAATGGAAAGAAAGCATCCCTAGAAGAAAATGAGTAAGGTAATGTTCGGAATTGATTGAATTGAATGGATAGTAAATTATATCATCGTTATCTACTGAAAACTAGTTTCATGCCACACAAGAAATAAATGGTTCATAGAAAATGTACGAAAACCGTGCTTATTTGTTATAATGTTATATTATTTTGCGTTAATTATGATAGATAATGCACTATTTAAAAATTTAATTTCCTCAAATTATATGTTGAATGGTTTTTCATGGCCATTTTTTTTAATGCAACATGGTTCAGGTTTGCATATATAAGGTGCAGAACTGTTATGCTAGTCCATCAGTTGCTAAGAGCTTCAAAGAAGAGTCGTAGTAAAGTAAAAACAATCAAGATGTTCAAGTTAATGAAAATTTGCTTTATCCTGGCTGCCTTTATGGTCGTTTTGAGTAAGTTTTTTTATTTATTTAAATAAAAATATACAGTGAAACCTCTCATAACGAGCCTTATTCGTTTCAGAATCTTGCTCGTTATATGAAACACTCGTTGAACGTAACTAATTTTCCTTTATAAAAATCAATGTAAAACACGAGTACCATGCGATTTTTTTAAACGTTTCTTCTTCGTAGTATCAATCCGGTGGACTGGTTTGCAGCAACAGAATCTTGCATCTCGATCTCCATTTCTCGGTCCTCCGCAACCCTTTTCAGCTCAGCATAAGCGCTACAATTCATGTCCTCGAATACTTGCTGCAAGTACTCCCGTCTAGGGTGCCCTCAACAGTTTCTACCCTCAACCATCCCCTCCACAATATCGTGAAGAAGACCATCGTGGCGCATGATGTGACCAATCAGACGGGCTCGCCTTAAATAAACGTTTATTCAAATAAAATTACATGCTTATAAATTGTTAAAGATCAGAACAACCTTGATAAAAACATTTCTTAAAGTCGATACTAGCTTATTGTTTACTAATTTTTGAAAAATAATGTGACACAGTGTTTTCATTGAATAAGTTTGTAGCACGCATAGCCACCTGCTTATTAGGATGATGAGTCTCAATGTACGATGAAACAGTTTCCCATGCTTTCAGCATTTCTCTTATTGCGTCAGAAGATTGTTGTTTTCCTACGTCCTCTTTCTCCAAACTCTCCAAAAAATATAAACCAATAATGTCTGAATGTAAGTTTAGAATAATGTGTGATCACATACGGGACTAACGTGCTAACGGTACGAGTTCTAAACACAGACTGACGCAATGACGCGGAAGTCCCGGCTCCCAAGTGAATCATACGTTATGTGAATTCCCCTTTCTGCGTCACTCGTTATGCAAAATGTCACTCGTTAAGAGAGCAATTTTTTTCACTTTTTTTTTGCTCGTTATGCGAAATACTCGTTATGAGAGGTTCCACTGTATTATATTCATATTTATCATTATTTATTAAAAAATACATTAAACTTGCTGTCAATACTAATTTGATGGAAAAATGCAAAATGCATCAATATCTACTGACATTCCCCATATTTAAAAAGGACTCCGCGTGGAGGAAGGATGCAGGAGCAGGTCACAAAGCAAATATTTTTTTCAGAAGCACAATTCGCGTTTATTTTGAATATGAGTTCGGTTTCCCCGTTCGACCGTAACATATCGTGGGCCTCGGTCGGGCGGGAATTTCGGACACGGAATACGACCGTTAACACGTAGCGCCCCAAAGATAATCATGTCAGGCGAACGAACAAAAAATAAGAGACAAAAGATTGGTTTTCGAGGCTTTTCGGCATGAGCCTAAAAGAGCTATATCAAGCTGATATGACTGCATAGTGTTGATAGAAATAAAACATCTGTGGATTCAAATAAAATATTAATGACAGTTAAGTCTTGGGTATAAAGCATTTATCATTATGCCGGCGGGTATAGCTCAAAGGTTAAAGCGTTTGCTTGGCAAGCTGAAGGTCGTGAGTTCGATCCCAAACGGAGATTAAAAAAAAACGATTTCTGAGCTCTAAAATAGAGAAGATATCATAAATCGATTGGTTTTGTAACAATATCGTTTGTTCTAGGCTCCGCTATGCATAGTAGGAAGATGAACATGCATCGATCAGCAGATGTCAAAGACGGAGATGTGGAAACCACTCCAGAACCTACAGGGAATGAAGAGAGGCACACAATGCCACCTGGTGGTCTAAAATATCACACCTACAGTAAGTTTATTGAATATTTCCAACTAAGCAATATGCAAATCATTAATAAGAAACAAAAATAGTCTGAGTTCGCGCTTTAAAAGTTAACATCTTAGGTTTTACATTAGATTATTAGAAGCTGCTTTTAAAACGTGTTCAGCTATAAAAAACAGACACAGAGAATACTTCTAGTCTTAGTAATTAAATACAAACATACAATTCTACATCAATTTTTTATACGCATCAATTCGTTAAAAAAAATATCGGCAGACGCGGGATTCGAACCACGAGCCTTGCAACCTTTGCTCTTATTCTACACACCGCACAGTCCACACGACTATTCTCAGCCTGAGCAGATACGCGATAGTTGACGTATTTTATACCATTTTTACCATCGTATAACGATAGATGTCTCTGTAGTATATATTCAGAGTGTGATCAGTCAACATTTATTCACAAGCTTTTTATATTATTATTAGTTACCGGCAGTTTATTTATTTAGTACGTACCACTCGAATAAGAGCAAAGGTTGCAAGGCTCGTGGTTCGAATCCCGCGTCTGCCGATATTAATGAATTGATGCGTATATAAATTTGATGTATAATTGTATGTGTATATTTAATTACTAATAATATTGAAATATAGTAATATGGTAGTAAAATGAAAGTGTAGTCATTCCCTTTATCAAACTACATGTATTATTTACAAGAATCTGTAAAGCATGTAAATAAATGTCGTTAGGTTTCGTCACAGGAGCGATTTTTCTGTAAACCACATGTGTCACTGCCACCACATGTATGGAGTTGCAAAATAAACGTTTGTTAAATATGATAGTTTTTTATACATCATCTAATAGCTAAACGATAGAAGAACCAATGTGATATATGGAAATAGGTCAGATAAGTAAATTTATGCTTCAAATACTAGTTTTAAGCAATAAAAATGGTTCGAAAAATTCACGCCGTATTGACAGTAGAATTTGTATTCCACCGAGCCGTAATGAAAGGATTAGTAATTAAAAAAACAACCTTTTTCAAACGATGTCACTCTGTGCTTAAAAAAATACATTATTTAAAGGTTTGAAACTTGACTCGCAAATTTTCATGTAATTATTATTGAATGTGTTTACGCGATTATTATATGAACTTGTATGTTTTAAAATACACAATTTTAAGTAATATTTTTTTGTATTTTTTACAGAACTTCATAACCTAGGAAAGAAGGCTCGCGCAAACTAATTAATTTAATACCTTGTTACTGGTAGGACAAGCGATGTATTCTATTGCATCTCTTTTACCTACCTCGTTCAACCAGAGTTTCGACAATAAGCTGAGTTGCACACCACTCAATAACTCATTCGAAGATTTTAAACGATATGATTGAACGACGTTTACTTCAATGGACTTGCAAATACAACTGCATTAAAAGAAATGTAATTTACATACAGCTTATTGTAATTTAAAAATAATAATTACATAATATATTTTATTTACACATTTTTAGTGAGCACTTACCTAATATTTCGAATCTGATTATCAATGCGTTATTTCAAAACCTTATCACTTCACATTAAGTATTGATTATTGATTACACCACCATGCACATATTATTATATTAATTTCAATTTATTGACAATTTATTTACAAATATATTATATGCAACAAACTTACATTTCAAATAAATGTCCAACACAACCGAAATATTTCTTTTTTATTTATGTATTATTTACAGGAATCTGTAAAGCATGTAAATAAATATCGTTAGGTTTCATCACGGGAGCGATTTTTCTGTAAAACACATGTGTCAATGCCACCAAATGTATGGAGTTATTTAATGAACGCTTGTTTAATAGAATAGTTTTGTATGCATCATCTGATAGCTAAAGGATACAAAAACCAATGTGAAATATGAAAATAGGTCAGATAAGTACATTTATGCTTCAAATACTAGTTAGAAGCAACAAAAAAATGGTTGAAAAATTCACGCCCTATAATAATAAATAATAATAGCTTTTATTCCAGCAGGATTGGGTGGGTTGTGCAAAACCCAATCTGACATATTTTTAGATACATATATATTTATATAGTACACACAAAATAATAACTATATATAAACATAATAATTCATGGTGGTCGATGCATCATCTCCATCCAGCGATGGCTCAGGGAGGAGTTGAGCCATTCAGAAGCAGCCAGGATGATGGTGTTGTTGTACTTCCTTATCCTGCTCCAGAAGCCGGCAACAAGGTGACGCAATAATGCTGGGAATGAATGGCCTCTGCCCTCTGGAGTTGCATAAGTTGGCGATATTAATTATTATACGCAACTTTGAGGTTCTCCCACTCTCGTTTAGGATAGCTAGACCAGAGTTCTGAGGTATATAATGCCATACAGTGTGCTTTGAATAGCACTTTTCTGACAGCATTATAACAATGGTAGAACCTCCGTTGTAGTAATGTAACCTTTTATTTAAGCATGTTTCGTATTACCCTACTCTATAAATAAAGAATTGTTTTTTTATTACATTAAATGCATAGTTTTCGACTAAGGATACTACAGAATGTACTTAGAGGAGTATTACAGTGTGAGGGGTGGCTCAACACAATAAGAGATTGTAAATCGTTGTGCATACTAAATAATAATTTCTTTGTTTTCATACAGTTCCTTAAAATTTGAAGGTTAGACGCAAATTCAATGACTTGACTGAATAATGTTGTAATGTCTGTTCCTTTATAATGGTTATTCATACTATTGAATGGCAAAGAAACATCTTCATAGAATTATTTTTGATTAATTAATATTCAATTAATTATTATTTTAATTTATGAGCATAATCATCATCAACCTAGACGTGATAAAAAGCTTGGAATGAGTTCCCATTTTAACTGATTCTCCATTTTTCTTTCACTCAGTGTTCTACTAGGATTCAGCCTCCTCATTCAAAAGGAAATGCATATTAATTATTTAATTAATAAAAATAATAAAAAAATGTAAAAATCATTAAATTAACTGCAATATCATAATACATTATTCAATATTCTCTAGTTAACTGGACCATATGCTCGTGACAGAGAGTCGCCATGGTTCTCGCCTCATCCCAAGACAACACTGCATTCGAGAAATCCGCCAAAAACACTTCATATATTAAGTTTTAGGCTCCCATTGGGTAGCTGTAGCTTACACTACTGTTTCATCTGAATAATAATCTAAGCATGTTCTACTTCTTCTCTTAACTCTTTCGCATCGGTTGTCGGCATATGCCGTCATAAGATTCCCCCACCGTTGACATCGTTTGACGTTATGTATCGTCTTGCTTACTTTCTTAGAATAGTTTTTTATGTATATCATCTGATAGCTATAATATACAAGAACAAATGTGATATATGAAAATAGACCAGATCAGAACATTTGTTTCAAATACTTATTTTTTTATATGAATTTTTTAAATTTTTATTAGAATATTATTTTATTATTTCAATATTCTAATCTACTTTTATAGATCATTGACTATATTAAAATATTATTATTAATTAAATATACATATACTATACATAAAATTCTTTTTCAACGCGTCAATCCAAGCACAAAAAATAACGGCAGAAGCGGGAAGCGAACCGCGGACCTTGGAAACCAACTATGCCCAAGTATTCATACCGCTCAGCCAACTGGGCTATTGCTATGCCTAGACTGACTCGCGTTGAAACTAGTATTTATATCATTGTTATCATCGTACGATAGATGTCGCTATAGTATATATTCAAAGTATGTATATTTTTATTTTTTATTATTCAATCAGTCATCATTTATTCACACATTGAGCGGTATGAATACCTGGGCATAGTTGGTTTCCAAGGTCCGCGGTTCGCATCCCGCTTCTGCCGTTATTTTTGTGCTTGGATTGACGCGTTGAAAAAAGAATTTTATGTATAGTATATGTATATTTAATTAATAATACTTATTTTTTATAATTGACAATATAATTTGTATTCAAACCGAGCCGTAATGAAAGGATTAAACGACTTTAGAACGAATGTCTGCCGTGTACATTTTTTCGTAATTCTTCCCAAAATCAAATCATCGTTTCCCCAGCATTCTATGTAATGGCTTGTTCTTCAAACCCATTATACAACAGCAATGGCTTTTGGTGAGGTACACACATTCATTTAAATTTTCACATCACTAAAATATGTATATAAAAGTTATCGTCCATAGTACCACGCTGTCCAGGTATGACACTTAATTATGCTAAAGTCGCACCATTTTGTTTGTGTAACAACCTTTTGGATGTAAGGAGAATACATAATAGGTATTGTTTACTCCAAGCAACCAGCAATTGGTGCGCTATATAGCTGTCGGATACTTTAGAGTAGTTTTGATAGTATTTCAGTGGGGTGCTCTACATAGTTAACGAATCCATAGCGATTAATTGTAATAGTATTTTAGTTTGGCACATTACTACAAAACTAGCCATTTTTTAAATTTATGTAAACACACACAAAACTGGCAAACGAAGCATTGGCCGACCCCCTACAAGATGGACTGACGATATAAGAAGAATAGCGGGAGTGACCTGGATGCGGAAGGCGGAGGATCGAAGAGGATGGAGACTCATGCGGGAGGCCTACGTTCAACAGTGGACGGACACAGGCTGATGATGATGATGATACAAGAGAATACCGACAGATGGTGATAGTGACGCTGAAGTCTCATCAGTGGAATTTTATGCCGCTTACCACGGTGCACATGGCTAAGCGCCGCATGTGGAGTGTTGATCCGCCAATGTCATAAGCAACAGCCCGAGATTCACGCATCATCCTTATTATTACAGGAATTTAATATAAATGGGTGATCTTCACGGGACGACTTTCGTCTACCGCCAATTTTGATTAATAGGCTATGACTGGCATTTTACGGGTGAGGGATCAAATTCACACCAACCAGGGTTCTTAATTTTGGTGTTCAGAAATCGATTAAAAAACCTTTTTTTTTTAAATCTTCGTTGGGGATCGAACCCACGTTCTTTGGCTTGCAAAGGAAACGCTTTGACCATTGAGCTATACCCGCCGGCAGTGAAATAAATAATAGAGAAAAAATAGAAAATTTACAGATTTATCTTTGAAAAGAACCTTAAAATAAATTAAAGGTCTCGAACCGAACATGAAAAGCGGACTTTGTATCCCGATATTTTTTTTTTGAATGAATTGATGCGTAAAAATTTTACGTGGAATTGTATGTTTGTATTTAATTACTAACTTAAATTTATTTTGAGATTCTTTTCAAAGATAAATTTGTGACTTTTCTCTTTTTTCTCTCTTATTTGTATCACTGGTTTAATTAACCTTAAGTTTGATATCTATCCAATTACTATCACTGTTACCCTACAATTACAGATAGTATTTTTTTTAAGATCACGCACACTCTATACTATGTGTCTACTATAAATATCACTATGTATGCAAAAAATTCTTGGAACGATGCAAAAAAACCAAGTTCTTGTTGAAATATTATAATTTTTAGAAGCAAATCTATTGATTCCAAGAAACGTCGTCCAGTCTGCCTACCAATAACAAAATTTACATATTTAATACGTTTTAGTCATAAGATTGGAGCTTGTTATGCAGTTCTTAAATCTTTGTTGTTGATCAAAAAATTTCGCAAAATAAGACGGAAGCGTGTCTCAATCATATCAGCTCAGAAACTGAAGCACATGGACACCACATAAACATTACCAGGGATATCAACTGTAAACCGTTTCGCATCGGCTGTCGGCATATGCCGTCATAAGATTCCCCGACCGTTGACATTGGTTGACGTGATATATCGTTTTGCTACTTTCTTAGAATAGTTTTTTATGCATCATCTGATAGCTAAAGGATACAAGAACCAATTTGATATAAGAAAATGGACCAGATAAAGACATGTATGCTTCAAATACTAGTTTTATAATTGACAGTATAATTTGTATTCAAACCGAGCCGTAACGAAATGGTTAAGAATCAACACCACACCACATCCAAATATTTTCAATGCAAGCAATTTTTAATTTTTTTTTCAATTTAGATTTTTTGTTGTAATCGCATGCAGGAGAGCATGAGAGTGGCGCAACCGGTCGTGATCAGTGCACTCTATGACGTTCAGCCAGGGAGGCTGGACGCTGCATGCAGGAAGCGTGTGTTGTGTTCGTGTTTGTGTGTGGGCTGGGGAGATTACAAGTGTATATTATCATCTTAAATTTCCTTGGACTTTCCAACGCCATTAGCAGTATCATCAATTAGTGATATATCTACTTAGAATTGTAAAGCTTCCCCGTCTAATCAAATCTCAAAATTTTGTTAAAATTATCTAGAATTCTTACTTACGTGCAATAAAGCAATTGATGTAAATGTTTATTGTTTTTTAATGCACTTTGTAATTATACATATTATTTGTTGCTTTCGTCAATGAATTCCGTTATACATTATTGATTTCCAAAACACATATACCCATCACACAATTCATATCCACCTTTTCACTCACTCTTTGCTTTATATAGAGCCAACACTCACTGTACTAATTGACTTGAAAATGGTTACTCCACGTGGCCGAAACATGTCTTCTACAAATATATTTAGGGATTAATTCTATATATTATTTTATTTATATCTGATATTATGGAATTCCACCAAGAATTATCGATCGCAAAAATCGAAATAAGTATATGTATCTGCTTCTTGAAGAGATCCAGATTGTAGGTAGAAGGAAACATAGATGCTGGAAGAGCATTACAAGCTTACCGGTAGCACGAAGGAAGACAAATTAGAAACTGCCAGTTCTTGGTCGACATACATTAACCGTGTATGGATGTTCGGAAAGTGTAAGACGAGTTCATCGGTTTTGAGTGGGTGTAGGAGGAATGTCTGTATTAATGATAGTTTAGTTAGTAAATATAAATATTATCTAGCAGATATTTTCTTGGAGTTTTGTAAACGACTCAGATGATTTTCTTTATTTTTAAAATACACATATGTTTTTAAATTTCAAATTTTCCTTAAAAACACATTCTTTCCACCATACGAATCTTCTTCGTAGTATCAATCCGGCGGCATTCCACCACAAACCATTGCTTGCAACAACAAAATCTAGCATCTCGATCTCCACTCTCGATCCTCTGCAGTCTTCTTCAGCTCTGCATAAGAGCTACAACTCGTCTTCGAACACTTGCTGCAAATACTCCCGTCTAGGGCGTCCTCTATAGTTTCTACCCTCAACCATCCCTTCCACAATGTCGTGAAGAAGACCATCGTGGCGCATGATTTGACCGATCCATCGGGCTCGCCTCTCTGAGATGGTTCTTGCTAGGTTTTGCATCTTCCTTGATTATGCTGAGAACCTCATTGTTCGTGACGTTGTCTCTCCAGGAAATTTCCATAATTCTTCTGTATGACAACATCTCAAAAGCCTCTAGTCTTTTTTTATCACTTTCAGATAAGCACCATGTCTCACAGCCGTACGTCAAGTTCCAAACAAATGTTTTGGCAAGTTGCTTGCGGGTATTATACGAGTATGTTATTTAGTATTATTATAAGTTATTATAACTTATGGCGCAGAGACGTGGAATCTGACAGCAAGTCTTACCCATAAAATAAAGGTCGCCCAGCGTGCTATGGAGAGATCCGTGCTTGGAGTGTCGCTAAAAGATATAATCCGAAATGAGGAAATACGCAGAAGGACTTAAGTAGTGTATGCTACCCAACGAATAGGCACACTCAAGTGGCAATGGGCAGGACATATATGTCGAAGAGACGACGGTCGATGGGGAAGAAAAGTATTGGAGTGGCGCCCAAGAACTGGCAAACGAAGGCCGACCCCCTACAAGATAGACTGACGATATAAGAAGAATAGCGGTAGTGACCTGGATGCGTAAGGCGGAGGATCGAAGAGGATGGAGACTCATGCGAGAGGCCTACGTTCAACACTGGACGGACACAGGTTGATGATGATGATGATGAGTATTATTATAGTCACTGAACAAAAAACAAGAAATAAGTCATAATTACATAAATATATTTTTGTTTTTAGCATTTGATAAATCTGCTCTCTAGGTAGAGCTACAAGTACTACGTCCATGTGGCAAATGTTATAGAATACAATTCATGTTTTTTCTACCGGTGTTCTGTATAATACATAATTGTTTAAAATATCACTTGAAATCCACATACAGATGTTATAATAACAGTTTTCCTTTTGATACATAAACAACTTATAAGACAGTTGTTGTGAACTTTTCTGACAAGTAGTTAAATGAGTTTATTTGTGCTAAATATATTCCTTTACGACTATCTTCCAGGATAAAGGGACACAGAATGTTAAAAGAAAATAAAGCTTGATTTTATTAAATATTTACTTTTAGAGGAAGTACTTATATATGGCGATATACAGCAACCTCAAATGGGATTGCAAATCGTATATTCGGTTTTAATAAAGGGAGCTTAGATGCACTCCGGGTCCAGTATAACAATGCCTTCCGAATATTGTTCGTGGTTGTGCCACAGGCATGTTGACGGAGGCGTGAGTGGATGGCTTTCATGCCATAATAAGAAAGCGTTGTGCTTCTTTGTGAGCGCGGGTTCTCGGCAGTCCCAACGCC
Source organism: Glossosoma conforme (assembly GCA_022606575.1). Classification (NCBI taxonomy): domain Eukaryota; kingdom Metazoa; phylum Arthropoda; class Insecta; order Trichoptera; family Glossosomatidae; genus Glossosoma; species Glossosoma conforme. The sequence goes on along the minus strand of JAGTXR010000021.1, from coordinate 1,198,839 downwards.
ATGATTGCAGTTTGGCCGGATAGGTGGGACTCCCGGTTGGACGGGCACTGGATGCGCCTTCACGTAGGTTTTCAGCGGTGATCCGGTGCTTCACTCACTGAGAGTCAATAGTTGTATGGTTTTGATGATTTTTATTTTATTTTATGTTTAATTTATTATATTTATTATATATTTATATATTTTTAAATTTATTTTTTAATTCTTTTTAAATTGTTTGTGTAAATTTTTTATTATGGCCCTGTTGACTGAATAAATAAATGTATTATTATTATACGCATGTAACCAGCATGCGTTGCAATACCACTCATAAAAATAAACCGCGAGCTTATGGAAGCGCCTTGTCAGGAGCTTCTCGCCTTTCGATTGGATAAGTCGGACTTGTGGCGAAGCCGGAGCCAGTCAGAAGCGATAAGTTTAGGTTATTTTTTTCTTACCTAAATTCGAAAGTTTATAAATCTAATCTTCTTCTTCATGTCAGCGACGTCAAATTATTAATTTTTCAGTATCTGGCAACATAGATAGCTCGTGTGTTGCCCAGCATTAGGTCCTGAGATGTACAGCTTGTTGGGCAGAAATAACAGGATCTTAAGTGTGAGGTGGTCTGCAGGTCTCCACAGGCATATAATAGTGTCTTTCCCTTCTGAAGCTTTCCCCATCGCTCGAGGTTATCCTTTGTTCTACCAACTCCGGTTCTTAATCTGTTCTTGCCAGTTGGGAGGCCTTCCTTTGGAGTAATGAAATCTTCTGACGCGATTTGTTGCCAGAGCTAGAGTTTCTCATTTTAAGGGCTGGATGTGAGAGGTTGTGTGGATCTCAGAAAGCTGCTTCGCGACTTAAATATTGGTGTTGGGGGTATCTGATTATACAAGCAGTGGGACGGTTGGTTGATTGCCTTACGTATTTCTTCGGCGCATATGGCTTTGCGTGTTATGTTTGGTGGTGCGATACCAGCAAAGGGGTATAGTTTAGAAATGGGTGTTGGTTTGAGGCAGCCTGTGACGACTCTGCATGCATCATTTAGGGCAGTATCCACTTGATTACAGTGGGCTGATCGACCCCACACTAGTGTCGCATATTCTCCGGCTGAGACACAAAGTGCTAAAGCTGAGGTACGAAGAAGTGGTAGTTGGGATCCCCAGTGAGTGTTGGTCAGTTTGCGGATGAGGTTGTTTCTTGTTGCAACATTCTGTTTGGTGTTGCTGCAATGACGCCTGAAGGTGAGGGTGCGATCTTGAGTTGCGATGTCGAACGACGTACCATTTGAGGTTGCTATATATCGCCGTATATGAGTACTTCCTCAAGAATTAAGATGCGATGTAAATCTAATAATAGACAAGATATATATACCGAAATTGGTACAATTGATAAAACAGAATTCCGCTACAGCACTATTATTAATATTACGTGCACCACCATAGTTTTTTTTTTCAATGTTATTGATACGCGTGTCAATGGTTCTTTATCTTTGACCCGTGATATAAGAGTATTTAAGCTGTCTCTGTAAAGGCTTTACACAACAAATCAGATTAAACCGGTTAGTCTCACTGCGATGTTTGATTTTTTACTTCACAGATCACCAGAACATGGTCGCAAAAAATCTAAGAATCGATCGATAATGCTGTGATCTCGATTATTTCTGACAGATATGCATAAATCAAACGGCTAATGAACGGTATTTAAAGTAAAAATGATTTATTAGAATAGCTGACTGTTTTCACACCTTAAATACATGACGTATGTTTTTTATTTAATGGACAATTCTATTATTTTTTTCTGAGCCAGCCGAGGGAGAATCAGGTAACAATGATCTCGTACAAGTTTTTTTATGGTTCCGCCGCATTTCGTTCCCAGACAAGTCGTTCGACGACTCATCGGTAATGACGTGGGGTCCACTAGACGTATGGTGCACTGGATGTCTCGCTTACTTAACCTAACCAAACATAACCTAACCAAAGCCAACCTTACCTAACCTTACCTAACCTAAGGATTTTTCCAATGAGTCCAGAGATCCTTAGGTCTCGTTAACGAAATGACTTAGGTTAGGTTAGGTTAGCGATACATCCAGTGCACCAGTTGTCTCTTGCACTAGACGTCCAGTGCACCCCACGTCGTTACCAATGAGTCGTTGAACGAATTGTCTACGAACGATAGGTCGTGACACCGTTTTTTTCTATAGATTGGCTGATAGTCGATCAAAAATCTTATCTAATTTCGCTACAGTTACTCTAAGTTCTCATAATCAGCATTTTAAATGGAATTTTTCTCAATGTAGTGTCTCTTCTTTAACCTCGCCATTTCCCATCATCTGGGGTCAGCTCTCCTTGTGCACTATCGCCATGTCTGTCTGTCCTGCGTTGCATTCTCAGTCAAGCCCAGAGTTTTCAGATCCTTGTTTACAGTGGCAGTCCAGGTTGCCTCTGGTCTTCCAGGTCTTCTTCTCAGCGTGGGTATGTAGAGAGCTTTCTTCACTTTTTCTCAATTTAGTGTCCAAATTTTTATTTTATCGATAGCCCGTTTGTTGTCCAACAAAAGGTTCTAGGAGAAGAAGCTAGTATGTCGCATTGGACAGAAACTTATATGAAAAACTATATGAATGACTCCGCAATAGCACAATAGAGATTCTCCCTGTTGTAGCTCTTTTCATCAAATTAGATTATTTAATGTTCTCCTGTCTTCAGATTATTTTTTCGATCGATAATTCTTGGTAGAATTCCATACTATCATATATAAATAAAATAATTTGTCATCTACATGTCGTCTACAAATATATTGTGGAAATTCCCACAATATATTTGTAGACGATATGTTTCGGCCACGTCGAGTGGCCATTTTGAAGTAAAGTGAGTGTTGGCTCTATATATATATTTTTTTTTAATCAAATATAAAAAGATACATTTTTTACATAGTAATTTACAATAAAACATTCCAAAATTTGAATTCTCGATCTTTTGTTTCAAAAAACAAAAGCACACGCATTCGCGCTGAAGACGTGTGTAATATTAATTTGTATTTTCATTTTTCCAAGTCAGAATAATTATAAAACAAATATTTTATTTTGTTGACCATAATTTAAAAATGGCAATAACTTTCTCTCGGTATTTACATATTTTTCGATCAGTTTTGTATTCGTTGACAACTATGATGGACGTTCAAAAGACTGCTGTAAACTATGCATTTTCGCTAAAATAACTCAAACGATCTTTCAAGCCTAAAGGATTAGAAATTTCAGATTATCTAAGAGTAAGACACGTTAAAAGAAGATACAGGGAGCGGCAAAAAGATCTGACGGTTTCTTGAGTTTTTTTTTAAATTTAAAAACCGTCAGATATTTTTGCAGCTTCCTTGTATAATAAAACAAACATAATACAATAGAGAATTCACACTAACATCCTCCTCTCTCTCAAAAAGGTATTATTACGTCGCGTGAGAGCATGATGAGGAGCAGGTCAGCAAAACAATGATTTTTTAGAAGTACATTGACGTATATTTACGATTAAACTTTACAAGTTTGTGGCCCGGACCTAGGCGCAGCACTAGGCCGAGCCACAGTACAATATCTCTTTTCGAAGGGCGGTAAGCAACTGATCTCCGCACTCGGTTTGGGCTCTCGCCCGCGCCACGAGCGGTGTTGTAAATAGCTCATGCCAATATGAAGAATTTTATATAGAAAAGTTCTGAAAAAGACCCCTGCAATGGCGGTCGAAATATTGCAAAGACTAAAGCCACAATATACATATAATGTGCTTAAAATAAAGCCTTTGTTGCTTAAAAATTGGATGAGTGCATAAAAAAAAACGAAAAAAAAAATTAACCAATAAAACTGTTGATCTAAATTTGAATATACTCGTAACTATATTTCTTGTTGGCTGGCAATGGTTTTTTTTATTGTTTTTATTATAACAAGATAATCTTTTTCGGGCCATCAATTCATCATAAACTATAAAGAGAAAAAAAATCTATAAACATAACATTAATAAAAACCGCCTAACCGGTATTTCCTGTTTTGTGAATATTTAATTTATTTGAACCATCCGAAACCGATGAACCATAAACAATAATGAGATAATGCCGAAATGATTTGCTCTCATACAGGCCGCAATAAAATTGTAACGTTTAGTAAATTATCTATGAAATTGTTAAAAAAAAATGATTTATTAACCTGCAATAAAGCAATATTTTGACTATATAATGTTTATCATTCTTAACTTGTGTGAAGGTCACTTATGTATTTATTATAATTAATTAAATTAAGATAAAGTAGTTGTTGTTTCGTTTTTGATGCCACTTTGTTTTAATAGCAAAATTATTTTTTTTCTTCTTCATAGTATCAATCCGGTGGATTGGTATTTTCATAGGACGATTAGCAGACTTCGATACTCAAGTAGTATATAGTAGTAATACAATACTAGTGATTCGTGGCATACAGTGGATTGGTTTGCAGCAAAAAAATCTTGCATCTCGATATCCACTCCTGTCGATCCTATGCAATCCTCTTCAGCTCATCATAAGAGCTACAACTCAGTTCCTTGAACACTTGCTGCAAATACTCCCGTCTAAGGTGCCCTCTACAGTTTCTCCCCTCAACCATCCCTTTCACAATGACGTGAAGAAGACCATCGTAGCGCATGATGTGCTCGATCCATCGGGCCCGCCTCTCTGAGATTGTTCTTACTAGGTGCCTATCTTCCTTGATAATGCTGAGAACCTCATTGTTCGTGACGTGGTTTCTCCAGTGAACGTGGATAATACACTATTAAGAAAAAAAAATCTTTCTGTTTAACTATTTAGTTTTCCCAAGAATTACCAGTTAAACCTTAACTTCACATTTAATCATAGCATAAAGTAAAAAAATACCTGGAAAAATAATATATTTAAAAATATTCGATTCGCTAACAGTTGGGAATTTCGTCGAAGCTGTATTTGTTGTCATCACGTGATAAGTCAGCTGATCACCTGGCCGGCTACTTGAGCAGCCTCCCAGCCTCCTGCTCCTCAGATCTCTGCGAGCAGCCGTCTCGACAGCATCCTCCTTCATCTCTGAGAGACGAAGAACCTTCAGCAGACATGGCGAAGCTCATGTTCCTCTTTTTCCTGATCGGCTTCTTGGACCTCTCCATTGCCGTGAGTATTCAATAATTTATTTGGAAACACATGTACGCGTACATTGACTTTAACAGATTAAGGACTATTTCTTTCTTAGCATTTAAAAAAATGTGGATTACTACGTTTTTGTTATAAAAAATTATATATTTAGGTATATTTAAGATTTAGGTACCTTAATATTCTACGTTTAAAATACTATAATATTAGTCTCAAAATGAAATAATAACTGTAAATGTGTAGCTATTTGGTAATTGTAAAAAAAAAACCTCGAAGCTTAACAATAAGACATATACGTTTGAAATAGTTTTTTTAACATGATATATGGTTTTTTAGCTTCCTACTAATAATGAGTTAAAGTAACATTTGAGATCGTAATTTTGACATTATAAATTTAAGTATATTAGTTTTTTTTGTACTCCACTTTAGAACATTCGAAATTCGCAAATTTAAAAATTGTTTATCATGACGTTTTGAGCGTAAGCAAAATATTATAAGATAATTTAATGTTTTCTAGCGACCAAGCCCTTGATATGACAACAAAATATGCAAAAAAATATATCGTTGTAAATTTAAAAAAGTAACAAATAGTTTTAGTTAATAATGCTTAAAATTATTGAACAAGGCCTGCAGGGGGACGGAAACATTTAAGCGCTTAAAATAATGTGAATCAAAAATGAATATTTTTAATTTGTTAATTTTTAATTAAAATTAATTTAAATATATATTTATTCAGTTTCAACAAGTATTGTCAGTTGATAACCTTAATTTTAATTATGTATTTGCTACAATAATAATTGCTCAATCTTTGTCGCTACAGTTTATGTACTAGTAACTAGAAGATGTTAAACTTATTCAATCAGTAACACGAGAAAAAAAAAATGAAAGTAATGTCTTCCATTTTAAGGAAGGTGTAATTGAATTCAGTTATAATTAAATATATTAAGTTACAAAAATTCATGACATATTATCTAGACATTATGTAATAAGTGAAGAGACTATTAAGTCTGGTAACTTAAAATTGAGTAATTATTGTTATAAACTTGTAAAATTTTACCTTAGATAAAGAACATATTAAAAAAATTAAAAAACTTATTCATAGATTTTCAACAACACCCGAGAAAACGCAAATCAAAGGTGATAAGAGTATATTTTTACTCCACAGACCCATCACAATCACCCTGAGCAGCAGGAAGAGACTCGCAATGTTGTCCACAATCATGATGTCCCCAAGATTCAGCTGAATGATGGTAACTGGATGCCTGTCATCGGAGTTGGAACTAGTGTGGTACGTACATTAAAAATCATATATTCAATTATTTACGCAAGTAAATGTTAATATTCACAGTAAAAAAATATTATTGTTTTGTTGAAAAAAAAACGTTTAAATACTAACATGGTTGATATTCGAAACTCCTTGTATAACTTCATCTTCTATATAAAGGACAAATTCCACCTATCCTCGAATACGGCAGTCACCTTTGATTGTAACCCCAAAATACCTTCTAAAGTTGATTGACTCAGTTTAAAGAAGAACAATTCGTTTTATAAGCAATGACATTCTTACGTTTAACCTGCAATCAATGGAATACAGGCGTAAGATTGGTTCACTTTGTCTTTTCTACCGTTATTACCACGGTCGCTGCTCTTCGGAACTAAAAGAACTAATTTCTCTTGCACCCACCCACAACCGATAAATTCGTCTTACAATTGCTGAAAATCCATACAAGTTTTTGAGGATTTTTAACATGTATTTTATTTATGCATCGGAAGTTAAGAGAAAATGGAAGGAATATGAACTCTTCTAAACAGCAATAATATCCATAGTAAATTATTTGATGTGGGCAGTTGTGGGTTTATTAAACTAAAATTAAACGCAGCATTTTATAGAAGGACGTTGTCCAGCAAGATATATACCACTGGAATACAAATTTCTTAGGTGTGGGAATCATATGGAAATGTACGAACACTGTTTGGATATGACAGATATTAATAGGCAGCGATCGATTCGGGTAGCTCAGGTCTACCATGTCCTTGATTTACTGGTTAGGATGGATCTGACATAGATTTTATTGACCAGTTCTGGATGATGAAAGTGTTTTTCGTTTGCAGAAGGGAGGCAGTAAGCCGCAAGAGGTTCAGCACAACGTGGAAGCTGCCATTGACATCGGCTACCGTTTCATCGACACTGCGGAAACTTACGAGACCGAGGATCAGGTTGGAGCGGCTGTGCACAACAAGATCCAACAAGGAGTCATCTCCAGGGAGGACATGTTTATCACCACCAAGGTAAGATAACATTCTTTTCATCTCCATTGCACTTCTGGATCTTTTGGTAACCAAAAATTGCGACAACACATCACTGACGGCTACCACTGTTCACATCTTACACTTGACATTTCACATTTTTTAAAAACTATTTTTGATATTGTGCATTCCTTTAACTCAAATCCGATACGACTTAAATAAATGCACACTTCTTTATGTTACATTTCAATAAAACAGTGGATTTTGTCATATCATAGTATTTATCTACTAAAATAATAGGACTACGATATAGTCGGTTCCATTTAGATCTTCTTCTTCGTAGTATCAATCCGGTGGATTAGTTTGCGGCAACAAAATCTTGCATCACGATCTTCACTCTGACCGATACTCTGCAACCCTCTTTAGGTCAACATAAGAGCTGCAACTCATGTCCTCAAGCACTTGCTGTAAACACTCCCTCTGCAGCTTCTACCCTCAACCATCCCTTTCATGATGTCGTGAAGAAAACCATCATGGCGCATGATGTGACCGATTCATCGGACTCACCTCTTTGAGATGGTTCTTAATGGATGCTTATCTTCCTTGATTTAGCTGAGAACCTCATTGTTCGTGACGTGGTCTCTCCAGGAAATTTCGAGAATTCTTCTGTATGACCACATATCAAAGGGCTCTAGTCTTCTTTATCATTTTCAGATAAGCACCATGTCTCACAGCCGTCAAATAGATCATATTATGATTTTTACCATTCTTTTAAGTTTTATAATTTTGCCTGTAAGATTTTACTAATTTAATAATTTTTCAGCTGTGGAACGACCACCATAGAAAGGATCTTGTTGTGCCGGCGCTCAAGGAATCTCTGAAGAAGTTGGGAATGGACTATGTAGACCTCTACCTCATTCACTGGCCCGTTGAAGATTTCGTAAGTAAAAGCTACATTAAAAACGCTTTATTTCCAAGTCTTTCAACGTCAATTATAAAGAATTTAAATTGTTAAACCGGTATTTTGATCATGTACTTGAGATGTTGTGAAAGTATGTAAGGGTCAACAAGATTGGGGGAGGATTTCAACAGGACATTTAAGCAATATTTATTATCAGATATAAATAAAATAATTTTTTGAATTTATCCCACAATATATTTGTAGACGACATGTTTCGACCACGTCGAATGGGCATTTCAAAGTCAATTAGTACAGTGTTAGTTACAGTAGTAGTTAATCAATGAATGTGCTTGTCTTTTACCAGAAAAACTTCACCTTTGGAGAGACCGACTACCTGGAGACCTGGGAGGGCATGGAGGAGTGCAAGCGTCTGGGTCTGGCCAAATCCATCGGTCTTTCCAACTTCAACGAGCATCAGATTGATCGTCTTCTCAAGGTCGCCCAGATCAAGCCAGCAGCCATCGAACTCGAGGTAAGATTTCAAGACATTTTATGATATATATTTTTTATGAATATTCGATCATTTGCAGATTATTACTGAATAGTAGCTGTAATAAAATGTAGCTAAATTAAGATCTTTTATTTACGAAGTTCCAATTTTAACAGAGATGGCGTTCTGAGCAAAATGATAATGCACACAACGCCATCTACCAGTTAAAAGCTTTTCTATTTGAAAAAATACCTTCATAATTTATTTCCGTGGTTATTTTCCAAATGTTTTAATAATTATTATTCTTTTCAAAATGAAGACAAATCCAAAAAAGTATGGATGGTGAAAATCGGTTCACCCGTTTTTGAGTTATAAATGGTGTAACTAACAAAATTTTCTTTCATACAAGTAGATACATAAAGATATTGCCGAATCAGAGTCTATAACTCTATACCAATGTGATGTTGAATTTCTTCTGTATTTTCTCAGTGCTCAAATAAGGAACGTGTATTTTAGACATTTTTTTTTACGTTTATTTTTTTAGGTTAATCCTAACCTCACCCAGAGGAAGCTTGTGAGGTACTGCCGCACCAACACCATCGAGGTGATCGCCTTCGCCCCTCTGGGTTCCCTGCCTGTGGCCAAGAAAAACGACAAGTCGCCCCCTCCCAGGTTGGATGACCCCATCCTCACCGCCATCGGACATAAGTACAACAAGAACCCCGTCCAGGTGGTGCTCAGATACCTGGTGAGAACATAAAACAAAGCCTATTGAATGATTTACTCAGTGCCGGTTTTAAGGGGTGGCGCAGTGGGTCGGCTGCCTAGGGCGCCGAATGAACTAAGGGCGCTAATGTCAGCCATTACTCCTACAGGAGGTGTTTTCTAAATATTTCCCTCCCACCCAAGAAAAACCAAGAGACGTTAGTTTGTTTTTGCCCAGGGCACCGCAAGGTCTAAAACCAGCACTGGATTTACTAAATATGTATTCATACCGAGGGGTAATCTGAAAGATATAATACAAGAATTATCTTAATATTACGAGACGACCGGTCCAAAAAATTAAATCTTAATCCCGATCATTGTTGACGGTTCACTATCAAAATATTCAAAGAACAAAACGTTGGGAAACAATTGAACACAATTGGAAAAAAAAGTTATTCGAAAAACAAAATTCAACTTTTGTTCGAAATTTGAATTTGAAGTTACCATGCATGTAGTCTTCAGATACATTGTGGGACTGGTCATGGATACCCGAGGACAATGAATTCACTTTGACGATGCGATAATTTAGATTATGTTCAGTTAGCATATAGTCCAGTCTGAACAGTAGTAGCAATGGTACAAAAGTACTAAAGATATGGAACTTTAATACAAGTATGGCTTGAAGCGAGAGATATATTTTTGGTTTATCTTCACATAAAAATGATGCTTATATGTATTTTTATATGTCCTTTTGCTCGTTTATGATGTAATAATAAAACATCCTGTTGTAACTTAACCATTGTAGTAAAGTGTATTTTAACGACCTAATTATCTAATTTAAAAATATTTCTATAATGCTTCTAATTGAAATAATATCACATATCACACCATAAATAATCAAAATAGCGTAAACTTAGGATATCATTGCGGGGCGTGGTATTTCATTAAGCAAAGTAATTTACAGGTTGATTATTTCATGATAAAATGACATGAAATTTTCTGTTTCAGGTGGAGAGGAGTATCATCCCTATTCCCAAGTCAAGCTCCGCCGAACGCCTGCACCAAAACATCGACATATTCGACTTCAGCCTCACCCTTGACGAGGTCCATCAGATCGACGAGTTCAACTTGGACAAGAGGATCATCGACGTTCCAGAATGGAAAACTCACAAATACTATCCATTCTAAGTACAACGATTTGTGTATGTAATACATTGAATTTTTCAGTTATAAGACGGAATCTATTTAGTGTTAAAGGCACACTTTTTGATGGTTTGTTAATGTGATAAAAAAAATTTTTTTTCTTATTTTTAAGATGACTTTAAATTTTTGTATTTTTTTTATTTACCAATAAAAAATGCTTGTTGAAATAATTGTTTTATTTAATAAATCAAATGTGAAAAAGAAGCTTGCTATTTTTTAAGCCCACGCGTATAATAAAGAACAGACTTCGGACCGGAGTATGCAAGACGAGGACACAAATGAAAGCCTGACAGTTTTACAGGGACCGACTGAATGTGACTGCGGCGTGGAGCAGACCCTGTCACACCTTCTGGAGTGTGCGCTGTGTCCGAGTAGCTGCATCCAGAAAGACCTGATGATGGCCGGTAGTGACGCCATCGACGTCGCCCATTTCTGGGCAGACAGGATGTGACCCTATTATTTCCGACACGATTATATATATATATATAAATATATATATATTAAAAGAACTGAAATGTAGCATTGACACTCTGGCGGACTGCTATTTTTACAATTGTGCTAATTTCCCTCCAGAAACTTTTTAATCATTCAATTCAATCTAATGTAAGTCTTCTGTAACTTTTCACCGTTAAAACTGTTCAAATATTAAACTTACTTACTGACATTAAATTCCTCGTGACATTATACCGTGTTCTTATTTCTTTTCTTTCTTGTTCGGAGTGTAGGGAGTAATTCCAGTAATCTCCTTCCAACACGCATAAAAATTCCTTCTCAGCAATCTACAGATCATTACCACTTCCAAAACACGCCCACATCCGACAACACAAACATAATAATCTTGACAGCCGATTTAAATGTTTCTTGGAAATTCATTAACCTATTAAGAACGTGTGAAAATGTAATTAGCCTAAGAATGTACTACAAAAAGAACAATAGCCTTTACATTTGCATTGAACTGCTTGGGAGATGTATATTGTTTAATAGTTTTTAACAATTATATATAATTAAGTTTATTTATATATAATTTAACTATACCTATCAGGGACAAATAAAACGCCTAGGATGAAATAACTTGAGCCGAAACATGTAATCGCTTAAAATAAATGTGAATCAAAGCCTAATATTTTTAAATTCTTATTTTTTAATTAAAATTAATTTAAAATTGCGAAATAACTTCTAAAAACAAATCAACGGGCGTATACAACTGGGATGGTGGTGTAGTAAATAATACACCTTGGATGAAATAACTCATTTATTGAAGATTGTCTCCAGGGAGGCCGAAACATGTAATCGCTTAAAAGAAATGTGAATCAAAACTAAATATTTTTAATTTGTTAATTTTATAAAATTAATATTTAATTATAATCAAAATATATAATTATAATTAAATTATATTTAATTATAATTAAAATTAATTTAAAATTATGAAATAAGTTCTCAAAAGAAATCGACAGGCGTATACAACTGGGATGGTGATGAAGTACACTTTTAAAGCGAAAATTCCGCAATGTCTTAAAACTAAGGCGGTTAACCAATACATCCTCCCTGTGTTAACTTATGGCGCAGATACGTTAAATCCAACAGCAAGACTTACCCATAAAATAAATAAAGGTCACCCAGCGTGCTATGGAGAGATCCATGCTCGGAGTGTAGCTAAAAGATAGAATCCGAGGATAACCATTTTTTTTAATCATTTCTATGATAACTAGGGTTACCAGATGTTCGATGCTGAAGCCTGAAAATCTGGTATTTTTGTTTTTAACCCTTTCGCATCGGTTGTCGATATATGCCGTCCAAGATTCCCCTACCGTTGAGATTAGGAGCCGTGATATATCGTTTTGCTACTTTCAGTACTCATTGTGACATCTACGGTAGAAATTTGGAACTGCAGTCATTCCCTTTATCAACCTACACGTATTCTTTACAGGAATCTGTAAATCATGTAAATAAATATCGTTAGGTTTCGTCACAGGAGCGATTTTTCTGTACACTACATGTGTTAATGCCACCACATGTATGGAGTATATATAATGAACGTTTGTTAAATAGAATAGTTTTTTATGCATCATCTGATAGCTAAAGGATACAAGAACTAATGTGATATATGAAAATAGGTCAGATAAGTACATTTATGCTTCAAATACTAGTTTTAAGCAAAAAAATGGTTTGAAAAGTTCACGCCGTATTGACAGTATAATTTGTATTCCACCGAGCCGTAACGAAAGGGTTAAAGGTATACGTCCGGGAATTGTATGAGTATCACTTATTCAATGAAAAAGCCGCGCTTAGTTGAGTTATTTTTTAATGTGTGATCTTAGAAGAAAAGTTATGAGCATGTGAGTTTTAAAGAATAGGTTGTTTTTTTTTAATTTTGAATATTTTATTCTGAAGAATTAAAATATGTCACGCTACCGACATCTAGCGGCCGAATCTCGAACAATCAAGTTCGTTTACTCCCACAACTATTTCTGGAGCTAAGAATGATTTTCTGCCTAGTCTATTTCCGTATTTCTTTCGCAGTTGTGTTGAATTAGCCCAATCCACGCCTAGCTCAACACTGTGCTCTCGATTAGATTCAATAAAAATCATATTTTGAGCCAAAGTTAATAAGTTTAGAAGCGGCCAAGTTTAAAACACACATTTTTAAATGGGTATACAAGTCGCATCGATAGTGTTGTTCTTCTTTGTTGGCACGGGACTCGCACAAAATGGTAAATAATCATCAATAATGCTATTTTATTTTATTTACGAATTTAATTTTCCTTGCATTCGATTCCAGTGTTGACATAACAAAATCTTCGATACCGACCGAGTATGTAAATAATTATGGCTATTAAATATTCGATCAGTGAATAGGTATTTTATAAATGTTAAGAAATATTTTATTTAATATTTATACAACATCAATATTGTTTAAGTTAGCTTAAAATTAAGTATTCTTCTACTTTTATTGAGTATATTGACAAAGTATTGACCGTTTAATTAATTCACTGATATAAATTGAATTTAATTTTGACCCATTTAATTGAAAGCAATAAGAAATGGTTTGTTGTGCTTCATGTATGAAGTAGACGGTGTCACGACTTATCGTTACCAAACAATTCGTTCAACGACTCATCGGTAACGAAGTGGGACGCACTGGACATTTGGCACACGGGACAACTGACTGTCTCGCTAACCTAACCTAACTTAACCTAAGGATTTGCCCGTTGATCGTAGAGTCCAGAGATCTATAGGTCTCGTTACGAAATAACTTAGGTTAGGTTAGGTTTGCGAGACATCCAGTGCTCCAGTTGTCCCGTGTACCAGACGTGCAGTGAATCCCAAGTGTCGTTACCGATGAGTCTTTGAACGATTTGTCTGTGAACGAAATGCGGCAGAACCGAAGAAGTCATTTTTAGATTTAAAGTAACAGTATTGTGAATTGAATGTCATTAATCGAGTTATTTATATTAAAATGGATGTTTACTTATGGATACAAGTAATAAAACTATTATATATACGATATTTTATTTTAAGCATTATGTTGTTAGCTACATCTCCTATAAGCTATACAGTTTCATATGTTAAAATAGGCATAGCCAAGATACAAGCGTGACTTTTTGGAGACTTCAAAATGCACGGTTTTGTAAAATGAAGATTTGTCAATCACCAATGAATTATTCAATAAAATTAATAATTTATGAAAGATCTATGTCCATATTTGTACATATTGTTTTTTGTTTGCAGTCAAATACATGTTTACATGAACAAAAACTAATACGGATGATTTCAAAAGACTCTAACAGAACAGATACTTTGCATCGTATTAAAACTAGCATCCTCATATCAAAATATTCACAAAGATATATCATTTTCTAACATAAATACAAACACTTGTACGTACTGTACTTTACACATAACCAGATCATAAGTAATAACACTCATTAGTTTAATTTTAGTCTGTTGCATATGTTGTATCTATCTACCATATGCAAAAAACTTACATACTTCATGTATCCATACTAAAGTGATGCATTTTTGTAATAAGAATAGAAAATCAAATCTTATGCAGATATATGTGTTGCGTTTTTCTTAAGATTTTTAAAATGTTTTTTTTTTATTTATTTCGATTTCGTTTTGTAGGAACTCGCTTTATTGTCAGTATGGGTTACATTTCGGGTGTGAAAATGATCAAACTTCTATAAAATCCATCTATAAAATTATGTTTAGGTATTTATTAATTTATTTAATTTAATTTTCCGAAATGAAATGTGTCTATCCTCTTCAGGTATGACTTTTTATTTTAAATTAAAAACTAAATATTTTGAAGATAAGCTTTCATTTAATGCTTTGAAGGATAATTATATTTTGGTATTTTAAATAATGTATTTACTGAACGGAAGAATGTAATGTGCACTGCGATGCACAAAAAATCATAGTAAAAAATAATAAATACGACATCCAAAAAGGAAGAAAAATATTGTACATGTCTTTTAATATAGTTTGATATTTATATTTTTTTATTTAAGTAATGAATCACGCAAATCGTAGTTTTTTTACTAAAGCCGTGAATATACTGACATCCCCCGTCTTTAAAAAGAGGCGATAAGTCGCGGGTTCGTCACGTGGCCGCGTGGAGGAAAGATGCAGAAGCAGATTAACAACACAAATAAATTGTATTTGAATATCAATTTGCATTTATTTTTAATAAAGACTTTATTTCCTCGTCCGACCTTACATGACGCCGGGCCAAACGAGCACCAACTAACGACCGAAGGAACACTGTGACATCCAGCGCCGCCAAGATAATCACGACAAAAAAACAAATTAAATATGACATAATTACATCGACATGAAATGAAGCAACTGTCATAACAAATAAAATGACGCATGTAAGCGCCGTGTAATTGTATATTTATAATTAAAACTAACATTATTGGATGTCAGGCGAGTGAACAAAAATAAGAGACAAAAGATCGTTTTTCGAGACTTTTCGGTATCAGACCAAAAGAGCTATATCAAGCTTATATCAATAGGACAATGGAAAAAAACTAGTACAGAAGATTTGTATGTAGGTGTAAACTTTTTATCACCATTAATTGAAATAATTAATAAAATACATCCTATACAATAAAATAGGTATACATATATGTAAATATGTATCAAGCCACACAAAGTACTCGTTACAAAAAAATATTTGTGTTATTATTATTATTTAATGTTGCATAAAAATCAAATGTGAATAGATTTTTAGAAATTTATTTAAATAAATTTAAATAAAAAAGTGCTTAGAGGACAAACGAGAATCCGAAAGAAAGAGAACAAACATAAATGAAAAGAAAAAAATAACCTTCTAATAAGATGCGAAATAAATTCATTGTTCCTGCGTCTTTTCTTTCAAAGTCACGATTTCAAAAGCTCGAAGTAATATAACTCTGGAGTATCAAACGGTATAAAAGTTTTGTGATCTTAAGCGCTCGATTCAAGAAAAAATATTTGAATTTGAAATCGGCAAAAACGCTTCAGTAAATTATGAAAAAAATCTCAAGAATGAGGTTATACATAATCAGTTCCGGCTTTAGACCCTGCGGCGCCCTAGGGCATTTTTTTCTGGCGCCCCAAATAGTATTCATTTAAAAAAAAAATTATGCATGATTGTTTGCACTCGGCGCCCCTAGCTTATTCAACACCCTGGGGCACCAGACCCACTTCGCCAACCCCCTAAAACCGGCACTGTACATAATCGTCTAGTAATCTGGTCCATTCTAATATTTATCTTTTTTCCATATTTACTTCCTTGCTGGAGCTATAGTCTTCACAAGTTTTGTCAGCATTAATTATCCAAGCCTTGTCTAAGATGATTCCAGAACTCATGCGAAAGCCTAGTGACTCAAAGAGAAGCCCACTGTTTTATTCGAGCCATATTTTGGTGTTTGTCAATTTGTATTTTAAAAGAGATCGGAAGATTAGCTCGATGCTTGTTGGACTATTTTGCGATATATTTTTAGCAGCTGCTTAACTTCAGTGATCAAACGAGAAAGGTTGTTTCATTACGATTCATGGATATTATCTGTAAAATAAAATATGAACTGACAAGAAAAATAAATAAATAGCCATGAAATTAACATAAATTGGTTGATTTATAGTTCAGTAATGAAAGACTAATTCAAAGGTGAAGTAAAAGCCCAATTATAAATTAAAACCGTTCGTTGAAAGCTTTTAAAAAGTCGTTTTATAAGAGTAAGAATCTTAACGCATGCCAAATCCGCACGTCGTATATCTTTCCTGAAATCGGAATATTTTATAATAGAACATCACATTTTTCTTAGCTAATATATAATATTAGGTTACATGGCATGTAATATTATGTTGTGACTAATTATTTTTATTAATCTGCTTTTAATGTATGCTAATCGCTTTAATAACGATCAATTTGTTAATTTTATTCGTCACTATATCTTAAATTCCACCATTATCGCCCATTTGTATCACATGAACTAATCTTATCGATCAAATAAACTACTGCGATCTGGACGGCATTGATAAACCACCAAATTATTTTAAAAGAAAGCATAAATTAAGTTAAGATCATTTTACTCATAGAAATTTATCATAATTCGAAAATTGTTAAGCTAAGTACTCGTAAATAGTAATATTTACATGATTCAATAGTCAGGATTATATGAAAGTGAAGATACTTAAAATTACTGAAGCTCTGTACAAGTTATTTGATATTTGAGAAAAAATGTGTAACATAAGAAATTCTAATAAATAAAGGGTCCGCCAAATAACTTTTTTTTTTTTGAAAATGTTGCGTAAAACATCGAGTGTAGCTTCGGCTGTGTGGCACGTAGCGCCGTCCTGTTGAAGCCAAATGTTGCCAACATCCTCCTTTTCAATTTTTGTGAACAAAAATGGCCCGATAACGATTGCCATTGACTGCAACGGCCACTCCTAGCTCATTTTCGAAGAAAAATGGCCTGATTTTCATGGTAATGTCGCAATATTTCCCAGCGTTGTTCAAGCGTATACACAACCATATTCGTTTAGCGGAAGGATAACACTAATTATCTGTCAAATCAGACATGAGCTAAGTGTTACCATTCACGAAATAAGCACTAGTTGAAAAAAAAACGTTAGATGGCGGACCCTTTATCAATGACATCAGAAAATACTCAGAAATTAAGCTTTATTTGCTTAAGTATAGTGGTACGATGCTTTTTCTAGAGGCGTTAGATATAAAGTAGAAATAAGTAATACTTAGATGTATTTAAACTAAAAAAATAATAAAGTAATAAATGGGTTAAAATAAGAAGTATGTATTACTAAAAATATGCTTCTGGAACGTATGTGTACGCTTTGAAAATACTTGCATAAGAAGAATATATATAATATAATATAAATATATTATTTATTTGAGGGTCCTTTCGCATCGTTGTCGGCATATGCCGTCATAAGATTCCCCGACCGTTGACATCGTTTGAAGTGATATATCGTTTTGCTACTTTCTTAGAATAGTTTTTTATGCATCATCTGATAGCTAAATGATACAAGAACCAATGTGATATACGAAAATAGACCCGATAAGTACATTTATCCTTCAAATGCTAGTTTTTAATTGACAGTATAATTTGTATTCAAACCGAGCCGTAATGAAAGGGTTAAGTAAATAAACCGCGATACTATTCACTTGCTAGGGCAACTCAAAGCCATGCATCATCATCATCATCAGCCTGTGTCCGTCCACTGTTGAACGTAGGCCTCCCGCATGAGTCTCCATCCTCTTCGATCCTCCGCCTTCCGCATCCAGGTCACTCCCGCTATTCTTCTTATATCGTCAGTCCATCTTGTAGGGGGTCGGCCAATGCTTCGTTTGCCAGTTCTTGGGCGCCATTCCAATACTTTTCTTCCCCATCGACCGTCGTCTCTTCGACAGATATGACCTGCCCATTGCCACTTGAGTGTGCCTATTCGTTGGGTAGCATCCACTACTTGAGTTCTTCTGCGTATTTCCTCGTTTCGGATTCTATCTTTTAGCGACACCTGAGCATGGATCTCTCCATAGCACGCTGGGTGACTTTTATTTTATGGGTAAGACTTGCTGTCAGATTCCACGTCTCTGCGCCATAAGTTAATACAGGGAGGACGCATTGGTTAAACGCCTTAGTTTTAAGGCATTGCGGAATTTTCGCTTTAAAAATGTACTTTAGTTTTCCAAATGCTGCCCATCCCAGTTGTATGCGCCTGTCGATTTCTTTTGAGAAGTTATTTCGCCCTAGTTGTATTACTTGTCCCAGATAGGTATAGTCGTTTAAAACCTCTATTTCTGTTCCTCCAATGGAAATAGGATCAAAGGTCTGTGAAATATGACTATTAATCATGGCTTTTGTTTTATCCATGTTCATTTTCAGACCAATTTTGTTCGACGCTTCATTGAGGTCGTAGAGCATGTCTTGGAGCTTGTTAGGTGATTCGGCTATTAGCACTATGTCATCTGCAAATCGGAGGTGAGAAATGTACTCAATTAATATTTATTCCACATTTTGTCCAGGATAGCAGTTTAAAAATATCTTCTAGGGCGTTTGTGAAGAGTTTTGGCGATATAACATCTCCTTGTCTAACACCTTTGTTTATAGAAATAAATTTAGTGCTATCATGGAGCTGGACCATCATTGTTGCAGATTTGTAAAGAGATTTTATTATCTCTATATACCGATAGTCTATTTTGCAGCGTTGTAGTGAATCTAGCACTGCCCAAGTCTCGATTGAGTCAAATGCCTTTTCATAGTCTACAAAG
Organism: Glossosoma conforme; assembly: GCA_022606575.1. NCBI lineage: Eukaryota > Metazoa > Arthropoda > Insecta > Trichoptera > Glossosomatidae > Glossosoma > Glossosoma conforme. Next base: position 1,179,414 of record JAGTXR010000021.1, on the reverse strand, counting down.
GCGAGGCAGAGTGGCTGATTATATTCTTCGGTTTTCTGAATGATTTGTCTTAGCGTGTGGATATGATCAATTGTACTAAAGCCTTTCCTAAGCCCAGCTTGCTCTCGAGGTTGAAATTCATCAAATCGACCCGTCAGCCTGTTTGTTAAAATTCTGGAGAATACTTTATACACATGGGAAAGAAGGGAAATGGGTCGGTAGTTTTTGAGCAGTGATTTATCCCCTTTTTGTGGAACAATATCACAATACTCGTACTCCATGTCGCCGGGGTTTCTCCATGTTCTATTACCTTGTTGAATAGTTTTTAAGCTCTTTCAACAGAGGGTTCCTCCTACTTTCAGAAGCTCAGATGTAATTCCGTCTTCTCCAGGGGCTTTGTTGTTCTTAAGTTGTTTTAGGGCCGATTTAATTTCGAATATACTTATATCTGGGATGTCTTCAGACCAGTGCTTTGTGAGAGTAGCCCTCTTGTCGTCCGCAGATCTGTCATTAGGACCTGGCATCGTAGATGAATACAATAACCCGTAGAAATGTTCTATTTCCTTCAGTATATCATTAAGATTTGTTGTTATCTTCCCATCGTGTGTCTTTAATTTGGAAAGTTGGGCCTGTCCTATAGAGGTGTGTCTGCTAAATGCATTTGACCCTCGGCCTTGTGCAACAATCTCCATGATATACTCGGTGTTTGAACGACGAATGTCAAATCTCATGGATTTTTCACTTTTTGTTCAGGGTATTGTAATCTTGGATGCTTCTGCTTTTACGACGTTCGTCCATAAGAGCTATCGTTTTGTCTGAGAATTTTGACCCTTTTTCGTTTTGCACTGCTTTATGACTTTTTGGCAGTTTCTTTAATGCTATTAATGATTCTTTCGTTAAGTTTGTTGACGTTGTCGGTGTCATCACTATCTTCCAGTGCTGCGAATCGATTTTGTAGTTCAAGCTGAAAAGTTTCCTCAAGCTTGCTCTGAACATTTAACGGACGTATAACTCTTTGTTTTATTAGCTTTTTCCTTTCCAGTTTGATGTCTAGGTGCACAGTACTTCGAACGAGACGGTGGTCACTTCCGGTACTAAAGCATTGCATCGCTGAGACATCAGTGACTATATTCTTCTTATTAGCCATAATAAAATCAATTTCATTCGGGGTTGTTGGCTTAAAACGCCACGCTTGCCAGGCGGCTTGGCGAGTTTATGGCCGGTTTACACCGTGCCTAGTTGAAGCTGGGAGAGTTCTTTTGATAACTCTCTCAGCCCTCCTTTCTCCCGTCAGTTCATCACGTCATATCGCCAAAGGGATTGGTTACCGCAATCTTGATGTGACATGACTATGTAGGGCTCACCACGTACAGGTGGGAGTGGAGTTGGTTGTGAGAGGCTATAAACTGCTCTTTTAATAGCAGTCGGTAGGTGCGCATCACCACCCAAGAGCCCCTAGGCCATGCATACTAATTAACAATTATTCGTATACACGCGTTGAAAACTATCTTATCATGTGTGTAAGGCACCGAATAATTGTTTATAAGTATTGTTGCAACTGCTATCCGGAAGTAAATAAATCGCGATGCTATTCACTAGCTAGGGAAAGGCAAAGCCATTCATACTAATCAGCAATTCGTGTCTACACGTTGATAGAAGTGTGTGTGACTCTAACAATTAAATACGACTTATTTTTTTAACTAACTTGGCTGGTTTTGTTTGTTCCGCCAGGGAATGACTGCCGCTCTGATTCTGATTGCCTCGAAGAGTTCGTCTGCCGAAGTAACAAGTGCGCTTGCAAGCCGAAGCATATCACGAACGGGAAATTTTGCTTTCCAGGTACGAAAACGCTTTCAATAACTTTCCAAATATTTAACAAACTAATCTACACGTTAAAACATATCGACTACCAAAACAGAACACAATTTAGAAGAAAAAAATTCGTATGACATAGACAGATGTAATTACACAAATGAAAACTAATATGATTTATTGTTACATTATGCATAAAAGACGAAATATTTTGATGGAGCGCAGTTATGTTTGTAATGCAAGATTTGGCTGACAATCAATATAATAGATTGATTTATGATTAGGAAGTAAGCTGAGTGCTTATTAAATGAAAACATAAACATGAAATTATACATTAATACAAAATTTATTAACAAAAAAATACAGAAAATAATATATTATTAAAACACTCTATGATCCATAGCAAATTTATTCAGGCAACATCTCCTAATACGTTTTCATAAAAAAAATGCCTCGACCATTTAGCCTTAAGAGGTTGGTCAATCCAAAATAACAAAAAATATTTTTATATACAAAAAAAAAAGCGTTGTATGGGAAAAATCTAAATAAAAAGCATGCGTTGCAACATACGCTGATGTTATACGGGGATCCTCCCAACGACACAGGCAAACACGTGGGTATAACGCTAAGAGCAAACACGCTGAAGTGACTGCGTAGCTACATAGCATGACTCAAACTTCATAGCCGTGTTACGTATTTCCATTCAATAAAACTCGTATTAACAAATCTATAAATGTTGAGAATTTTGCAAAAAAAAAACGGTTTTATTGTGAAAATATTAGTGGGGGGACAATTATATTTAGACGGTAAATTGAGGAAAATAATGAATCGGGAACAGTTTATGCTGTATTATTTAATACTGTTTCTTATGGGTGTTTGCAAGGACCATTAAAAATTAACGAATTATGCTGAAAAACGAAAAAATCGAGAACAAAATAACGGCGTTCCACTGTATATACAATGTATTTATACATAATTTACGTATTTAATGTATTTATACTTAGTTAGTTAAATACGTGTTTAAATATCAATAATCTTAAAACGTAAGTAAAAATCGAATAGTACCTGTCAGTGAAAACAAATATCCACATAGTAGTGAAAAACGATAGGATTTTCAATATTAAGTGTTTACACCTGGAGGTATTTGTACGGAAGATAAATGGTGTATCCATACACGCATTAGAAGTTATATTACACGATTTTACGAGCAATTTCAATGATTTATCGGCGAGCTTTGAGAAATTTGTTCATACACTGCGCCGGTAAAATTGTTTAAGGTAAATATTATATATTCTTAAACACAGGTAGGTCAAAAGATCTGGGATATTATAACGTCTATACATTATGCCAAATAGCCCCAAAGAATGATCAAAACTGAGACCTTATTTGAGTTATGTACAATTTAAAAGGGTCATACAAACAATTTATTACCTTGTATAAACTAAGAGGTTCTATTAACTATAACACATAATTATCAGAAGATGTCTTTTTTATATAACGCACGTAGATCTCTGCCTAATTTCACACACGTATCGTTTTATGTTTCCTTAATTAATTGATGAAATAAATGTCATGTAACTTAGTATTAATTACTGACATCCCCCGTTTTTAAAAAAAACGACAAGTAGCCGCGTGCAAGAAGGATGCAGGAGCAGATTAACAACACAAATAACTTGTTTTTTTGAAGCACAATTCGCATTTATTTTTGCTTGAGACTTGATTTTTCCTCCGACCGGTATGGCATTCGCCAGCTGGACGAATATTAACTGACAACTGCTAGAACACTGTGACATGCAGCGCCGCCAAGACAATCGCGAACACGGCGTATGCAAACGCCGTGTAATATTATATAACTATAACTAACATTATTAGATGTGCATGTCAGGCGGGCGAACAAAACTAAGAGACAAAATATCGTTATTCGAGGCTTTTAGGCATCAGCCTAAAAGAGCTATATAAAGCTAATATCACTGCGATTCTGAATGTGTTATATTATGTTGATTATTTATTTAAATATACGTTGGTTTCTTACGTACACAATATCGTAGAAAAATATTATTAGAATTCAATTCAATTCGTTAAATTTTAATAAAAAATATACGCAATAAGAAGTCTAGAAGTTAGTATAAAGCGCTAGTAGTATATTACAAGGTGAAAATTCTAAATAGAGACACTCTATTTATTCATGATAAAGCTGCAATTTACGTGCTTTACGATCATCAAGGATAAAAACTTGCTATGTGCGCGTAAAATGTATTAAAATTTTCAATTAAAGCAATGTGGTGCACTTTAAAATTGTTCAATAGGAAAAAGTAGTGAATAATAATTAATTTTATAAAACGTTTGGTGTAGAATATTCATACTTTTTAAAATTAAACCGTTAGAATGGATATTAACGCACCCAAATTTCGATACTACACCCACTGTATTGGTTGAGAGTTCCGACTAAAATCCAGTACAATCTACGCCTCTTAGCTTATAAGGCACTCAACCGAACTGCACCGGGCTATTTGACAGAACTGATCAAGCATTCGGAGATAAGCGTGCGTGGAAAGACACTCAGTTCAGCCAGAGCAAATAGAAGCACCCTGCAGTTGACGGGAGGTAGTCCTAGCACGGTTTTTGGAAATAGTGCTTTCAGCTACGCGAGACCAATGGCCTGGAACTCGCTGCCCGAAAGCATAAGAGAACTCAAAGCGGAGGTATCCTTCAGAAGCAGACTCAAGACCCACATTTTTACTCAGAGAGGCAAAGAAACGCTTTTGGAATGACTATTCGGTCATAAAAAAGTATACAATAATGGTATAATAATAATAATTAAAAATATATATTAAATACAACTTTATATTCATAATATAAATAAATAATGAAATATAAATCAAAGTATACAAAGATACAACAAAGATTCATCAAGTATTGCCAAATGTGTGGAAGAACACGCAGAACCTTTTTTTTTAATTTTGAAATTTCATTTTTTATCCTTGGTTTGTAACTTTATCCCACATATCACATGTTCTTAGTGCTCCGCGAAATATGTGATGCTCAAAATATGATTAAAATCACCTGTAATTTTACTTGGGTTTGTGTTTCAGAAGTAGGATATGGAGAGGTGTGCTGGTTCTCAGAGCAGTGCTTGGACCATCGTCAAGTCTGCGTCAAAAGTTCCGAGACATCAGCAGTTCAGAGGTGTTCTTGTGACAAGTACCATGACTATAACATCTCCACGCTGGAGTGCCAGCCCAAGAAAAACCTGACAGAGATGCTGCAGGAAGAACACCACTCAGAAGGTAAGCTGACTTTTGGACTATGAATCCAGCAATTCCGTGTTGATTTACATGCTTAATGTTTTTCTGTTTACTTTTCCATGTATATCTTTATTTTGGATTATATTTCCCGTTATTTTGTCTTCTTTGTGTAATGTGCTTATATTTCATTTTCCGTTATTTTGTCATTATTTAACCTCTGTATGTATTACTTGGAATTAGATTCAGTTATTAAATAAATAAATAAAATAGATTCAGGGCGTTTCTTGTAACTTTAAGATTATTCAGACAATCTGTATATGATTTCAATTATTTACCTTTAAGCGCCCAGCGGCTTCCTTACGGGATCGCAGATTTGCGTCGTTCAATGCCTTACAGTCCCATACAGGAGTGCTAATGGTTCATTTCACAATCGGATTACATTAATTTGTAATAAAAGTATTAAAATAAGTTCATGGAAAAATCTATTGTGCGACGAAACATTACAAACATTGGCCTGCTAGGGCATTGAATGATGCAAATACCCGGTCCCTTACCGGACCGCAGGGCGGATAAAGGTTAATACTATACATCATTCCCTGGTATGTTTTAGGTCGCATTTAGACAAAACAAAAAATAAAACTGGAACCCAAATTAGAACGTTCATTAAATGTAAGCGGTTTTGTTTTAATCTGTCAAATCTGCGACGATGACATTTAATTAATTCGTAAAAAAAATCCAGCTAAAAAGGTAGGAAAAGTAATGTTTAAAATAGATATCAAATTTATAAGTACGATTATAGAATGTTTGAATGCTTGTTTATTCTAAATACATGCATAATTAATTTTGTAAGTGTTCAAAGTCTATCTGTGATAATAGATGTAGCAGGAGAAGCTGTTCGTTCTGGTTCAACAAAATTATGTAGGTATTTTCAGGAAAAAGGTTAAAGGTTCCACTGGGTGATGAATAGATTCAGAAAGTATCAATTTAGATAATTAAAAAGATTTGCGTTCATGACAGCAGCGAAAAAATGACGTATTGAACGTCTAAATGATTGTTTTTCAATGTCAAAGCCAACACACGTTGATATCAATGGGCTTTAAAAGAGAAACAACCGCACTAGAGAATACATTTAATTATTTTAAATAAAAGAAAATTTAAAAATAATCTTAAAACCACGAGATTAGCGCTTCAAAAGAATCAAACTTTGCAAACGTTGGAAAACTAAACACGACTGAATCAAAAAACAAATGCCAATAGCAAAGAAATTCAAATTTCGTTCCAAATTCGAATCTTAATATTAAGTTGAGAATTTTTATACCAACTTCACACACGCGATTTGAGGTATCAATGTTTACTATTTAAATTTTATTAGGTAACAATTTTTATATGAAAATTAAAATATCTTTTTGTTCTCTTTTTGTGATACAAGTAAACTTTTATACTTGCATCGTACTAGGAGAAATACTAGGCCAATTTCGAGAGTATAAAGTAGTTGGCTTGTGCAGAGACGTGAACCACGTGGCAGCAGGATGGACTTTTATTGGATTACCCTGGAAAGCTTTTCTGTGCTCATGACCGCAAATGAACACCGACACTGAAGGTTTTCACTGTTCACTAAGGAGCTTTTTAGTCTATCCAGTGAACTAGCAAAATCAATTATTTTCATTTTATTTAACCTAATAATTTCACCTAAAAAAGTAGATGTAAAGTTTGTCGGATTTTTTCTTCGTCTGAATATAGGAGTGTATCGAATTGTTGTGATTAGTGGATTGCTGAGAAAGAATTGTTGTGCGTGTTAGGAAATAATCACTGGAAATACTCGAAAATTCCGAACAATAAAGAAAATAAATAAAAACACGGTATAATGTCACGGAGAATTTAATGTGAGTATGTAAGATCAATATGTAAGCAGTTTTAAAGGTACAAATATACAGAATATTTACATGAGATTGAATTAAATGATTTACGAGATTCTATTTTATTGAAAAGATCTAGAAATTATTTTTGGTTTAATGAAATTTTACTAGTAGGTAGCTTGATTATTAGGTAACGGAGGCGTCAGAAGTGAAGAAAGAAGAGATCTGTTCCTTATGGTCGTCTGCTTATATAGAGCCAGCTCGAATCCCACCTTGATAAGTGCAATAGTACTTGAAGCGACCTCTGGTGACGGCGATTCTACCGATATATATGGAACATGTAAGGCAAACATTATTAAACAGATATAGATAGTGAAATTTGTACAAATAATAAAACAGAAGTCCACCACGAGTTATTTATTTTGCTTGTCAATATCATCATCGCTTTAACTGTCTTTGTCCATCTACTGTTTTGAATATATACCTACTACATGAGCCCCCATTTTTTTTATCTACCTACTGCTTTCTATAGCCAGCCACTTTCAGAATATCTTCCTGAAATGCTCCTCTCTGAGTTAGTTATTGAATTGCGTGGTGGCAGGATTAGGAGTAGACTAACAACACAAATACTTTTTCTGAAGCACTTTGACATATATATTTCGATAACTTTAGAAACTTCTGGCCCGGAACTAGACACAGCATTCAGGCTGGGCAAATCACAATACGACCTCGCCGCCGTCGGCACACAACTGACTGGGCACCGGGCGCCGTGGTCGGTGACATCCAGCGCCGCAAGTAGCGCTCTATATAACTAGGCATTACAAAATGACAACACTTGCGTGTCCGATTAGCGAACGATAATAAAAGACGAAAGATTGTATATCGAGGTTTTCGGTACCAGTTAGCAAGGGCTATATCATACTGATGTCACTCCATATAAATGTAAAATAATCACGCGAGTATGCAATTTTCAAATTTAAATGTTTTCTTTTTTCAGAGATAATAGCAAAGCAATCAGAGACAATATTCTTCGGAATTTTTGTAGCAGGCTGCATCATCACTTCAATTGGATTTATATGCATCTTGATCACTTTCATTTACTGCTGCCGAATGTATATAACGTAAGTTGTATTTATATCAATAACTGACTAAATCTAACATTACCTCAATTGCCCAAATGGAATGATTTTATTCGAGTTAGAGGCCTATTCTGGTCCCGAAATTACAGCATCAGCTTATATGGTGATGCCGGATTACCAAGGTTCCGACACTGAGGATAAGTCCAAAGACCGGAGTTGAGTTGATACTTATTTATTTTTAATACGAATTCCCTTTTTATACCCTAATTTACAACACGAATAAGCAGTTAAAAATAATATGAATACATTTGAATGTCATATATGCATTGCACATTCCTTGATGCGGTTTTTGTACCTTGATCCCTTCAATCCACATAGAGTGGCATATTATTGGGATGGTCCATGCTCCGTATCGATGCGTAAGCATTCTTTATTAATATTACTAATACATAGAATTTCGTACACCGCAAATTCCTCGATACTTATTGTTTTAGACTTTAATCCCTGACTGTATGCATTGACAGATTCCGTCTAAGATGAGAGTTAATTATAACAGTTACTTTGGAGGTGTAATACAAATTGTTATGCTTAAAATAACGTTTTGAACAAAGTCGTTTCGTTTATTTAATTTTAATTTTAATCTTCTCCGGCGGACGAACACGTGTCATATCGCATGATAACCAAGAATTTTAAAATATCTGGCAACTGGAGTTGAAATTAAATGGTTAACATAGTATACTTCAAAATTGTTTTGATAGTAAATCATTTTTCATAATAATCTATGAGATAATTAGTCTTATCACCATTTTGTATAAAAAAAACGACATCTTAATTTGTCAATATAAGATTAACTTTGTGCTGTATTACTTTTTGCATTTCATTCACGATTCGAATTCAAATGTGATTTTAAATTTCTTGGCACGTTCGCTTGACTTGTTTCCGTCATGTTATTTGAACCACGCGTTCGATAAAATTTAAATTTAGAAAACAAAATCGATCGAAATGTTTACGTTTGAAAGGGCGTGTTCGAAAATGCACAAATAATCTCGCAAAATAGGTCACAAGACGATCAAATAATATAAGGAAATCTTATATCTTCTACAATTTTCCAATCGATAATTTATAGTAAAATTATATTATATCAATAAATAATATTAAATAATAATAAATAATCACATAAATATATTTTTTGGATTTACAATAATACTTTTTTTTAAATGTATTCAGTTGTACAATTTTACATTTCATAAGTAGGAAAATTTGTAAATACCTACCACTCTGATAATTTTGTCGATGACTTAACTCTTATAGCCTTTTTTTTTCTTTCATCATCAGCACGTATCCGTCTTATTAATTTAATCATCATCAGTCCATTTAATCATTATTGAAAATGGTCTCCAGGGAGGCCGAAACATGTAATCGCTTAAAATAAATGTGAATCAAAACTAAATATTTTGAATTTGTTAATTTTGTAAATAAAATTAATTTTAAATTATAATTATGCAGTTTCACCAAGTATTGTCAGTTGATAACCTTAATGTTATCAAAAAACTGAACACTGGTGTGGCCACTTCATTCCGAATAATTTATTATATATAAGACGGCATTTGCTTTGAATTCGTGTGAGTATCACTTATTGATCATTCATATGTTTATGTATTTTTGTATTTATTTTTTTAAGTATTTAATTGCTTAAGCTCTTTACAAGACCTTTCTATTGAATATACGAAGGTTATCAGTAAAATAAGGTTCCCAGTGATTTTTCACAGTGTAAAACATGTTTAATTCCATTAATGCGTACATTTTTAAAAAGTTCAGACGCTTACCTAATTTTATACATATTCGCCACTGAGTTCAATGCATTTTTGCAAGCGATATACGAGCTTTTGAATGTCCGAGTCGAAAAAATCTGCCGCCAAGGCACGCAGATATCTGAGATCCGCTTCTTCCAGCTCTTTTCTATCGCCGAAATGCGTGCCACCCTGGTGTTTTTTCATGTTAGTGAAGAGATGGTAGTCATTCGTTATTAAGATACGTTTTTATGTGTATTATTAACTGTATTTCTTTGAATATTTTTTCTGGTGTTTTCAGCGACAAGAGACTTGACAGAGACGTCGAAACTCTTATAGCCAAGGGTGGAGGAGGCAAAAGAACGGATGCAGCCAGACAGTCCTTGAGGAGGGCAGCCATGGAGAAGAGTAAAAACGAATCGTCAGCCTTCCATGATGCAGGAGCCATGGCCAACTTCATCTGAATATAAATAACTTCATATGGTTTTCACGGCCAGATTTGATATTGCGGCTTATGGGTTTAGCCGTGTTCTTAGAACATAACCACGATTCTCCGCACCAATGAAACTTGAGCATGTAGTTGCCATGGAGATATCAATAACGCTCGTAAAAAGATAATCTGACACCAACTCACAACTAAATCATCAATCCTGAAGAAGACCCCTGCAATAGCGGTCAAAATATTGGTTAAAAGAAATTCACCACACACGGCTAAACCCAAAAGCCATAATATTCATCTGAACATCTTTTGTACAACTGGACGTACAAGAAGTAGACTTAGTTATTAATGTCTTACTGACAACATTGAATTAAGTAAATACTTTATCAATCTTTTGACAAATCGAAATAACCATAATAGTAAGGTGAAATTATAACTAGTAACTAAATACACACATAAAATTGTACATCTTTTTTTTTTACGCATCAATTCATTCGAAAAATATCGGCAGACGCGGGATTCGAACCACGAGCCTTGCACTTTGCTCCGTTATACACGCCGCGCTACCACACGACTATTCTCCACCTGAGCAGATACGCGAAACCTGATGTATACCTTTGTTAAACATCATATAACGACAGTTTTCTCTGTAGTATCTATGCAGAGTATGTATATATTTTTTTTTATGATTCAATCAGTCAACATTTATTCACAAACTTTTTTAATTCAAACTGTTTAATTTTAAAAACATTTCATACTGTAAAAGTTACTATGTGAATATGGCTGTTTTCCTTTGAGCTTATTGTTCAATTACTATGAAGTGAAAATGGCAGTGGATTTTAACCACATTGGAGCCTGTGGCTTAAAAAATCAATTTTCAAGCATGAAGTCATGAATGGAATTTTATATGGACTAAAGAAATAAAGCGAAAAAGTATGTGGGTTATTGTTTGCATCGCTATAAATCTGTAATATATTTGTGGAACACCTGTTTAGAACCACTGGTCTTAAATAATTAATTAAAAGTACTGCGAGAAACTAACTTTGTGGTAATTTTTTATAAAGAAAAAAATATATTTTGTAATGTTATAAATATGTCATAATATACAATATTACTTAATTTAAAAAAATCAATTATTTTTATAAAATCATATTAATTATACAATTGTTAATCAATAACATTAAAGTTATCAACTGACAATACTTGGTGAAACTGCATAATTATAATTTTAAATGAAGATGTTCTCCAGGGAGGCCGAACCATGTAAGCGTTTAAAATAAATGTGAATCAAAACTAAATATTTTTAATTTGTTAATTTTTTAATAAAAATTTATTTACAATTATAAAATTATAATTATAATTGTTAATTAATTAAAATTTGTTGAGTGTTGTGTTTGTCGTTTAAAAAGTCTATTAAAAATATAAGAAAAAAAAACATTCTTTTAACTTGCATATTAGGATCTGAGACAGGAAAATTTGTCGCATTATAGTAAGCTCTTCCGAAATTTATTAATTAATCCCGCCTGTTAGATTGGAGCCCCAAAATAACTTTTAAACTTAATTGACTCAGTTAAATGAAGAGAAATTCGTTTGATAAACAATGACACTCTTACGTCTAACCTGCAATCAATGGAACAAAGGCGTAAAATTGGTTCACTTAGTCTTTTCTACCGTTATTACCACGGTCGCTGCTCTTCTGAACTTAAAGAACTAATTCCTCCTGCACCTAACCACAACCGACAAACTCGTCTTACACTTGCCGAATATCCATACATGCTAAATATATGTCGACCAAGAGCTGGCAGTTTCCAAAGTTCCTTTCTTAATGCCACCGGTAAGCTTTGGAATGCTCTTCCAGGGTCTGTGTTTCCTCCTTCCTACAATCTGGATCTCTACAAGAAACAGATAAATATACACTTGCAATCTCCCCAATCCACACACAAACACGAACACAACGCACCTTTCCCGAATGCAGTGTCCAGCACCCCTGGCTGAGTGTCATAGAGTGCACTGGTCTTGACCGGCTGTGCTCTCCTGCATGCGATTTTATAAAAAAATGCGTGAACGAAGATTTTTTTTAATTGACTCAATCAAGAAAGCTTCTTACTCGTATATGACTGTTTTTAAAAGTCTCAAAAAAAAATACACATAAAAAACACATTTTGAAATCAACCCATCAATGATGTAAGTATACCAACATTTATTTATTAGATTATAGAGACAGAAAGCAAAATATATTAAAATTTTAAATATACACGTTGATGTTCTTCCTTCTATTCGATGTTAATTTATCAATATTGGGGTATTTTGTGATTACATAATAACTAGTCTATCATTAATAGTAAATACGTAATGTTATCGTCTCATGTAACATACCAATGATGATCCACGTCATAGTTAATTTAACTCTACAGCAAGCGGCTAGTATGATCGGATCTCTGGCCAAATTAAAGCGATAAAAATGATATAAAAGCATTATATTTAGCCCGGAGAGATTGACGATCTAGTACGTGGTGAAACAATGAAATTCTGAAAATTTACGTCGTATAAAATAAAAGCAGATACTGCAGAATGATCATTTATTTTTGATAGCTCTATTACAGCGATCTCGAACCCACACCAATCTAATAAAAAATGTACATTTTCTTAAATTACTAGTAACTGATTAAACTAAATAAATTGGCACTATCCACTGTGTCAGCACAAATGTGGTCAGTTTTAAAATTAAAATGGTAGCAATATATTAAATATTGATAAAAAATTATGTAAAATGAATGAATTAACTCATAAAATGAAAACCTAACCTAATAAATATTTTTCTTAATTCATTGCTAAATAATTATTTTTCTACTCCCGATTCATATTTTTCTACTACAAAATGATTATTTTTTACTTCCATTTTTAGTTATTTATCACTGAACGTTTGCTTAATAATAACTGCCCATTTCTGAATTAAACACCGCCAAAAAATAAGATGCCATCATAAAACCATGTGATGATTTTTGACTTATCATTTCACATCCGCTTTCTTGTTGTGCCATGTGGTCGTCCGAATTGCCTAACAAAGTCATACCATCGTATATTTAGTATAATTAATTATACGATTCATTTTAGCGTAAAGTATTGATACCAAGGGGTCAATTCAAAGAAGCCACAGGACTAGAGGTTGCACTTATTTATTTCAAATAAAAAAATACACTCTTGGTTAAAAATACACTTCTCTTAATGTTTACGTCCCGCTGAAAAATATCCGAAGAACTTCTTCTTTATCCTGGCCATTTCCCATCATCCGAAGAACTAACGTAGAGAAAAAATTGAACGCGCCTGAAACAAAAGCGATATTCGAAAAACATATTTAAATTTTGTTCCAAATTTGAATATATGATGATGCCTGGTATTATTATTATAGATATTTAAATTTAAAAATAATACAATACATATTTGAGGATCATAAAATGGCAGTAGTATGGTACAAATTGTTGTAGAGACACAACTATTTATTTAGTTTTGCGGTGGATGAAATTTGCTCCGTGAACACTACCCATTCCCAACGAGTACATATTTTTTTTTAAATTAAGGGAATTACCGACAGACAGGAGTATCTCATCTGTGAATTGATGGATGTTATTTTAATGCCATAACATGTTGTAACATCGGTTCACATTCGATAACCGATATTTAAGTGTCAATGGTTTAATTATGATTGTAGATTATTTTGACGTCATATTATTTTAGACACATCGCAGGTTCACCATCGATGATATTATCGTAGGTAGTGGACAGTAATAGTAAACTCATTTTATTGCCCACAGAGAAAACCGAATGTGAACGTATGAACACATACTGATAATAATATTATTATCGTTTCAAGTTCAGCGTTTTTTCACTCGACCCGTAAAATCGAAATCATGCCGCTTGACCTAACAAAATATACAAGTATATCAAGTCGAAGAAACGTCGTAAAAATGTATTTACTCGAATAATCAAGCAGACATTTTCATTTCTAACAAGTCTTATGTAAATTCAATCTTTATACTCTGTTAAAAACGTTATTTTATTATAATTTATTAAACATCCAAAAGTCTTTAAAGTAATTGTTATTATCAAACTCTTTATCTTAGATTCATACAGTGAGGTACGAAACAGGGCATTTTGCCACTCTATATAAATTGAGGGGATCAAGGTCCAAAACAACAAGTATCGAGGAATTTGCGGTGTACGAAGTTCTGTGTATTAATATTAATTTTATTAAATAAAGAATGCTTACGCAACGATACGGAGCATTGACCATCCCAATAATCTGCCACTCTATGTAAATGGAAAGGGATCAAGGTCCAAAACGACATTCAATGTATTAATATTACTTTTATAAATGCTTACTCATGTTGTAAGATAAGATATAAATAGGGGTCTCGTATCAAATAAATTAGTATTAACTCAACTCCTGTCTTTGGATGTATCCTCAGTGCCGTATCTTTGGTATTTCGGCATCACCATTTAAGCTGATGCCGTCATTTCGGGACCTCGACCTCTATGGTCGTCACAAACTGCCACCGTGTCTCTTTCAGCTTTCATGTTACTAACTTCAATTAATAAATAATTATAAAATTATCAAAATTCGAACAGTACATCGTCTATCGGGTCAACTAGTTTAAAATATGTTTTTTTTTTTGTTTTTTCATATTTTTCAAAACTCTATCAGTAGTTTTTGATACACAATTAAGGAGGAATCCCATTGTGTATTTGATGTCTCTATAAAGAAGATTTTTTTTTTTTTTTTAGTTTTGTTTAAATATACATAAACTGTAAGAAACTGTTGCTAATTAAGTTATAATTAAGTTTTCAAGGAAATTTTAGAACGGGTTTTCTTCGAAGTTCTCGTTAAAACAGATTAATTAAAATTGCTTTGCTACTGCGTTGGTTCACTCACTTGTGATAGTGTAGTACCTTATTGAGGGCCTCAGTTTTACTTTGCTAGTGCCTTTATCGATGGTACTCAGCCACCATTGTGTACTGAAGGCTTTTATTTTACCCCTAATAAAGACATAACTAGCTCATTAAAGAACCAACCCACATCACCGCAAGACTATAAAAGTCGCTTTAGATAAGCCATTTATTTTTAACACGCGACGATAACTTATCATTGAAAATTAATATGACTTGTATTATTATTATATCACCAGGTATATACAGCGTGGTGTATCAATTACTTGGCATTCAAGCAAGGCTTTAAAATACTTTTCAGTATCAATTGGCATCAGCACGATGTAGCCCTTGCTAACTGGTACCGAAAACCTCGATAGACAATCTAACTTCTCGTATTTTTGTCGCTTGCCATACCTACATGTATGGCCACATTAGGACTAGTTACATAGTTTTGCCACCAGCGGCGCTGGTGACCGACCACGGGCCGCGGAAGTGCCGTCGGCCGACAGTTGGTCCCCATCCTTTGGCGAAGCAAGGTCCGCGTCACGGCCGCGCGCCATGTCATACCGCGTGGTCACAAACTTGTAATGTTTTTAACGCAAATATAATACCGCGATGTAATAGCGCCCCTCTTAGAGAGAGGAGGATGTTACAATGTTTTCTTGTTTATATAATATTCATCTCTTCAAGAAACGGATAAATATGCACTTGCACTCTCGCTAACTCACACATAAACACAAAACTCGTTTCCAACATGCAGCGTCCAATCATCTTGACTGAGCGTCATAGAACCCACTGATCGATCGGCCGTGTTCTCCTGGTTGCGATTTCATATGATAAATCGAATATGCATCTAGGTTTTGCTTTTTTCGTTATTCAAACAATTAAAGCAAATTAATGACCATCGGAAATTTGTTTTAAATTTGAATCGAATTTAAGATATTCCATTTTTTAATGTTCTCGATAGGTAAGGCGGTCCAAGGATTTGAAGAGACAACAAATGATGCAACAGAAACATCATTGTTCTAAGAGGTGGCTCAATCTAACAAAAAATGCGTGGTGATAAGCGGCGACCCAATTTCAAGATTCAGTTTCAACATGAAATGCTTAGCTTCAGTGATCGAAGGTGAACCGTTCACAATACGCTTGTCGTTGGACTCAAGTTTTGTCATGCTCAAATTAGAATACGGATTTTTTAAATTATTTTATGTATATTTTAAATTCCTGATGCGGAAGGTAAAGGATCGAAGAGGATGGAGACTCATGCGAGAGGCCTACGTTAAACAGTGCACGGACACAGGCTTATATACAATCTTGTCGGAAACAACAGGGTCAGATCCTGTCTGCCCAGAAGTGGGCGACGTCGATGGCGTTACTTCCAGCCATCATCAGGTCTTCCTGGGTGCGGGTACTCGGACATAGCGCACACTCCAGAAGGTGTGACAGGGTCTGCTCCGCGCCGCAGTCGCATTCAGTCGGTCCGCTGTAAAACTGCCAGGCTTTCATTTGTGTCCTCATTTTGCATACGGGACCTCCATATATTCCATCCCTGGTCATGTCCTCTTTCGGGGCAACCCAAGTATTCCCCTCAGTTGCGCTTCTCCACATATTCAGCCGCAGGGTGGCCTCAGATATCAGCAGTTCCGTTGTCGACTGTAGGAAACTTCTTCTTGATTTGAGCCGTGTGGTTATCTTTTGATACCCAAACATAGGGTGGAGTGTGTCGTGGGTTGCTTTGGAGACCTCCTTCTCGATGGTGACTTCTTGCCGTATGTTTGGTGGGGAGTTGAAGCTCGAGAGTTGATATAGTTTTGATATTGGGGTAGGTTTTAGGCACCCCGTACAGGCTGATGATGATAGTGAAACCCAATAAATGCGGTTGTTAAACTACTCGACCGTAAATTAGCTCAAAGAGCGTCTGAAGCCGGCATTTTACTACAGCAAACTTTCCCAGTACGCCTAATGATGTGGGCACATAATTTTTTATTCATCAATTAAGTTTTTCACGGCAAATATCGATCTAATCGGTCTATGTATAGAAAAAATATTTGTACCTTACTGATAAAATATTAACGACCAAGTGTATAATAATGCCACGCGATGAACGTTTTATTCCACAAGATAATGGATTATATAGTTAGGATTTCTTTTGGGGGTTTTTTTTTAACGCTTTTAAGCTGATTTTTTATTATTATTATTATTATTTAAACACATACAGGAGAATACCGACAGATGGTAATAGTAATTTTAATGTCTCATCTTTGGAGTTCTATGACGCTTACCATGGTGCATGTGTCTAAATTCTGCATGTGGGAGTGTTGATCCGCCAACGTCATAGACTGCAGCCCGAGATTCACGCATCATCCTTATTATTACAGGAATTTACTATAAATGGGTGGTTTTCATGTTACGACTTTCGTCTACCACCAAAATTTAAATTAATAGGCTATGATTGGCATTTTACGGGTGAGGTATCAAATTCACGCCAATCTATTATAGAGGTCAGAAATCATTTTTTTTTTCGTTTTTTTAACTTCGTCGGGGATCGAACCCACGACCTTTGGCTTGCAAAGCAAACGCTGTGACCATTGAACTATTTCCACCGGCACTATTTGGTGATAAAAAATGAGAAGCTTTCGTTTTATATATTATTCTAAAGTATATTTGATTTAAAGTATGAAATAATTTAATTATTATTATTTTCAATAAAGAGAAGCTTATGGTAAAATCAAAGCCTGTATTTTCTTTGTTTTATTGTATTATTGTTAAATGCTAAAAATACAAATAGCAATGTTTGTGTTAAAAAAAAAAGTGCGTTGTTAAATCGAATTAATTTCGATCGTTATCCATTCTGCGAATTTAATTATTAAATATAATTGGCATATTCCGATCAATCATGATAATCTATTGAACCTTAAGAATTGTACGGCAATTTTGTAATAAAGATTTCTAAAATGCGGAAAATTCTCAAAAGAAGTGTGAAAATATGACAAATATCATCAAAGAGCCAAAGTCTGCCTTTGTGATCTCTGCTGTTATTTTATTTTTCAATTACGCTTACAATTTCTTTATGATAAAAATTAAATTTAATAATCTCGATAAGGTGCTTTGTGCTTCATACAAGTGGAGTTATTTTTCAGGTTCATGAACGGAATTCTACAAACTTTCATTCATTTTCGCTTAATTATGAAACCATTCATAGTTTCAGCTAATAATACTTGTATTATTAATTTTATTACAAAGGCTTATGAAATCATAAAGTAAGAACAATATTACACTAGAACACTTTAAAAAAATATTTATATGTTATTGTCTGATTTTTAAATTTAAAATAGGTGAGGATAAAAAGAACCTCCACGCGGTGCCCCCTGGAAACGGAATCTCGGACTTTCTCCTCCGGCCTATTTTTTCAACTCAGCGACAACAAAACAAAAGTATCCAAAGGAAGGCTTCCCAACTGGCAAGAACTTTGACTGGCGGACCTGGAAATCTCTGAACAGATTAAGAACCGAAGTTAATGGAACAAAGGACAGCCTCGAGCGGTGGGGAATGCTTCGACAGGGAAAGTCATTATTGTGCGACTGCGGAAACTTGCAGACCACCTCACACCTAAGATCCTGCTCCATGTGCCCAACAAGCTGCACACCTTAAGACCTAATGCTAGGCAACACACGGGCTATCGATCTTGCCAGATTCTGAATAGAAATAATTTGACGTCACTGATATGAAGAAAAATAAGAAATTAAAAATATTTGTAATGTTTCATTAATTTAAAATTAATGGTTTCTTGAAAATTAGATAAAAAAAAATATTTTTATTTTTATCATTTAAATGAGCTGGGTAGACCAATGCTATGGACATTTTCATTTTACAGCGAGTCTTATAGTGTAGGATATTATACGATATTTTATGAAGCCTAAAATGCATTTACAGAAAACTTTTTCTAGATTTAAAATAGTATTAGGCTCCCATTCTTACCCTTGCATTGTCGCAAGTCATCTCGGCATCCGGAGCTCCGCCGAGTACATACTAAGCAGATTTACCGATACTATACATAAAACACAAGCTCGTGGACGTCATCAGAAGAATGATCATAATGTCAGAAGATTTTTTGTCATTTTTTAATTAGCATTTTAAGGTAATACAGGTTGTCCTCGACTTACGACCGAGATACGTTCCTGGACTTTGGTCGTAATTCGAATTGGTCGTTAGTCGAATTTCATACAAAATATGTGCATATGTACATAATTACATATTAAAATAAAACATGTGTATTTATTTATATATTTTTTATTGTTATATTTATACTTATTTATTAATACAAAATAAAATATTTACTTCATTAATATCTAAAATATTTACATCAATAATATTTAAAATAATTACTTCACTAATATTTAAAGTGTTTCGTCATCTGGACTTATATAAGTACAATCCATTGGCTCATCAACAGTAGTGGAAGAAGAAGCAGTAGTAGTCTTTTTAAAAAACATGTCCAATTTTAATTGAGTTGTTTGTTGTTTTTTTTCCCCGTATATTTCTTTGTAGCAAGCAAGATCTTCCTGAATACGGCGGTTTATACTCAAAAATCTTTCGTTATCCGAATCCATTTTTGCAAATTTTTGCATTGCTTGGTTAATTTGAAGGAACGCTGCTTCCATTTCTTTCAATACAATTTTTTTTTGGAGATTCCATGATAATTTGATTTTTTTGGTCTCTTCTTCAACCCTTTCATTTTCGATGCATAATAATTCTTCATTTGTAAGATCTTCCGAATCATATTCTATAAGTTGGTCTAAGTCTTCACGATCAATATTAATATCAAGTTTCTTGCAAAGCCCTACAATGAGATTTGTAGTGTGTTCAATTTTATTTTCTTTTTCAAATTGAGACTGAGTTATGTTTTCAAAACTTTTAGTAAGCTTTTCCATATTCCATACATGCATGATGATGTGACCTCTTGCCATCCCGTACCAATATTTTTAATTGCTTGGTGAATATTAAAATTCTTCCAAAACTCTTTAAACATTTTTCCCTCGTCAAGCGCTACTATTGCTTGGGCAAATGTTGTTTTTAAATAATAAGCTTTAAATGTGGCAATAGCTCCCTGGTCAATGGGTTGCAAAATACTGGTGGTATTAGGGGGTAAATACACGATTTTAAAGTTAGGATGTAAATTTCCAATATGTGGTGGATATCCTGGTGCATTGTCTAGTATTAAAAGTATATCGAATGGAATTTCTTTCTGATTACAATATTGTTTTACTTCTGGAATAAATAAATTCAAAAACCAGTCTTCAAAAATAAATTGTGTCATCCACGCTTTTTTGTTTGAACGGTAATATAGTGGTAACATATCGATATTGATTCCTTTGAGGGCTCTCGGATTTTTAGAGTGATAAATCATTAATGGTTTTAATTTATATCCAGCAATATTGCCACCCAATAAAAGTGTAAAACGATCCTTAAATGCCTTGAAGCCTAGCATACTTTTTTCTTCCTTATTGATGTAGGTACTATGAGGCATTTTCTTCCAATAGAGCGCGGTTTCGTCAACATTAAAAATTTGTTCCTTGATGTATCCTTTTTTCCTAATCATTGCGTCAAATGTATGGATAAAATCTTCAGCAGCCTTGTAATCGGCACTAGCTGCCTCTCCACTTGTTTTCACATTTTGATAATTCGCTCGTTTTCTGAATCTCGCAAACCAACCATTACTAGCAGTAAATGTTTGCTCGTAGTTAGTTTGCTCCTTTAATTTTAGGTTTTCAAAAAACTCAGTGCCTTTGTCTTTATGGTCACAAGGCTAAGGGGGATTCGTTTTTTTATCAAATCTTCCATCCAAATCACTAATAGTTTTTCCATTTCGTAAATGGGTCCAAGTTTTTTTTTGTTATTATTGCAGATTTTACGGATATTGCTCCTTTAACAGCTTCACTGATACTTAGTTTATTCTTCAAAATTATAGAGATCGTTGAATGTGATAAGTGTAGATCCCGAGCTATGTCCTTCACTCTTTTACCACTCTCATATTGTTTAATTATTTTAAGTTTTATTTCTAAATCTGTAGCACTTTTTTTTTGTCACTTCTACTCCGTTTGCCAATCATTGTGGGCACGATTTATTGATATTGACTTTAGATATGAAATGGGTATATGTAATATTTATATCTTATTATATTAATTGTATATATGTCTGTGTTCAAAAACACTGTGTCAACTGAATTAAGTATATGTATATATTTTTTTATATTAATTCATAATTTTAAAACAACGAAGGGAAGAAGTGAGAAATAAACAACATTCTTTGCGCACGTCCCGTGATCTACTGACCGGAAGGAAGTTTTTATGGCATCATTATTGCATCATTTTTGTTTACGCATGACTCAGGTTGACACGCGCACCGCAATACAATTTTTTTGATCGTAATTTAAAAAAAAAAAAAAATTTTTTTCAAATTTTTGGTCGTAAGTGCGAATCGTCGTAAGTAGAACCGTCGTAAGTCGAGAACCACCTGTATTTAACTCGACGCTCTTAATATTTGGACCATATGGTGCTACAAACATCTCAATCCAAAAAATAAATAAATGATCTTACAAACTTTGTTAGCTAATTATACTTACTGGATTCTTTAATACACAGAAAAAAATATGTTAATTAAATTATATCTTATGGGCTCAAATATATTGTGATCATTATAGCATTATTGTTACAAAATGAAACGTCCAATATTTCGTATCCGTCCACACCAGCACTGAATCCGAAGAAATATTACACTAAATATGTCAATATCTTCATTCAAGTTGGTTTCAACCACTGTTCACTGCGATTCTTTCGTCTTACACGCATCCAGGGTTGAACGATGGTCCTCTCAGGCCACACTTCAGGCTCCATGAGAGACTCCAGTGTAGTCGCGATGACCCCGACTTGACAATCCTACTGATGGTCATCCAAGACATATATTTATAATACAATACAATTAGTATATGATTTCACATGTAGAAAACATTTATATTTATTTTCTTCGTTTCTTTTAAAACTAGCAAATATTTACAAACTTACCTAGTGCTGTTTTATAAAATAAAAGCTTATTACTTTTTTCGCCGGATATATTATTAAAAATACTGAGTTGTTCATAAATCATTTCCTCCTGAAATATGCAAAACTCTTTACACCTGAAAGAAATGTGCTCTAATCTTGAATTTCACTATCTTTATTAACTTGCTTCACTTGGTTCAGTTTCATAATACGGCAAAGGCTTAGAGTGCATTGTGATACCACGTACCAATTACGTGCTTGTAGTCTAATCTCCACGTAGCTTGTATCTCAGACTACGTTCACTTATCCTGAAAGTGCAACTACAACTGCAACGAAGATTTATGTGAGAAGACTTCATATGCATCAATTATGTTGATGACACTGTTGATGCAAATTTCATATCAACATATTTCAATTTTGATTATTCAATTATTCGGATCACGTGTAAACAAAAGTCACTTATTTGTTATCGCAGAGTATATGCCGCATCACAAGTTTCGACAAGTGCTCGATTTTTTAAATGTTTCGTCGTGTTGCCATTCTAAAATATGATATGGAAACTTAATAATTAAACTTATGAAAGTTAATATTTAAGCATCTTTAATATTATTTAATAAATAAATGAAGGAATAATAAAGTATAAGTATTATTGTATCTATATATCATTTAAAATTGTGTTTTGTGTGTAGTAATGGAGACACATTTATTAATTGAAATTATGGTTATTTATTTATTGTATTTGTTCCTTTACTAATACAACTTACTTATTTTTACAGAATTTTAAATTATATTTATCGATAATTCTTGGTGGAAATCTATAATATCAAAGAATTGAAAAAATATGAAGAAAAATTATTGTACAATTTTATATTAATGTTATTTTATATTTTTATGTTTCAGCTTTTTTTGAGTTGTTATTTTCAGGTGAATTAGAAGTGAAGTGAACGAGTTTAGATTGTATAATGCAAGGTGTAAGTGAGTAGGTGTGTATAAATTGTGAAGTATTGTAAATATATAGATTCAAAATATTTTCGGTAATGTTATGGGAAACAATTTACTCGTACCATCCCCTTTACTTAAGGACAGACGACTTCACGTCGCTGGAATCGATATTTTAACTTATGATGGAGGAATGAGTAGCAGGTGATAAACACAAAAACTTCTTAAGAAACACATTGAGATATATTTAACTAAAAGGTTTACAAACTCTCGGCCTGCTCGATGAATGATGTGTTATTAACGCCTCTAGCAGACACAGACTCACGATCGGCCACTGAGCGCTCTAGGTCGGTGACACCCAGCGCCGTAATTCATCCAGTGACGATCCGCAGAATTACACCTGTCAAATAATCAATATGGCGACACATGCGTGACCGGTGAACGAACAAAAATAAGAAACGAACGATAGTATATCGAGGCTTACGGCACCAGCCTGCAAGGGCTATATCGAGCTGATATCAAATTATATTTAAAGAATGTGAAATTTAAAAAATATATATATTTATTTTATTAATTGAAAATTAAATATTGTAAAATTATTATATTAATTACACTTGTTTTTATTGTAATTAATTTATCACATTTTTTTTCATCAATGTACGAGTCCTTGAAGGTATTTTCTTGGATCTACATAAAAAAGACGATCTTTGTTGAATTTTAGATTCTTGTAAAAGTTTCCTTATTTTACATCTCTGACATTTTTATTTTTTTATTCTTCGCCAAAATGTGCCTACAGCGTTACTTCAGACAGACAAAAAATACTTAAACAAAAATGATGTAGAAAATAAAACAAGAATATTTAGGCCAATCGATGTATTTATTTTATTTATTTATGACAATCGTAAAATACACCATTTTCGGTTCAGTTACACAATAATAATTTTCTTAAATTAATTTTGATTAATAATACTTCTTAATCAGTACACACCCATTATCAATTGATAAAAACAAAATTATACATTAAAAACTCTTCTGAATATAATATTTTTTTCAAAGCATTTTAATAATAAGTAGAGAGTCTCACAATGCAAACAATACAATATGTCTTCGACGAGATTTTCATGCATTCATTCCGACAGGAAATATATTTATTTCAATTTCAATTTTTGATGTCAAAAAATTAACCGCAATTTTCATTAACCATTGACATTAATAGACCGTTTAAAATAATTATTCAAAATTTGTGCTAAAACAAAATTTCATTCGAATTTAGAACAATAAAGATTTTAAATTGTAGAATATTTTGAAATCAAATAATTGACGGTTAAGATCTCACAGAAATTTTGAATTAAATCATACATATTAATTTCAGTAATATTTTTCACTATAATCTACTTTATATAGCTAATATATATCCAAATTTTATAATATATAAGTAGGTACAGGATACCGACACAACATTATATTTTCCATTTAAGACAACACTGATATTTAATTACTGTATTTATATTTACTACCTTTTAAAAGCTTCTGATCTAAGAAAATCAAGCGATTTTTTTTTTGCTATGGCAATCTTAATGTATAATAATTAATATTTATATATTTTTACTACGACTAGTGTACAACTATATATTTTTTTATAGATAGTAGTAATAAAGTTACATTTAATTTTATATTTATATGAGAATTTTGAAATTATTCGTTTTGGAAAAATCTTGCGTGGCGCCAAATGAAGATGGCGCTGATGTTTGAATTTTTAGAACAAATAATTTCAAACGTACAAAGTTCGCGAATTCACGAGAAATTTCGAGAATGTTTTTTTTTAATTTGAAAAGTTGTTGTGAACTCGCGAGTTTTGTTCTTTTTTTCAGCTTCACATTCTAATTGGGCAATGTGGCTGGGTATATGCCCAATCAGAAGAAAGCTGACTATTCTAAATGATACATAGTACAATTTTAGTTTAATTTATATAATTATAACACAATAAATGATTGATATAATACACAATAAAATATTATCATATATATATTTGGCAACTGTCTAATGAAATGATTTTACGTACATATTTAGTAAAAAACATATCTCTGAATTTTTAATTTGAAAAAATACCTGCGAACAGAATAATATTACGTCCTAATTGACCATCAGTTATTTCAGTAATGAACGAAATAATATTTTTTGAGTTAATTATAAATGTAACAAATACATTTTCATTATTTGTTTTGCTGAATTTTAATTAGAGTCTAATTAAAATTCAATTAAAACATACCCAGTGGTGTCCGTTGGTTAATTATCATCCCTTGTTTATTTAAAATGAAATGCATTTTAATTCATGCTATTTTAAAGTCTAATATTTTTTTTTTTTAAAAACTCATATTTACTTTTAATTGATATATTAATTTCGTCAAAAATGGTGTTCAAAAATAATCTTAAAATAAGTATTTAAAAAAATAAAATATTTTTCGCACTTATTTTGAAATAACAACGATTATATGTTTTTATTCAAATAAAATTTTGTTAATTATATTTTATTTATTTAAATAAATGCTCTCAGTCAGCATTAAAATTAATTAATGTCAACATAACAGCATTATGTGTATTTTAAAAAATAAAATAATGAGGTTGATTTTCAACATTTACTTTGATTGCGCCATTTTGTTTTCATTTCAAATCCTTTTAGAATAAAACCACTGACAAACGACAACTCGTTATGAGTAAATTTATTAATTTAAATTTTAATTTCATTATTAAGCTTTACGAGTGGAGTTGTAAAATTAATTATAAATGCTGTTGAGACGTCAAAATACGAGTTGATAGAACAATACTTTTTAATTCATAGATGGCGTTTTACTATGCACCAAAAATATTTGCAATTTTTAAGTACATACGAGGTAAAAACGATGAAATTGAATTTAAAAAGTAAATAAAACGTTATTTTAAGACTTCTGAGATGACAATTTAATTTATGTTTTAGCACAAAGATTTTCTGAGCACCGCCAAAGTCAAAAACGTAAGGACACGCATAATTCAAAATAATTAAATGCCTACAATTTGGTAGGTACAACACAATACGATCCGTTGTTTGCTCGCTTATGAATTTTAAATAATTATTATTTTCCCGCCCTCGGTCGTGTTTGGCTAATGAAATTCCTTTGTTTTCCAATTTAAAATGGCGCCGCCTTTTAATTTACGCTCCCGTGAAACAAATCAACATCGGACAGCCTCCGCAGAAGTTTAAATGTCATTCCAAATTGGATAATTAGACAGGACATTACAACGTACGGTGTGTGTGCGAATAAACTCGTTTTTGATCACCTTTACGTTGATTGAATTAACGTAATTAACGAGGGTAGACCCTCGTGATGAATCAATCGATTAAAATTAGCGATTATTTAAGCCGTTTCCTGTATGTGAGTGATAATTGAGGTTATGCTCACAGCAATGGCGGACTTTTAAGTGCGTATTTTATGACGCTATAATTGTGAAAGTTTTTCTTTGTGCGAACATCTGTTCATCATCAGAATTATTCTCATATTTATAATTTAATAACGACTACTAATCCGCTTTTATTGAACATTTTTACAGTGTTCTGTTGGAAATGATACTTTAATACCCCCAACGACTATATTAATCGCTTTTTTACAATTTTCACTCTTATGTTGGAGCATATATGGCGGCCACAACTCACATTCTTAACAGTTGACTTAATTTTTTTATCCCAAGTGATTTCAGCGAACATGCATTATTGCGTACATAAGGATCCTAGATGTGAGCCTGAGGGCTTAAAGAAAAGAGGCGTAATACATTCAGTTATTTCTTAATACGAAAAAAATATAAAAGTGTGAAAAATACAAAACGTGTGAAATATTTAAATACGCTTTATAAATAAGCCGCGTTATCTTAACGAGCAGAATTGTATATTTGATTTTACATTACTTTTTTTAAACTTTAATATAATTATGATCTTCTTATATAGCGAAGTGTTAACGTCATGATCGATAACCTTTTGTTAATATTTTTTCTAGCATCGCTAGTCAATCACCGAGTTAAAAAATAAATTTGTTTATCGCGTAATAATTGTCGATCCGTGAAGCAATTTTCCACTTGATGAAAATTGCTGAACACCAACTCGGCGCCTCGACGCTTCAGTCGTTAATGGATTACGAGGTCTTAATCTTCAGGGATTAACGGAAGCTTGTAAAATTCACGATAGGTGAAGCCTCACATCGATTACTTGGTGTCCGCCGTACATTTCCATACAGAAATACGTTCCTACGATATCAAAATTTTACGAATTTCGAAACTAGATTCAAGATTCAAGATCACTGAAGTAAATTTAAATTAGATTTAACGTAGTGTGAATTACAAGCTAATTTGACACCTTCGTAAGTGTTGAAAGTACACTGCATGTTTTGTTTTATATATAAATATCAAACTTTTATGGAAACATGTAGCGCAAAATTTTATACGATGCTAAATAACGTTGTAGATAGTTGTTTTATTTTATTACATATAATATTTCACAATCAATGTTGACTGTATATTCAATGTTCATTTAGCTTTTTGTTGTCATTTTATCATTTTTAACCACTTCATCGCCACATGTTTGTAGAAACAGCGCAACAACCATCTCTTGAATATCTCCCAAACTATCGAAAAATATCGATCCTTTTTGGTTTGTTAATATTTTAAAATATTCATTCTGAATTTATTTTGAAATAGTTCTTTCTAATATTTCGAAGCGCGCACAGCTACGCTTATGGCGATCGTCTACGTAGAGCGCACATTTGTGCTTACGGCGATCGTTGGGTTAAGTATTCTAATGTTTTTGATAAATAGCATAATAATTTTAATTAGATGATAATCCGTACTATGTTGTGCAAGTATCGTTGAAATATATATTTTTGCATTTATATTTGAAGGTGATTTTTCAGTGTTTATGAAAGATAAATAATAATACCTTATAATAATTACCGTAATGAACACCATTGAAATTTATGATTATTCAATATTTTGGCCATAGCGGAATAATATTGTAAATATTTAATGCCTTGATTGGAAAATTCATTTATAATTCATACATGCTCTCAAAACAGTGAAGGCTCCTAACGCAATTTAAAAGAAGTAGTATTTCCGGTTAAATTTATGCTTCAGGGGATTGTCTAATCTTATTTTGTTTACAAAAAAAAAAAAGAATCCATAATTATTTAGTAATTATATGAATTGATTAAAGAGTTGCTTTTTTTATTAACGTATTAATCTCTCAACAAAATTATGTAAAAGCAATAAATTTTGTTTTTAATTTACATACATTTTGGATTATTTATTTTATGATGCTTTATATACAATAAATTCATATTTAATGCAATATTTTATAAGCAGAATGTTAGTAACTTCTCGTTAAAGTGGACACTCATTGTCATACAAATAAATTGTGGTGAAATACTTACTACTATTTAAGAAAATATTTTAATATAATATAATTCTTTAACGGCTGAAATAATTAGGCAGTGACGATAACATATTCTAAAGTAATAAATTGAAATCTTAAAGCCATCATAGCGATACGTCAATTATGCATTATTTTATAATGGACTCTGGTCTGAAGGTTTATTAGTCTCTCTGAAACTTAACCACGTTTAAAGTAGACTTACACGTATGCACTTTCAGTTCTATAAATACGGAATGAGAGCCGCTCTCGTTTGGTACGCGATCAATATTCGAAGTATGAAATAAATTTCACGACAGATTCTCTTACTGGAATTTCAGAGTACCATGGCGAGAAATTAAATCGTTCAATTAGGTCTGACAGACGGAACGGTGTTCGAATATTAAATTTTATTAGTTCTTGAATATTTTATGGGCACTAAATCTCTTTAGCGCTTTCGCTTTGGCGCGCACGGCGGTGCTTTATAATACAATACAAATCTTTTGCTTTAATTTGAATTGTGGAATTTCGCTCGTTCTCGGTTGCGACGCGAGATGGCAGACGCCGAAAAATTAAAAGTCGCACGTTCAAGTAATTGTTTCATTATTTTTTAGTTACGCGCAAGGAAATTTGTTAATTAATTAAATAAACAAGAGATCAGAGTTTGGCGGACTATTGATTGATTTACTTGAATCATTTTTGCTCTGACTTTAAACAAATATAAGAATCACCTCTGGCGCCAATTCACATAATCAAATAATAATTCCATCGTTAAAATTTGTTGAATGTCTTAGAAGTGTGTGTATTATATATATTCAGAATTTATTGTATAACTATTGCTGCGCCTTTTTGGTGACTTATAAATCGTTTGGTAAATTTTAAATAAAGTTTGTCTTATATTTTCAAGTAATCAGAAAATGTCAATTTAAGCCTTTAAGTGTTGACTTATATCCAACAAATATTTAAAAAATAGAATTCATGTGTAAATGAGGTTAAAAAATCCGTGTGAATTTAATTACTGCTATAGATGTTATTCCAAGCGAAGGGATTCAAAATTATCAATTGTCACTTTGATGTTAAAAAAAAATTTTTTTACATTGTTTCTTTCAAAAAGATGGCCTCTTTTTCTTGGAGAGAATAGATTCTTAAACCGTTACATTTATTAGAAAAGTCTTAATTGACATTTTGTAAATATTATTACAACTACTTTCATTCATATTTACTCAGTCTGTTTTCCACTAAATAAAGCTGCCAATACTTACGTTTAATTGTTGATTAATTTTTCAGTTGATTGTGTTGCCATTAATACTAACATTCAGACATTCGAGAGCTTCCCAAAGTGTTATGCGATGCAGGGTGGTCGTCCTTAGTTCGAGAACCCGCCGCGCGCATTTTTTAGCCGCACAGTCGACACTCCCACGCTGAGCAGCCCGAGATGCCCACGACGGGAAACGAACCCGGACGCTTGTTATTGAAGTGAGCGTGTTATCCTCTTCGCCACCATCTGGGTAATGAAAATGCTATCTGAAATTATGCTTAGTTTTCTTCATTTTCAAAAAAAAATAACACCATGATCAAATGTTCAGAATTTAAATAAAAACATTTATTTTTTATTTTAAAATAATTATGTGGTCTTTTTTATAAGAAGAAATGTAAGAAGCTGAGAAGGATACGACTCGAACCACGATTGATCGAAAGTCCGACTCTTTAACCACCCGTCTACGAACATCTCTCTTAAATAGTATCTGTAAATTATTTATGACTGTAAGAAATTTCGATTTAAACTCAATTAAATATTTTTAATTGACGTTCATAAAAGTACATTAAAAGAAAATTGATTGTAAACATTTTTCAAGCTTTACAATAAAATGTAAAGAAAGTACTTTGTAATATGCTTTTTTAAATATGTATGAAAATCATATTATAGACAGTTCAAAATGATAAACTAAAATTTTCACATTTAATGAAACATACGATAAATATTTCTAATATATTATGATACAGTAATCGTAAAAACTAAACTGTCGAAGACTTGTGAGTCAAAGTGAAGACTTGAAATAATAAATATATATATATTAAAAAATACAAAATGTGCTCATGATTTTTTATATATTATTATATATTTCGTGTCCCTTATAATCGTTATGCCAATTGTCAGTATTCCATGCAAGTGTGTCCGGTCAATCGTCATATACAGGATTCCAAAAAAAAAGAAAAAAAGAAAAACAAAATTTAATCAAGACTTTCAAATAAAATTTCATCCACAATAACATAACAAAAAATGTGCCGCGAATTGAAATCACATTACGAAATAAATTTTATGTTTGCGAAAAATGATATTTTTAAGTGATTTTGCATACAAAACGAGTGATAAAAAATTTCATTTAAGATGCTGTGCTGCTTTTTTTGCAAAGAAATTCGAATGATGGTAACTTCTTCATATATCAACGTTAAATATAAATTTACGTATATTTCTCATTTGATACGTTTGAAAATGGATGGCGAAGTTGTTGATCATCGTATTGCGTCGTACGTAATATGCCTTTCATGTCGAATTGAATGTGATACAAATCGTTTACAATGTCGAATATTTGACCGACAAAATTTTTAAATATTTATGCTTGACGCAATGCTTCACAAATCTTATGAAATTCATTGAAAAGCATTAATTTACCATCTCTTATTTTTTTTTATTTAAAGAATGACGATCAGTGTATATAATATGAGTATAATTTGCTAGTGAATATACATTACTAGAAAAAACTCTAGTGATTGAAAAGAAGAGTTAATTTATTTTGTCTACATTTATAACATTACAAATTGAAGTATTCATTTCATTGCTGGAAGGAATTTCTTTGTTGTGAATGGATACGTGCAAATATGAAGTGATTTTTCAAAACAGATTTTTATATATTTGTATGCATTTGTTGGTAAAACTTAGTTTGTTTTTAGTGATAAGTGCAAACATAAGTTGGGTTGATAAGGTGGATGCGGGGATGATCTGTGAGAGTTGGGAGGTATTGTCAGGGTTCGGTTGGGGTGGAAGCATTAACCCCACTTCTGGAATAGTCCCATTCTCTGGCATCGACAGTTGGCTCCCCACAGGTTGCAGCGACATGAGGAGAAGTTGTAACAGCAGTCGCTGGGCCGGTGGTCACAGTTGCCACCCCTCCGTATGCATGCGCGTCTGAAAACAGAAATAAGGGAAGAACGTCTGAAAGGACATTAGAAATTTTACCCTGCGATCAGAGGTTAATGGATATTGAACAATCCAAACAACAAATAAACATAAAAAACAATCTACCTAGTTAAAAATATAGGGTCTAGTTTATTTACTTAATTAGGGTTTTATTTTAACTTAATTAGGGTATAGTTTTTTCAACTAGTGCTTACTTCGTGGTAACACTTAGCTCATGTCTGATTTGACAGATAATTAGTTTTATCCTTCCGCTGAACGAATATGGTTGTGTATACGCTTGAACAATGCTGGGAAATATTGCGACATTACTTTGAAAATCAAGCCATTTTTCTTCGAAAATGAGCAAGGAGTGGCCGTTACAGTCAATGGCGATCGTTATCGGGCCATTTTTGTTCACAAAAATTGAAGAAGAGAATATTGGCAACATTTGGTTTCAACAAGACGGCGCTACGTGCCACACAGCCGAAGCTACACTCGATGTTTTACGCCCCATTTTCAAAAAAAAAAGTTATTTTGCGGACCCGTTACTTGTAATGATTAACTTAATACAAGTGACAGTACGCTGAATATAACTTGAATAGGCTGTCGTCTGTTACTTACTGCATCATTGATTAAGTTTAGCAGTTCTTTAAAAACGAAAAGTGATAGCCTTGGGAATGATATGTTTATTAACCGATCTACTAATCATTCAAAAAATACTATGAACTCTTCAGTTACCGTCATATAACGACACTGAGCTTGAACTCTGGAGGTCGTTATGATCCATTTATGATCCATTCAGATTCCTGCATTCGGATATTGAGATGTCAAGGGACAAGTCATAGATGGTAGCAACTAACAGAATCGAGTGGTTAAAAATTCTTGAAACCAAATATTCCAGGAAAGGAACGACAATGAAAAAGAGTTTTTGTTGTAGGTTTTTTGTAATTATTTGTAGATTTCATTAATGAATGATTAAATACAGTATTTTTTAATATACTCGTATATTGAAGATTTTTCTTTATATATATCTTCGAGTTCAAAATCACCGCCCTTGAATTGTTGAAACCATCTTCTGCATATTTGTTCCAAAAGAGCATCGTTGCCTTACGTTTTAACTAACATTCTGTGCGCCTCAGCTGCTGTTGTCTTTCGGTGGAGGTAATGTAAAAGAATTCCCCGCGAAAACGGTTTTATAGGCACCAACTCAGCCATGCTTACAATTTCGTATCAAAACGCCTTTACACTCCGGCAGTTGAAATTGGACTGATGTTTGCAGCCTAGGATTTTAACTTTCACGTAAAATTTATTTCAGCCAGATCGTCTCACAACAAAACGTTCATTTTCAATGCATATAAATTAGAGAAAAAATAATTTAAAACCTGTTTTTATTATGAATCAAAACACATGTAAAACCAATGATATGCGAATATTATAAAAAAATCAAGCATTCCTTTACTTTTATAATTTGATCTAGGTTTCTATCAACCAACAATGCATAAAAATATTTTTTTCTTCTCAAAATTACTAGCTTCAAGCGGTATGTAAATGACAGATTCAAAAATAAATTTAAAGTCCGTTGGCTACGATGGCAACGATATAAGAACGGAAGAAAATCGCAACAAACAACGGCATAATTCACAAACGATTTAAGAGCGACTTTATAAACGGTTACTCATTCAACATGGCTGTGAGACATGGTGCTTATCTGAAAGTGATAAAAAAAGACTAGAGGCCTTTGAGATGTGGTCGTACAGAAGAATTCTCGGAATTTCCTGGAGAGACCACGTCACGAACAATGAGGTTCTCAGAATAATCAAGGAGGATAGGCAACTAATAAGAACCATCTCAGAGAGGCGAGCCTGATGGATTGGTCACATCATGCGCCACGGTGGTCTTCTTCACGATATTGTGGAGGGGATGGTTGAGGGTAGAAACTGTAGAGGGCGCCCTAGACGGGAGTATTTGCAGCAAGTATTCGAGGACATGAATTGTAGCGCTTATGCTGAGCTGAAAAGGGTTGCGGAGGACCGAGAGGAATGGAGATCGAGATGCAAGATTCTGTTGCTGCAAACCAATCCACCGGATTGATACTACGAAGAAGACTCATTCAACAGTGGTCGATTTATCGAAGATAATTAAGAAAAATTAATTATTATCGACATAACGTGTATGTGCAAAATTTCAGGACGATCGGACTCAAATTTTTTTTCAAGCAATCAAGAAGGATGGCGTAAACTAGGCGTAAGTAAATATCAAGTACATATTGTAATTTTAAATGAAATAATTGAATTTTATCTAGCTTTAACAAATAAATAATAAAAAAACGATATATTGTTATAATATCATTTTTTTGTTTACCCTCCGAGTTAATAAAATTCTGCTGTACTAGTACTGAAAAAGCTTACAATGTATTCTAACGAGTTTGAAATGACATTACAAATGCATATGACCGTACAATATATGGTTTGCTGAAAATATCAAGAAAGCACATTTTCACTCAGTTATTGGCAAAAGATACTTACATACTAATAAATATAATGAACCTTCCATTGTGTAAAATCAAACGATTTTATTGAAAATAAGCCTATTAAGGTTTTATCATTAATAATGTATTAAGTGTGTAGCTTCTCATACATTATTTAAGTATACAACATAATTAAAACTACGAGTTAATCAATGACTACTCACTTTTTTGGAAGTATTTAATTCAAATAACTAGCAGTAATTATTAAGCAATCTGTCAGTAATAAATACCCTAAAAGACAAGTAAAAAATATACATGTGCAGTTGAAAAGTATCAATCTGTAGTAGAAAACTAATTCAGTAATTCAAGGTTTTGGCACCAAGTTAAATCGATTTTCAGGAAATTAAATAAAGTGACATTAGACTTAACAAATTGGTTGTTATTCACCATTCATGTCAGTATGAATATTTCAGTTGAAATATTTAAATAATAGTAATGTCTACTGCTGATTAATATTTTTTTACTGCAAATGATAATTTCTTACTTTATATTTTTGCATTTTAATGTTATCAAAGAGGAATAAATTAAAATCGTAACATCAAATAAAAAACTCATTTGAATTTACTTTTTTGCGTGTGAAATTTCACAGAGCTAAGGTTTCATCGCCTATCATGAAAATATTCCAAGAAGTCTTTTTTCAGGAAAACGAAATTAAAGAACGTAAAAGCATTTGCGAAAAAATAGAAGAGTAAAGATACTCTTTTCATTTTAGCCTTCGCAATATGATGTGTCATATATGTATGGGATACTATGTTGTAATCAACATTTTTTTTTCATGAAATCTCGTACTTATTTTTCAGTATATTACAGTACAAGAACGTTGCCTGTGAAAATCCTATTTACTTACGCTTCCTCCATTATCTTTATACGTGGCCGTTACCATTTCATTTTATCTTTCACACGTGGGAAACTGATTCCACAACGTGAACCTTAGAAGGCAGAAATAATATCGGTGAAATTATTTTTTAACAAGTTATTGTTTCAATTTGATATGCTTTATAATTTTATTACTTTTGCGTTCCACTATGAGATTGATATTATAATTTTCAAAAACTATTTTTTTTAAATCATAAATCGATATTAAAGCAAACCGTCAGAGGTTGATTGAAAACTGTTATTGTGGATTTTATAACGCTCTTAAGGCCTGAAGAAATTGTATATATATTTATTTTTATCCGTTAATGTTATTAGCATACAACCGGACGTATGTCATCAATTATTCATAGTAAATTTTAGTGTAATATTGCTTCAGATTCAGTGCTGGTGTGGACAGATGCGAAGTGTTGGATGTTTGATTGTGTGACAATAATGCCGTGTTATTTGTGTGTCAACCATGATATACTTACGACATGGTTGTTGTTGTCACAAATGCTAACTATTTGCACTGCGTGTTCCGACACTTGTTCTGAGTGTGAGGTCATTGACACTTAATGTGTCAATACATTTACATCGTCACACTTACGTTAGTAATTCAATAACGAATTAAGATTGTAATATATTTTGTAATCGCATTGAAGGAAAACAAATTTGGAATTGTAATCAATTTTTATGAATACTTTATTTTAATTAAAATTTTTACAACAAGACTTTTGTCGGACACAAATTTTCGTTATGGTTGTGGCAGAAATTTCACAAAAGCGAGATTAATTTTTAAGAGTGTGTTCTTAAAGTGCTTATGAATCAATTATATTTTAATTTTATTTTAGGATTTATCGAAGATCAAACGCATGAAATCTGGAACAGTAAGTAATTATTATATCTCTAAACAACATAGCTTTTTTATGAAGCATTATGTCATTTACAAACCCTTTAACGAATCAATTGTGAAAAATTTACTGCGACTTTATATTAACGATTATTTTTTAATTATCTACATCTTTAACGCAAAATAGTTTTATTTAAAATCGTTGATTTTTTACAAAATGTTAAGGTAGAACTATTTAATGTACATAAATTATTTTTATCGACAATTTATTTATAACAATAAGTATTAAATATTGAACTCGTATTTTAATGGCGCATTTTCGAGTTATATTTATAAATCATATGTATACAAATAAACTACGTGACAGCGCGAACTATTTACTTAGCTATTTATTAAAGTTACACAAGAAAAAGGTGTATTACATACATAAAAAAAAATCACACATTCTTATGTGCCTTGAGTATAGAATTTAACTTTTAAGCTTCACTCACGGGTTAATTTTCACCCTTCTAAAGGTTAAAGTGTTAAATCAAAACACGTGTATAAAATATTATCTGCAGCTTAACCATCTCACATATTCAACGTAAGGGTTGAAGATATAAACCATCTCCACACTACTTAGTTCTCTCGCTAGGCTCTAGTAGTTAATTGCAGAAGCGTCTTCGGCTCTTCCTCTGCGAAGCCTTCGAGCAAAGTGTTTCTAATGAAAGCTTCAGTAATATGGTAATGGAGCGCTCGAAGCTTTTCAGAGCTTTTTCCACTTGTATTTAAAGAGACTCGCTTTGTGCATACTATTTTTTTTTTCTGCAAAGAAATAATTCATTGCAGAGACATTTCCACTTTACTCGTAAGTCTATGATATTTTTATTTGTTTAGTTTTTTTGAAACTCGAACAAAAGCGAAACATTCACGTAAATTTTACATTTTCTTCGTAGAATATTTAATTTTGTAGAAAATAACATTTGTATAGTAATACTTATTGATTAATTTTACTGAAAACATTTTAATCAGTGATTTTAAGCACCGTAATGTCATTTTAATCAATGTAATTATTACTGGTTACCATTTTATTACAAAAACCTATTTACACTTTGTAAAAATAAAAAAATACCAAAAAACCAGATGAAGTTACAAAAGGAATCTTTTTAAAGTAATTTAATTCCATTAAATATGAGGTTTCCTTTATTATTTGAATTTCATATTTTTATATAAATAACCTTTATTATTACAAAGAAGAAAAATATTAAAATCAATTGATTATCTATGTTTTTTTGTATTTACTTTTAACATTATTTTTTCTTATTTTTTTCCTTTATTTGTTCTTTCTTTTTAACTAATACCTGTAGTTTACAAATTCAATTAACCGATAGTAGTACTTTGCTGTGTAAATATTTGCTTATACATGTAATATTTGCTTATACAATCTCGAAGGAATGGTTTATCTCTCGGCTAGTACATATTTAAGCCCAGATTGCTTTTTTAATCAGTCTAAGTTTTCGTCTTTTATGTCGGTATTGTAGGAAATTGTTGACCGTAAACCGTAAAAGAAACATAAAAATAATTATGGTCTAAAATCTTAAGCAAGAAATGACATTTATATATTATTTACATTTATACGATTTAAAAAAAATAGTTTGCCGGCAGGTATTTTACTGCCATTTTGATTTTATAACTGACCACATTCATACTGACACAGTGGATACCGCCGATTAATTTAATTTACTGCCAATTGAATTAACTAACTTCCAAAACCTTAAATTACTGAAAAAAGTAATACAGGCAAATATTTTACTATAAGTTTTTCTTTATTGAAAATAATAATAATAAAATGATCGATACTTTAAATCAAATATATTTTAGAATATTATAAAAAACGGAAGCTTCTCATTTTTTATCACCAAATATTGCCGGCAGGTGTAGCTCAATGGTCAAAGAATTTGCTTAACAAGTTAAAAGTCGTGGGTTCGATTTTCGACGGAGATTAAAAAAGAATATACTTTTAATCGATTTTTTGAGCTCTAAATTATTATTATTATTATATTAGTATTTGTATAGCGCTCTTTTATGACGGAATAATCATTCCAAAAGCGCTTCTTTGCCTCTTTGAGTGAAAAGTGGGACTTGAGTCTGCTTCTGAAGGATGCCTCCGCTTTGAGCTCTCTTATGCTTTCCGGTAGCGAGTTCCAGGCCATTGGTGCCGCGTAGCTGAAAGTCCGATTGCCAAAGACCGTGCTAGGACTACCTCTGGTTCGTGTGAATTTGATCCCTCACCCGTAGAATGGCAGTCGTAGTCTAATTTTATTCAGCAATGAATACAATTTAAACTGACGGTAAAATAAAATAATTGTCTTTTATTGATATTTGAAAAGAATTTATAAATACATATAAAAATATAAATTGGTGAAAACGTTCAGCATTTAGACGATACGATATACTTCATTTTGGTTCAATCTAAAAATATCTTAGACACATTAGGTATCAAAATAACTTGATCGATAGTAAGTTTTTTGTACGGGCAGTATTTTTATTTTCGATTCGATTTTTTCAATTTGATTAATTTCCTTTGATGGGAAACCTTTTGGAGATTTCACCGTCCACCCTGCATAATCCTGGGATTTGAAAATGTTATTTCTTTTCTATGCCATGTTATGTGTACGTGACCGATAAGTATTTCTTATTTCTTCTGATAAGATCATGAACAGAAGTAATCTTGAGAAAAGCCTGTGACTTTAGAGAGCCCACACTCTGGACATAGAAAAATTTCTAATGAATTCTATAACTGTAGGCGTATTTAAGATACAATCTATCGAGACGTTTTCAAACGAATAAATGATATATTAAATAAAAAAACAACTAGAATTATATTATGTTATTATACGTATATACATATAAAAAAATATATCAGTAAAAGACAATTATTTAAAAAATAATAATTAGCTCGCTTTCTTGTATGAATTTTTAATACTTATTTAAAAAAAATCATAGTAACTCAACGACGTGGGGAGTCGAGAATTCAAAAATATGTATTTTATTTATTATTATTAAAATAATTTTATTAAATATATTTAATATAAAATATTTATTAATTGACGTTTTTTAAAAAAAATGAGTATTCCATAACCATTTTTTCTTAATAAACTTTTAAATATATTATTTGTTTTTTTTTAAATTAACAAATTAAAAATATTTAATATTAATTCACATTTATTTTAAGCGATTACATGTTTCGGCCTCCCTGGAGACCATCTTTAATAATAGATGGCTTCCAGGGAGGCCGAAACATCTAATCGTTTAAAATAAATGTGAATCAAAAACTACATATTTTTAATTTGTTAATTTTTTAATTCAAATTATTTCAAATTATAATTTTGCATTTTCACCAAGCAATGTCAGTTGATAACCATAATGTAAGTAAAAAGTAATATATTTACATGTATTAAGTGAGCTTTTAGAATTCTTGTAAATTTATATGAAATATAAATATGCCTCGAAGGAAGTAGAATTTAAACCTACAAATATTTGAATATAAGTATTTATTTGATTAAATAGCTTTAATTTAATTTTAAAGCAGTTTTATTTAGAAATAATATATAACGTTACTATAATATGCAGAAAAAAATTGTCTTTCAAACTTGGTATTCAATACATGTCATCTAAAAAAAGCCTTCACAAAGGTAATATTTGTCGAAATAAATCATGTTTCTTGAGTAACAAAGGATTTTATGCTAGCGATTTTATTACTCGTATAAAATAAACAAGTATTCTCATATTTATATGTATTTTATTAAGCATATAAAAATAGGCTTACCCCAAAGCGATGTAAAAAATTTAAAGGTCAAAATAGTAAGTACTCTTTCGGATTAAAATAAAAAGTTTTTTTTTTATATTATTTATTGTGGTTACAACAACAACTTTTGGTAAAATAAAACTTAGAAATAAATACAAAAATATTTTCATCTCATTTTAGTAGGTTTTTATTTTATTGTGAAGAACTAACGTTGCGTATATTTTACCTGCTCGAAACTTTTTTTTCTTTAATAAAACATACTTCATGATGTCTATATGAAAAATATAAAACTTTATTACACACATATATATGTGTATATATATATTTTTTCAATGTTTTAAGCATTCACTTTGAGAGCCATTAAAAATATTTATTTACTTACCTTGTTTTTACATGGATCACGTAAGATAAGTTCTCTATTAGGAGACTGCAGTTTCGACTAACTCGTAGCCTTTCTCAATCCATCTCTTGTTGAGAGATAACTGAGCTGTGAAAGTACTTTATAAGTGCTTAAATCCATATTATGTAGGAGAGGGAGTAAGGTGTGTCTATCAGGAAATGATAAGAAAGGAAGACAGATAGGATTGCAAGGATGAAGAAAAAAAAGATTTAGTTCTTATTATTATTTGTAATAATAATTATTATTGTATGTAGTTTAATTGATATTCAAATAATGGTCAAGGCTAAAGATAAGGCTAACGATCTCGGCGACATGAACTAGTTTTCTTATAGCAACGTGGATGTTAATATAATTTATTTAGGTAAATACTCATTAGAGATTTAGCTTTTATTGTAGATGTTATTATTATACTATTTAAACGAGATTTTGTCAAGTGTTTGAATTATTTAATTGACATTATCGTACTGTTGAAATTTCAAATAAAAAATACGGAAATATATTCTCCATTTGTCGGTTACCCCGCGGTGGTAGCTTACTGCCGCGGGAGGACGCGGCACACAGAGCTCGGACGTGAACAAATAACATAAGCCCGCTTTATGGGAACATCCTGTTTGCTTCCATACGATAAAGGGAACATTCAAACGAATACGCAGGGCTTCCTTAGTATTTACATTAAAAAAAATAAAAATTGTGATTTTGTAAAATGACAATAGGTGCGATTCTAGTTCGATCAATAAAGTTGAACAACATTGAGCGCAGAATAAAAGTTACATGGGTTATCTAACGTTGCTAATGGGTATTGTTGTTTGGCTTGGTTCAGGACTTGGGTGCGTCGAGGAAATCATCCTAGTCCTTAAAATTTGGTTAAAAAACACCACCGTCTCTTAAATCTTCTGAATCAGATACCCCCAACACCCAGACTGAAGTCGCGAAGCAGCTTTCTGAGATCAATAAAACCTCTCACATCCGGCCCTAAAAATGTGAGACTCCAGCTCTGGCAACAATTCACGACAGAGGATTTCACTACTCCAAAGGAAGGCCTCCCAACTGGCAAGAACCTTGACTGGCCGACCTGGAAATCCCTGAACAGATTAAGAACCGGAGTTGGTAAAACAAAGGACAAACTCGAGCGGTGGGGAATGCTTCGGCAGGGAGAGTCACTATTGTGCGACTGTGGAGACTTGCAGACCGCCTCACACCTAAGATCCTGCTCCATGTGCCCAACAAGCTGCACATCTCAGGACCTAATGCTGGGCAACACACAAGCTATCGATGTTGCTAGATACTGGGAAAAAATAATTTGACGTCGCTAACACGAAGAAGAAAAGTGTAAAGACGTCTTGGGAAAAGATATGGACAGTGGCAGCTGCCAGAACTATGTAGCTGAAATTAGTGTTAACAATATGTTCCTAAAATGGTATGAAAATAATGCGATAAATGTGGAGTATTGATCTGCATACGTCATCTACCGGAATTCACGAATCCTCAATTTTTAGGGAAACTTACTATGAATAGGTGGTATTCACAAAACAATTTTTGTTTACTACCAATTCTGCTTTAATATCACAACAAAAAATATATTTGTATTGACATTAGCATGATGTAATCCTTGCTGACTGGTACCGAAGACCTCGATATACAATCTTTCGAATTCGTGTCGCCATATTGGCATCTTGGACAAGTCCGTTCACCTGTGTGTTAGTTATATACATCTCCACTTATGGCACTGGTGACCGACGACGGGCCGCACGAGTCAATGGTGTGCTGACGGCCGAGAAGATCGCAGAACGGCCGGCCGGCATGTCATTCCGCCTAGGCCGGAAGCTTGTAAAGTTTATCATAACTATATGTCAATGTGCTTCTAAAAAAGTCTATGTTATAAATCTGCTCCTTATTCTGCCATCACGCGACGGAATAACCCCTTTTTTTGAGAGAGAGGAGGATGTTAGTATATTTTAATATTATTCGTATTATTAGGTGCAGTTAGTTGCTCTACATCTAAGAATTTGATGTATAGTATGTGTACATTTAATTACTTAATTGATTTTTTATATATTTTTAAATTACCCTCTTTTCTTTATACGTCTCTTCAAACAATTAGTTTCAATATACAGCATAATTGTCAATAACTGAAAAGCATGTTTTTGAATAACTTTGGTCATTTTGTTCTCCCTGAATGTATCAATAATACTCGAAGCGTATTATTGTTTCAGGAAGACTCGATATAATCGTCGAATGCAAATAAAACATCGAATTCCTTTTGCGAGTGTTCAAACACAATGAGATCGCTCGGGCATTGAAAATCTGCGTTATTTCGTTCGGCCAAATAATCTGCCACATCTCAATTCGTTTCAGTGAACGATTCCACTGAAATGAATTAATATAAATAAACAATCAAGTTTCATATTGTAGAGTTTATAAGACCAATAAAATTTGAATGGAATTCAAATTACAAACAGTATATCATGGAATATTTGTCATCATTTAAATTTTCGAGTACGTATCCTCGATATTCAACGTTTTATTGGATGCTCTTAGTATTACGAAGGTTATTCGTAATATAAGATTACACTCCTGAAAAGCGCTGTTTTAGTGGATTCCGCGATTATGTAGTGTACCTTGGTTCCCCCACTTCAAATCACTTCCCTAGCGAGCTGTCTGCGTAGCTCAGTCTTAGCTTGGCAGTCGTACGTGATGGTTCTCCCCCTCGCTTCACCCGCCAGGTGTGAGCTGCGCTTTTCAGGACTGAAGCGCCATGGGAATCTTATAATACGGACAACCCTCGTATTTGAAACAAAAATGTGTACTGAACTAAAAACGAAAATTAAGAATCGTAAATGCAAAGTAATACTTTAAAATATTGCCCTCGAAGTATTTGTGATTTTTTATTTAGATTTTTAAATGCAATCGATTTGACTTTTTGATAAATTTTCATCATTGTAAATTGGAGTAAATTTTCAGATATATTTTTTTTGTCTATTATCACATCACATAGTTTTCGACCCGTACAAAATTTATTTTAGTGATATATTGAGGCTTTTCTTCTTAAAGCTGTTATAAAAGTTTCAAAAATTCGTGTAAACTTTTAACTGCTCTACGTATACCAGCGGCATAGTTCGCTAAATGGCCGCTATGAGTGTTCAGCGCTGTGACTGTCACAGTCTGCCCGGGTGTCGTGGAGTAAACATTTTTTTGTCCCGGACAGAGGACCAAATTTCGTCAGTCTTCTTTAACGTCGCCGTCGGGTATAGCTCAATGGTCAAAGTATTTTCTTTTCAAGCCAAAAGTCGTGGGTTCACTCCTCGATGGAGATTAAAAAAAAAATTGTAATCAATTCCTGCACATTAAATACACCCTGTTGGTGTGAATTTGAACCCTCACCTGTAAACTGCCAGTAATAGCCTATTAATTGAAATTGATACAAGACGAAAGTCTTCCCACGAATTCCACCCATTCATAGTAAATTACTGTAAAAATAAGAATGATGCATGAATGTCGAGCTTTAGTCTATGGCGTTGGCGAATCGACACTCAAAATGCAGCGCTTAACCATATGTAAAACGCGCAATACTTTTCATTTAGTATTAGTTTTCTTTTGGATTTTATGAGAAGGTTAGGTTTTATGTTTACAACCTACGATATAATTATTCAAAAACACAAGTATTCTACATATAATTTCGCAAAATGTTTTCGTAATATGCCGAAGAAAACAGTTTCGAAAATAGTTTTATTTATCTCGATTTGTGAGCATGCCAATGGCATCCGAGACACTTCATCCGAGAAATTCTCTCGTCCACCGGCCTTTTGTACAAATCCGAGAAAATCGCCTCACGAGAAAATATCATAATGTATAAATATAAGCTACCTTTCCGCTGTACGTCTGCTACAGACCTTAGACCATTTATCAATGGACCATTATACTTTATACCGGAGGAGATTTCTCTAATAATAATGTCGATATTCGACGTTATCTTAATAGCTTTTTGGTCTGCTGACGTTTTCATGGAAAATCGATATTTTTAGTAGCAGCGTTAATAAAGCGGGCTTAATCGTATTATTGAGACATTAATTATTAATGATCGTTAATAGAATAAACTGCAGTGCTTTTGGTTTATGATTTTAATGTTAATTGTTCAATCAGACACGTGGAAAATGTTATTGTCAGCAGATCATCATCATAACCAGCCTGTTACCATCCACTGTTGAACGTAGGGCTACCTCCATCCAGGCCACTCTCGCTATACTTCTTATGTCGACAGCACATCTTGCTGGGGGTCGGGTAATGCTTTATTTGCCAGTTATTGGGTGCCACTCTAATACTTTTCTTCCCCATCGACCGTCGTCTCTTCGACAGATATGTCCTGCGCATTACCACTTGAGTGTGCCTATTCTTTGGGTAGCATCCACTACTTGAGTTCTTCTGCCG
This sequence comes from Glossosoma conforme, assembly GCA_022606575.1. Classification (NCBI taxonomy): domain Eukaryota; kingdom Metazoa; phylum Arthropoda; class Insecta; order Trichoptera; family Glossosomatidae; genus Glossosoma; species Glossosoma conforme. Next base: position 1,134,862 of record JAGTXR010000021.1, on the reverse strand, counting down.
ATATCCTCGTTTCAGATTCTATCTTTTAGAAACACTACGAGCATTAATCTCTTTATTACACGCTGTGTGACCTTTATTTTATGGTTAACACTTTCTGTTCGATTCTATATATCTGCGCTATTAGTTAATAATAGGAGGATGCATTGGTTAAGCTCATTAGTTTAAAGACATTGCGGATTTCTTTAAAAATGTACTTAAGTTTTCCAAATGATGCCCATCCCAGTTACGCCTGTCAATTTATCTAGAGAAGTTTTTACTTTCTAATTGGATAACTTGTATTATTATTTGTATATTCCTTTACAACCTATTTGTGATCCTCCAATAGAAATCGGGTCAAAACTCTGGGAAATGTAAGATTAATCAAGGCTTTACTTTTTCGTGTTCATATTCAGACCGATTTTGTTCGACGCTTCATTGAGGTCGTAGAGCATATCTTGAAGCTTATCAGGTGATATTGCAATAGAAATTCATTGCAGTTTTATTTTTGATAGATACATATTTTTTTGTGTGAAATAAAGAGGCATTGAGACTTATAAGCGCCGCTTTCAGCTTCAATTGTGCCATTCAAGTGACATAACTTTGTTTCAAATTGGGTCGAACGAGCCGACATCCCGACCAACAAATAACTATTCTAAGCTCTCTGATTTATTTGCGTTGGGATAACGTTAGCGTTGTTAATATTCGCAATTAGAGGGTTGCGAAGTAAGCGAATTACGTTAGCTTTTGTTGATTTCACGCGCTTTTGTGATTATTAAATCACTTCTAAATGATTGTTAAGAGAAAATTAGGTCAACATTTCGTATACAAGAGTAAATAAAAACGATTTAATACTAAACTTAATTACTGCTATATTCTGCTGTTATTGTTCATGTATTGTCCTAAAAAGCTTCCTTACTTGGAGGTCTACCTGAAAACGTATATGATATTTGACAACATCCACAGCTAGACCAGGTTTGAAGAGACGTCAACTACGTTTCCCAGTGATTTTTTTCACACTGTAAAACATGTTTAATAACATGAATGCGTACATTTTTGGAAAGTTCAAACTTTTACCTATTTTTCTATTAATTCGCCACTGAGGTCAATGCATTTTTGCATGCAGGATACGAGCTATTAAATTCCCGAGTCAAAAAAATCTGCCGCCAAGCCACGCATATATGTGAGAAGCGCATCTTCCAGCTCTTTTCTATCGCCGAAATACGTTCCACTCAGGTGTTTCTTCATGTCAAGAGCTAAGTCCGGGTGTGTGTTTGACAATACTTTACCCAAATTTAGCGATGAGCTCGTTTGTGGTCTTCGGTCAACATTCATGGCACCCACTTTGCGCAAACCTTACCATATCCTAGATGCTCCGTCAAAATCTTGTTAAAAGAGGTTTTACTGACATCAGGGATCATTTCGGAGAGTTTACGAACCGTCACTCTTCGATCTGAGAGCATCGCTGCCTCCTGATTTTTGCGATTGTTTCGTCAGAAATAGATGGCCATCCGGAATGGTAAAAAATAGAATGTGAAATGAACTTCCCTCGTTTACTATATATTTATTATATTATTACTAAAAATAATACTAAACGGCCAAAGCAAAAGCTTTCGCTTCTGCTCGTCCGTCTGCAAGAGTGCAGGTGCAACTAATGACTCCTAACTGACATCTACCATTTTGCAGAACCATTTCCCAACCCTACCATTTCCTATTCCATTCTCACGTATTTCGTGGTTAGCAACGTGTTCATTTAGTTACGTTGTAGTATACTAACTTCGCAGCCTTAGACTAAGGTATATTTGACATCTAACTGATGCACCTAGAATCACTGGAAGGCATTCAGCCACTCTATAACAATATCTTTTTGTGTGCGCCCAGTAACGAGTCCCCATCTGGGTCTCCAAAAACAGGACGGGACACGGAGGGTTTTCTAATAATTGATATTGATTCGATTTTTAATATTTTCCAAAAAAAAAAACAAATATTTTCTTCATATTTTCAGTGTTTTTAAATATTTTATATAAGCACGACTTAATAAAGTATCGTGCAAATGTTTCTTAAGTATATAATTAATAATTCTTACATGAATACTCGAACATAATTGATTTTCTAATAGACTGGTATTGAAAGTTAGAACTTTTATCAGACGAAGCCTTCCTACGCTACTCCCACCTTAATTGTACCCAATACACGGAACGTACCTTCACGTAGTTCGACAAAATAAGTCTACGCGATCCTTCAGTCCTGAAACATTTGTAACCGCCTTGTGTTTCACGGCTTCAGCTAATTTGGTATGGCCGTCTGTAGCTCATTCATGTTTTATTCATACGCATCGTTCAAGTTAATTAAGACCCCATCATAATTGGTAACTGCGCATATGGGATAATCTCATCAGAGGATTATTGATGGATAGAAAGATTATTTAGAAAGCTTTCAATGATAAATATAATACATCATTACATACATCATTTATTTAAGCTATTATATCAATTATATGTTTACTATTCTGTAGTAATTGCTTTGAAATCCAATGTTATAAATACAGTTATGAGCGGTACCTGTAGAGCGTCTTTGTCCTTCACGAACTCTATGACGATCAACCTAGTTTTGCTTGGACACTGCGTGTGGGAAATATGAGAAATGTGTAGTGGTTCCGTGCATGTATATTAAAAGTATCATTAACTATGTATTTTTGAATATTGCAATTAAGTTTTCACTCTTTCTATAGAAAAAGGTTCTGAACGAAGCTTTTGCTTTAAAACATATAATGTGTATAGTAATTATTAAATATATATTTATTTATATTGACCCAGTTTAAAAATGAGCAACTCGTTTGATAAACAATGACACTCTTACGACTACACGGCAATCAATGGAACACAGACGTAAGATTGGTTCACTTAGTCTTTTCTACCGTTATTACCACGGCCGTTGCTCTTAAAAAACTAGTTCTTCCTGCACCCACCCACAACCGAAAAACTCGTCTTTCACTTGCCGAACATCCATACTCGATTACCGTGTGTCGATCAAGAACTGTCAGCTTCCAAAGTTCCTTCCTTAATGCCACCGGTAAGCTTTTGAATGCTCTTCCAGCGTCTTTTTCCTCCTTCCTACAATCTGAGTCTCTTCAAGAAACAGATAAATATACATTTACGCAAACACTAACAGAACAAACGTTTCCTGCATGCAGCGTCCAGCCCCTTTTAGTCGCCTCATCTCAAGTCAGCTCCAAATCCCGCAGCTCCCCTAAGTACATTCTATATATAGTTCCCGACGGCCTTCCAGGACGGCGCGAGTCCAGGGGCTTGAAGAAAACGCAGCTAGAGACTATGCTCTCCTGCGGCATTCTCAATAGATGTCCCTAGCTGGAGCACATATACTTCACGAGCAGCCGCTATAAAACTCTGTCAGTCGCCACAGTCCTCGCCTCATTCCATGTCAGCTCTGCCTCACGAAGCTCTACCGAACACATTATATTTATAGCTCCCGACGGTTTCCCAGGACGGCGCGAACCTAGATTATTATTTGAGTTAAAACACATGATTAAATATAAATATTATATTATTTCTTAGACCATACTACTTCTGGCAGGTAAGCTCTTCATAATATTATATAGTGTCTAGTTCAGGTTAAGGTCTTCTAGATTGGTTAATTGCCTGCCGCTCTACCTTCTCAACCCATCAAGGTGTGATGCGGTTCCCGGGCGTCGTCGTGCAAATAGCCAGAGCTCAATATTGGCGTTGATAATTTCGCAAAGGTTGCTGTAATATTAATGGGATGCTGAAAATGATGAAACTGAAACACTGAAAATTTGTCTAAATATCTTCAGCAGTTAAAAGTGTGTGATATCATTATATATGAATGGAAGAGCACCCTGAAGCTTACCGGTGGCATTAAGGAAGGAACTTTGGAAGCTACCAGTTCTTGGTCGACACACATTAACCGTGTATGGATGTTGGGCAAGTGTAAGACGGGTTTGTCGGTTGTGAGTGGGTGCAGGAGGAATTAGTTCTTTTCCGAAGTTCCGAAGAGCAGCGACTGTGGTAATAGCGGTAGAAAAGACTGAGTGAACCAATCTTACGCCTGTCTTCCATTGATTGCAGGTCAGACGTAAGAGTGTCATTGTTTACCAAACGAATTGCTCTTCTTTGAACTGAGTCAATTGAGTTTAGAAGGTATTTTGGGGCTCCAATCCAAAGATGACTGCTATATTCAAGGATAGGTCAGATTTGCCCTTTATATAGAAGTTCTTTATCGTTGAAATACCGACGTGATCGTTATAATACACCTAGTTTTTTGGATTAGCATCATTATGATATTTAAGCTTACTAAGCAGTTTATTTTATGTTTTACCTGTGGGTTATTAACATAAAAGCGCTATTTAATTATCCTAAAATTATGATAAAATATAAATTTATTTATATTTCGATTACAAAAAAAAATACTCCTGAAAAATAAATTCAGGGACAAAATTCATTCAGAAAGAGAGAAAATTGCTTCAAAATCGTCTTATTTAAATGAAAGACGTATTTTCAGTATACAGATTAAAATAAGCGTATTATTGAAAACATTCTAGGCCAATTTTAAATATCTTATTATTCATACATAATATTTTAACGATTTCATTGTTAACAAGTCAATAAATTATCAACTTCAAAGTCTACTTGTAAAGACACATTTTAAATGAAATTTCCGAGTACAACTTTAAGCTAAAAATAATGCTTTGTCGGCTCTACTTTGTAGGCGTCTTGCGCTAATGGGTTGAATGTGACATTATACATATTTGAACGTTTTTAATGTTGATGTACATAATGTAGCCGTTGACACTTGTGCGCTGGTAAACTGTCAAACGCAATTTATGCCACGTGCTGTCAAACTGTCAAAAATATCCCAAAACGTCAGAGTGACAGTCGCTAAATTGTTTTGTGAACAAACAACGGGAAAATGTTAATCGCTTGGTTATCAGCGACCATTTCATTAAACTCGGTTTTAAAATCCTCACTAAACCGGAGCAATGACGTGGTATTATTTTGCACAAAAGCTTGCTATTCGCACTGTCTTGAATTTAAATTGCTTAATTATGTTGTGTTATCCTTCCAGATATGGATGGTAGGAGGGATTTAAAATACCTCAGAGAGAAGGCAAACTTCGATACAAAAACCAACACTGGGAGGCTTCTTTAACACATTTTGAAGTAGAGGCTCCCAGTGGAAGACCATCCATAGGCTTCTCCGACATATTCGGAGGTGAGGCTATGATGGATCTATGTGGTGGGCAGGTCTTCATAGCTAAGATGGTGGCAGATGAACCGAATTGGTGGTCAACGGCGGCTCTCTAGCTTTCCAAGAAAGCTTCTGCCTTTGCGTCAGGTGGCAACCGGCAGTAAAAAAAACTCGCCAAATGAAAAAAAACATGATGTACGAGAATACCTGAAAGACCACAAGCAATCTGGATTGCAACTGTAAACAAAGATCTTAAAACTCTGGGCTTGACCGAGAATGCAACGCAGGACAGACAGACATGGCAAATGTGCACAAGGAGAGCCGACCCCAGATGATAGGAAATGGTGAGGATAAAGATGAAGAACATGATGTGTTATCACAATTTTTAATCTCTGTGTTGTGTGCTATAAGCTTGAACAATATATACTTACGAGTATGTTTAGGTAGACACAAAAATCCATATTTGTAATGCATCTCTATTTATAAAAGATTGGTGTTGGCTAATCTAGGAAACCATTAACAAACCATCGAAGCCTTATTCGAAATACATGTTTATTTGGTACTCTCGTCTTTAGTTTGGTAAGATTTCGCCAAGTATGCATTGGCACTGTGTTATGTAAGCACATATATGAGAATTCCGACAGATGGTGATACGTTCGATCACAGAAGTTAAGCAAAATCGGATGTGGAACGTAATTTTGTGGTGACGGATTGGTATACTACTTGTCGTTAGTTGGGAAGAGCTGTCCTACATAATTAAATAGTCAGTAATTGGTGGAGTCGGGATTATATAACTCCTTAAAAAAATAAGTAACGTTGCCTTCAATTGCACGGGGGCTCGCTTAGAAAATCAACATTATTTACTCGGCGGTGCTTCGGGCTCAGAAATAACTTTTTTGGATACATATATATATACATACATACAGGAGAATTCCGAAAGATGGTGATAGTGATTCTTTAGTTTCATCTTTGGATTCTAAGACGCTTTACATATGGCTAAGCACTGAATGTGATGTATTGATCCGCCAACTTTGCAGATTACAGCCTGACATTCACGCACCATCCTTATTATTACAGAAATTCACTACGAATGGGTTGTCTATACCGAACCGATTGGGGTTCAGAATTAAGTACGGCATTATTTATTAATAAGCTGATCTTTTTTAAACTGAGTCAAAGTGGACCAAAAAGATTTTTCTGATGAATGTAAAGTTATATTTTTTATCAAAACACATATATATTTATCGGAATTATATTTTTTCCATTTCGAGTCATTATTACATTTGCATGGAATAAATGCCTTTATAGCCCCGGCGTCACTTTAAGAATCTTATTTGTGCCCTTCATATTGCAGGGGGTGTGTAAGCGGCTGTCGATTTGAATTTATCTTTCGCCCTTAACGTAAACGGATTTTCGATAAAATTCGTTCGGAGGAAATTCAATGCTGAGAAATAAATTCGTAATGCAAATATTTGAATATTCTTCGTACACTCGACACAAGGGATGTCGATATTATATCGGAAATTAATATTTTTAAAGATTCTTGTACATCAAGACTTTCGTTTGAAGAGCATGTGAATATAAACGAGTAAATAAGGTCTTGTAAGCAATAGTTAGAGACATGGAATGCTGCCTTTTTTCAATTTTTTTCTTCTGGGCTTTAAAGGCATTGATATCAGATTGATAAAGCTCTTTTAGGCAGATGCCAAAAAGCCTCGGAAAACAATCTTTCGTCTCTTATTTTTGATTGATCGTCTGACATGCACATCTAATAATGTTAGTTTTAATTATATAAAATTGCACGGCGTTTGCATACGCCATTTTATTTGTTATGACATTTGCTCCATTTCATGTTGGTGCAACTTTCATCTTTAATTTTCTTTTTTGCCGTGATTGTATTGGCGGCGCTGGATGATGCAGTGTTCCGGCAGTTGTCACTTAACTTTCGTCCGGCCGGCGAACGCCATACCGGTCGGACGAAGAAATCAAGTCTTAAATAAAAATAAATGAGAATTGTGCTTCAAAAACAAAGTTCTTTGCGTTGTTAATCTGCTCATGCATCCTTCCTCCACGCGACCACGTGACGAACCCGCGACTTGTCATATTTTTAAAGACGAGGGATGTCAGCATGTTTTGAAGTGTGGCGGACTACTGTTTTATCAATTGTACCAATTTCGGTATCTCTAAATCTTATCTTTTTTTTTTGTCTTGTATGTCCCGTAGATGTCGTTAGAATCGCCGTCACCACACCTCACAGGACATTAAATTCCCCGTGACATTATATACTGTGATCTCATTTATTTTCTTTCTATGTTCGGAATGTCCGTGTATTTCCATTGATCTCTTCCTAACACGCATAACAATTGCTTCTCAGCAATCCACAGATCACAACACTGTCACTACACTCTCACATTCCGAGAGAGTTTGTTAACAAATGATGAGCCGATGAAGCGTGCAGTGTAAGGAATACTTTTTCGTTTGTTTTAATATCACAGTTTCAATATTCTACAATCTAAGGTATTTAATGAGACAAAACATTACGCCGCAAGAGGGTGTGAGATTTATTTTGGGTGATTTGCCAATTTTAAATATTAAAGAGATCAGATTATTAGCTCGATGCTTCTGTAGACTACACCATTTACTCTTAAGGTACGTCACAACGCAACCATCGACACGCTGTAAGCAACAGGTCGTAACCCATATATGTTTTGGTCCGCATCCAGTGTTGTTAGGTGATCCAACGAGGATCGTGCTTACAAATGATACGTTGAAATAATATTTTAATAAAAGTTTTCGTACAACAAATACCTATCCATTTAAAATCTTTTCAGTCGTTTTTAATGCAAAAGAATAATCATACTTATTTTGCATAATTGCAAATAGCCAATAATACTAAGTTTACTCAAAGGTCCATAGGAAGTATAGATCCCAAGTTGTTATTGTATGTTTTAAAATATATTTAAAAAAAAAACACATTTGTCTTAAATACGTTTTGTTTACTAATGCTGCTATATTTTTTTTGTATCAGCCCCCTTAAAAATAATTCGGCCTTGAAAGGGCTTAGATCATCCTGATTGACATAGTCAATTATTTTGAGTAGTATTCGATGTTATTTAAAAATTCAAAACTGAAAATTAAATATTTTTTTTCTTTTTTTCTTCGATAACCCTGTTAGTATATTACAGGTGTGTACTTTACTTACTGGGGTTGATGAAATACCAACAATACAAGGTGTCAAACACTTGAATGAGATATTAATACCTGCAGCTTTGCCGGCGGGTATAGCTCAATGGTCAGAGTGTTTGCTTTGCAAGCCAAAGGTCGTGGGTTCAATCGCCGACGGAGATTAAAAAAATTAATCGATTTATAAGCTCTAAAATATCCCCGGATGATGTGAACTTGATCCCTCATCCGTAAAATGCCAGTCATAGCCTATTAATAAAAATTGGTGGCAGACAAAAGTCGTCTCGTGAAGACCACTTATTCAAAGTATATTCCTGTAAAAAAGGGTCCGCCATCTAACTTTTTTTTTTCAACTAGTGCTTATTTAGTGAATCTTAACATTAAGCTCATGTCTGATTTGACAGATAGTTAGTTTTATTTTTCCGCTAAACAAATATGGTTGTGTATACGCTTGAACAACGCTGGGAAATATTGCGACATTACTTTGAAAATCATGCTATTGTCCGCCATCTAACGTTTTTTTTTTAACTAGTACTTATTTCGTGAATGGTAACATTTAGCTCATGTTTGATTTGACAAATAATTAGTTTTCTCCTTCCGCTAAACGAATATGGTTGTTTATACGCTTGAACAATGCTGGAAGATATTGCGACATTACTTTGAAAATCAGGCCATTTTGAAAAAATGAGCAAGGAGTGGCCGTTACAGTCAATGGCGATCGTTATCGGGCCATTTTTGTCCACAAAAATTGAAGAAGAGGATATTGGCCACATTTCGTTTCAACAAGACGGCGCTACGTGCCACACAGCCGAAGCTACAGTCGATGTTTTGCGCCCCATTTTCAAAAAAAAAAGTTATTTGGCGGACCCTTTAGTTAGGGATGATGCGTGGATCTCGAGCTGTAGTCTATGACATTAGCGGATCAACAACAACAACATATGCACTATGGTAAGCGGCATAGAATTCCACAGATGAGACTTCGGAATTACTATCTGTCGGTATTCTACTGTATGTGCTTACATAAAAATATATATATACACAGGACTTTGAATTAATATTCAACGTGTTCATATTTTTAAACCGGATAATAGTCTGAATAGGTGTTAGATGGAAAATTGTGTAAATATTCATAAATTGCTTATTGGAAGGATTAATTCTAATTTTAGAGGTATGTTTAATTTATAAAATACCTGTTTCCACTACCTGGCGTATAATTTACTCCTGTTGTCAATATTTGATATTTCAGTAATGACTCCCACGCTAGTAAGGCAATGAATATTTCTATGAGAATTAAACATTGTATTACAATCACATTAACAATTGTAATACGTAGATTTATTTAATGAATCCGAGCAAAAGGTACTAACATCCTCCTCTCTGTAAAAGGTAGTTATTTAGTCGCGTGGTGGCAGGATGAAAAGCAGATTAACAACACAATGAATTTTTCAGAAGCACATATATATTGCGATAACCTTACAAACTTCAGGCCCAAGCGGAATAACATGCCGGGCCGGCCATAATGCGACCTTCTCGTGGTCGTCGGCACACACTGGCAGCGTTGTCGGTCACACCAGTGCCGCAATTAGCGATCTATATAACTAACGTCACACCCGAGACTGGATTTGTCCAAAATGCCAATATGTCGACACATACATGTACGACAAGCGAACAGAAATAAGAGACGAAATATCGTATATCGTTACCAGCTAGCAAGGGCTACATCATGCTTATGTCAGTATGTACGAGCATATCAAAATAATTATACAAAATATTTCCCAAGCACACGTTGAAAAATAATATACGAGTCTCGCAAGAAATCTTCAGGTAAAATATAATTTAAGGGAATGCTCACCTGTGCTTGCGCGAACTCTATTTCTTTGATGTGGAGTTAAGTCTTAGCTTATATGGATTCCTTTTCAACTGTATTTAGTCTACAACTAACTTTGTAGAATAACGTGGTACGTTACCGACACGTTTATAAATGGTTATACCACGAAGAAGAAAAAAAAAAATGAATTTATGTGTAACTAGGTTTTACGCGAAATATATACTACATAAACGTGTTTCAACAGATATAATTAAACTTAAGCTCATACTTTTATTATATAATATAAAGTAAAAATAAGTTATTTATTTTAATTTTAATTAAGGTTTGTTTATTTATTTAGGAAGTATGTAAACGGAAATAACTTCTTAGGTTTTCACGGCCAGATTTGATATTGTGGCTTTCAACATCAACAGGGATGACGGTTTGATTCTCAAAACAGAGCTTCCACCTCCAGCACGTAGTCAAAAATCTGTACAGACAAGCAAGGACAACCACAGTCCGACATGACGTTCATGGAGGTTTGCAGCATAGAACATACTCATTGTGACGCTCGTGGAGGTACATTTCTTGGAACAAACCCACCGTACACGATTCTCCGACATGACGCTCGTGGAGGTACGTTTGGCTGAATGCTAAACTACCTCCAGACACCAACTCATCACTAAGTCATCAACCCTGAAGAAGACACCTGCAATGGGGGTCGAAATATTGGAAAGAAGCAATTCGCCACACACGGCTAAACCCAAAAGCCACAATATATAAACGGAATAATATTTATTTTGCAAGTTTTTTCGCTATCTGACAATATTTTTATTTGCAATAAAGAAATATATAAATATTTCTACTGTATTCGTAACAATGTGACATTTATTATAAAGACGTTTTAAGCGTGTATGCATTGAATTTTTCTTTAATATATTTTTTTAGCTTTATTTACTACTTGAAAAATTCCTTTTTTCCATAGATCTTTGATCTCTTCTTGGAGTTTCTACTTTATACTCACTTTTGAGCATTCTGAAGTAACTGTTCAATAGCACTTTCAGGATAGTCGTCAGGTTCGATCCCCTCTTGGACTCCTTCTGAAACAAATAAACATAATTACTTATTTTGAAAACTGAAAACCTCTTGAAATAGCTCATCATTATATGTATCGTGTGTGCTTAAGACTAAGCAGTGCTACACCGAATGCATTGGTTGAGAGTTCCGGCTAGAATCCTGTTTAAACTATGCCTCTTAGCTTATAAGGCACCCAACGGAACTGAAGCAGGCTATTTGACAGAACTGATGAAGCCTTCGGAGATAAGCGCGCATGGAGATACACTCAGATCAGCCAGAGCAAATAGTTGCACCCTGCAGCTGACGGGAGGTAGTCCTAGGACGGTCTTTGGCAATCATGCTTTCAGCTACGCGGCACCAAATGCCTGAAACTCGCTGCCGGTAAGCATAAGATAACTTAAAGCGGAGGAATCCTTCAGCGGATATAGCTCAATGGTCAAAGCGTTTGTTTTGCAAGCCAAAGTTCGTGGGTTCGATCTCCGACGGAAATTAAAAAAAAAGGATTTTTAATCGATTTCTGAGCTCTAAAATACCCCCGGTTGGTGTGAATTTGATTCCTTTCCCGTAAAATGCCAGTTATAGCATATTAATTAAAATTACTATCACCATCTGTTGGTATTCTCCTGTATGTGCTTACATAAAAAAAATATCTCTATCCAGCAGTCAAAATAATCATATTATGATCTTCAATAGGAGAAAGACTAGAATATGCTAGTGTGATTGAACTTGACGTGTTAAACAATATAGCGGTTGTACTGAAGTGCACGTGGGAGCTCATTTTCTGAAAGTGGTTAACAATGGATCCTTCAACCAGCTTAAGACTCCTTGAAAAATAAGCAGACAATAGCGAAGTATTTGCATACAGATTTCTAAGTAGCTCTTATGAATACGCATCTTACAGTATGAAGAAGAATCTGAGTAGATATACGAGTATAAACTACAAACATAGCTAGACAATGTAAAGTATTATACAGTGGAACCTCTCATAACGAGCTTAATTCGTTCCAGAATCTTGCTCGTTATGCGAAAGTAATTTTCTCATATAAATCAATGCAAAACACTTAATGTGTTCCATGCAAAATATAATTTTTTAACGTTTATTCAAATAAAATTACATGCCTATAAATTGTTAAAGATCATAACAACCTGTATAAAACGTTTTTAAAAATCTAAACTAGCTTATTATTTATTAATTTATGACAAACAATTAATTATTTTTTACTACAAAGCTGTCTAGAGACAGTTTTAGCCGACTCTTTAAAATTTGGTGAAAATTTGACACCTCCAAACTCTCAAAAAAAAATATAAAAATAATGTCTGCACATAAGTTAAGAAAAATGTGTGTTCACATGCAACACTAACGTGCTAACGGTACGAGTGCTAAACACGGACTGACGCAATGACGCATAAATCCCAGCTCACAAGTGCGCCATACGTTATGTGACTTCCCCTTTCTGCGTTACTCGTTATGCGAAATGTCGCTCGTTAAGGGAGCAATTTTTTTCTCATTTTTTTTGCTTGTTATGCGAATTACTCGTAATTAGAGGTGCTCGTTATGAGAGGTTCCACTGTATATGTATTGTACAATAAAAATATATTTATATGATTGTGTTTGAAATACTACGTTGCGTATTTGCTTTGTTACTGACGTTAATGGAGAAATAAACTGTTAAGTAATTTTGTGAATACATCGTCCGTAAAATTACTCGGTTATTAGTTTTTTATTTTCCTTCTAAAAATAGCGAATTGCAATTAATGGCGCTGGCCGACGTCACCGCGAGCCGCCCACACATCTAGTACACCCCCACTCTCCCCCGCTCCCCCCTCGTCCAACAACGGTCCGGTTCGGCGTGACGTGGCGTTAAATTAACGAGACATCCGAGCCGAGATAATATGTGGCTAGAAAAACTGAAAAAGTGCCGCAAATGAGATTTCTCAGCGGAGTATCTATTCCCATTGGTCATTCTGAATGGAAAAACGAAGGAATCTTTCTTACACAACCCGTTTCTGACCTTTCAAAAAAACAATACGTCTTTCAAATAGTATTTTAATTGCAACATTTTGTGTATTGCTGTAGTCGTATTGATTTATTGAATGATAAGAAATGGTGATTTATTTGAGTACAATCATCTATGGGTATGATATTTGTAAATCAAGCTTTTATATAACTATATTGATTAAATATTATAATGTCTTTAATACGTAACATGTACATAGCTTCATATATCTACAGTAAATTACTCATACATTCATATAGTCATGAAAGCTAGGTTAAAGCGTACGTTATTTTCGGCGATTTGTTAATTTCAATATTTTGACTATCATTGCAAGTGTCATTATAAGAATGTGATATGTTGTATCAGTAACACATAATGATATTTGAATGTGACTCTAATGACTGTAATATGTTTTTTTGTAACCTTTAGGTCTCATACTCTTTGTACCTGAATTCTTTAGAGTATGTTATTCTAGGCAATATTAAAAAAAAAAACAATATATGCATAATACAATTCAATGAGCATTATCAAAGAGATAAATATTTTATAATTTCTGTACTAAAACAAGTTGATATCTTTTACAAAAATCGGAGGGTATTGTGGCTTTTGGGTTTAGCTGTGTGTGGCTAATTCTCTCGTACCAATATTTCTACCGCCATTGCAGGGGTCTTCTTTAGGGTTGACGACTGTGTGTGACACAAAGCACGAAAGATCTAGCCACAGATGGATAAATTCAAAAGCTACAATACCAAATCTGGCCGTGAAAACCTAAGAAGTTATATAAAAATCGGTGGATATAATTTATATTTCAATAAAAAAAATGATTAAATTAATTGATTGAATCTTTATAAATATACTCTTAGCTAAGACCAAGCGCTATCAATAAATAATACGTTTCAATGATACAAATGCATTGTAATTTGTTGACTTGATCGTTGGTGCAAAATGATAAGAGTCCTTACGTTGGCTACAGAAATTAACATGGTTTCATTAGTTCGTAGTTCAAATCCTTGGCTTTATTTTTTTCCGATTTATTGATGAGGAAATTATCATATAACATTTACTGATAATTTGTATTCAGATGTTTTATATATTAATCCATTTCAAATGAATCTATGTGAATCGATGGAATGCTTAAAAATATACAACAGCATAATAAAATGTTGGTTAAAAATATATTTTAAAAAAATGGACTTTTTAATTGTTTGCTTACCTTATGATGGTGGATTAAGAAGTATTATACGAGGGTTATCCGTAATATAAGATTGCCATAGCGCTACAATGTAGCAATGTACCCTACAGAATCGCAGGATCCACCATTACAGCGCTTTAGATGACTGTCATCTCAGAGAGGCCAGCCCGATGGATCGGTCACATCATGCGCCACGATGGTCTTCTTCACGACATTGTGGAGGAGATGGTTGAGGGTAGAAACTGTAGAGGGCACCCTGGACGGGAGTATTTGCAGCAAGTGTTTGAGGACATTAATTGTAGCTCTTATGCTGAGCTGAAGAGGGTTGCGGAGGACCGAGAGGAGTGGAGATCGAGATGCAAGATTCTGTTGCTGCAAACCAATCCACCGGATTGATACTACGAAGAAGAAATGACGACTGTAGCGCCATGGGAATCGTATATTACGGATAACCCTCGTATATTCATAGCTCGATCCAAAAATTATGAATTTGGTCGTATAACCAAAAAATCAAGTATTTTAGAAGTCAATTTATGATTTATATGTTACAGTAATTATTACTTTAACATTTAAATTATAATAATGATATAAAATGAACTAAATTTATGTCAGTGACAAAAATTATAACGTGTATTTTTAATAATAAAATATAATACAAGTGAATACAATAAATTATTCAGTTTTCGTATAACTTTGCATGTAATTTTGTACCAAAGATGTCGCGAGTGAAAAATTTAATAATTTAATACGATATTCTGAATTCTTTATTCCGCTTCCGTATTTTTAAATTCAGAAGAGGAATAATATACTCTGCTCGTGTATCATGTTACTAATGAATGCCTTTTAATTTTCCTTCTTCAATTTCCTGAAACGCTGAAAATCGCCGCTGAAAGCAACCTTTTCCAAGTAACCAAAGTCGTCCTCCACGCGGTGCAGATAGATAGTTGATCTGACCTTTTCACGTAGATGGAACTCTATGTGTTTCCGTTGAATATATAAACGTGTTCTCAAAGCCTTCTCTTTACTCGCGTTTCCATTGAAACTAACTCACAGGTGTGTTTTCAACATGTAATCTATAATACGTGGAGAAGAACCTTTTCTGAATGTCCAGTCCGCACTGATAAATTCAGTTTGTGCGAGTCCAGTACTTAGTCCAGTAGATGCAAACACAGTTAGTGATCACTTCTGACTGCAAAAGTAAGTAAATTAAAAAAAACATTAAGAATAATAAAACCTTTTTTTTCCTTCCAATATTTGTTTCATATCTGCAACCACAAATTGCCGTTACTTAGTGTTCAAAAAGTTATTTTGAACATAATTATTTTGTGTTAAACATCCAAAAGTCTTTAAAGTAATTATTATATTCAAACTCTCTATCTCAGATGGAATATGTTGATTCACACAGTCGCATCGACACGGAGCATTGACCATTCCAATAATCTGCAATTCTATGTTAATTGAAGGGATCAAGATCCAAAACAACAGGTATCAAGGAATTTGTGGTGTATGAAATTCAATGTATTAATATTAATTTTATAAATGCTTACTCACGCTGTAGACTAAGATATAAAAAGGGGTATATTATCAAATAAATTAGTATCAAGATCTTTGGATTTATCCTCAGTGCCGGATTCTTGGTATTTTGGCATCTCCATTTAAGCTGATACCGTCATTTCGGGACCGTGACTTCGGTTCCAGACCACTTAGTTCAATCAGTTGCCATTGCATATATCTTTGCCCAAGATATCTCTTAACGTGAAGATCTACCTAGCAACATTTTGGTTATATATGGCAGTAGTTCTAGGACTTGAAGACACAGCTGCTGTATGAGTCATATTTTGGCTAATTTGTTAACCGGAATACATAAATGATATCAGTTCGATATAGCCATTGCAGGCTGGTACCTAAAACATCGATATAAAATCTTTCGTCTCTGATTTTTGTTCGCTCGTTGGACATGCGCGTGTTGCCATTTTATTTTTTTATGACACGAAGATAATTCGTTAAAGGGCCGACAGGTGATAGAAGGGCGCTGCGGTGTTTCGTAGCGGTCCAAGTTAGTTCGGCTCGGCTTTCAACGGAGGTAAGTCGTTGAGTTTCCGTGGCCTGAGACGAAACCCAAAGTTTGACAACTTTTAACTTGAATATTGTATAATATTGTATTGAAAGACCGTGTGTTGTTCATCAGCTCCTCATACGTCAACCACGCGATCTGATAACTATCCCGGCGGCGTGAAGTCGTACTTCTTTAGGTAAACGAGATGTTATAAGGTTGTTGGATGATAAGCTCAAAGCTCCCGAAGACTAGACTATTTTGTACTAAGGGGCAGTTGTATCGAACCAAGAATGAAGCAACAGACGGTAACCCATCCATATTTTGGTCCGCGGCTTATGTTGCTTAAATTCAGCTGTTTAACAAGAACTGCACTTATAATATGCTATTTCGTTTTTTTTATGTAAACACATACAGGTGAATACCGACAGATGGTGATATTATAATTCTGAAGTCTCATCTGTAGAATTATATGACGCTTACCATGGTACATATGGCTAAGCGCTGCATGTGGAGTGATGATCCGCCAACGCCATAGGCTATAGCCCGAGATTCACGCATCATCCCTATTATTACAAGAATTTACTATGATCGGGTGGTCTTCACGGCATGACTTTCGTTTACCACCAATTTTAATTAATAGGCTATGAGTGGCATTTTACGGGTGAAGGATCAAATTCACACCAACCGGGATCAGTTGAAAAGAAGAAATCGATCAAAAATGTTTTTTTTTTTAAATCTCCGTCGGGGATCAAACACACGACCTTTAGCTTGCAAAGCAAACGCTTTGACCATTGAGCTATACCTATATAGTTAGTCAATAACACTTTTTAATATTTTAAAAATTAACAGAAGTCATATTTTATAATAATGGTAGACATAAATCAAATGTGTGACATAGATGAAATGAAATACTTTCGGCAAAAAAAAATACACGTTAAAACGTAAAAAAAAAATGTGATTCAATTAAATATTTCATTTGGCACTTAATCTACTTCAGTAAACTTACTCAAAAAAAAGGAAGTCACTTTTAAAAATCACTGCTTAGTACGTCATCAATTATTCTCACGGACGGTCATACACACATTTGAATTTTAAAGGTACTTGTGATATTGTTCATTTTATTTCTAATGTTACTTTAAAAAATAAAAAGGCATTTTAATAAAATTGTACAAAACTATAGTGACAATACTAAAATTATAATTTTAAATGAAAAAATAAACAATCTTGATGGTTTTATAAATTAATTTCTATGTTTACCTCAAAATTCCGTGTCAATAGTGTCTGGTTGCCATAAATCATTATTGGTTGCCATATATAAACAAAGTTTAGTAACCCTTTCGTATCGGTTGTCGGCGTATGCCGTCAAAGATTCCCCGACCGTTGACATCGGTTGACGTTTATCAACCTACATATATTCTTTACAAGAATCTTTAAAGCATGTAAATAAATATCCTTAGGTTTTGGCACAAGAGCGATTTTTCTGTAAGCCACATGTGTCAATGCGACCACATGTATGGAGTTACATAATGAACGTTTGTTTAATATGATAGTTTTTTATGCATCATCTGATAGATTAAGGAACCAATGTGATATACGAAAATAGGTCAGATAAGTGAATTTATGCTTCAAATACTAGTTATAAGCAAAAAAACATGGATTGAAAAATTCACGCCGTATTGACAGTATAATTTGTATTCCACCGAGCCGTATCGAAAGGGTTTAGTATACTAATAAAATTGAAAATAACGAAGAAAATGTAGCAAATATATGACATATTGCTTAAACTTTTAACATGAAATCAATTATTAATTCGAAAAAAAAACACATTTTTTTCTATCGTCTATAAATTTTAACCACGGAGTAAAAACGTTACGGAATATATATTATCTCAAAAAATATCGTACCAATACGTGACAGAAAATGCTAGTACTGTAACGTTATATTACCATTAAAAAAACGTATTGTTTAAGGCTTTGTAAATTGTCTACTATTAATCTCAATACGCACTTGTTACGCGGTCAAGTAGTTCCACTATATATTTTACCTTTCCCTCGCATTTTACACCCAAGTCCTTTCGTTCGATCGCCCGGCTAATTCTTTTTTCCGCTTAACGATACGGAAATTATTTAACAGTCTACTTGTTATATGTATGGAAGGCTGTGTCCAATTGGATTAACTGGGATATAGTTTTTGCTTCGAAAATGAAATGCCAGAGTTCAACAGAAAAGAGGTGATCACACATACGTGTTTTTTTGTTATTAAACAGACTTTAATTTCAATGTTGTTTTTGAATTTCAGTGAACTTAGTAGTAACACTCCTATATAAAAACCTGGTGCTTATCTAAAAGTGATAAAATAAGACTAGAGGCCTTTGAGATGTGGTCATACAGAGGAATTCTCGGAATTTCCTGGAGAGACCACGTCACGAACAATGAGGTTCTCAGGATAATCAAGGAAGATAAGCACCTTGTAAGAACCATCTCAGAGAGGCAAGTCCGATGGATCGGTCACATCATGCGCCACGATGGTCTTCTTCACGACATTGTGGAAGTAATGGTTGAGGGGAGAAACTGCGGAGGGTGCCCTAGACGGGAATATTTACAGCAAGTGCTGGAGGACATGAGGCTCTTGTGCTGAGCTAAAGAGGGTTGTAGAAGATCGAGAAGAGTGGAAATCGAGATGCAAGGTTTTTTTTGCTGCAAACCAATCCACCGGATTGATACTACGAAGAGGATAAAAACCTTTAATTAGTTAATATATTTTTAATTCAATCTCATTCTCTTATAAGCGCATAAATTTCACAAATATCAGACATTCTGTATGTTGTTTTACTTATTTTTTTTATATTATCTTATTTGTACAGTTCGTCCAATAAACTTGGTCGTAATATTTATAGCTAAGCTATATTGTATCGCACCACCAAACATAACACGCGAAGTCATATGCGCTGAAGAAATGTGTAAAGGCAATCAACCAACCGTCTCACTGCTTGTATAATCATATACCCCAACACCCAGACTGAAGTCGCGAAGCAGCTTTCTGAGATCCACAAAACCTCTCACATCGGGCCCTGAAAATAAGAGACTCCAGCTCTGGCAACAGGTCGCGTCAGAGGATTTCATTACTCCATAAGAAGGTCTCCCAACTGACAAGAATCTTGACTGGCGGACCTGAAAATCCCTGAACAGATTAAAAACCGTTAAGTTGGTAGAACAAAGGACAACCTCGAGCAGTGGGGAATGCTTCAGTAAGAAGAGTAATTTTTGTGTGACTGTGGATTCCTGCAGTCCGCTTCATACCTAAGATCCTGCTCCATGTGCCCAACAAGTTGCACATCTCAAGACATAATGCTGAGCAACACACTGGCTATTGATGTTGCCAGATGATAATGTGCAGAAATAATTTGACGTCGCTGACACGAAAAAAAATAAGATTGCATCATGGATGTTGTTCAAGTAAGGAAATCATCGTTACCTTAAAGAACTTAACATAATATTTTATATAGTTTGGCACATTGGTAATTGTTTGAAAACGAAGGCCTTATGAAGCCTTCAGTAAGTGTTAAAACGCGGTCTTTATTTCTGTGTTTTTTTTCAATTCAATTTTTTATTTCTTTCCCTTCAATGACATTACAAAATAAACAATTTTAATTCGTTATTGAAGTACTAACGTAAATGTGATGATGTAGATGTTTTGACATATTTAGTGTCAAATGTCGGAAAACGCTGTGCAAATAGTTAGAATTTGTGACAACAAAAACCATGTCATAAGTATATCATGGTTGACACACAAATAACACGGAATTATTGTCACAAAATCAAACGTCCAACTTTTCGTATCCGTCCACACCAGCACTGAATCTGAAGCAATATTACACTAAATATGTCAATATCTTCACTCAAGGCTTAGACTACTGTTCACTGCAATTATTTCGTCTTACACGTATGAACGATGTTCCTTTCAGGCCGCACTTCAGGCTCCATGAGAGACTTTAGCGAAGTCGCGATGACCCCGACTATAAAAGATGTTGACAGCGTCCATCTGCTGACAATCCTTCTAATGGTCATCCAAAAGGGATTGAATGCAGCGGTCGCTACCAAGAAGCTCGGATGAACAGTTCAACAAGTTATATATATTCAAACAAGGTAAAACTCGTAATAAATTAAAACAAATCTGTCTAGTTATAAAAGTGAATGCTGAAAACCCTGAAAAAAACTATCTAGTGTAAATATTTCTTCTTGTTTTCATTGCAGTAGCACTTTGATGTTTTTTTGTTAAACTCACAGACTACTAAGTTCTGATTTTTTTATGCATTATTTGGGTGTTCTTTTTAATGAATAATTATTTGATAATTTAATAAAATGTGTTTCAAAATGCCAAAGTATTTTTGAACGGTTTTTAAAGTAGAATTAAAACAACTAAGGTATTAAAATCGCAAAATTCAAAAGGTCTATAAACCGGAAGCGAAACTTGTGAAGTTGTCCGAAGAAGCTTTACAGGGATTCGTGGAAGGTAAATTTGTATTTCAGTGAATGAATTGATTGAAATTATTTTTCCTGGGCGTAATTCCTGAGCTTAAAAATTTCGATATTTATTTTCAATAATGTTATGATTTAGCCATTGGGATTACAATTCGACTGGAATTAATGCTTTATTACTTTGTTTGTTTTATCAATAAATGCAGGTGTATTTAACGTTTTGATGATTTTTCAGATGAATACAACTTTACTTATAACATTTTGAAATGACATAGTATTTTTTTGAATGATGAACTTAATATTTTGCTACATGAACAATATTTTGTTATTTTAATAAACGCACTGAAATTTAATAAATATTTTTAAGCTCGCACTGTAAAATTTATCTGAAAAGAACGGTTTAAAGCAGCCTAATTAAGTAATCTCGTTGTACTTAAAGTAAGAATAATGTCCATTTCGTCCTTGGCACAATTTTAACTGGAAAAAAAACGTGAATTATAGTGGAATTGTCAGTAATTTACGATCGTCCTTCCAGCAAAGGATTAGAGAGGATTACCAGCACAATCTGGAGTAATCAGTTTGGATTGCGTCGCCCGATTTCACGCACCAATACGAGGGTAAGTGGATCAACTTGGGAAAGATTAACGTCTTCTTTAAATAGATATTTCACTGCAAGCACATACGATGTGCCTGAAATACCTGATTGGACACTTGAGGAACACGAAGAGCTTAAATTGAAAAAAAAATCCTCCACACGTGATGACGTACTCAATAATATACGAGTATATCAAGATGGAGGTCTATAGTCAGTGACGAGAAACGTAAATACGGCGACCGAGTCTACTTGAAAATTTATGTTACATAAATTATATAAAATATATTTTACTAAATTAATTAGAAGATTTTTTATATCCATGCGTGACTTGATAATTTCAGAAAAAAATAATTCATTTAAAAGCAGTAGAACCTCAATTAACTGTTTTGTAAATACGTTGTCCCGCATTTACCGTTCATGTTGTATTCTTCCGGAAAACTTGTTTTATATTTTAACGTATATGAAGCTTTCTCGCATAATACGTAATCTCAGGGTTGATTAAAACAAGTAATATTGAGGTTTTACTGTATCAACCTTTTCTCAAGTATTTTATAATAACTACGACTTTTAAACACACAGAGGAGATAAAGAGTAGATGAACGTTTTGTTCCTGTACAGATTTTGTGATGCACAATTTTTTGTTACACTTTGTAGCAAGTACGTGAAAGGATTCTGAAAAGTTAATGTTAATATCAGCTATATATATATCCCTTAGGCTGATACCGTAAAGCTTGGCAAAACAATCTTTTGTCTCTGATTTTTTTCGCTCGCCTGACATGCACATATAATGTTAGTTTTAATTTTATAATTTCAAACGGTGTTTGCATACGCTAAAATAATAGTGGGCCCATTTCCTGTTGGTACCACTCTCATCTTGAATTCGCTTTTTTCTGCAGTGACAGTTGGTAGCGCCGAAATGTCAGAGCGCGCTGTCAGTTGACAGTTGGAGGTCGTGACTGTTAGGGCGTGCGCCTGACAGCGCGCGCCTCAACGGTCTTTTTTGTTGCTCAAGTGTTTGACAAATAAACCGTAATAATATGTTAAACCAAAACGAGTTCTGTATATTGTAAGCCTGATCCAGCATCCTTCATCCAGTCTTCGATATCTTACTTTGAGAGGAGGTTATCAATGTGTTTATTTATTTATTAAGCTTTATGAAATTTGAAATTATAAGTGCTAAAACTACGTAAGTGGACAAAAAATATGTTTGGAGAAACTGTCGTGAATCAGCATTTATTAACCGAGTAGAAATGTTTGAAAAAGGTTCTACAGGCTTTGTATTTTTCATGACACTAATGATAAAAAAGGATTACTCAATCGAATACTACTATATAAAAAAGCATTGTTTATTTTGCGTTTTTTTTTGTATTAAACGTTATTCTTATATTTATTAACGTGTATTTTTTGTGTTGTCAAATGAGATAGATGAAAAAATAGACTGTTAAAATAGCAAAAAGTGGCGTACGTACGATTTCAATATTGTTTATGGAGATTGCCAATAAAAGTACTTTCATTGTTACAGAAACAACAAGTGTTTAGCTATTTTAGAATGAAGATCGATCGTGGCGTTGTATTTTGAGAAACAACACATGTAAGAGTAATTGCTTTTTTATTTGCTTGACGTTTTGCCTTTCGATAGTATTGTTTTTGTAAGAAATTGTTTTCACACATTTTTGTTGTAAGTTAAACTGCTCACTACAAGAAAAGTGAAATTCATGGAAGCCTCACGGAGCATTGTGAAAACAAAATGTTGTTTGAAAGCATATGGAACAATGTGTGTATATTTGTCAAATCCCATTTCATTTATTTTTGAGCAGAATAAATATTTGTAAGATGTGAAGCCACATAATAATTTTATCGTCCATGTGAGAGTCGAATATTTTTTTTTTTTGTTTTGAATGTGTTAAAGGCATTGTTTTTTTTTATTTGCTTTTGTTTTTTTTTTAAGAAACCCCTTTCATGTAAAATCGTTTTCGTAATTGAAAATAAAATGCTTAAGTTAAAGAAAAATAAACATGAAAGAGTACAAGAAATATTACACGTGTCGGTTAATAAATTATTGGTTTCAATAATTTATATAATTTTTCAACGGTCGTAAAAGTGAATATTTAAAATGATTGATTATTAACAAAATACATTTAGTAATTAAGTATACACATTCAATTATACATCAATTTTTTTTTATACGCATCAATTCATTCAGAAAATATATCAGCAGACGCGTGATTCGAACCACGAACCTTGAAACCAACCTTTGCTCTATTCTTTTACACCGCGCAGTTCACTCGACTATTTCTCTGCCCGAACGTACACGCGAAAAATGCTGTAATTATACCATTGTTACTTGTATAAAAGATTAGGTTAGGTTTCCATTTTATGGGTTAATTATTCATTAATTTTACATGATTTTTTACCGATATTAAATATATTACTGTAATTTTAATTTTATAACTGACCACATTTATACTGACACAGTAGATAATGCCAATTTATTTAGTCTACTGCCAATTATTTTTTATGACTACCAATTGACTTAACTTACTGCCAAAGCCTTGAATAAGTTACTGAACACAGAAATACAGGCCGAAATATTCTAGGATGTTCAGGAATATTTTACTGAGGTTTGAATACCCTGAATAAGTAAATTGTCACATGAACATCATAGCAATATTTTTCTAGAACATTCTGGAAGAATCTATAATTTATAGTTGCAAAATCAAAATACTAATAATTTTTTAGTTAAGTCTGAAAATTCAAGTAAATTAATAATAACAAATTAAGCCATTTTATTAATTGAAATTTTATAGTCTAAAGTTATAAATAAATAACGTTGTAATATAAAAATTATTTATATATATATATAATTTTTTCAATGTTTTCAGCATTCACTTTGAGATCCATTATAAATATTTATTCATTTACCTTGTTTTCACATGGCGTTTCACATCACGTAACAAAAGTTATCTATTAGGAGACTGCAGTTTCGACTAACTCGTAGCTTTTCTCAATGCTTCTCTTGCTAAGAGATACCTCTTATCTCTTAACAAGAGAGAATAGAGAACTTTTGTTACGTGATCCATGTGAAAACAAGGTAAATAAATAAATATTTATAATTTATATTATTACCGTAAATAATACATTTGATAATAAGCTTTTGTTTTAAATATAATTATGTATGAATGAATCGTTAATACATTATAAGCCTTCAATGATGTATTAACGAAGACAATAGTTCCATAAATAACAACATAAATTACGTGTTACTTAATTCATTCATAATGGAAATTGAAAATTTTAGTGATTAATATCAGAATCTTAACGGCTTGGTAATAATTCTTGTAAGATCATTAAAACCCTTCAGAGTAGGCGTAAACAAATCTTAAGGCTCTATTAAAATAAAATCAGTTGTAAATTATTTATTAATTCTGAAATTATGTAATCACGAGTCTTGGGCCAGTGTCTCTTTTGTTGGGGAAGACCTTAGAATTTGACTAATTTGAATTTCAAATTCCCAAATTTGTTTATTGGAAAGGCCGTAAAAAGGCATTTTCGCTAAATAATACTACCGGAATGCCTCAATTTTATTACGCCTTGAAGGACCCTAAACAAACAGAGATGCTCATTGAGTACACTTTGGAATCGTAATACTAATTAATGACGTACTTTCATTTACTTTCATACAAATAATAACGCCTTGGACGCTTAAATAACTATAAAAATGCATATATAATATAATTCTTATATCGAATAGATACTATATTAAATATATAATTCAAATTAATCAATCAATGAATTCCCTTATACATAATTGTTTTCAAAAACACATATACCCATCACACAAGTCATTTCCACCTTTTCACTCACTCTTTGCTTTATATAGAGCCAACACTTACTTTACTAACTGACTTGAAAATGGCCATTCGACCTGGCTGAAACATGTCGTCAAAAAATTTATTGTGGAATAAATTCTACAAATTCTTTTATTTATATCTGGTAAAGTTAAGCTTAACTTTGTAAGAACAACAGATTTCGAGTATTATCTTAGAATATATCATGCCTTTGAATTCTATTACGATTTCTGTTCAAAGTCAACTTTAGTGGTCCGACATTATGTTAATTTTAATTTCATAACGAATTCGAGCATAAACTGAGGGTTATTAATCAATTTGATTATTATAATAATGGCAAGAATAAAAAATGTTATTTAATTAATAGTGTTTAGTCGTAAAAACTAAATAAATTGATAAATAATGTATAAAATACTATTTATTTACCTTTAAAGTAAATACGAATAAGAACCGTGAAATATTTCTCATACAGATTACGAATTCTATTATTTAGTTTTATTTTTATTGTTTGGAAGAATATATTTCCCTCGGAATCGGTAGCAAATATTTAATAGAGGTATTTATCTAATAAAGGATAGGTATACCCGTGCTCGTAGTAATCCATTATTTTCTATTCCAGTTTTGAGTACTCAATTTAGATCAACTGCGATGGTGCTTTAAAGCGGCTACCAGCTCATCTCTATCCCTTTTTTCAGATTTTTTTCCTGTTTTGTCAATGGCATTGGTTTTCCGGATCTCTGATACATACGGTGAACCTTCATACACGTTTTTTCATAATTTAGCTCGATCTGATTAATTTCAATGCTTCGTTTTGTTTATTTCTATTTTTTTGTGTTTTATCTAACTTGCAATTTTAAATTAATTTTAATTAAGAAATTAACAAAATTAAAAATATTTAGTTTTGATTCACATTTATTTTAAGCGATTGCATTTTCCGGCCTCCCTGGAGACCATCTTCAATAATCATTCCGGTCTCCAGAGAGGCCGAAACATTTAATCGCTTAAAATAAATGTAAATCAAAACTAAATATTTATAATTTGTTAATTTTTTAATTTAAATTAATTTAAATTTATAATTTTGCAGTTTCACCAAGTATTGTCAGCTGATAACCTTAATGTTATTTTATCTTACTTTTCACGGTTTTTTGTCATATGATTTTTATAAATTGATCAGTTTTTTTATTGAAAATTTGAATCTGTGAAATAACGTAATTCTTCATTATTTGATTTATATTACGAAAGTAAGTGAGTTAATTATTGATTTATTACTATTTTGCTTTATGCATATAAAGCTATTGTAAAAACAAATATAAAACAATGCAATTCTCTCGTTGCATTATTGAACACAGAATTTAAATGCACGTGACAGAGAATAATAAACCTTGACACGTGTGTGGACTGTTTTAAGGTTTATTTGTTTAGTACTGTTTTTTTTTTCAGATATAATTTCAATGAACGAACAATGCACAATATTTCCATATTGTGAGCGCTGTTGAAATAATCCTTAAATGATTTATCACTATTGAAAAGTTGAGCAAATGCATGTTACGTTATTGTATGAAAATTCACATATATTATCATTTTAAATTGAATGATATTGTTTTAAAATAGAATCATGTTATACATTTGAAAGTAATTTCGGACACTGTGGAACATTCGTATAAATATATGCACATTAACAGTCATGAAATTATTCGGTCATTAACCCTTTCATTACGGCTCGTTGGAATACAAATTATACTGTCAATTATAAAACTAGAAATTGAAGCGTAAATGTACTTATCTGGTATATTTTCATGACATTGGTTCTTGTATCCTTGAACCATCAGATGATAATAATTTTAGAGTCAATTTTAATTAAAAAATGAATAAATTGAAAATAAAATATATATATAAATCAGATGATGCATAAAAAACTATTCTAAGAAAGTAGCAAAACAATATATCACGGCTACCGATGTCAAATGAAGGGGAATCATACACGACATATATCGGGTACGATGCAATCATTGAATGTGGTCCGTTTTAAAATTAAAATGGCAGTTACGTATACAATGTTTGCAAAAAATAATTTAAAGTGAATGAATAATTAACCCATAAAATGGAAACCTAACTTAACCTATTTTTTATTAATTACCATTCATTAATTACTTCCTGCCAATTTATTATTTTTTTACTGCACATTGATTATTTTTTACTTAACTTTTTGGTATTTATTACAGACCGTTTGCTTAATAATCACTGCCCTATTCATATTGTTTATTCTAGTGTGCAGTTTGTTACACGATTAGGAAGGTAATTATTTTTACAAAAATATTCAGTAACAATGTTTTTATTTAGGTATTTCATGAACTTAGATTGGCTCGTATCAGAGTCATTTTCATGTATTTATTTGGTAAGCAATTAATTATACATACTGACATCAGCATGATATAGCCCTTGCTGACTGGTACCGAAAACCTCGATATACAATCTATCGTCTCTTTTTTCTGTTCGCTTGTCGTACATGTATGTGGTGCCATATTGGCATTTTGGACTAATAATGTACATCGTCACTTGTGGCGCTGTGCGACAACCCATAACGAGCGCGCTCGGTCGTGTGCCGACGTCGGCGAGATCGCATTGTTGTTGGCCCGGTCCGAATGCTGTGAGTAGGTCCGGGTCATAAGTTTGTATATTATCGAAATATATATGTTAATGTGCTTCAGAAAAAGTCTTTGTGTTGTTAATCTGCTCCTTATTCTCCCACCACGCAACTTAAATTAATGTGCTAAATACATAGAAGTACAAAATTAAAAAATTTAAAACTGAATCTCGGTTAAAAAGTAATATTAACAATTCATCTGTATAATAATATTGTACTCTATAAAAAATGGTGGAAATATTTTATGAAAAGGTGTACATAAATTATAACCCTCGATAAAAAATATATCGGAGGTTCACTTTTTATTTATCGACAGCTCAATTGTTATTTCGCTTAATAAAATATGTATGGGCTGTTCAATGGATAGCGTGATATAGTAGAGATCAAAGGTAACCAAATTTAAATTAAAAGTTCAACTCTAGATTACATTCGTGTATGTATCGACAAAAGGATTGAGAATAAAACATATCTGATTCATCTTTTCAGCAGCTATTACATTACTTATCCGTTTCACCTAGGCTTTTGCTTTCAGCAAAGTTTCATAAACTTGTTATATAGTATTATCATATATAATACCTCAAATATAACTCCATGAAATCGGTCGTTTGTGTCTTCAAACACAAAATGGAACCACTGATCATACCCACAGTGAGTCTTGAGGGTAGGGATCTAGCGACAGTGTCTTCGGTAAAATACTTGGGTCATATCCTCACAGATGACCTACGTGACGTTGAAGACATTGAGCGGCAAAGAAGAGCAATAAGCGTTCAGATATGCTTTCTCGGAGGTTCTACCATTGTAGTAATGCTGTCAGGAAAGTGCTATTCAAAGCACACTGTATGGCATTATATACATCAGAACTCTGGTCTAGCTATCCTTAACGAGAGTAGGAGAAGCTCAAAGTTGCGTATAATAATTCGTATCGCCAACTTATGCAACTCCCTAGATTTTGTAGCGCATCTGACATGTTTGCGGAGGGCGGAGTCCATTCATTCGCAGCATTATTGCGACACAGTGTTGCCGGCTTCTGGAGCAGGATAAGGAGGTCCAACAACACCGTCATCCTGGCTGTTTCTGAATAGCTCAACTCCTCCCTGAGCCATCGCTGGATGGAGATGTTGCAGCGACCACCATGAATGAATTATTATATATATATGGATTTTTTTTTAATTTTCATTAGAATATTATTTTATTATTTCAATATTCTAATCTACTTTTATAGATCATTTACTATATTACAATATTATTAATTATTAAATATACATATACTATACATATAATTCTTTTTTCAACGCGTCAATCCAAAGACAAAAACAACGGCAGAAGCGGGATGCGAACCGCGGACCTTAGAGTCCAACAATATGCCCAGGTATTCATACCGCTCAGCGGTATGAATTCCCTTTACTAAGGAAAGACAACTTGATGTCGCCGGGATCGTTATTAGGACACACAGTGGACAGATGCATTGTCGATAAACTTGACAAACTTTCGGCCCGATACGAAACTTGCTTGCTTCAGGCCCCAGACCGATCACACTCGCTACTCGTCGCGGTCGGCGCACAACTGATTACTGGCCCCACTGACACCCAGCGCCGCAAGTGGCGATTTACAGAAACTAATGGCATACAACCACGTACAGTCTAATGATACAACCGTGACCGGACTTGCCAAGCAACCAATATGGCGACACATACATGTCCAACGAGCGAACAAATAGAGACGAAAGATCGCATATTGAGGTCTTCGACACTAGCCTGCAATGGCTATATGAAGCTCATATCACAACCTTGAAAATAGTAGATATTATCAATAAACTTGTACTCTAGCTTGTGGTTTTCATATGGTCCGAGCAAGAAACACGAATCGCAGGAGATTATAATTATACAAAAGCATTATCTTATTCAAGCCTTTACCAGAAGATTAATGATTTAACAGATAAAAACTTCATATGCAGAGCTTTTCCGAGTACTAATAGCATAAGACTGCCTTCTAATGATTTATTTATTTATTTAACAGAACCGCAGTTCCAAGTATATATAATAATAAAGAATAAGAAACATAGAGTATACATAAACATACAATACATACAAAAGAGAAAAATAAACATAAAATATGGAGAAGATGACACGTGTCAAAGATCACAGAGATCTAGGAGAACAATACCATCGACAAAAGAGAAAAATGACTTAAAAAAAGGATTGTGGTGTGCTGGTGGGCTACTTAGGAGCGCCATTGCCGTTGTACTAAATTGAGTGCTCGAACACAAGTATCAACTGGGATTAAAAACAATGGATGGCTACGAGCACTGAACGTAGAAGTTAAAACATTCAAGAATCCCAGGGTGGTGAATTGCACCGCGAAGAAGAAGGAATGAATGCTTGAGAGCACCAATTTTCCTCCGGGACTCTAACGAATGGAAACAAAGCATCCCTAGAAGAAAAAGAGTTGGGTAATGTTCAGAATTGATTGAATTGAATGGATAGTTACCGTAAATATAAAACTACAAGCGTCGGAGTTTTTTTTTATGATTTTCGTGCTACTTTTGTGGCGTTCATATACTCCATCTTCATATCTATATTTTAATACGTCGTTTCTTTGTTTCTTTAATCTGACATTATGCCGCATTGAGTATTATATTTCGAGCGTTGCAATTTTTTCGCTCCAATACTTCGACCGCCATTGTAGTGGTTATCTTCAAGGTGGATGAGAATTTTTGATGAGTGGTGTATTCAGTAAAACAGCTTTGGTTGCTGATAATTTTCTTGGTGTTAATTTTTATTTTTAAGTAATCTATATACAAGTAGTTCTTTGAATTTTTTAAATCGCTGATTCACCGCTGTGTTATTTGATACGCTTCCAAAACAGTTGTGACATAATTGTTCTAGTACCGGTGCTAAATATCATTTCTCGGAACAAACACTCTGAGTAAATTGTGCCGCTCCCATCAAATTAAACTTGACTGTTGGAGAACCAAATTAGAGGACACACATAGGGCAGATATTGAGAAACTACGCTAACGAAAATTAATGATACTTTAACTTGTAGATATGCATAATATGACGTATTTATGAGCATATACTCTATACGAGTACAATTCTCCGAATTTCCTGGAGAGACCACGTCACGAACAGTGACGTTCTTAGTTCTTAGCTCTTCTTAATAACCATCTCAGAGAGGCGTGCCCGATGAATCGGTCACATCACGATGGTCTTCTTCACGACATTGTGGAAGGGATGGTTGAATGTAGAAACTGCTGAGGGCGCCCTAGACGGGAGAGTTTTCAGCAAGTGTTTGAGGACATGAGCTGCAGCTCTTATGCTGACCTAAAAAGGGTAGCAGAGTATCGAGTTTTTGTACCAGAAATCTCGTAAAATTTGTATGTCGAATAGTATTTTTTAGTAAAGCATAACTGCTTCGAATAACTTAATAAAAATACAATCCCAACATTTGACGCCATAAAGTTTTAAGTAAGACTCGAAGCATAAACATAAGACTTAAATGAATCTACGGATTACGACATTAATTGAGCACGATAAATACGGTTTATTGCTTAAAAATAAATATAAACCAAAGCAGATAAAGAAGAACATTGTCACCGGCTATATATATACGTCACCTTCTAAGCTTAATTGACTCAATTCAAAGAAGAGCAGTTTGATAAACAATGACACTCTTACGTCTAACCTACAATCAATGGAACACAGGCATAGGATTGGTTCACTTAGTCTTTTCTACCGTTATTACCACGGTCGCTGCTCTTCGGAACTTTAAGAACTAATTCCTCCTACACCCACCCACAACCGACAAACTCGTCTTACACTTGCCGAAAATCCATACACGGTTAATATATATCAACCAAGAACTGGCAGTTTCCAAAGCTCTTTCCTTATCATTGCCACCTATGGAATGCTCTTCCAGCGTCTTTGTTTCCTCCTTCCTACAATCTGGATCTCTTCAAGAAACAGATAAATATACACTTACAATCTCCCCGACCCACACACAAACACGAACACAACACAAGTTTCCCGCATGAAGCGTTCAGCCTCCCTGGCTGAGCGTCACGCTTAGTGCACTGATCTTGACCAGGTGTGCTCTCCTGCATGCGATTACATAAAAAAACTGAGACTCAAACGCTTAATCTGCTATTTTACATCAAACAAATCAAACGGAGTAATTTATCATTCAGTTAACAGAGCTATCTAATAATACTTGTCAAATACAAAAGGATATAGAATTCTGAATTCACAATTTATTATATTATAATTCTCTCCTTATTGCGGTCCTTTAAGGATCGTTAAGACACAAGAAGCCTTCATTGTCTTTGGACGTTTCGTGATGGATCCATTAAAGGGTAATCCTTCAGTGGGATGACCTTTCATGCCCTGAAAACATGAAGGATTACTTAAGCCGAGTTTATGACCGAATTACATCTGTTTTATGTTGGTTCGTAATCCAAGAGTGTCCACAATCAACGAGGACCTTACATTTTATGTCCTCGTAGACTACCGCAAGTATCCGAATTTTATAAAAAAAAAAATGACTGGACTGAGAATATGAGTCTCAAAATAATACACTACATTCTTTGTGTATTTCTTTGTTTCAAATGTTTATATTTTTTCTTAACAAAAGCATATTTATAACAAGTATCTGTCATTTTAAGGCAAAATTAGACGACTGTCAGATTTTTTCTTAGAAAGTCAAATAATTTTCCTGATGCTCCTGATATAAATTATTTAGTCATGCAAAGCGGCTCAACACAGCCAACGACGCGAGGTGAGCAACAGGTTACTCAATAAAAATTTTGGTCCGAGTTCTTGGTTTACTTCGATGATTGCAAAGGTCTCTTTTTTTATGTAAACACATTCAGGAGAATACCGACAGATGGTGATTTTTAATTCTGAAGTCTCATCTGTGGAATTCTATGACGCTAACTATGGTGCATATGGCTAAGCGCTGCATGTAGAGTGTTGATCCCCAAAGTCATAGACTACAGCCCGAGATTCACACATAATTCTTATTATTACAGGAATTTACTATGAATGGGTGGTTATCACGGGATGACTTTCGTCTACAACCAATTTCGATAAATAGGCTATGACTGGCATTATACGAGGAATCAAATTACACAAACCATTACCTATTTTAGAGTTCAGATATAGATTTCATTTTTAATCTCCGTCAGGGAACGAACTCACGACGTTAAGCTTACCAAGTTAGCACTTTGACCATTGAGCTACACCCGCTGGCAAACCCACTTCATATAATTATATATATTAGCCCATTCAACATTTCAGTTTGTTTTTCGGTAAAAATGTTTTTTTTGCCGTACTCATATATTATGTAAGTCTGGATCACTATTCGCGTGGAATCCATTAGTCTATATTCTGTAAGATGACCCACAACAGTCTTTTTCAAGGACGTATATTGAATTTCAGGAATGGAAAATCTCCGCCGTCCGAGAAAAAGTATACCCACTGTAATACCACGTGACACTTATTGTTTTCCCTTTGGCTCGTATATAAAATTACACAGTTGCTTTGGTTTGAAACTCTCGAAAGGATTGTGGCATCCATTTTGAAAAGGACCGCATAACTCGTTTATTACTTATGATATATTCAACCTTTAATATTATAATGTATGGAAGTACTTTTGAAATATGATAGATTTATTCTAAGAAATGCTAATTCTACATATACCACACTAAGTAAAGCAGCGGTCAGGGAACCGGGGTAAATTACCCCAAAGGGTTAAAAATGTTTTTTTTGGGGCAGTTTGAGAATTTTATTTTGTTTGTCTATTACATACTTACTATCAACATGTAACTTTTGTTTTATTTTCCGTGTAAATAAATTCAATAAAATATTTTTAATAAAATATTCATTTATTATCTTCTTTTCAAAATGGGGAGAAGGGGTAATTTACTTACGCAAAAATATTTTGGGGTAATGGTTAAAAAAGTTCCCCGACCGCTGAAGTAAGGTATGGTCACTACAAATTAACATCATAAAATTCAAATTACTTGTTATTTGTTCCGTCTCAAGTCAGCTATGCGTCCCAGAGCTTCGCAGAATACATTATTACAAGCTTTTCTTGGATGTAGTTTCCCTGGACTACTGCAGACTTGTCCAGTCGGATATCGATAATATATCTGACTGGCTATCTCTTTTGATAATTGCAATGATAGGGTTGAATAAAAAAAACTTGAATATCAAAGTACAGTACAACTGAAGAGACAAATTTCTGTAGGTATTGGTGATAGATTTTGAGCCCCGAATACTGAGTTTCGGAGTTATAAAGCCAGATTTGAAGCGTCAAGATGGTTGTGTTCCCACTCCAAGTGACCAACCGACAAGGCACACGTCGGTGAAATTCCTTAAATTCTTCATGATTTATTACAATTTCTAAGAGTCAGTTCTAAAATAAAAGACCCATAATAAAATATTAGCACATGGTTAGACTCTCTCTTATTTGAAGTGTCCACCGCTTACACTTTATGGTGTCACTTGGAAGTCAAAAATATAATGTAAGGACTGAATTTTTCCGGACAATACAGTTCGATCCATAATATAATGAAAATGTCAGTTGACAAAACTGTGTTGTGGCAATTTACGGTGACTATATGTTCCAGAAATAGAACAGAAAAAATATATACTCAGTCATAAGTGATAATTATGACGAGTATATATTTATTTAATTTTAAATGAAACACTACACTGAATAAACTTTAAATGATGTAAAAAAGGTATATTTTTAACGCCTTTTTAAAAATATATATATAAATAAATAATGTAGTAAATACACCTATCCCCCGATTTACACGGTACTCGTTTTCGCTTTTACACGGTTTTCCAAATAAGTTTTTTTTTTGTTTTTATCGCACTCTACTAAATGCTACTGTGTTTGAGCACGTGCGCTGTGTACACATCTCAGTATTTCTTCATTGGGCGGAAAGGTTTTGATGATTTTACTGATGATGATATCGCAGAGTTAATGGCTGATAAAGAACTAAGTGAGGATGATTTAGTTAACTTAGTAACATTTACTGCTAAAGTCATCCGCGAAGGACTCGCATTGGGAAGAAAGCTGGGTAATCATTTTATACAAAATGTACAAACGTTGAAAGGGCTTTACGATTCCAACGTGACATAAATCGCTGCTTGGCTCAATATGAAGAAGTTTACAAAGATCTTACAAAAATTCGAAGCAATTGTTAATAACCGATTTTATTACCACCTCTCAGAATGTAAATATTTCTGCTTCAAACATCGAATCGGCACAAATAACTTCGAGTGATGAAAGTGAATTCCAACCTTCGATTCCGAAAAAAGAATGGTGTTCTGATAGTGATGAAGGATAATAAAACACCTTTGGTTTTATTTTTTGTTCTTCTGTTTAATGTATGTATTGTAATTAAATAAAAAAACAGTGTTTCCGTAATATATTACATATTTTAACCTGTCAATGCATTTTATTTTTATTTCTGTGTACACCTAAAATATTGAAAAAATCACAACTGTTAAATAGCAAAATTATGAATTTTCTGCAAGCTTTTCGATTTACACGGTTTTGACTTGAAAATTTTTAATTTTCGATCTACACGTTTTTCTCGGGAACGTATCTACCGTGTAAATCGGGGGATAGGTGTACATGCTATTTGAAAGCGGTTTTTTTTTCTTGATTCAGTTAATATGTTATATACCGTTAAGTTTAGCCAGAAAAAAATATAATGTAACTTGTTTCTTTACCGAGATACAAACATAAGTTCGGCTCTATGATATAATAAAAGAAAGCATGCATTTCGTTAGGCGTTCAAGATACGTAAAATTCTCAAACCACGTAAAAGGTTTTTTTTATTACTTCCGTTCACGTTTACTCAAGGCTGTATGTAAGACATTTCAAATTTAATATTTTACGGGATTAGATGTGCGTACAAATTAAATTAAATATACTCGTACTTGCATAATAAACACGTCTGTACTTTCACGACTCGTATGATTAATTTTAAGACCATCTATGTTCGTCAAAATTACCATTTATTACTTAAATTCTTATCAAGTTATAACATAAACAGCGTCTCATTAATTAGTTTAAGGTGTACTTACAGGTGTCCTATTATATTGCTATAATTCGTTTCTGTAGTATATATATAATCGTGTCGGAAACAACAGGGAAAGATCCTGTCTGCCCCGAAGTGGGCGAGATCGATGGCGTTACTCTCGGCCATCATCAGGTCTTCCTGAGTGCAGCTACTTGAACTCAGCGCACACTCCAGAAGGTGTGACAGAGTCCGCTCCACGCCGCAGTCACATTCAGTCGGTACGCTGTAAAACTTCCAGGCTTTTATTTGTGACCTCGTCTTGCATACTCCGGTCCGAAGTCTGTTAAGGGACCTCCATATATTCCACCGCTGATTGTGTCAAGAGGCTAGGTCCTCTTTCGGGGCAATTCAAGCATTCCCCTCAGTTGCGCCTCTCAACATACTCAGCCGCAGGGTGGCCTCAGGTATCAACAGTTCCGTTGTCGACTGTAGGAAACTTGTTCTTTATTTGAGCCGTGTGCTTATGTTTTGATACCGAAACATAGGGTGGAGTGTGTCGTTTATGTAGTAAAAATAATCAATAAGGCGAAAGCTATATAAGCATAATTTAGTGATAAATGTTTAATGGAAGCGGCCTGCTTTGGAATTGTGGTATTTATTCGTTTGAAAAAAACATGAAAAACAATAAGTAAAAAAGTTGGCAATTACAAAAATAATATCAATTCACAGACAATCAAATCAAATATTAGAAAGTTAACGAAACTTACGAAATAAAGCAACCTAGGGCGTGACCAAAATTTAGATGTTTTGGATAGTACAGCATCTCTTTAAGTCCCAGGGCTTTTGCCCTGGAGGCCGTCGGAAACCATATATGTTCCCAGGTTAATATTCGTATCCACATACACATGTCTTGGGGCAAGTTAGAGTCAATGACAACTATATGGCTGAAATTATACCTGCTAGCGGGTATAGATTTGTCGGCGTGTATAGCTTAGTGGTTAAAAACCGTTTGCTTGGCAAGCCGAAGGTCGTGAATTCGATATCCAACGGAGATTAAAAATAAAATCGATTTCTGAGCTCTAAAATACCCCCGGTTGTTGTAAATTGAATCTCTTACCCGTTAAATGTAATTCATAGCCTATTTATCAAAATTGGTGGGAGACGAAAGTCGTCCCGTGAAGATCACCCATTTATAGTTAATTCCTGTAATAATAAGGATGATGCGTGATCTCGGGTTGTAGTCTATAACGTTGGCGAATCAACACTCCACATGCAGCGCTAAGCCATATGCAGCATGGTAAGCGTCATAAAATTCCACAGATAAGACTTCACTATCACACTTTGTCGGTATTCTCCTTTTAGTATTTAAAATATAATGAATATATTCTCCAAATATGTAAAGAAAATGGGAATATAAAAAACGTTAATAAATTGATATTTATGATTTAAATAGAATGGAAACGTGATAAAAAATAATATTTCTGAATATATTTGTTTTGTATAATATTAATTATTATTATACTTTTGAGTATAAATTTAAATGTTTTGAGGTCAAAAATTTAGTTATGCATTACACAATACAAAGTCTAATCCAACTTGGAGTAATAGAAATATATCCACTCATATTAGTCCAGCGAATCTGACCAAAAATACCAATTATAAACTGATCCCAAAAACATTCCAAAGTCATACTAATCTAATAGACAGAAGCTGTCTGAATGAGTTGTGGGAGAGCTTTTGGTACTGGAATAAATTATTGTTACCCTGACCAAAGAAATACCTCTCATATTTCTAATAACAATTATAGTTTGCACATTTTTTTTAAAAAACTTGTGTATTTTTACACATTTTTTCGCCTCATTTTCATTCAATCATCAATATAAGGTCATATTTATTATATAATCACTAAAAAAAAGTAAATTTTCAAATCGAATATTCTACAATGGTTTAAAACTAAGGCGTTTTACCAATGTATCCCCCTGTATTAACTTATGGCGCAGATATTTAGGATCTAACAGCAAGTCTTATCCATAAAATAAAGGTCACCTAGTGTGCTATGGAGAGATCCATGCTCGGAGTGTCGCTAAATGATAAAATCCGAAACGAGGATTTCCGCAAAAGAACTCAAGTAGTTGATGCTACCGAATGAATAGGCACTCTCAAGTGGCAATGAGCAGGACATATCTGTCGAAGAGACGAGGCCGATGGAGAAGAAAAGTATTGGAGTGGTGCCCAAGAACTGGCAAACGAAGCATTGGTCGATCCTGTACAAGTTGGAGTGACGATATAAGAAGAATAGCGGGAGTGAAACGGATGCGAAAGGCGGAGGATCGAAAAGGATGGAGACTCATGAAGGCTTACGTTTAACAGTGAATGGATACAGGCTGATGATGATGATGATTATGATGATGATGACATAATCACAAATTGCCGTCACTCAGCTCTGTTACTTGCCACTGTTCAAGCCTTTACCCAAAACGTATTTGTATCCGACGATCAATTTGAGAATATACATATACTAATATAGTTCACGATGACTTCCAGAGCAAGAAGATACGGTATCTATAGTACCCAAGGCGTATTTTTTTTGTGATTCGGTATTTTGATTAGTTAAAGAGATCGGATACATAGTCTGACGCTTCCGAGTCCGAGAATATTTGAATGTTTTAAACGGGGGTTTCGTGAGGTTACCGAAGGCAAGCAACATTGGGCGCGGACCAAAACTTGGATGGATCATCGTTTGTTGCTAATTGCGTGTCACTGGTTGCGTTTAAGCCGATTCTAATGATCAAATGGCCAACGTTTCAGCAGCATCTGGCTAATAATTAGATCTCCTTAAAAAAACTGATTAAAAAATCACAAAAGTATGTCTCTGATATTACAGCACTCTTCTTTGTAAGTCCTTGGGCGTCATCGGGATTCATATATATATATATTTATATATGTTCCCAGATGGAATTTCAGGTGTAGAGATGTCTGGGGATATGACATGGACTCGCTTGGTGAAAACCCTCTCTGTCCCGTTCTGATTTTTGGAGACCCAGATGGCGACCCGTTACTGAACGCACGCAAAAAACTACTTGTTAGAGAGTGGCTGAAGGCCTTCCTGTGTTTCTCGGTGCTTCATTTAGATTTCAAATAGACCTCAGTCTAAGGCTGCGAAGTAAGTATACTACGGAGAGTCTCAAATTGCCTTCTTTGGTAACACATGGCTAACCACGAAATACGTGTGAATGGATAAGGAAATGGTTAGGTTGGGAAATGGATTCTGCAGAATGGCAGATATCAGTAAGGAGTCATTACTTGTGGCAACTGTGTGGAAAAATTTTAGATGACATTATTTTTAGATATGGAATGGATGTGGGGAAGAAGATAACTTAACAGCAGGATTTCTCTAGAAAAGACTGCCACTTGACTTATCGGTTACTAACTGATCATGAACTGAATTTCAAGTCCATTTTGAAAAGCTCGACAGGTAGATTTGGAATATTGCGATTTTCGTCATGGCGTTGTTCTGTGCGAACGCGTTAAACTGGTTAAGATTGTGGTTGTCATCAAAGACTCAAGACACGTGCCAATTTCGAGGCACGTGCTATTGAGGGGGCGTACTGTATCGAGGTCACTGAAACTTTTTTCACCATCACAAAGCCGACGTGTACGACGAAGATCAAACGCTTGCTTAGTGTGGTTAAGATCATAAGCTCGATTCCGGATAATTCTTACAATTAAAAAAAAAGTTACGAGGGCTCTACAAATGGCCACGGTTCGTGTGAAATTGATTCGTAAACGTCATAACCTAACCCATCAAAGGTGAATAAATTAATAAGTTTTGCATTTTTTTTAACCTTTGTGTAATGATGTGTTGAATCGCTCTTTAAAACCAAATGTTCAGCATTTTGAAGCGTCGGTTTTGTTTTATATAAATAATAATAATAAAAAATATTTATTCAGCCACATTATTATTATTGTACTACTCAGTGAGTGGAGCACCGGATCCCTTCTGGATGGCCATCTATGTATCACAGTGAGCACTGTAAAATCACATACTGAAAGACTAATCATTATATAGGGCTTGGCCCTAAAAATAATGATTTCATCCATCAAAATCAAGCAGAACTGCAGTCTTTCAGCAAATGATTAAACAATGCTCAGTGTGATTTATATTGTAAAAATGTATTTAGTATTTTTCTTTTTGATATTGAATGAATCTCAAGTGAACGTTAAAAATAAAAATACCCAATTTATTCCAATAAATTCGTGTGTGTATAACATTTTTAAAGTAATGTTATGTTTCGGTATCTTAAGTCGGATTGTAAGAACGTGGAGTCAATTACACAGAAAAGTGATTCACAAAGAGGACAATGCATACTTGTATGCGAGGGACACTCCCATTAGTTGTGAAGCTTTCGCCGAAAGCTCTGAGGAGCTTTTGAAATACTCATTAAAGTTATTCGCCCGCGCAGACGACTTTGCCGTGGATAATTAACGTCCCCGACCTAACTTTGCGTTATTTTAAATTATACTTCACATGCGAGCGCGGAACTCTGTTGACGTTTTCACGAAACTTACGCGCCGAACTTTATTAATTATTGCATTACAAAATCCAAAGCAGAATAGACGAGAACATTCATATATTCGTATTTCAATGTTTTATCAACAATTTATTGTTTTAATGATAATTTTATGCGTATTAATGTTATAGTTAATGAAAATTAATGGCGCACGTCGCTCAATTACAAGGGTTATTCGTAAAATAAGTATCCCAGTGATTTTTCACAGTATAAGCGTACATTTTTGGAAATTTCAGACTTTTACCTATTTTTCTGCATAGTCGCCACTGAGTTCAATGCATTGTTGCATGCGGTATACGAGCTTTTTAATTCCCGAGTCGAAAAAATCTGCCACCAAGCCTCGTAGATACCTGAGAACCGCTTCTTCCAGCTCTTCGTGGGTCTACAATATATTTTAATATTTACAGACCACTGATTTTACTCGTATATTACAATATTCAATAACTAGAACATATAAGAATACGCAGCAAACATAGTTTTATTTAACATTTCTCTTATTAACAAATCGAAAAAAAATAAACGGCCGATGCTGGGATTTGAACCACACCTACCGTTTATTTTTCTCCATTTTTTGAAAATAAAAATGTCATTTTAGTTTTGAAAGTATAATTGATTTTTATATTGTAGTTGACGATGACATGTAGTAGTGTGTATGACGTACCTTAGATTAAAAAAATGTTCAAATAAACAAAAAATAATACATAAAAAAGATCATATTGTAATAAAACGATATTAATTCAAATAAAGCAAATAAACGTTTACAAAAATATTGATTGGATGAAAAAAACCTAAAGAATATCATGACTAGAAATAATTCTAGAATCAAATTATACATAATATTAACATCCTCCTCTCTCTCAAAAAAGTGCTATTCCGTCGCGTGATGGCGTGATTGGGAGCAGATTGATAACACAGACTTTTTCAAAAGCACATTGACGTATATTTTTATAAACCTTTACAAGTTTAGGGCTGGACCTCATCGCAGCAGTAGGCCGAGCCACAATACAATATGCTCTCGCCGAAGGGCGGTAGATAACTGATCTCCGCGCTCGGTATGGGCTCTCGCCCGCGCGGCGGTGTATATAACTAGTCTCAAATGACAATATGGTGGACACATTCATGTACGTCAAGCGACCAGAAATAAGAGACGAAAGATTGTGTATCGAGGTTTTCGGTACCAGCCAGCAATGGCTACATCATGCTGATTTCAATATAAAATATGGCAAAATTTTAATATAACTTGTAGTTTCTTGTTAGATCGGACATTAGAGGGACGTTGTTTCGCAGGTTTGCTTTTCTATTATAAAATGAATCGATCTTATCTAATGGATACTCGTATCTCGGCGTTCTAATCCGAAATAGATTCTCTTCGAAGTTGAGATACTAATTTGCGCCAATATCATCAAAATAATATTTTAGAAACCGCAGAGTTCATGTAACGCAAAATATTTCATTAAAATCTTATAACGTCAATTAAAAAGTAATTAATTCAATTTATTCTTACGTCAATTACAACGAGAGCCAATTAACAAAAAACTTCAAATTAAATATCTTAATTTGCTTAAAAAGCGAAGGGATCATAATTCAATTAATTAATCAACAAATTCATTAACTGGCAATCTTAAAGTCGTGGGTTTAACCGTCTTTTAAAATCAATTGGTTCATGGTTTTGGAGCATCAATTTTTTAAAAACAGCCTTCATTCTTATAAATATAATGTAGCCTCGCTTGGTGAAAACCCTCCCTGTTCCGTCCTGTTTTTGGAGACCCAGATGGGGACCCATTACTTGACGCACGCAAGAAGATACTTCTTAGAGAGTGGTTCAAGGCCTTTCCCGTGATTCTAGGTGCATCAGTAGATGCCAAAATAGACCTCAGTCTAAGGCTGCGAAGATAGTATACTACAGGGAGTCTCAAATTGCGTTCTTTGGTAACACGTTGCTAACCACGAAATACGTGGGAATGGATAAGGAAATGGTAAGTTTGGGGAATGGATTCTGCAGAATAGCAGACATCAGTTAGAAGTCATTACTTGCGTCTGCACTCCGTTT
The DNA here is from genome assembly GCA_022606575.1 of Glossosoma conforme. NCBI lineage: Eukaryota > Metazoa > Arthropoda > Insecta > Trichoptera > Glossosomatidae > Glossosoma > Glossosoma conforme. Next base: position 1,092,125 of record JAGTXR010000021.1, on the reverse strand, counting down.
GTTAGCAACGAAATCCTGGTATCCATAATTTAGCCTGTAAAATTTCAGGTGGTGTGATTATTTAGTTATTGTCCAATGGTTACGGCAGTTAAACAAACTACATGGCAACAATTTCTTGGCAACCACATGATTCATTTTAGAAAAGAATATGAAAAAAAAGAAAACAAGTGATTATATTTCAGCTTGCCCTTCCCTAGCTCTACTGAGTAGTTTAAACGATTATACGTTTATACATATAAGCAGACTATTCATTTTAGATTACAAACGTATGGGATATTTTTTTAACTGAAAAATATGAAATTACTTACAGTTGACTTCATGCTTTTGAATTTTTTTTTATGAATTTAAAATATCATAGGACCTATCTTCAAATGTTTCGCCCGATAAATAAGCTATCCGTTAGATGAAAATAAATATGTAAGCTTTTTGAAGAATGACTGAAAGAGTCTTCTAGAATGTTTGAAGGTATTAGAAAAGCTCTAAAGCATGACAGTTCATTGGTTATTAATGCTTCATAAATAAAGCTGTCAAGAAGCACATCGCCGCTGTAGAATTTTCATTCAGAGCTTTTAACGATAGAGTAGTTCGTTTTCGATCGAAAAATGGCTAAAATAAAATTTCGCGAATAATTCATCAAAGGTCAGTCTATTCGCCTATGAAAATAGATTTGCTAAAATACCAGTAGAGCAAGTATTGTATTTTCAGCCGCTTCCAAATATAAAGGTTGTTACATCATGTGTGCTTGAGTATGCATTTCTTTCAGTGCACGGCGTGTTCAGAAATCCTGATACTTTGTTAGAAATCAATTTGTTTGTCTATCCCTGTCAATTATTTAAGGATAAGGAGGCACAATTATTTTGTTCTTTTTAGAGGTAATACTATCTTGTCAGAGACTGTACCTCTTGGGAGAGTGACCAGACTGTATATCGCCTTGAATATTGATATATTCCACTTGAGAGAAGCTCAGTTTCAACATGAGTTCCACGAATTTATTTATCAAAGTAGTTTCGTGGAGTCTTCTGTTTAGCGAGCTCCGGGACTTTTTAACAATTATTGTTTAAAATCATATTTATTAATTGTTTGTATTATATCTTACTTCAGGATCGTAATTAATATATTTGTATTTGTAATGTTTCTGAAAGAAAGAAAGAAATAAATTGAATTGATATAACGTAGGATGATTTTAGGTAACACCTGTTCACAAAATTAAATTATATGGCTGCATTGAATTTTTGTGATGTGTAATTATTCGCACATTTATAAAAGAGCATTGGAAGACATACTGCTGCTATAGCTAGATATGTGACGTACTAGTTTGATCAATTACGAGTATTGAGAAATTCTATTGTAGTTTGTTTGCTGTATATGCGACACTTTGTTTTGAATTAGTTACAATGATAGTTCTACGAGCCCCATGTGACTACCATCTCTTCGCTGACATGAAGAAACACCTGGGTGGAACGCATTTCGGCGATAGAGAAGAACTGGAAGAAGCGGTTCACTATCGTTCTCGGACTCGGGCATTCAAAAGCTTGTATACCGCATGCAAAAGTGCATTGACCTCAGTGGCGACTATGTAGAAAAATAGGTAAAAGTATGAACTTTACAAAAATATACGCATTCATGGAAATAAACATGTTTTACAATGTGAAAAATCAATGGGAACCTTATTTTACGGATAACTCTCGTATATGAGATTCCCTAGCTGGAGCATATGCTCGTTGTAAAATGCTGCTAAAAAGATCTAAAATCAGACCTTATAATCCTCGTCACATCCTATGTGAGCTCTGCGGTGTTAATTCTATGTATTGTGTAATGGTTTACCAAAATACCAAGAGCTTAGAAGCCCGAAGAAAACGGTTTCTTTTTATGTTTATGCTTTCCTGCGACATCCAAGAACATTTCAAAGCGAGGTCCACTCTCCTTCCGTAACTGACAAAGGCAAACACCTGAATTACCTCCACTCTTCTATACGGCTGCAAATTTTGGCGATTCAGCAAAAGTAAATGTAAACGTTATACTGGTTTTTAAAACATGGATTTACATAATACGACGGTTATCTGTAAAATAAGTTTAAATTATTTTCTTTCTTACTTTATATTTCATTTAATAGTTCTAATTTAAGTCGTCGATGGACATTTGCACCCATTAAATTATTTCTTCCGTAATAGTTTTTGTCACATTTCAAGTCGTTTCCATAACTTTGCTCAGTATATAATTTGTGTGGCATAATGGTTTGATAAAAATTGATCCACAGCATCCAGAAAACATGTTCTGCATAGATGCAACTTCGTCTATTGAACGATTTTATGATACAAGGCTATCGTGCTTATTCCTCATCTCGATATTCCTCATATAGTCAAAACACGTTAGCCCTAATATTATCTGGAAGCTTTTGTGCTTAAAATTAAAAATCTTTATGTGTATCGACACGGTCAAACGTTTAAAATATCTTGGATTGCATGTCACTGAGATCGGTAGAAATTTCGGTGCCTCTTTCAACTCCATGAGCAATACCTGAGACACTATAATCAATGAAAATAAAGTTCTGCTTACACAGCGCCTGTTTTATCATCATCATTTTGTACGGCTGTGAATTTGTGCATAAATACGAGTACTTGGAGTACGATGCTAGGATTTTTAGGTGTTAGAGCGAATAGCAGAGTTGTATGCTACATTCTACGATTATAAAGTATTTAATATTGAAGAATCTTACTTTTTCTACCGCAGTTCCACACATATACGAATATATGTAGGTTGTAATTTTAGAATTGATTTTATTTAGAAATTTAATAAATTAAAAATATTAAGTTTTGATTCACAATTTATTTTAACGATTACATGTTTCGGCCTTCCTGAAGACCATCTTCAATAAATTCTTCAATCAAAGTCTTCAGGAAGGCCGAAACATGTAATCTTTAAAATAAATTGTGAATCAAAAACCAAATATTTTTAAATTTATTAATTTTTAAATTAAAATTAATTCTAAAATTATAATTATGCAGTTTCACCAAGTATTGCCAGTTGATAACCTTAATGTTATATGTAGGTTGAACAAGTGGAATCAAGCAAATATGTAAAAAGTAAAAATGTTTGAAATAAAATAGCAAAAATATTTTTTGAAAACAAAGTTTTACAAAACGGGTGAAACGTAAATTTGTGATGTTTCTTGTTATCTCGTTTTCGTAAAATAACATTTATTCTTATCGTGGCCCATCGCAGTCTGTAGCTTGTTTATAACGCCAGAAATTTCCTGAAAAAGGCCAAGTCCTTCTATCGTATTTGTCCGTCCTCCCGAGCGTCCGTTTCTTTGTGATTTTTCCGCAAAACCCTCCAGAGCTTTTGCCCGGTGATCGTGAGAACGCTTCGCTGAATATGGATTTTTAAATATTTATTAAAATATTATTTTATTTTTTCAATATATCTACTTTTATAGATCATTAACTATATGATAATACTATAAGTAACTAAATATACACATATTATACATCAAATTCTTTATACGCATCAATTCTTTCAAAAAAATATCGGCAGAAGCGGGATGCGAACCGCGAGCCATGGAACCAACCGTTGCTCTTGTTTATTACCCTAGACCATTCGACCATCTCATGTCCGAACTGATGCGTTGAATGTTTTTGCCTACGCCTTGTGGTAAGACAAAGTATATTCTGGGAAAAAAATTCCGAAATCTATTAATAAGCGACATTCGTTTACAAAATACAAGTTTGTTGTAATGTAAAAAATGCAAAAAAAACATCAAAATTTCGTTCGAAACATAAAAATAGAGAATAAACTTTGTTTATTTATAAATATCAATAAGCTTTAATTGAAAAATTAACAAATTAAAAATATTTACTATTGATCCAAAATTATTTTAAGCGATTACATGTTTCGGCCTCCCTTGAGACTATCTTCAATAATCTCAATTATCTCAATAATCTCCAGGTAAATATTTTTAATTTGTTATTATTATAATTGATATAAATTTTAAATTATAATTATGCTGTTTCACCAAGTACTGTCAGGTGATAACCTGTAAATGTTTATTTTTAATGCAAAATGTAGAACATTCAAAGTAGAATACTGCAATGTTTGAAGTATATTTTTTTCTTGGCATAATAAAATAACCAATATACTAGAAAAATAAGAAAAAGTTACGAGTTGAGCCACCTTGTAAGTCCAAAAGTTCAGACATAGGAAGCTTCAGGCTATCCATCACATATTTTTGTAAATATATGGATTAACTAATCCTATAAAATATGCCTTGGATTCTATAGTGGTAGTCTCTTCAAGTCCCCTAAGTAAGGATTAATATGTGTTTTATACTAGATCTCTGGGTGTAAATATATCTTACGACAAATCACAGACAATGGCAGCTGACAATACTAAGTATCAATCATTTGTGATGAAAATATGCTTCAGATATAGTAAGCGTCAAATACATAGGCGCTAACAAACTTAAAAACTTTACAATTATATCAAAAGTTGGTTTCAGACTCGCTTTAAGGTAATATTTACAAAGTATTTTATGAATTCCTCCACTTCATCCAGTGCAATGTATGCCACATATCTAATACACTACGTGTCAAAGCATTAACCATGAGAGCCTTGTAAGTAGAGGCTCTATTTTCTAGTACAGGTTCCATACTTGTAACTAGTGTTGACGGAAGTTGCTTTGTTCACTTCGCATAGAATGTGACATTGTTTTGCTCTAAGCGAACTTCACTCTGTTTGTGGATATCAATACCACTTGCCTGGTAATGGAAGACTTCATATATGCCACGGACAAGCTATGTGTAATGACATAATAATATGTATTGTAATATATTATATATATCATATGTTAATCTTACCAATATCAGGTTAACAATATTGATAGCAGGCAGTGAAAGCTAGTAAGTTACGTATTAGATGGTTTAAAAAACACAGTAAAATATATTTTCTTTGAAAGAAAAGCTTATATTAAAATGGTTTATAATGGATTTTAAATCATTTATTTAACAGAAAGTAATAACTATCAATGACACTATATCGTCAGCTTACAGAGAATTGGCAGCAGAAGTAGTACAACGCCAATGGCGCTCCTATTTTTTTTTTCGATGGTATTGATTTCCTAGATCTCTGTGTTCTTTGATAAGTGTCATCTTATTATTCTTTTTTTTCTGTATGTACTGTATATTTACATATACTGTTTGTTTCTTATTCTTTATTATTCTATGTACTTGTTGCGGTTCTGTTAAATAAATAAAATTAGCTGATATTGTCACTGTAATTATCAGTAAAAGGCAGCAAATCTTGTGATCGTCAGTTTATCATATGTATAAAGTATGTTTATACACATTGAGAACTGAAGTAGCTCTCGTTGAATGCGAAACCATGCTTACCATGATCCGTATTAAAACAAAGTAAAGTATTTAGCAATATGATTTTAGTATAATATAAGTTAAGTATAATTTGACGTCGTATGTATGGGCAATGTGTAAATATGGGCAAAGCATTTGTCTTGCAAGACAAAGGTCGTGGGTTCGATCGTCAACGGAGATTAAAAAAAAAGATTTTTAATCGATTTCTGAGCTGTAAACTACGAGTCAGCCTATTAATTTAAATTGGTTGTAAACGAAAGTCGTCCCCTGAAGATCACCCATTCATAGTGAATTCTTGTAATAATAAGGGTGATGCGTGAATCTCGGGCTGTAGTCTATAACGTTGGCGGATAAACTCCACATGCAGCGTTTAGCCATATGCACCATGCTAAGCGTCATAGAATTCCACAGATGAGACTTCAGAATCACTATCACCATCTGACGGTATTCTCCTGTATGTATTTACATAAAAAAAAACTTGTATCTGTTTACTTTTACACTCGTTTGTGTATAGATTACTATAAATCTCGTGATCCGTCAAGTGATAATTGAAGATTGATGATCTCGTTTTTTTTTTTTTGTAAAACGCGAAGACGATATTAAACACATGAACCGAATTGGTGGTCAATGGCAGCTCTCTAGCTTCCCAAGAAAGCTACTGCCTTTGCGTCAGGTGGAAACCGGCCGTAAGAAAAAAATGCCAAAAAAAACCATGCTGCACGATAAAAATGATGAGCGTAATACTGTTAGAGCGTTCCCCTTAGACAGACATGGCAAGTGTGCAAGGAAGAGCCGACCCCAGATGATGTGAAATGGCGTGGCTAAAGAAGAAGAAGCGAAGAAGATATTAAGCAAAATGTACGTCAAGAAATGAATTATTTTTGGAAGTGTTATTTTGAAAGGAGCTTAAATCACAAGGGAGATCGCACATGTAAGGAAGTACTTGACTGGCCATGAAAGGCTAAGGCGTTGGCGGTAAATAAGATCTTTGTGAAGGTAAAATAGAACCTAACTTTCTGTGCGGTTCTTTTCAGCGTGAATAACTTCAATAATTTAGGAATTTGCTTGGTTACTGCTTCTTCTGTATACATATGAGAAGTTTTTGTTAATTTAAGTACGATACAGAAATAATATTTTCAATATAATACTTATAAAGTTATATGATACTTAGTCGCGTGATGGCAGGATTAGGAGCAGATTGATGACACAGACTATTTCAGAAGCACATTGACATATATTTACAGTAAAACTTTACAAATTTATGGCTCGACCTAGCATTCGGCCGAGCCACAATACAATATGCTCTCGCCGAAGGGCGGTACACGAATGATGCGCTCGTGATGGCTCTTGCCCAGCGCCACCATTGGCGGTCCAAATAACTAGTCCCATATGCCAATATGGCGAACACATTCATGTACGACAAGCGAACAGAAATAAGAGACGAAAGATTGTATATCGAGGTTTTCAGTACCAGTCAGCAAGGACTCTATCATACTGATGTCAATACAATATAAGCTTATAAAACACACGTTATCATCAATTATTGATGAATGAAGCCTGTTAAATGTTGGCCTCCATATATATTCTTTAACGATACAAGTATTTTCTATATGTTCAAAATTCATATTAATTTATGATTCATCATCATCAGCCTGTGTCCGTCCACTGTTGAACGTAGGCCTCCCGCATGAGTCTCCATCCTCTTCGATCCTCCGCCTTCCGCATCCAGGTCACTCCCGCTATTCTTCTTATATCGTCAGTCCATCTTGTGTCAATGCTTCGTTTGCCAGTTCTTGGGCGCCATTCCAATACTTTTCTTCCCCCATCGACCGTCGTCTCTTCGACAGATATGACCTGCCCATTGCCACTTGAGTGTGCCTATTCGTTGGGTAGCATCCACTACTTGAGTTCTTCTGCGTATTTCCTCGTTTCGGATTCTATCTTTTAGCGACACTCCGAGCATGGATCTCCATAGCACGCTGGGTGACTTTTATTTTATGGGTAAGACTTGGTGTCAGATTCTCTGCGCCATAAGTTAATACAGGGAGGACGCATTGGTTAAACGCCTTAGTTTTAAGGCATTGCGGAATTTTCGCTTTAAAATGTACTTTAGTTTTTCCAAATGCTGCCCATCCCAGTTGTATGCGCCTGTCGATTTCTTTTGAAGTTACGAGTTGTATTACTTGTCCCAGATAGGTATAGTCGTTTACAACCTCTATTTCTGTTCCTCCAATGGAAATAGGATCAAAGGTCTGTGTTATTAATCATGGCTTTTGTTTTATCCATGTTCATTTTCAGACCAATTTTGTTCGACGCTTCATTGAGGTCGTAGAGCATGTCTTGGAGCTTGTTAGGTGATTCGGCTATTAGCACTATGTCATCTGCAAATCGGAGGTGAAAATGTACTCTCCGTTAATATTTATTCCACATTTTGTCCATAGCAGTTTAAAAATATCTTCTAGGGCGTTTGTGAAGAGTTTTGGAGATATAACATCTCCTTGTCTAACACCTTTGTTTATAGAAATATTGTTAGTGCTATCATGGAGCTGGACCATCATTGTTGCAGATTTGTAAAGAGATTTTATTATCTCTATATACCGATAGTCTATTTTGCAGCGTTGTAGTGAATCTAGCACTGCCCAAGTCTCGATTGAGTCAAATGCCTTTTTCATAGTCTACAAAGGCGAGGCAGAGTGGCTGATTATATTCTTCGGTTTTCTGAATGATTTGTCTTAGCGTGTGGATATGATCAATTGTACCAAAGCCTTTCCTAAACCCAGCTTGCTCTCGAGGTTGAAATTCATCAAATCGACCCGTCAGCCTGTCTGTTAAAATTCTGGAGAATACTTTATACACATGGGAAAGAAGGAAATGGGTCGGTAGTTTTTTGAGCAGTGATTTATCCCCTTTTTTGTGGAATACAATACCTTGTTGAATAGTTTTTTAAGCTAACAGAGGTTCCTGTTTCAGAAGCTCAGATGTAATTCCGTCTTCTCCAGGGCTTTGTTGTTCTTAAAAGTTGTTTTTGAGGGCCGATTTAATTTCGAATATACTTATATCTGGGATGTCTTCAGACCAGTGCTTATGAGAGTAGCCCTCTTGTCGTCCGCAGATCTGTCATTAGGACCTGGCATCGTAGATGAATACAATAACCCGTAGAAATGTTCTATTTCCTTCAGTATATCATTAAGATTTGTTGTTATCTTCCCATCGTGTGTCTTTAATTTGGAAAGTTGGGCCTGTCCTATAGAGGTGTGTCTGAATTTATGATTGCTTACTCAGTATTTTGTACAAGAAAATAATATAATATATTTTTCAACCATTTTTGCTGATACATGGGATGTCTTTTAGACCTTTAATGTGGTATTTTCCCCTTTATTTCGACATCCTAATGCCGTTGACTATAAAGTTTCATCCGCCTTTGGAGAGCATTTACTACCTCCAGGACAATAGAGTGCCTTAACCAGCTTGACCTGATGAGGTTAGCTGGGTGTTAATTTTTCCGGACCACATTCGGTCCCTGTCTATATTGGCCAAATGATGTCGCTCACCCCCCACCACGAGAAAGAAATAGATCATGAATTTTCTTTCATCGAACCTGTGACCATAAGGCATTTCGCAGAATCCTCCAGTACTTTAAGCGGGACCATTGATCGAGATACAAGATTTTGTTGCTGCAAACCAATCCACCAGTTTGATACTACGAAGAAGAAAGAAGAAAAAGCACATACATCTGTTGAGAAATTACGCCACTGGTTCTTGACTTCAACATAAAATAAACTACTTTCATATTGCGTTCATCTTTATCCTCGTCCGCCATTATTCATCAACTAACGTCGTGTTATGTGATAAAGCCACGAGATGGCGTTGCTTATCCTTTCTCTCTGAGCGAAATTCAATCTCGTGAGACCGATATTACACCATGTATTCATAGAAGATGCAATATAACCGTACACGTCACATAATGCAATGCAATTTAAACATGACAAAGGATTTGAAAATTTCTGGAGTAATATTAAAAAATAACATCATGTTCATGGACACGTAATTACACTCAAGATAAAAAAAGAAAGCACATCCAGGAGAATACCGACAGATTATTATTATTATTTTAGTATTTTTGTAGCGCGTTTTTATGACATTTCAAAAGCGCTTTAAGTTCTCTACCTCTGAGTAAAAAGTGGGACCTTATGAGTCATTTTATTTATGGAGCTGATGCCTCCGCTTTAAGTTCTCTTATCCTTTCTTTATGGTGATAGTGATTCTGAAGTTTGTCATCAACCGGGGGTATTTTAGAGCTAAGAAATCGTTTTTTTTTAAATCTCCGTCGGGGATCGAATTCACGACCTTAGGCTTGCCCAGCAAATGGCTTAACCATTGAGCTATACTCACTGGCAAATTTTAATTGCAATATATTAATTTTGAAATTCCACCAAGAGTTATCGATCAAAAATTTCGATAAAAATACATTTGTCAATACGGCTAGTCTGATCAATGTTTTCAGAATGTAAAAACTGAAGCAGTGGGTAATATAAAGTCATCTATTTTAAAAGTGGCGGATGTAGATTTTTCCATTCGACAGTGTTTCAGGAAATTGGCGGGAGATTAAAATTTGAAATTAGCTTCGACCGCTACACTTCAAATGAGATGTTGATGAGAAAAAAAATCCAACTTTATGATCACAAGAATACTAAAAAATACATGGTTGGTGTTCTTTTCATTCGTTTCCAGCTTTGCCCGTGTTAAACTTTAACGAAAAATAATAAAGCCAATTTGCGAGCGCGCGTTTTTTTTTTGTCTTACTCCATAACTGAAAAATAAATTGTTTTATTTATCTAAATGAAGAAAAAAACTTTGAAATAATTTCAGTTTTTTTTCAGCTGCTGGAATTTTCGCCAACGGCTGACGAAACTAAACTTTTTAAATCCTTTCAGAACAAAAAATAATTTAATGAATTTTTGCCTTTCAAATTTTTTTGTTTGTTTTCATATCATGATTATATGAAAAAATATGTATACGAACACAATGGCAACCCAAATTGCGTATTTTTATTATTAACATTTAAGATAATTGTGAATTAAAATCAAATAATTTATAAATCATTAATTTCTGCCAATGGGTATAGATCAATAGTCAAAGCGTTTGCTTTGCAAACCAAAGGTCGTAAGTTCGATCCCCGACGAAGATTAAAAATATTTATTTTTAATAAATTTCTGAACTCTAATACCCCCAGTTGATGTGAATTTGATCACTCACTTGTGAAATGCCAGTAGCCATAGCCTATTAATTAAATTGGTGGTAGACGAAAGTCGTCCCGTGAAGATCACCTATTCATAGTAAATTCCTGTAATAATAAAGATAATGCGTTAACCTCGGGCTGTAGTCTATGTTATTGGCGGTTCAACACTCCACTTGCAGCGCTTAGCCATATGCACCATGGTAAGTGTCATAGAATTCCACAGATGAGACTTGAATGAATTTCAATCACCATCTGTCGGTATTCTCCTGTATGTGCTTACATAAAAAACTATACATATATATTAAATGTTTATTTAAAAAATATAAGACGTAGATAAAAAAATTTTTTTGATAAGTTAAAATTCCGTACAGATACCTGACAGTATTCGTTACTAGTTGGACCCTTATCAAAACACATATATCACTCGATGTTTCTGACTGAAATACCATTCAGAAGACAAATTGTACTATCGCTGTCTACTGTATGAGTTGTATACTCTGAATGAAAATTCTATTAGGACCTGCTCGCGTTTCATGAACTATCATAAGTGTTTTACAGGAAATACAACTAGAGTGCTAGAGTACTTAGTATGAAAATAATAAAAATGTTGTTAAATGCATTGAAAGCTAACAAAAATATGACTTTATTTGCTTTGAATTTGTTTTTGTGATCTTAATAATCACACATAAGTTATCTCATATCTGTGTTAATCGGTTACTCATGTATTTACTTTTACTCATTTTTTATGTAAGCACATACAGGAGAATACCGACAGACACTAATAGTAATTCTAAAGTCTCATCTGTGGAATTCTATGACGCTTACCATGGTGCATATGACTAAACGCTGCATCTGGAGTGTTGATTCGCCAACGTCATAGACTACAGCCCGACATTTACGCATCATCCTTTATTATTGCAGGAATTTACTATGAATGGGTGGTCTTCACGGAACGACTTTTGTCTAACGCAATTTTGATTAATAGGCTATGACTGGCATTTTACGGGTGAGGGATCATCAATTCACACCAACCGGCGGTAATTTTAGAGCTCCGAAATCGATTTAAAATCCTTTTTATTTTTTTTTAATCTCCGTTGGGGATCGAACCCAAGACCTATGGCTTTCAAAGCCAACGCTTTGACCATTGAGCTTCACCTACCGGCAAATTTATTATCATTAAATTATTACCACAATTAAAAATAATAATGAAATCTTAATATTTTGAATAAAAATTAACAAATGAGAATATTTACTGGTATTTCAAATTATTGGGTTGGTATCCGGGGGGGGGGGGACCGAGAGGAATGGAGATCGAGATGCAAAATTCTGTTGCTGCAAACCAATCCACCGGATTGAAACTACGAAGAAGATTATATATTTTGGTGATTGTACATGTTTCGAACCAACAACACAAGTCCATTGTCAACAATGATCGACATCTATTGATTTGAAATAAGTACTTTTATAAAAAATTTGTGGTCAGACATAATTAAAAATAAAACAATTATAAATTGTTTATAACCACTTGGTTTACAGTTTATTTTCTACTAGTTTCTACCCTTTAACATCTTCGTAGACAATAAACTGTAGACCAAGTGGTCATAAACAATTTTTAATTGTAATATTTGAAATATATACTCTATTTATAAATTTATGTGTAATAAAAGTGAATATTTTTAATTATTTTATTTAAATTTCAACTAACTAACGAGTGCAATAACAATTCTGGAATTTAACTAATAATTTTTAGTTAAAAAAAGCCTTAAAAAACCTTCATGTTAATAAATATCAGTAAATTATTCTTAGATTTACTTCAAAATTAAAAGTACAGTACTTTTTGTGTACGGAATGTATGAATAGTAAATGTTCTGAAAAACAATGTATCGGCTGAATTGATACAATTAAAGTGTTTCGTTCATACAACAAATAACAACCTTAATTTATAAATAAACTGATTGTAACTCGTTAGGTTTAATCAAAACTAGATTAAATAAAACTGTTTTTGAAAAACGTTCACAAAGTAAGGGTAATCTTTCCAATTACTGTGCATTCACTTTATTATATTTACGTTACATCCGGCAGTATTAGTAGAACCTGCGAAAGGCTTTACCTGCGTTAGGCTACCGCGCTAAAACAATCATTTCCGTCACGTAGTCCATCAGTAGGCGGAACGTGGCTGGAATAGAGAGTGAGTGGCTGTGTACCGGAAGCCTCTGAAAAAATGCCTGCACTTATTAAATCACGAGAAACGAGCGAGAATTTTGTGTCACTGATGTTAAAAAGGATGTACGCAGATAATGAAATAGCGATACATTTAAGTCTGAAATTCGCTACTTTTCAGTTTTTAAGCTAAGCAAATAATGTTTTACATATATCGATGTTGAGAGCTTATAATTTTTAATAAGTATTACCCATTTAACAAAGAATAATTGAAACAAATGTTAATAAATCTGATTACTATTTTTTGTTATATTATTTGTTAAATTAACATGATTGTTAAAAAGTAAAAAATCTTCAATTTGTTGACGAAATAGGGTCTTTCTATATCATACAATAAATTAATTAAATAATTTTACTATGTAATAATAAAAAAATGTAAAATAAAATAGTTTTACATTTTTTTAAACATAAAATCCTTTATATTAAAATGGTGTCAATGAAATTACATCACAAGGCATACAAATAAAAGGCTTCAATTCATCAAATAAACCATTTTCCATATATTTTTCGTAACTGGAGTATACGGGCGTCAGAAATTGACGCCATAAAGTTCCGACAGCTGACATGATTCTCGACTCGTTCCAAGTCAGTTGTGCATATCGAAGCTCTCAATTACATTATCTGTATAGTTCCCTTATTTCTTTCAAGATGATTAAAGTAAATGGCAAAAAAGACGGCTGTAGTATTCGAAGCATATTGGAGAGGTTGTTTATCAGTTTTTATGCTGGATGCTCAAATGACCTTGTAATGATACATTACGTACGTATTCCAAGATATTTTAAACGTTAGACCTTCTCAATATACAAAGAGCTATTTGATTTTAAGGACAAAAGCTTCCGGATAATTTAATATTAGGGCAAAAGTGATTTAACTATACGAGGAATATTGAGATGAGGAAATAAGCACGATAGCCTTTCATCCTATAATCGTTCCATAGACAAAGTTGCATCTTTGCAGGACAATTTTATGGGTGCTGTAGGGTGAGATCATTATTTATCAAACCTTTATGCTACACAAATTTTATACTCAGCAAAGTAATGGGATCGACTAAAATATAACAAGGACTATTACTGAAGAAATAATTATATAGGTGCATTGCACACCATACGCTTCAACAAGAGACTTAATTATAGTTATAATATGAAATATTAAGTTAGATAATAAATCACGTATAACTTTAATATACGAGTATAAAATTGCATGTTTTTCAACTGATGATAAAATGCTATTCGTAGTTGAATCACGAAACATTCTGCAGCTCCTAGAGTTGCCCAACTACAATTGCCACCGACTCGCTATCTCCACACCGAGAAGAGACCTTACGTGGTCGTCAACCGCAATAACTCTTAATAAACTTGGTGATATTTCGCCGTAGAAAAGCTCGGAAAATCCACCGAGAAGCTCGCGTGAAAGCTCGCAGAAAAGCTTCCTAGAAAGTCCGAGACAACTGAAACGCCTGAAAGAGACTGAAATCTCGCGACAAATGCCCCTCATTTGTACCGAGACGAACAAAATAGAGATAATATTTACATTTGTTGGCGATATTTTTACTGGACGTGCTTGTCACTTTTTTTTTCAGGTTTTTTATTTTTCTTCATTAAGTTTTCTCATTACGTTGATGTTTATTTTTATAATTTGTCTATATACTTTTTTATTGTTTATAAGATTTGAAATATGTAGATTTTTATACATGTGTTATAAATTAATTGAATAAGTAATAGTTGGTATTTTTAATATGATTTATTACTGTATTTTACTTATTTCCATAACTGGAGCGATTCCATGATTTATATGAGTTATACATATGTGGTATTAATTGTTAAAAAAAACGTTTATCTCTTACAATTATTTTCTACTTTCAAATATATAAAACATTCATCAAAATTTATTTATTCACAAACATTATTTATTTTTACCGACAATCTATTTATTCCGTGTACCCTCCTAAAAAATCATATTGCTTGCGAAAAAATAATATTTGATTCAATTTTAATGATTTGAAAAATAACAAATTTCAATTTACAGCAAAGCGACATCTGTTATACTAAAGGATGATTTTTTAATAGCTATAGGAAATTTTTCCAAAAAAAGACACATAAAATTAAGAAAAATGCATAGAATCTTTATTTGAATCGATAGTACAGTCCGTATAATTTAATGTTTGAATATTATTTCATTCAAATGTTGACCGCGGCTGCGCCTCAAATGGTCCATCCGCTTAGTCCAATTTTGGCATATGACATTTCGGCCGTTATCTCACGAATAAATGCTTCAATGCTGTCTTCCAATGCGTCAATCGAAGCGGGCTTGTCAGTATAGATATGAGCCTTAAGATAGCCCCATAAAAAATCTAAAGGCGTTAAATCGCACGATCTAGGCGGCCAATTGACCGGTCCCAAACGTGAAATAAAGTGTTCACCGAACTTGCCACTCAATTGGTTTATTGTTTCGCGTGCTGTGTGGCATGTGGCACCGTCTTGTTGAAACCACATGTCATGCAAGTCAAGCTCTTCCATTTTGGGCAAAAAAAAGTTGGATATCATCTCACGGTAGCGCTCACCATTCACAGTTACGTTGCGATTCGCATCATCTTTGAAGAAGTACGGTCTAATGATGCCACCAGCCCATAATCCGCACCAAACAGTAATTCTTTCTGGATGCATTGGTAGCTCTTGCAATGCTTCTGTCTGATCTTTACTCCAAAACCAACAATTCTGCTTATTTACGAATTCATTCAGCCGAAAATGAGCTTCGTCGCTGAACACAATTTTTCGATAAAAATATGGATCAATAAAATTCAATGATTTGCAAGCGTTGTTCGTTTGTAAGACGATTCATGGTTAAATTATAGACTAAATTGAAGATGTTTGACAGTGATACAACACGCGAAACGTAAGTGAGCTGTCAAAATCAGTGTTACCAAAAAGAAAATAAGATAAAATTCACCCTTTACAAGTGTGTCAATAATATAAATACGTTAAATTTCATTCATTAGAGTCATTTAAAGTAGAGCAGAAGAATAAGTCATGTTTGATTGCATTGTACATATAACAGAACTGAGGTGCATGGTTCATTGGTCGAATCCCAGAGCCATTTCTTTTTCTCCAACAAAGATGAGAGAAATGTCATAAAGTATAATATTTCATGTTGATTTTTTACGTTTGTATGCAGTAGGCACAGATTGTTCGGTCTTCCAAAGAGTAACAATAACCTGCCAGAGACTATGCTTTTTGGGAGAAGGATCAGACTGTTTCACCAAATCGCCTCGGATGTTCATATATTTCACGTATTGGAGGCCCAATTCAGGCATGAACTCCACGAGTTTCTTTGGAAGAATGATTTGGTGGCGTCGTCTGTGTCATGACCATTGGTACCTTCGTTGTTTGTCTTTATTACTTTGTTCTTAGTACTTAATCATAAGTACCTATATCTGTAATTTAATTTTGTTTGTACTTCAGTTAACGATATTACTTTTTTGAATTTGTAATGTTTATGTAAGTGAAAAAAATCTTGTAATTGAAAATTGAAAAAAAAAATTAAAAAACTATCTGTTAAAATGAAAAATTTATGTATTTTTTTAATAATCAATTTAAATGTCAAATCATGTCAACGAAATTTATTGTTAAAATATTTCTTTGATTAAAATTATTTAAAATGAAAACATGATTGTGTCAAAATCTGCTTTCCATGACATTTTCCTCAATTTATTTCAATATTTTACCTTCCTCATTCAACGAAAGAAAGCATTTTCGGGTCTTAGAAATGAATTTAAGTACAAATCTAATTTTTCGGAGAAAAATATTTCTCTGTTTCGACTCGATGATTTTGCGCGAGATGTGATTTTAAAAGATCAGTATTTAAATATCCCTTCGAGATAAACTAAACAATTTAAGGGAATATTCATTTAAAGTGATTTGCCTGGTTGAGCACAAAAAATGACAGAATTTATTATTTCATAATATTTCCGAAACTCTTATTTCTTTTATCCCTTAATCTTTTGTCGCCACTTATGAACGAATTAAAGAAAAATAATTTAAGAGAATGATTTCAGGTTTCATATACAAGGCTAGAGTTCAATAAAAAACAAAAAATCTTGAGTTAAAAATATGAATTTAAAGCTTCGCAAGCAACTTACCAATACATTTGTTTAGAGCATCTTGATGTACGGCTGTGAGACATGGTGCTTATCTAAAAGTGATAAAAAAGATAAGAGGCCTTTGTGATGTGGTCATACAGAAGAATTCTCGGAATTTCCTTGAGAGACCACGTCGCGTACAATGAGGTTCTCAGCATAATCAAGGAAGATAGGCACCTACTAAGAACCATCTCAGAGAGGCGAGGCCAATGGATCGGTCACATCATGCATTTCGATTGTCTTCTTCACGACATTTGGAAAGGGTTGGTTGAGTGAAGAAACTGCTGAGGGGGACCTAGATGGGAGTATTTGCAGCAAGCCATTCGAGGACATGAGTTATAGCTCTTATGCTGTGTTAAAGAGGATTTCAGAGGACCGAGAAGAGTGAACATCGAGATGCAAGATTTTGTTACTGCAAACCAATCCACCGGATTGATATTACGAAGAAGATACAAATATTGATTTTTATTTTTTTTCATCTTTTTATTTGATACTACAAAATATCACCTGAATTTTGGAACAAAAAATCAATTAACGTGAATATTTTCCGAAGTATCTCTTACGTGCATTGATGATAAAACCGTGATGAATGAAACGCTGTTACTTTGTTGCCACAAATGAATTGTAAAAACGAAAAGCTTGTATGGGCAGATGCCATTTTTTTTTCCAAAAAACACGTACACAACACATAAATCTCTTCTGAAGCGGTGAGTAACGTATTTTGTATTACACAGCTGATTTCCTGCAAACGAAAAAATCAACAGTCCATATTGAAACACTATTTGTTTTTCTTTTCCATTTTAATTCAATTTTATACATAACCAGTATTATGGAATATTATTATGGATCCTGTTTTTGATCGAATTCAAAAATTGATGTTTGACCTCTTTTCTATTACTTCTTTTTGTTTGGTCTTAGGTAATTTTCGTCAGTATTCTTAATTTTTTTTTTATTAAATGTTATCATGTTAACTATGTTGTATGAAAATGAAATGTTTGCTTTGTAAAACATAATAAATATTTTAATATGCAATTTTTGTTAAGAGACAATTTATGTGCATTTAATTTGAAAATATTGATTTTTGGATATAGCGTCATGTTATTACATCACTTAAAACTGGACACGACCAAGGGTGGAATATATGGAGGTCCCTTAACAGACTTCGGACCGGAGTATGCAAGACGAGGACACAAATGAGGGCCTGGCAGTTTTACAGCGGACCGACTGAATGTGACTGCGGCGTGTCTGAGCAACCCCTGTCACACCTTCTGCTTTACGTTTGAGTCTCTTCTGGCTGCACCCAGGAAGACCTGATGATGGCCAGAAGTAACGCCATCGACGTCGCCCACTTCTGGGCAGACAGGATCTGACCCTGTTGTTTCCGACACGATTATATATATATCACTTAAAACTAAGTTGTGGCCTTTTTAAACGAAATAATGTCAAATGTTTAATATTTAACATTTATTTTGATGTTATAAGATTCATCATGTACCGTGACGTAAATATATTTTTTTATTATGTTTCTAAATATCTTTTGAAATTCTCTGCTTTCGTTGCAGTCGTATGTCCAGCTATTTTTTTTATGAAAAAAATCCCTCTTCCGACTACGTCATAACTGCCTTTATTACAGAAAGTTTTCTATTTCACGTAACGTTAGCCTCAGTTTTTCCACCGGTAAGCTGGGATATAATGAGTAAACTCTGTGCTGAAAAACGTAGTCTGCAATGCCACCGTGCAACAGCCTTATGATGAAATACTGCAAAGTGCTGATGGCTTAATAACCAGAGCAAAAATATGTTTCAACAAATATGTGATCAAAAGACGAACAATATACAATATTAATTTAAATTAACAGTTTTTTATTCTTTCCGTTTTAGTTAGTGAAGGTGCGAAGAATTCTATTTATGTTCACAATATAGCAATAAGCAATTAGAATAAATAGAAAATAGAAAAATATGTAACCGAAACATGTAGAATACACTTTTAAATACTTTTAAGCATTCGTTTTGAGATCCATTTTAAATATTAACTTTCTACATTGTTTTAGGATGAGTATATATAATACTGAGCACTGATTAATATCCTGTTGAAATACCGGCTTCGCCTTCAATAAAAGCTTCATCAATTCATAACGTGTATACATACTGAATTCTTCTTCTCATATCCATTACATTTCTGGAACATATTTTCAGTACAAATTGCCACCATTTAGTCAACTGCCACTCTCCATTCCTCGTTTTAGACTATACATCTGAGGGTCAACCTCCAGAACAGATATGAGCGAGCTTGAAAATTTTTGGATGATTTGTTGATATTTTTTCAAAGGAATTAGACCCAACTCTCTCTAGGCCTGAATCATTTAATTAATTACTTGATCTATAAAATTGTTACAAAATTAAACATCAAAGAAAGTAGATTAAGTATACAGACAGTAAGTAAATAAGGACGTTAGGAAAGTCAGATGGGTGGAGCTTGAAGAAATTAAGGAGTTTAGACCTGTGTATGTTGCAGTTAGCAGTGTTTCAGTGATGTGCAGACATGCATTTTAAGGTTTGCTAACACGTGAGGAAGAGTAGCCTTATTTCCGGCCGCGCGCCGTTAGTCATCGTTAGCTCTAGCGGCTGCGCCAATTAGCGTCGAAGCCTCTTTTCTACGTAGTCACTCGGCCAGGCACCAAGGCTTCCGGCAGGTGACAGTCGCGCCCATGCACCGTAAAAGCTTTCCATGTAAAAAAACTAAATCATTATGTTTATTATTACAAACACTGTACGTTGAGAAACCGTGAAAATTCCATCAAATATGAATGCTTGTGTTATGTGGAATTTATTATGAGACATTATTCCCAAATTTTATTTCTTTCAGATTCATCCCAAAAACAAGTTTTGACCATTGAGCTATACCCTCCGGCGAATATTATGAATTAGGTTAGTAAACGAATTTAAATTGGTATTTGACCTTTTTTGTTATTAATTTATTCTAAATTAGACGTTATTT
The DNA here is from genome assembly GCA_022606575.1 of Glossosoma conforme. Classification (NCBI taxonomy): domain Eukaryota; kingdom Metazoa; phylum Arthropoda; class Insecta; order Trichoptera; family Glossosomatidae; genus Glossosoma; species Glossosoma conforme. The sequence goes on along the minus strand of JAGTXR010000021.1, from coordinate 1,072,171 downwards.
CCACTTCTTATTTATACGATAGGTAGAAATAAATTAAATGTAGGTACTTATGATTAAGTCCTAGTGAAATATAAAAGATTAAAGACAAACATTATGATGAAGGACAAGCAACACAAAGTCCCAATGCTCATTAAGCAGAAGACTCAAACTAATTACTCCTCCAAACAAATTCTCGAAGCTTGTGTTTGAACTGGGCCTCCCTTACGTGGAATACATCAATATCCGAGGCGATTTCAGTGAACAGTCTGATCCTCTTCCAAGATACATAATTTTTTAGTGTTACGGGTTGGAAGAACGAACAATCTGTTTATCCTTATTTGACTCTAGCTCTCCTATTTAAAATTTCCACCGATAATACCGTATTGTTAGCATGATTCTCGTTATATCATTGAAACTTTTTACTAAGGCTGTGAGCTTAAATGGGTTACCGTTTGTTTCTAACCGCGTGTTGTTGGTCGCATTAAATCGCTTTTTAAGACCAAGTTGTCAAGTTATTGTGCATTGGGCTAATTCATCCAATTTACATAAAATATAATAGATTTTAGAGTTTGTAGCTTTACGGGATATCAAAACGATTATTTTCTCTTCACAGTCGTGCTTATTAACATATCTGCCATAGATTTTGGCCGTAGCTTTCAAAATATTTAAAAATGACAGAAGCCGCGCTTTTGTTTGTTGTGTTTTTATTTGTTATACATAACCATTGTTCTTCCATCACAATGAAAACATAAAATTCGTTTTATTCACACAAACAAATTAAAAACAAAAATAATAAGCATTGTCACATTAAAAAATAACAATGGAATAGACAGTTTTTCAAAACGTTCCAAAACAAAAGAATCGTATATCAATAATAAATAAGTTAACAGCAAAATATGAATTCTATATTAACATATTATATTTTGTTATTTTTTAATGTTTATCAATGTTATTACATTCTTGTTGTTCTATTCTTACGATCATTGAATGAAAATATTTATTAGACTTATTACAAACTTAATTGTTATAATATATATATGGAAGATACATACACAAATTTTATTTCTTCATAAAATAAGATGTTAAAATTGCAATCTATAATTTGAAAACTGTAGAAAAATACATTATCCCAGTCTTGCTTTACTTCACAGTTTACGCAAGAGATATATTGGAAGCAATATACGAAAAAATTATAAATACCAACAACGTCAAATAAATTCAATTAAATATCTGGCAAAATTACAATATAAGTCAACAAAACTTCCTGCAATATCATCAGAGGGTGGTATTTCATGGTTTTTCATGTATTCATGGGAGTAACGTATTAAGCAAGGCTAGCGTTCAATAAAAAAACGAAAATTTTTGAGTCCAAAAATATTAATTTAAAGCTTCGCAAAGCAACTTGCCAAAACATTTGTTTGGAGCATCTTGATGTACGTCTGTGAGACTTGGTGCTTGTCTGAAAGTGATAAAAAAAGACTAGAGGCCTTTGAGATGTGGTTATGCAGAAGAATTCCCGGAATTTCCTCGAGAGACCACGTTACGAAGAATGAGGTTCTCAGCGTAATCAAGAAAGATAGGCACCTTATAAGAACCATCTCAGAGAGGCGAGCCCAAAGGATCGGTCACATCATGCGCCACGATGGTCTTCTTCACGATATTGTGGAAGGGATGGTTAAGGGTAGAAACTGCAGAGGAGCATTTGCAGCAAGTGTTCGAGGACATGAGTTGTAGCTCTTATGCTAAGCTAAAGAGTATTGTAGAGGATCAAGAAGAGTGGAGATCGAGATGCAAGATTTTGATGCTGCAAACAAATCAACCGTATTGATATTACGAAGAAGAAGAGAGTCACATAAAAGTAATATTCTCAACCAATTATTATTTTAATCAGAACCATACTTATTGTTAGTAAAAATTAACCAGTAAATATATACAGTGGTGCCTCGCATAACGAACGCCTCGCACAGCGAACGCTGCACACAACGAACTTCCTTTTCGTTCATTTCACGATTCATACAACGAACTTCGCTTCACACAACGAACTTTTTAACTTTTTTTTTTTTTGGTTTATCACTCTGAAAATCCAAGAATTTTTAAGAAAAATAACGTTATTAAGTCCAAATTGCCCGTCCATTGGAAGTCCAATCAAAAAGCCTGGGTGACCCGAGTTATCTTCAACGAATGGATTCTGGAAACCTTTGCTCCTGCCGTGAAGAAATTCTTGTTGGAAAAAGAACTGCCGCTCAAAGCCCTTCTGATACTTGACAATGCCCCTTCTCACCCAAAAGACCTAGAAGAAATATTGCAGGAAAATTATCCTTTTATCAAGGTGCAGTATTTGCCACCAAACACCACATCCATTCTCCAGCCAATGGATCAGCAAGTTATTGCGAACTTTAAAAACTCTACACTAGAGCCCTCTTTAATAAGGTGTTTGAAGAATGCGAGTTTGGTGGAGACAATATGACTATCCGAATGTTTTGGAAGGAGAAATTTGATATCCTTTTGGCAATACGACTTATACAGAAGGCCTGGGAAGAAGTGTCACAAAGGACCCTAATTTCTGCTTGGAAGATGCTTGTGCCTTCGTGGATTCAGGAAGAGGCAGTAGTTGATGACACAGAAGTGGTGAAGGACATCATCACAGTGGCCCAAAGGTTGGAATTAGAGGTAGAGGAAGAGGATGTAGAGGAGCTTATTGAGGAACAAAAAGAAGAGCTGACAACTGAAGAGCTCCAAACACTTCTGGCCCAACAACAGGACAATGCTCAAAGGGAAGCGTCATCTGATAACGAGGAGCAACAATCAAACAATCAACCAATTCCAACTGCTGACATCAAGAACATCCTGGTCAAATGGAAAGCAGTTCAGGAGTTTACCAATGCCCACTATCCGGATTCCGCTGAAGCAAACAGGATCAACGACCTGTACTCCGATACTCTTGTCCGTTATTTCCGGCAGATGTTGAAGAAAAGAGAGAAACAAACGACTTTGGACAGGTTTTTCACTGCACCATCGGCCAAAAAGCGGAAAATGGATGAAGATGTGCAAGATTCGATTATTTCTTAAAATTAAAAAATGTGTTTTTTCATTATGTTTTTAGATGTATCTAAATAAAAATAATAACAAAAATTTATCTTTTTTTATGTCATCTTACCATATTTTATGCTACAGAACGAATTTTTTTTTTTAACATGTATTGTTATGGGAAAACGCGTTTCACATAACGAACTTTTCGCATAACGAACATGCTCCTGGAACGAATTAAGTTCGTTGTGTGAGGCACCACTGTACAGGTAAACCAATGCTGTGATATTTTTGATCAACAGTGCATTGCAATATATTTAAAAAATAAAAAGTACAAGTTGCAAATTAACTTTCCTGAAATATTACCTCTTTTTATTTTATTTCTTCTTGCATTTTCCATTTTCATATAATTTTAATTTTTAAAGTGTGGTGCAAAATACAGTATGAAAATATATATTTATAAAGTAATATCAGAGACTGCATTAATTATGCTCAGCTTGCGCATCCGGTGACCCCTATTTCCATTGTTTTCTTGCGGTACGTTTAAACCCATTATTTTCAGAAGATTTTATGGCGACCGCCTCCTACCTCTTGTATATTAAGAAGCTTCTTTTTAATAAGGTAGTTTAAGCGAGTCGAATATGACGTTAATTGCCTAATATATCACTTAAGAGTAATTTATTGAAAAATTATTTTTTAGTACCTACTATAAAAAGATGGTGATAATGTTTTTTTATTTAAAAACTCAATCAGTTATTTGAAATGTTAGAGGAATGGAATTTATTGTTATTTTTTAAAAAATATATAAGTTTATTATTAAAATGATTTTAAATAACTTAGAATGTATCTTAGAGGGCGGTGTGATAAGAGTGGACAGATTTCGAAATGAGCATATTCGGCGTTCATTTCGGGTGGCCCACATACCTGAAAAAATAAGGGAAAACCGCCTAGGATGGTATGGGCATGTGACACGGAGAGATGAGGACCCCATGGTGAAGAGAGCCCTAAACATACCCACGCTGAGAAAAAAACCTGGAAGACCACAGGCAACCTGGACTGCAACTATAAACAAGGATCTGAAAATTCCAGGCTTGACCGAGAATGCAGCGCAGGACGAGGAGAGCCGACACCAGATGATGGGAAATGGCGAAGATAAAGAAGAACTTATCTTGCTTGAAAAACTATTATCATCAGAAATATCACAAAGTTATCAACCCTGAAAAGGACCCCGACAATGGCGGTCGAAATATTGGTACGAGAGAACTCGCCACACACGGCTAAACTCAAAAGCCACAATACTAGAAGTATATTATCTAAATTGAAAAAAATAAAAATATATATACGGTTCAATCGTATTATGCCGGCGGATATAGCTCTATAGGTCAAAGCGTTTGCAAGCCAAAGGTCGTGGGTTCGATCCCCGACTGAGATCAAAAAAAAAAATATTTTTAATCGATTTCTGAGCACTAAAATACCCCCGGTTGGTGTGAATTTGATCCCTCACCCGTATAATACCAGTCATAGCCTATTAATTAAAATTGGTGGTAGACGAAAGTCGTCCCGTGATGCCCGCCCATTCATAGTTAATTCCTGTAATAATAAGAATAATGCGTGAATCTCGAGCTGTAGTCTATTACGTTGGCGGAACAACACTCCACATGCAGCGCTTAGCTATATGCACCATGGTAATCGTCATAGAATTCCACAGATGAGACTTCATAGTTACTATCACCATCTGTTGCTAATCTTCTGTATGTGTTTACATAAAAAAAAACACCATTACATATATTTATGCATGATCACTTCAATATTTAAATCATAATTCACAACAAAAACATCTTCTTACTTAACTTTTGTTTCGTTAAATTTTCAACACAAAAAAAGGAATTTGCAGCGTCCAGCCTCCCTGGCTGAGCGTCATAGAGTGCACTGGTCTTGACCGGTTGTGCTCTCCTGCATGCGTTTATATAAAAAAAAAAGTCTAAGGCTGAGAGGTTAGTGTACTAACCACGAAATGTAACGAATCCTGCGACAACTAAAGGGTTTAATAGACTTTATTTTGGTTATAAATTAAATGTTATAAATTATCTCATATCGTTTTCCGCCCCTCACGATAAAATGTGCTTGTCTAAGGAGTGTCTGACTTAACCTCAGATCACTTAAAATATTCTTTAAATATACTCTTACTTCTAAGATACAATAATAGCTAATTCTTTTCAAACCTTGAAGGGTGTCATTCTAGAAACCATCGGGAACTTTGTACAATATGCACTCTGTAGAATTCTAGATGTTTTATAATATTGTGATGCCAAAGTAATGGCGACTGACACCAATGGAGTGGTTTTTAATTTATTACGACTATATATTACAGCTACAAAGAAAATTATACAAATATATATGGGATTCATAATCACGACTGTTCGCATAACAGTTCTAACCGTTCAAATATACTCCTTGCCTTGTTTGTGTTTTTCAGGAAATTCTATACGTGAAATTATTGTTAATAAATTTTATCCAGCAGCCTGAGGACGTGTTTAGATTTACTTTGAATGTTTGACCTTTATTATTCGCCTGTAGTTTATGCAAATTGTTTTACGGCACTTAAGTATTTAATTCCATACCGAGAACTGCTGAGTTGATACCGACTATTTAAATAAAATATCAGCTCTGCTCTGAGCAACACTTTGATTACAATTTAATGAAACAAATATACTTATTTCAAAAACATCTAAATAAAAAAATGAAGAATAAAAATGTTTCGGCTTAGAAAATAAAAATAAAAAAATCCATGATTATAAGTGGTCTAAGTCACGTTTCAATCGTTCTGAGATATTTAAAGGTTTGTGTTTTGATGTCGGTTGAAAGAACTGGAATTATTTAGAACATTAAATAATCAACTACTTATTTTTTACACGGTATAATATTCCGCTATTCCCAATACAAGATTTATTCCAGTCAAAACCAGCAAAACAATAAACAAATTGAGATATGTGCTAATTTGGCTCAATGATTATATTTCCTTCCTGTACAAATCATGTTTAAAACCCGTTATATGAAAGTAGTAAAGTACAAGTAAAAGAGTAATCTTAAAGTATTTTTAATTAACTGAATTTCGGAAGAAGTTAAAGAAGTATTCATCTGGATTGAAATATTATAAATAATTTTTATATCTACCAAACGCATTATTCCGGAACCGAGATCAGCTTATATGGTGATGCCGGAATACCAAGGATCCGGCACTGAGGATAAATCCAAAGACCAAAGTTTAGTTGGTACTAATTTATTATATACGAGTGCCCTTTTTATACTCTAATTGACAACATGAGTAAACCGTTAAAAAATTAATATTAATACATTCAAATATCATATATTGCACATTCCTCGATATGGTTTTTAGTCCTTGATCACTTTAATCCACATAGAGTGGCAGATTATTGGGATGGTCCATGCTCCGTATCGATGCGTAAGCATTCCTTATTAATATTTATATTACTAATACATAGAATTTCGTACACCGCGAATTCCTTAATACTTGTTGTTTTGGACCTTGATACCTGACTGTAAGAATTGACAGATTCCATCTAAGATAGAGAGTTGATTATAAAAATTACTTTGGAGGTTTAATACAAAAAGTTATGTTTAAAATAACGTTTTGAGCACGCATATTAAATGTTTTTTTTGTTAATGGCTAATACTATGTATATATATTATTTAATTCTTAATACCAGATAAATGCACCCGTGCTCGTCGCCATCCATTTTTTTGATCCCAGTTGATGCTTGTGAAGCTTCAAGCACTCAATTCGTTATAACGGCAATGGCGCTCGTAAAAAGCCTACCAGCACACCCCGATCCTTTTCTTACATCCTATTCCTCTTTTGTCGATGGTATTGTTCTCGTACATCTCTATGATCTTTAACACGTGTCATCTTCTTCTTCTTTTATGTAATTTTTATATTTTATTATCTTTTGTATGTATTGGATAATTATGTATGCTCTGTTTCTCATTTTGTATCTTGGACCTTCAATTATATGTAATAAATAAATAAATAAATAATACTACAAATGTTTTATTTTTTTCATTTAAGACGTACATATGTTTTTCAATACAAGATAATTGTTGAGAAGCGAATTGGTGCAAAGTAATTTTACTGAAAAATACTTGAAAATAAAATGAAACGTTTCTCTCTGAAAGTTGTACTGAAAACTTTGTATTTCAGCAGCTTGGTTTGTATGCAACATATTCCGCGTATTTTCCGGCACAAACACAATTTATCGCAGGTAATCCGCGGAAATACTCGGCGATATTGTGACAGTGCAGTGGCGTTAACACTTGTTATCATATACATGCAGGTAGGATTAAAATACCGGGACTTAGTTCAATACTTTCCATCGAAATTGTGTATTAAATATTGAATTAAAAATTTCATGACACATATCGTAATAACGTATTACGTAACGCTCAAAAATTACCTATTTAATATGTCCCCATACTTTTGCTGTTCTGAAGGGCAGTAGAGAAACAAACATTGAAAATATATGGCAAATCTACGGGAGGCAGAGCTGACATGTGTTGAGGCAAGGGCCAAAGCGGCTGATAAAGCTTTGTAACGGTCGGTCAAGACGATAGTATGCTCCAGTCAAAGGATTGGACATGATATATTGAACATAAAAAGTAAAGTTGTTTTTTATGTTCACATATACAGGAGAATACCGACAGATGGTGATAGTAATTCTGAAGTCTCATCTGTGGAATTCTATGACGCTTACCATTGTGCATATGGCTAGGCGCTGCATGTGGGGTGTTGATTGGGTACAGCGCAAGATTCACGTATTATCCTTATTAATATAGGATTTTACTATGAATGGGTGGTCTTCACAAGACGGATTTCGTCTACACCAATTTTAATTATTTGGCTATTACTGTCATTTTTCGGGTGAGGCATTAAATTCACACCAACCGGGGTACTTAAGAGCTCAGAATTTTCAGAAAAAAATAAATAATTTAAAGTTTAAAAAATGTTTTCAGGTATTTCAGCTACGTCTTTATTTCATTTGAAGGTGTGATATGTTTGCACAGGCAACAATTATCGCAGTACCAGATGCAGCGATTCGTGTGCAAATTTACCCATCCCTCCTCATGCTGCCCCTCGCCTTCACGTAACGAGTTTATACTGAAAATGAAAACACCTTTCAGGACAAATAAATGCATTCTAACGCTGAAACTATTCATGTAGTTAAAATTAAAGTTAAAACGTAAATTACACTTAACACCAGCTTGGAATATAATCATAATTTAATACCAACGATCGCTAAACGAAAGCTGGGTTAATTTGTTTGTTATTTGAAATTTCTGAGACCATAACTAATGAAGCGCTGAGTTATTTATCTTATACATGCATGCACTGTACGAAAAAAATATATTATAGATTCAAAACTACTTTTATAATATTTTTAATTAAAAAAAGTTATTCAGTGCTAAGCAGTGTGTGCTTAAGCCTTGTGTCATCCTAGTGTAAAAAAAATCTGGCGCCCTGTGTCATTTTTTTTCTCGTGTTGCATAAGAAAATCTTCATATTTTATTTGCAACGATTTATTCGTGAAAAAATAAAAACTAATTTTATACTACATAATATCAAATATAGAGAGGGCAAAATAAGAAAAATTTAAATTTTAAATTAAAAAGTTAGGTTGCTCTTTGCGCCCCAGATCATTCTACGCCCTAAGCTGCTGCACCACCCCCTAAAACCGACACTGGTGCTTATCAGTCGCGAGAAAAACCATCAATATATTTTTAAATAATTATGCGTTATGAAATAGTTAAAATACAATATATTTAATATGTTATTTTAATAATTTTAAATATTTTAACGCAAACAGAAATAAATAGATGGAGATGTCGAAATATTATTGTGTTTTTTTTTAAATAAAAACTGGCTATGTATGCGGAAGATTGATTATAATTTGAGCATAAATAACTTCTTAGGTCTTTACGACCAGATTTTATATTGTGAAAATCGAGTTTGTTAGTTGCCATGGAGATAACAATGACACTTGTACGTTAGGCTAAAGGCTAAACTACCTTCTGATACCAACTCACAACTAAGTCATCCATCCTGAAGAAAAGCCCCTGCAATGGCAAAAATTGATAAGAAGAAATTCGCCACACACGGCTAAGCCCAAAAGCCACAATATTAATTTGAGCATATTTAATTTTTTGTTTGTATACACAACCTCTGGCAAGGCAATCAAGAACATTAAGTGGAAGTTCTATTTCTATCGGAAATATATAATTTTATCAATAAGAATACGTAAATAGTTTAACATTTAAATAAATAAATGTCTTTATTAACTTATGTGTTTTGTGGTTAGTAAATTCCTGCTGTTTTTTACTAAAAATTAATCTATAAATCCAACATTGAGTGATTATTTACAGAATTAAAAGTTGTCAAAGTTCCATTATGGCGCTGTGCATCACACAAAGTCCTGTCGCTAACGATTTGTTTTGCTTCGTTATCAATTCGAAATTAAAACGCAGCAGACTGAAATGTGACTAAATAAATTTTCACGCTGAAGCTCGCAGCGTACTCGCTGAAAAACAACGAGAAAAAAGGTTTTTTTTTCAGAGCTTTCAAGTGGAACACGTGCGACGACATTTACTTTGTGTTGGTCATATTATTTCATAGGAATACCTAGAACTCCATAAAATGCACTCTGAACCATTTCAATTTTCTCTTTTTCAAAAAGACCTTTCTTCGAAATATTTTCCATCAGTTTTACGCTTTGAAAAAGTGAATATTTTATGTGCCATTTTTTTGTCACAATTGGAAAAATGTTGTCATATGAGTGAATTCTTTTAAATATTTTACAAACTGAAATAAAATGAGTAATTTACAGGAAAATACCGACAGATGGTGATAGTAATTCCAAAGTCTCATCTGTGAAATTCTATGACGCTTATCATAGTGCATATGGCTAAGCGCTGCATGTGGAGTGTTGATCCGCCAACGTCATAGACTATACAGCCCGAGGTTCATGCATCATCCTTTATTATTACAGGAATTTATTATGAATAGGTGGTCTTCACGGCACGACTTTTGTATACCACCAAATTTGATTAATAGGCTATGACTGGCATTTTTCGGGTGAGGGATCAAATTCACTCCGACCAGGAGTAACTTTAGAGCTCAGAAATCGATTTAAAATCTTTTTTTTTGATCTCCATCGGGGATTGAACCCACGACCTTTGGCTTGCAAAGCAAAGGCTTTGACCATTCAGCTTTACCTGCCGGAAGGTTAGCCTAATTACGAGTACGTATTATAAAAATTAAACATACGTATGAGAGTAATAAGAACATACAAGTCTTATTACTCTTATATATATTACTTCTTAGGTTTTCACGGCCATATTAAGTATTGTGGCTTTTAGGCTTAGCCGTGTGTGGTGAATTACTCATTTCAGGGGTCTTCTTCAATGTTGATGACTGTGATGAGTTGGTGTCTGGAGGTAGCTTAGCCGTCAGCCTAATGTACCTCAACGAGGTCATGTCGGAGAGTCGTGTACCTGTGTGGTTTTAATTAACGACAATTAATGTGAATGCATTTTTTCGAAAATTTATTTATTCAAAATGTGATATATTTGTGAGCGAAATGTTTTACAGAACAGTTTGCTTTCAAAAACGAAGCCACTATAAATATATATAATTCTTACTGAAAACAATTCTTATTTGGTGGCTTACTGAATTTAAAATCTCATAATTTTTTTTCATCATTCATTTACTTTTACGCAATAAGGAGAAGATTTTTACATAGTTACTTAAATAATTTCCGGCAAGCCAAAGGTCGTGGGTTCAATCCCCGACGGAGATTAAAAAAGAAAAGGAATTTTCGATCGATTTCTGAGCTCTAAAATACACCCTGTTGGTGTGAATTTGATCCCTCACCTGTTAAAATGCCAGTTATAGCCTATTGATCAAAATTGGTGGTAGACGACAGTTGTCCCGTGAAGACCACCCATTCATAGTAAATTAATGTTATAAAAAGAATGATGCGTGAATGTCGGGCTAGAGTCTATGACGTTGGCGGATCAACACTCCATACGCAGCGCTTAACCATATGTAACATGGTAAGCGTCATAGAATACACAGATGAGACTTTTATTTACATTACATCACCATCTGTCGGTATTCTCCTGTTGCTTAAATAAAAAATAAAAAATAAGAGTATGATCATTTATATTTGAAAGTATAAATTCTGAATTATCTCACCTCTACTATAGTTCAGCACTTCACAAAAATTCGACGAGTCTTATTCGAAAGTGAGGCGATATTTGAAGAAAAGCCTGATTTATGTGAATGGGTTCGACGCTTGAACCGCGTGGTTGTCTTTGTGGAAATCGCGAAGTTCAAGTGACTTCACAATGGACCGAAAGAAATGTGTCAAGAAGGTGATGCTTTTTAAAGCTCTTGGCTTTCTTCGAACTGTAAATGTGGAAAAGAGATTTGAAGACATATCGTCATGTCACGGATCTATTCATATGGCATTCAGTGACGTGATGAAAATTAAAAATAATACTGTTTCTTCCAGTTGAAAAAAATTACACTTAAGATAATAATTGCTAAAGATTTGTATGCGTGTCAAAACTGTTCGTTAAATAGTTTGTTTTTGACGATTTCTTCATTGTTCTCGGAGAAACAAAAAAAGAGTATCATGAAGAGTAAAAGCTAATGTTAATTATGCATAATAGATTGAATATATTTATTCATTTTCGTATATTTGAATTTATTTTATTAATTTAAACTATAATATCATTATAAATATCACTGATTCAAATAATAATTCATTTTCCAACCTACGGGTTGATGATATGGAAGGAAAAAATACATAAAAAATAAGGTATTAATCAATATTAATTATAATAAAGGATAAAAATCCGAAATTTTCAGTTTTGCCGGGCGGCATAGTCTGGTAAGGCGTTTGTTTATCAATTCATCAATCGCGGTCGGTTCAAAACCCGACCAAGCATGTTTTTATGTTAATAATGCAATAAAATGTAAGCTCCATACATTACCTTAGGATAGCATTGAGCCATCCCTTAAAGACAAAAAAATGTCCAGGCCATGTGAGCGCTGGGCTCATCATCCAATTTTCTTTTAAAAAAAAACATTATTGAACATCCAAATATTTCTACTTGGTACTGCACTCACAGTCTATATACGGAGTAAGTTTACGGGCTCATATCCGAGAGGCCCCGGAAACCATATATATTCCCATGTGAACCTACTAGTGTGCAAGTATTTTGTGACAAGGCATACGCAATCTGAGCTTACAGAACTGTGAAACGGCTAATAGCGGTGTCTTTATGCTCCAAATATGTGGTGTGAATATGGTAAAAAATCTCAGTCTTTGAATATAGTGTAGCCCTGGTTATGGAAAGTTAGACGAAGTTGTACACTATACTTTGTCACGTCTCGGTACTAAGCATCTTGTAAGTACTCTACGGGTCAGTGCTCCGAATGAAATGTGACAAGATTTCACGAATCTGAAGGAGCATTGGTGAAGTGGGAAGTTATTCAACTGAAAATTAACACATTTTCACCTTGTATTTTACATCAAAGTTGTTCCGTAATACTTATTGTTAAGTTTATTCATAATCTGTGATTACAAGTCAAAGCTTGTACATTATTTTCATCGTTACTTTATTGATATAATGAAAGATTCGTTGATCATGAAGTTAATTGTCACTTTTTTAAGATGATTTGACGAAATAATAAAAAATGTTTCACAATACGTTTTCTCGACGATATTTTTTCGTTAGATTACCAATGAAGAGAAAAGAGAATACTTGTTTTTTGTAAGAAATTATTGTTTCACGAAATTTAAGCATGACTATTAAAATAACCTCCTAAGAGAGATCTCCCCGATGGATCGGTCACATCATGCGCCACGATGGTCTTCTTCACGACATTGCAGGAAGGGATGGTTGAGGGTAGAAACTGCAGAGGGCGTCCTAGTATTTGCAGCAAGTGTTTGAGGACATGAGTAGTAGCTCTTATGCTGAGCTGAAAAGGATTGCAGAGGATCTAGAAGAGTGGAGATCGAGATGCAAGATTTTGTTGCTGTAAACCAATCCACCGGATTGATAATACGAAGAAGATTAAAAAAATAAATACGAGTGTTTTAATTACTCAAATAAATATTTTGCAATAAAAATTATATGAACACTGTTAATAAATTATAATAAAAGAATAATCGGAAACATTTCTACCTTCAATTGATTTTGAAGGACACCTTTTTAAATTTTATATTATAAAGAAATATGATCACATACAAGACACCACAACCGGTCAAAACAAGTATACGCCTCTACGCTCAGCTTATATTTATAATTCTTATAAATAAATGCATTATCTAATCTTTGTTATAATTTTCAAAGCTTCAAAACTGTCTGATCGTCATGTAAAAAAATGAATATTTAATATTCAAACATGTATGGCATATTAATATCAATTATGGTGAGAAACGTCCATTAATCATGGTTACTTTGTAGAATAAAGCCTCACTTTTTGTTTATATTAGCCTCCTTTTAATATAAGAACGGTATCTGCAGAGGTCGTCTGCTTTTGTTATAAAAACATTTTATATCACACGAAATAATAAAAAAATATAATTGCAAAATACACTGTGGCATTCTGTTCATAAGACATCATTAGAAAGTAGAAATTTCACTGTCTCTTGGCTGTTGGGTCTTTCAGTATAACGGTGGTAAGCATCTTTTCTGTTTACACAAATGTGACCGCTGAAAGTAAAGCTGTGTAATCATAATGTTTTGATAATTATTTGTTTTTGTTATTTCTGAGGACACATGTTTTTGGGTACAGTGTGTTTTAAATTAAGTAAAATTAACCCTTTCATTACGACTCGGTTTGAATACAAATTATACTGTCAATTATAAAATTAGCATTTGAAGCATAAATGTACTTATCTGGTCAATTTTCATACATACATCACATTGGTTCTTGTTTCCTTGCTGCATATGATGCATAGATGCATAAAAAACTATTCTAGGAAAGTAGCAAAACGATATATTGCGTCAACCGATGTCAATGGTTGGGAATCTCATGACGGCATATGCCGACAACCGATGCGAAAGGGTTAATGAAATAATAGTTTTTGTTCAATTGATTTACATAAATTGTGATATTATTACTTTGATGATTAATTAATAACAATATGTGAATTATGTTAAGTTTTCGTGTCGGATTCTATCGAGATTTCTTTTTTTACATTTAATTATATTCACACTAAAATATTCAAATAAATTGAATTAAAAAAAACGTACCAACAAAAAAAAATAACGAGCATGATTCGTATTTTTTTCTAAAAAATATTTATTGTATGCCTGTAAATTTTACACAAAAAAACCTTTTTGCAGAACTTAAGAATATTAAATTTATTGCACTTTAATAATATGTGCTTGACTTCATATTATTTTTTATTCTTTCATATACTTTTTTGTTATATGTGACATTTTCAGGTCGAAATTAACGTTTGTTAACGTTTAATACATTTACGTAATTTTTGTTTAGTTGCCTTATTCACATGTAATAAATAAAAGGTAACATATCTGATAATTCTAGCATAACGGAGACATTTTTTTCTTTATTATAGTATTTTCATATTCAATCGCATCAAAAGACATTAAAACATATAAAAAGTTATTATTTAATAAAATTGTAGCTTACCTACCACAGCGCGTATTTAAATTATGCTTTGTTAATCCCTTTAGATTATAATTAGCGAGTTTTCTTGCGCTGGCAACACAGCAGACAAAACTCGTTATTCGAAGAATCTTAAACTGAATTCCTTTTTGAATTTTCGCATAGACCTTTGCGGAAAACCAACCATAACGACACGTTCGGTGCGGTTACAGAATTTCACGATAAGGGGGTTATTATTTGGCGGGGTTTTTGCTGGTTAATTTTGACAAGGGTTTCGGGGTCGAGAAAACTGTTGACCGACCTGTTAGGGGTCTGATTATTAAGTGTTTATTGTAAACCAACCACACTTTTTCTGCACATAAATTGATGTTTTTTGTACCTTTTACTGAGCTTCTGAAATTTTCAAGCGAGTGAAATATCTAGTAAAAGATAACGTCTAGGCGCTTTTGAAAACTAAATATTCTACAAAAACTTGTTGTTATATTGGACCTTTTTAATATTAATTTAAAATAAGGGAACGATGGTCCTTGTAAAGGATAATGAGGTTGGAAAAAAGCACAGTAAAATACCATCCTAAAGTATGTTGATAGACAAATTACGTAAGAAAATTTTGGCGATCGTTTTTCGATGTTTCTACTAACAAGCGAGTTATAAGTAGATGTGATTTTTAATTATTTCTAAATTTTTTTCTTCTAACGATGACACTACTAGATATTTTTGATGTTATTTAAAACAATTATTTTATTTCATCAAAAATTGATGTTTCGCTTCAAATGCACAAATTTAATGTTTATGTGGATTATTTATCTTGTCGAAAATATACGAATTCGTTGGAAAATATTTTTTGCCACTGGCTTAAATTTTCCACTTATTTCACGACATGTCTCTTTGCGTCGTGTTGAATTCCCCAGACTTTCAATATAGTTTTAAACAAAAAAAAAAAATTAAAATCATACACACTAAACTTTGAATCAGCTATGCTTTAATGGTATGCTATTTTGGGATATTTTTCACTGTGTTGCTCCGTATATAAAGAACTTATTATTTTTATTTTCATTGATATCTATTTTTAAATTTAAGCCAATACAGGATAGCACAACCAGTTGAAAGCAGTGAGTTCTAAGACCCAAGACGCTTGAACGCTGCTTGCAGAAAATATTTGTAATGTTTGTGTAAGAATTGGGGAGGGGGCCACCCTTTAGGATCAAATGGTTCATGTCTCGGGAGCGTCGGGTCCAGATTGTATAAATGACAAAACACTGAAACAGCATTCTCGAGATTTTGAGAGGCAATTTGTAAGAAATTTAGGAAATTGTCTATTCTTTGTCGACAAATATTAACCGCGAATGTGTATTCAGCAAGAGTAAAACGAGTCATTATTTTGAGTGATTTCAATGGGTTTCCCTATTATTTAAGTAATATCCATTTCAAGACTTCTTGGAATTTCAGATTATATCTTTAAGGGCCATTTTGAGTGTGGATCTCACAATATTAGGAGACATTTACAAGTATTTTAGAGGAATGACATGCTGTTAGAATCCTTGTTTCTGCGTCATGATTCAACAATGAGCTTTGATGATAATTAGATCTTTTAGCAGGAATTCATTAATTCATTATATATGATACATTTGTATTGTTACTCCTAAATGGGTATACTGCCTGAGATAAAAGAGGTTGAGAATGACTGCGCTACGCGATTTGGTTACAAAATTCATATCCGAAAAAATGTTTTCGTGACTAGAATATAATCGTTTTTTTTAAATGCCTTGCAATTCAAAGTGAATTTTAATTTTTATTACTTAACTTATAAAACATTGTTTTTAAATTATTTACGATAATATGATGAATTTATTTCTTATATTATTATTTCAATGTCATTTTTGATGAACTGTAATTATACGTTTGGTATTGGATATTTTTCTCACATTATATGTTAATGATGCAAGCAGGTGATTACCAAAAATATATTGTTTATCGGAAGCGTAAGACGAATATTCAAAAATTTAAGGCAATATTTTTAATTAGGTAAGTGAACTTGGAACAATGTAAAGGGGTTAAAATAAAAACTGAAATATACTTCTGGCAGCAATTCAAGGTGGCTATATAATCAAAGAAGACATTTTATAGTAAATCAACATATATATTGACATCAGCATGATGTAGTCCTTGCTGACTGGTACCGAAAACCTCGATAAACAATCTTTCGTCTTATTTTTCTGTTCGCTTATCGACATGCATGTGTCCGCCAAATTGGCATTTCTGCAATAGCTACATATAAATTGTCACTGGTGTCGCCTGCTCCTCATCATGCCCTCACGCGACGGAGTAACACCGAGTTTTGAGAGAGAAGAGAAATACATGATGCTCAACCGGATCGTGCTGCAATCGTATATAATGTTTGTTTAATTGTTAAAGGCAAGATTTATTTTGAGGAGATCGCAAATGTGTATTGATTTATTTATTATAGAGATTAAAATTTTATGACAAGCGAATCATTGACGACGTTTAAAATAAAATTGTCTTGATACGTTAACCGTATAGAGGTTTTGAACGAGTGTTAGACGAATCATTAGTTATGAATATGTGCAGGAGAGTGTATAATTCAAATAAGTTCCTTTGAAAAAAAAATTTAACTTTTATAGTAGGTAGATGGTACAAGTAAAATGAAATTTCCATGTGAAAATAATTTCTGAAAATTAAATAACAATTGTTAAAAAGCTTTAAATTCTCAAAATCCAATTGTTGATTTTATCGGATGATTAGACAGTAAAATAACATTATCAGTAGCATTTTTTTACAATATAAGTTATTCTTTCAATGTAATTGATTTTTGAATATTATTTTAAAACTTTTCACGTATAATTTACATATTTTTACGTTCAATGAAACTCATAATATGTTTTTTACGTATTTTTTCATCAAAAATTCACGTGAATTATATAATGAATGAAATCGGCAAGAACTACTAACAAAATACCGTTTATTATTAGATAACACAAGCATATAAATGTTTTTTGTGATAAAATACCGAAAAAATATTTTATCACGACTAAAAATGACAAGGACTTATATTTTTTCATCACTATAAAAATTAGCTCCTAGTAGAGCAATATTTTCTATCTCTATTCCATTTTTATTCCAATCTTTTCCCTAGCTGGAGCATAAATATATAACACAAACATCCGCCACAAAGCTGTCTCAGCCAGCATGCTTCTCAAAAATCTGCTTCTCAGAACATCAGAGATTATCTGTATAGTTCACGACAGCCTTTAGAAATGGCGAAAACTAGGGGGCCTCTCTAAAAAGTAACTGTAATTTATGGTCTCTTCATCATCCAAGGAACATATTCTGGCCAGATTCAGTTTCTTTTTATTGTAATATTATTTGATATTATAAATAAATACTCGTAAATGAATGGATAAGAAAAAAATCAATAATATTTTAAGTACACGTAAATGTAAAATAAACTTAAGTTACTTTTCGACTAAATTTAAAAGTCCCTTTTACAATATTCAATACTTGTACGGACTAATTATTTTTTGTAAGCGCTGAAAGTAATGGCTTTCAATTTATAATTCTAGGTTCTAATAACAATTACACCCAGAAGACATTGACAAATTGACGTCTAGTCAAGATAATTACTCAAGGAGTAACTGCAGACACGATCCGTGTTATGAAAACTTTCTATCCGACACAGAATAATTAAATTTTAATTTTTAAAATTGCTGAAAAATATGGTCCCTGAATCTTATTAAAAATACATGCTTGAATGTTTAACCTAAAAATAAAATGGATGTTTTTGATCAAAGCTGTTTTTGATATTCATTATATACGAGTATTTCTATATTTTAATCATGATGACCTTCTACCTCTGTTGTGGCTACGTTAATAAAACTTATTTTGTAACAAAAATATAAACGGATGTATATATTATTAAACGAATCGAAGAAATATGAAATATCGATTTTATTAGCACAAAAATACATTTTTTATTTGTTTGTTTTATTTGAATTTTTATTCTTAATAATGAAAGCTTTATTAAAAATATATGATTTGTTTTTAAAATGAATACGTATCAAATAAATACTTGAGTTGATCTAGAAGTAAAACTAGTAAATATATAGGTTTTACACCAATTGTAAGATTTTACGTAATACAGCAATGAAGATTAGGAATTGTGACTTTTGGTTTGAGCCGTGCTTGGCGAATTTTTTCGTTTTTCAGATATTTCGATCGCCTTTTCAGGAGTCATATTTATGATTCATGATTTGATATTTGAAATCTCGAGGACAAGAAGAAAAAAGCAAAATGCGAACTAACCCAAAAGCCACAATTTCAAATAATAATTAAAAATAAATAAAAATTTGTGAATAAATTAATTGATAAAAGCTGGAAGAGAAATACGCATTTACTCTATTAAAAAATCCAAATTCAATAATAAATATAAAACATAAGATAAATGTTAGTTTTTCACTTAAATCGGGTAATTGGATCATTGGTCAGAGTTCTGTGGAATGAACTAGTATACAATCTACTGTTCGAATCTTCAGGTGCACCGTTTATTTTTCTCTGATTATTTCATTTGAAAAAAATGTTTATTATATTTGGTATGTATTTATATCCAAATCAATTGCTTATCACATTGTTCACATTTAAAAAAAAACTATAATTTCAATTGGTCTTTGAAAACGCAATTTTTCGCTCATAATATAATATCTTGTGATGCAAAATCTCCCTCACGATGGGAGCTTACGGTTCTAGTGTTCTCTGAAGCAAACACTATTCTATGTGGAGCTTAATAGGGCACTTGAACCAAGCGGCTAGTACTTAGCGCAGTTCTGGAGTCTGCACGCTAGAGAGATGAATTGAAAATTTGAAGCTTTCATCTCTTCCGAAGCTTTCATGATACCATGTTTATCATAAAAGTTAAACGGGAAAACTGACAACAAAAAATGTCTATTCTAAATATCTTTTTGCTAATTATCTTAAATGGTACATATCTATACATAAGTATAAATCATTATATCGCATGAACGTAAGCTCATGTAAATTATTTTAGAATATATATATAATCGTGTCGGAAACAACAGGGTCAGATCCTGTATGCCCAAAACTTGGCGACGTCGATGGCGTTACTCCCGGCCATCATCAGGTTTTCCTGGGTGCAGCTACTCGGACACAGCGAACACTCTAGAAATTATGAGAGGGTCTGCTCCACGCCGCAGTAACATTCAGTCGGTCCGCTGTAAAACAGCCACTCTTTCATTTGTGTCCTCGTCTTGCATACTCCGGTCCGAAGTCTGTTAAGGGACCTCCATGCAATACATTTAAGAATGAAATGAACCGTACTTGAAGAAACATTTTTCATAGCAATAGTTATTGTAATATAATTTTTTTGAAATCAAATCAATAGTACATCTTTTCTACCATTTATAGTGCCTTTATTACGCCCATCCTTCTATATCGAGAGTCTTTTAATACCAAGCGTTATATCTGGGATTCGCGGCAATATTATTTTAAAACAAAGTGTCGTCAATGAGGAGCTTGTTTTACACCCTACTATACAGCTGTGAATCTGAGCGACTCACCAAAATCCAACCCCAACCAAAAAAAATGTTTTGTAAACAGGTGATTGCGTAGGATACTGGAAGTACAATGTTTTGATTTCATGAGGAATGACTAAGTTAGGTTAGGTTAGGTTAGCGAAACAGCAAGTGCACCAGACGTCCAGTACACCCCACGTTGTTACATGAGTCTAGAGACGAATTGTATGGGGTCGAAATGCGGCGGAACCATTTTTATAAGTATAAATTTGTATTTGCACTTTCCGATTCCTATTGTGGTGACCGTTTGATAAAAATATATTATTAAAGTGTATGTACGACTATAACTTAATAATTTGGTATTATAATTATTTATAGTTAGCTGCTATTCGATTTCTAAGAAAAAACAAATATATTTCTTAATAAAAATTTTACTTCCATATTTTTTCAGATAAAGTGTTCTTTTTTTCAATCTTTGATTCTTTCAGAAGATTACGTATCATTTGAGAGCTTTTCTAGAGCTTTCTCGGGGACTTAGAGCTTCCAAATCCTCTTTGGATTGTTTAAGGCAGTCGTATGTTTGTTTAACATCAAACCCTGAAAGATCTTCGAAATATATGAGAGAAAAGTACGAGTAATATGAGGGACTTTCCTAGCGAGTTTCAAAATGCGATATACTGCTACTTCCCAATGGAAAAAATATCATTTAAAATGATGTTTTGGTTTTAAAACAAAATGGTTTCTCAACAATCAATTTTGTTATTTTTGGTTTTTCTTTAATGTTTTTTTTTTTAAATATACCTGTATATTAATAAAAAAAAATACAAACAGGTTTATTCTTTGTTGTGGCTCTTGGGTTGAGCCGTGTGTGGTGAACTTTTTAATACACACGGCTCAACCCAAAAGTCACAACATCAAATCTGGCCGTGAAAACCTAAGAAGTTATTTAGGTTTATTCTATGGTATCTGGTTTTCATTTATAAGTCATTATTATAAATATATATTTGATTATTATTATTAATTTCGGCGGGTTTAGCTCAATGGTCAAAGCATTTGCTTTGCAAGCCAAAGATGGTGGTGGGGTCGATCTCCGACGAAGACTTAAAAAAAGAAAAGATTTTTAATCGATTTCTGAGCTCTAAATACACCCGGTTGGTGTGAATTTGATCCCTTTCCCGTAAAATACCAGTAATAGCCTATTAATTAAAATTGGTAGTAGACGAAAGTTGTCCCGTGAAGACCACTCATTCATAATAAATTCCTGTAATAATAAATATGATGCGTAAATCTCGGGCTGAAGTTTTGACGTTGGCGGATCAACACTCCACATGCAGGGATTAGCCTTTTGCATCATGGTAAGCATCATACAATTCCACAGATGACGGTTCAGAATAATTATCACCATCTGTCAATATTATCATTTATGTGTTTACATAAAAAAAAAAAAATGTGTTTGTTTTAAAAAAACACCATACATTTGGCATATTATCGTGTATATAAATACAAAGTTCTAATATTAAATGAAATCATAGTATTATTAAACTCATCACGTCGAAAATTATTTTTTACACATAAAAATTTATTCTGTTGCTTATAATCAAACGCCTTGAATAATACGAATATATTGCGCAATGCTTGTATAGTACGAGTATTATAAGACATTGAAGTGAGATAAGACAATATACTTAACATATTTTTACACAACAGTCTTTTTTACGTCTTCCACTTCATCAGCCATTGAATGAAACTTCATTGCGTTGCTCGTTCTTATCTTTCAGCGAGTGTTTCAGTGAGTCCTGAAAGAGTCTAGCACTCGCAATTACAGCGAAGATACTGCACCTCCCTCGGGAGTGAAAACTGTAACCGGGAGACGGTTTGAGAGACCCAGAGGTCTTAAAAATGATACTTTCAGTGGGAGTATACGGATATATTTCGTCTCAGCTTACTCTTGCACCAGACAAGAATGATATATGTTATTTTTCAGACGTCATTGCCCTCTCGATCGCTGCTGAAAATGTAGAGAGTTTATATCTATATTAAGCGTTTTAGTTTAATATTGGATTGGTTTCATTTTACAAGCAACTTTGTTTGCGGTACAAAGAGGATAGACGTGGTATTGATAAGGGTGTATTTTTAGCAACATTGTTGTTGTTTATCTATCAATGTTAATAACGAAAAGGTGGCTTTTTGTTAAATAGTATACATAATATTTGATATCTATCATTTTTATATAAAAAAAATAAACCACTTTATTTAGCACCTAATATCAAATACAGTGTTTGAATTAAAGTTTCGTTCTTACTTATGATAATTTAGTTTTTATCGTATAACTGAATGTGTTCATAATAGGTCAAATTTATATGATGTCTGATGTTGGGGATGGGTATTCATCTTCTTCGTAGTATCAATCCGGTGGTTTGTTTTGCAGCAACAAAATCTTGCATCTTGATCTCCAGTCCTCTCGATTTTCTGCAATCCTCTTCAGCTCAGCATAAGAGCTACAGCTCATGTCCTCGAACACTTGCTGAAAATACTCCCGCCTAGGACACCCTCTGCAATTTCTACCCACAAACATCCCTTCCATAATGTCGTGAAGAAGACCATCGTGGCGCATGATGTGAGATGGTTCTTACTAGGCGCGTAACCTCATTGTTCGTTATGTGGTCTCTCCAGGAAATTCATAGAATTCTTCTGCATGACCATATTTCAAAGAGTTCTAGTCTTTTTTTATCACTTTCAGATAAGATGGGCATTATTCTCCTTCAAAAACAGAGAGAAGAGAAAATGTTACTGTTTATAGTTTTTTGGTCTCTTTTTATTATTATTTTATTATTTTCATAAGAAATCCTAATCCATAATTTCTTTCGTTTGCACAAAACGAATAAACATATACCTATCTCACGATCTTCACCCACCTACTTACTTACACTTTTCCTTATATAAACGCGCACACTTTCTTGCCAAATTGAATCGACAATGTCTACCCAACGAAACCGAAACGTGTCATCCTCTTTTAAAAAAATTAAGGAATAATTTCTATATAAACTTGGATTTTTATCTGTTATAAAATTTGGCCACAAATATAATTATACAAAGACAAGAATACTGTAACTAACGTAATTTATTAAATTAGTTTAAATATGTAAAGAAGTGAACATTTTTACACAAAATGAATATTTTTTAAATGAATTAATTTTCTCAAGTAAGCATTTGAATGCATATTTTTTTGTAAGTGTTGATACGTTCTGTGTGTTCCGATCAATGCACAAATAAATTCAATATTCCGCGCAAAAGCATTAAAGCTTACACCCGGTGAGATTTTTAGACGACTGACAGTGTGTGGAGCATGTCTGATCGAAGCCTGGACATTCTATTTCCGCTCTTTCAGCGGACGTCGAGACTTCTTTCAGGGAGATGTATCAACAAGTCAAAGCCTTATTTTGACATTTTGTATTCTTGCGTGTTCTGCTTTACCTGTCGATCGATCCATTTATTTCAGATTGAGACATTTCTAATACCAACAATCTTATAAAAAATGTATAATAAATCTGTTGTATTTTAATACTTTATACGTTACTAAAAACAAGGTATGAAATACTTATCTTTTTTATTTTGAAATGCATTTCAATGTTATTCTAAAAATATAAATGACGTATATGCAAGTCTTACCCATAAAATAAAGGTCACCCCAGCGTGCTATGGAGAGCCATGCTCGGAGTGTCGCCAAAAGATAGAATCCGAAACGAGGAAATACGCAGAAGAACTCAAGTAGTGGATGCTACCCAACGAATAGGCACACTCAAGTGGCAATGGGCAGGACATATCTGTCGAAGAGACGACAGTCGATGGGGAAGAAAAGTATTGTAATGGCGCCCAAGAACTGGCAAACGAAGCATTGGCCAACTCCCTGCAATATGGATTGACGACATAAAATAGCGGGAGTGACCTGGATGTGGAAGGCGGACGATCGTAGGGGATGGAGACTCGTGCGGGAGGCTTACGTTCAACAGTTGACGGATACAGGCTGATAATGATGATATGGCTGTTCCAATACCAACAATCTTTAAAAATGTATGATAAATATTTTGTATTTTAATACTACATACGTGACTAAAAAATAGGTTTGAAATACTTATCTATTTGATTTTGAAATAGATCTCAAATCAATGCTACAAATATAAATAACGTATATGGGTGTTGACGGCTACATATTTATATATAAAAGCTACAATATATTTGGGAATTTTTGTTAAGCAGCATTTCTTAGCAGATCGAATGATCTACCTGACGCTCCTGAAACCTTGATAATTTGGTCATATTGAAAGACTCAACGGTGAATTGTCTAAATATTGATTCTAGGTCAATATTGCATTATTTTGATAATCGGACGAAAAGAGCTTAGTTTCGTAAGTTTTCACGGCCCGATTTGAAATTGCGGCTTTTGGGTAGAGCCGTAAAATAAAATTAAATGCTTTTTATATGTTCAGTATTGGTATGTTACATAATATCTAATATATCGGCCCTTTTATGGTACTAGAAACCTACGAAAAGACATTCCAAAATGGTCAAATTTCTTTCACGGGAGCTATTGTTTTTTTGCTTTTCGCTACATGAAAAACATTCAGTCTGCGTTAGCTGATTTAAGGGCGGACAAAAACACTTATGAGAGAAAGCTGACCTTGTGGGTCCCTTGACACCAATAGACATGAGGATCCTAAAAACCAAATTATGCCGCCATCTATTTCCGGTAATCCGAAAGAAACCTAACGAAGTGGGTCAATTTACGGAAGAACGACAAATTTACGGTTATTTATAGAAAAAAATATATAATCTAACATTTTCATTTAAAATAAATCACGTATATTTTTTGACGTAAATTTAATATGAGCATATTATTACAAAGAAGAAAGTTATTTTTTCATAAATAAGTAATTATAATACATTTTTATTTTTGTAAACATTTTAATGTAGAACCAAATTAGATGTAAAATACTGTCTGACATCGTTTTTCTCACATATGTTTTTGAATTCATGATTCTTCTTCGTAGTATCAAACCGGTGGATTGGTTTGCAGCAACAAAATCTTGCATCTCAATCTCTAAGCCTCTCAATCCTCTGCAGTCCTCTTCAGCTCAGATTAAGAGCTACAACTCATGTCCTCGAACACTTGCTGCAAATACTCTGTCTAGGACGCCCTCTACAGTTTCTACCCTCAACCATCCTTTTCACAATGTCGTGAAGAAGACCATCATAACGTATGATGTGATGTGCTCACTCTGAGATGATTCTTACTAGGTGCTTATCCTCCTTGATTCATGATTATGTGACGCAATGTAATACAATATTCATTAAACATCATTATCATTATATATCTGCTTTGCTCACTGGAGCGTAAGGTCATCACAAATTGCAGACACAGCACTCCGTAAGCCTTAATTTTTTTAACCTTATCCCATATCATATATACGTCTTGGAGCTTTGCCTCCTACTTAGTGTGTATATTTCCTGACGATCTTCTAATAAGGTAGCTTGAAACAAAGGCAGCTGTAGTTTATTCTGTTCTGCACCATCCGAAGTGCATATATTTACTGGATAAATATTAGTTTTTTAACTGAATTTAGTATAGACAGGCTTTTTTTGGCCTCTCACCAACCTCCATTTCTCAAAAATCTAAACCAATACTTTTTGCAAGAATCTGTTTTAATATCCCATCATGTTGCCATTTTATCCTTATAGAAAGATTGTGATAATACGCTCGTTGTACAGGAGCCTATTTTGTACTAGTATAGCTGTATGTCCCAGATATTGCGTTAATGTAAACGAACTCGAAATATGTTTAAATGAAGTAATAACGTTGTTTATCAACGAATATTTAAAAAAAGATTGTAGATTCATACGAGGAACGTACGTTGTTTGACAGAACCAAATATTTCATATATTTTGAATTATTGTGAAATATTTAAATGGATCATATAATACATCACAAATGTTTTGTACTATAATCTTTAGCCCACATTTTTTGCCGGCGGCTGTAGCTCAATGGTCAAAGCGTTTGCTTTGCAAGTCAAAGATCGTGGGTTCGATCCCCGACGGAGATGAAAAAACCTCGGTTGGTATGAATTTGATCCCTCACCCGAAAATGCCAGTAATAGCCTATTAATTAAAATTGGTGGTAGATGAAAGTCGTCCCGTGAAGACCACCCATTCATAGTAAATTACTGTAATAATAAGGATGATGCGTTAATCTCGGGATGTAGTCTATGACGTTGGCGGATGTACACTCCACATGCAGCGCTTAGCCATATACACTATGGTAAGCGTCATCGAATTCCACAGATAAAACTTCAGAATTACTATTACCATCTGTCGGTATTCTACTATATGTGTTTACAAAAAATAAAAATAAAACTTACGAGTATTTTATTCAGTATTTATCTGATTTTTAACCAAATATTTGAAAGTATTTTAATAAATTTAGAAAAAATATATACACCGTAAAAAAAATAAGTTTGAGTCTTATTTTTATGTATTTTGTGGCCTCTGAATGATGTCCACATAATTGTAGAAAAAATTTCACGTCATTAAAACCACGGGCCAAGATAGCGACTTCGAAACATGTCAATACTAGAATTCTAAGGCGCGCGAAAGCTGACTTAGGATGGGCTCTTTAATACTGGTTTGTTTTAGCACGATACTCATTGTTTTCATTCAGTCAACATATATGTGTAGTAACGCAGTTATAATAGGTGAATATTTTTATTAGGGACGTAAAACATTACATTACCAGGTCAAATCATCCTTCTAATAGAATGGCTCTAGAAGAACAATATTAGAGCTAGTCTTAATATTCGTTTGCATTATTTTTTGGGAAAAAGCACGTCTACCGATTATATTTTTACAAAAAAATATTAGATAACTACATACCTTATATTTGAAATAAGTTTTTATACGCGAGTTTCATCGAAAATGGTATACCGATATTGTTTGATAAAACTCTTTTCCTGAAAAGCAAAGCTCAAATAAAATAATTGCTAAACTGAAAAATATATATACTTTTTCAACTGCTTTATTCCGATTTTAGTGCGCTTCAGTTCATGTAGACCACAGACCTTTTTCCATCTACCCTTCGTACGTATATTATTTATGATTAGCGTCCACAGATCCGCAAAAAGGAAAATTGGTAAGGTCTCCTGGCAACGTCTCCCACTGAGGCTTTGACGTCACGAGACCCCCACAAGATGCTTTGAAAGACATGTCATTTATTCAATATGTTTCTTAATATAGCTCGCGTCTACTCCAAACCAAAATAGACAAAAAAAATACGCTAATTTTGTTATTTTGTATTTTTCCATTATGGTTCTTTCGACAACTCTCATGCTGATCAGCTGACAAGATCCTGGATGTAAGAGGCCAAAAAGACAAAGTTATAAAAATAACGTCTGAAACAACGGTTGCCAAACTTTTGAGACTTGCGGATTAATAATTTTAAAAGTATTCAATCCCGTGGACAACCACTTCCACCATAAATGCAATATGATGAACAGATTCTTTGGCAAATAACTAGAGGTATGGTTTTTAACTAAGTTAGGAATAACGATGTGAGGGAAGGTGCTCATCGGTCATCTTCCACCAAAGGTTGAACAACCTTTCTGTTCTACCAACTCCTTTATTTTAGACTCACTGCTAAATGGATAAACCCTGATCACTGATCTACCCAGCTAATGGCGCTTTAAACGAAATCGATGGATTAAACTCATTTAATTTCTAGCCCTAGTTGCCCCTGTGACGCGCCTTTCCAGACCTCAGAACACATTATCTGAGACTGTGAGTCCCTGTTGTTTTGAATGAAGGGTCATATTCAATGTAAATTGGCCCTATATGGTATGCAGACTTTGTGGTTACGAATATTTTCTACGCATTTACCATTTTCGCTCGTATTTTTGATGCGAAACGATTCAAAAATATATTGCAATAGCAAAATACTTAAAATACAAATATGTGTATATTTAATACGAGTTTATATTTTTATCACAACACACCATCAAGCCATGTGATACATGAACTATCAATTGACTATCGTAGATCTAAAATCAAAAGAACGTCTTCGGCATTTCCTTTGTCGCATTTTATTATACTTTTTATACGAGTATGCTCTCCGTATGTTTATATAAAAAACATTTACGTATTCCTTTGTGGATATTTTTTTTTATTTCATGTAGCAGTAACCATAGTATTTGAAAACACTTTTTCTAAAGTAAATAACATTCGGAAAACTCATAAATTATTTGTTGTGCGATAAGCTTATCAAAGTGAAAATGTATGTAATTTCGTATTACATATAAATTACATCATTTTTATCATTGGTAATCTGACATATCGTATTGATCTAATTCTAAATGAAACCGATAAGCCAAAAGCTTATCTACTTAATATGGATTAAGCAACCCACGGTATAAGAACGTAATATTATACACTATTCAAATTCGACGAATTATGTACAAGAATTAAATATAACCAAATTGCTACTAATTAGGTATCAACTGAACGAAATATTAGTAACTAATATATTTATCTAGTTTTTATTTATTTTAATCTTTCACTGAAAGATGATTCGTATTGTTTAAGAATAATATTCATATACCATTATGTAACAATTCATTAGATTATCGTGGTATAGGTATATTTCATCGTATGTTTTGTTCGTTAAACAAAGTGAGAAGGTAACCCAAGTAATATAATATAGAAGCCTATTGAAGCTTTTCATATGAGCTTTTAAAATAAAATGAATGAGTTCCATGATAAATTATTATCATGCTTAATCAATAATGACCATATAACGAGTACAAAATATCAATAGCATCACCACTAGGAGTACATCCCAACGAGTTATAATGTGTGCTAAAAATAGAATAAATATTTTCCCTGTAATTAAGAGTATACTTAAATAGTAATAAGATTAGCTATTAAAACAAATATATCGAGGGCTTACTTGCCATATAATAAACATTAAATATAAACGGTTATGATGACTTTGTTCTAAGTTATTAAATGATTAAATTTTTAAATTATTCCACTAGAAATTCACTTTACCCTTTACAGAGCTTTTTCAACGACGATGTGTGAAATCAATATTAAATGCATATTACGTAGAATGTACTTTAAATGCTACATACAGATTCAAATCTATTATTAACAGAAAATATCCAAAAGATATCTATTTCGGTTTTGATAACTTCGTTATATTTTACATTATTAAATTATTCAACTGGTTATTCACTCTACCCTTTACAGAGCTTTTTTATCAACATTTTGTGGAATCAATATCACAATTAGATGCATAATATAAATATATTTTTATTAAAAGTTTCATACAGGTGCAAATCTATAATAATCTAGTATAAATGGATACTATTGTTACGTTTTTTTTTTTTTTCTTAAATATCTTTAGTATATTATAATGTTCACTTTTTGCATTTTTGTTTTGCATCAAGTTTATATGCAAAATATAAGGTCGATTGCAAAGACGAGAAAAAAGGAGAAAGACGTGTGTTTTATAACGATATGGGAGTTAAAATATATAAGAATACATTTTTACAGGCATTATTCGATTTTTAAAAAAAATGTGTTGATAACGATGGTCGTTATATTAAATGCATTTCACCAACTTTTTATTGATAAACAAAATATCAGTTTGATTTTTTGATAGAATTTATGTTATTAGTCAAAATCACAAATTTCCACCTAAACAGACAGGTAGATAGACAAGAGACGGAGCCAATGATAATGTATTAATAACGTGCATTAGTTATATTGAGTCATCACAGTCAATTAACCACGCAGTAATCACATTTCACCACTTGGAAGGTTGCTGGAATATTCCGTCACAAGTTTTGCACATACAACTTGTTCA
Organism: Glossosoma conforme; assembly: GCA_022606575.1. Classification (NCBI taxonomy): domain Eukaryota; kingdom Metazoa; phylum Arthropoda; class Insecta; order Trichoptera; family Glossosomatidae; genus Glossosoma; species Glossosoma conforme. The sequence continues at coordinate 1,041,993 of JAGTXR010000021.1, read as the reverse complement.
TTTTCTGACCGTTGGGAGTAAAAAGTAACTCGATCGCGTCGAAAACATGTTTGCCTGGCCAACAAACGCAGTTAGTTAGTAGTAGACTGACTTGTTTTCCCCTGAAAATCCATTTTCCGATGAAACAAAAATTTCAACATGATACGGCAACTGTAATATTAGAAGCCATTTTACAGTTGTTTCAGGAATTTCAGTAATATGATCGATACATATTATCTAACGTGAAAATTACATGCATATTTCGCTGCATAATCAAATTGATTAATTAATTGAGAATTATAAACACATGTTTAAATCAAATATTGGATATATTTGAAGCTTTGTGTACTGTGTTTTAAAAATACTGGTTGTAGAAAGTAATTATAAAAAATATATACCATTTTCAAATAGATAAATATTGCAAACTTTGTTTTAATATGGATCACACTGAGCACTGTTTTACTTGCTGGAATACTGTAGTTTTGCGATTTATGAAGACTTCATCAGTTTCAATGTGTACAAACGTACTATGAAATGGTAAAGCATTCATAGATCGCCAAACTATAGTCTTCCAGCAAGTGAAACAGTGCTCAGTGTGATCCATGTGTGTGATCCTGAAATACATATATTTAATATGAAATTAATCTGAAAATAAATACTAAAAATATAAATAGCTTATACTACGCTTACTTTTAAAATGTAAAACGTATGACTTAATAGTCTTTTGAGACCAAAAACAGTAGTTTCACATCAATAGTTTGGTTCCCCGTTGAATCGTAATAAATATTTCTGTTTTTATAGATGCTCGAGTGGAAAAGTTTACAAGTAAACATTTTCAAACATTCAAACATACTTGTAATACAACACTTAGTTTCTTTACTGTTCAAAAGTAAGTATTTAAGGCTCTAGAGATATCGAGGGCAGATAGTGACTTTTGTTCGTTCACAATAGTTAATTCCAATTTATCACCAAAACTCTTATATTGATATTTCGCATGAAATTCGGGAGGGCCCTTACAAAGAACATTTGTTACAATATAGTTAAACCCCTGTGATTTTCTGAGACTTTTTCTCCCTTAAGTAAAAGAGGGTGAACTTTTTGCTTAACCTGAAAGTATGGGTTTTTGTTAAGAGAGACATAAATATTTTACTCTGTTATTCAACGAGATTTGATTGTCCTTTATCATCTTTATGTTTTGTTTCCAAGTTTAATGATCATTTATAGTGTAAGTTATTGTTATTTTTTCTAACACTAATTTATAATCTGCATTATTTTATCTTAATTGGCTTTAACTGAAAAATGTGTAACTCTGAGATGATTTTGTTATATATAATGAAATAATTTCAACGTACATGGTCCAAATAAATGTGTATTTTCTGGGAAATGCAGATTTATTGATCAGAATACAAAAAAAAAACCTAAGAAGTTATTTAGAATACAAATAAATCACCAAATACAAAATAAAATTGATTCAAAATCTCGTTGGAAGGGTATGTTTCCCACCACATTTTCTAACTAGTTTTACCAAGCTGCTGTGGATAGTCGCATCACAATAATAAATAAAAAGCATGCTTCGTCAACTTCATCATTTCTAACCCGCAGCAATATACCGGTAGTCTCCCAACCCTTTTACAGTCCCGAATTGACTCCGTGTGACTTTTTCAGTTTCCGCATTGAGAGACGTGTAAAAATCAAGCAAATTCAAAATCATGTTACAATATGCCGGAGTGACATTCCCGTCGAGTACTTTCAGAGTGACTTTCAACTGTAGCAAACACATATCCGCAAGTGATAAATTTTTAACGTTAACGCTTAGATATATAGAAACTTTTTATGACTTTTTTAGTGCATAAGAATGTAAAGGGTCCGCTAAATAACTTTTTTTTTTGAAAATGGGGCGCAAAACATCGAGTGTAGCTTCGGCTGTGTGGCACGTAGCGCCGTCCTGTTGAAACCAAATGTTGCCAATATCCTCTTCGTCGATTTTTTTGAACAAAAATGGCCCGATAACGATCGCCATTGACTGTAACGGCCCCTCCTTGCTCATTTTCGAAGAAAAATGGCCTGATTTTCAAAGTAATGTCGAAATATTTCCCAGCGTTTTTCAAGCATACACACAACCATATTCGTTGAGCGGAAGGATAAAACTAATTATCTGTCAAATCAAACATGAGCTAAGTGTTACCATTCACTAAATAAGCACTAGTTGAAAAAGAAAACGTTAGATGGCGGACCCCTTATTTGGATTTTTTTGGATTCCAAACTAAACTATGATATTTCAGAACACTTAGAGCAAGTGATGAATAGAGGGCATGAAAATAATATTACCGCGGGAAGTTAAATTGATTTTGTGAGTATGGGAAGTGAATGCTGAATCGTAGGCTATATCAAGATCCTTGACAGCCGAAACTATCTTAAACAATCTTCTTGATAAATAGTATTGGGAAAGAAACGATTTTCTTAAATATATAATAGATATGATCACATATCTAATCGTAGAAATACAGCAAACGGTTCAATACCTGTATCTTAAAACTTGATCAAGAAATGTTTGTACTCACCCTCATCCAGGTATGGTCCAGCTGCAGCTAATGGTAGCAGCTGTATGAGGACCAGCAGCGAGCACAAGAAAATCACTACGCCCTTTTTCATGATGAACTGGTTCTGACTTCTTCAAATTGGCACTGTGGAAAAAATAAATACCACCATTAAAACATGACTAAATATTATTTGCCTAAAAAATTTTTGCCATCATGCATAGTTTAGTGGTAAAGTGTTTGTTTTTTCTCGGAAGCCGTCGGCTTAAAATTCAATCAAGCTTGAGTTGTAAAAATTAGTTTCATAAAATATAAATTATAATAACTACCCAAGAACTTCTTCAAGACCACGGAACTCAAGGCGAAGAATACCTCGACTCCATTGTCACTGAAGACGAGAATTAGGTGCACTACCTCACACCCGAAACCAAGCAACAGTCTAAACAATGGAAGCACCTAGAGTCGCCGATAGGAAACGGATCACCGAGCACAGCTCACACCTGGCGGGCGAAGCGAGGGGGAGATCCATCACGTATGGCTGCCAAGCCAAGACTGAGCTCCACAGGCAGCTCGCTAGGGAAGGTATTAGAAGTGGGGGAACTAATATAGACACTACAGAATCGCGAGATCCACCATAACAGTGCTTTTCAGGACTGTAGCGCCATGGGAAACTTATTTAAGGGATAACCCTAGGACAAACAAAATAATGTTCACTTAATCAATGTACTACATTTTATATAAACATAGTTTGATAGTCAAATAAAGTATGCAGTATGATAAATTGCCACGTATATTTTTAATATAATATGATAACTTCAAAACTTTTTTTAAAGTTTAATACTTTAAGCCAGGTAATTATAAAAAGTCATAAAAAACTTTAAATTTATTCGTTTGTGTGACTTTGTTTTCTGTAAAACCTATTAACTATTTGAGTCCCTAATTAGATTATATACGAGATGGATGTCATTCATATAACTTGTCAAGAGTCCGAGGCATAGGTTTTAAAATTGAGATAGAGTTTTGAAAGACTTTTGTTTTATCAATTGTTCCAATTTCGGTATCTATGCTTTTTTTATGAATGTTTGCCTTGTATATCCCAAAGATATCGGTAAAATTTCCGTCACCAGAGATCGCTCCAAGTACTATTGCACCTATTAAGGTGGGATTCGAGCTGGCTCTATATAAGCAGACAACCTTACGGACCAGATCTCTTCACTCTTCACTTTCGACATCTCCATAACCTGAGCAATCATCAAGCCGCTAGAGAAATCTATATATCACGTGTCGCTCTACGAACTGATCAAGAAACAGTTGCCTACTATTGTAGTAACATGTCATTATTCCAAAAATCATTTCTAAAATTTGCCAATAAAATAGAATCTTGTTAATAATTAAATTATTTTCTTATGTAAATATTCTGTAACTTTTCACCTATAAAACTGTTTAATTATTGAGCTTACTTACTGACATTAACTTCCTCGTGTCATTAAACCGTGTTCTTATTCTTTTCTGTCTTGTTCGGAATGTCGAATTATTTCCAGTGATCCCTACCTGCGCATGCTTACATGCATAAAAATTCCTTCTCAGCAATCCACAGATCACAACACTCTCGCTACATTCGCACATTTTGACAAATTTTAGACCAATCGTAGATGTAATCGAATTATCAGATAATCTTATCTAATCTTACTAAACTTAATTTGACTGAAAATGTTATTTAAGATCTAGTGATTTTTTTGCTTACAGATAAAATTCAACATGTTATATATTCATAGAAATTTATCGTTAATTATATATTTATTACAAAACATATTTTATTCCAATTACATAAATATGGTCGAACGCTTACTGTATTATTATGATTAAAAAAATATTCCACATTCATTCTATATCAGAAACATATAGTCACCCTAAATAGCCACCACTGAGTTCTGTCAGTTGCCACTATGTATATGACTTGTCCCAAGGCATCTCTGCACCTGAAGTTCCACCTCGGAACATACGAGTTTATTATTTCCGACAACATCCAGGGCAGGAATTGTACAGTTACAAATATAGATATTTTTCAGGAGATTGAATGATAGCCAAACGACAAGTGAACCAGTGACATGTGGTTAGCAGCAGACGGTGACCTATCCATGTTTTCGTTCGCACACAATGTTCCTTTACTTCGATAGTCTAACTAGAACTGTGCTAACGATGTGTAAATGCATCCGTACATAAAATATTTATATATATATAGTATATCCCTGACATGAAGAAACACTTGGTTGGAACGCATTTCGGCGATATACCTGTAGAAGAGCTGGAAGAAGCGGTTCTCAGGTATCTGCGTGGCTTGGCGTCCGATTTTTTTGACTCGGGCATTCAAAAGCTCCTATACCGCATGCAAAAATGAATTAACTTGTCTGGCGACTATGTATAAAAATAGGTAAAAGTCTGAACATTCCAAAATTGTACGAATCAATGGAATTTAGATGTTTTACACTGTGAAAAATTAAAGGGAACTTTATTTTACGGATAACCCTAGTATAATAATAAAAAATATATATATTTATAATAATGAAATATAAGCTCAATTCAAACAGTTATAATACGAGTATATTTATAACATTTGAATTCTATCATATTTTTAGAACAAATATGTTCATTGAAAACATGTTTATCACAAAATGAATGCAATTTAAAATTATATTTGAAAATGGAAATCAAAAAAATGTATAACAAATTACTACGAACCACTTTGTGAATCAAATAAAAAAAAAACGTTGTTCGGTATATTGAAATTCGCTGCGTAGCTTCTAAATTCATTTTCAGTCGAACACACGACTTCTATAACATTGTCTAGGGTAAATTTACATTTCCAAACAAAATATAAAAAGAGCCTCCTCCATGTTATTTTTGAGTCAAGGAATCGATTCGAAATTGTCTTTTGACAATAATTCAAATGGAGGAATTTCATTTTGAATTCATTCGTGAATCTTCTCGGGCTCTGAATATAGCAATCTGTATTTAAATTATATGCAAAATAGGACAGGTAGGTGGATATTGTATGGGGCACAATGCTTCAAATCAAGTGAGGTTATTAAACTTATTTTGACATTCCATTTGACGCAGTCTCAAGTTGACTATATCATCATCATCATCATTTTCATCATCATCATCCCTAACATGTCTGCTTCCTTCACAAAGGTATGGTCGTCACGAACTGCCACCACAAAGGTCTACCTTCCATCATGGTCTTTGCCTTATCCTATTCCCACTACTCTACCGATTAAATTCTGTAAATGCCAGCGGGTATAGCGCAATTCTCAAAGCGTTTGCTTTGGAAGTCAAAGGTCGTAAGTTCAATCCCCGACGGAGATTAAAAAAATAAACAATTTTCAATCGATTTCTGAGCCCCCGGTTGATGTGAATTTGATCTTTCACACGTAAAATTTCAGTCATTGCCTATTGATTAAAATTGGTTGTAGACGAAAGTCGTTCCGTGAAGACCACCAATTCATAGTAAGTTCCTGTAATAATAAGGATGATGCTTAAATATCGGGCTGTAGTCTATATCAACACTCCATATGCAAATCTTAGCCATATGCACCATGGTAAGGGTCATAGAATTCCACAGATGATACTTCAACATTACTATCAGCATCTGTCGGTATTCTCCTGTATGTTTTCGCATAAAATGAAATTAAATAGTTTTCGACGGCTTTTCAGTACGGCGCTAGACTGATTGCTTGAAGAAAAGGTCGCTGTAGTATATGCTCTCATGCTCTATTCTTAGTACATGTCCCAACCAGGTAAACTTTGGCCTTTTATCCAACTGTAGTATAGAAAGCTGCCTTGTACGGTTTCTCATATCGTCGATCCTAACAAAATCAAATCATTGTACTCTCAGTATTCTACTCAGATATTTGATTTCAAAACCCATTGTATAGCTCTATTACTATTTTGTGAGATGTCAGTCTCGGTGGTAAAGGATAATGGGGACGATACAGAAGCTATATAGGCTGCACTTTGTTTTGATCGAGTGGAGCTGCGAATCCCAGATATTGCGCAAAAATTAACCATAAATTTATTAAAGCTACCAGATGTCCTCATCATCGTCTTGTTTATCCATATTCTCCTCTTAGCTAAAGCAAATGGTCGTCAAAAAAACAATTTGATTTGAAGCTTCGTAGACGATCGAACCTCGACCTCTAGCATGGCAACCAAGTGCATTACCTCTGTTTTGTTTCCGTCAGAAAATGGTTTCATCCACTCTGAGCATCCTCATCATCAGACATAAAACAGCTGATCCATAACACCGCACTAGTGATTGTTGATAATCAACATTATTCATATTAAAATTAAAATATAATTATATACTTAGAATTATTATATCTACATGAGGGTGTATGGACACTATCAGTGGCTGTATTCAACTAACTTCATACAGGGTATGTTGGGGTACATTGAGTTGAAGACAAGAAGGGATGTGTGCTTAGGTATCCATTTCCTGCCTGTCTCCGATAAATATCTGAGAATAAGAAAGCACATATTGTTCGTCTCCTAAAGAGTAACACTAACCTGCCAGAGACTATGCCCCTTAAGAGATAGATCAGACTGTTTAACCAAATCACCTCGGATGTTGATATATTATATTTCACGTAAGGTAGGCCAAATTTAGGCATGAACTCTAAGAACTTCTTTTGGAGAAATGATTTGTTGGCGTCGTCGGTTTGATAAGCATTGGGACCTTCTGTTGCTTGTTTTTATTGCTTTCTTTTAAGTACTTAATCATAAGTACCTATATTTGTATAATAATCTTGATTGTTCTTCAGTAGCGATTTGATTTTTTTTTAATTTTAATTGTTCTATATGAAAACAAATAAAAAATGTTATAACGTATTTTTTATTAGAAAACGTTTTGAATTTTCACAGACTAAATTAATCAATATTAAACGAAAACTTTCCGTTTCGCAAGGATGTCTTGTTAATTTATGTTATATAAACACAGTGGGATGAAAAAATTCGATATTAAATATCATCAAGTCAATTTAAATATCAAACTAATGAAATGAATATAAATCGCTTCTTTTACATTTGCTCCGCATCAATGGCCTGGTGTTTGTTAAATATTAAAATTCGCTTTGAAATCGGAACGGAGTTTCATCGAAAAAGTTTTCCTAAAATCGTGACCCAACTCGAAAAATAAATATTTTTCTACAAAAATTTCAGAGCTTATTCCAATACATGATGTTTAAAAAAACATACAAATTAAGAAAAATTATCTGAAATATAAATTTTTCCTTTAACATGTATAGAATCTGCCAAATAACTTTTTTTTTTTTGAAAAACATCGCAAAACATCGAGTGTGTGGCACGTAGCTCCATCCTGTTGAAATCAAATGTTGCCAATATCCTCTTCTTCAATTTTTGTGAACAAAAATGGCCCGATAGCGATCGCCATTGACTGTAACGGCCACTCCTTGCTCATTTTCGAAGAAAAATGGCCTGATTTTCAAAGTAATGTCGCAATATTTCTCAGCGTTGTTCAAGCGTATACACAACCATATTCGTTCAGCGGAAGGATAAAACTAATCATCTGTTAAATCAGACATGAGCTAAGTGTTACCATTCACGAAATAAGCACTAGTTGAAAAAAAAACGTTAGATGGCGGACCCTATATAAGTACATGAACATTTTGGCGGTGCGATACGATGTATAAGTACTTCTACTAAGTATAACAAGTAGGTAAATATAATATTCAAGAATTGCAAAATTTTCTGGAATTACAAACTATCACTTAAACTTCACGAATGTACTCATAGGAATGTTAATATTCTTCTTTCTCTGTAAAACTTTCGTTCTAGAATTATCAATTCTATGAAACCTACAATATATAGAGAAGTCGATTATATTTCTTTTAGTCTGGTTCAAGTCGTAAAATTATACAAAAATAGTATCTTAAAAATAACAGTAAAAATAATATAAATTGAAAACATAGCAGAGTATTGGCGACAATGTTTAATCTTGACATCAGCATGATATAGCCCTTGCTGACTGGTACCGAAAACCTCGATGTGCAATCTTTCGTCTCTTATTTCTAGTCGTTTGTCGTACATGTATGTTTCGCCATATTGGCATTTTGGACAAGTGCGGTCACGGGTGTGACGTTAGTTATACAGATGGCCGCTGGCGGCGCTAGTGTGACCGACCACGGCGCCACACGGAGTTGCGTCGACGGCCGAGAAGGTCGCATTATGGCCGCCACGGCGTGTCATTCTACCTGGGCTGGAAGTCAATGTGCTTCATAAAAAGTCTGTGTGTTATTAATCTGCTCCTCATCCTGCCACCACGCGACTGAATAACCTTTATAAAGAGAGGAGGATGTTAATCTAAATATGTCATAATTTGAGACCAAATGCTCCACTTAGGAAACAGATATTGAATTATGATGCTAGATATTTTTTCTCAGTTGTATTTACAAATTAATGTTTTTTTTTTATATTTTAGCAATGTTTATAATACTATTTTATATACATGAGGATTGTACATTATCTGTAATTATGAGTTACTTTCGGTCGTGGTTTTAAGTCAATTTACGAGTATCTCCTTCATTTGAATAATGTAGCTTATTGAATATTCTACTCACTTATATCATTTTTGGTTATCAATTCTAAGTCCAAATTCCTAATTGATGGAAAAAAATCACAATGCTCTTATGACTTAGCAGCTTGTTAATACATCCATTTAGCCAATGACAAGGTTGAATGCGTTTTAGATTAAAGCCATCGATTATAATTAGTATAAGCTGAAGCCCATTATCAAACCAGCCGGCGTGATATATTATTATGAGATCAGTAAAATATTAACTCATACTAATTTCATTTATAAGGCGGTTTTGTTAACACCATACTTATAATACAAGTACAATCTACAATTATCATGTCCGCGTAATCTATTCGACTTGAATAAAATTTATTTTTTATATTTAAACTTATTTTAATAAAAATCTCCTGAAATTTATTGACTTTTTCATTACAATAATCAAATTTAAAATAATCATTTTTTAATAAAATGTAATCCAATGTTAAGTTTTAAAAGAAATGTTGTTTTAAGTTTTAAATCAGTCGATCTACGTCAACATATATTTATATTACTCGTTAATTTCACTAAAATTACATCTCAGCTAACTTATCTAACTTAAAATTAGGTGACACATTGACTTTAAACTCACTGAAAAACATGCTTAGATATATTTGTTAAGAAAAGATTGTAGTTTCATGTTTCAGCAATATGTTTTTTTTATTAAAAATAAAAATAAAACACAAAAAAATAGGCCTCGAATACTACAGCTACCTTTATTCATGTTTTATGCTCTGCGGGTTTTTTGAGAACCATATTTGTTTCTAAGTGAGCCTTCAGGTGCAGATATGTCCTAGAAAGCAAAATGGACAGTGGCAGCTGATAGAATGTGGTGACAATTTGTAGTGACAATATGTTCCATACATGAAACATATATGGAAAGATTAAAAGTGTTAAACGTGATCTATATTAAAACAGAGTGAAATATATTTATCGATTGTGTATGGTAAAGTATAGAATCATAAACGAATTCATACAAAAATACAAATATCAAAGATTAAAAAACAACAAATATTAAGAAATGAGTTTGAGTATTTTTTTGCACTTATTGAAGGTCGTAATCAATTATTAAGCATGATAATTATGTGAAAAAAATGCTTAACTTTTTGAATAAACAACTTTTTAAAGCTTGTTGAAAAAAGTGAGTTTCAGTAGCGAAATATGGGCTCAGTATTTTTTTCAGTTATTCAGGCATAAGATGTTTGACTGTAACTTTTTCCGGTTTGCTGAAAGAATAACGGCGGAGAGTGGAATACATCCGGTGCAGGAAATCTCAGAGGACTTTAGGAGATTTAAGTTATTCAGACACAAAGAAGCTTTTCATTTCTTCTTCGACCTTTATCGGTGAATTTTAAATTTAAAAAGAAGCTAAAAAATAACTTTTAAATATTCTGATATTCAAATTCCTATATTGATTAGCTATGCAGGTATTTCCATTACCTGGGCATATATTATTTTATTATATTAATTCGAACAATGTTTTTACTGCATAATGTTCTTTTTTTTCAAATATCATCATCATCAGCCTGTGTCCGTCCACTGTTGAACGTAGGCCTCCCGCATGAGTCTCCATCCTCTTCGATCCTCCGCCTTCCGCATCCAGGTCACTCCCGCTATTTCAAATATATCCATTCCATATATATTACATATTGTCACCACAAATTGCCTCCACTAAAGTTCTGTCATTTTCGACTGTCCATGTGTCATCGACAGATATCTCTGCAACAGAAATTTTACCTGGGTGTATTTATGGTTCCTGACAACCCCCTCAGCAAAATTCCGGGGAGTTAAAGAGGCAGCTGTAGTATTTTAGGTAAATTTTGGGTGATTTGTTAATCTGAATTGATAACTATTGAATTATTCACATAATGGGCTCGCGCCGTAGTGAAAAGCTATCGATAAATATAAGTAGAACGTATTCGACGAAGCTCCGAGACTCATTTTAGATTTTTATTTTACGACAGAATTTTAGTACGTAACTTTGTATAGACTATATGCTCCAATTAGAGTAACGGACAATCGTATAATGATTAAAAAGGATTATCTATCAAAATTTTGTAACTGTCTGTATTTAAACGTTAAAGTTAAGTAAAATATTTAATTCTCATGGCATAATTAAACTAAATAATATTTTAGAAAAAATTAAAATTTAAAAAAATAAGAATTGACAAGAATTTTCTTTAAATGATTCATTATTTAAGGGATTGAATTTTAAAAACTCCAAAAAAAAATAACTCTCATTTTCTCAGTTAACGTAAATTGATCAAGATCTAGTTATATCGTAAGTCGAAAAGAAATTTCGTAGGTGCAATCAAATATAAGATATAAAACTAAAAGATAAGTTTTGGAAAAGTGGAAGCAATTTTTCTCCATTTCCTTCGGTCACATATGAGTTTTCTTTTCGCAATTTTGAAGTTTCGAAATGTTTTTAGAGAAAGTTTTAATGGAACGATGCGACGGTTAAAGTAACTGAAATGTGACTCTCAGATATCGCGTAACTAATCGAGTGACATCCAATGCAAACATTTAGCAACGCTGAATAAAAATATAGGAAAACACATCAAAGATTACCCGTAACGTTGGCTTTATAAACAGTGATTCGTAACCATTTCAAGGAACAATACATAGAATGTACTCGCGGGAGAAAAAGCTAATATGGGATGAGATGAGTACTATGTTGGCAGATATAACTTACTGGCGGCAATTTGTAACGGTCATATGCCTCTCGTAGCTTCAACAAGTACATTTAATCTATCGTTCCTGACGTCCTTCCAAGGTGGCGCAAGTCTAAGAGCTTATTTAAAAGGCAACTGTAGCTTATGCTTATCTGCGGCATCCTAAGTATATGTCCTAATAAGGTCCAACCTCGTCTTTTGACTGACCGTAGGAGGAAAGCCTGTTTCGTCCGCTTACTTACTTCGTCATTTATTTTAAAATCAAAGCATTGTACCCCCAGTATTCTCCGCAGGCATCTGCTTTTAAAACTAAATGTACGGCTGCATTATCTTTTAAATATAATAAAGAGAAAGATATGTGCCCGTTTCGTCCTTTTATAAAAATATACATTAAAGCAATAAAATAAACTCCGCTTGTTCTTTATGCGCTATCGTCATTATATTACAGCCGCTCGTTAGAGAACACCAGTTGCAAAGCACTGAAACGCTGGACTAACGCTGTGAGTGGTTGTTTGTGGTGTGGTCAATCGATACCGGAGGCAATTTCCTACATCGCTATTTGTTGACAGGAAGTCGCACACTGAAAGTCAACAGTTTCAGGATAACTAGGTTAAGGCCCCACCTGAAGTTCTGTAACGATACTATGGAATACGGAGCACAATCCTATACTATTACGATCTGTATTCATAGAAATGCAAAGTACTTTTCAGGCGAATTTTCATATTATAATATTTAGAAGCATTTAATGTTTTCTACAGTTTGATGGGTGTATCACTTACGTCTTGAACGTAGTTTTTGATTTTCATAACAATTTAACGTTTACGAGTGTTTTAGATGCTTACTTGAAGGCAAAATATATTTCACATAAATTGTGGTGAATTTTTAAAGATTTATCATATAAAAATATTAATTATATAGTTGCAAATTTATACTGAAGAAAAAATTACTTGCATTTTATCGGTCATTTAAGAATTTTTATTTAAAAAATTAACTCTCAACAATATTTTATTCGTAAACAAAAGTAGACTAACTCAAATATACATTTACTCCAATTTTATTGTCTGATATTATTTTAAAATTTGGAATTCACTTTGAAATCCATTTCAACTGTTAAGAATATTAATATTCTGAACTGATACGTACCCATTAGTACATTTATCTGTGAATAACTGAAGAAGCTCTCATTGAAAGCTAAACCAAGTTATTTTAAAAAAAACAAGGTTCTTATCATCGAAAGGGTTGAGTTTTGAGAACTTTTGTGAATAATAGTTCTTTTACATGATCCATTAAATTATAAGTATTTTTCATATGAAATTACATTATATGGAACCCATATACTGCATTATTTTTTATATTATTTATTATTATTTTATTCAATTTGGCTTTGGACCTGAATCCTGAAATTCTCATGTCAGAATAAAATGTTCAATGCGATCATACCATAAGGTATTTTATACAAAAACTTTTTTCAACATTTTCAATAACATCACGAAATACATGAGAATGTAGAGCTTTTTTCCATAGGCATTTCTAGGAATTCAATTTATTTTCAGATGCCCAACTAAATGATATGGGAAAAAAGTTACAGATATCAAAATGTATTACGAAACATTTTATTCATATGTTGTTTTATAGTCATATATTATTTTATATATTATATATATTTAGTAGGCAATATACTCATTTTGAATAAAGTAATAAATTTCAAAATTGATTCGAAATAAATCACTTTAGAACGCGTTCGTATATTGCGTTTTTTGTGTCGATCTTTTACGTATCTTTTGTACATTTTGTCACAACGTTTTATACACGAATATTTATTTGACTGATATTTGAAAAATGATCTACATTTTATATATTTAAACATGTCATCAAACTACAAATAGAAAGATAAATCGAATATGCACATTACATTCCCTAAAAAATAGCTTTGAAAAAAAGTACATGATGTATTTTGCTCTTAAAAGACTTTGTTTTGACATTCGGTTCTAACAAAACTACTACACAAAGTCATACTATTATAATTTAAATAGCCCAGTTAATCTGCTAAGGAAAAACTGAAATTCGATATGTTTATCATATGTATAATATGGCTTGACAAATAATACGTGATATGATATTTTGTAAAGAACATTTAGTACTAATATTTTATGCATACGCTTGCACGACTGAGTTTTTTCATATGGTAACAACAAATTTCTACCACTTAGTTCTGTCATTTGCCACTAAACATTTGTTGATCTAGGATAATCTGTACCTGAAGGTCTTCTTGGGAACATACTCGTATATGATTCCCGACAACCTCCAGAGCAAAAGTCCGATTGAAGAAAGGGTAGCTATAGTATCCCAGACACATATCGCCTCAAATGTTGATATATTCCACTTGAGAGAAGCCCAGTTTCGACATGAGCTCCACGAATTTATTTATAAAAGAAATTTTATGGAGTCTTCTGTTTGGCGAGCTTCGGGACTTTTTAATAAATATTGCTCTTTTCTATTACTTTAGTACTTAATCATAAGTACATAACTATATTTTATGCATTATTTATTCTACTTTCTTGTACTTCAGATTATTTTTTTTGTTTTTGTTATTTCTATTAATTTATATTGATTATTAAATTATTTATGAACGCAATAAGCCAACGTTTGTAATGTTGCAAATTTAAAATCAAAATTAAAATGAAAATAGCCACTTCAAACCAGAAAACTCTTTGATGCTTTACTATAAGATATTTAAACAATGATAAGTGATGTTTGTTAATAAGATTTGATGATAAGGGTTGGAGATATTTCATTAAATAAGACGCAAATTATAATCGAGTATAATAATAAAAATATATTTAAATATAGGTATACTTTTAGCTTTTGGCTTGATGACAGTAATACAATCTACAAAATGAAATAAAATGCAATGGAAATAAAGTGAATCGTTCTAGACGGAATCAGCTTAATACTGAACGTAGATACATATGAAGGCTCTTGAAAATATATAAAAATACTCGGAAGAGATGAAACTTTTCAACCTGAATTTCAGTTATACATGATAAGTTATACATTTGGGAGTTTCAGATTCATATTCCGTCATAGATTTTTTTTTCTACAAAATAACGCACGGTTTTTGTTAGGTCATCAATGTTAACAGCATTGAATACGAGCAAAACTTAGATGGTCTACCACCTGTTGCTTTCTATGCGTCTTGTTACAAATTTCGATTAGCAAATTATCTAAAATATGCTTTACATACTTTATCTGCCGTCTTTGCGTCAAGTCCTCTAGTTTCTGCCGTAGAGGTTAACCTTATGCGCAAAAATATCTTTGTATAAGGTGCGAACAATGTGAACTGATATAAATGAGTAGCGGTAACTTGCTTTGACTATGAATTCTAGATATAGAATGGATACGGAAAGAAAAGTATTACATAAATCTTAGAGGTAAAATAATTGCTGTACATACCAAAATCGTGGGCTCGATCTCCGATGAAGATCAAATTTAAAATGATTTCCAATGAATACCTTAGCTCTATAAATAACCCCGTACAGTGTTTATTTGATCCCTCTATTGAAAAATGATATTAATTGCTTTAATAATTCCGATTTATGGTTTAATGACGCTGGCGAATCATCAGTTCACATGCAGTGTTTAAATTTACCCAAAAATAGCAATCGTCACACAATCTAAAGATGAGATCAGAAAAAAATAAAAAAGTACTTAGAATTCATCCCACAATATATTTGTAGACGACATGTTTCTGATATTATGGAATTTTTTGATATTATGGAATTCCACCAAGAATTATCGATCAAAAGAATCGAAATAACAAAAGATGAGACTTTCGCATTACCTTTCTTTTTGTCGGTACCCGCCTGTATGTGTGTACATAATAAAATAAAAAATAAAAATTCTGGTATTCTGCTATATAAAAATATTTAAATTTTTAGTAATAAAACCTCGCCTTTTTGTCTTATACATAAAACAACTGTCTTAGTACTCTTAGTACGTAACTTTTACAGTCCACAAAGAAACTTAAGCGTAAGGAAGACTTGCGCCATCTGGACCATATCATAACCAACAGTCCTGAAACTGAAAAGAATGGTCTGCATTTCATCTACTTATGTTCATAACATGGAGTGCGAACAATATATTTTCGCGACATGTTATCCCCAAGAAACTCCGCGGAGAATGTTAAATTTGAACGTAATTCGCGGAACGTGATTTTTGGCGTAGGATGCGAGTTGATCCTTTTGCTTTTCAAGCCGCAGCGCATTAGCATATATATAATTTGTGAAATAATTGCGGATTACATCTAAGGTTTTGACGCACTTTCAGGTATCTCTGGTTTTCAGGTATAATGTTCCCCACGCTTTCAGAAATCTTGAAAATAATTAAATAAATATTTACAGAGTTGTAAAATGTATATATTTATGACCTTTAACGCCACACTATTCGTTTTAAAATGCCATTGTACAGTTAACCTTCTTATAACAGACATTTTTTTAAGCGGGTTTTTTTTTTATACTTTTTGCGGAGATTTTTTAGAAATCGTTCCTATTTTATGTTGTTTATTTGGGTTTAACCGCCTGTTAATACTTAATGATGAGAAAACCAAAATATTTATATATTTTTTATATTTATAGAATTTACTATGAATGGATGGTTACAGGATAACTTTCGTCTTTCACCAATTTTAATTAACAGGCTATGACTGGCATTTCACGGTTAGGGATCAAAAATTCACACCACAACCGGAGGAATTTCAGAACTAAGAAACCGATTAAAAAAAAAAAATAATCTCCGTCAAGGATCGAAAACCCAACCATCGGCTTGCCAAGGAAACGCTTTGACCATTTTGATATTTTTTTTTTTTGTAAACCTTAAAACAATGACAAACTATTTATATGATCGTTAAAAAAAAACACTTTATTTTGACACTACTTAACGAGTTTTTTTGAATAATCATTTTTTGTAACAAATCATTATATTTTATCAAAAATATATAAAAAAAAAATCTTGATTTGATTAATTAAATATGCCAGCTATATATCTAATAATTTAAGCTTTATATCATATATTTTACTGAAAAAATATCGTAGGCATTTGACAAAGAAATATAAATTTCCGGGTTTCACCATCTGAAATATAGAAATTATTATTACAGGTGTAAGTGCCTAGAAGCCAAGCCTCAGTTTGCTGATAGAAATGCATATTGAAGCATATCAATTAGAGGGATAATTGAAGCTCATTACTTCGATATACGAGAGGCGTATACAATTTGTCGTTAGCTGAGCAGGTAATATTACCTGCCGTGACAAGTAGCAGGTATAGTATAGTTCTAGTTAAATACATGTACATATATTTACGAGACCGTACAATAATGCAATTCCATACAAAAAAAAACGCTTAAAAGCTTTCGGTACATACTAACACAGTGTTTCTTAAATTATTGTCTAGCATGGATCCGCGATAAAGTTTCAGAGGCTCTGTGAAGCATATAATTGGTCAATTATTTATTTTTTCTGCGGGCAATGGCCTGTCGTTTTTTCAATAGTAATTAAGTTTGATTCATAATTATTATTGTACTCCGTAACTGAATAGGACCCTAACTTATCAGAAACACTGTCAGTCTGTTAAGCAAAAGGTGTCCACCAGAAACAACCTACTCCGATAAGTGGAAGGTACGAAGTGGAGAGTTCAACCAAACCTGATCCGCTAAAATGCTCTAGCTCTCTGTTTCTCTGCTGGCGAGTATGCCGCGCCAGTTTGGGCGAGGTCTGCCGATACCAAGAAAGTGGATATTGCTCTGAATGAAACGTGCCGGGTGGTTACGGGGTGCCTAAAAAAGTACCTACCCCAATATCAAAACTATATCAACTCTCGGGCATCGCCCCACCAAACATACGGCGACAAGTCACCACCTAGAAGGAGCTCAGCAAAGCAAACCACGACACACTCCACCCTATGTTTGGGTATCAAAAGAACGGCTCAAATCAAGAAGAAATTTTCTACAGTCAACAACGGAACTGGTGATCCCTGAGAACACCCTACGGCTAAACATGTGGAGAAGCGTAACTAAGGGGAATACCTGGATTGCCCTGAAAGAAGACCTAGCCCCTGGATATGATCAGGGGTTGAATATATGGAGGTCCCTTAACAGACTTCGGACACGAATGAAAGCCTGGCAGTTTTACAGCAGACTGACTGAATGTGACTACGGCGTGGAGCAGACCCTGTCACACCTTCTGGAGTGTGCGCTGTTTTCGAGTAGCTGCGTCCAGGAGGACCTGATGGTGGCCGGAAGTAACGCCTTCGAAGTCGCCCACTTTTGGGCAGACAGGATCTGACCCTGTTGTTTCCGACACGATTATATATAATACTAAGTTTGATTCAAAATTATTATTGTTCTGTGTGAACTATAAACTTATCAAGCACAAAAGCTTCATATTCACGATATAAGTTTAGAATAGCTGTATGCTTGTGCAGCCAATGAAGCAATATAATGGGCTTTGAAAACAGATGCCTACGTAGAATACTGGGGGTTTGATGGTTTGAATTTGTAATAAATAATGTGGTGAAAGAGCGGAAAAAACAGTTTTCATACTAAAGTCGGTCAAAAGGCGAAGGTGGACCTTGTTGGACATATGCTTCAAATGCCGCAGCAGAGTATAACTACAGTTGCTTTTTCTCCAAGTCCCCTTGGGCTCACACCATCTTGAAAGCACGTCGGGAACTATATACAGAATAAACTTGCCGTAGCTACGGAAGGCGAAGCTGACATGAGATGAGGCGAGAACCATAGCGACTCACAAAGCTTACTGATAATAATTATTATGAAAGCTGAAAGAACCGGTTAGTATGACTTAAAACGCTTTATTATAATATCAAACAACGTAAGTCGGATCTTCGACGATTTTATTTATTTTTTATTTAATCATTTTATATGCTATTTTAATGACCGTATTGTGTAAAACTATTGATTCACACGTAAAATGACTGTCGTAGCCTATTATTCAAAATTGGCGAGAATGCCGTCTGATGATGTAGGATGAAAAATTATTCACACGGTGCTTAAAAAATATTAAAATGGCAAGCAACATAATATCGACTCTAATGTGTATTCTAAAATTATGTACTTGATATTGAAGCGGTTTTTACTTTATTTCGACGAAACACCGTTAGTTACTTAAAGTCCAGTAAAAAGGATTGAAATCCAATAAAAATAAATTTAAAAACTATACTTTTTTTTTTTAATATAAAGGAAGGATATTTCTCTACAATATTTTCAATCCAGTATTAAGCAATAAACTTTTCCTAACACTAAAATTATTCGCTAATACGAGTATACATTTAAAATAGTCGTCGTATGTCCAGGATAATATTTTGCGCTAATGCATATGCAATAGACAACAGTTTTCATAAATGTGCAATTTCTGTGGTAAATGATGTATTTATCACAGGCATTATTTTCAGGTGTGCTTGACACCTGAAAGATAAATGATCCACTTTAATGCACCGCCTGACCCATATACTCAATATGACATAAATAATACTTTATCTGAGAGAATGATAAGCTTACTATCAAGATACAAACACTGTTGCGTTCTTATGGGAATTTTACTCTTTATAGGTCTTGTGATATTTTCCAGAAAAAAAGCACATATATTGATTCATTAACTCAAAGGTTCGGACTTTTGAATAATATACCATTTGAAGTATACTATAAAGTAATTCTATCTAATATCTAAAATTTCTGCATACAATATGCACATTGCACAAATAATAGATATTTGCCAATTTACGTATTAAACTACAAAAGTATTATTCCCTATGAATAATTGAAGCTACTTCATATTAAAAATAAAGACTAAGAGAAAAGTTATATATAAATTCACGTACAGTTTTTAATTGCAAACATACATAGCAATTACATTTTATTGACAGAAGGTTAACATACTAGATAGAACTGGTTTATTTACTGCTTATTATATCGATATGGCAGAAGAACTTAAGTAGTGGAGGCTACCCAAAGAATAGGCACACTCAAGTGGCAATGGGCACGACATCTGTCGAAGAGACGACGGGCGATGGGGAAAAAAGTATTGAAATGGCGTCGAAGAACTGGCAAACGAAGTATTGGCCGACCCCCTGCAACATGGACTGACGACATAAAAAATAATGAAGGAGTGGCCTGGATGCGGAAGGCATCGTATCGAAGAAGATGGAGACTCATGCGGGAACGTTCAACAGTGGATGGATACAGGCTGATGATGATGACGATGATATCGATATGAATGAGTACTAATTTCCCGTAACTTTATAAAATAATCTGATGCTTACGCTGCTTGTAGAGAGTTGAGACGTCAACATCATAGACTACAGTCCGGCATTTACGCATCATCCATTTTTACGTTGAATAAGTGGTATTCACGGAACGATATTCGTCTACCGCCATTTTTAATTTAAAAATTATGACTGACATTTTATGGTTAAGGGATCAACCGGGGGGTTCCGTCGCATTTCGTTCACAGACAATTCGTTCAACAACTCATCGGTTATGACGTGGGGCGCACTGTACGTCTGATGCACGGGACATTTGTAGTACGGTACAACTGGTACACTGGATGTCTCGCTAACCTAAACTTACCTAACCTCACCTAAGTTAATTCGTGAACGAGACTCTCGACTGTACGATTGCTGGACAAATCCGTCCAGTGCGCCCCACGTCGTTATCGATGAATCGTTGAACGGATTGTATGTGAACGATATGTCGTGGCACCCAGCAGGGGTAATTTAAAGAGTTAACTAATATATAAAAAATATTTTTTATTCGGCTTCGGGGATCGAACTTATATCCTTGGATACGGAACTGATTTGAAAGGATGAAAATGTTTTCTTTAGACCATCGCTTAATGTTAAGATCCCAGGAATTTGAAATATTCTATCAAAAGAATATTAAATGTAATATTATGTATGAAATATTAATAGCAACGTAGATTTATCCCGTTCTTTTAAGAGTTAAGTTTAAAATTAAGGATCTATTGCAAAGAGGAAATCCGTCTACCCGAGGACTTTGAATACATTAATCTCGTTTCTTCTTCTCCATACACCGCAAGGAAGTAATTTATTTTTTATTAAGAACAGTAATAAAAATCTTGAGCGTCCTTCAAAAATGCCACAGTTAATTAATATAAAAAAAATGTTTTTTCAGACATTCCACATTACTAATCTTTTAATCTTTGTAAATTATTTGGTGTTGCGTAATCAGTTTTTTAAGAAACTTAAGATTGATCAAAAAACATGTTTAAAAACACATTTGTAAAATTAATTTAATTTTGCGATGAAAACTTATTAATACATTTAAATTAGCAAATTTACTCTCAAATCGTGGCAATTTTACAGGAAATAAATCAAAGAGTAATGAGAGAAATAAATTGTGAAAAAAGGCCTTTTAAATATTGTTTATTTAATTTATTATTCTGTGGGCTGAATCAAATAACTAAGTAGCTTAAATTATGGCAGATTTATATTATAAACATCAACGTTTTTTTCAATTAAATATCAATGAGCTCTTAAATTGATCAAATAGTTTTTTTGTAACATTACTTTTACTAAGTGATTCATGAAGGTGAATATGGTAAAGGTCTATAATAGGTAAAATTATATCACTTGTTGAATAATTTTCATGTACAACTGATACATTAATTATTAGTGTTAAACGGCCTTAGTAAAAAAATAAAAACCTTATTTGGTCTTCGATTTGCTCTTGATTATATTTATTTATTCTTATTTGCAAATTTTCTATAAAAAAACTTATTTATAATTTTAATTATCGGGTGGCTTGAAAAGTCGGATAATACAGAAATTGTTTACCGTGTTCAGTAAGCAATAAATATACTCGTATGAAGCTAATTTAAGTAAAGGCTACGTATTTGGAAATCATTGGTAGCCTTTTGAAAGTGGAAGATTACCCTGACCCCTCTGTCTGGAATATTTGTTCTTAATTGGCGGTAGAATCCATAATATGAGTAGTAGCGATTAAGAAACTTTACGATACAATCAGTCTGAATTATAGATGATTATTGAATCAAGTTCCATTATTAATCAGGTGTTCTCTTCCTTCAATTTAATTGATTTGGTACAATTGTGAGTACTTTGCTTTTTAATTCGAAATAGGCTACCTAGAACTAAGTTAATTCGACTTATGTACGCAGTTACCTTCTAGAGACTCGGGGTTTGGCTTATGTTTAAATTTTCTACCAATTCATGAAATTAAATTACTTCGGAAAATACGTCATTTATTTTTTAAATATGTATGTGGCATAATCAAGATAATACATCTCAAATAGAGTCAATATGTCATTGGCTACTTTATTGGGAGTAAAAAAAATACTAATTTCAATAAATCGACCATTAATATGATTTGTGATTAGATTTGTAAATAATGCGTAATATTTGTGATAGAATTTTATCTGGTTATAGAGTTAATAACTTCTTAGGTTTTCACGGCCAGATTTGATATTTTGGCTTTTGGGTAGCGAATTACTAATATTCAATATTTCGACCGCCATTGCAGAGATCTTCTTCAGGGTTGACGACTTAGTTTTAAATAGAATCTAAGTCATAACTAAGTCACTGATAATAGAACTTTAACATCTGATATATTTATCTGTTTCAATAATCGTGTATAATTCGGACTTTTAGTCCTATCGTAAAGTTTCTTAATGGCTACTACTCATATCTTCTATGGTAATCTTCCACTTTCAAAAGGTTACCAATGATTTCCAAATACGTAGCCTTTACTTAAATTTGCTTCGTTCGAGTATATATATTGCCTGCTGAACACGTTTGGTAATCAATTTCCTTATTATCCGACGTTTCAAGCCACCCAATAATTTAAATTAGTAATTCGCCACAATGGCTAAGCCAAAAGCCACAATATCATGGTTTTAGAGCTTCTACGTTCTAATTTTATATATATATTATTGATCATGACTTAACACAAATGCAACAAATTGTATAATTTTATATTTAATGTATTCGTGGAATTATATACGTATCTACAAAAATTCAGTACTTTTACAAGAAGAGTTGCGGCTTTGGTTTTTTCAGAATTATTTTCATGATCCTCTCCGAGATCTTGTTTCATAACTTTTTTCAGGACTCATTTTGACGAACCTTCACTAAAAGCTAAAGACATCTCTTACGCGACGTAAAAAAAGGGGCGTAATTACAAAACCCACACGTAAAACTCAACAGCCTTCCTCGGAGAATTATAATCTTGTTAAAAATTTAATACTTTCATTTGGATATAACGCAACGCGTTTCGAGCGGAAGAATTATAATTTCTGGCAGATAGAAAGAGGGCGTTGCCTTCAACCTTTTGGTTGTAGAACCAACTTCTAAGTAAAAGCAGCCTTAGTCTAATTTCCATAACAAATAATACTTTGATAAGTCAATTTATGTCTGAGGAACTTTTTAATTATTTCGTTTTGAAGTTAAGCTCGGAATTCGGCATCCTTCTGAAGGTTTTTTCTTCACCCGTTGAAAAGTAGCCTTTAATACGATACAATAAATTTCAAGTAACTTTGATGCTCTCTATAGAGTCGTGAATTCTAAGAACTGTTAATCATTCATTAAATATTGTAATTACTTAACAAACGTCACGTTTAATTCGATCGAAAACAGACAGTGAAGTATTTTGTGTAATTTAGAAGTAATATCGTCCTGTACAAGAAATATTTTTATATAGTATCGTGTTTTTGTATATATATAATTCAATAAATTAAAAATATATAAGCATTATGTAACTTAATATGCTTCGCGTTATTAGTCTCGTATAAATCATCTGGACAAATATCTAAAAATTTCAGTGCTATTCTAGTAGTAGTGAATGCCAAGTAGTTTTTGGAATAAAAAATATTACAATATATATTTCCTTGATATGATTGTGTGAAAACATTAGTTCTAAGCGCTTAGTTCGAATCATTTAAAAAGTCTTAATTCATTTTAAAATATTTATAGGTACGTAAATAGTCAAAGTTCTTATGATTTCTGGAGAAAAACTATATTTCTGTGAGTTCATTAAGACCTTTTATATATTTTTCTTCACGCATGAATATTTTTATAACCCATAATATATACTTGTGTAATAAATAAATAACATAATATGTAGTCAACAATTCGTTGATTATGGTAATATTCTTAAGATACCCTTACTACTGGTATTTTTGTTCAATTTTGTATTTTTCAATATATATTATATAACACGTCAATAATTAACATTTAAAACTGTATAAAACTCTATTCCATAAAATAAAAATCATTTTAGGACTAAAATCTAGAAGATAAGCTTTTTAAAAAGATTATTTTAAACATATCATCGTTATCATACTCAATTTTAGAATTATTTCATTATTATATGAGCGAATACACGTATAAACCTGTTAAGTTAAAAAAAAACTTAAAAATATCATTTCTGCATTTACTATAGTAATAAAGTTTTAACTTTTAATAAAAAATTATTTGATTCAACGTTAAATTTATTTACATTAGGAAGATGATTTTGAATCATTTTATATCACCGATTTTTAGCATACGTTTTGTTTTGAAAACAACGCTTCTTTATTTTGCATTTCATAACGTAAAAAGTGCAAATTTTAATTAATATAAATTACGTCATATTGATATTCCAATCCATTCATAAAATTTTTCATCTTCTATGTTAATTATTTAATGAATTATTGAAATAAAAGTGTACCTTACCTTCAAAACAGCTGTCAGCGCCTCGGTGCCGCGAACTTAAAGAAAGTTTCCTTTTTCGTAAACTCGCCAAAAACTTTAATACAACTCGCGAAAATGATAGATTTGCGATTTTACGGTTTCACTAAAAGGAAAGCAACGCGAAAAAGAAAAGCTACTGCGTTTTCCGGCGGTCTGATGAGCTTTTTTCAGGAGATTTTTTCAGCTGGCGCTTTTGTCGGGGGTTTCTCTTCTTGTCTCGATGGTGGTAGGCGGCTCTCTGTGGAGTGCGGGCGGGCGGTTCTGGCTTTTACAGGCTGGGCGGGGATGCGCGCGCACCGTCCGCCCACATTATCTGTTGCATCACACTCAGCGCCGCCCCGGTCGCCCGTGGGCGGTTTGACTCTTGCCGCCCATGGCAAAATGAATGTTATTGCATACGGTATGGCGGGATGCAGAATTAGCGAGCGACAAAAAAAACGTGAATTCTGACGTGAAATATGAAAGTTGACACTGCAATTACAAGCGCGCCGACAGCGTGAAATGCAATCAAGTTTGACGTTAAAAAATGATTTTAAAAAATATATATTTAAATTTCGTCAACCTCATACTTCATCCGCTTCAATAACTGAAGCACATTGAATTCATGAATTGCCACCACAAAGTTCTGTCAGCTTCCATAGTATTTGCCTCATTTCATATCAGCACTGCCTGCCGCAGCTCCACCGAATACTATTATTAATATTCTATAACTAGTTCTCGACGGCCTTCCAGGAAGGCGCGAGCCCAAGGGCATGAAAAAAGTAGCTTTATAATTCAATGCTTATATTTGGGTATTTTTTATTCAAATTTCTTTAGGGAGATCGGATGATAAGACAGACGCTCCTGAGACCTGAACCATTTGGTCTTAAGGAGCGGCTCAACCCAATATGTTATTTGTTAAGTTGTTATAATTTTACCTAATCCAACGTGCTACGTTATCTTATTTTTGTATATATTTAGCTTATGTAAATCTTTGTTTTCTACAGACCATTTGTGGTATATATCTGCAGTTTCCTGCTGCCAAGTGAATAGTTTTTATTCATCCCCAGTTAACATTGCTAATGGGTATTACAAAGAGGTAAAGAGCTTGTTTATTAATCCAGAAGCTGTACGAAAAACGTAAAAAAATATAAAGTAGACCAAATTTGTTTCATGAACTTAACAGGAAAATGAAATTAAAGATGTGTGAATACCAGGCTGTAAAGTCTTTGAAGTTTGCTATTAGAACCGTATTATGTGCATTTAATATTTCTTTATATTTGTCTCGTATAGTGGTGTACTTATTTATTTATTTGACATTTTTTTATTTTGTTACAGATATATCAATTCAATAAATAATGATATCAGCTTGATATAGTTATTTTAGGCTGATACCGAAAAGCCTCAAAAAACGATATTTTGTCTCCTATTTTTGTTTAGTCTTAATTTATATAAAAATACACGGAGCTTGCAACAGTTTATTTGTTCTGACAGTTGCTCCATTATTATGTTGGTTCAACTGTCAACTTTATTTTGTGACTTAGCCGCGACAATCTTTTGGGCGCTGCATGTTACTGTGCCGTCTGGCAGCTCAGTTCCCGTCCGACCGAGACCCACGATTCATCATGTTACGGTCGGGCGGGAAACCGAAGTCTTATATAAAATATGCCCGATGACGAACCCGTGACTTGACGTCGCTCCTTTTTAAAGATAGGGGATGTTAATATTTTTTGTGTACTTTTTTGTATCTTACTATTGTATTACTGTAAGTATTGTAATATCTTCTTCGTAGTATCAATCCGGTGGATTGGTTTGCAGCAACAGAATCTTGCATCTCGATCTCCACTCCTCTCGGTCCTCCGCAGCCCTCTTCAGCTCAGCATAAGAGCTACAACTCATGTCCTCGAACACCTGCTGCAAATACTCCTGTCTAAGGCGCCCTCTACAGTTTCTACCGTCAACCATGTGTCATGAAAAAAACATGAAATTCAAATAGGCAATAAAATTAAGTTAACTGTTCTTTTTACTCACGTCAAATATATTATTCTACGAGTGATATTAATTTTTTAAGGTTCATTTAGATTTATAATAAAATATACAACAATAAAACAAATTGCATAAAATGAAAAAATATTATTCGAAATAAAATTTAAAAAATCAAATATCCTATCAAAGATCTTAATAGAATACCATGAATTAATATGCATCGCTTAATCTTAGAAGATATCAAAGCAGACATTTGAATTTAACCATCTTCTGTAAGAATGCATTTTCTTCTTAGACTTATTTCTATGCTAAAGATCTGTGAATAAGTTCAAAGAAGGATGAAGCTAAATTCACCATAAAATTAAATTTTTAGATTTCTCATCCATTTTACAAAGGGTTTCTAATAAACATTACTTGTAGATGCGAATTGTAATAAAAAATATACTTATGAGTTACTGTGGATGCGTCATTAATATCCATCGATCAAAGCGTGTGGAAATTAATCAAACTTATAATGTTTAATTTTTAAATAAGCTCCAGATTCAGAGATGTCTTGAAACAAGACGTGGATATTACAGCTGTCATAGCTGTTTAGGTGAGCAATGATTTTTTTCTTTATTCATAGTAAGTAGCTTACAGAAAGAGATGTTTATTTTCAATTTAATTTAAGTTCAACGATTTTTCTGATATATTTTTACTTAAAAACTAATAAATATATTAAAATAATACGAGTATATACCTAATACCATATAATTAATTGTATAGTGTACTTACTTTTGAGACAATTTTGAAACAATTAACATAAATAATAAAAAAACTATAAGAAGAAAAGAAAAGGAAAAAATAAACTATCTAATAATAAAAAGACAAAAATTAAAAATTTAATCCCGAGACATCTTTGCTGGAGAAGACTGAGCAGAAAAATCTATTACCCTTAATCTGCTGATTAAAGGATAAGAGTGAGTTTAAGTGCTAATGTAGAAATTGTGTGTGAGTTTTTGAAAGTGTTTTTGAATAGTGAGAATATTTATAACGTTGGGTATAGATACTGATATCCTTAGTTGGTTATCGCATTACTGGGTGGCAGGATGCAGGAGCAGATTGACAATACAAATAATTTGTTTTTGGTTCACAATTCACGTTTATTTTTTAAAATACTTGCTTTTTCGTCCAACCGAGCGAGTAACGGAGCACTCGCTAGACAACATCTAGCGCCACCAAGACAGTCGCGACAAAAAAGCCAATTCAAGGTGACAGTTGCACCAACATAAAATGGAGCAACTGTCATAACAAATAAAATGTCGCATGCTAACGCCGTGTATTATATAATTAAAATTAACATTAATAGATGTGCATGTCAGGCGAGCGAACAAAAATTAAAGAGACAAAAGATCGTTTTTCTAGGCTTTACGGCATCAGCCTAACAGAAATATATCAAGTTGATATCAATACGTTTGAGGTTAGTGGAATAATGTGTATTTTCAATGATTTTAATGTAGAACTGATTTGTGATAGCCATACGTTTCAGTTATATAAAAATATTTTTAAAATATAAAAAATCACCTTCCTTTTTGACCTTAATTTTTTCAGGTATCATCGGAAAGCTTCTCTAAATAATATATATATACATTTTTTTTCAAGTATACATTGAACGTTGGTACGTAATTGTGATAAAAAAATAAACGTAAACAACATTGTTCTCGATATTTTAATATTTTTCCATTAGATATGGTTTCCCCGTGGAGAAATCAAAGGTGAGTTTATTAAATTAAATTAAAGGAATGATTTTAAAAATACTTGTGACGTAATTTACGTTTTCCTTTTTTCACTTATATCATCATGTGTTTTTCAATTATTATTCTTCTTATACAAAATTTATTTCTTTATTTAACTGTTGTAATTATTTTCAATATCATTTATTACTTTATAATTTTTAAAACCTTTAGAGTTGTGACGATTGGCTTGAGGCAGCCTGTGTCGACTCTGCATGCATCATAATTCTTGGTTCTTTCATTATTTAATAAAAATAACTTATTATCGGATTATTAAATATATTTAAAAAAGTGTACATACATTAACTATCAATTTTTGATGATAATATTAGTTTTTGGTGTTTTAAATTGATTTTATTTTCAGGTCCCAAAGAAGTGAACTCTGCAGTGGAGCTCCTCAAAAACCAAAAGCAACTCATCGACAAGCAATAAATTAAAAACTGGCAGTGTCTTAAATAGGTATTTATAAGTAATAGTTCCTACGTTACTACACACATATTTACACATTGTATATGTGTGCGGGTTAAACTATTTAAAAAAGACATTATAAAATCAAGGGGTATGTGTTAATTTATACTCCTTGATTACCCCTTTTTAATGTCTTATTTCAATTGTTTGACCCGCACACATACAATCTGTAAATATGTGTTTACTAACATAGGAACTAAAACTTATACATATACTTATATAAGCCACTGCCTGTTTTTAATTTAATGATATCAATAAAAATATGCTACAACTACAGAACAATTATGACAATATGACTTAAATTAACATTTTTATAAATATCATTAAATAAAAAAGTATATTTAAAAGTATTCTGGTTTAACAGTACATTGATTGTTGTTTTTTGCAAGTCGTGTACTCCAAATTGGAAGCAAATATAGCAACGATTTAGTAAAAATGTAATCACTAACAACCGTTCAAAAAGTAATCCATTGAATGCTGAATATCATTTTTTCTTCGTCTAGAAACACATGTTTTCCATTGCCGCCCACTCTTGTAATTCGGTTCATTTCCAGACGACAATCTAGACTGAAGGCAACGATATACATTTTTTTATATTTCCCTTCATTAGTTGTTATACCAATAATATCCCGACGTTGTATTTTCTCGGAAATGCTTCCAGTTTTATCTTCTTTTCAAGTACTCGCCCTGTAATTTCAGTGGCTTTATATAATTTAGTCACACAGCCGCAATTCCGTATGTGATATCGCAAAAAACATCCTGAAAATGAGCTGAAAGATGTGTGAAAATCTTGTCAGCACATAATTATCTGCCGGCAGGTATAGCTCAATGGTTAAAGCGTTCACTTTGAAAGCCAAAAGTCATGGGTTCAATCCCCGACGGTGATTAAAAAATTAAAAAAAAAATTAATCGATTTCTGAGCTCTATCGTCGGTGTGAATTTGATCCCTCACCCGTAAAATGCCAGTCATAGCCTATTAATCAAAATAAGTGGCAGACGAGAGTCGTCCCGTGAAGACCACCCATTCATAGCAAATTCCTGTAATAATAAAGGATGATCCGTGAATTTCGGGCTGTGGTCTATCACATTTATTTTAGTTTATTTTATTAACGGCCTAGGCCAATACATACGGTTTTAAAATAGAAAATACAATAAATGAAATGTTAAAACAGGACAATATAATAGCAAAGACAATACATTTAGACAAAACATGAACATGAGTAAAAAAAACAGATCTAGTACATTAGTAGAGGGATCTGCGAAATGCTGGAAGGTCCACCCCGAAGAAGTCCAAGTCACTAGAGGAGTTAACCAGTCTACACATTCTTAACATAGGAGAATAGAATCCGTAGTTGGTTTTGGATGTCCTTACATGTAGCAGGTCACTGCTTCTAGTGAACCGGGAGGGAACATTGAACGTAATTTCCTGCAATAATGTCGAGTCATCGATTATGGAGTTCATAATTTTTAAAATAAACAGCAAGTCAGTCACTGTTCTACGTCTCTCCAATGTAGATACATTAAGTCGCCTCTCTATATCTTCATAGGAGTAGCTACCTCTCTCAAGGCCGATCAGTCGTGCAACTCTTGACAAGAAGCGATGTTGGACTGATTCAATCCGGTCAATTTGAGTTCGATAGTAGGGAGACCATAAAACGCTAGCATATTCTAGCTGCAGACGAATCAGAGAACAGTAAAGGACCTTGATGGAGCTCAGGTTCTTAAAATCGTTAGTGATTCTATTGATAAAACCTAGAAGTTTAAAAGACTTGTTCACAATACTATCAATATGGTCGTGATAAGATAATTTACTATTTAGGGTGACGCCAAGGTTCTTTATAGTAGGAACATGAGAAATTTTGAAAATCACATTGGCGGATCAACACTCCACATGCAGCGCTTAGTCATATGCACCATGGTAAGCGTCATAGAATTCCACAGATGAGACTTCAGAATTGCTATAACCATCTGTCGGTATTCTCCTGTATGTGTTAACATAAAAAAAACATTAAACACATTTATTTTGAATTTTAATACTCGTATAACTTGAACTCACGTGGTCTTATCCATGCCTTAACACATTACGAGTATAACAAACCTCACTTATATTGCTATGCTATTTGTAAATTTTCAAGCCTCATGCTCAGAATACCACTGGAACATTCATTTTCGCATAGTATTATAATCACTAAATATAAATATAAACTTACGAAAAATCATATATATCTTGAAAGATGAAGTAAAGAATATAACATTGAAAATATATAATAAAATAATACACCATCCCTTTAAAATTAAATAATGCATAATGTAATCAAAATATCAATATTTTGCTGTAGATGTGTACTTATCAATTAAGTACATTTTGTGATGTGCACAAAAGTAAAAATAGCGCAAATAAAGGCGTTTATCAAATACCGAATGTTGGCCGGAATAAGCTAACCTCATCAGGTCCTGGTTAGGGCACTCTATTGTCCTGGAGGGAGTAAATGCTCTCCTAAGGCGGATGAACCTTTAC
The DNA here is from genome assembly GCA_022606575.1 of Glossosoma conforme. Taxonomy (NCBI): domain Eukaryota; kingdom Metazoa; phylum Arthropoda; class Insecta; order Trichoptera; family Glossosomatidae; genus Glossosoma; species Glossosoma conforme. Next base: position 1,010,677 of record JAGTXR010000021.1, on the reverse strand, counting down.
GGTCAACGGCATTAGGATGTGGAAATAAAGGGGAAAATACCACATTAAAGGTGTAAAAGACATGTATCAGCAAAAAAATGATTGCTTGGAGATCGAGATGCAAGATTCTGTTGCTGCAAACCAATCCACCGGATTGATACTACGAAGAAGATCAAATAAATCATCACGGGCTTATTATCATTCATTATTGACGCAGGAAGTCGAATCTAACAAAAGGTCTATGTCATCAAATAAATGTCACCCACAGTCCCTCTTAAAAATCTTAGCTCAAAATATTTAGTTTTTTTATGTAATCGCATGCAGGAAAGTACAGTCAAGACCAGTGCACTCTATGACGCTCAGCCATGGAGGCTGGACGCTGCATGTGGGAAACGTATGTTGTGTTCGTGTTTGTGTGTGGATTGGGAAGATTTCAAGTGTGTATTTATCTGTTTCTTCAAGAGATCCAGATTGTAGGAAGGAGGAAACACACACGCTGGAAGAGCAATCCAAAGCTTAACAGTGGCATTAAGGAAGAAACTTTGGAAGCTGCCAGTTCTTGGTCGACATATATTAACCGTGTATGGATGTTCGGCAAGTGTAAGACGAGTTTGTCGGTTGTGGGTGGGTGCAGAAGAAATTAGTTCTTTAAGTTCCGAAGAGCAGCGACCGTGGTAAAAACGGTAGAGATGACTAAGTTAACCAATCTTAGTCCTGTGTTCCATTGATTGCAGGTAAGACGTAAGTGTCATTGTTTATCAAACGAATTGCTCTTCTTTGAACTGAGTCAATTAAGTTTAGAAGGTATTTTGGGGCTCCAATCCAAAAGTGACTGCCGTATTCAAGGATAAGTTGTATTTGTCCTTAAATAGAAGACGAAGTTGTTTATCGTTGAAATAGCGACGTGAACCTTTCATAGTTTAGCAATCTATAAAAGGTTCATAAGTTTCATCGTGCACAAACATACTAACGTGTAAATTAATATTAATAAATAATGAAAGCCCCTCTTATTTACAACCAGATGACTACAATTATTGGTTCTAACAGTTTCATATTTATTTTGTATCATATCATTACAGCTCTGCATCCTAAAGTGCTATGAAATCATTATTTAAGCATTTTTAAGTATTTAATAAAATGCAACATAAATGAAATTTGCTCTCCTATTGTTCCGGAACCGAGGTCCCGGTCCTGAAATTACAGCATCAGCTAACTGGTGATGCTGGAATACTAAGGTGTTTTGGAGCTCCAATCAGAAGGTGATTACCGTATTCAAGGAATGGTCGGATTTGTCCTTTATATAGAAGAAGTTGTTTATCGTTGAAATACGAACGTGATCTATATAAACACTTAGTGATTTGGAAACGAAACAGGCTGTATACTTAATTGACTCGTTATAATCGATATTTAGATCCTCTTATGAACTACTGTGCTTGGTTCATTGCAAATATATGTATAAAATATAAATTTAAAAGCATTTACAATTATGTTCATATTTTTCTTACATAACTTAAGTTACTTAGCATTTTGTCGTATTCAGTAATCGTCTTGTAAAACGTGGCCTTAAGTGTGCGACGTGGAAGAGCAAAGAAAGTTAATAATAAATTTCATTACCGAGTTGCAATGGGATTAGCCTCGCCGGGGGCTTCTGTTTTCAATTAAGAAACAGAACTCCTGCCGTTACACGAGTGGGAGAAGCGATATGACAGATCTCTGAAGTAGACCTTTGACAACCAACACGCTGTTAGGAAAAAACCAGGTCAGACACACAAATAGATAACTATAAAGGCTTATCACTTTCAGATAAGCACCATGTCTCACGCCGTACATCAAGATGCTCCAAACAAATGTTTTGTGAAGTTGCTTGCGGAGCTTTAACCTGTTAACCGGGCGGTCCGCTATCCAATTACGCAACTTGTAACGGGCGCGAACTCTTTCACTAGGACGTGTCAGTACGTCACGCCCGGAGGACGTAATTTAATTCATAAAAAAATGGTGTTTCAATTATTCTTCTTCTTGAAAAATAAAGTTCGAAAGCCGGTTTTCCGATTATTCCTTGTAAAATAGGAAGGTAAGTGTAAGTACGTACCCGTCACTGCTCACCCAGAACACGTCTACAAATCTCAATAGTGAAATGATACTGATTCACTCCGTGTCTTAAATTCATGTCGAGACATGTATGGATGACTAATACTTTTGTTGCTCGAAAAATATATACGTTCCGTCCGTTCCAGGGCGCAACATATATATCAAGGACGTATTCATATGTCCTACCCGTACCCGATATTGTTAACGTTTGACGTATTTATGCATCCCGCCCGGTAAACAGGTTAAATGAATATTTTTTGATTCAAGAATTTCGTTTTTTTATTGAACACTAGCCTTGCTTGATGTGCTTATATGAAAGTGATAAAAAAGACTAGAGGCCATTGAGATGTGGTCATACAGAAGAATTCTCGGAAATTTCTGGAGAGTTCTCAGCATAATCAAGGAAGATAGGCACCTAGTAAGAACCATCTCAAAGAGGCGGGCCCGATGGATCGGTCATGCGCCACGATGGTCGTCTTCGCGACATTGTGGAAGGGATGGTTGAGGGTAGAAACTGCAGAGGGTGCCCTAGACGGGAATATTTGCAGCAAGTGTTCAAGGACATGAGTTGTAGCTCTTATGCTGAGTTAAAGAGAATTGCAGAGGATCGAGAAGAGTGAAGATTGAGATGCAAGATTTTTGTTACTGCAAACCAATCCACCGGATCGATACTACTACGAAGAAGAAAGAAAAAAGACAGCATAGTCACATCTAGCTTTCATCTCATTTATATATATTAGCATTTTTAGCATACTTCACAGAATTTCAGGTCTGTCGGCAAAGGATGATTAGCCCAACGCTACTAAGACTATTAGTTCTTAATGGCTACACCTAAGAAATAACAAACAAGTAAAAAGAGGTAAACGATGTTTTTTTCTGCTTCAGAATTTCGATGTCATCTGATGAAACGACCTGAAAAATGCAAATTTCTGTTCGACATTCAGATTTACTGCTGAATGAATATAATCTGATCACTGGTCTACCCAGCTAATGACAGGGTAAAGCTCTTTTACGACAGTTTCAACTCATTTAATTTAGTTTCGAACCCTAGTTGCTCCAATGGTGCCGCCTTCTAGACCCCAGATTACACTCTCGTAGATTTTCGGTTCCTCTTGTTAAAAAGAGCGGTTATTTCCAATGCAATTCGAGGAAAATGGCTATATCGGGCATGCAGATTTTGTGGCCCCTAAAAATTTTTTTCACGCGATCACCATTTTCAGTGAGAGAAAAGACTCACATTGGTCTTGTAAGTTGCTTACCGATCATAAACTGAATGTGCTTATCATCAAGGAGACTTAATTTTCCTCCAGTGTGATGCGGGTGTGAGGCGGGTAAAGTCCAGCAAATTGTTCAGACGACGTTCCTGAACTGCTACTTAGTCTTAAATAAAAACTAACGTCATTACTTCTGACGTCCCTTGCTGTTGAACTGCATTACGGACATCGTCGAGACGACGTGCGTATTATAAAAAAATGTGTTTATAAACGTTTTGTTATTCTTTTCAAGGCATTTGGCTGAATGTTGTTTAAAAAGTTTAACTGTCGTGCGAAAAGTCAAGGGCTTGATCTCCGTCAAAACTCACTATGTTATAAAATAAATACGCATAGTATTTTACTTACTTACTGTCGGGTATAGCTCAATGGTCAAAGCGTTTGCTTTGCAAGCCAAAGGATTTGATCCCGACGGAAACAAAAAAATAAAAAAATAAATGGATGGAATACCGTGATTTTACCTTGAATTTCACAATGAAAACTTATGCCGGCGGGTATAGCTCAGTAGTCAAATCGTTTGATTTTGCAAGCCAAAGGTCGCGGTTTGATCCCCGATTGAAAAAAAAAGGATTTTAAATCGATTGCTGAGCTCTAAAATACCCCCGGTTTGTGTTAATTTGATCCCTGACCCGTAAAATACCAGTCATAGTCTATTAATTAAAATTGGTGGTATACAAAAGTCATCTCGTGAAGACCACCCATTCACAGTAAATTCCTGTAATAATAAGGATGATGCGTGAATCTCGGGCTGTAGTATATGACGTTGGCGGATCAACACTCGAGATTCAGCGCTTAGCCATATGCACCATGGTTTGCGTTATTTCATTCCACAAATGAGACTTCAGAATTACTTTCACCATCTTTCGGTATTCTCCTGTATATGTTAAGATAAAAAATTTAAAAATGTGTACTCATTTCAGGACTCAGTTCTGTGGAAAATTATTTTTTGTAAAAGAAAACGTTTTCACGCTCTTATATCATTGTATTATTAGCTCCGCTTAATTCTAACGCCCTTAGTTAATTACACTAACGTGATTTCATGAATATTAAAAAGGCGAAAACAATAAACTTAAAATACATTTCAAAAACATTTAAAAATATGCATTCTTTTTACGGGTCTGTCGCGCAATAATAAAAAGCATTTGAAAGCCACTGAATTAGATATAGTTTTAATTTAAATTATTTTGTCGTGATGCATAGAAAAATAAAAATAAATAAAATCTTCGATAAAACAATTTAAGAACGACTGTTAGTTAATATGTTAACCCTTTCATAACAGCTTGGTTTGAATGCAATTATACTGTCAATCTTAAAACTAGTATTTGAAGCATAAATGTGCTTATCTGGTCTATTTTCATATATCACATTGGTTCTTGTATCCTTTAGCTATCAGATGATGCATAAAAAACTATTCTAAGAAAGCAACAAAATGATATATCACGTCAACCGATTTCAACGGTTGAGGATTCTTACGACGTCATATGCCGATAACCGATGCAAAAGGGTTAATGGGCAGCTAGCAAAGCTCCATAGAATTTACAGGAATATTTATTCTTCACATAGTCTTAGTATAGAAAGTGTACTCGCATTAGCGAATATTCTTTATATAAACGTTTCAAATGATTATGAACGGTTGAATTTGATAAATGTAATATCTCACGAGTTTGTTTTTACCAAATTGCATCAATCAATGCTTTATTGTGGCTTCATCAGCTTTAACTGGTTTTTCAGAACATCATTCATGTTTAACAACAAAATTTCAGGAGCTCAATTTTGAAATTCAATTTGAACACTAACATTTTGTCAATAGATTTTCTCCATTTTGTTTTAAATACAATATTTTGAATCATATTGACACCACAAATTAACCCACGACACACTCCACCTTATGTTTGAGTATCAATGTTAAATCACATGGCTCAAATCAAGAAGAAGTTTCTTACAGTCGACAACGGAACTGGTGATATCTGAGGCCACCCTGCGGCTGAACATGTGGAGAAGGGCAACTGAGTGGAATACTTGGATTGTCCTGAAAGAGGACATAGCCCCTGGACACGCCAGGGGTGGAATATATGGAGGTCCCTTAACAGACTTCGGACCGGAGTAAACAAGACGAGGACACAAATTAAAGCCTGGCAGTTTTACAGTGGACTGACTGAATGTGACTGCGGCGTGGAACAAACCCTGTCCCACCTTCTGGAGTGTGCGCTGCGTCCAAGTAGCTGCACCCAAGAATACCTGAGGATGGCCCGTATTAACGCCATCGACGTCGCCCACTTCTGGGCAGACAGGATCTGACCCTATTGTTTCCGACACGATCATATATACATACACCACAAATTGCCGTTTCACAGTTCTTCAACCTCAGATTGGCCATGCTCTGTCCCAAAACACTTGTATCCTGGAGATCTACAGGGAAACATAGGTGGTTCCCGGGAGCCTCCTGGGCAAGAACTCGCGATCTTGCATAGATATCGGCTGTAGTACCAGAGAAATATTTGGGGTGTTTTTAAGGAAACCGGATAATCCGCCTTACCACCCAAATTTTCTCCATACATTTCTTTTTTCGTTTGTTTGAGCACCTTTTTTTTATTTTTGTGTGTAAAATATGCCGAAAATGCTACTTTTCACTTATCTCATTAGAAAAGATACAAATCAAAAACTACTGCGTAGAATTATTAGATTTTTTAATTAAAAAGTATAACTGTACCTTTCAAAATAATGCAGTTGTTTTTAAAAAAAAAACTTGATTACTTTCGAAACAATAAAGCGGACAAACAGCAGTTCAGTCTTCATTACAAAATTGTCCTTAACCTTTTGGATGTCATGACCCTGAATAGATCTATGCAACGCCTCGTGAATTGTCAAAGATTGAACCCCTAAATGGTGTCCAATTTTAACGATTTTTCTTGGGCAGACAATAGATGTCGCTATATACCCAAGCTACAACATTGACCAAAAATAAACAGTTTTAAACAGATCAGTGTACTCATGGCACTGGCGGGCTTCCCGCAGTGGACGCATATTTGGGCTCATGGCGTCCATACTGTATTCCAGGTGAAACCATAGAGTATGTCTCGTTGTATATTTAATGATACACTTAATGATGCAATTAACTGTAGTGATTTTCAATACAAAGAACTCGAAGACTTGTAAATATTTCTATTGCGTAAACTATTTCTGTCGATTGTAAAAAATACAGTTTGTAAAACTATTTTATATGATGAATAATAAAATACCCGTACAGTTAATAAATACGTGTTTTTCGTAAATAAAAATCAGCCGCGTTTCTCGCGCACAAGGCAATACAATTTAAATTATTTTTCCTAGTAAACCAACTTTTGTTCTGAAAGTGAAAAACGTGACCAGAGTAAATGCCAATTGTTTTCCGAGGACATTATTTCAGCTTCCGGCGATGAAAATTAATTCATAAGCCACGTGATTCCCGATACTTAAGTAAAAAAAACTATGCGTTTACAATTTCAATAACTCTTATAAATTATATAAGTTTGTTTGATGAAGTAAATAAAATAACACGATCTTGAATTTTGTATTTCAAATGTACGTGGTTTTACAATATTACGTTATTGGCCATGTTTTTTTATATTACACTTACGTAAATAAAACAAACAAAGTAATAATTTTTATTTCTTATTTTTTTATAAATATATTATCTTTTCAATTTCCGGTTATTGATAAATATTTTAGAAATTGGATTTATTAGCATAATTACATCAGTGTTGCTATGCAATCACGATATCGTAGATATTTATTCTCGTTCATAGTCTATTATAAGAGTAATTTTTATTTTCAGGGATAATAAATATATCCTCCGTTTCAGCTCTCTTTTGTATAATGGATCAACACGTTGTTTTCTGCGTTTAGTCGTCTCAAAACGACAATCATTAGGTAATTGAACATTATTTCTGTATGGATATTCTCTAGACTAACAGTTTAATATGTCTGCTATCGATTTCGAATGACTTTATTGATATATCAAATATCAAATATTCATAATTCATGCTTTTTGCATGTTAACAAAGCACATAAGAATTGGTTAAATGTTTTAACCCAGTCTTTTAACATTGGAATACTGTTTTATGACACATACTTCGTGTAGTAAAAATATTTTTTTATCAGTATTAATACATTAAAAAACAATGAAAATTATACAAATAATCAACAACGCATTCGAATGCATAGCAAAAACCAAGTTTTATGACATTTCATTTCCAATATCAAGACATATAAATTATTTGAAATATATAAAGAACGGACACGGAGATTCGAAGCTTCTAGAACTTCTCGTTTATCATTCAACTCATATCTAATACAAATATTCTGTAACTTTTCAACCTTTAAAACTGTTTAAATATTAAGCTTACTTACTGACATTAAATTCCCTGTGACATTATACTTTGTTCTTATTTCTTTCTATGTTTGGAATGTCTGTATACTTCCATTAATCTCTTCCTAACATGCATTCACAACAATTCCTTCGCAGCATCCTCAGATCACTACACTTCCACTTTACTTCCACATTCCGACAGCGTTTATATTTACATGTATAAGATTTTACAGATTATTTGCTGCAAAGCCTTTCATAATGAGCACTTGGTTACTGTACATATATAGTAACGGGTCCATCAAATAACTTTTTTTTTTAAAATGGGGTGCAAAACATCGAGAATAGCTTCGGCTGTGTGGCACGTAGCGCCGTCCTGTTGAAACCAAATGTTGCCAATATCCTCTTCTTCAATTTTTGTGAACAAAAATGGCCCGATAACGATCGCCATTGACTGTAACGGCCACTCATCCTTGCTCATTTTCGAAGAAAAATGGCTTGATTTTCAAAGTAATGTCGCAATATTTCCCAGCGTTGTTCAAGCGTATAAACAACCATATTCATTCAGCGGAAGGATAATACTAATTATTTGTCAAATCAGACATGAGTTGAATGTTACCATTCACGAAATAAGCACTAGTTGGAAAAAAAACGTTAGATGGCGGACCCTTTATATGAAAGAAAAATTTATTTTTATATACGTTAATAAATATTACATCACTTACATGTTCTAGCGTTTCAAAATTGTACAAAGTTTATTTTGAATTAATTATCTGTTTGCTAAGTCCTTATTTACCGTTTCAATTTGTTGTTTTTGTTCAAGTCCAGCCATAGCAAGGTAGCACTTGTTTATTCATCCAGAATGCGCGCAGGTAAACAAAGTTTTATCCCAAGGATGCACTCAAAGGATGTGAGGTGCAGCTCAATCCAACTTAGACATACATAGGCGTATCAAAAAATATACAAAAAGTATAATAAATTTTTCTAAACTAATATTATGATACCTAATCGATATAGTCCTTTCAGGCTGATGCGGAAAAACCTTAATTTGTGATGTTTTGTCTCCAATTTTTCTTCGGTCGTCTGACACACACAAATAAATTTTATAATCAAAGTTGTAGATTTAAGTAGTTATATATACGCTGCGGCGTTTGCATGTGCCAATTTATTTATTTTTTTGTTCATCATTCGTTTTGAAAGCCAGCCATGTCATATGGGAGCGGATAGTTCACTATATGGCCGATATGCCCAGTTTCCTTGACGCAAATATCTTCTTAAACTTCTTTATTCTCTTTATACAGAAAAATACTGACTGTTGCTGAAGGTGATTCAAATCTCATCTACGGATTCTACGAGTATGACTCTTACCATGTTACATAATACGCTTTCCTAGTTAAGGGCTTACCTAGTTAAGAGCTTACCTGGTTAAGGGCTGCAAATAGAGTACATATTGTATATTTAATCCGTCACCCGTAATTTTATGAGTGACGGATTAAATTCACACCAACCTATTTGGAGAGCTAAGAAATCGATTACAAACTTTTTTTTAACATCCGTCTGCGATCGAACCCACGACTTTTGGTTTGGTAAGCAAACGCTTTTACCACTAAATTATACCCTTAAGCTTTAGCCGGCAGTCATAGCTCAATGTTCAAAGCGTTTGCTTTGCAAGCCAAAGATCGTGGGTTCGATCCCCGACGGAGATTAAAAAAAAAAAGGATTTTTAATCGACTTATGAGCTCTAAAATACCCGCGATTGGTGTGAATTTGATCCATCGCCCGGTAAAATGCCAGTCATAGCCTATTAATTAAAATTGGTGGTAGACGAAAGTCGTCCCGTGAAGAACACCCATTCGTAGTAAATTCCTGTAATAATAAAGGATGATGCGTGAATCTCGGGCTGTAGTTTATGACGTTGGCGGATCAACACTCCACATGCAGCGTTTAGCCATATACACCATGGTAAGCGTCATAGAATTCCACAGATAAGACTTCAGAATTACTATCACCATCTGTCTGTATTATCCTGTATGTCTGTACATATATATATATTTTTTAAATACCCGCTGGTTGATAATACTTGATTGATTCGTAGTATTTAGATATTAAGATCCTGCTATGGAGTCTTGTGTTGGGTTTGTATCAAGGCAACAGGTGATAGCTACGGTTCTAGGCGACCCTTCCACCCCACTTTCAACTTTTCCAATTTATCACTTCGCAGTGAGCCGCCCAAGTTTTTCCATTGGCTGCGAGGCCTCATCCTTCCATAACGATATTGTTTTATTAAAATAGTTGCCTTTGAGGAAAAAACATCATTCTGACTTTAAAATGGGATTCTAGGCGATGCGAAATATTTCCACACACGTACTTGATTGTATTTTAAGAGCTGCAAATTGTCTTTGAAACTTTGTGATAGCAAATTTTGATTCTCGTAAATCATTTCAAATATTGCCTGTAAGTCAATTATATAAATTGAAATCAGCATTGTAATTTGATTTGAAGCTTTGTAGGTGATCGAACCTCGACCTCTAGAATGGCAACCAAGTGCATTACCTCTGTTTTGTTTCCGTCAGAAAAGCATGAATCATGATAGGCAATTTTCATTCACAGAAATTTGACACGGTTTCATCCACTATGTGCATCCATATCATCAGACAATAATTTATAAACAGCTGATCGATAACATCACACTAGTGATTGTTGATTATCGACATTATTAATGACTCATAGCCGATGTCTGCCATTTGCAGAATCCAATTCAAAACTTCACCATTTCCTTATCCATTCTCACGTATTTCGTGGTTAGCAACGTGTCTCAAAAGAAAACAATTCGAGACTAACTGTAACTAACTTCACAGCCTTAGACTGAGGTATATTTGACATCTAACTGATGCACCTAAAATCACGAGAAGGCCTTCAGCCACTCTCTAACATGAAGCTTTTTGCGTGCGTCCAGTAACGGATCCCCATCTGGGTCTCCAAAAATAGGACGTGACAGGGAGGGTTTTCACCAAGCGAGTGTATCGACATTATTCATTGACATCAGCATGATATAGTCCTTGCTGACTGGTACCGAAAACCTCGATATACAATCATTCGTCTCTTATTTCTATTCGCTTGCCGTACATGTATGTGTCACCATATTACCATTTTGCACAAGTCCAGTCACGGGAGTGACGTTAGTTATAGAGATCGCCACTTGCGGTGCTAGGTGTTACCGACCACGGCGTGGTGCCGGGATCAGTAGTTGTCCCCCGACCGTGACGGGTGTCCGTTTGAGGTTGGCCCGGCCTGAATCCAGTGACTAGGTCCGAGTCAAGAGTTTGTAAAGTTATCTAAGTATACAATATATGTCAATGTGCTTCCTGAAGCACATTGACATGAACTTCCTGAAAAGTCCTTGTGTTGTTAATCTGCTCTTCATCCTGCTGCCACGCAATTGAATAACGTCTTTTAGAGAGGAGGATGATAAATTTAATATATATATTTTTAATGTTTATTTTCCTATATCTGTAACATATTGCCTCCACATAATTGCCATTGGCCATGCCTTGTTTCAAGAGATCTCTGATTATAAGGTTTATTGTGGGAATATAAAGTATAGTATATAGTTCCCGACGATATCTATGACAGAAGCCTTAGTAATTCTTCTTCGTAGTATCAATCCGGTGGATTGGTTTGCAGCAACACAATCTTGCATCTCGATCTCCACTCCTGTCGATCCTCTGTAGTCCTCTTCAGCTCAGCATAAGAGCTACAACTCATGTCCTCGAACACTTGCTGGAAATACTCCCAATCTAGCGCGCCCTCTACAGTTTCTCTCCTCAACCATCCCTTCCACAATGTCGTGAAGAAGACCATCGTGGCGCAAGATGTGACCGAGCTATCGGCTTGGCCTCTCTGAGATGGTTCTTGCTAAGTGCTTATCCTCCTTAGGAATTAAAGAAACAGAATCTATGGTATGCGAAGCATATTTTGGGTGTTTCGTTAATCGGAAAAAACGTGTAGATTGGATAATTAGCTTAACGCTTGATTCTTATAATTCACTCAACTTAAAAATTAACAGCAACTATATTTATTTATTTGTCAAATGTTGTCTTTGAAAAAACATAAGGAGTATCATTGAATTTATTGAGATCGAAAAAAAATTATATAGAAAGCTAATGTTCTCTATTAACAACAGCAAAAAAAAATTAATACAACAATCATTAATTAAATAAGGTAAGTTCTAAGGATATTAAAATTATAATCGTAAACATCAAATATTGAATCGAACAGCTTTCAGCCTTTCATCTTCTTCTTCTTCGTGTCAGCGACGTCAAATTATTTTTTCCCAATATCTGGCAACATCGATAACTCGTGTGTTGCCCAGCATTAGGTCCTGAGATGTGCAACTTGTTGGCCATGGAGCAGCATCGTAGGTGTGAGGCGGTCTGCAGGTCTCCACAGTCGCACAATAGTGTATCATTGAAGCATTCTTGAGGCTGTCCGTTATATACCAACTCCGGTTCTTAATCTGTCTAGGGATTTAACAAGGCAGTTGGGAAAAATTAATAATGAAAATCTGGTGCGATTTGTTAAGAGTTGGAGTTCTTTTCAGGATGTTAAAATTTGTAATTTCAAAAAGCTGCTTCAGACTTCAAATTGGTGTTGGGGGTATCTGATTATACAAGTTTTCAGCCTTTCATTACGGCTCGGTTTGAATACAAATTGTACTGTCGATTATAAAACTAGTATTTGAAGCATAAATGTACTTATCTGGTCTATTTTCATATATCTCATTGGTTCTTGTATCTTTTAGCTATCAGATGATGCATAAAAAACTATTCCAAGAAAGTAGCGAAACGATATATCACGTCAACCGATGTGAACGTTCGGGGAATCTAATGACGGCATATCCCGACAACCAATGCGAAAGGGTTAAAGGAGAATATATATTTCTTAAGTGAGTTATTGAGAATTGCTATTATTAAAGCTTAAAAAATGCGTAATTTTAACAACTTCGCTTCGTTATTTTATACTTTATGATCTAATAAAATAAGTTTTATTAGCTTTATACGAAAAAATGTCACGATACTTCATCTTAAATTTTTTTATATGAAACAAAAAGAACATCAAACATCAAACACATCATTTTCTCAATTTGGAAATTTTTGAATTATCTGGATATTCGATTGTTTTCGCCGTACATAAGGATAAACAATAAATTTAAAAATACTGCGTGAATATTGATTCTTGTGGAAAAAAACCATTGCAAAATACTGATTTTGTGAATCTAGCCACCCCTGAACAAAATATTTAAAATCGCATCTGTGTTGCCATTTAAAATGATTCCGATCATAAATCTCTCATTTTCCGGCGGGCGCTTTACAAAAATCCCTTAATGCGGACCGGAAAAATGGCATTTAAATAACGAAATAACCGATTCCGATCTGAAAAAACCATCAATCGTAATGGCCGATCATTATAAAACAGCAAAATAACACTATCTACCGCAGCAATCTGACCTTTAAACTTTATATAAGAACAATCTTTCGAAAACAAAATGTTTCATTTTTGAATCGACAACACAACAAACAAAACGTTATAATTTTTAAATAATATTTTGAACCATGTTGTTTTGAGTGTAATTTTTCCGTTTTGATTACATTATTTTTGCGGTAATTTTGTAATATTCGAAATCATTCCAATATGGCTGTTCAGATGTCAATTCTTTTGGGTTTCTTGCTGTGTTGGTCTCTGGTTTTACTTGTGTGTTGCCAGACGCCGGAACCAACGACAATGGCGCCTGAAAATGAAAACTTAGAAGACGAAGACGCCGACGCCGACGACGAGTGCTCCATCTGGTGCTGGATGCAAAAAATTGTTATATGGCTAATATCGAACGTAGTTTCGAAATTCTTTTGAATTCAAAATATGAATTTTATCAATCGTTTTTGTTGTGTATTTCAATTGTAATATTTATAAATAATAAATATAGTATTTGGTATTTCAATGGAAAAGTATTGTTGTTTTTAATTTCAATGAATTCAGTATTATTATCAGCATCTCTTCCAGCATCTCTATATCCTCTTGATCCTCCACCTTCTGTTTCCAGTTTTCCTCTTTTTGAAAGAAAAATTTGATGAATTCGATTTACATTTAAAATTTTAAAAAATATTATATGCGAAAAATCACAACACATTTTTTACATAATTCATTAAATTATTGTATTCTGTGTTATTTTCTATTTTCTTTATTTTTTCACTCTTCAGAGAGTAAATATGTGTCTATTTTTCTAATAAATAAAAAAGATACGAGTATGCACTCTGTAGCGGCGTCAAATACTATATTCGTCATTTAATGAAACATATGTGTTAGGAGCATCTTGATGTACGGCTGTGAGACATGATGCTTATCTGAAAGTGATAAAAAAGACTAGAGGCTTTTGAGATGTAGTCATACAGAAAAGAATTCTCGGAATTTTTTGGAGAGATCACGTCACGAACAATGAGGTTCTCGGCATAATCAAGGAAGATAGGCACCTACTAAGAACCATCTCAGAGAGGCGAGCCCGATGAATCGGTCACATCATGCGCCACGATGGTCTTCTTCACGACATTGTGGAAGGGATGGTTGAGAGTAGAAACTGCGAAGGGCGTCCAAGACGGGAGTATTTGCAGCAAGTGTTAGAGGACATGAGCTGTTGCTCTTATGGTGAGCTCAAGAGGATTGCAGAGGATCGAAAAGAGTGGAGATCGAGATGCAAACCAATCCACCGGAAGATATTAATAGTCGTAAAATTATCGATAATAACTTTCAATATGATTTTATATCGTATTGCAAGTTCGTGTACCTTTCAAGAGATTCTCTTTAGTTTGAAATTTGTAATTGATATGTTATTGCAATATCATATTTCTCTTTCAAGAGCTCCACCCACGAAAAGTATTATTACGACCTCGCCATCCGAGGAAATTCTTATGATCTCTTCTCAGGATCCTCTTAACGAATTTTCTCGGAAGAAAAATTGAAAAATCTCTCCCATACAATGTTGTCACTAGCACTATTGTAGATGAAAAATGTAAAGCAAGGGATAAGCGCATCCAGAGCGAAAGCCTTAAAAGAAACATATTTTACTCTGTCATATTATATTCTGTGTCACTTAATATACTCGTATTCGTAGAGTGCATTTCATTTTATTGTAATTACGAGTAGAAACCATTTTTTTTTCTCGTGGACGCTTTTAAATGAATTTTCGTTATTTTTAACATAACTTATTTGTATTAAACCTCCAAAAAGTCTTTAAAGTAATTGTTAAAATCAACTCTTTATCTTAGATGGAATCTGTCAATTCATACATTCAGGTACGACCAAGGTCCAAAACAAAGGTATCGAGGAATGTGCAGTGTATGACATTCAATGTATACTTTTATAACTGCTTACTCGTGTTGTAAATTAAGAGTATAAAAAGGGGTCTCGTATTAAATAAACTAGTATCAACTCATCTCCGGTCTTATCCTCAGTGCCGGATACTTGGTGTTACGGCATCACCATTTAACTGATGTTTTAATTTTGGGACCTTGGTGAAAACCCTCCCTGTCCCGTCCTGTTTTTAGAGACCCAGATGGGGACCCGTTATTGGACGCACGCAAAAAGCTACTTGTTAGAGAGTGGCTGAAGGCCTTCCCGTGATTCTAGGTGCATCAGTTAGATGTCAAATAGACCTCAGTCTAAGGCTGCGAAGTTAGTATACTAAACAGTGATGAATATTATATCACTGTATTTTCTCTGCCATCTGATCATATGAATATAGTACAGGGAGCCGCAAAAGAAGCTGTCGGTTTTTGTTATTGTTTTGATTTAAAACCGTTAGCTTTTTGCCGCTCCCTGTATAATAGGTGAACATACAGGCGAATACCAACAGATAGATATATATATAAAAGTTATGAACAGACTATAAATTGTGATTCTCATTTCCCTACAACCTTAATTTCTTTATTTTTTAAAGCAAATTACTAAGCGTAATATGACCTCAACTTCTTTACTCTATACTACTAGAAATCCTATGAATTGAGCAAAATACGTGCTGAAACTTATTTTTCCAATATTTATATAAAAAATGTAACTAAATTCATCTTCCTCTCCAAATTTGTAAAATGAAAAAACATAAATTATTTTATATTTATATTCTAGACATTCAAATATTGTAGGCATTTAAATAATAATATTGTTAATTCATAATTGGTCCGCTAAAAAACGCAATCTTGAAAAATATTTTTCAGTAAAATTTTCATCCGAGTTCTCAATTACCGTACGTAAATAAGCTTAATGAGGATATTTAGTAAGGAAAATTATTTAAGTACACGTTTCCGGGATTCTTTATCTCAATGAAAAAAGCTTCCATCTATCGACATACACGTGTTAGACACAGAATGATGTCTGTATCATTCAATGGGCTTTCATCGTTCAAGTTTCCATACAAAAATACACAGCATTATGAAAAGCGGCACATAGAAGAGCTATAAATATGGGGAATAAATGCCGAGTCGAGCTTTTCGTTACTTTACGTTTATATGGAGAAGCTCTTTCAGTTTATTTTTCAGATAACTCTCTTACACGCGTTGTTTTTCAGCGTTAGTAAATACAAAGCACGTTCAATGAATTTTAATATATTTGATAAAAAAAACACCGCATGGGTCGTAATATAGTTGCCATGGTATCTTTAATTTTATTTACATTTTTTTTTTTTAATCAATTATCTAAGATAACGTTTCTTGTCCTTTTTTCGTGTGAGGTAGTTGGTTTAACCCCTTCCCTGCCACGGACGAGTTAACTCGCCAAACTCGTTAGGTCCCGCCAGGCCACGGACGAGTTAACTCGCCAGATCATTATTAAACTACACAATTTGTGACAACCCTGTTCGTATAAATTATCACTAAATTATTTATCAATTAAGTGTGTCTATTCTAATGAAAAAGGGGAAAAACATCCAAATTTGGTAAGTTTACATTAAATAACATTATATTAAGCACTTGTTGATTTTCTTAAATGACTTTTCTGACATTGAAAATGGCTGGCCTATGGGGTTCTTTCTTGGACAATTGGTCTGGCAGGGGAAAGGTTAAAACGCCACATTTGCCATGCGGCTTGGCAAGTTTATGGCTGGCTTACACCGTGTTTAGTTGAAGCTGAGAGATTTCTTTTGGTAACTCTCTCAGCTTCCTTTTTCCCTTCAGCTTATGTTAAACGAAGCGTTGGCCCACCCTCTGTAAGTTAGACTGACTACATAAGAAGAATAGCGTAAGTGGTATGGATGCGAAAGGCAGAGTATCGAGGAGGATGAAGACTCATGCGGGAGGCCTACGTTCAACAGTGAACGTATACAGGCTGATGACGAATGAATGAATCTAAAATATATCACAACAAAACATCTTCTGAAACCAGTGTGTTCGAGTATGTACTAATAATACCGCTTAACATAAAGAGTATATACTTAGTAGCATGTTTTGTGTTTCTTATTCGAATTTGACTGTAATAAAGGCTTCTAGCGTATTTTTAAACACTTTTTTAGTTCAAGTTTAACATATTGATTACTGTAATATAGTCTAACCTATGTTTTTATTATTGACCAACTATTGCGGCGTGGGGCAGACGCTGTCCCACCTTCTGGAGTTTGTGCTGTGTCCGAATAGCTGCACCTTGGAGGATCTGATGATGGCCGGAAATAATGCCATGACGTTGCCCACTTCTAGGTAGACAAGAACTCATCCTGATGTTTCCGATACGATTTTTAGATGCAGATATGTTTTGAGACGAGTGCAAATGCAGTTGTATGAACCAAGTGCGGCAATTTGTTGTGATCATATGTTCCAAATATGAAAGGGTTATTCATTGATTTATAAACATCAGAGCGTGCAACTGTTTAAGATATCGTCTGTGTGTTTTATATCCTGCGGCGTGCAAACCAACCAAGCCCACCCTTTCCACCCAACTCCCACACAGATCGGCCACAGCGATCACGTGACCGTCGCTTCCGTCTAGTTATAACGTAACAAGCCAACGAAAGAGAACACTCGTAGTCTCTTCTTTCTCTCTTGTTCAGACCTCAAGCATCGCGGGCTTCTTGTCTTCAAGTGATCAGTGGCTGACGTCAACAGTGTGTGCGATCCTTATAAATTATTATCAATCTACTCGTATGTTGATTACATATTAAACAGCAAAAAAAACGACACAAGTCGCTGATATATTTTTATTTATGTAAACACATACAAGAGAATACCGACAGGTCGTTATAGTAAGTCTGAAGTCTCATCTGTGAATTCTATGACGGTTACCATGTTACATATAGTTATATCATAGACTATAGCATGAGATTCACGCATCATCCTTATTATTACAAGAATTTACTATGAATGGATTGTCTTCACGGCACGACTTTCGTCAAATTCATACCAACCGGTATTTAAGAGCTCAGAAATCGATTGAAAATACTATTTTCTTAATCTCCGTCGGGATCGAACCTTTGGCGTAATATTTGTATATTCTTTATTTATTTTTTCAATCTTCATATTAGAGATAATCTTCTTATGAAGATGCTCGTCCAGAAGTATCGTAACAAATCTCTGTCAGCCGCCATAATCCTTCTTCGTTCCACATCAGATATACATCCCGTAGCTCCTTCGAATGCATTTTATGTCTAACTCCCGACTGCCTACCAGGGCAGCACGACCCCGAGGTCTCAAATAAAATGCAACGGTAGTTTACGCTCTCCTGCGGCATCCGAAGATTTTTTTATGTAAGCACATACAGGAGAATACCGACAGATGGTAATAGTAATTCTGAAGTCATAGAAAAAATAGTGCATATGGCTTAGCGCTGCATGTGGAAGTGTTGATTCGCCAACGTCATAGACTACAGCCCGAGATTCACGCATCATCTTTATTATTACAGGAATTTACCAAGAATGGGTCTTCACAAGACGACTTTCGTCTACAACCAATTTTTATTAATAGGCTATGACTGGCATTTTACGGGTGAGGGATCAAATTCACACCAACCGGGGGTATTTTAGAGCTCAGAAATCGATTAAAAATCCTTTTTTTTTAATCTCCGTCTGTGATCGAACCCACGAACTACGACTTGCAAAGCAAACGTTTTGGCCATTGAGCTATACCCGCCAGCATATATCCCAAGCAGATCCACTTTCGTCTCTTAAACACGCATTTAACATATGAGTGTTCAAACATGTGTGTGTAAAACATTTGTGGTAACCACTATAATTTGCTACCAAAAAAAAATAGAAAAAACACAAAATAATATCGTAATCAAGTAATCATACTTAAAAGAGATAAAAATCATGCATGTGTTTTTTTTAATGATTATTTTTTTATGATTTTTTACATTACACAAAATACAATACTAATTTATAAAATAGTTAAATTTGATTACTAAAACAGTAATTTATTTTAAATAATAAACTTATTTGACGTATTATAATTTAGGTAAAATACTTTCATTCTTTTTATTCAATATTTACTACAACTGCAATGGAGCCTCTAAATAGTCTAAATGACCTACCAGTAAATCCATTTCCTCTTTTGTCGAAAGTATTTTTTCCTAGATCTCTGTGATCTTTAATACTTCTTCTTTTTTACGTTTGAATATGCTCTATGTTTCTTTTATGATTATTTTTACTCTTATATAATCCATTGCTTATATTTTGTACATCTTGTAAAGTACGATTTTGTTAAATAAATTTACAAAATATATTGATACTGATATCCTCCTCTCTATGTTGGGTATCGAGTTACTGGATGACAGGATGCAGGAGCAGGTTAATAGCACAAAGAACTTGGTTTCGAAGCACAATTTGCGTTTATTTTAAATAAAGACTTGATTTCTACGCCCGACCGGCATGGCATGTCGCCGGCCGAGCGCCAGTTAAATTGACAACTGCCAGGCTCTGTGACATGCCGCGCTGCCAATGTTCGCGGCAAAAAATCACTATAAAGATGACAGTTGCACCAACATGGAATGGAGCAACTGTCATAACAAATAATATGGCGTATTTAAACGCCTGCGTAATATTCTATAATTATTACTAACATTATTAGATGTACATGTCAGGCGAGTGAACAAAAATAAGACACAAAAGATAGTTTAACGAGGCTTTCCGGCATTAGCCTTAAAGAACTATATCAAACTGATATCAATACTATTGTATTTACGCATTATCATTAAGAATACGATAACCTAATAAAACACATTTATTAACTATAATACATTGAAACCCCTTATCTTTAAATAGGCGACAACAAGTCACGGGGTCGTCATCAGGACGCGTGAAGGAAGGATGCAGGAGCAGGTCACAAAGCAAACAACTTGTTTGGAAGCACAATACGCGTTTATGTCCAATTTAAGGCTTCGGATTCCATAATATATAATAAAATTCAAAAATAAGAGACAAATGATAATTTTTCGAGGCTTTTCGGCATCAGCCTATATGTGCTATATCAAGCTGATATCAACATCTTCATACCAAGGTATTACATAAATAATGTATTATTTATTACTTCCCCTCTAATAGTAACAATAAATATTAGAATTTATAATTCATACTCATTTTTGTATCAAAATTGATTGGTTTATTTATATTTCGAATGTTGTTGGGTCTGCCTCGATAGTGCAGTGCCTCAGGCATGTTGACGGAGGTGCGAGTGTCTGGCTCCCATGCAATAATAAGGAAGAGTTGCGCTACTCTGTGGGCGCGCGTTCGCGGCAGTCCCAACGCAATAGTCGCTGTGTGGCCGAATAGGCGGGACTCCTGTTTGGAGGGGCACTGGATTGGCCTTCACGTGGCCATCCAGCGGGGATCCTGTGCTCCGCTCACTGATTAGTAGTTGTTGAAATTGTTAAATGTTATTTATTACCTTGTATTTTCTTTTTAAGCGTATGAAATTGTTATTTTTGTGGCTGTGATGGCTGAATTAATAAAATTATTATTATTTTTACTCTAATTACGAATACAAAATTGCAATTTTTTTCAATGTATTGCTCGTCTTGTCAACGTATAAACTCGTATCCAATATTAAAAATCACGTTAGTCTTACTGACTTTCTACAAAGCAAATCTAGCCAGCATTTTCAATTTTAAAACGTTTTCTTTGTGTGATATTCCCAATACGCTTATATCTACGCTGCATATTGTATTCCATCCACCCTTAGAGCGCACTTACTCTGCACGAAGCTCCACCACATACAGTGTATACTGATCTCATACCCTTCACATGAACCACAGGCTTCCAGTGATATTGCACTTTCCTGGAATGGTGTAAATACCCACCAACGTTCACGGCTGAACACAAAAGAAATAAAGAAACACTGCCTTCCTGAAACCACTAAAACAACCTACTAAAATACGATGGAATCATTTAAAAAGTTCGAACTTTTGACGAAATTATTAAAACAAAGGATTTTACTATCACTTAATGATGTATTCTTATGTAAAAAAATATATTTGTCACTCTATAACGTTGTGTTTTGAATCTATTATTAGAATACTATTTTCAGTCGCGTCATAATAATTTTATTAGATAACATACTGATATCAGCTTGATATAGCTCCTTAAGGCCGATGCCGTAAAGCCTCAACAAGCGATCTTTTGTCTATTATTTTGGTTCGCTTGCGTGACATCTACATCGAATATTAAGTGGTGTTTGCATACGCCAAAATAATTGTTATGACAGTTGGTAGAACTGTCCTCTTGGCGGTTGGTACTGCTGAAATGTGAGAGCGCGGCTGACAGGAGAACGCGCGGGGAGTTAGTTGAAGTTTGACTCTCGCCCGTCACAGTGCACGCCTCCTGTGCGTTCGCTGTGGCGGGCGACGTTTGCGACAATAAACAAATAATATGTGAAACAAGTGTTTATATTGTAAGCCTGATCCTTCATCCAGTAAGCCGATGTCCTATAAATGGAAGAGAAGGATATCAATACTTTAATTTTTGTCAAGCTTACAGATACATAGCAAATACTATCAAATATAACGATCAAACCAAATTTACGAATATTTCAAACAAATAGTATACCCAATAATTGTTTATTACATTTACGATAGCTACTGTGCCGTTTCACTACAAATTAAATTATTCTATTCAAGCCACTGCAACCAAAATTCCACCTGAGACCATGTATAAATGATTTCTGACAAACTTCATGTGACTTGATGAGACATCGACTGAATTCTCCAAAGCATATATTTGAGTCATTTGTCAATTATTCTTTCGTAGTATCAATCCGGTGGATTGGTTTGCAGCAATTTCTAATGCATGGGTTGTCTTTTTGACCTTTAATGTGGTATTTTCTTCTTTATTTCCACATCCTAATGCCATTGACCATAAAGGTTCATCCGCCTTTGGAGAGCATTTCCTACCTCCAGGACAATAGAGTGCCCCTAACCAGCTTGACTTGATGAGGATAGCTGGGTGTTAGCTTATTCCGGCCAACATTCGGTCCCAGTCTATATTGGCCGACTTGTGTTGTCGCTCACCTCCCTCGAGAAGGAGATATATCAGGATTTTCCTTTCATCGAGCCTGTGACCATAAGGCATTTCGCAGATTCCTCCAGTACTTTAAGGGGACAATAATTATATTTAATTAATTTAATTTGTCAATTATTTAATCAGGATTTTAAAAGGAGATCGGATTATTAGTCTTATACTCTTGAGGCATTGACTATTTGGTTTTGAAGGGAGGACACAACCCAAATCAAATATATATTTTTTCTATTTTCATTTTACTTTTCAAGTAGCGATATTGGATTTCACGAAGCCCTTAATGTTATATCTTATCATACACGATGCAGCTCTTATCCCCTTAGTGTCTCTGCTTTCTGGTACTGCACCGCCTACCTACACAACACCCTTGAGACCTTCAACAGATGGATTTATGACTTCCACTTGGCTGCGTTTGCCTCGTTTTGGAACCCTTCCGACTATCTCTTGTTACCATGTCCTGGTCGTAAAATTAACCTCTTAATGTGCATAATTTTCAGTACCTAAAAATGAAGTTTTTTTTTAATTTATCTAGGAAGCTAGGCGGGTGGTTTGACTCAATGAAGACTTGGACAGTTTTAGAGTCACGCTGCAAACTATCGGTAAATAAAAAAGTGACCAAATCTCTATTTTAATGTGCAAATATAATAATCAAGATCCATGACAGCATCTTAATGTAAGGCTGTGAGACATGGTGCTAATCTGAAACGCATAAAAAATAAGGGCCTTTGAGATGTGGTCATACAGAAGAATTCTCAGAATTTCCTGGAGAGACCACGTCACGAACAATGAGGTTCTCAGGATAATCAAGGAAGATAGGCACCTAATAAGAACCATCTCATAGAGGCGAGCTCGATGGTCTTCTTCACGACATTGTGGAGGGGATGGTTGAGGGCAGAAACCGTAGAGGGCGCCTTAGATGGGAGTATTTGCAGCAAGTGTTCAAGGACATGAGTTGTAGCTCTTATGCTGAGCTGAAGAGGTTTGCGGACTACCGAGAGGAATGGAGATCGAGATGCAAGATTCTGTTGCTGAAAACCAATCCACCGATTGATACTACGAAGAAGATGATGACAGCATAAATAAAATAATTAAAAGCAAATATATCAGGCATGGCGGTTATATATCCTGCATGCATTTCACAAACACTTTAGAAGATTTGTTAAGCTGCTATCATGGAAAAGAGTATAGAATAAATATACGCTGTCGAAGGAGCAAAATAAATGTTGTTTTTATTAAAGGTGGGTAATTACCCAAAGATTTGCTTTTTTATAGCTACGACATTAGTTAATAGCAAAATATTGCCATACATTGTCATTTTCAATATGATATTGTTAGGCATACATTTAATTTGCATGATGTAATTAAACGTGATTAATGAAAAATATTCCGATAAAGGTAAAACATTCTCATGATAATAAAATATGAATATTTTTTACTGCATTTTAAAAACAAACATTTTTAGATAAAAACATTTTCATGATAATAAAAAAAATATATTTGTCACTCTATAACGTTGTGTTTTGAATCTATTATTAGAATACTATTTTCAGTCGCGTCATAATAATTTTATTAGATAACATACTGATATCAGCTTGATATAGCTCCTTAAGGCCGATGCCGTAAAGCCTCAACAAGCGCGATCTTTTGTCTATTATTTTGGTTCGCGTGACATCTACATCGAATATTAAGTGGTGTTTGCATACGCCAAAATAATTGTTATGACAGTTGGTAGAACTGTCCTCTTGGCGGTTGGTACTGCTGAAATGTGAGAGCGCGGCTGACAGGAGAACGCGCGGGGAGTTAGTTGAAGTTTGACTCTCGCCCGTCACAGTGCACGCCTCCTGTGCGTTCGCTGTGGCGGGCGACGTTTGCGACAATAAACAAATAATATGTGAAACAAGTGTTTATATTGTAAGCCTGATCCTTCATCCAGTAAGCCGATGTCCTATAAATGGAAGAGAAGGATATCAATACTTTAATTTTTGTCAAGCTACATAGCAAATACTATCAAATATAACGATCAAACCAAATTTACGAATATTTCAAACAAATAGTATACCCAATAATTGTTTATTACATTTACGATAGCTACTGTGCCGTTTCACTACAAATTAAATTATTCTATTCAAGCCACTGCAACCAAAATTCCACCTGAGACCATGTATAAATGATTTCTGACAAACTTCATGTGACTTGATGAGACATCGACTGAATTCTCCAAAGCATATATTTGAGTCATTTGTCAATTATTCTTCGTAGTATCAATCCGGTGGATTGGTTTGCAGCAATTTCTAATGCATGGGTTGTCTTTTGGACCTTTAATGTGGTATTTTCTTCTTTATTTCCACATCCTAATGCCATTGACCATAAAGGTTCATCCGCCTTTGGAGAGCATTTCCTACCTCCAGGACAATAGAGTGCCCCTAACCAGCTTGACTTGATGAGGATAGCTGGGTGTTAGCTTATTCCGGCCAACATTCGGTCCCAGTCTATATTGGCCGACTTGTGTTGTCGCTCACCTCCCTCGAGAAGGAGATATATCAGGATTTTCCTTTCATCGAGCCTGTGACCATAAGGCATTTCGCAGATTCCTCCAGTACTTTAAGGGGACAATAATTATATTTAATTAATTTAATTTGTCAATTATTTAATCAGGATTTTAAAAGGAGATTGGATTATTAGTCTTATACTCTTGAGGCATTGACTATTTGGTTTTGAAGGGAGGACACAACCCAAATCAAATATATATTTTTTCTATTTTCATTTTACTTTTCAAGTAGCGATATTGGATTTCACGAAGCCCTTAATGTTATATCTTATCATACACGATGCAGCTCTTATCCCCTTAGTGTCTCTGCTTTCTGGTACTGCACCGCCTACCTACACAACACCCTTGAGACCTTCAACAGATGGATTTATGACTTCCACTTGGCTGCGTTTGCCTCGTTTTGGAACCCTTCCGACTATCTCTTGTTACCATGTCCTGGTCGTAAAATTAACCTCTTAATGTGCATAATTTTTCAGTACTCTAAAAAATGAAGTTTTTTTTTAATTTATCTAGGAAGCTAGGCGGGGTGGTTTGACTCAATGAAGACTTGGACAGTTTTAGAGTCACGCTGCAAACTATCGGTAAATAAAAATGTGACCAAATCTCTATTTTAATGTGCAAATATAATAATCAAGATCCATGACAGCATCTTAATGTATATCTGTGAGACATGGTGCTAATCTGAAACGCATAAAAAAATAAGGGCCTTTGAGATGTGGTCATACAGAAGAATTCTCAGAATTTCCTGGAGAGACCACGTCACGAACAATGAGGTTCTCAGGATAATCAAGTGATAATTAAATAAGAACCATCTCAATAGAACTCGATGGTCTTCTTCACGACATTGTGGAAAATGGTTGAGGGCAGAAACTGTAGAGGGCGCCTTAGATGGGAGTATTTACATAAAGTGTTCAAGGACATGAGTTGTAGCTCTTATGCTGAAATGAAGAGTTTGCGGACTACCGAGTCTCATGGAGATCGAGATGCAAGATTCTGTTGCTGAAAACCAATCCACCGATTGATACTACGAAGAAGATGATGACAGCATAAATAAAATAATTAAACGTTAAAATATATTTGGCATGGCGGTTATATATCCTGCATGCATTTCACAAACACTTTAGAAGATTTGTTAAGTTGCTATCATGGAAAAGAGTATAGAATAAATATACGCTGTCGAAGGAGCAAAATAAATGTTGTTTTTATTAAAGTTGGGTAATTACCCAAAGATTTGCTTTTTTATAGCTACGACATTAGTTAATAGCAAAATATTGCCATACATTGTCATTTTCAATGTGATATTATTAGGCATAATGGCATTTAATTTTGTATGATGTAATTAAACGTGATTAATGAAAAATATTACCTGTGCAATAGAATTTGTTGAAACACACATTAAGCGCCTCAATTATTTATATTTTTTTCGGATAAAGGTAAACTCTGCATTAGTTAATAAAGAAAAATATGAATATTTTTTACTGTATTTTAATTAAACAAAACATTTCCGTAATAAAACATTCTCATGATAATAAAAATTATTATTTTGTTAACGATGTTTAAACATTATAAACAGCGAATCCAGGCCATTTTTAGAAGAACCTCATTTTCAAACGTTATTTTTATGGCAAAAAATAATGTGTTCCTAGAGCCGAATTCTCGGACTTTCCTGAAGAGAAAATCGTAATTTGGCTTTCGTTCTTTAATGTTCCATTCAAAGGCTAAAAATCGAAGCATAGTTACTTATAATGCACTAAGACGGACGACTTAACTTTAATAGATAATAAATCAATATGTATGCATACGAGTTATTTAGTTGTAAATTTAAGTCCATTTTTTCTAAGATTGAGTGTACTTATCTGAAATTGATAAGAAAAGACAAGAGGCCTTTGAGATGTGGTATTACTGAAGAATTCTCGGAATTTCCTGGAGAGACCACGTCACAAACAATTAGGTTCTCAACATAATCAAGGAAAATAGGCACCGAGTAAGAACAATCTCAGAGAGGCGAGCCCGATAGATCGTTCACATCATGCGCCACGATGGTCTTCTTCGCAACATTGTGAAAATAATAGTTAAGGAGAGAAACTGCAAAGGGCGCCCTAGACGGGGGAATTTACAGCAAGTGCTCGAGGACATGAGGCTCTTATGCTGAGCTAAAGAGGGTTGTATAAGATCGAGAACAGTGAAGATCGAGATGCAAGTTTTTGTTGCTGCAAACCAATCCACCGGATTGACACTACGAAGAAGATAGTATGTGACATATCACCATTTTCCTCTAACTATTGATGTTTTATTATAATATTAAACAGTTTCCAAAATAAAATAATTAATTATACGAATAAGGGTAAACTTAATATAATAAATACATAATGCTAGATTATTGCAAACTCATGTGTCAACAGCAAAAAAACGTTTACTTGAGGGTTAAGGCACATAAAAATACAAAAAATATATGGCACCATATCTTCTTGATCCAAATGTTTGATTTCAGGATGAGTACATGGATACATATATTTTTCAGGAAAATACTTTTTTTCACATACAAGTATTTTCCCTTAGAGATAAATACTTCTGGAGGATCTGGCTAATCAGACGATCGTATATAAAAATGGTTATTTACAAGCGCCTAAATATTTAACGGATACAACTTATTATTACTAAGATACTAGACTGTCGTCGTATTAGCATTCGTAAACTTCACATAGAATATACTCGGTGAAGCTTCGGATTATCGTGCTTTGAACTTGGGACTAGGCAAAAATCATGGAAGTTTATAGAACACATACAATTTGTTGTATCGACCATATCCTCCAACTGGAAAGTCGATATTTAAAAGGAACAGTACAAAAATATTGATAAAATCATTTCTTCATTTACACCTAATATTACAATATTATATGTATAAAAAAAAATGTAAGCACATACAGGAGAATACCGACAGATAGTAATTCTGAAGTCTCATCTGTGGATTTCTATGATGCTTACCATGGTGCATATGGCTAAGCGCTGCATTTGGAGTGTTGATCCGCCAACATCATAGACTACAGCCTAAGATTCACGCACCATCCTTATTATTTACAGGAATTTACTATGAACGGGTGGTCTTTACGGGACGACTTTCGTCTACCACCAATTTTAATAAATAGGCTATGACTGGCATGTTACGGGTAAGGGATCAAATTAAAAAAAAACACACCAACTGGAGTATTTTAGTGCTCCTTTTTCCTTCTCTCCTTCCTTTTTTAGGAAAAATCTTAGGAGATAATATAGAGCTCAGAAATTGATTGAAATCCTTTTTTTTAATCTCCGTCGGGGATCGAACCCATGACCTTTGGCTTACAAAGCAAACGCTTTGACCATTGAGTCATACCCACCGGTATTGAGCTATATCCACCAGCAGTTAACAGTTGACAAAATATTTCTCGTCTCTCCCATCACAGTGAGTTACGAGTACCCTACATTGCCTAAGTACATTTGTATATAATCCACGATAAGTTCACTCTGTACCGTCTCCAAAATACATGTTTTAATAAAACTAAATGTCGTTTATAAAGATCTTTATTATTTAAAATATGTGATAGTATATCTTTACGTAAGAAATATGATGATTGTTACGAATTTAAAAAGAATTTTATTTAAAACGGTGGGTAAAAGAAGATACCTCCACGAACGTCATGTCGGACTATGGTCGTCCTTGCTTGTCTGTACAGGTTTTTGAGTAAGTGCTAGAGGTGGAAGCCATGCTGTTTTGAGAATCAAGCCATCATCCCTGTTGATGTTGATAGGATGTCTTTTCTCTGCGCTGCCTCTCAATACAATCCTAAAATGGGGGGACCGCAACAAGCTGAGGTTCGCGCCGGAAAATACTTTAAGCGTGCTCATGAAAGGCTCTTTGTCTAGAAAACCGTTAATAAAAGTAAACTTTATCAATGTTCCGGTTAAGCCTAGCATCAAATGCTTAGGCATCATACTGGACGAAAAGAGAACGTTCTTTGAGCACGTCAAGTCTTCCCTGGCTAGCGCCAAGGTAAGCTTTCAGAAGGCTGCAGGCCTCGCCAGAGCCAGTTGGGGAGTATCTTTCCGTACGGCTAAGCTGTACTACAACTCCATTTATTTGAGCTCCGTCTGCTACGGAGCTAGTTGCTGGGTGGACTCTTGTGACCGCCGTCAACTTATGCGTATCACCCTACTTCGCGGGCAGAGGTTCCCTCTCATGGCTATGGCCAAAGCCTATAAAACATGTTCGACAGAGGCTCTACCGGTTCTACTAGGGATTGCCCCTCTGGATCTGGAGGTGCAGCGACGGACTGCTTTATACAACCTACGTCACGGTTGTGCATCTAAGATCGGAGATATCGTACTACAGCCCAGCGCTTCTCGCATACCCATAAAAAAGCTTTGTCCTGATGCCCTTACGGCATGGCAAAAACGTTGGTTGTCTTCCGACAAAGGTAGAACTACCTTTCTGTTTTTTCTGGACATTTACTTTAGACTAACTGCTAATTGGATAAGCCCTGATCACTGGTCTACTCAACTAATGACCAGGCACGGCGCTTTTAATGACAGATTATACTCATTTAATTTAGTTTCAAACCCTAGTTGCCCCTGTGGCGCCCCCTTCCAGACCTCAGAGCACATTCCTGGGACTGTCAGTTCCTCTCGTTAGAAAGAGGAGTCCTTTTCGATGCAGTTCGAGGGAATCGCCTCAGCCCTATCGGGCATGCAGACTTTGTGGCCACTAAAAAAAATTTCCACGCATTTACAATCTTTGCTAGTATTTTCGGTGAGAGAATCTATCTTCCATCTCCATCTCTTTACAACCCATGAATGCGATTCTAATCTCTTTCACGGGTTCTTTCTTTTAGCACTTCTGTGCAGTGGCCACAATTGTGCAGAGGGGACTCCCACTGGACTTATCAGTTGCTAACTGATCAAATCTGAATGAGCGCGTCATCAAGGAGACTTCAATGTCCTCCGGTGTGATGCGGGTGTGAGGCGGGTAAAGTCCAGTCCAGGATGTCTTTTAATTTCAATGGCTTCCCTTACTAGGCGTGTATATTTTCCTCGCTACGATTTTGGAGAAATATTGGTAAGAAGGAATTCGCCACACACGGCTAAACCCAAAAGCCACAATGTCATTAATATATTATTTTTATAATTTTATAAAAGAGAAACTTAATGCTATATATGTAAAAATATATATTAATTAAGCTTTCGACAGATCGAAGCATACTTTAGTTGATTGATTGATCATATCTTAACCCTCATCAGACAGTTTTCGAAGTAAATTAATTTGTTTCATGAAACGCTTTCCAAGGTTTAGTATATTCATAGCTTATTTTGCTTTCTATTAATAAGCATAAAGTGTACATTACTTTAAAAATCTTCATTTTAATAAAATCAAAGTGACAAAAAAACATTTTCTGAGGAAAAAAAAAAGTTTAATTTTAAGGTATGATATTTAGTTTAAATTTCATGCATTTCACTCATTTCCGTACAAACATATAAACATTCGCAGCATTACAAATAGTGAATTAATATTTTACGTATTCCATTGTGGCTACCTGCCCAAATCCTAATTTGATTTGATTAATTTTGGACAATATAGTGCTTAACTAATTATTATATTTTATATTGACACGCAGATGATTGATATTGAATTCAACCTTTATTATGTCAGAATTAATGAAATTAAAAAATAAATAAAAAGGTTCATGTTCATTGTTCTTTTAAAGAATATTGACGCTTAATTGACCTTCAATTTTAAAATAAGCGGTAATAAAATATGTTATTCTTCTTCGTAGTATCAATCCGGTGGATTGGTTTGCAGCAACAGAATCTTGCATCTCGATCTCCATTCCTCTCGGTCCTCCGCAACCCTCTTCAGCTCAGCATAAGAGCTACAACTCATGTCCTCGAACACTTGCTGCAAATACTCCCATCTAGGGCGCTCTCTACAGTCTCTACCCTCAACCATCCCTCCACAATGTCGTGAAGAAGACCATCGTGGCGCATGATGTAACCGATCCATCGGGCTCGCCTCTCTGAGATGGTACTTATCAGGTGCCTATCTTCCTTGATTATCGTAAGAACCTCATTGCTCGTGACGTGGTCTCTCCAAGAAATTCCGAGAATTCTTCTGTATGACCACATCTCAAAGGCCTCTAGTCTTTTGTTATCACTTTCAGATAAGCACAATGTCTCACAGCCGTACATCATGATACTCCAAGCAAATGTTTTGGCAACTTGCTTGCGGAGCGTTAAAGTAATATTCTTTGAACGCTAGCCTTGCTTGATGTATGCGACCGTTGACTTCTCTTTTTGTTCTGCCATCCCAGGTGATCGTACTTCCAAGATATACAAACTCTTTTGCATCTTTTAGGGTTACTCCTAGCATTTATATATTAATTTTCTGCTGCACATTGTGGCTTACTCATTCATTTCGGGTGGCCCCCATACCTGAAAAGATAAGAGAAAACCGCCTTAGATGGTATGGGCATGTAACACGGAGAGATGAGGACCACATGGTGAAGAGAGCCCTCAACATACCCACGCTGAGAAGAAGACCTGGAAGACCGCAGGCAACCTGGACTGCAACTGTAAACAAGGATCTGAAAACTCTGGGTTTGACCGAGAATGCAACGCAGGACAGACAGATATGGCGAACGTGCACAAGGAGAGCCGACCCCAGATGATGATAAATGGCTAGGATAAAGAAGAAGACTTTGTGGCTTACCCTCATGACTTTTTTCATCGTTTTTGTGCTGTTTATCTTCATTTAAAGTGAGAATTAAAAATGTTTTCCATGGATATCAGCACTTCGGTGAGTTCATCTTCAGTTCCAGCAATCAAAGCAATTAAGCAAAATGTTTAATGTAAAAATAGAAAAAAATCGTATTTAATTTTAACCAAATGTCATTTTAATGTTTAAAAGTATTATCTGCGTAGCATCCTTCAACCTTCAAAACCTTTAGAATTATTTATTATTTATAAAAATAAATATTTCTACCAAAATTATACTTCATTAACATTTTCATCAATGCAAAACATATACAAAATTACAAAATAATTCGTCGTTCGTCCATTATCTGCAATGTTATTGCAATACACACTACTTATTTGCGTAATTTTAGATAGTATCACTGATGGTTTTTTAATTAGTTTAACCTTTA
Organism: Glossosoma conforme; assembly: GCA_022606575.1. Lineage (NCBI taxonomy): Eukaryota > Metazoa > Arthropoda > Insecta > Trichoptera > Glossosomatidae > Glossosoma > Glossosoma conforme. Next base: position 978,741 of record JAGTXR010000021.1, on the reverse strand, counting down.
TGGCTTGTTTTTTCGAACTTAAAACACAGTGACATTTCCGTTAAATGTCCAGTATAAAAGCAACCACATTTCAAGTACAATATTATCAATATTTTTTTTCGATTACGCTTAAAATTAATATTTTAAAATGTATCTTAAAAGCTGTGTGGTCTTGTTTTCGTTGATTTTCTTTGCTCACTATTCTTTGAGCAGCGCCATGTTGGATGTTGGCGAAATGATGCTTCATTCGCATCATCTCATGAAAAACATGACCGACTGTAAGGAAAAGTCTGGAGTGACTGACGAAGACATTAAGGTTTTCATGGCAAAAAAGGTGCTAAATACGACCGCAGGAAGCTGTATGGTGGCATGCATGTTTGAGAAGATGGATATCCTCGTGATGGGGAAGTTCATGCCTGAAACTTTTGGTGCGATTGCTCACAGATTTCTCGGACCCGAAGATCCAATCGCCAGTCTGATGGAAGAGGTGGCGAAGAGCTGCACTAAGGTTGTGGTGATGGGAGAAGACGAATGCGCTGCTGCAAAGAGATTGATCCACTGCGGAATGGACCACGTCCGCAAATTCACGGACATGACAAAAAATAATGAAATAAACGTGTGAATTGTTTACTAAAAATTAAAAGTGAATTGTTTGTCTGTTCACATCAATATAATTGTACAACTTCACTAAATAACAAGCATTCAATAATATCGTCAAAAGCTTTCGCAGAGATGTTAATTCTGTGATATTTGGTGTTTCTGTCGATCACGGGCATGCTTAAACCCAAGGTTTTTTAAAGTTTAATTTACTTGAATTTAAAAAAATACTGTTTTTTCTTGACTTGTTTGACTTCAATAAAATAAAACAAAAAAAAAATATTCTGTTTTTTATATCATTCTTCAAATAACCTACATATATATATTTTGTCTCTAATTCATAGATCACACTTTTAACTGAGCATCGTGGTACCTATTATGTCGTCCTAGATTACTATACAAGTTTGCTTTACTCTTCTTAATTTTTTAAGACCTAAAATACGTTGTATAAATGTCATTATGTAAAAATTACCGGCGGGTATTGCTCAATGGTCAAAGCGTTTGCTTTGCAAGCCAAAGGTCAAAGGCAAAAGAGTTCGATCCCCGGCGGAGATTAAAAAAAATGATTTATAATCGATTTTTGAGCTCTAAAATACCTAGGTTGGTGTGAATTTGATCCCTCACCCGTAAAATGCCAGTCATAGCCTATTAATTTAAATTGGTGGTAAACGAAAGTCGTCCCGAGAAGACCACCCATTCATAGTTAATTCCTGTAATAAATGGATGATGCGTGAATGTAAAGCTGTGGTCTAAGACGTTGGCGGATGAACACTCCACACGCAGCGCATAGCCGCAAATAAAATAATAATAAAAATATGCAAGCATGTTAAGCGTCATAGAATTCCACAGATGAGACTTTAGAATTACTATCACCATCGGTCGGTATTCTCCTGTATGTGAATTTACATAAAAATAAATCTTCTGATCATATTTCGTAAATTATTTATTACCTTTAGAACGAAGGAAGGTATTTTTACCTCGGTGCCTTAAATAGACATTTTAATTAACGTGTTTACCTGCAAATATTTTCTTTGCTGCAAATGCTATTAATATGCATAATAAAAAACACTTTCAGCAATGTTTGCTTTTAATTAATGCAATAAAAAAACGTCTAGTAAGAGTAACAAATTTTCTTTATATTTCTATAATCTCAAACAATGCGGTCACATCTGTGTTTAAAAAATCTTAATATTTTTGTTTTCTAAGATGTTTTTTTTAATTCTTCTTCGTAGTATCAATCCGGTGGATAAGTTTGCAGCAACATAATCTTGCATCTCGATCTCCACTCCTCTTGACCCTCTGCAGTCCTCTTCAGCTCAGCATAAGAGCTACAACTCATGTCCTCGAACACTTGCTGCAAATACTACCGTCTACGGCGCCCTCTACAGTTTCTTCCCTCAACCATCCCTTCCACAATGTTGTGAAGAAGACCATCGTGGCGCATGATGTGACCGATCGGGCTCGTGTCTCAGAGATGGTTCTTACTAGGTGCCTATCCTCCTTGATTATGTTGAGAACCTCATTGTTCGTGACGTGGGTCATTTTTAAATAAAAAAAAACACTTTAACAATCCTATATTATGTATTCATAGTAAATTCATGTGATAATTAGCATGTTACGTGAATCTCGAACTGTAGTCTATGACGTTGGCGGATCAACAATCTTCCTCATTTGTCGATGGTATTTTTTTCCTAAATCTCTGTGATCTTTGACACGTGTCATCTTCTTCTTTTTTTATGTTATTTTTTTTGTGTGTATGCTTAAGTATATTCTATGTCGTTTTTATAATTATATTCTTTATTATCCCATAATACCTTGATACTACAGTTCTGTTAAATACATACAATAATGATTATTTAAGACTTACACAGCACCTGCTGAAAAAGAAAAACCTGAACAAACAAGAATTACCGTGTTTACTTTAAAATATTCCATACTCAGGATATACAAGTGGATACGGAATTTAATGCAATATTGAATCGTGGGTGGAATGCAATATTGTGTTACAGATTATATAGTGTTGCAAGTGATATAGCTTGACAGGGTCTAGGACACACTCTTGGAATATAAACGAAATTCCGACGACCGCAGTAATGCAATATTGGTCGCAATATTCACAGTCCTTGGAATATAAACATCTTGGCATTTGAAAGTCATAATAAATTGTTGAAGTGCTTGCTAACTACGCGTGAAGTAGTGTGTTCAATCTCTGAAGAAGCGTAAAATATTTATAATCAAATTATTAGTACAATGTAAAATATATATAAATCCATCCTCTAAGGCTGAAGTGGGTGACGCCAATGCCGTTACTCTCGGCTATCATCAGGTTTTCCTGGGTGCAGCTATTCGGACACGGCGCACACTCCAGAAGGTGTGACAGGGTCTGCTTCACGCCGCAGTCACATTCAGTCGGTCCGCTGTAAAACTGCCAGGCTTTCATTTGTGTCCTTGTGTACTCTGCGGTCCGAAATCTGTTTAAATATGTTAATTAAAAGGATCAAAATACAAACAATATGTACCGAGGAATTTGCGGTGTACGAAAATAATTTTATTAATGTTAATTTTATATAATACAGAAAGCTTACTCATGTAATATATTTATGTATAAAAATAGATATATTATCAAATAAATCAGTATCAACTCGATTCCGGTCTTTAGACATTTATTTAGTGACGGAACCCGTGGTACTCCGACGTCACTAGATAGCTGACGCCGTCATTTCGGGACCGAGACTTCGGTTCCGGAACACTAAGAAATTCTTTAATCTTATGATCGCAACAAATAAAACTATATATATCTTTTGCACAATATATTTTTATTTGATTATTTTCTTTATATCATTATATTGTATACATATAACATCAATTACACATGTCGCATTACATTATCATTATTTCCGAGTTCAAATAATTTGTTCAATTAACCAATTTTTGTAACAAATAAATACTATAATCAAAATAATTTTCTACATACATTTTTTATTGTAACCATTTTTTTTATGAAAACACATACAGGAGAAAACCGACAGATGGTGAAAGTCATGCTGAAGTATCATCTATAGATTCTATGACGCTTACCATGTAACATATGGTTAAGCGGTGTACGTGGAGTGTTAATATGCCAACGTCATAGACTACAGCCCGACATTCACGCATCGCCCTTATTATTACAGGAATTTAGTAAGAATATTTGGTCTTCACAGAATACTTTCGTAAGCCACCTCAAATTTAAATTAATAGGCTATGAATGGTATTTTACGGGTGATGGATCAAATTCACACCGACCGGGAGTATATTTTACAGCTCAGAAATCGAATAAAAATATTTTTAAAAAAATAATCTCCGTCGGGGATCGTACCCACAATCTTCGGGTTGCCAAGCAAACGCTTTGACCATTGAGCCATACCCGCTGGCAAACAAAACAAGTATTTGTATCCAAATGTATAATATTGAATTTTTGAAACAAAAATATCACAGTTTTTTCTAAACGTCAGTGAGTTTGTGGAAAATATTTACTGAATTAATTCACCATACATTGTTGGTAAAAAAAAGTAGCGAGAATGAAATAAAATATTTATTTTGTAATGTTTTACTCATTTATAATATTTATTAAAATTTCTGACGCAAGGTTTTTAATACTTTCGTCCCTACTGGTAATTTTAAATATATTTTTTTCGTCGATTTTCAGTTGATATCAATAACATAGAAAATTTAAGGCTCCTGAAAAAATGTTTAGTGATCATTCTTAGAAGGAATTGTAAAAAAATTATGCATTTACGTATTTAAAAATGACTTTTTGAAATAGAATCGTAAGTAATATTATAATAAAATTTTTCAATTAAAATTGTTTTGTCGTTCTCGTTATACAGGGTGGTGAAAATTTAATCATTCAACGGTAATCATCCATGCAACTGACGGTAAACAGGCATTCACTGATGCACTGTTTGCAGTTTGTACGGGAATATGTGAAAGCCTTTCACTAAAATTCACTCTAGGGTCCATATTGCTGTTTCTTCGTCCTCAGCGACTTGGGCAGCCACATCCAGTCCAGTGGTGTCACACCCTGCGTGGTCTTCTGTAGTTCCAGACTGGATTGGACTTTACCCGCCTCATCACACCGTAGGACGGTTAAGTCTCCTTGATGACTCGCTCATTCAGATTTGTTCAGTTAGCAACTGATAAGTCCAGTGGGAGTCCCCTCTGAACAATTGTGGCCACTTTACAGAAGTGCTAAAAGATTTTCGCATTCACGGGTTGTAAAGAGATGGAGATGGAAGATAGGTTCACTCACCGAAAATACGAGCAAAAATTGTAAATGCGTGGATTTTTTTTTAGTGGCCACAAAGTCTGCATGCCCGATAGGGCCGAGATGATTGCCCTCGAACTGCATCGAAAAGGACTCCTCTTTCTCACACGAGGAACTGACAGTCCCAGAAAATGTGCTCTGAGGTCTAGAAGGGGTCGCCTCAGTGGCAACTAGGGTTTGAAACTAAATAAAATGAGTATAATCTGTCATTAAAAGCGCAGTTATTATCATCATTCGATAAGTTAATTAATTTTGCGCCATCTTGTATTATGTCTACTGTGGCATTGTATTTTTGAATATAACACATTGAAACCCTTTTAGACGTATTGTAATTAAAAACGGTCGCTTTAATGGAGGTGGAAGAATGCGAAACGTCAAGGGAAAGCATTTAATTAAAAGTTGGAGCTGAATGGGTTAACCACAACCGGCCGCTTAGGCTTAAAACAATTGTAATTACTTGTTACGTACAGAGATATTTATAAATGATACAAAAAAATCACGATAATGCTGTCGTAACAAAAGCAATTATTATAACAATGGTTAAAATTAATTAAGTACCAACGATTTGTCAACCATAATTGATAATCGACAGGCGCATACAACTGGGAGGGGCGGCATTTGGAAAACTAAAGTACATTTTTAAAGCGAAAATTCCGCAAAGTCTTAAAACTTAGGTGATTGACCAATACATCCTCCACGTATTAACTTATGGCGCAGAGACGTGGAATCTGACAGCAAGTCTTACCCATAAAATAAAGGTCACCCAGCGTGCTATGGAGAGATCCATGCTTGAAATGTCGCTAAAATTAAGAATCTGAAACGAAGATATCTGCGGAAGAACTCAAGTAGTTGATGCTACCCAACGAATTGGCACACTCAAGTGGTGATGGGCAGGACATATCTGTCGAAGAGACGACGGTCGATGGGGAAGAAAAGTATTGGAATGGCGCGCAAGAACTGGCAAACGAAGCATTGGCCGACCGCCTACAAGATGGACTGACGATATAAGAAGAACAGAAGATATAAGTGACCTGAATGCGGAAGGCGGTGGATCGAAGAGGATGGAGACTCATGCGGGAGGCCTACGTTCAACAGTGGACGGACACAGGCTGATGATGATGATGAATTGATAATCGACCAATTTTAATATTTCATAAGATCGTTAAAGTGAAAACTAATAATACGTCCTACAAGTACGTGAAAATGTTAATTTTTTCATTTAACATTTGTTCTCTATTTTACTGTGTAATTAATTATGAAACAATTGTAATCTTTTAAGTATATTCATTAAAAATTGAAATCATATTTTTTATGTAAGCACATACAAGAGAATACCGACAGATGGTGATAAAAATTCTGAAGTCTGATCTGTGGAATTAAATGACGCTTACCATGGTGCATATGGCTAAGCGCTGCATGTAGAGTGTTGAGATTCGCGCATCATCCTCATTATTACAGGAATTTTACTTTGAATGGGTGGTCGTCTTCACGGGACGACTTTCGTCTACCACCAATTTTATTTAATAGTCTATGATTTTCATATTACGGGTGAGGGATCAAATTCACACAAACCGGAGGTATTTCAGAGCTTAGAAATCGATTACAAATCCTTTTTTTTTAAATCTCTGTCGGGGATCGAGTCCACGATCTTTTGGCTTGGAAAGCAAAGGCTGACCATTGAGCTATACCAACAGTTAACAACACGTGTCTGCCTCGATCTGATCGAAAATTTAACTTTTAATTAAATATATCTCAATGTGCTTCTGAAAAAGGCTTTATGTTTTCCATCAGCTCCTTATTCTTCCACCACCTGTTCTAATAACGATCCCAGTGACGTGAAGTCGCTTTTCTTTAGTAAATAGGATGTTCAAACATAAAATCCTACTTTCAATAAAATATGACTTTTAAATCTAGTATAATAAGTTATAAAATAATTAATTTTTCGAATATCGTTTTGGGCCGGATTTTTTTTTTGTTCTACGTTATTATTTATGTACTGATATTTTTATAGACTTACATTTACATTATTTATATATGTTTATATATTTTTGATATTTGTTTTTCTCGCTACATGGACAAAATGACGTTTCAGGATACGGTTAATACGATAATATTCAATTTACTAGTTTTACAAAGTCTCTTAAAATAATATTTATTTACAACGAAATGCTGAAGTTTACTCTAACAACCTTGACGTAGTCTTCAATTTGGATTATTTTTTCTCCGAAAGGCTGTCATAAATAATGACACAAAATGGGAAATTGATAGCATATCAATTTTAGATATTGATAAAATAAACCTTAAATACAATATTTTAACCGTTTAAACATAACTACTTCTTTTTTATAACTGATACCAATGATTAAATATAATGGTTATATAAATATGAATTACAAATACCCAAATAACTAATACTTCAACCACTGTGTCTATAAGTCTCGCATTGAAGACTGTCGAAGAGACTATACTAACATCAGCATGATATAGACCTTACTGACTGGTACCGTATTTCTGTTCGCTTGTCGTACATGCATGTGTCGCCATATTGGCATTTTGTACTAGTTACGGAGATAGTCACGCTGTGCGACAGTCGTGTCCTGCCCTTCGGCGAGAGCGTATTGTACTGTGGCTCGACCGACTGCTGTGCCTAGGTCGAGCCCTAAATTTGTAAAGTTTTATCGTAAATATATGTCAATGTGCTTCAGAAAAGTCATTGTTTTGCTAACCTGCTCCTCATCATGCCCTCAGGCGACTGAATAACAACCTTTTGTGAAAGAGAGGAGGATATTAATAAATATGATTTACAAATATCCAATTATGTAACTGATACTACAGCCACTGTGTCTCTAAGTCTCGCATTGAAGACTGTCGGTGAGTATATACCTGTATGTTACCAGGTGAACTTTCAAATCGCACTATCTGTGCAGAGTGGAAAAAAGGTGTACCACAGGGATCTATGTTTGAGATTCGTTCTGTATTGCATCAGAGTAATAAAGTAATACTCAAATATGTGCGTAGGATTTACAAGAAGTTGTTTTCAACCATTCAGTCTATAGTTCGGTAGTACTTACTAAATAAATAGACTGTTGGTGACTAGTAATATAAAAAGCTTGTGAATAAATGATGACTGATTGAATAATAAAAAATAATTATATACATACTCTGAATATATACTACAGAGACATCTATCGTTATACAATGTTAACAATTGTATAAATACATAACTTTGCGTAGAAAATTTGATGTACAATTGTTTGTGTGTATTTAATTACTCAAATATTAAGATTATTTCCTGTTGAAACTTAAATTGAAAGGAAAACATTTTATATTTTATAAAAATAATACAATAATTATAGAATTTCAATTAGAATGCTACACTTGATACTTTATTTATGATACGTTTACAACATTACAAAAAAAAAACATTATCTCATCATTGGCCCGTACACATATTAGAACCTAGTTTCTACGTACAAATATATTTCTTTTGGACATTAAAACTAAAATTTCGACTTGGTTTTTCAATAGCTTAGTTCCAATATATATTTTCAATCAAATATTATCCAATTTCATTCACAACCATACTTAATACACTGCAAATCTACGAATTCGTCACGTAAACGTAAGTCTTAGATCAATTACAAGAAAGTGATTAAATTTAAAATAATTACAGTTGAGTTGCCAAAACAATACAAACAACATCATATAAATTCACAACTTGTAGCTTTTATGTTTTTTTTAATGTAAACACATACAAGAGAATACCAACAGATGGTGATAGTGATTCTGAAGTCTCATCTGTGGATTCTATGACGCTTACCATGTTACATATGATTAAGCGCTGCATGTGGAGTGTTGATCTGCCAACGTCAGACTACAGCCCGAGATTCATGCATCATCCTTATTATTACAGGAATTTACTATGAATGGGTGGTCTTCACGGGACGACTTTCGTCTACCACCAATTTTGATTAATATGCTATGACTGGCATTTTACGGGTGAGGGATCAAACTCACACCAACCGGGGGTATTTTAGAGCTCAGAATTCGATTTAAAATATTATTATTTTTAATCTGCGTTGGGGATCGAACCCACAACCTTTGGCTTGCCAAGCAAACGCTTTGACTATTGAGCTATACCTGCCGGCAAATGAAAAGTATTGAAGAATTTTTTTAATGATTGGTTTTACGGGAATTTAATAATCACCAATGTATGTATTGCGAGTGTTATGTACTCTCTTATGTTACTAAAATAGAGCATTAAAGTGCACTAATATTCTAGCTTTTAAAATTCTGTTAAAATTATTATTACTAGTAAAATTCAGCGATTAGATAAGAACTTATAGAATACGAAAATACATTAATCAAACGAATTGTTTATAAAAGAATCTTAAGACACCATTATTAATATAGACGACGTAAGATTTTTTAAAGAAATGGTTTGTCTTAACGTCGAACAATATTTGAAGATTGTATGTTATGTACTGGCCACTTAAAATATTACAACAATGTAATTGTAAAACATTTTATAGACGAGTTGTCATTCTTTGACGATTGTCAAAATTAAACTTTAAGAACACTTACATTCGCTTAGATTATCTCTTCGGAAGGTTAATTTACTGTTCACAACCAATGTATTGTTTATTACTCTACATGTTTCATTGTGATTAGACCGACGGTGTTTCCCAAAGATAGTTAACTGGACGACAAATACTACCAATAAAACGGCCTTTGGAGCACCATACAAACTAACTAACTAGAAATACAGTGGAACCTCTCATAACGAGCACCTCTCATAACTCATAACGCCTAACGAGCAAAAAAAAAGTGAAAAAATTGCTCCCTTAACGAGCGACATTTCGCATAGCGAGTGACGCAGAAAGGAAAGACTTCTGCGTCATTGCGTCAGTCTGTGTTTAGCACTCGTACCGTTAGCACGGTAGTGTTGCATGTGAACACACATTTTTCCTAACTTATGCGCAGACATTATATGTATATATTTTTTTGAGAGTTTGGAGGTGTCACATTATCACCAAATTTTAAAGACTCGGCTATAACAAATGTCTTTAGACAGCTTTCTAGTAAAAAAAAAATAATTGTTTGTCATAAATTAAAAAATAATAAGCAAATTTCAACAATTTATACGCGTGAAATTTTATTAGAATGAACATTTTAGAAAATGATTCTCATGGATCGCATTGTCGTGTTTTACATTGATTTATATGGGAAAATTAGTTTCGCTTAACGAGTGTTTCACATAACGAACAAGATTCTGGAACGAATTATGCTCGTTATCAAAGGTTCCACTGTATATTAGATTTTTCGGGATTACTATTTTCTTTTACTACTTTTTAAACAACTGTACAATAATAACTGTTAGATATTTTCACTACGTATCGTAATAAATTTACATTTACATTCGGAGATTGGTATATTAACTCATTAAATGTGTCATCTGAATTGTAAGTCCTCGATTAGAATGTACACAATTCCTATATGTGATTTTATACATATAACACAGACAAAATTCCACACTTAAATGAATAATACAAGTATATGATATATCTTTATAACATCTATAATAGTTCTATACAAAAATACGATGCTAAAATACATATTAAAACCGTTGGTAAGGTGATCTTCACAACCTCTGTTTTATTTGTCTGTTAAAAGCACATAAAAACCGGTTTTAAATTTTCTGGAAGAAACTCAAAGCACCTAGATATTGGGCACATGGAAACTAGTGTTCATAAATATATTTGTGTGAAAAACACTAATTTCACAATCTATATATTGTCGCTACACATGTGAAATAACATACTTTTGAAATCTTCTAGATATCGTTGTAGATTCAGTCCTTTTTCGTGAAATAAATGGACTGTCTTCTTATCATACTTTACATATGGAAGAGAAACATGTTTATATCCTACATAACTTTCAAATCCAAGATAGACATTTCTTTATATGACACAAAAATAGTGGCTGCATAAACGCTTTACTAAATTTCTGTCATTTAAGAACAATAATCCTATTATATTTTATAACATTTTGATTGTAAATTTTTACTCTCAATTTTTTTCTCAAATACTTTTATTTCTCTCGCACACGATCTTATTCTCAAACCAAATCCAAAATATAAAGAAGTCATTTCTAAATAACTTCTTAGGTTTTCATGGCCAGATTTGAAATTGTGGCTTTTGGGTTTAGCCGTGTGTGACGAACTGCCTTCAACCAATATTTCGACCGAAAATTGCAGGGGTCTTCCTCAGTATTGATGATTTATTTAGTTTTGATTTGGTTTATTCAGATAATCTTTTTATACGAGCGTTATTGATTTATATCTCCATGGCAACTACATACTCAAGTTTCATTCCGGATAATCGTGGGTATGTTCTAATACTACGGTAGGTATCTTCTAATAATTGTACCTCCAGGAACGTCATGTTGGACTGTGGTCGTCCTTGCTTTGAGTAAACCAACTCAAAACTTAACAAATCATCAATCTTGAAGAAGACCCTTGCAATGGCGGTCGAAATATTGGTTGAAGGAAGTTCGCCACACACGGTTAAACCCAAAAGCCACAATATCAAGTCATTTATATTTTACTGGTCTGAATGTTTGATGACTTCAAAGATTAGAATAAATCTTTTGTGTTACTTTTAATAATATCATTCAGCACGAAAATATTGCATAATAAAAAGCTATAAAATACAGCACAAACTGATTACAATACTACACGCCACTAATAACAACAAATATTAGGTAAGTAGTAGTTGGTATCATTTTGCGGCTCTTTCCATTTCAACAAACAGCATAAAATAGCGCAAATTTGCTTCTTAAATCTCAGGCTTCTCCATTTTTCTACTATGGAAATAAAAAAATGTTAAAATGGAAAGAGTACACGCAGAGCTTCAAAATGATAACAACCACGACGTTCTAACTTAACACCAACTATTGAAAAACTGATTTTAAAATGACGCACCAGAAAAAATATCATTTCTTTCCGGTATAACTAATATATTCGAGCAATATACCACTCGAAACTAATATTATCAATACTCAAAAAAAGCTAAATATAATTAAACTCGTACTTCTAAAGACGTTGTAAAACATAACGTCTTGTTGAGTACCTACAGTATATAAAACTTTAAATGCTTGGAAGATACTTGGGAATGAAATTATCATTGGATTGTGTACATAAGCGGCACGTTATCACTAAAACAAAACCTCATTTTACCGATGAAAACCTTTTTTAAATATATCGCATCTTAGACAAGATACATTTTTGATGACTGATTTATGACGCGCGGAATTATTGATATGTTAAATGGCGCATCGTGTACACATTGATAATCTTTAAAACGTTTCGCATCATTTATATAATCTGCTTGCAGCAAAGAGACGTATCTTCTATCTCTATTTTCTCTATAGCCTTTACTATCTGCTCCAAAGTGATGCCGAAAAACTCTACAGTCTTCTCGTCGTCATTGTAAAAGTGGAAAGAGTACCTCCTGGGCTTGTGCGACTTTTCGCCAGGTGTCTGATAATCGAAAGGGTTTTCCGGTGCAATTTGCTCAGAACTCTTGTGCATCTCGTCAGCTGTTTGCTGTGCGTAACTGAGTTTTTCTGGCTTTGTTTGATTAATCTGTAAGCTATTGTTCTTGATCATTTTAGTGAGTAAATCAAAAATAAGTATTTTTTCTGGTATTGGTTTAACATGCTTGAGTTTTTCTTTGTTTTCAAATACCTGTGAGAGCGTTTCACTAGTTGTTTGATTCTTAATTACTTTTCTTATTGTCTGATCGAACGGTAAGCTCCTATCTTTTTGCTTCTTCTCATCAAGTATCTGATTGTCATCCTTTTTTTCTGGAACATTTTGAGCAGGCGACACGCTCACGGATTCGTGCATCACACCATGTACCTGCTCTTTGTCTTGCTTATCACTAGTTATATATTCAAACTTATCATATTTTTGCCCCTTTTTATCAATTATCTGATTATAATATTCTTCTACTGAAATCTTTTGAACAGAGAAGATGTTCACAGACTCGTGCACTACACCAGACGCTTGCCTTTTGTATTGTTTTTTACTAGATGTATGCTCAGATTTTTCGTATTTTCGCTGATTTTTATCCTCTTTTTCTGAATTCTTTTGAGCAGACAAATTGCTCACGGATTCGTGCATTACACTAGATTCTTGCTCTTTGTTTTGTTTTTCACTAAACACATGATCAAACTTATCAAATTCTCGCTTTTTCTCATCTGTAACAAGTATATGATTTTTATCCATGTTTTCTTGAGTTGCTTGAGCAGAAAAGATACTCACGGATTCGTGCACTACACCAGACGGTTGCTCTTTATGTTGTTTTTCACTAGTTGAAAATTCAAAGTCATCATATTTTTGCATCTTGTCATCAAGTATCTGATTATCTTCTTTTTCTTGATTCTTTCGACCAGATATGATACTCACGGATTCATGCACTACACCATTCCGCTGCTCTTTGCGTTGCTTTCCACCAGGCGTGTGATCAGACTTATTGAGTTCTTCTGATCTGATCTTGTTGACGTTTATCTGCAGCTGGAGCCAGCTCTTGATCGTCTCCAGCATGAAGGCGTGGCATCACTCAAGCCGGCACTTGGGGTTGGCCGGGTACCGCTCAGCGAGACTCTTGACTATCAGGTCGTACTGCTTGTTGTTCACCAGCTCGTGTCTGTACCTCCAGGACTTGCGCTTGGACTTGGCCTTGATGCCTGGTGCGTGGCAGAGGAAGGCGCCGTCGATCACGACGAAATCGTACGATTTGAGACACATCTCCAGCATCTAAACACAAAACAAACATACAATAATATAATGAGATTAAACAAGATTGACAACTATTGTTCGAAACGTTATTTCAACATTTTGTACAAAACATCCAAAAGTATTTTTTTATGTGAACACATACAGGAGAATACCGATAGATGATGATAGTAATTCTGAAGTCTCATCTGTGGAATTCTACGACGCTTACCATGGTCTATATGGCTAAACGCTGCATGTGGAGAGTTGATCCGCCAACGTCATAGACTACAGCCCGAGATTCACGCATCATCCTTTATTATTACAGGAATTTATTATGGATGGGTGGTCTTCACGGGACGACTTTCGTCTACCACCAATTTTAATTAATAGGCTATGACTGACATTTTACGGGTGATGGATCAAATTCACACCAACCGGGGGTATTTAAGAGCTCAGAAATCGATTAAAAATCCTTTTTTTTTTTAATCTCCGTCGGGGATCGAACCCACGACCTTTGGCTTGCAAAGCAAACGCTTTACCATTGAGCTATGACCACCGTGTTTATTCATTTGTTGTAATACCGTGGATTCGCTTCAACGAAAGCTTCGTTAGTTATTACGTATATACTCGTAAATGTACTGATGGACGAAGCTACGTTAATAAAAAGTATAATAACACTAGGGAAATAAGGGTAGGGGATGGTTGGAGCTTAAAGGGGTTAAAGAAGAGGTTCGAAGATTGCTTACATGGCTTCGTTTATCATTATGTTTATACACGCGAAGAACTGACGAAGCTCTCGTTGACGGCGAGTAAATAGACAGTGTTTAGTGTGATCCATGTTAAATTAAAGTAATAAGCCTGTATCTATTTCACAACGATTTATAAATTCCTTAAGGCAAATGGTTAAAAAGCAATTTCTCGTGGTTAATTTTTAAATATTCACGTTATATCTTAGTAAAAATTTATTAAGCAATTATGTATTCGATGAACCAATTACATTCAAAACACAATTTGGATTTGTACCTGTGTCATTTTATCCTGTCTCCCTTCCCACGAGAGTGTTTCACTGTACCAGGGCGTATGCTTGGTGGCGATAAAGATGGGCTCCCAGCGGTGGTACGGAAACTGACGCTTTGTGATAGCGAAAGGCTACAAAAAAGGTAAGATTACAACATATCTCAAATTAGACCAAATATTTATTATCATCATGACAAAACATAGTCATCTTTTTAAAACATGTGCCTTTCCTGACCCTCATTAAATCATAGTGCTTGCAGCTACTAAAAGACAGTATACACTTCAATAGGTTAGCTGATGACTGTTCTACGTCATAGTAAAATAAACTTTGGCTAGGTGGTCGTATATAGAGAGGCAGGATTTTTTTCTCTCTCTTTTTTGAAAGAGTCCTAGCGTTTTTATTTTTCCACATACTTGGAGTTATGCTAGTTTTATTTATTTACTAGATCAATCATCACCTGTGAGAAACTTTGTGTCTTTTTGGTCTCCAAACATGGGATGGACTTTGTTATTAATTGCTTCAAATTATACAGTGTAAATCGTTTAAATGCACATTACTTTCATATTTTATTTTATACCTCACTGTGTCGTTTTATTTTCCTAAATACCGTGACTTCTTGGACACCATAAATATATGCTGAACTGTACTTCTTTCACATCCCTTCCTTACATGAAGGACGTGATAACCTCAATCACTCATCTCTATAAGAATATCATCATCATCAGCCTGTGTCCGTCCACTGTTGAACGTAGGCCTCCCGCATGAGTCTCCATCCTCTTCGATCCTCCGCCTTCCGCATCCAGGTCACTCCCGCTATTCTTCTTATATCGTCAGTCCATCTTGTAGGGGGTCGGCCAATGCTTCGTTTGCCAGTTCTTGGGCGCCATTCCAATACTTTTCTTCCCCATCGACCGTCGTCTCTTCGACAGATATGTCCTGCCCATTGCCACTTGAGTGTGCCTATTCGTTGGGTAGCATCCATGCTTGAGTTCTTCTGCGTATTTCTCGTTTCGATTCTATCTTTTAGAAGACACTCCGAGCATGGATCTCTCCATAGCACGCTGGGTGATTTTTATTTTAATGGGTAAGACTTATCTGTCAGATTCCACGTCTCTGCGCCATAAGTTAATAGAGGCGGACGCATTGGTTAAACGCCTTAGTTTTAAGGCATTGCGGAATTTTCGCTTTAAAAATGTATTTTAGTTTTCCAAATGCCCATCCCAGTTGATGGAGACCTGTCGATTTCTTTTGAGCAGTTATTTCGCCCTAGTTGTATTACTTGTCCCAGATAGGTATAGTCGTTTACAACCTCTATTTCTGTTCCTCCGATGGAAATAGGATCAAAGGTCTGTGAAATATGACTATTAATCATGGCTTTGTTTTATCCATGTTCATTTTCAGACCAATTTTGTTCGACGCTTCATTGAGGTCGTAGAGCATGTCTTGGAGCTTGTTAGGTTATTCGGCTAATAGCACTATGTCATCTGCAAATCGGAGGTAAGAAATGTACTCTCCGTTAATATTTATTCCACATTTTGTCCAGGATAGCAGTTTAAGAATATACTATGCATGATTTCCGTCTCAAAAAAAAATAAGTGCCAAAGTATCCAAGGCATATATAACAGTTTGGTTATTAGTATTAAAAGTATTTTCAAGTAATATCATGATGCTCCTGAACTATATACTATAGTCTAAAGACAAACATGAAATTATGCCATCCTTAACGTTGTATGATTATCTAATTATATTTTTACACTTATGTACACAAGCAACATTTTTTACTTTAGAGTACAGGTATGTTGCGGTTAATATCCCGAAAGGTCTGCACAATTTATCCCTTTTTTAATTACATTAAAACATGTTTGACGTAATTAAATGAACCACTGTCTGGTGCTTACCTTGATGACATTACCAGGATCGTCTTTCAGCCAGGCTTGAAGATCAGGAATCCTCTGACAGTGGCTGCAAACTCTTCGGTGGAAGTAAACCGCTTTTCCATCTGCATACAGCTGCTGCAGACTACGAAACATCACATAATAAGACAGGATAGTATTGCCTAATCATTTCGTAAAAATTGAAGAAAAACGTACATAACGCAAAAATTTGAGATCTCTGAATCATTTTATGACAAAAATGATTTTCAAATACTATTTTTACTTACAAATAAACATTTATAGGCTTCAATCAATTTATTTAAACGTGTATGAATCTGAACCAAGAAACCAACGTATTGATTACATTTTTATCAATCAATCAAAGAAAACTAAACATTCGAAAGTAAAACAAACAATAACGGTAAATTTTTATTATCATAAAAATATTAACCTTACAAAAAACCCGGAATATTGGAAACAAGTGATTTTTTCATGAAAATACGTTTTAAGTTGGTTTTAATTTCTCAACTGGATCAGATGCCAAATGACGCCAATGCATTGGGGTATTAAAAAAACTGTCTAAAATTTGAATGCTTTGTTAATGATATATTCTGCGTGCTTTATTGATACAAAAACACAATACAAAGATTGTATTAATTGTAGATTCATATGTAAATTAATAATTAAAATCTAATTTGTAAAAAATTAAAAAGACTGTCGGAAAGTAATAATATAAAGCTTGTGAATAAATGTTTTTTTTTTATGTAAACGCATGCAGGAGAGCACAACCGGTCAAGACCAGTGCACTCTATTACGCTCAGCCAGGGAGGCTGGACGCTGCATGCGGGAAACGTGTGTTGTGTTCGTGTTTGTGTGTGGGTTGGGGAGATTGCAAGTGTATATTTATCTGTTTCTTGAAGAGATCCAGATTGTAGGAAGGAGGAAACACAGACGCTGGAAGAGCATTCCATAGCTTACCGGTGGCATTAAGGAAGGAACTTTGGAAGCTGCCAGTTCTTGGTCGACATATATTAACCGTGTATGGATGTTCGGCAAGTGTAAGACGAGTTTGTCGGCTGTGAGTGGGTGCATGAGGAATTAGTTCTTTAAGTTCCGAAGAGCAGCGACCGTGGTAATAACGGTAGAAAAGACTAAGAGAACCAATCTTACGTCTGTGTTCCATTGATTGTAGATTAGACGTAAGGGTGTCATTGTTTATTAAACGAATTGCTCTTCTTTGAACTGAGTCAATTAAGTTTAGAAGGTATTTTGGGGCTCCAATCCAAATGTGACTGCCGTATTCAAGGATAGGTCGGATTTGTCCTTTATATAGAAGAAGAAGTTGTTTATCGTTGAAATACCGACGTGATCTATATAATACACCTAGTTTTTTGGAAGCGAGACCGGCTTTACACTTAATTGACTCGTAATATTTGACATTATTCGATATTGATAATCCGAGCATGTTGATGGAGCTTGCTTTCGGAAGAGAACAACCGTTGAAAGATACAGGATCCATAACAGTCTTCTTGGTGGAGAAAGTACATGATTCGGTTTTTGAAATGTTGACTGATTGAATAATAAAAAAAATAATATATAAGTACTCTGAACATATACTATAGATATCTATCGTAATACGATGGTAACAATGGTAAAAATACATCATCTTTGGCATGTCCGTTCACGCGGAGAAATAGTCGAGTGGACTGGGCGGTGTAATAGAACACAGCAAAGGTTGATTCCAAGGCTCGTGGTTCGAATCTCACATCTGCCGATATTTTTCTGAATGAATTGATGCGTATAAAAAAATTGATGTATGTGTATATTGAATTACTAATAATATTGAAATATAGTCAGTAATCTTTAAAAGAAGATTACAGTATCGAAAAAATATTCTAATAAAAATTTAAATCCATGTAAAATCGAATTCAATCATTTTCTTATGAATTACTGTGTGCAATTCAACTTCTAAGCTTTACTGCAATTGAGACATAAATGTTCCGATGCAGTAAAAAAAGTTTGATAAAAGGCATCAATATAAATGTCGCAAGCAGTTAAAGTTTTCTCGCATAGAAAGTTTAACAATTTAATAACAGATATTCTTATCCATTAGCTTCCAAGTTTCTATTTTCTTTAACGATTATTTTCTCCAATTCAAACATTCTCTTGTATTATTTCCAACCGCTATTTCATCCACATATTTTGCCCAAAATGGCGGATAACTGGGTGGAGCGCTCACACCTTTTGGTAGTTCAAATATTTAAGTACCGAAATGTCGGCTTAATTAAACAAATACAAGAGACGCGGATTACATTTGGTTCACCTGTCTAGACTTTGTTGAATAGGTATATAATTATCAGATTAATGATTTTAATTATTCATGTATATTTTAATAAAATAAATGATTTTGGTTTAAATATGTAAATTATTGATCGAGATGCAAGATTCTGTTGCTGCAAACCAATCCACCGGATTGATACTACGAAGAAGATGTAAATTAATGTACAAACAAAGATGTTTAAATACTGATTACTTGTTTTATCATTCACATATTTATTCCTGCTAAGCCATTTTTTTTACACATTGTCTGTTATATGGACCATTTGTGTATAATATTGGAATGTTTTTTTTTTAGATTTACATCATCTATTTATTCCAAATATTAACAATTTGTCACTTGATTACTATGTATAAGTAACGTTAATATATTACTAAATAATTAGTTTAAAGAGTATAAACTCTTTAAACTAATACATATTTAAGAATTTCAATGTATATTTCTAGGATTATTTTTTATTTTTCAGAATATGTTTCCATACGCTAATCCTTCATAGATAATTGTTGTATACTAATATAAAATAAATTGAATAAAATTAATAATGTTTGTGAATAAATAAAGTATGTTTTTTATGTAAACACATACATGAGAATACCGACAGATGGTGATAGTAATTCTGAAGTCTCATCTGTGGAATTATATGACGCTTAACATATGCATATGGCTACACGCTGCATGTGTAATGTTGATCCACCAACGTCATAGACTATAGCCCAAATATTTACACATCATCCTTATTATTACAGAATTTACTAGGAATGGGTGGTCTTCACGGGACGACTTTCGTCTACCACCAATTTTAATTATTAGGCTATGACTGACATTTTACGAGAGAAGTATCAAATTAACACCAACTGGGGTTATTTCAGAGCTCATAAATCAATTTAAAATCTTTTTTTTTTATTTGACCACCCGCTGGCAGATGATTGAATCTTGATAATATAAAAATACGTTCTTTCAATTTACAACAAGGCGAAATGTATTATAATACGAAAGTAACCATAATTAACAATAATATAAAGACGTCAAATTTTTCGAGTCATTTAGGCAGAAAAATTAGTCATAGTCGATTGCACTATTCATAGAACAGATCTAAGGTTCATACTCATAGTTCGTGATTCGAATCCCAGCGTCTGCCGTTTCTTTTTCTCCGAAATCGACGAGAAATATATGTCATCTCATATGATATTTGATGTAGATTTGTACGTGTGTATCAATTTATTTAGTGAAAATTTAAACAAATTGAAAAATAATATAATATTTAATCGCAAATGTTATGCGATCTCGTATTCAAATTGAAATAATAATAAGTATATTCAACACTCAGTTAGTAAATTCAATTACCAGTCAAGTGGTTCAATAGTGGGTAGTAATTCCCATAGAATTATTATATTTCATGCGTAGGCAAGGAAACTGCTTGCGTCACTCATAATGATAGCGATTTCACAAAAAGACACAAAAAATCACAGATAATTTTCTTCTGACTACAAATCATTTTTATGTATCTTTTTTGGTAAGCATTGTTATAATAACAAATCACTTCATAGGAATTTGTTATTATGCACATTTTTAATATTAACATGAAAGTTTTCTTCAAATTATTTAAATATAATGCTTAGATGTATTCCATTTTGAAATAAATTATTTTGCTTAAAAAAAAAAATTTAACATTTTTTTTACTTATAGAATAAAGGTAATGGAATGTGCCATGGAGAGATACGTGTTCGGAGTGTCTCTAAAATATAGAATCCGAAACGAGAATATCCTATGAAGAAATTAAGTAGTGGAGGCTATCCAACAATTAGGTATACTCAAGTGGCAATAGCAGAACATATCTGTCGAAGAGATGATGGTCGACGGAGAAGAAAAGTGGCGTTCAATAACTTCAAACGGAGCATTAGTCGAGACAATTTAAGGATGGACTGACAATATCAGAAGAATAGCGGGAGTAGCCTGGATGGGGAAGACGGAGGATCGAAGAGGATGGAGACTCAAGTGGGACGGACACAAGTTGATGATGAATATAATATATTAAATAAGTTAAATGTTATTTTAAACTTACGTTGACTTGTTCCTCGGCACATCTTCTCCAGCTTCCACTTCAAACACCGGTATAACAAACGCCATCCTCCACTTCGGAATTACTCCATAATGACCAGTTATCCTGTGCCTTTTGATCATGACAGTGAATCTGGTGGCCAGTCCATCGCTTGGTATCATCTCCACGTCAGACACTAAGTTGTATTGCGTTGACGAGGCGTTTCTCGCAACGTTCCTAGCCACATTCACTGGGTAGATCAAACCCCTTCGAGACCTATAACTTCTAGTCTCACTCATATCAGGTGTAGAACAGTCCTTAAACTGTAAAGTCATCATGTTATCATGCCTCTTTCTCTGATACTCTAAAAACATTTTACCGTTAAACTTTCCGCTTGAATGATTTTGCTGTAGATTACTGCTACTTGAATTTTTCTTCAAAGCTTCTGAATAATCTTTATTAAGTTTATTAGCAATAGTACTATTTTTTACTGTAGTGCTTTCTTGTTGGATAACTTCGATGATTTCTCTTTTTTTGATGTCCACTCTGTTTGAATGCTCAAAAAATTGGATGTTTCTAACGCTCTCGTTAACTTTGTGATCAATGAATCTCGGAATGTCGTGTTCTGGATAGACTAAGTGCACAGAAACTTTAGACATGCCGTCGTAGCATTTGCACAAATGCGCAAAGAGCTTCATTGTCAATTCCAAATCGTAATCAGGCACGAAAGCCGCAACACTAATTGGTCCATCCCAGAATCTTGCTATTTCAACAATGTGGTACAAAAATTCTGGTGTTACGTGCGTTGCGTAAGTGACCTGATCAAGAGAATACGATTTGTCGAACATTGTTCGTTCAATTGCGTTATAAATGACTCTATAAGGACTTTTTCTTCCGAGTTGTGGTGTTCCGTAAGAGACTACTTGTTTCCAGTTGAAGTAGTTAGGCAGACCATAATTGAATCTGCAGTAACTTGCATTCTCTGCTGGGTTCATTCCTCTCATGAAATATCCTGGAAGATCCTTGGCGTGCCTCCTGTTGCTTGGTCCGTAGATCTCTCCGGAATAGTCTGCATTGATTTCGCTTCTGTGGTGCAGCAATTGAAGAGGTAGAATGATGCATAGCAATATTCCAAATAAAGAGACGATCCTCTTGAACTTGCAGATCTTGATTACGAATCGCATGAAAAAGCAACCTTCACGTTCGGCTACCATCATTTTAAATTCTCGTGCTGCCTTCGATCACAAACTATTCCGCTTTTATCTGAAACAAAATGACATAGATCGGTAATTGGGCATTTATGATCACCACGTTAGAGAAAAAAATTCAACGCATAAGAACAGTTCACTAATTTGTATTTACACAGCATTTACTAATACTGCTTTACAATCCGTTTTTTCATTAAATTATGAAATACTCAATTAATTAAACCTACTCAAATTAGCATGATATATCCCTTTCGTCTGTTATTTTTGTTCGCTGGTCGGATACACATGTGTTATCATCTTGTAATTATTTGACAGGCTGTTAGCAGGACTAGTTCTATGGATCGCCACTTGAAACGCTGAGTGTCATCGGCTAAAAGCGCTCGATCGCTAGCCGTCAGTCTATGTCTGCTTGAGGCGTTAACATCACATCATTCCTCGAGCAGACCGAAAGTTTATAAATTTTTTAATTAAATAAATCTCAGTGTGCTTCTGAAAGAGTATTTGTGTTTATCATATGCTTCTCATTCCTCTACCACGCGTTAACCTTTCCCCTGCCAGACCAATTGTGCAAGAAAGACCCCCATAGGCGAGCCGTTTTCAACGTCAGAAAAGTCATTTAAAAAAATCAACAAGTGCTTAATATAATGTTATTTAATGTAAACTTACCAAATTTGATGTTTTCCCCCTTTCCATTTTTTAATTATAAATTAATTGATCATTTTGACTATATTTAACGATCCCGGCCATGAAGTCGCAATCCTTAAGTAAAGAGGATGTTAATATTAGGATTTTTATTTTTATTATAATATTTTTTATTTCTCTAATCATATTTTATTGATCATTGACTATATTTCAATATTATTAGTAATTAAATACACACATACAATTCTACATCAAATTTTTACGCATCAATTCATTCAGAAAAAATATCGGTAATTTATAATATAAAAAGCTTGTGAATAAATGTTGACTGATTGAATCATAAAATCATAAAAATAATGATTGACACACTCTGAATATATACTACAGAGACATCTATCGTTATATGATGTTAACAATAATATATATACATCAAGTTTCGCGTATCTGCCTAGGCAGAGAATGGTCTTCTGGATAGCGCGGTGTGTAGAATAGAGCAAAGGTGCAACGCTCGAGGTTCGAATCCCGAGTTTGCCGATATTTTTTCTGAATGAATTGATGCGTAAAAATTTGATGTAGAATGGGATGTTAATACAAATTATCTAAATACATTAGGGTATCCCAAATTTTTTTTTTTTTCGTTTTTTTTCGTTTTTTTCAAGGCTCACCCCCTCGTTTTGTGTGAATGATGTCCAAATAATTGTAAAAAAGTTTCACGCCATTAAAACCACGGGAAAAGATAGTGACTTGCATCGGAACATGTCAATACTAGAATTCTAAGGCGCGCGAAAGCTAAACCCTGATCATAAAAAGCAATATATATATTTTTTCTGTAATAGATAATAATATTTACATAATATTTACTTTATATTTGTAACAAAAAGATAAAACAGCGTTTTATTTGCTGAATAAACAATAAGTTTTCAAAAGTTCCTTTTGGCCTTCATACAAAAATTTATATTAAAACTTCAATATCAAGTCGCTATCAGAAAAGATTGTCCGATAGCAATCAAATTTATTTTGTGAGTTACTAGGACCAAACCACATAAAAATAGAGGGTGAGCCGATTTCATTTTGAAAAAAAATATTTTCCCATACATAGCCTGGGACACCCTAATATACATTACTAAATAACTCATTCATTGTTTAACATTAGCTTATAATAATCGAAGTATATTATAAAACTTCTTAGAAAACGGTATAAATGGTTTATTTTTAAACATTGTCTCGATACAATATTTCAAATAATCATAAGAAACTTTTTTTTGTTTTAACAAATATTGAAAAAAACTTAGATTGTGAGATAATATTTTCCTTGTTTTGCGCACAATTTACATAATGTGATTTATTAATAGTTGTTATTCTCCGGTGTACTGTATTGATTTAATTTGATGTAATGGAAGTGGGATCATCCCTTTGAGGGCTCAGAATCTATTTCAGAAATCAACTGAAAGCTTAACCTAGGAGTCTTTGGTTCTACTTACTAAAGATTAGTACTCTGTTTGAATGCTTTTATTTTTAGATTTATTCGTATGATTTTAATACCTTATCCTGTGTAATAGAATAATTTCATATTAGTATTAATACTTTATATAAATACGCATATAATATACAACAAATGCTATTATATAAGTAATTAAATACACAGATACAATTATAAATCAAATTTTATACGTATCAATTCATTCAGAAAAAATATCAGCAGATGCGGGATTTAAACTACGAGTCTTGCACCCTTTGCTCTATTCTACACACCGCGCAGTCCACACTGCCATTCTCTGCCTGAGCAGATACGCTATTATTTAAGACTGTATAATGAGTATTTTACTTCTTCAATATAGAGAGAAAATCAAAACAATGACAGGGATGTAATTAAAAGTATTCAAATATATTGACGTCCCCCGTCTTTTAAAAGACTTTATTCAATCGCGTAGTGGCAGGATGAGGAGCAGATTAACAACACAAAGACTTTTTCTGACATATATAGCACATTAGCAAATATATTTTGATAACTTTACAAACGTCTGGCCAGCACCTAGTCACAGCATTCAGGCTGGGCCAACCATAATATGACCTCGCCGCCGTGGGCACACAACTCTCACTGCGCACCGCGCCGTGGTCAGTGACACCCAGCGCAGCAAGTGGCGATCTCTATAACTAACGTCACTCCCGTGACCGGACTTTGTCCGAAATTCCGATATGGCGACACATACATATACTACAAGCGAACAGAAATAAGAGACGAAAGATTTCATATCGAGGTGTTCGTTTCCAGTCAACAAGGGCTATATCATGCCGATGTCAGTAATGGTCTTTGTTTTAGAACGTACTCGTATATGCGTGTCGATAATTTGATATGATGAGTGTATATTTTAATATCTTAAAATTAATTATGTTTAATAACTTCTTAGGTTATCGTGGCCAAATTTGATATCGTGGCTTTTTAGGTTTAGCCGTGTGTGGCGAATTTCTTCTTGTTTCATCAATCCCGAATAAGACCCCTGCAATGGCGGTCGAAATATTGGTAAAAGAAATTCACCAAACACGGCTAAACCCGAAAGCCACAATATTAATGATGTTAATCAATTTCTTATCGTAATTTAAATAGTCTTTACCAAAATTAGATTAAATCAACGAGTATGTGTAATTTTCGAATACGGTTGTATGTTGCACAACACAATAACAATAAATACACTCAGCAAATAAAGATTTTTTGGTTCCTATATCCGTAACATACCTGGAACATATGGTCGCCACAAGTTGCCGCTACTTGGTTCTACACTAGCGATTAACCGTCCCTCTTCCCCAGATATATTTGCACGAAAGTCCATCTAGGAACATACTATGTACTTTGAGCGATAAATACTCAAAAATTTGAATTTAAATTTCCCGGTTAAGCGATTCAAATTAACACTATACAGTCCGCGCGTTACTCTATTAAACTTACGCTGGAGGCCACTTTTTTTTAAAGAACTCCATACAAAAATCCATCCCCCATCATCGCTTTTGTCTTCGATCTCCTCGGCGTCTGAGGGAATATCGGACAAAGCATCAGCGTATATCGTCAACTAATTCTAACCAAAAATATATTGCATTGGAATATAAAATTAAATATTTAAAAAACAGTTTATATTTTGGAAAATACTTATTTTGCTAATTAAACGTTTTCCCAATTTAAAAATAATAATTATAACAAGCGAGATAAAGTCTAATCTCACATTATTACTTTGTACAAAAATGCTCGTTTAATTTTTTTATCGTCATGTGTTCAAATAAAATTAAATACGACCCTCACTGAAAGGGTTTGAGATCTTTGAAATATGGTCGAAAGTAAAAACAACACATATGTTGTTGATCGGCCAATAACGTTTGAAAAAACATAACACAATTTGTGTATAGTCGGCCACTAAGCGTTGGCGGAACGATCGCACACATTTGTTGTGTGACCCGCCTTTAACGTTCGGCCTGCTGATTACACGCATGTTGTGTAAGCGGACTGGATAGTGTTTATATTTTTTTGTTTTTATGTACATGTTATATGGTTCATCGACAACCCCCAAGACAGACCCCAAGGACATGAAGAGACGACACTACTATTCGAGGTGTATTTTGGGTAATTTATGATTTTTTTTAATGAGGTTGTATGAATAATCTAATGCTCCCGATGCCAAAAGGAACGGTTTGCAACAGGCGGTGACCCATTGAAGTTGCAGTCCGCGCCCAATGTTGCCTAATTTCAGTGATCTTACATGAACCGCGCTAACGATGTGCTATTATAGCTAATCAATTACATATATAATTATCAATAAATTATTTTCACTTAATTGATGTTTTTCTACTAAATTATAAACTAACTAGAATACTATTTTTTACTAGTAGTGATATCAGTATCACGCCTTCTTTTTATGAGCATTATTTTTATGTAAACACATACAGGAGAATACAAACAGATGGTGATTGTAATTCTGAAGTCTCATCTGTGGAATTCTATCACGCTAACCATGTTACATATGGTTAAGCATTGCATATGGATTGTTGATCCGCCAACGTCACAGACAACAGCCCGACATTCACGCATTATCCTTATTATTACAGGGATTTACTATGAATGGATGGTGTTCACGAGACGACTTTCGTCTACCACCATTTTTAATTTATATGCTATGACTGGCATTTTAGCGGTGAGGGATCAAATTCACACAAACCGGGGGTATTTTCAAGCTCGTCCGTGGGGGATCGAATCCTCGACCTTTGGCTTGCCGAACAAACGGTTTGACCATTGAGCCATACCCGCCGGTAATTAACGGGAAGACTATTTTATAAGAGTAGTGATATCAGTATAACACCTTCTTTTTACGATCAAATTTAGTGCTTTCACCATAAAAAATATTTTACTATATTATTTATTAAGTGAGTTTAAAGTAAAATATTTTTGCTACTTAGCAAAGCTACCTGATACCATTTTTCTTCATATTATCAAATCTGATATTACGTGAAACGTGTAGATTTAATAAAAATGTATGTAATATTAATAAAGTACGTGTGTACTTCTACGTTGTCCGCATTTCATCGTGTGTGAAAAAGTTAAAATTGCTTTCAGCGAAACATTTTCTAAACCAACTGAAAAAAAAACTGAAAAAGACTTTTGTTAAGAACTACTAGGGTTTCTTAAAAATTCAATGCCGATATTAAAAGTAGCTATATTCGTATACTCAATATTTAAATAACGTATTTTTAGATTTATTCGTATGGCTTCCGTGGAGAGTTTGTTTTGATAGATAAACATCTCAATAAAAAATGTATTTTTAGATGAAATAACAACATTCAACGAATATAATTTTGTTTCATTTTTAATAACAGCACATAAAAATAAATATGAAAATAAATCAACCTTGTATTTACCATGATATTGTGAACCATAAAAAACAAAGTTTATAAAAATAAAAAAAGCTTGTGAATAAATGTTGACTGATTGAATCATAAAAATAATAATATGCATACTCTGAATATATACTACAGAGACGTTTATCGGTATATGATGTTAACAATGTTTTATATTTATCAAGTTTCGCGTATCTCCCCAGACAGAGAATGGTCGTGTGGACAGGAGGTGTGTAGGATAGAGGAAAGGTGCAACGCTCGAGGTTCGAATCCCGCGACTGCCGATATTTTTTATGAATGAATTGATGCGTAAAAATTTGATGTAAAGGTGTATGTGTGTATTTAATTATTAATAATATTGAAATATAGTCAATGATCTATAAAATAAGATTAGAAAATTAAAATCCGAACATGAAAAACATTTTTCTATATTGATAAAGGATATTCCATAAAATTATGCTTTTTACAAGAGAGTATCTTTGTATCAAATTTTGCATAGTTATGATGCATCAGTTTTGTCGCCTTCATTTTTACTCATATAAACTTTAGTTTGACGTATTTCTACGATTATATGTCGCTAACTTATGTAAGCTGTAACCGTTAGAGCATTTTGAACAATTTTCACCTCTGGGTGGGTCATTTGGACTATTTTCACAGTCAGTTACCGAACGGTCTTTCCCCTCGGCTAGAAATCAACGGTAGTCGCTGACGTCATCGATAATGCAAACTTCTTTAATGATTCATAGATAATATCCGTGGCAGAGTATTAAGGCGTACTAAAGTTATCAGTCTATGGATCTCTTCTTACGCCATACATGAACAACATTAAGGTTGTCAACTGACATTACTTGGTGAAACTGCATAATTATAATTGTAAATTAATTTTCATTAAAAAATTAACAAATTTAAAATATTTAGTTTTGATTCACATTTATTTTTTATGATTACATGTTTCGGACTCCCTGGAGACCATCTTCAATGATGGTTAAATTATAAACTGGCAGTGGCTTATATAGGTATGAACAAGTATAGGGTCCACCAAATAACTTTTTTTTTTTTGAAACATCGAGTGTAGCTTCGGCTGTGTGGCACGTAGCGCTATACTGTTGAAACCAAATGTTGCCAATATCCTCCTCTTCAATTTTTGTGAACAAAAATTCGTTCCGAAATGTTCAATTGTTGAGAACGACGGTGAATTGATGTTGATGGCGCTTCATGCACACTCTCTGCCACAGCAGCAATATTCTCGGGTGTACGCACTGTTTTTGACTTTTCACGCTTTAGTTTACCGATGAGGATGCCAGTTTCTTTCACTTTTTTCACAAGATAACGAAGATACGGAGCTGACGGTGATTCTCTCACATTCTGCAACATTACTATGATTTTCAAAGTAATGTCGCAATATTTCCCAGCGTTGTTCAAGCGTATACACAACCATATTCGTTTAGCGGAAGGATAAAACTAATTATCTGTCAAATCAAACATGAGCTAAGTGTTAGCATTCACGAAATAAACACTAGTTGAAAAAAAAACGTTAGATGGAGGATTTTATATGTGTGCGGGTTAAACCATTGAAAAAATTAAAAATGAATATTCTTGATTTGTAATTTTTTTAAATTATAATTAATTTAAAATGTTACCATAAAAAACTTTGTATTTTTTAACTTCATATATCTTGAAAGTAATGAAAAAACGTGTAGAGTTCAATTATCTTTTTTCACGGTAATCGATCCTGAAAATTGTTATACAGCAAACACACTTTGCTTTACCTACTTTATACTTTACAGTTCAGCATATAAGCCTCAGTTTATGTTCTTAAATACTCTTATTTACGGCGCCTTCTGTAATTTGTCCACTAAACTAACCCTTCTATTATGTCATGAAGGAGACTATCACAGCGCAAAACGTGGCTGATCAATCTATCAGTCTCACTTCTTTGAGATGGTTTTTAATAGGTGCCTCTCTCCTTCCTTAGATTATACTGAGAGCCTCGTCATACGTGATATGGTATTTGCAAGGAGTTTTCAATTTTCTTCTGTAAGACCAAATCACAAGTTTTTTATTAAGTTAAAATTAATAGTTTGGTACTCTTTCATCTCGTTGACACTTGATCATATTAATACATTTCGATTCAATAATAAAATGATGCTATATATTTTTTTCTTAAATGTACTTGTCGGATCTCAGCGAGATAGAGATAGCATTGAATGAGGCGTGGACCATGGCGGTTGACAGAGTTGTGTGGCGGCAATTTGTGACTACATTTGGTCCAATTTGAATTGCGGACTTGTAGGTGAGTTTTTAAAAAAATATTTTTTTACCTTTGTAATTAATAAATCGAATAAATTGAATCATAAGTATTTTAAAATAATACTATTTTACTAGCAAAATTGACATAATAAAAACAGTTTCATATTTTTTTATTAATATAATAATCACTGATGACGTCTGATTATATGCAGTAAGGTAAGGTTAGGTTATTACGATCTACACAAAAAACTAATAATTTAATTTTTGATCATTGAATTAAAACACTGACCATTTACCACGTCCAGCCTCCCTGGCTGAGCGTCATAGAGTGCATTGGTCTTGACCGGTTGTGCTCTCGTGCATGCGTTTACATAAAAAAAAAATTAACTTTAAATAATTATCTTTGATATTAAAATACTAACCAAAGGGATTACAATAATAAATAGTAGAATACAAGACAATAAACTTTTTGTATACGTTTATATTAGTATACTATTTTTTCCTTGCTTAAAGTAGTACGTATATGTAGTTTTGTAATCGAATTATTATAAAAAAAATAGAATATAATAAATTAATATTATATATACAATATACATAGATAGAATACTAGAGTCAATTATTTTTTCTAGGTCAAATCATTTGAAAATAATTACTCAATGACACTAGATATTTGATTGTAGTCAATTATTTTGTAATATCTACAATTCTAAACCATAACAATAATCCCGAATTCATTTTAGATTAGTGAAAACCTAAATCGTGTTAATTACGTATTCACTTGGGTTTCTTTCATGGTCGCTTTATCGTTAATACTTTCACAACACTAAAAGCTCAGTTTTAATCTCTTATTGTTTACAGCACAGCGCGCTTTATCGAATTGCAAATACACTGAAGCTCTGAGGATATTACGGCTACAATATAAATACAAAATATCAGCTAAGCTTAAAATCTTCTTAACGTAATTGTCCTCAAGTATAATCCACACTTAATCCTCTCATTGCAACTTGTATCACGGTGCATATTAAAATATAACATCATAAATATCGCGGAACGAAAACGACAGCAACATAACCTCAATCTTTCCCGTACTGCGTTTGACGTTTCTATAAATATGAACGTTTCTTACCATGTTAAAACGCGATTCAACCACTAATCACACGATGACTGTTGACTTTTATAACACTTTAAATGTATGTTTATGTGTTGGGTATCAATTCACATTATAATGATTGTGTTCTGACATAGATAACGGCACAAATTAGAGCTTCGGAAAAAGACAAACCGAATGACAACAGCGCAAAGCTTGTACGCATTCAAAGCGGTGGCCTAAAATCAATACGTCTTCAGAAGAGCTTTTCCCAGTTTTCAGTAACGACAGCTGTTAGTTTTTTATACAGAATGTGCTTATTTTCAAGGTATTTTAATAATTAAAAACATTTAAAAAAAAACATTTTCATTATGAAATGCTTTAATATAGTTTATACAGAGTTTTTTGCGTTAACTATTCGAATTGCTAACATATGTTTTGAATCGCTCGAGTTATAAATAAACAGATTCTGTGAAATCTAAAATGTACATATAAAGTGTATAAGCTTAGTTCTGTGTTCGTAAAGTAACATACTAACAAGGCTTTGACTTCGAATATTCAAAGCATCAGTACAAAGATGCACTTACATATTCTAAAAAAAAATTAGTTTACGACTTGAATATGCTATTCATTAATAGTTTATTATAAAATTTAATAATTATAATTTTTATAAATAGAACAGTGTTTTATTTTAATAATTAATTTTCTATTTATTAATACCTAGGTTTATATTCTACTTGAGGAATTATAGTATGATTCATATGACAGTTAAAAAAATATCGCTCAATACAACTTTGTAAAGGAATTTTTTTCGACTTTGGTAAGAAGGACAAAATCGAGAAAGCCAATTAAAAAATATTTATCTTCTATATTGTAAGAACCGTCTTAGAGAGGCGAGCCCGATGGATCGGTCGCATCAAGCGCCACGATGGTCTTCTTCACGACATTTTGAAAGGGATGGTTGAGGATAGAAACTGCAGATGGTGCCCTAAGCGGGAGTATTTGCAGCAAGTGTTCGAGGACATGAGTTGTAGCTCTTATGCTGAGCTAAAGAGGATTGCAGAGGTCGAGAAGAGTGGAGATCCACAGGATTGATACTACGAAGAAGATCTTCTATCCCTTTAAATCAAAATCTTTAGATTCGCGTCAGTAAATAGATGTCTACATTCGGATAATCCAATATTTAAAATTTGCTCAACCTTCTAATTTCACTACCGACCAACCCAAAATACGTCATGATGGAAAGAACCAAATTTCAAATATCAAATTTCGCATCGCGTGCCGAGTGATAAACAAAATACGCACGAAAATATTTCGAGTCTAAACGTTTTTTTTTTTTAAATAAAATTCCATTCCATTTATTCATTTGTTTTTCGATATGAATTGGTTTATCACTATGTTAATTTTTAGCAAACTAAATCGTTTTTATTTTCTTATTAAAAATTCAAAAAATATATAAGAGAATTAACCAATTTAATAGTTTTGACTATAACCTTTCTATTTATTTAAATATTATTTAGCACATGTACTTTTATGACCTAATTTTTCAGCATCTTTTCTTATTTCTTGAAATCTTCTTCATCCTAATTCACTCATATGGTCGCCACATGTTCTGTCTGCTCCCACAATCCTCGCGAAGTCGAAAGTCTTCAGCTCTGCATCTCGAAACTACGTCGAGTTTATTTCGTGTAAACACATAGAGAAGAATGCCGGCAGACTTTAATGGATAAATCTTATCCGTGGATTCTAAGATGCTTGCCATTTTTAATGGTGTTCACAACATGAATGGGGTGGTGTTCACATGACGACTTTCGTCCACAAATTTTCATTAATTGACTATGACATTTAACGGGTGGGGTGGTTAATTTACACCAACTGAAGATTTGAATAGAGCAATGAAATCATTAAAAAAAATATTTTTATCTTACTTTCCGTTGGGGTTCGAACCCACAATCCTCGGTATGGTAAGCTAACGCCTTACTTAAAAGGCATGCCCGCTGGCAAAGTTGGTCATGATGTATATATTAATGAGAGCCCGGAGCATAAAGATCAGACACCTATAGTACTTGAGGCTTCTTTAGACGTTTCCTTATCAGTTTTTCAAAGTGATCGAATGATGATCCAGACGCTGCCAATTCTAAAACCAGCGATATATGATGTAATTAAGGTCACCATCCACATATATTACACGCACATTGATGATCGAACAAAAAAAGTTCTTTCAACATGCTATGGTCGCTAGTCTCTGGATGACGTAGCCATCATTAAGCTCCGTGATGGAACACTTTACACCTACCTTATACTATTTTGTCAACAACATTGTCGTAATAAAACAACAAAAAACATTATTTTATATGACAATGAAGAATTATTTTAATTCTTATTTTTATTGTTATATTGTATTGTTTATTGTGTTTTTTTAACCCTTTCGCATCTGTTGTCGGCATATGCCGTCAAAGATTCCCCTACCGTTGACATCAGTTGACGTGATATATCGTTTTGCTACTTTCAGTACTCATTGTAACATCTACGGTAGGAAATTGGAAGTGCAGTCATTCGCTTTATCAACCTACATGTATCATTTACAGGAATATGTAAACCATGTAAATAAATATCGTAAGGTTTCGTCACGGGAGAGATTTTTCTGTAAACCACATGTGTCAATGCCACCACGTGTATGGAGTTATATAATGAACGTTTGTTAAATATAATAGTTTTTTATGCCTCACCTGATAGCTAAGGATAGAAGAACCAATGTGATTTATGAAAATAGGTCAGATAAGTACATTTATGCTTCAAATACTAGTTTGAAGCAACAAAAAATGGCTTGAAAAATTCACGCTGTATTGACAGTATAATTTGTATTTCACCGAGCCGTAACGAAAAGGGTTAAAATAACAAAAAACGTAATTTAAATTCATCCGTTGCTGGACCGAATAAGATATTTTTGGGATACATTCTTCCTATAGTGTTTGCGACGATATTTTATATAACGGTTGCTTCTACGAATATGTTGATGTATTTGGTTGAACCGCCTTTTACGCCTAAATGGTTCAGGCCATGGAAGTATTAGGCTTATCACACCAGATCTTATGAATACCTTTTAAGTGGTTTGACAGTTTTTTTCATTTTTGTTTGCAATTTTTCTAACATAAAAGCCTTAATTGCATTTAAATGTGTGACGTACAATATGTGAGCGTACACGATATCTCCATTTTCTTTCACGAGTCCTGTCATATTTTCTGATTTAAATGTAAAATCGTATTTCCGAACGTAATAAAGAATGTCAACTTCCATACAGTCGAATGAACACAACAAATTGGAACGAGCGTAGAAAAATAATAATCTCCTTACGAACCCTTGAGTGGAAAATCACATCATTGTCATGAATACAAGAGATGTTTTATAATACAGTTACTTCAAAACATATTCGTAATAGACTTTTATTTTGTTTTAATGACATATATTTGTGTGTATACGTTATGATATTTAATTTTCATAATCTTCAACAACTGATGCACATAAAAAATTCACAGAAAACGTAATCTTAATTGAAATTTCTCTCATCAACAAATCGGACAAAAATAAACCTCTGACGGGCTTCGAATCACGAATCTTTCCAACCATGTTCATTTCGTTACTCGTCACTGACTGCTCGACAGTTTGGTCTGCCTGTCGAGTCTAGAACACGTACTGCACTTGTATTATTGTTACGTATTACATATATATGACGCTTGCTATAAACTATATGTTTATTTATAAAGAGCCTACACCTCTTTGTTCAGTAATTTATTCAAGGATTTGGCAATAAG
This sequence comes from Glossosoma conforme, assembly GCA_022606575.1. Classification (NCBI taxonomy): domain Eukaryota; kingdom Metazoa; phylum Arthropoda; class Insecta; order Trichoptera; family Glossosomatidae; genus Glossosoma; species Glossosoma conforme. The sequence continues at coordinate 943,932 of JAGTXR010000021.1, read as the reverse complement.
TCAATTCGATTGGCAGTAAATAAAATAATGTGGTTAAATTAAAATGGCAGCAATATACATATTCAATATTGGTAAAGATTGGGAGAGGCTCTTCGAAGTTATGAAAGAAAATTGAGTCAAATACAAGGAACGAAGACTCATATTTGCACTTTACAAAGAAGAAGCTGCCATAATATCACTTGGAAATGTCCAAAAGGAAGCAAAAATACGCCAAGGGGTGAGACAAGGATGCTCTCTGTCGCCTGTACTCTTCAACGTATACATACAAAATGCAATTAATAACATCAGGAAAAATGGGCCATAGAGAGGGGTTAAAATACATGGCCAAAAGATTGATATGATAAGGTTTGCTGATGACATTGCTCTGATTGCTGAAACTGAAGATGAACTCACGGAAGCGCTGACATCCATGAAAAACATATTTAATTCCAACAACAATAAGAAGATAAACAGCACAAAAACCAAAGTCATGAGAGTAAGCCGCAATGAGCAGCAAAATATTAACATATCAATGCTAGGAGTACCCCTAAAAGATGCAAAAGAATTTGTATACCTTGGAAGTACGATCACCTGGGATGGCAGAACAAAAAGAGAAGTCAACAGTCGAATACATCAAGCAAGGCTAGCTTTCAATAAAAAAGCCAAAATTCTTGAGTCAAGGAATATTCCTTTAGGGCTCCGCAAGCAACTTGCCAAAACACTTGTTTGGAGCATATTAATGTACGGCTGTGAGACATGGTGCTTATCTGAAAGTGATAAAAAAAGACTAGAGGCCTTTGAGATGTGGTCGTACAGAAGAATTCTCGGAATTTCCTGGAGAGACCACGTCACGAACAATGAGGTTCTCAGAATAATCAAGGAAGATAGGCAACTAATAAGAACCATCTCAGAGAGGCGAGCCCGATGGATCGGCCACATCATGCGCCACGATGGTCTTCTTCACGGTATTGTGGAGGGGATGGTTGAGGGTAGAAACTGTAGAGGGCGCCCTAGACGGGAGTATTTGCAGCAAGTATTTGAGGACATGAACTGTAGCGCTTATGCTGAGCTGAAAAGGGTTGCGGAGGACCGAGAGGAATGGAGATCGAGATGCAAGATTCTGTTACTGCAAACCAATCCACCGGATTGATACTACGAAGAAGATTGGTAAAAATTAATGAATAATTAACCCACAAAATGGAAACCTAACCTAACCTAACCTATTATTCATTACAATTAATTAATTATATCCTGCCAATTTATTATTTTTCTCCTGCCAATTTATTATTTTTCTCCTGCCGATTCACATTTTTCTATTGCTAAAATATTATTTTTGTACTAACTTTTTAGGTATTTATTATTGATCGTTTGGTCAATAATTACTGCCGAATTAATTGAATTACAAACTGGCAAAAACTTAGTTACCATTTAATTGTTGTTGAATACTAAGAAACCTTATGAATTATTTTGTTGTGTCATAATTTTGAATTGTGAAATGCATGTGTTGATTATATAAGCAGTTAATATTGATGCACTACAGTAAGGTGTGTATTACCTGTCTTTTATTTTTAAGAGCTTAATTTTTCTCTTACAGTTAGTATTATACTTACGTTTTCTCTTCATTGAATACTTCATATTAATCTGGTAGTCTATAAGTTTAACGTTAGCCACGAACGCCATTCAAGTTTTGCCTTAATTATCGTTAATTTCTCGGATAATCCGACTTAGACAGTCCCAAAGCAATGCCTAGAACTGGATGAAAGTAATTATAAATTTAATAGAGATAATCCTCATCGATGGAGAGCGGCTCTTTAAATAATAGTTTGATGATAAAAGTCACCTTCACCACCTTGCCACAAAGTCAATAAAACAAATTAGAAAATTTTGTAATGTAATTTCGGGTTTCATTTTACGTCTCGTAAAAACTAAAAATGTAAGTCAAAAGAATGGCACATTCAAGTAATAACAACAAATAATAAGTGTTTTGTAAACGGATTTATAAAGTAGTTCGGATGAGTAGCTTGATGCTCTTGAGGCATAGGTTCGGTTCAACTCAATCATTTGAATTAAATTATTATAATTTAAAATAGATGGCTCTAGTAGAGCTCTGGTTCTCCACGAATTCTGATATTTACAGAGTTAGCTACACTATGTGTGTGGAAAAGATGTATAATGGTTGTGTATGTATATGTATTGAGGATATCGTTTTAGAGAGTATATAGTTCATGAAGGGCTTTTTGACCGGAGGACTGGATTAGGACTCTTGTCCGTTAGTGGCGCTGCGTTGGCGTGCTCCGTCAGTGTAGTGTTGCCACACACAGATAGATGGATGCTCTGAGAGCATTTAAAATGTTATCAGTGATGGTGAATGGTGAAAGTCGTTGGACAAGATTTTTGTACTTATGTCAACCATGTAGTGATGGTCGAAAAGGGATACTATAACCAAAAAAAAAGACATAGTAAAACGACTTGACAAAAATGTATTTGTTCCAATGAATAGAAATTACAAGGGTTCAATTGCTTTTTAAACGCAATGCTTTGAAATTATCGACTGCATTCATCATGTAATTTGAATCTTCGATTCAAAGGTGGCTGCAGTGTCCGAGAACCGATCTGTATATAATTAGTAGTTGCACGTCGGTTATAATACAAAGTACTTTAACCCTTTACGTGCGAGGTGCGGATTTATCCCACCCCCTGAAAAAAACACGTCGCTTCAGTGCGAGATGCGGATTTATCCGAATACTATATTGAAATTTATTTTGTTTCATATTACGACATTCCTTCGTCAATTTTTTTTACGATATGTATTGAGTTGTGGGTCATTCTACACGTTTTAAATTTGCCCATTTTTAAAAAAAAATAATAATAGATTTTTTTTAATTAGTTCTGAAGATGAATATAAATGCAGCACTGACCAATCAAAACACATAAAAAAATCATCCTTAAATATTCAACTTTATTTTTCATTGACTAATTGACATATTTCGTGACTTTTTATGAAATCTTTTTTCGCACGTAAAGGGTTAACCGTGAAGTCTAGCTTTACATGCAATGTCTATCCTTGACTTAACCTTGACTCGAAGTATCTAGCTTTCTTTAAAGACACTCCTTAAATGTTAATAGAGCTCTCATTACAATACCCGTGTAATATTAACAAATCGTAACATAATATGTTTAATGTAGATATTATTACATAATATGTTATGAATTTTCTGCATAAATACATTCCTTTGTGTAGACAATGTTAATTATATAATAATTTATTTTTATTTCTTTTCCAAATTTTCCATTGTCAAACATTAAATACAGTTTTCGTAATGTTTTTGGTTGCAAAAATAATAATGTCATTCAACCTCTTTAGAAATTATAAATAAATTATTTGCTTAACAATGGAGAATTGGGAACAACAGGAAACCGTCTCACAGAGTGAACACGAGCATTATCATAATGCATCATTATTTTTTATATTATAATGATTGTTTTAGATTGCAATCTGAAAAAGATTATTCCATCCGTGATACCGATCATAATTATCATTATTTTGAAATATGTTTGATAATCGCAATCTTATTTCCGATTTAATTTAATAAAAAAGAAACATATAATCTATTTATAATTTAAATTTTAGAACTTTGTACTGCCATCTGTTGATTATTTTTGTAAGCCATATGACATTTTTGTAAGCAAAGAGGCAACATGTCAAATTAAATAATTTAAAATGCCATTTCAATATTGAAACATTAATAATAATAAAAAACATTATTTATATTTAAATTACAACTGTGAATAGATATTTTCAAATTAATTAAACCTAATATAGTCTGCACTCCGAATGATATGTTGATGGTAATGTTATCAATGGTTTAAAAAAAACTAGGAACATATAGCAGCTAGGAAATATTGTTTGTTCTTGCAATTTACTCTGTGAAAATATATTTATTTAAATGTCATTTTCATCTTCTTTTGAAATTTATTACTTTAAGATATTAATAAGATTTTAATTTTCTGTAACGACATCTCACGTTTATATACAATAACTCTTTCTTGTCAACGTCGATAAAGAAGAGAGTCGTACAAAAAACAAAGGCTCTGCTAACACAAGTACCGTTTCGGAATAAAATTAAAAGTACCACGATCAGAATGTTCGTAGCTTTGCAATAAACTAGCGGGACTTAAGACATTATGTCTCCACAGTTGCAAAATTACTTACACGGCACGGTCGGCGTAAAACGTTCCTCATTCAAACGCGGTTTAACATTTCAGCAACACAGGCGAAGAATGTTAAAAAACCGCACAAAAATTTTGTCTTCACTTTATTCAAATCGAATAAAGTAATTTTAATATTTAATAATATATTTATTTATAAATCGTAATATAAAAACGAGTCCTTTATTGTTTATTGTGTTCAAGAATAATCTAGATTAAAAAGTAACGGTGTGTTATAAAACAAAATTTATAGTTTCCGATCTTTATGAGCAAAAGTGAAAAATGTGCGCGAGTAACAATTGTGTAATTTTTATTGTTTTCGTAAAAATAATGAGTTTCTATCATGACCTAAGTTAAATGCAAGATTTTTATTTTTTAAATAAACCTACATGATTATTTTTAATAACATCTAGTCAGCCTTTTGTGTCAAAAAGTTTTAATGTATCAGTAATTATGAATAACAATAATTGTGGGTCATTGGCGTTTACGTCTTCAGTAGTGGGTGTTGACAATGAAGAAGTTGGTAATAAGGTGAGTAATATAATATTATTTTTGGACGTGTGGGTAGTGCACTTTCTTACAAATACGAAAGCCTTCGATATAATACGTTTCGAGGAGATTTATTACAATTGCATTAAAAATCTTTCTTTTAGTTAATTTCAAATTAACTATTTAACCCTACCGGATGGCGTAAGGTCAATGGCTTTCCAAGAATAATAAATGAATAACTTTTTATTAATAAATCTATATTTTTTGATATGCTAGTTTATATGTTTTTTATTATTTTACTGTAGATATATGTATATATTTTTCGCTAACACTTCGTAGTTAACGATCGAAGTAGTGCAAGATCAGATGTTAATAAAAATCATAATTTTAGAATAAAAAAAACTCTTCTTTGAAATAAAAATTAACCCCACTTTCCGTCAACTAATCAAGCTGAAATTTTGCACATTGACTTGATGTTGATGACAACGCATTATTGTATATTTTAATGATTTATCGACCACCGTTCCATAGCTCTTTGTTTATCAGACACTTTCCGCTATTCAAAAAAGCTGTGATTTTTCAAATTGACTTAATTTCGATGACAGTGCATTTTTATGCATTTCTCTTTCCGATATATCTACCACCAGATTAAATAAATTAAAAATCAAAACTAACGAAAAAATTAACTCAAATTATACTTTATTTTTATTGTGGTTACTTTTACATTCTTCTTCGCAGTATCAATCCGGTGGATTGGTTTGCAGCAACAAAATCTTCCATCTCGATCTCCACTCTTCTCAATACTCTGCAATCCTCTTTAGCTCAGCATAAGAACTACAACTCATGTCCTCGAACACTTGCTGCAAATACTAGGGCGCCCTCTGCAGTTTCTACCCTTAACCATCCCTTCCACAATCTCGTGAAGAATTACATTATTTTATTTTAAAATCTTAAAAGCAAACATAAACCTCTTGGGATATGTTTCTTCATTATAATTTTTAGTCATTTTTAATTAAACCTAATTTTAATTAAAATCAACCATTTTTTCTCTATAATGTTATTATGCAGTTTAGCCAAGATTTGTCAATTACCAAACTTACTGTTATATGTTTTTTCCTCATATTACTGCTTAGTGATCTCGCTTCATAATAATTTAGAGATGATCATTTTCTAACAACAATAAACCGCAATATACTCGCTATAAAGTATGAAAACCGCTATAAAAGTATCATCTACGAGTATAGCGGTTTTCCGACAATATTTCTTATAGTTATAATGTTAATTAATGCTTTGCTTTATAACATTTACTCTGAACGATCACCAAATAGTTGCATTTTTAATAGAAACTTCTACGTTCTTTAATTAATCATTTTACAAGCAAATCGGTAACAAGAACACATACATGAAGTCATCATATTTTTTTACATACATATCAATTTATTAATCAATTTTAGATATAGACAGTTGACTACTATTATTCGAAATTTAAACTATATATGAAAACAATATTTAGGTATTTTTATGTTTTTCGATCAGCATTTTTGAGGAAATAATAAATAGTTATCCATGCATCCGTAGGTCCACCTGGGAACATAGAAAGTTTCTAGTGGTGTCCAGAGCGATAGCCGATGACTTGGTGAGAAGGCAGCTGCAGTATCCAAGGCATATTTGCATATTTGTTAATCAGCATTTTTGAGGAAATCGGAGATCAGAGTTTTGCATCATTTAGTTTTAGGAAGCGGCTCAACCCATTCAACGACTTCGGTGATGGAACGAGAATTAATTAACGCTAAAATGGTGTGCCGTTGCCGCTGATCGCTAGAATACTATTCAGAAAATAACTGATTAAACTTCATAGTAAAAACATAACGGGTCCGCCATCTAAAATTTTTTTTTTCAACTAGTGCTTATTTCGTCAATGGTAACACTAAGCTCATGTCTGATTTGACAGATAATTAGTTTTATCCTTCCGCTGAACGAATATGGTTGTGTATACGCTTGAACAACGCTGAAAAATATTGCGCCATTACTTTGAAAATCAGGCCATTTTTCTTTAAAAATGAGCAAGGAGTGGCCGTTACAGTCAATGGCAATCGTTATCGGGCCATTTTTGTTCACAAAAATTCAAGAGGAAGATATTGGCAACATTTGCATTCAACAAGACGGCGCTATGGGCCACACAGCCGAAGCTACACTCGATGTTTTTCGCACCATTTTCAAAAAAAAAAGTTATTTGGCGGACCCTATATTAGATGCTACTATAATATGGTTGACATTGTTTTTTTGTCACATGTATGTAGAGCTCAGACTGCTTAGAGCCTTAGACGAACGACCTTCACAGATTTTCGTTGTACACTAACACCCACATGCAGTTTTTAAATCACTTTATTAAATTCATATAATCCTCTCGACACAGATGATATTAACGTAATTGTATGTCACCACATCACATGATTGAATGTCAAGTGCGATAATTACAAATCAGGGTCAGGATTAACTACAGATAAAAACAAACAAACGATAGTCGGAATAAAAAAAAACCCTACGGTGCACTTCAAAATGCAATATAAGCGATCGATAGTTATCTCGTAGATGAACTGAAAATTACACATCATATTGCCACACTTTCATAAACAATATTATCACGTTATATTTATATATCGCTTGATGAAATTTATCATTAAACAACTTCATTGTTTCTTTTCAAAACTGAAACTATTTTCTTAAAAGAAACTTGTGCTAAATATTATCTTTTTTAATTCGAAGCTGTAATCAGCTCATTGACTGCAGTGTGTATACATTTTTGATACATTTTCATTACATTATGTCTAAAGTAATCATTAATTAACATTTCAGCCATCAGTCGAATATTACAAAGTAGTTTTTTTGCATGTGATTATATTCCTGAATTTCATCACTAATTCCATACAAATTTATTATATACACACAATTTTTTGCACACATTTTTTTATTTTTTCCTTAAAAGACATTACAAAATATATTACATTTCAATTCGTCATTAAAGTACATACTGACATAAGTAACATAAGTGTGGCGATGTAAATGTATTGACACATTTAGTGTCAATAACCTCACACTCAGAACTAGCGTTAGGAGACTCGACGTAAATAGTTCCACTTGTAACAACAAAAACCCTGTCATAAGTCTATCATGGTTGACACACAAATAACACGGCATTATTGTCACAAAATCAAACTTCCAACATTTTGCATCCATCAACACCAGCACTGAATCTGAAGCAATATTACACTACATGTGTCAATATCTTCACTTAAGTTGGTATATATGTCCTTCTGCACGACGAGAGCCTAGGCCCTAGGGGAATACTGACAAATTAGCATTAATATACGCTCTGCTGCGACATCAACTCTTCAGAACACTATACACTGCTTACCCAGATGCCATGGTTCTACTTATTTCTACATCAAATTCCTTTTAATTGTTACATTTTTCTCCTTACAAATGTAATATGGTCAATAATGTATGTAAATACACTTTGAGTTCTGTACTCGTATATCGAGTTCATTAAATTTTTATTTTATACTCGCATCACCGCGAGAATTTATAGTCGGCCGTTAAACGGTGCACCCAATAAAGTTGCTGCGTCGATCTCTTCTTTACCTGAGAAACGTGGTCATTGAACTACAATTTATGTGGAGCTTTTTGAGAACCCGTAACATTTCTTCTAAGCCCTTTTCCCATTATTCTCCCTATCTTCGCCACTAATGAGCATATGAGCATGTTCAGACAGTTATCAGATCCTTCGGTCTGTTCTGAATTAACACGGCATCGCAAAGTTCTATAAAACACGCAATTTGATATTTGGTCGACAAGTTCAAGTATTATACAAGTTCTTGTACAATTGGCATATCTTCTTTACTCTACGAGTATATTGCGTACTCATATAGGGATTTTAAGTATCATTTCCAACTGTGTTTTCTCTTATAGAATACTAGCATGTACCTGGCATACTTTGCAATGCCACTCATAAAAATAAACCGCGAGTATATGGAAGCGCCTCGTCGGGAGCCTCTCGCCTTTCGATTGGATAAGTCGGACTTGAGGCGAGGCCGAAGAAGATGCGATAAGCTTAGGTTTTGTTTTTCTTACCTAAATTTGACAGGGTGTAAGTCGGCTGTATGTGTTTTTATTTATTGGGGTGCCTATGGAGACAATCTTTGATTGATTTTTCTATCTGGTGCATATACAAATAAATCAAAAAGTTTTCATCATTTTTTGTAATAAGATTTAATTTGGAGTACCCTATTCTCTTTTCAGTCTTAAAAGCAATATTTCCTGAAAGTTTCACATCGATCGGATGAACGGTGTAGGAATGTATAAAAGACACACATACAGACATTCATTTATATATATATACAGTAGAACCTCTCATAACGAGCACCTCTCGTAACGAATAATTCGCATAACGAGAAAAAAAATGTGAACAAATTGCTCCCTTAACGAGCGACATTTTGCATAACGAGTAACACAGAAAGGGGAAGTTACTTAACGTATGACGCACTTGTGAACCGGGACATCTGCGTCATTGCGAGGGTCTGTGTTTAGCACTCGTACCGTTAGCACGTTAGTGTAGCATGTGAATACACATTTTTCTTACCTTATGTGTAGATATTATTTGTATTTTTTTTTGAGAGTTTGGAGGTGTCACATTTTCACCAAATTTTAAAGAGTCGACTAAAAAAAATGTCTCTAGACAACTTTCTAGTGAAAAATAAGTAATTTTTTGTCATAAATTAATAAATAATAAGCTAATTTCGATTTTTAAAAATGTTTTATCCAGGTTGTTACGATCTTTAACAATTTATTATCATGTAATTTTATTAGAATAAACGTTAAAAAAATGTTTCGCATGGAACGCATTATCGTGTTTCACATTGAATTATATGGGAAAATTACTTTCGCTTAACCTCTCCTCCCCGGTGATGTCTATCGACTACACATTGCTTGTAATAACTTAAATATCTCTGTAAATATAATACACACAGGGTTCAGATTTTAGGTATTCCTCCTTAATACATTTACGTATTGAAAAAAAAAAATATTTATAATAATAGGCACTCATCGGGAGCAGGAAAGATTTTTCTAAAATCCGGAATAAATTCACCACTACAATCAAGACGCGTCAACTGTCATGAATTCATTCGACCTTTCGGAAGCGTGTGCAAAAATAAAATTTAAAAATACCCAGATGCATCGGCATCTATACTCCTCACTCTCGCTGACGTACTAATATGAGTGAGCGAGACGGGAAACCTCAGTTGGTCGGCTAGTTCGAAATGATATCGATGCGCGTCGGCTCATCGATATGTCGACATGCTAAGTAATGTTAGTAGCTCTCGGAAGTTCACGCGCCAAGGTGCGTCTGGCCGTTTGAGGTCTTCGTCTGATGTTTTTCATGTTTTTAGCTATTGAATGTCAATTATTACTGCTTATTGACATCAACTATTATAAAATTAAGCGGTATCTTTGAATATTTTCATTTTTTTCGAATTTCTACTCATTTTATTCACTTTAAATCAGAATGTGTAACGAGTACACACCATCGGAACGTGCGGAAGTTTTTAACATAGTAAGGCGAGGGTTAAGGAGTGTTTCACATAACTAGTATGATTCTGGAACGAATTATGCTCGTTATGAGAGGTTCCACTGTATATATATATATTAAATATTCCCGTTTGTTTCAAGTATGCTAGTGATAATAATTGATCACACAAGTCTCAAATCTGGTAAGAAGCAGTTCGCAATAATTTTCCTCCTACGTCTTATCCCGGTTTCGATGGTTACCGTTACTTTCAAGTATTGAGGACGTTACTTATTCATTTACAGTGACTCGTAATGCGAATTAAAGGTAAAATAATTATTGATATTTAAAAGATTCATAAGTCTTTCCAAAACATACTTCGTTTCATTCAATGAATTGTATTTATTTATTATTTTATAGTTCACAAAACACATATTTAATGGATTGCGCATTAATTCATAGAAGTACAACCGAAATTATTATTGTCCTTTCGCTGCCATATCTACTCCCTAGCTTGATCCATATTATGGTATTTGTTTGAATCTTCCCCTTGTCCAAAATCAACTACGTATCCCGAAGCTCTGCCGGTTACATTAACATAATTAATAGCGCCGAATGATCGAACAAAAATACAGCGATTGTATTTGATATAAGTATTTAGCAGCATCAAGAGATTTCACATCATAAAGTATTAATTTTAATTTAAAAAAAAAACATCTACATTTTTTATCCAGCTTTTTTAACCACTTGCCGGTCCAATTGATTTAAACAAATGTTCCAAAAAGGATCACATATTTTTTATCTTTTTTTCTTCTTTGTTTGGGAAGAAATCAATGTAAATATTCTGATCATTTTTATTTACATGATATGTGATATATTTTTCAAGAGCCGCCACTGGTTAAGAGCGAAGAATATTATTCTCCAACACCAAACACATATGCAACATTTATAAAACATTCATATTTAATAAAATAATTAATTGTTTTTTATGTATGAAGTTTGTCCGAGTTTTCGTGGCGTCCGATTTTGACAACTTTCAATACGCGAGTATACTCGGGTATTCTCGGGAAGTGGTTAAGAACACTTTCAAACTCATACTCTTAGTATTCAGAGATGCTCACCGTTGATCAGTTGACCATTTTTTGCGAGAGTTGACCTAAAAATGGCAGCCAAAACAACATGTGTATGTATGAAACCATGACACACTGTTCACCATTTTAGAGGTTCTTATTCGGATATACAAACTAACACCTTGACATAATGGAGATGCCGTAGCTTATTTCGAATCATCCAATCAGGGCTACTCAATTTATGATTGGTCACAATTCCTATCGGCGGCAATTGATAAACTTTTCAAGCTTAAACTCGTCGATAGTCCAAACCACCCATGCGATGTTCCCTTACAGGATCCTGAACACGTTATGTAGCATTATTCAAAATTAAAAAAAATAAGAATTAAAGAGCAATTCGTTTGATAAACAATGACACTCTTACACGCCTAACCTGAAATCGATGGAACATAGGCGTAAGATTGGTTCACTTAGTCTTTTCTACCGTTATTACCTAGGTCGCTGCTCATCGGAACTGAAAGAACTAATTCCTCCTACGTCTTACACTTGCCGAAGATCCATACACGGTTAATGTTTTTCGACCAAAAACTGGCAGCTTCCAAAGTTCCTTCTTTAATGCCACCGGTAAGCTATGGAATGCTCTTCCACCAAGTGTTTCCTCCTTCCTACAATCTGGATCTCTTCAAAAAACAGATAAATATACACTTGCAATCTCCCCAACCCACACACAAACAAACACAACACACGATTCCAGCATTCAACGTCCAGCCTCCCTGGCTGAGCGTCATAGAGTGCACTGGTCTTGACCGGCTGTGCTCTCCTACGTGCGATTACATAAAAAAACTTAAAAAACGTCTCTTTCGCGTAATCCAACAGAAGCCCCGACTGGTTGAATACGTAGACCTCACATATCTACAGAGTCAAACTACTTTATATTTTCTATATACGCGGCCATCTTCAATAAATAAGTCAAAATGTCCTAATTTTATTGTCTACGTCTGTTACTAAGACCAACTAACATCATGATTTAAAGTAAACGATATATACTAACATCCTCCTGTCTTTAAAAAGTTATTATTCAGTCGCGTGGTGGCAGGATGAAGAGCAGATTAATAACACAGAGACTTTATCGGAAGCACATTAACATATATATTTCGATAACTTTACAAACTTATGGCCCAAAACCTAGTTACAGCATTCAGGCCAGGCCACAATACAATATCATCTCGCCGACGTCGACTAACTGTCGTGCGGCGCCGTGGTCGTTTACACAGCGCCGCCAGTCGCGATCCATGAAACTAGTCCAAAATGCCAATATATTATATAAAAAGCGAACAGAAATAAGAGACGAAGAATTTATATCGAGGTTTTCGGTACCAGTCACCAAGGGCTATATTATTCTGATGTCAATATATTTTTATTTGAGAGAAAAATGACCATAGTAAAATGTGATATTTTGCTTCACAAACGATAAGGTTTTTTCTAAGCCATTTCTCTTCAGAAACTCTTTGATTTTATTTCACATACGTAATGTTTAAATGGCTTTAAAACCCGAGCCTTGGGCGATCATACGATAGTCTGATTGATGTTAATTTCTGCGGTAACAAGATTCGCACGGAAGAATTTACATACAAATTTAGTTCATTCAATTACCGAATTGCGTACATCTATAAACACGAATACAATTATTTTTATATTTATTTATTCGTCTATTCATTTTATGAGTTTATTGGCGGTTATAAATTCCGCTATTTTATACGGTTAAAAATAAAAGTTTGTGAGAAAATTAAAAAAGTCATAAACATGTGCTTTATGGTGGCATAAAATTTAATATATAATGTATTGTATAATACCAGACAGAATTATGTATTCTACACTAGACCACAGCACATCATTTCCATATGATCTACTCTTCTTTAGCCTCGCCATTTTACATCATTTGACATGGGGAATGTTCACAAGGAGAGCCGACCCCAGATGATGGGAAATAGCGAGGCTAAAGAAAAAGAATCATTTGTTAAACATAACTTGAAAAATTACCTTATTTTAGGTAGATAAATATTTAATTCAAATAAACGGTTATTGACTCGCTGAATAAATTGCACAGTTATATAAATAAACTAGTTGACCTGAGCCGTTATTTCTCAGGCGGTTCAAATAAGCAAAAATAACATTCAATGAACCAAATATTTTATGCTCCTTTGGATCGCTGCATTGAATTCAATCAATAACAACATTTGGTGAACAACGCGCCATAAAAACAGTACAAAAGATTGTTTAAAACTTCAAATTTTACTTGAAATTTACTCCCGACCAAGTCAGCTAGTGAAAGTCCAATTTTAAATCGTTTTATTTGCATTGAAGTGACGTATTCAGTGCCGGTTTTAGGGGGTGGCGAAGTGGGTCAGTGCCCCTGGGCGTCGAATAAGCTAGGGGCGCCGAGGGCAACCAATCTAAAATACCCCCGGTTGGTGTGAATTTGATCCATCACCCGTAAAATGTCAGTCATAGCCTATTAACCCTCGCTTTACGATGCTAAAAACTTCCGCACGTTCCGATGGTGTGTACTCGTTACACATTCTGATTTAAAGTGAATAAAATGAGTAGAAATTCGAAAAAATGAAAATATTCAAAAATATCGCTTAATTTTACAATAGTTGATGTCAATAAGCAGTAATAATTGACATTTAATAGCTAAAAACATGAAAAACATCAGACGAAGATCTCAAACGGCCAGACGCACCTTCTCGCGTGAACTTCCGAGAGATACTAACATTACTTGGCCAACTGAGGTTTCCCGTCTCGCTCACTCATATTAGTATGTCAGCGAGAGTGAGGAGTATAGATGCCGCCTCATCTGGGTATTTTTTAATTTTATTTTCGCACACGATTCCGACAGGTCCAATGATTCATGACAGTTGACGCGTCTTGATTGTAGTGAAGAATTTATTCCGGATTTTAGAAAAATATTTCCTGCTCCCGATGAGTGCGTATTATTATAAATATTTTATTTTTTTTCAATACGTAAATGTATTAAGGAGGAATACCTAAAATCTGAACCCTGTGTGTATTATATTTACAGAGATATTTAAGTTATTACAAGCAATGTGTAGTCGATAGACATCACCGGGGAGGAGAGGTTAATCAAAATTGGTGGTAGACGAAAGTCGTCCCATGGAGACCACTCATTCATAGTAAATTCCTGTAATAATAAAGGATGATGCGTGAATCTCGGGCTGTAGTCTATGACGTTGGCGGATCAACACTCCACATGCAGCGCTTAGCCATATATACACCATGGTAAGCATCATAAAATTCCACAGATGAGACTTCAGAATTACTATCACCATCTGTCGGTATTCTCCTGTATGTATTTACATAAAAAAAAAACTTTTGTATCTTTTAAAATATATAAAAAATATGGGGCGCTAGAAAAAAATTGACCCAGGGCGCCACATGGTCTAAAACCGGTACTAGACGTATTTGCCTATTTTCTTAAAAGAAATAAACTACTTCAGAAGATTTTAGTTATTAGAGTTATAAATAATAAATAGTTATTCAATAAATTGTTTAGTTCAATACTCTGAAACCATTTTTGAAAATACTATTGATATCAGCTAGATATAGCCATTGCAGGCTGGTGCCGAAAAATCTCGATATACAATCTTTCGTCTGTTATTTTTGTTCGCTCGTCGGACACGCACGTGTTGTCATTTAGTAATTATTCTACAGGCCAATAGGAGGACTAGTTCTATAGATTGCCACTTGCTGCCACTATCATCGGGCTATTACCCACTACGAGCGCTTAGTGGCCAGTAGTTGTGTGCCGACCACGACGAGTGTCGGGTTGTGGCCGGCCCGGTGCCTGAAAGCATGTGTGAAGTTTGTCAAGTTTATCGTAATTAAATATATGTCAATGTGCTTCTGAAAAAGTCTGTGTGTTCTTTATCTGCTCCTCATACCTCCACCACGCGACCTGATCCCGAAGACGTGAAGTCGTTTTTCTTTAAGTTAAGGGGGTGTTACTTTATATCTTAACTCCAATAAAAAAATAGTAAGATAAAAGCAATCATGTATAAAGCCGAAGGTACTAATCTCATTCTATTTTTGGCTGTGAGTCTGAGCATCTTACCAAATAGCCAATGCAGCCGTATAATGATTTTCGAGACAAGTGCCTTAGAAATTTATTATTTATTTATTTATTTCAACAGAACAGATGTTCCAAATTTATGGAGTACAGTACAAACATTAAAACATTATACATAGATGTGACATGACAAATAATTAGAAATAATCTAAAGATTATACAAATCTAAGATAAAATAAAGTAATATAGTAAAGAGAGAAACATGAAAAAGTAGATGAAAAAAGAGATGAAACAATAACAATGGAATTACATGTTCCGTGGTTTTTCTGAGGAATAGCGAGGTAATGGAGTGTTTACAGCAGCCTTCCATCCTACAGTGTGTCACAGAAAAACGTAAACAACTTCAACGTTTTCATTTCAATTTCATGACTACAAATTAACGGATTCTACCAACGTATTCAGGGTTTCATCATCGATTTTTTGAGGTTTTCCACTTTTTGGTTCGTTCGTTAACTTCCTATCAACACTTTTAAATTTTTTAAGCCATCTAGAGCACTTTCGAAGCTTCACGATGTCCCCATCAACATCGCAAATTGTCTGCGTGGCTTCTTTGGATTTCAGTCCCTTATATGAAACAAAAACAGCATGATATGGCGCAAATGTGTTTTTTTCTATTTCAGGCTTCTTCATTTTTCTACAGCGGAAAAAAGTACTAATAGAACATTAAGTGATACCAACCACGACGTGCTACCTCAACTGCGACCGTTGACAAACTGACCCTAAAGTGACGCAAAAAATGGTAATTTCTTTCCGAAATACCTATTATATAAAAAAGTATAAAAAACACGAGAAAATAATATATATTTGACTCTTTTTATCAATAAGAGAAATAAATGTACAAGTATACACCTACATAAGCTTAGTATGGAATTGTGGCTTTTGGGCTTAGCCGTGTGTGGCAAATTTCTTTTAACCAATATTTCGACCGCTATTGCAGGGGTCTTCTTCAGGATTGATGATTTAGATGTGAGTTGCTGTCAGGTTATCTTATATCATTGTTATTTTTTTTTTATTATTATTTCCGTGGCAACTACATACTCATTTTTCATTGGTCCGGAGAATCGTATTACAGTAGGTAACCTGTATGTTCTAAGAATTGTATCTCCACGAACGTCATGTCGGACTGTGGTCGTCCTTGCTTTTTATTTATTGGTTAAAAGAAATTCGCCACACACGGCTAAACCCAAAAGCCACAATATCAAATCTGGCCGTGAAAACCTAAGAGTTATATAAGTTTAGTATATTGATTAGTTTAAAAAATGATCGTGTGTACTGTTATGATGGAACTCTTTCTTGACATTGAAAGATACCAGTATATTTCCTGTATCATGTAAGTAATTAACAAATTACATATTGTACTTGAAAAAGTCATGACGCTACTGTCAATGTAAAGACGTGGAGTATTCTACCAATTACACGGTAATTTCGTGTTACGTGAAGATACGTCTTTGACGAGGCAAGGTTACGGGCAACGGGTATGTTTGAAAACAACGTAGCATCATATTCCATACTAAAAATGTGAATAAAATATGTGTTGACAATCGATTGATATTATGATCTTTCAAAGACTATTTAAAATAATACCTGACTATTTAAGCAAGTATATATATTTACGAAAAACTTGCCTTATGTATAAATGCTAAAATACTTCTAAAAAAACTAAAATTGGGCACCTGTTATTAGTAATTTGAGGTAAGCATGTAAAACTTTAAAAAAATTTAACCCTATCGTTAAGACTCGGTGGAATACAAAAAAAAAACATTTTTTTTGCTTAAAACTAGTTTTTGAAGCATGAATGTACTTATCTGACCTATTTTCATATATCACATTGGTTCTTCTATCCTTTAGCTATCAGACGATGGATAAGAAACTATTATTTTTAACAACCGTTCATTATGTAACTCTATACATGTGGTGGCATTGACACATGTGATTTACAGAAAAATCGCTCCTGTGACGAAACCTAACGATATTTATTTACATGCTTTACAGATTCCTGTAAATAATACATGTAGGTTGATAAAGGGAATGACTGTACTTCCAATTTCCTACCGTAGATGTCACAATGAGTACTGAAATTAGCAAAACGATATATCACATCAACCGATGTCAACGATCGGGGAATCTTTGACGGCATATTCCAACAGCAGATGCGAAAGGGTTAAATATTGATTGCTTAGGTTGATACACAGGGTTCATGCTATATTTCCTAAGTATTGTAAAACCACATTTTTTAAATATTCAAATTATTCTCAAATCTCAATCAAGGCCTATCAAATTTCTAACCTAATGTTGTCATGGTTACGAACAGCACTGTAAAATATTATAATTATATTCATAGAAGGTATTGAACATAAATTTATCACTATGTTTGTGTGCATCTGTCCCAAGAATTGAGCAAACTTGTGATTCTTATCGCTCGTGATTCTTATCGCTCGCTGGTTTTAGGGGGTGGCGAAGTGGGTCGGTGCCACAGGGCGTCGGATAAGCTAGGGGCGCCGAGGCAGCATATCTTCAATATATATATTTTAAATATAAACAATATGGGGCGCTAAAAAAAAATGCCCTAGGGTGCCGCATGGTCGAAATCCGGTACTGCTCGTGTGGGTTACTCTTTGCATTAGTCATTTCTTACTGATATTAAGATTGTATTTTTGTATCATCTTAAGTATTTATTATGTAATTACTTTCAGAAACAATTCGAATGTAAGATATAATACAATTAATTTATTTGTACATTCTTCATATAAAGTTTTTTTTTATATATATATATTTATTGTTATATATTTACCTTCTTATAAGGCTTTGTTATGTTTCAGCAGAATCACTTAATAGATACGTTCTAGCAAATATAGAGTTAGAAGGTTTTATTGACCGATATACGTGTACCACAAAATGCGATTGTAGTTGGTAGAAAATATTAGGTACGAAGAACACCTCAATTGTGGAGATGTCGGAGCTACCGTATTATTTCATTATCTATAATAATCACCTGTTAACTGTATACACTCACTGTCTATAATAACTGAACGTATATATTATAATATGTTGATTAGTATTTTTACGACCTACCAAATATATAATCTAAGCCTTCATATAGGTGCTAACATCCTCCTCTCTTGAAAGGTTGTTATTCAGTTGCGTGGTGGCGGGATAAGGAGCTGATTAATAATACACAGACTTTTTCTGAAGCACATAAACTTTACAAATTTATGGCCCGACCTAATCACGGCATTCAGGCCGGGCCACAATACAATATGCTCTCGCCGACGGTCGGGACACAGCCCTCGCGCTCGCGATGGGCTGTCACCGAGCGCCACAAGAGGCGGTCTATATAACTAACGTCACAACCGTGACCGGACTTGTACATAATTCCAATATGGCGTCACATCATGTTTCACAAGCGAACAGAAATAAGAGACGAAAGATTGTATATCGAGGTTTTCGGTACCAGTCAGCAAGGGATTTTTTCGTGCTGATGTCAGTGCATACATAGGTGCAAATCTTGGTGTCTTACATAAAGTCAGTATAGTCGTATAATAGTTTGTGAGAATACTCACAGTATATAAAGAATAATATGGTTAGACTATATGATAATGACGTGGTAAAGGATCGTTCAAGGCAACCTTCTACAGTACATTTGGCAAAAAAAGAAGGTAACCCTGACTGTAATAAATATATTCCCTGGATGGTTCACGAGAGCATTTACTGCAGCCGCTTTTTGTTCAAGCATCTCAACTCTCGCCGTCGTGGACGACCGTAGATAAATATGCATAGCGACATCCCTGTTTTAAAAAAGACGACAAGTCGCGGGATCATCACATGGCCGCGTGGAGGAAGGATGCAGGAGCTGATTAGCAACACAAATATTTGTGTTGCTCATCTGCTTCTCATCTGTCCACCACGTGTCCTAATAACGTTCCCGGCGACGTGAAGTCGTCTTCTTAGGGGCGTCTAAGTAAAGGGGATGTTTATATATAGAGTTATTAAATATAAAGATCATGTATTACTCGTATAATGGACACTTTTAATATAATACTCATATATATATATATGGTGCTCATTCAATATGATTACTATATTATTTTTTCGTTTGTTCATTATTAGTATAACAATTATTGTAATGTAATACGCCAGGACATAATAATAGTTATTACACAGACTACTTAAAAAAATAACTTAGCAACATGCATGAAAATACAAGAAAAACATTATTTTACTTACCATATTGTTTAAGTTGCGATCGATACACATTTGTCCACCAATATGGCTTCCTTGTACTTAAATTAGCAGCGATTTAAATTTTCACTTGTAAATCATTCTCCGAAATGTTTTTTTGCACTGGACTAAATTTTATTCAAACATTTCCACGATTCCAACGACATCGAGCGAAAAAATGATAAATTTTCAATACTAAAAAAATGAGGATCAGCATGGCAAATTGATAAGCATTATTTTAATAATAATGCAGCATTTTATGTAAATTCAGATGAGAATACCTATAAACAGAGATGGCTATGTGTTTTATGTGAAGTGTTGATCCTCTAAAATCATTAAACCACAGCTCCGTCATTCAAGCGACGTTTATTTTTACGGTGACTCACTATGAAAGAGTGGTGTTCACGAGACGACTTTCGTCCACTATGATTTTTAATAAATAGGCTATGACTCTCATTTTACGGTTGAGTGATCAATTTTACACTGACAAAATTTATAATGTTTTGAAATCGATAACATTTTTTTTAAATTATAATCTTCGTCGGAGATCGAACACATGTCTTTTCGCCTGCTAAATTAGCTTAATTAAATGTAAAGTGCTGAATACATTTATGAAAAAAAATATGAAATACATCAGGTCAATAAAATAAGACGAAACGAGAAATTTCAGTTACTAATGGAATAGTTATAAAATACAATTTCATGTTAGAAATCTCCAAAAATAGCTTGAAACCTTCTAGTTGACTATAATTCTATATAATGCTCTACCAGGACATAAATTGATAACAAAATAATAACCACTGCACTAATGTTACTCTTATTTATTTGTGAAAATTGGAGGAAACACAACATTTAACTTTAAACTACGAAATACTGGTGAAATTGACCTTAAGGTTAGTGAACATCAGAATGATCTGACATTGCCAAACGTTAGAAAAACAATAGAACGCAACTGAAAAAAATATATTCGAAAAACAAAATTTGAATTTTGTTCCAAATTCGAATCTTAAATATCGCGTTGAATATTTTTCATAGCTTTTCGTTCCCTTAGGATTAGTTTCGATACCAATATCACACCCATTGTGTCTGTGTATAGATATAACTTTTTTATATATTGATAAAGGATATTCCATGAAATAATGCTTGATACAAGAGAGTATCTTTGTATCAAATTTTGTAATGTAACAGTTTTGTCGTCCACATTTTACTCGTATATACATTAGTTTGACGTGTTTCTACGATTATATGTCGCTAACTTTGTATGCCGTAACCCTTGGAGCATTTTGAACAATTTTCACCTCTGGGTGTGTCATTTGGACTATTTTTCACAGTCACTAACCACTCGAACGGTCTTTCCCCTCGGCTGGAGATCAACGGTAATCGCTGACGTCATCGATAATGCAAACATCTTTAATGATTCATAGATAATATCCGTGGCAGAGTATTTAGGCGTACTGAAGTCATCAGACTTTGGATCAGATCATCGGTCTTGCAGTACAAAACAATTCTTCTTACGCCATACATGAATAATTTATATGTAGTTAAAGAACTGTATAACATATTCTTTCTTGATAGTTTTGTGGTGAATTTTTAGAATATATTTCAAGAATATAAATCGATGAAGACCATTACCAAATGACATCCCCGTCTAAAAAAAAGAACGACAAGTCTAGGGTTCATGACGTGGCCACGTGGAGGAAGGATGCAGGAGCAGATTAACAACACAAAGAAGTTGTTTTTGAAGCACAATTCGCATTAACTTTTAATAAAGAATTGATTTCCTCGTCCGACCGGTATGGCGTGTCGCCGACCTGACGAGAGTTATCTGACAACTGCCGGAACACTGTAACATGCAGCGCCGCCAAGATAATCATGGCAAAAAAGCAAATTAAAGATGACAGTTGAACCAACATGAAATGGAGCAACTGTCATAACAAATAAAATGACATATAATTTAAAAAATACATTATTAGATGTGCATGTCAGGCGAGCGAACAAAAATAAGACAAAATATCATTTTTAGAGGCTTTTCGCCATCGGCCTACAAGAGTTATATCAAGCTAATATCACAGTATTCATCTTCTCATCAATAAATTGGAGAAAAATAAGCGGCAAGCGCTGGGATTCTAACCGCGAACTTTAGCAGCCATTGCTTATTTCTATACACAGCGTTGGACTGATACCATTTGCTTAGCACACTCAGTCGAAAAATTAAATTTAAAATATAATGTATTAATTATACGTAATATAATGACGTGCATTTTATTAATTAAAAAATTCTTCGTTAACACATTTTTAATCGGCATTATTATTGGGACGCGTCGTTTTTAAAATACAACAAGCCTCGTTTATTTTCTGTAATAATTGCTGAGTTTTTAATTAAGAACACGGTCATTAAAATTACAAGCGAGTTACATTTCTTTATGGTGACTTAATTAAATTAAATGCAGTACTTTTTCCAAGAATATTATTTGAATTTTTGCGACTGTATTACAAATTCCATTCAAAGGCTAAAAATCGAATCATTATTATTTTTAATGCACTTAGGACGGACAAATATAAATCAATATGTATACATACAAGTTATTTAGTTGTAATTTTAAGTGATAAGAAAAGACTACAGGCCTTTGAGATGTGATCTTATAAAATAATTCTCGGAATTTCTTGGAGAGACCACGTCACAAACAATGAGGTTCTCAGCATAATCAAGGAAGATAGGCACCTAGTAATAAACATCTCAGAGAGGCGATCGGTCACATCATACGCCACGATGGTCTCCTTCACGACATTGTGGAAGGGATGGTTGATGGGAGAAGCTGCAGAGGGCGCCCTAGAGTATTTGGAGTAAGTGTTCGAGGACATGAGTTGCAGCTTTTATGCTGAGCTAAAGTGGGTTGCAGAAGATCGAGAAAAGTGGAGATCGAGATGCAAGATTTGTTGCTACAAACCAATCCATCGGATTGATACTACTACGAAGAAGAATGATTTACATTTTTAACATTAACGAGGATAGATAGTAAGAAACCATATTCACGTATAAAATAATTCATGCATTGAAAGAGGTATTTCTTATAATTATTTTTCAGTTAAAAATCCATTATCGTTTTAACTTGAATGATAACACCGTCATGAAGCGTTATTTATGTAAAACATCAGTTCGGTTTAAATGATCGTTCGCCTTCGAATGTTTTCGAACAAATTCGAAAAAAAAAACGAAATTCAAACGAACGAATAAGAATTGAGCAATTGCAACTTACTTCATTGTGATTCTCTTACTGCAACTTCAGTTCGGTTCATTTTGGAACAATCGTTTCCTTCGAATATTGAAAGAGATTAACTAACAAGTTTCATTTAGATAATCCTTGACAACCTCGATTTACGTTCCCTCATCGGAGAATTATCTTGGCTTTGGTTTTATCTAAGACTAATTTTATTCGACGCTTTACGTATTGTAAGATGCAGCGTGTCTTGAACCATTTGTTTTTTTTTAATGAAAGAACGTTTAGCAAAAATAAAAGTATATGATCATTCATTCATTTGTTATCATTAGGGCGTTTGGACATTTCAAGAGGTTACTTCAAAACAATATTGATTAAGCGGTTGTTTTTAAATTACAAAAAATATCATCATTTTCATAAGTAGGCTTTCTGTATGCATTTTATTTATGCATAAAAATGTCTGACCTCACTTATTGTATTTTAGAATCACCAATTTATTTATTATTTGTTATCGAGGTCACTCAATCTGGCCTTTCAAAAAATAAAATCATTATATAAACTCTTAATGTACTAAAACTTTACTTATCAAATATACATTGTTCACAGTATATAATGCATATATATATACTCAAATTATAATAATATATATGCTAATATCGATGCATAATACGAGTGTTTTATTATTTAGATTGGTTTTAACATGGTTGTGTGCAAAAAATATGACCCAGTTGTGTTTTTTTAACCTCTATGTATCTCCCACTGAAGTTGTTCATTGTAGTACAAGCGGCTATAGAACCGTTCGGAAATGCAACGGTAGTGTTTAGTATCTAAATTGCATATAATTTCATAAAAAAATCAACGTGTGGAGTGTGCGATACAGTAATTGACCAGAATGAGAGTTTTTTTATTGATTATTTTAATGTTTTAATACGGCACTGCGCAATATTCATATTACCATTCATAGGCATTTTGAATCATTCTTACCATTTTCGATTTAAAATATAATATTTTTCTAATACATTACGTGATACGATGTGTTAAGAAATTTGATGACGTTTCTTCTTCGTAGTATCAATCCGGTGGATTGGTTTGTAGCAACAGAATCTTGCATCTCGATCTCCATTCCTCTCGGTCCTCCGCAACCCTTTTCAGCTCAGCATAAGCGCTACAATTCATGTCCTCGAACACTTGCTGCAAATGCTCCCGTCTAGGGCGCCCTCTACAGTTTCTACCCTCAACCCTCCCCTCCACAATATCGTGAAGAAGACCATCGTGGCGCATGATGTGACCAATCCATCGGGCTCGCCTCTCTGAGATGGTTCTTATTAGGTGCCTATCTTCCTTGATTATCCTGAGAACCTCATTGTTCGTGACGTGGTCTCTCCAGGAAATTCCGAAAATTCTTCTGTACGATCACATCTCAAAGGCCTCTAGTCTTTTTTTTATCACTTTCAGATAAGCACCATGTCTCACAGCCGTACATTAAGATGCTCCAAACAAGTGTTTTGGCAAGTTGCTTGCGGAGCCCTATAGAAATATTCTTTGACTCAAGAATTTTTGCTTTTTTATTGAAAGCTAGCCTTGCTTGATGTATTCGACTGTTGACTTATCTTTTTGTTCTGCCATCCCAGGTGATCGTACTTCCAAGGTATACAAATTCTTTTGCATCATTTAGGGGTACTCCTAGCATCGATATGTTAATTTTCTGCTGCTCATTGCGGCTTACTCTCATGACTTTCGTTTTTGTGCTGTTTATCTTCATATTGATGACATTATCAGTTTTTTATTTTCTTTTCCTACAAATCGCTGCAAATAAATTATTGGAGACTCTTACAATTTTCAAGACAAATATAACGGTAACTAATAATATATAAAAAGCTTGTGAATAAATGCCGACTGATTGAATAGTAAAAATAATAATATACATACTCTGAATATATACTACAAAGACATCTATCGTTATACGATGGTAACAATGGTATAAATACATCAACTTTCGCGTATCTGCTCAGGCAGAGAATAGTCGTGTGGACTGTGCGCTGTAGAATAGAGCAAAGGTTGCAAGGCTCGTGGTTCGAATCCCGCGTCTGCCGATATTTTTTCTAAATAATTGATGCTTATAAAATTTGATGTTTAATTGTATGTGTGTATTTAATTACTTTAAATATATCATGTTTTCGTATTGTAAATACTTTTAGACAACATTGGCTTTAGAAAAATCTGTTTTTATGCATATTTTACCCAATTTGTAACTCTTTTTAAAACTTTAACCAACATTATTTAAATACATACTGTTTAGTTATGGTCAATCAATGACTGTATAATACAGGTACGAGTATATTCGGGTACAGTACAATACCTGTATGATGATGGAAAAAAACATGTTTGTATCTCGTCCAGTCATCAGAAAACCTAACGGCCTCTGAGTGTTGCAAGCAAAAAATCATCAAGTATAATAATAATTTTAAACACTTATTCACTTATACATTTTTGTATAAATTTGCGCTGTTTTACGTGAGGACAATCTAATATTAACTGTATTATATGACACCAAATATTTTTACCGTTATTAATGATTCTTAATTACATTAAACAAAATATACTCTATATACCTAAATAAATATTTTATTTAGTATCTTATACATAAATAATGATGCTTGCCGTTAGTGCCCGAAACATACATTTATTAACAGCAGTTTATATATTTGTTAAGCCTTTTCGCATCGGTTGTCGATATATGCCGTCCAAGATTCACCTACCGTTGACATCGGCAGGCGTGATACATCGTCTTGCTACTTTCAGTACTCATTGCGACATCTACGGTAGAAACTTGAAATTGTAGTCATTGCCTTTATCAACCTTCATGTATTCTTTACAGTAATCTGTAAAGCAAGTAAATAAATATCGTTTGGTTTAGTCACAGAAACGATTTTTCTGTAAACCACATGTGTCAATGCCACCACATGTATGGAGTTACATAATGAACGTTTGTTAAATATAATAGTTTTTTATGCATCGTCTGTTAGCTAATATATAGAAGAACCAATGTGATATATGAAAATAGGTAAGATAAGTAGATTTATGCTTCAAATACTAGTTTTAAGCAAAAAAATGCGGCGTGAATTTTTAAAACCATTTTTTTTGCTTAAAACTAGTATTTGAAGCATAAATTTACTTATCATACCTATTTTCATATATCACATTGGTTCTTGTACCCTTTAGCTATCAGATGATGCATAAAAAACTATTCTATTTAACAAACGTTCATTTTATAACTACACAGATGTGGTGGCATTGACACATGTGGTTTACAAAAAAATCGCTCGTGTGTTGAAAGCTTACGATATTTATTTACATGCATTACAGATTCCTGTAAAGAATACATGTAGTTTGATAAAGGGAATGACTGCACTTCCAAGTACCTACCGTAGATGTCACAATGAGTACTGAAAGTAGCAAAATGATATATCACGTCAACGATCCGTAAGGGTAAATACATGTACACAAGCCAGGACTTGTAAAGGACAGTTCAACCCAATAAACGACACGCAGTTAGCAACAGACGGTCACCCATTTTTTTAATCGACGTCACATTTTTGATATATACAGTTATATATAAGAGTTTTAAAAATAATACATTGTAATTCTAAACATCGAATATTCCGAGTAAAATATTTACATTCATAATTTAATTAAATAACGTTTTCTCGTTTAAAATGTACGCGTATTTTAATCTTCATATGAATGTACACGTATTATTTACAAAGTTTAAAAGCATACCTCTAGTTATTTCAATGTTATCCTTACCTTTGAAGTAATGTTTTATTATAACTCGTTTCGTAGCAATGTTTATTTCTCGGAATGTAGGGTTTGCTATGGAGGGTTTCAAGTTTTCCACAATATCACAGAGTAATTGAAATTCTTTGAATTTCAAACGTCAGAGGCTAACAAACAAATATGTACATTAATCACTGCGCCGAAAAACATCTTTATTCTTATGAATAATGACAATTAACAAAACGAATGAACTTTTTGTGTTAATTACATTTTAATTAACATTTCAAATATTATTATTTTTTTAAGCTCTTTTCGCTGCATGCCCATGACAAGCAAAATTTTAGTAATTAAACACGTAAACTTATGTGTCAGTAAGAGATTCATAATAATAAATGGTTTTTAATTAGCCGGCGGGTATAGCTCAATTGTTAAAACGTTTGCTTGGCAAGCCGAAAATCGTGGGTTCGATCCCCGACTGATATAGGAAAAAATAATAATCGATTTCTAAGCTCTTATATACCCCCGGTTAGTGTGAATTTGATCCCTCGTCCGTAAAATGCTAGTCATTGCCTATTCATCGGAATTAGTGGTAGACAAAAGTCGTTAGAAGTACGTAATATTTTTTTAAATCCATAGTTAATAAAAGATGTAGATAACATATAAAAGTGGATGTCATTATTGTTTCTTTATGTTATGCATTGTTATTTTACAAATAAAAAATTTGCATGTAGCGACCGGATACATGGGATTCACCGCCTTTGTTTAATCTTCCATGAAATAATAATACCCACATTATAATTTTACATAATGTTCTCTTTAATAGCATTGAATAATTGATTGTTTTATCATGTGCTCACCTGTAAAGATATTTACTTAAAGTTATTTAAAGATATCCCCCGGCTTAAAAAATAACGACAAGTCGCGGGTTCGTCACGTGGCCGCGTGGAGGAAGGCTGCAGAAGCAGATTAACAACACAAAGAACTTGTTTTTGAAGCACAGTGGGCATTTATTTTAAATAAATACATGATTTCTACGCCCGCCCCGTATAGCATTTCGCCGGCCGGGCGAGATTTAATTGACAACTGCCGGAGCACTGTGACATCCAGCGCCGCCAAGACAATCGCGGCAAAAAATCAAATCAATGATCACAGTTCCACCAACATGAAATGGAGCAACTGTCATAACAAATAGAATGGCGTATGCAAACGCCGTGTACTTTTATATAATTAAAACTAACATTATTAGATGTGCGAGTCAGGCGAGCGAACAAAAATAAGAGACAAAAGATCGTATTTCGAGGCCTTACGGCATCAGCCTAAAAGAGCTATATCAAGCTGATATCAATATAAAAGGCTTGACGAACAGTGCTGCACGTAATATTAGGGGTACGATAGTTGTTAGTAAGGAATGACCAGGGAGCGGACCTAGCAACTTTGCATCCTACATTCGGTCAAGAACGAAGGTGCACCTAATTGAAATATTCATAATATTTGTATTTTTATATATTTTTTAATATATATGTCTATTAAAATACGGTGCGCTTTAAAACAAAACGGTATATCAAGGAAAAATACTTGGTAAATACAGTTTGTAGGAAATTTAATGAATTTTATTTTAATAGTTATTCGTGTTATTCTAAGATCTTGTCACTTAAGTATTTTTGCCGATTTTTTTACATATTTCACCTCTTCTAGCGCTTTAAGCTTTTATGTAAGCAAAAATCATTATGTTACTAATCATAGCAAATATTTTGTTGTTTCTGCTTATTCGTAATATCAATCCGGTGGATTATTTGCAGCAACAAAATCTTGCATCTCGATCTCCACTCTTCTGATCCTCTACAACCCTCTTTAGCTCAGCATAAAGCTACAACTCATCTCCTCGAACACTTCCTGCAAATACTACCGTATAGGACGTCCTCTGCAGTATCTACCCTCAACCATCCCTTCCACAATGCCGTAAAAAAGACCATCGTGGCGCATGATGTGACCGAACCATCGGGCTCGCCGCTCTGAGATGGTTCTTACTAGGTGCCTATTTACCTTGATTATTGTGACAACCTCATTGTTCGTGATTTTGTTGTTTATCATTGACTAAAAATGTTTCTCGCAAATAACAGATTTTCATAATTTTGGTAAATATATGAAGAAAAAAAAATCTCGAATTACACAGCAGATACGAGATGGCGAAGTTATTCAAGCAAATTCGGATTTATCAAAAAACATAAAAATCCTCATTCAAAATTATTTCTTCATTTTGGTTTCCTTCAATCACGTGGCCTAACAGCCTATAAATTAGAATGTCTACATGTTTTTTTGCTATAAGTATGAGTCGTGCATTTTTGTGCAACTCATTAATAAAATGTCATGGGATCGTTCGAAGACCTTCAACAGATGCATTTTGTTTACGATGACGTACACTTATATGAATGAATAAAAAAAGCTTAATTGAAGACTAAGACTAGAATAATAATAAATAGTGATATCAGCTTGATATAGCCCTTGCAGGCTGGTTCCGAAAATCTCGATATGAAAAATTCGCCTCTTTTTTTGTTCCATCGAGCACACACGTGATGGTAGTGTTGTTTAACTCATTGGTCCGTAGCATACTCGGGAGCGGGTCTATCATTTGGGAACCCCATGAGTTGAAATATAGCCTCATATTGGAGAGGGTACAGAAGAAATTTCTGATATCTCTCTACATGCGGATGTATAGATACTATCCGTGGCTGTATCCAACTAACTTCAAACAGGTTATGTTGGGGTACATTGAGTTGAAGACAAGAAGGGATGTGTGCTTAGGTATGCATTTCTTCCGACTGTTGCGTGGCGTGTTCGGGAACCCTGAAATATTGTTGAAAATCGGTCTGTATGTGACGGATAAATATCTGAGAATAAGAAAGAACAGATTGTTCGCTCTCCCAAAGAGAAACACTAACCTGCCAGAGACTATGCCTCTTGGGAGAGGGATCAGACTGTTCAACCAAATCGCCTCGGATGTAAATATATATATCACGTAAAGGAAGCCCAATTCAGGCACGAATTCCACGAGTTTCTTTGGAGGAACGATTTGTTGGCGTCGTCTGTTTGATGAGCATTGGGACCTTCTGTTGCTTGTCTTTATTGCTTTGTTCTTAATACTTAATCATAAGTACCAATATTTGTATATTAATTTTGATTGTACTTCAGTAACGATTGGATTTTTTTTAATTTGTAATGTTTCTGTAAGTGAAAAAAATAAATAAATTGAAAATTGAATAAATTGAAACAAATAAGTAAAAGAAAATTTGAAAGATATTTTCGCTCCAAAATTTTTTATGTGATTTATTCGCGATACGAATTCGGGGACATCTGCTTATCTATATTAGCCCTTTCGCATCGCTTGTCGGCATATGCCGTCAAAGATTCCCCGACCGTTGACATCGGTTGACGTGATATATCGTTTTACTACTTTCAGTACTCATTTTGACATCTACGGTAGAAAATTGGAAGTGCAGTCATTCGCTTTATCAACCTACATGTATTCTTTACAGGAATCTGTAAAGCGTCTAAATAAATATCGTTAGGTTTCGTCACAGGAGCGATTTTTCTGTAAACCACATGTGTGAATGCCACCACAACGTGTGAACTTTTGTTAAATATATTAGTTTTTATGCATCATCTGATAGCTAAATGATACAAAAACCAACGTGATATATGAAAATAGGTCAGAAAAGTACATTTATGCTTCTAATACTAGTTTTAAACAAAAAAAATGGTCTGAAAAATTCACGCCGTATTGACAGCATAATTTGTATTCCACCGAGCCGTAACGAAAGGGTTATAAGTACATTTTATTATTTCAAAATCATCACAATAAACAATGATCTTAAGATATGTATTGTTCTATATATATATATATATATACTCGACATTATATTATATATTTGACGCAACATTATTCTATATATTGCATTGTTATCTGATTACAAAAAAATATAACTGCGACAAAGAAAAATGTACAAAAACTGTAAACATTTTATTGGTTCATTTTGCTATGTACACATTTGATAAAAAAAATCCTATTGTATGCCGCAAGTATGCTAATAACGGCGTTAGTCACGGAGACGTCACATAGTAACGTATGCCGTAATCACGTGTTGCATAGAGGTCGTTATCTATCACGTTGAATAGCCATTTCAGCTACTAGTTTTTAATTACGTATCACGTGATTTCATATTTTTATTATTTAAAAAAATGTACAGGAAAATACAAAATTGAGGTAAACTTTCCAATGTACGAGTAGTACAAATTAGTATAATTATAAAAGATACAAAATGTACATATTATTTTATTGCATATGGATTCTAGGGAGTCCAAAACATGTAATCACACAAAATAAATGGGAAATCAAAGGGAAATATATTTAATTTTCTAATTTTTTTAATTAAAATTAATATAAAATTAAAATAATGCATTAGTATTGTCAGTTGATAACTTGTGTGAATTCATGTTATATGGTATTTATCGGTCAGAATTCCAAAAAACCAGACAACTGGTGCACTGGATGTCTCGCTAACCCAACCTAACCTAACCTAAGGATTTTTCCAGTGATCATAGAGTCCAGAGATCCATAGGTATTGTTAAGGAAATAACTTACGTTAGGTTAGGTTAGCGAGACATCCAGTGCACCAGTTATCCCGTGCACCAGACGTCCACTGGGCACCACGTCGTTACCGATGAGTCGTTGAACGAATTTTCTGGGAACGATAGGTCGGGACACCATTGAAAACACTCTACGTTGAAACTTTTGATGCACTACACTTCTATACATTTATTTCAAATGATTTTATGTGTGATTTCTCCTTCAAAGCCTGAAATATGATCATACTTACATGTCTTGACATGTGGCACACATCGATATTTTTGAATACCACGCTTTCAGATTCAATGCCAATCATAACTAAATCGCAATGCCATAAAAAAACATGTTCCATAGTAAAAAATAAAGAAAGTAAGTGTGCGATTTTTTTAGAGATATTCTTGACTAGTGTGTGATCTCATCGAAACATCTCATTGACCGAGATAATATTCATATGACTTTTTATTTTTAATAATATTTATTTTACCTTTGCTTGAATTGATGTATATTTTTATATGAATTCGCAAAAGATAATATTGTCAATTGAAACGCTTGTCTCTAATGAAAAACATCAGCCAATATGAAATATCGTGATTAATTATAATTAATATAAATCATATAATATGTATTAATTTCATGAGGACTCGATTAGACAAATGGTCAGTGTACCTGGACATAAGTATACAAGTCAGCGGTTCGAACCTTTCTGGCTTCTTACTTTTTTATTTGATCAATTGTTGAGACAAATGTCATTTGGGAAAGTCTTTGCAATGAATTTATATTTTTACGTTTTTTTCCAATTCATTAAGTCAAATAAGTTCTACTCTCACAAACGATATGAAAAGCAAAATTAATGAGGAACAAGAGTTATACAAAAAAAATTATATCCATAATTGTATCCAAATGCGAAGTACGTTTGGAACTAGCATCATACTTTGTAAGAGACGAGGTACGTAAGAGTTAAATAAATACATTGTTAAAAAGTTATTATAGAAGATTCAAATTTCGAAGAAAATTTGAATTCTTTTATTTTTCGAGTATCTTTATGTTTTTTTCAGTTGTACTCAATTGTTTCCCAATGTTTAGGCAGTGTGACGTTAGCTTAAACAATGGTCAGGACCGAGAGTGATTGACCTCTTATCTTATAAGTGGAATAGCCTCATGGGAGTTTCATTAACTCATGTCGTAGTTTTAAGTAAGTTCCTATTTTCTCTTTAATTTTCCCAATAAATAAAAGTAAACTGTAGTGCCGTGGCTTCTTCAATTTACCGATTGTATTCAATATATATATGTATATCATATATTTTTTTCACGATACTTCTGCTAAATGGGTTAGCCCGGCAGGTATAGCTCAATGATCAAAGCGTTTGCTTGGCAAGCCAAAGGTCGTGGGTTCGATCCCCGACGGGGATTAAAAAAAATTACTTTAAATCGATATCTGAGCTCTAAAATACCCCCGATTGGTGTGCATTTGATACTTAACCTGTAAAATGCCAGTCATATCCTATTAATCAAAATTGGTGGTAGTCGTCCCGTGAAGACCACCCATTCGTAGTAAATTCCTGTAATAATAAGGATGATGCGTGAATCTCGGGCTGCAGTCTATGACGTTAGCGGATCAACACTCCACATGCAGCGCTTAACCATATGTAAATGGTAAGCGTCATAGAATCCACAGATGAGACTTCAGCTTCACTATCACCATCTGTTGTTATTTTACTGTATGTGTTTACAAAAAAAAAATAGCCGTTAGTGTTATAAAGCAAGGCAAGGTTGTATGACAGGTAGCAATTCCCAAGTGTTTGAATAATGTACGTTAGACTTATTTAATGTAGTATAATAAAGTCACCTGGCAATAAGCCCTGTCACGTGTTGTGAGCCAAAACAAACTGTCAACATTGAGTGCCACGAAATATATAATTATTTATTTAGGAACTCAGTAGGTAAATCAAAAGAGGAGCCTTGGGTCGGATATAACAATTATTTAATTTATAAAAATTTAAATGGTTTATATCTTGATCAAAGCAAAATATTTTTGTCTAATCGTTAAGGGCATCAGAAGCGAAAATAATATTAATATGTTAGTTGAATTAATAAGTTTGGTATCTTGCTTCATCTACTGTTATTGTAATAAATACTGACATCCTCCTCTTTAAGTTCGTTATTGAATTGCGTGGTGGCAGGATGAGGAGCAGATTAACAACACAAAGACTTTTTCTGAAGCACATATATATTTCGATAACTTTTCAAACTTCTGGCTCGGACCTAGTCACAGCAATCAAGCCGGGCCAACCACAATATGACCACATCTTACTCGGTACCGGGCGCCGTGTTCAGTGACACAGCGCCGCAAGTGGTGATCTATATTACTAGTCCTTCTAATGGCATTACAAAACACAACACATGCGTGTCCGATGAGCGAACGAAAATAAGAGACGAAATATTGTATATCTAGGTTTTCTGTACCAGTCAGCAAGGGCTATATCATGCTGATGTCAATTCATAGTACATGAGAATATCGAGAGATGATGGTAGTGATATAGAAATTTCATCTGTGGGCTACAAACGCTTACCATGATACACATGGATAAAAGTGTTGATCCGCCAACGTTATAGACTATACCCTGACACATCATACATTTTAACAGGACTTCACTATGAATGGGTGGTGTTAACGGGACGATTTTTATCTACCGCCAATTTTAATGAATACGCACCTTACAGAAGGATCAAATTCACACCAACAGGAATTGTATACAGAGCTTCTAACGATTAAAAATATTATTTATTTCAATCTCCGTCGGGGATTGATCCCACCACGTCAATATGATAAGCAAACACTTTGCTACTAAGCCAAACCCACCGGTAATATGATAAGAGCATGAATATTTATATATATATATATATATATATATATATATATATATATATATATATATATATGTTGACATCAGCATGATGTAGTCCTTGCTGGCTGTTACCGAAAACCTCGATATACAATCTTTCGTCTCTTATTCCTGGTCGCTTGTCGTGCATTTAAGTACGCCATGTTGTCATTTTGAACGGGTCCGTTAACGGGTGTGTTAGTTATAAATACTACCGCTCGTGGCGCGGTCGAAAGCCGAGACCGAGCGCGGAGATCGGTAGTCGGTCCCTACCCTTTAGCGAGAGAAGGACGCATTACGGCCACAGCGCCGTGTCATTTCGCTTGGCCGGAAGCTTGTAAAGTTTTAAGTAAATATAATCAATGTGCTTCTAAAAGAAAGTGTTTGTTTGCTGACATGCTTCTCATCCTGCCCTCACGCGATGTATAAATACCTTTTTGAGAGAGAGGAGGATGTTAATACATATATTTATATTTTCAATTTTTTTGTCGAATCGTGCTGGTTGCTTTACAGACATTTTGTGCTAGATTTGTTCTTTACTCTGACTGATCCTAGACTCCTCTGCGGTATAAATCATCACACCGCAGGTAGCTCATTACGTCACTGTGTATTATGCAGAAAGCAAGGTGTGTTTGCTTTTGTTAAAAACCCACCTTAACAACTTATAAAAATGACGTACAGGTCATCATAAAGGTTAACTTTTATGTCACTAATTGACTATTATTGGTTTTATGTTATTCTAGCACTGTTATTTATATTTCATTGATAGAGGCATTGATATAATAAAAACATTCCGAATCTGAACAGTGGATTTAATAATATGTTATCATAGTATTGTACAAATTTATATTTTGACTGGACGCATTTCATTCACAGAAGTACATTTATGCTTCAAATACTAGTTTTAAGCAAAAAAAAATGGTTTGAAAAATTCACGCCGTATTGACAGTATAATTTGTATTCCACCGAGCTGTAACGAAAGGGTTAATATAAATGATTGCCTATTTCTACATTAGTAATGTCCAGCAGGTATAAATGATAAAATGAATTAATTACTTTGTAAGGAACATCGTACTTGCTATCAATGTGTTTGTCTTACACCATCCTGTGACGATCACAATGCAATCAGTGTAATATATCATATCCTCAAAGACTAACCAACCTTTTAACCCTTTCGTTACGGCTCGGTGGAATACAAATTATACTGTCAATACGGCGTGAATTTTTCAAACCATTTTTTTGCTTAAAACTAGTATTTGAAGCATAAATGTACTTCTCTGACTTATTTTCATATATCACATTGTTTTTTCTATCCTTTAGCTATCAGATGATGCATAAAAAACCATTATATTCAACAAACATTCATTATGTAACTCCATACATGTGGTGGCATTGACACATGTGGTTTACAGAAAAATCGCTCCTGTGACGAAGCCTTAGGATATTTATTTACATGCCTTACAGATTCCTGTAAAGAATACATGTAGGTTGATAAAGGCAATGACTGCACTTTCAATTTCGTACCGTAGATGTCACAATGAGTACTGAAAGTAGCAAAACGATATATCACGTCAACTAGTATTAACGGTCGGGGAATCTTTGAAGGCATATGCCGACAACCGATGCGAAAGGGTTGAGAGATTTTATTTGTTTCTTGAAAAGAACGAACTCATTCTCCACATCTATTCTTCAATCACCTCGTATGTAACGATGTAGGGATGTGATCCCATGTAAAGAGCCTCAGTAGTATTGGCCATGTAACGTGTGCACGTTCCGTAACATCCTGTTTGAGCACAATGAGTTCCCGGCGGAAATACATGCGGGAACGTAAAACGATGCACTTACTAAAGACATGATGTACATTCACATCAATGTACATCATTGTATTTATATATAAAATGCATAAAACTAATTAAAAAAGAGGAAAAAACTATTGTGCACTTCATATCCGGAGGTAGTAGTTTTATAATACTCAGTGTAATCATTGAGGATGTCAACGTAATCAGTGGTAAGCGGCGTGACGATTTTATACTGAATGAAAACGTATTTCATGGTATCTAATAAGCATATACACATATGATACTTATATTCGTATCTATAATACCTTTTACATGCACGCATACCTCGAATAAGTCGAAAAACACTTTAATTTGAGTGATAACGTCAAAACGTAGGTATAGTGAATTTCATATACTGCACATTCCTCGATACCGTTTTTGGGCCTTGATCCCTTCAATCCACATAGAGTGGCAGATTATTGCGATGGCCCATGTTCCGTATCGATGCGTAAGCATTTCTTATTAATATTAATATTACTAATGCATAGAGTGGCAAAATGCCCTGTGTCGTACCTGACTGAATGAATCTAAGATAAAGAGTCGAATATAACAATTACTTTTAAGACTTTAGATGTTTAATACAACACAGTTATGTTCAAAATAACGTTTTGAACAGTCATAAATTAACGTGAAGGTTTCGTGTAATATTCTGTTATAAACATCTAATAAAATGTAATATTTTTAAATGAAAATGTAAGAATAATCATTTCGTTGATTTTGTTTCTTATGTTTCGTAGTTTCATAATGTAGCATTAAGTTTGAGAACGTAATACCGAAATGTCTTAACATTTTTTGCTTCACACTCGGTCTATTATTTTAAGTAGGAAATAATGTTTACCGGATATTTTGACACCAAAAGTGAACGTTTTACTTGTAAAAAAAAAACTGTGATGGATCGTGCTGTGATTTCCATTATTATGCACTTATTATTCTTTCCGAAAAACTTGTTACCCAATGGATTAACACGTTTTTTTTATTATTTTTAAGGTAGCTTTAAAAAATACCTCTTGGTGACTGGACACAAAGTACGAGTATAAAGCATTCGATCAGTGCTTAGCAGCCTTTGGCTCTTTTCATAGACATTATTTTGTTTTTTTTGTTGACATATTTAGAGTATTAATTGCCAGCGGGTATGGCTTAAAGATATAAAGCGTTTGCTCACCATATCGAAGATAGTAAGTCCGATCCCAAACGGAGATTAAAATAGAAAATATTTTTAATCAAATTCTTATCTCTATAAATACACAAGGTTGTTTGCATTTGATACCTCACCCGGTAAATAAAGGTCATAACATATTAATCAAAATTGGTGGTAGAAGACACGAAGAAATTGTCAGGAACGAGATGGTAGTCACTTGGGGCTAAGTCCGGGCTGTAGGGTGGATGTTTGACAATACCCCATCCAAATTTATCGTACTAGTACTTGCAGCGACCTCTTGTGACGGCAATTCTATCGACATCTATGGAATATATAAGCCAAAATGATTAGACAGGCATAGATAGCGAAATTGGTACAATTGATAAAACAAGTCCGCCACATATATATGTACTCTAAATTTAAAACTATTTAGATGCGTAAAAATTAAAGGCTATTGCAAATACTCGTAGTGCAAACTAATCATCAACATGTATAATAAATAAATCTTACTCTTATTACCCAATAATACATTCCTTTTAATTGTCGTATTTGGCAACATTTATTATTTCAATTGGGGGCGCCGATTTGCTCTCATTACAAAGCACTTCGTTGCAATTACCCGGTAATTACTATGCTAATCACTAATGAGTTAGACTTTCCATCATCATCATTACTTTAAGCGGTAGACAGTTCGTGCCAATGTTACGGATAATACTTTGAATCATATAA
Source organism: Glossosoma conforme (assembly GCA_022606575.1). Taxonomy (NCBI): domain Eukaryota; kingdom Metazoa; phylum Arthropoda; class Insecta; order Trichoptera; family Glossosomatidae; genus Glossosoma; species Glossosoma conforme. Next base: position 906,051 of record JAGTXR010000021.1, on the reverse strand, counting down.
TTATAAAACCATATATTTTGTATTCAAAGCTTTCTTAATACTTACCTGAGCACAGTACCGGCTTTAGACCCTGCGGCGCCCTAGAGCATTTTTTTTTCTGGCGACCCATATTATATACATTTAAAAAAATCTAAGCAAGATTGGTTGCACTCGGCGCCCCTAGCTTATTCGACAACCTGGGGCGCCGACCCACTTCGCCACCCTTAAAATCGGCACTGCCTTCGGAAACTCGCCAAGTCTAAATGAAATATAATCCACCATAATCACTAACTTTATTGTACTTTTTTAACGTGTCACGTCACCTTTCGTTCCCAGACAATTCGTTCAATTACTCATCGGTAACGACGTGGGACGCACTGTATGTCTGGTGCAGGAGACATTTGGCGCACGGGACGACTGATGTACTGACTGTCTCGTTAACCTAACCTAATACCTAAGGATTTTTCCAGTGATCGTAGAGTCCAGTTAACGAAATAACTTAGCTTAGGTTAGGTTAAGTTAGCGAGACATCCAATGCACCAATTGTCTCGTGTACTAAATTTCCCGTACACCAGGCATCGTTACCGATGAGTCGTTAAACGAATTGTCAGGGAACGAAATGCGACGGAACCCCTTTTTAAATATAAAAAATAATTAGCAAATACTTCCGTTAATAAATAAAACATCTTCGCATTGGAACAAGTCCTTCATAATGTATAGAGCAGCGGTTTTCACCGATCCTAACTGGAGCAAATGGACATTACGAACTTCGATTCCTTGAAAAAAAAAATTTTTTTTTTTTAATGACTTTAAATTGTGAAAAATAAACGTCACAATTTAGTTACGATTGTATCTACTGTGACGTGCTTCGCGTAGTAAGTTTAAAGCGGAAGCGCCCATCACACTTACGAAACAGACCTTCGCTTTTAGTTATAATTTATTCGCAAATAAACGTAAACTTCACTGTAAATAAATAGTGGTCATACTTTAATGTTAATTGGATACTAAATATTCCGTGTTTGTCTATTTTTCATTTTGTACAAACATTGTGTGAATTATCAAATATTTGTTTTTCGTATTTGTTCCTTTGTTTTCTTTATTCTTCGCTAACTTGTAAATCTCCTTTGGTTATTTATACATTCGTTAGAACATACGGAAGCGTCGAGCTGATTATCCAATCTCCATAAAAACTCTGATCACTGAACACCCAAATATTTCTCTGGTACTACAGCCGCAGTCTGTGCAAGTTCGTGGACTCTTGCCCTGGAGGCTCCCGAGAACCGTCTATGTTACCATGTGGACTTCTGGGTATACAGGTGTTCTGGGACAAGGCATAGACTAAAGCTGAGCTTACAGAACTGTGAAACAGAAATGTGAAGCATTAAATATGCGGATATGGTAAACAAAATTTAAAAAAATCAATCTTTGATGTCATTATTAAGTTGATGTTACAATTTAATTCTTCCACATACTAGTAGATATCTAAAAATTATACTTTAAACAGTTTTGAAATATTTTATGATTCTTACCTCGTCCTTAGACAATTCTACACCTGAAGCTTTGCTAAAGACTGAATAGTATTCGAGCCTAAAAATATAATGAATGTATCTCAATCACCCAGCTCTCAAGCTTTGAAATATAAGCGAAATAATCTAAAAAAATGTTGATATATTCCTAAAAATAGCATAATATCAGGAATGGGTCAATGTTTTTCATTAAAGATTTGTAAGGCTGTATACAGTTTCTGTTTGTTTTATCTAAGGGGTTGAGTAATATAACAAAATAAAATTAAGTATTTTTCATTCGTTCGTCTTATAGGCTTAGAAATATGATGTTCAAATTAGTAAAAACAAATATTCATAGTTCAATTAATCAAATCAAACAACGACAAAAAAACATTTATAGAGTATATAATTTATTTAACAGCAAGGCTTTTTTTAATTACTAGCGTATACCCGGCATGCGTTGCAATGCCACTAAAAAAAAAAGAAACCGCGAGTTTTTATGGAAGCGCCTCGTCGGGAGCCTCTCGTCTTCCGATTGGATAACTCGGACTTGAGGCGTGACCGGAGCCAATTAGAAACAATAAACTTAGGTTATGTTGTTCTTACCTAAATTTGACAGTGGCGCCCGTATGTGTTTTTATTTATTGGAGTAATAATTATTTTATGTTTACCATGTAAACCGGTAGTAAAACGGCATAAATGCTTAAAACACTACTTTATAAGCATTTGTGGTACATAAAGCTATGATTTATGAAAATATTTTTTCTTCCGTTATTTGTACATGTTTCTTAAGATTTTAATCACTATTTTAAGACACTATTTAACAATCTTATATTTTCAATAAATATACCTTTATTTGTAATCGTTTTAACTTGAATCACTTCATAACATTACTTATCTTCTCCATGATATTACATCTTGTACAACACATTTCCCGGACTTAATTATTTCGGATACTTACCACATTGTTGCTCTTTATCTGTGATGTGTATCCAAAGACCTTCATTTCAAGGTTTTACGAGTATTTTTACTTTTCAATCCTGAAATCAGCGAACAATTTTACTTGTACATTATAGTTGTACTATTTTTTTTATATATATATTGTATTATATTATCCATTATATACATTACAAACTCTCGATCTATGCCTAATTTTCACAATTTTAACGTCACAAAAACGCGATTTATAAAATTATTTTTCGTTTTTACATTCGTACTATGCCTACAGGCAGAATCTAATAAATGATTTTCTCTTTTTGTTCCAGACTAAACACGCCATGTACAAGTCACCTTCCGAGTCTCCAGTTCCTGTCACCTTCTCCGGAATGGACAACCACGCCTTCACAACAAGCAGAGAGAACCACCTGAATGCCCAGCATCAGCCGACCCTCGACCAGCCTTCAACCATGAGCCCTCCTTCACGTCTTCACAAGACAGCCAACAACGATGTGGCAGTACTGGCAACGGATTCTGTGACGTTAGACGTGTCCACGCTGCCTGGTCTGGTCGAGGGCTTGAGACGAGCGGAAGCAGCTAGAGGACCGATGGTTCCCCCGAGAAAGAGGTCCAGAGAGACGACAATGGAGAGAAACAACGACAAGAGACGATCGCTAGCGGAAAGAACAAAAATCCCCAATAGCAATAATGCAATGTAAGTATTTAAATACTTTTGATATCCTCCTCTCTTATTAAGATAACGCTTTACTGGATGAAGGATGCAGGATCAGGTTCACAATATAAAAAACCTGTTTTAGTTTCAAAATCCGCGTTTATTTGTTAAACGCTTACAACAAAAAGACCATTATGGCACACGCCATTTAGGCGTGCCCATTACGGTCGCGAGCGTTGTTCGACTGACAGCTCACGGCGTGCTCTGACACCTCGGTGCTGCCAACTGCCACTGCAGAAAAAAGCGAATTTAAGATGACAGTGGTACCAACAGGAAATGGGCCCACAAACAAATATTTTGACGTATGCAAACACCGTTTAAGATAATAAAATTAAAACTATCATTAGATGTGCATGTCAGGCGAGCGAACAAAAATAAGAGACAAAAGATCGTTTTTCGAGGCTTTACGGCATCAGCCTAAAGGTGCTATATCAAGCTGATATCACTTTATATTACGAGTTATTTAAAGTTTTTCTTTCCATATCTGGACCATTTTGCCGCCATTCAGTTCTGCTAGCCGCCATTGCCAACCGTGCTTTGTCCCAAATATAACTCTGAAACCGGATGTCACCTTGTTTACATGTACGATTCCTGAAGAATTCCAACGCAGTAGCTCGCAGATTTAAAGAGACGGCAGACTGTAGTCGCCAAGGTATATTTTCGATGATTTGTTAATCAGTAATTTTAAGGAAATGGATTATTACTCCGACGTTCTCAAGACCTGAACCATTTGATTCCGAATAGCAGTTAAATCTGAAATTTAACTAAATTTTTTAAATTATTATAAATAAATCAATGAAGTAAAAAGAAATCTTTTTTTTTTCTCAACAAATCGAGCATATTTGGAAATTAAGGGTCGGAACTAAATACGCATAGATCTTAGAAAAAATATTACGTTATTTATTGGGTATTTTTATAGCCTGTATTAACTTGTTAAAAATTTAGGTTTCGGTAGTAAATTAAATGAATTGGCAATAAATTTAATTAATCCGCAGTATGTTAAATATAGGGTCCGCCATCTAACGTTTTTTTTCAACAAGTGCTTATTTCGTGAATGGTAACATTTAGCTCATGTCTGATTTGACAGATAACTAGTTTTATCTTTCCGCTAAACGAATATGGTTGTGTATACGCTTGAACAACGCTGGGAAATATTGCGACATTACTTTGAAAATCATGGTAATGTTGCAGAATGTGTGCGAAAATTGCGTACGGATGTTGGAAGAAGAGAATCACCGTCAGCTCCGTATGTTCGTTATCTTGTGAAAAAAGTGATAGAAACTGGCATCCTCATCGATAAACCAAAGCGTGAAAAGCCAGAAACAGTGCGTACACCCGAGAATATTGCTGCTGTGGCAGAAAGTGTGCGTGAAACGCCATCAATGGCGCTTCCATGCGGCGCGGCCATGTTGAACGAATTTTTGTTCACAAAAATTGAAGAGGAGGATATTGGCAACATTTGGTTTCAACAGGACGGCGCTACGTGCCACACAGCCGAAGCTACACTCGATGTTTTGCGCCCTGTTTTAAAAAAAAAAGTTATTTGGCGGACCCTTTACATTGGCAGTATTCACTGTGTCAGTATAAATGAGGTCAGTTATAAAATTAAAATGTAATTAATTTTAATGCTGCCAGTAATTAATGTAAAATTAATGAATAATTAGCAATTAAAATGGAAACCTAATCTAACCCAACATATTATTGATTACCATTCATTAATTATCTACAACCAAATTATTATTTTTCTACTTCAAATTTACGTTTTTCTTCTACCAATTCATTATTCGTTCTTACGGCCTTTTTTTATGTATTTATTACTGACCGTTTCCTAAATAATTATTGCCCATTATTAAATTAAGCACTGACAAACTAATAAGGTGCCATTTTTTATTGCTTACTGTGTACAAGCAACTATTTTTAAATATATAGTATACAATATTCACCACCGATCTTTATATTATTTGTGGGCGCATCTTTGAAGTGATAATTTACACCTTTAACATACCGCTCAATTGAGATGAAATTATGCACGTTCACTCAATGTCAATGACTATGCATTTTGATGCATTTTTTCTCCGATGTATCGACCTCTATTGCAGGAAACCATTTGCTTGCTAAAATGGAAACCAAGATCTAACATAAAAATAAATAAAATAATTCTTGTGAAAATCATATTTTTTTATTATTTATTTGATTCAAAATATCCAAAATCAGCTCCTTCTTATTTGGTTGCAGCAACAAAATCTTGCATCTCGATCTCCACTCCTCTCGGTCCTACGCAATCCTCTTCAGCTTAGCATAAGATCTACAACTCATGTCTTCGAACACATGCTGCAAATACTCCCGTCTAGGGCGCCCTCTACAGTTTCTACCCTCAACCATCCCTTCCACAATGTCGTGAAGAAGACCATCGTGGCGCATGATGTGACCGATCCATCGGGCTCGCCTCTCTGAGATGCTGCCTATCTTCCTTGATTATCCTGAGAAGCCTCATTGTTCGTGACGTGGTCTCTCCGGTAAATTCCGAGAATTTTTCTCTATGACCACATCTCAAAGGCCTCAAGTATTTTTATTTTAACATCAGCTCTTGGATCAAATAAGAATATTTCGAATGGCCTTTAAACTTTAATAAATCATTGATTTTTATATCTTTATTATTCATTCAACAGATAAAAGGAAACGTGATTCACATAAACAGTGACAGAAATGGAGCTTAGTGTGGGAAACAAATGTCTATAAAAGGATTTTGTAGGCAGATATTAACCTCTTAGAATATTTCTAGATGATCAAAAATTTATATAAAAAAGTATGCTTTTTCATGTCATCAATAAAATACCCATATTATAATAAATACAATGATCCTTGCATTTATTATTGATGTATTTGGTGATGTAATTAAATAAAATCATCTAAAATTACTTGTTTGAGATTCGCCACCTGGTCACTAATATTTATTGTGAAACTTATTTTTTCATCGACAACTACTATACGGCATAGCAACAAAAAATAAATTTAAAAAAATGTAAGCAACTTGTTCAGTCATGACAATAAGAGGCATTGTCTTCAGTGACCAGCACGACCTAGTGCGAATTGTTTTCGGCAAGTACACTCTTGTCATGTGTCAAGAGTTACTCTTGCTTGCTTGCTCCGACACTCTTGCTTCTTTCATGAATCACTCAAAGACCTGCACAAAAGAGGTTTTTTAAATTTTCGCATAAATATCATAAATAACGTTTATCTTAGTTTTTTGTATCCATAAAAAACCATATGACATTAACTTTTAACTATAACGTAGAAAAGAGTAATATGTGGCATCTATTAACCCGCGAACGCACTATCGCGTATCTTGTTTATGTGTCACCGTTTGAAACAATAGAGAAAACGTTACAACTTTGTGTGTCAAATTTGATACAGATGACGAAACGGAGAAGTACTATATCTCTATATAACATTTGATTTTATTGTAGTTCTACCTTTTATTTTAAGTATTAATTACTAAACGGTACTTCGCGGTACAAATCACAACCCTGGTATTCTTGAATGTTTTAACTTCTATAGTCCAGATAAGTACACCCGTGCTCGTAGACATCCATTGTTTTTGATGCGAGTTGATGCTTGTGGAGCTTCAAGCACTCAATTTGGCACAACGGCAATGGCGCTCCTAAATGGCCCACCAGCACGCCTCGATCCTTTTCTTACATCCTTTTCCTCTTTTGTCGATGGTATTGTTCTCCAAGATCTCTGTGATCTTTGACACGTGTCGTCTTCTTCTTCTTTTAAGTTATTATTATATTTTATTATCTTTTGTATGTATTATATATTTATGTATGCTCTGTTTCTCATTTTGTATCTTGGAAATTCGGTTATGTGTGTAATAAATAATAAATAAACATATGAGTGTATGGCAAGATCCACAATTGTCATGTAAAATTTACGAAAAGGGTGTATTTCAATATTACGCCTGGCCAACAGTAGTAATTTTATTTATTAGTTTAGTGGTGATACACCACTATAGGTTTTGTAATTGAGCATTTTCTCTGTCGTTTCTTAATTGGTGTTAATTCTTTTTCTCTTCTAATGACGATTCACCGTATTTCTCCTCTGTGATCCAAGATACTGTAGCTTTACCGATTCCTAGGGCATCCGCGACTCGATCTCGAACGTTTTCAAGAGGCAGCAATGGTCCACCATTTTGATTTTCTCGCTGAAAATTATCACGCAAACGCACGACAAATTCACGTGATTCACTGCTGAGAACAGTTATTTTATGTCTCTTCGGCATTGTAAAAACACAAAAATACGATTCGAAGAAATAACTTTTACAATACTAACAATAAATATAATAATTACAAAAAAAACACGTATCGATCGAAACACAACGCGCTACCAAAAGTTGGGCATTTGTACTGATTACACGCCTCCTTGCGGAAAAAAATGATGTGTCACAGGAATCTTCGTAGAACAAACTATACACACTTATATAAATCGCAAGATTCGTAACATTGTCGCGAGTTTGCTTCCCATACAACAAGTTTTGCCATCAAAAATTAAAAAAACTCCTAAATATTATCCCGTATATAAAGTTAACAAACGAGTATTGTGATATTGTTCCACAAAAAAGGGGATAAATCACTGCTCAAAAACTACGACCCATTTCCCTTCTTTCCCATGTGTATAAAGTATTCTCCAGAATTTTAACAAACAGGCTGACGGGTCGATTTGATGAATTCCAACCTCGAGAGCAAGCTGGGTTTAGGAAAGGTTTTAGTACAATTGATCATATCCACACGCTAAAACAAATCATTCAGAAAACCGAAGAATATAATCAGCCACTCTGCCTCGCCTTTGTACACTATGAAAAGGCATTTGACTCAATCGAGACTTGGGCAGTGCTAGATTCACTACAACGCTGCAAAATAGACTATCGGTAAATAGAGATAATAAAATCTCTATACAAATCTGCAACAATGATGGTCCAGCTCCATGATAGCACTAACAATATTTCTATAAACAAAGGTGTTAGACAAGGAGATGTTATATCTCCAAAACTCTTCACAAACGCCCTAGAAGATATTTTTAAACTGCTATCCTGGACAAATGTGGAATAAATATTAACGGAGAGTACATTTCTCACCTCCGATTTGCAGATGACATAGTGCCGATTATTAAGCCGAATCACCTTACAAGCTCCAAGACATGCTCTACGACCTCAATGAAGCGTCGAACAAAATTGGTCTGAAAATGAACATGGATAAAACAAAAGCCATGATTAATAGGCATATTTCACAGACCTTTGATCCTATTTCCATTGGAGGAACAGAAATAGAGGTTGTAAACGACTATACCTATCTGGGACAAGTAATACAACTAGGGTGAAATAACTTCTCAAAAGAAATCGACAGGCGCATACAACTGGGATGGGCAGCATTTGGAAAACTAAAGTACATTTTTAAAGCGAAAATTCCGCAATGCCTTAAAACTAAGGCGTTTAAGCAATGCATCCTCCCTGTATTAACTTATGGCGCAGAGACGTGGAATCTGACAGCAAGTCTTACCCATAAAATAAAAGTCACCCAGCGTGCTATGGAGAGATCCATGCTCGGAGTGTCGCTAAAAGATAGAATCCGAAACGAGGAAATACGCAGAAGAACTCAAGTAGTGGATGCTACCCAACGAATAGGCACACTCAAGTGGCAATGGGCAGGACATATCTGTCAAAGAGACGACGGTCGATGGGGAAGAAAAGTATTGGAATGGCGCCCAAGAACTGGCAAACGAAGCATTGGCCGACCCCCTACAAGATGGACTGACGATATAAGAAGAATAGCGGGAGTGACCTGGATGCGGAAGGCGGAGGATCGAAGAGGATGGAGACTCATGCGGGAGGCCTACGTTCAACAGTAGACGGACACAGGCTGATGATGATGAAGGTTAACAAATACGTTACAAAAGCCAGTATTCGGTAATTGACGTAATCAATTAGAAGCGTCAATATTAACTTAGGCAAGGGCACCTAAATTACACTGTTAAACTTGGTTATTTAATAGGGATTTAAGTGGCACCCAAAAACGAAGAATTCTTGACATATCATTTTTCGATTCTCTGCTAACATTCCATTTTAACACACTTTTTTACGTAAATGCATTGCGATGAGCCCACAATTAAAACTGATTGATGTACTTTGACTATCCATGAATCATGGTCTTGCAATTTTCAAGACATTGTTTCTACAGCAATCTCTATTGATTATGACATCCCCCAAATCGTGGGTTCATCACGTGGCCGCGTGGAGGAAGGATGCAAGAGCAGATTAACAACACAAAAAACTTATTTTTGAAGCGCAATTCGCATTTATTTCAATTTAAACTTGATTTCCTCGTCCGACCGGTACATGAGATTTCGCCGGCCGGACGAGAGGTTAACTGACGACAGACGGAACACTGTGACATCCAGCGCCGCCAAGATAATCACGGCAAAAAAACAAATTATAGATGACAGTTGCACCAACATGAAATGAAGCAACTGTCATAACAAATAAAATGACCTTTGCAAACGCCGTGTAATTTTATATAATTAAAACTAACATTATTGGTGATTATCGACGTGTATATAAATTGAGGAATTTTGACATCTATGCTACTATCTTACATTCATAATACATTGTTTGTCTGCAGAAGTCAGTCCCATGATGGAAGTCAGACGGATGAGGTTCCTGACCTAAAGCCGATAGCTGATCATCAAGACGTCTTCCAAGCCTTCAGGAGCTCCGGCCCTTTAAGAAGACAATCCCGCGGAGTTCAAGCGTGGCCGACACCACCATACAGGTAATAAATCTATCTACATTTCACAAAATCTCAATCGTTGGGTTGAATTATGATATTGTGGCTTTTGGGCTTAGCCGTGTGTGGCGAATTCCTTTTGACCAATATTAAGGGAAGCCATTGAAATCAAAAGACATCACATCAACATCAACAGGGATGACGGCTTGATTCTCAAAACAGCATGGCTTCCACCTCTAGCACATACTCTAGAACCTGTACAGACAAGCAAGGACGACCACAGTCCAACATGACGTTCGTGGAGGTACAATTCTTAGAACATACCTACCGTATTCTTAGAACATACCCACGATTCTCCAGATCAATGAAACTTGAGTGTGTAGTTGCCAAGGAGATATCAATAACGCTCGTAAAAAGATAATCTGACACCAACTCACAACTAAATCATCAATCCTGAAGAAGACCTCTGCAATGGCAGTCGAAATATTGGTCAAAAGAAATTCGCCACACACGGCTGAACCCAAAAGCCACAATATCAAATGTGGCCGTGAAAACATAAGAAGTTATTTGGGTTCAATTATATTTTTTAACGTTTTTAGATTAAAGGTGTTACCTCGGCGGAAGAACTCCTGGGTAGGATGCGGAGCCAGCTTAGGCGTGTTGGGACGGTGGGCTTTCAGTCAGGTGGGGTTGGGATCACTTCTGCTGGTATGGACCCTGGCTGGAGCTGCTGCCTTCCACTTCACCGAGGGTAAGACACCATCATAGTAAATAACTTGACAATAATCCTTATCCTTGAATACGGTAATCAATTTGGGTGGAGCCCCAACACCTACTAGATTGAATCGACTTCGTTCAGAAAAGAGCAGTTTTTCTCATAAATAACGGCATACTTACGTCTGTAACTTAACCTAACTTAATCTTACCTAACCTAACGTAACCTAACCTCCAATTCTTGGAATATTGAGAGTAAAATATAATACTAGTAGTAAGATCGTTTCACATTGTCTTTTTTTAGGTTATAACTACGGTTGTTACTCCTCTTAATTAAAATAATTAATTCCTACCGCGCACACCCACAAACGACAAAATTCGACTTACACTTGCTGGACATTAATACACTATTAATGCATGTCGATCAAGAACTAACAATCTCCAAAATTGATTTCTAATTGTCACCGGTGAGCTCAAGAATGATCTTGCAGTACCTATATTTCCACTTTCATACAATCTGGATTTCTTCATGAAATAGATCAAAATACACTTGAAATTTCCCAATCTTCTTCGTAGTATCAATCTGGTGGATTGGTTTGCAGCACTCCACTCCTCTCGATCCTACGCAACCCTCTTTAGCTCAGCATAAGAGCTACAACTCATGTCCTCGAACACTTCCTGCAAATACTCCCATCTAGGGCGCCCTCTGCAGTTTCTACCCTCAACCATCCTCCTCCACAATGTCGTGAAGAAGACCATCATGGCGCATGATGTGACCGATCCATCGGGCTCGCCTCTCTGAGATGGTTCTTACTAGGTGCCTATCTTCCTTGATCACGCTGAGATCCTCATTGTTCGTGACGTGGTCTCTCCAAGAAATTCCGAGAATTCTTCTGTATGACCACATTTCAAAGGCCTCTAGTCTTTTTTTATCACTTTCAGATAAGCACCATGTCTCACAGCCGTACATCAAGATGCTCCAAGCAAATGTTTCCCAATCTACATACAAATAAACACACGTTTCCAGCATGCAGCTTCTAGTCGTCCCGACTGAGTGTCATAGAGTACACTGCTCTCGACCGATTTTGCTCTCCTGAATACGCTTCTATATATTTTTTTAAACATTTTTACCAAACAGAGTTAATAGAGAGTCCATGGCACTAGCGGTTTCACTTTCTTCTTCGTAGTATCAATCCGGTGGATTGGTTTGCAGCAACAGAATCTTGCATCTCGATCTCCATTTCTCAAAATTTTACTTGAGATGCAATAATTTTTTTTTGCTGATACATGGGATGTCTTTAAAACCTTTAATGTGGTATTTTCCCCTTTTTTTCCACACCCTAATGCCGTTGACCATAAAGGTTCATCCGCCTTAGGAGAACATTTACTACCTCCACGACAATAGAGTGCCCTAACCAGCTTGACCTGATGAGGTTAGCTGGGTATTAGCTTATTCCGGCCAACATTCGGTCCCTGTCTATATTGGCCGACTGATGTCGCTCACCCCCTACCTCGAGAAGGAATATAAAATAAATCACTTTAAATAATATAAAATACAATATTTATTCTAAAACTACGAGATTCTTTAGTAAATGCCTTGCGGCTATTTCACGGACAAGATGACGGTTCGTGAGAAACATTCTTGGTCCCAACTGCTGCCAAAGTTGACGTTGAACTAAAAAATATCCGATGTAATAACAATGATTGGGAAACAATTAAACATAAGTGAAAAAAAGCGAAGATATTCGAAAAACAAAATTCAAATTTTGTTCCAAATTTGAATCATAATATTTAATTTTTACAGGGCTTTTCGTTCTATTGGATAAGACGTTCGATGCTAACGTCACACATATGATATTCGAATATTTAATTTCAAAATATTCTACACTTTGACTTGCAACTAAGCTGTACCCGTAAAACCATAACAATTTGTTTGACAGTGTGTTTCACATTGTAATCCTTTGTTTCGTGGAAAGCCTGTTTTTTATATAATTTTCATTAAATTCCGTAATGCGACTGAAAGATAAAATCGTTTCAGTAAATAAAGAACGTAAAGCAAACAAACTGTAACTGCGGATTCTGTCCCCAGTGAATTATTTTAGTGCGCAACATTTTTTTGTGTAAATACCAACAGCTGAAATGTTTGAATAATGGGTAAATATTAATAAACTTTTCGAATACATATATGAGTTTGTTTCATTCTAAATTTTACGATACAAAACTAGATATGTCCAAAGTAAGACAAATATTGCTCTGTATAAAACCAACATTGTAAGCTTGATAGTAGTAGACACTAACATCCTCCTCTCTCTCAAAAAGGTTGTTATTCCGTCGCGTGAGGGCATGACGAGGAGCAGGTCAGCAAAACAAAGACCTTTTCAGAAGCACATTGACATATATTTATGTTAAATCTTTACAAGCCCGGACCTAGTCGCAGCAGTAGGCCGAGCCACAATACAATATGCTCTCGCCGAAGAACGGGACACAACTGATCGCGCTCGTCGGTGCCGTTGCACCGGCGCCCCAAGCGGCGGTCTATATAACTAATCTCAATATGGCGGACACATCTTTGTTTGACAAGCGAACAGAAATAAATGACGAAAGATTATATATCGAGGTTTTTGGTACCAGTCAGCAAGGGCTATGTCATGCTGATGTCAACACAAAACAGCAAAGTCTACAGAGGAGCTGGATATCTTCGAAAAGCAAGTGCTGCGTAAAATCTTGAGTTATGTATCCCCATACATGTGGTGGCATTGACACATGTGGCTTACAGAAAAATCGCTCCTGTGACGAAACCTAACGATATTTATTTACATGCTTTACAGATTCCTGTAAAGAATACATGTAGGTTGATAAAGGGAATGACTGCAGTTCCAAGTTCCTACCTTAGATGTCACAATGAGTACTGAAAGTGGCAAAACGATATATCATGGGTCCTGATGTCTACGGTAGGAGAATCTTAGACGGCATATATCGGCAACCGATGCGAAAGGGTTAAATACAGAAAAATACACCGAAATGTAATTTCTTGATTGCCAAATTGTTTGGTAATTAGTATTCTTATTTTTTTTTACCTTTATTTAGACTTGACCTTTTTCGCCGTTTGACCTCGATCGTCTGAAGTCATGGATGCAATCATAATTTTGTATGACGCATACCATCGTGATCAACATGCTAATCCACACAACGACTTAATAAAAATAGTGACAAGCATTTCGAATTGATATGAACTCTGACCTACCGACCTAGACACAGGTGATGATACATTTTTTTCTATTCCATTCATACTAAAAAAATCTTCTCCCTAACCCAAGACTACTGTTTATACAGGTATTAACATCCTCCTCTCTTTCAAAGGTTGTTTTTCAGTCGCGCGATGGCAGGATTAAGATCAGATTAATAACGCACAGACTTTTTCAGAAGCACATATATTTACGATAAACTTTACAATCTTATGGCACGACCCAGTCACAGCATTCAGGCCGAGCCATAATACAATATGCTCTCGCCGACGGGCGGCACACGACTGCCGCGCTCGTGATGGGCTGTCGCCCAGCGCCTCAAGCGGCGGTCTATATAACTAACGTCACACCCGTGACCGGACATGTCCAAAATGCCAATATGGTGACATATCATGTTCGACAACCGAACAGAAATAAGAGACGAAAGATTGTATGTTAGGACCAAAATTGTACGTTGGCTTTTATTAACGTGCGTTTGCACACAAATAAATCCGCACATATATATATATATATAATGTAATTTTAAGCTTTCATTAAAAAACGTAAAAATAGCGTAAATAGACTGCATAGCTTGCATAAATCATGATATTTCATTAACAAACATCTCCTCTATCGGACTGTTGCAATTGTCATGTAAATAAATGGCTTATTACGCCGTGACAATGTATAATTTAAGCTGAGCTTGATCCAGCTAAGCTAAGCTAACAAGCTCTCACAGGGCGCAAGCGATTCAAATGAAATATTCAATAGACGCAAATCGATAATGGCTTAACCGAGGCACTTTGAAAACCACACACATCATGCTATATAACAGTGATATCAAACCTTTTTCTAGTATAAATTTATAATAAACTGTCTTTTAATCATACCACAATTATAAGCTGACATCAGCTTGATATAGCTCTGTTAGGCTTATGGCATAAAGCCTCGAAAAACGATATTTTGTTTCTTATTTTCGTTCGCTCGCCTGACATGCACATCTAATGTTAGTTTTAATTATATAATAATACACGGTGTTTGCATACGCCATTTTATTTGTTATGACGGTTGGCCCGTTTCCTGTTGGTACCACTGTCATCTTGAATTCGCTTTTTCTGCAGCGACGGTTGGCAGCGCGAGATGAGAGCGCGCAGTCAGTTGACAGTTGGAGCTCGCTCGCGACCGTAATGGCGTGCGCCATTAGGCGTGCGCCATAACGGGTGTCTTAAAGCAAGCGTTTGACAAATAAACGCGAATTGTGAAACGTAAATAAGTTATTTGTATTGTAAACCTGATCCTGCATCCTGTCATCCAGTATATCGATATCAAATTCAGAGAGGAGGATATCAGAGCATATGGGCACCATATAGACATCACTATAGACCTTGACTGCCGGGCTTTCGCTTAGGAATCTGTCGAGAAACATATGTTTTCATGGTTAATGGGAGCTGGTTGCTTGGCCTCAATTTGTGGCGGCCATATGGCAGGTTTGCCGAGTTATATATCCGACACTTAATCACGATACAACTCATATCCTCGAACACTTGCTGCAAATACTCCCGTCTAGGGCGCCCTCTACAGTTTCTACCCTCAACCATCCCCTCTACAATGTCGTGAAGAAGACCATCGTGGCGCATGATGTGACCGATCCATCGGGCTCGCCTCTCTGAGATGGTTCTTACTAGGTTCCTATCTTCCTTGATTATCCTCTCGTCTCTCCAGGAAATTCCGACAATTTTTCTGTATGACCACATCTCAAAGGCCTCTAGTCTATTTTTATCACTTTCAGATAAGCACCATGTCTCACAGCCGTACATCAAGATGCTCCAAACAAATGTTTTGGCAAGTTGCTTGCGGAGCTTTAAATAAATATTTAGAACTTACATAAACTTATAAGCTTAATACTAACCACAAATATGTATAAATAATACCCCTGAATGCCGAGCTGTTGCCCAATCAACTCTTCATATTCAGCGTTTATCCGTCCTTACAATAGAAAGCATCATATAATCCACAAATATTCTTTTATGCAGCATAGTATAGAGATATTTTACTGTATGTATTGACATCAGCATGATAGAGCCATTGCTGACTGGTACCGAAAACCTCGATGTACAATACACCGTCTCTTATTTCTGTTCGCTTGTCTTACATGAATGTGTCCGCCATATTGGCATTTTGGACTAGTTATATAGACCGCCACTCGTGGCGCTGGGCGACAGCTCATCACGAGTGCGGCAGTCGTGTCCCGCCCTTCGGCGAGAGCATATTGTATTGTGGTTCGGCTTAATGGTGTGACTAGGTCGGGCCACAAGGTTGTAAAGTTTATCGTAAATATATGTCAATGTGCTTCAGAAAAAGTCTGTGTTATTAACCTGCTCCTTATCCTGCCACCACGCGACTGAATAACAACCTTTGAAAGAGAGGAGGATGTTAATATTATACAAACAACTTCTAACATGCAAGTGCGAGTACTTCTATGCATTACTGTATATCTAACTGACACTAAGGCGTGTTACTCGTTCGGATTGAAATCGTAAAACGTTTTATAGCCTAACCGTACATTTTCAAGTTGTAAAAGCGTTCCACTATACTTTGTATTTTCATTTAAAATTGACAGTCTTCTGCAAAGTTTTAAGTTTTTAACATTTACCTTTACGTATCACCAAAACACTATGTCGGGTCTAACTAATATCCCCTTAACTAAGGAAGAACGGCTTCACGTCGCCGGGATCGTTATGACACGTGATGGACAGATGAGGAGCAGATAGCAACACGCAGACTTTTTCAGAAGCACATATATTTTCGATAAACTTGATAAACTTTCGATAAATCTGAGATACCCCATCGATGTAAGAATTAAACAAATGTAAATAAGCAAAGTGTTTTTTTTTTTTAGAAATAATATTATTTAAGCTTATGAACCAAGTAAAAAATCTACGTTTTCTACAACGCATTTGATAGCACGTAAGCCTTAGGTTCGCCATAGATATTGTAGACACACTAATATGACAATGGAACGGATCGATAATAAAGCTATTCAACTTTTAATAATTTTTCCAGGAAAGAAAAATGTATTTTTACGTAATATGTGTAATATCAACAGTAAGTTTAGAATAATTACGAGACATGTTTTCATTTTCAATGTTTAATAAATTACATCATTTATACCTTGATACACAGTTTGGAGGATAGCAATTACTCTCATCCAATAAATTATACATTTATTTTAAATAACGTAATAGACGATTATTATTAACAAATTACTTAAGTTAATGTGTGTCAGGTAAATCAGTGGTTCTTAATAGTGAAGATGTTCCCTGTACTCTGTAAAATAAATAATTGATCCCCATTTTTTTTCATTTACGCATCATTTTTTCGTTTTCCCCAATAATAAATCTAATTCATGATATATATATATACATATAATCGTGTCGGAAACAACAAGGTCAGATTCTGTCTGCCCAGAAGTGGGTGACGTCGATGTCGTTGCTCCGGGTCATCATCAGGTCTTCCTGGGTGCAGTTACTCGTACACAGCGCACACTCCAGAAGGTGTGACAGGGTCTGCTTCACGCCTCAGTCTGTTCGATGTAAAACTGTCAGGCTTTCATTTGTGTCCTCGACTTGCATACTCGGGTCTAAAGAACTCTGTTAAGAAACCTTTATTCTTGATGAATTTAGTGCTCCACTAACTGACCTTATAAATTTCATGTTTTCCTGTTTCCAAAAGAGATAACATAATTTATTTCAGCTACGATTCTTGGTCTTCTTCTCCTTCGTGTCAGCGACGTCAAATTATTTCTGCCCAGTATCTGCCAACATCGATAGCCCGTGTGTTGCCTACTATTAGGTCGTCCAGCTTGTTGGGCACATGGAGCAGCATCTTAGGTGTGAGGCGGTCTGCAGGTCTCCACTGTCGCACAATAGTGACTCTCCCTGCCGAATCATTCCCCACCGCTCGAGGTTGTCCTTTTTTCTACCAGTAACATACTCTTCGTTCTTGATCTGTTCAGGGATTTCCACGTCCGCCAGTCAAGGTTCTTGCCAGTTGGGAGGGCTTCCTCTGGAGTGACGAAATCCTCTGATGCAACTTGTCGCCAAAGCTGGAGTCTTTCATTTTCAGGGCCGGATGTGAAAGATTGTGTGGATCTCAGAAAGCTACTTCGCGTCATCAGTCTGGGTGTTGGGGTATCTGATTATAAAAGCAGTGGGACGGTTGGTTGATTGCCTTACGCAATTCTTCGGCACATATGACTTCGCGTCTTATGTTTGGTGGTGCGATACCAGCCAAGGGGTATAGTTTTGAAATGGGTGTTGGTTAGAGGCAGCCTGTGATGACTCTGCGTGCATCATCATTCTTGGTTCTTTCATTCTTTAATAATAATAACTTATTATCGGATTATTAAATATGATTCCAAAATTTGTATAAATGAACATTACTATCATTTTTTTTTGAATATATAAGTTTTTGATGTTTTAAATTGATTTTATTTTCAGGTCCCAAGGAAGTGAACTCTGCAGTAGAGCTAGTCAAAAATCAAAAGCAACTCATCGACAGTCTAGCAGCAGAACTAAAACAGGTAAAAAATACATAACTTTTAACCCTTTCGCATCGGTTGTCGGCATATACCGTCAAAGATTCCCCGACCGTTGACATCTGTTGACGTGATATATCGTTTTGCTACTTTCAGTACACATTGTGACATCTACGGTCATCATCATCATCAGCCTGTGTCCGTCCACTGTTGAACGTAGGCCTCCCGCATGAGTCTCCATCCTCTTCGATCCTCCGCCTTCCGCATCCGGGTCACTCCCGCTATTCTTCTTATATCGTCAGTCCATCTTGTAGGGGGTCGGCCAATGCTTCGTTTGCCAGCATGCGTTTAACTACTGATAAATTTAATATATATACTGTTAGATTGATACTGTGATAATTTGTCACGGTAAACCCAGATTTACGTACTGAGCTATAGTAACACGTAGATGTGAAGTGACAATAATTATTGGATAACAATATTATGATGTACATTTTTTTATGTAAACACATACAGGAGAATACCGTCAGTTGGTGATAAAAATTCTGAAGTCTCATCTGTGGAATTCTATGACGCTAACCATACTGCATATGGCTAAGCGCTGCATGTGGAGTGTTGATCCGCCAACGTCAAAGACTACAGCCCGAGATTCACGCATCATCCTTATTATTACAGGAATTTACTATGAATGGGTGGTGTTCACGGGAAGACTTTCGTCTGCCACCAATTTTTATTAATTGGCTATGACTGGCATTTTACGGGTGAGGGATTAAATGCTCACCAACCGGTGGTATTTTAGAACTCTGAAATAGATTTAAAAAAAAAAAAATTAAATCATCGTCGGGGATCGCACCCGGAACCCTTAAAGATTTCCAAGCTCTATAAATACCCCCGGTTGGTGTGAATTTGATCCCGTAAAATGGTAGTCATAGTCTATTTATCAAAATTGGTAGTAAACGAAATTCGTCCCATTAATAGTGAATTCCTGTAATAAATGGATGATACGTCAATGTCGGGCTGTAGCCTAGGACGTTGACGGATCAGAACTCCACATGCAGCGCTTAGGAGCTCATTGAATCCACCAGTCGGTATTTTCCTGTGTCTGTTTACATTTAAAAAATGCCTTAGCGTCGTGACCTTCTCTAATTTACCCTGTGGTGTCACAAAACTTACCTTCAAACCATCAATGTATGTTGGTCAATAAAATAGATTCCCACGAAACACTTTAAGTTAGAAGGCTGTAAATAGCCTGGAAGGTGGGGCCGCGGTCCGAGAAAGGTGCGGCTTTGAACGAAGAGAAATGTATCAGGACTGTCAGACAAATGTCAATTTGTAAATCTTAGCCAATTACTTAGACTGTTCTGCGGTTTCTTCTTCAACCAGAGACGATGCGGATCGAATCTGTCAACTAGGCTTGTCTATTCAAAGGAAATGTTATTTATCTTCCTTGTAAATAATTTCCGACGAAATCGTTTACTTATATTTATTATCAATAGAAGTTAGAAAGCAATCACATAGAGGTTTTGTTTACATTACAAGCTATTTATGTTACATTTGACTTTCTAGCCCTGTGTGGCGAATTACTCCTTTACAATATTTCGACTGCCATTGCAGGGGTCTTCTTCAGGGTTGACGACTTAGTGATGAGATGGTGTCTGGAGGTAGTTTAGCCGTTAGCCTAATGTACCTCCACGAGCGTTGGAACATACCCACCGTACACAATTCTCCGACATGACGATCGTGGAGGTTCGTTAGGCTGACGTCTAAACTACCTCCAGACACCAACTCACCACTAAGTCAGTTGTGCCGTGGTCGGTGACACCCAGCGCCGCAAGTGGAGATCTATGTAACTAGTCCTCTTAACGGCATTTCAAAATAACGACACTTACATTTACGACAAGCGAACAGAAATAAGACGCGAAAGATTGAATATCGAGGTTTTCGGTACCAGTCAGCAAGGGCTGTATCATGTTGATGTCACAATAAATGAATAAAAGTGCACTAAAATCAAGAATTATACGCCAAATTTGATAAATTAATTTATAAGAAAATAACGAACATTAGAAACAATGCTTTAATGTATTGTACAGTGAGGCCCCGCTTAACTCTGTCTCGTTTAGCGCTGTTTCGGCTTAGCGCTCTTTTATTTCAACCCGAGGATTCCCCGAAATTGTGCGCAGCTAGCTTTAAGTAAGAGCGAAGACATTGGACACTCTGTCGATATGGATGAAATAGTGGAAGAAATAGTGGAATTAGCGAAAAAAACCGGCTTAGACGAGGTAAATGTGGAACGTATCCCCCACGTTAAGCGGGGCCTTACTGTATTCTTAATTGTGACCTACGTATCATTTAAAGTTAAAAGACGATAGTTTGCAAAGAAATTCTAGGCCATTTTCATTACCTTTGTTAAAAGGCCTCCCCTCCGCCTTGAAGCAGGTGTCCTTGCGCCCCCTAAAGGGCGTCAGACTCTCCCCGAGACATTTAAGACCTTTGTAAATTGTAGGGGTTGACCTTACCTCATAACCTGGACAGCGGACGACGTGGAAACTGTTTATGTTTGGTTATATCGGCCGCTGCGTTATTGTATATTATTTACAGTGCCCTCGTAGTGACCTGGTAGATTATTACTGGGTCATTGGCTACGTGAAAGTTTCATAAATAATATAGCATCCTACTATTAACTGCTTCTGTCATATTCAATCCATAGTTGAAGTATAAAGCATCACCACTACTGTCATCTACTATTTTTTTTTTTTTAAAAGCACTTTTTTGAACATGGATCACACTGAGTACTGTTTAACCCTTTCGCATCGGTTGTCGGCATGTGCCATCATAAGATTCCCCGACCGTTGACATCGGTTAACGTGATATATCGTTTTGCTACTTTCTAAGAATAGTTTTTATGCATCATCTGGATAGCTAAAAGATACAAGAACCAATGTGATATATGAAATTAGATCAGATAAGTACATTTATGCTTCAAATACTAGTTTTATAATTGACAATATAATTTGTATTCAAACCGAGCCGCAATGAAAGGGTTAATCAATGCAGTTTCGCCCTCAATGGCTTCATCAGCTCCAACGTGTATAAGCATCAAAATTATCACCTATATTAACGTCTGTTTTATTAGTATCAATTCACACAGCTGCGAATTCTAAATCTGAACAAAAATTAAAGTAGCTTCATAATGTGTATTTGAGAACAACTATAAATAATAAACCTAAGAAATAAATTAGTGATATTCCTCTTAAAGTTAGTCTACGATCAGCACGATCACTATCTAGAAAGGTTTCCGTAACACAATCCTAAACATAAGAAAAGCAATTGAACACAGCTGAAAAATTAAACAAATATATTCGAAAAACAAAATTCAAATTTTGATCAAAATTTTAATTTTTCGTTAAATATTCAGGGTTTTTCGTTCCCGTAGAATGAGTGTTTCAACGCTAACGTCACACACCTGATGTCTGATATCAATACACAATTTATACATGTAATCGATGTTTTTCAAGAATGAAAGCTTAATAACTCTACTTTATCATCTCTTCATAGGAAAACTGCTACCTAGTTAGAGTATATACCCACCTATATAATTCCAACACGTATCTAGAGAACGCAACACTAAATCATCGTCTCCTACTACCGATTATTATAGGAATATTTACTCGTACAATCAAACCTTAAAGAATAACAGTTCTTTATATACTTTTTTGAACTTGCATTCCATAATATGTAAGCAGCCGATGATGTTTTCATATTTTTTGTCTAAAATTCAAATCTAATCGAAAACGCTTTCAAATAACTTCACAGTGCAAAAACTGCTACAAAAAAACTGAAACGTCTAAACTTGACACGGTGAAATCTACGATCTAAAACTCAAAACCAATCGATGTCTGGCAATGGACAATTTCGTCACAGCTGTTCTGGGCGGCTCCAATGGCTCGTGTTGGGCATTGTGTAGATAGTACTGTGCCTTTTGTAACGACGATTGTACGTGACCCCGTGGAGAATATGAAGCTCGTGCATGGCGACCACTGGTACAGAGGGAACTGTTGAAAAGAAAATTAAACTTTTGCAGCTTTTATCAAAACCATTACAACCTTTAGTACCAACGCTTACTCTGCACCAAATAAAACACAGTAAGCGTACCTTTAACTATGTATTTTTTGGTTTTTTGATGGGTTTTAGAATATATTTAAATAGTGAAGATTTATACTAATATTCAAAAATATATTTATAAAAAAACACAGCTAACAACATTTTATAATACTTTCCTCTCAATTAACAAGCTGGAATTCAGAATCACGAAGTAGCTCTTGCAGGCTGGTGCCGAAAACCTTGATATGCGATCTTTCGTCTGTTTTTGTTCGCTCGTCGGACGTGTATGCGTCGCCATATTGGTTTTTTGACATGTCCGGTCACTATTAGTTCTCTAAATCACCACTTGCGGCGGTGGGTGTCACGACCACAAGCGCCCGGTGGCCAGTACTCGGTGGTGCGCCGACTACGACGAGTAACGTGTGGTGTTGCGGCTGGGGTCTGAAAGCATACGCTATGCCCCGGATCGAAAGATTGTCAAGTTTACCTAAATATATGTCAATGTGCTTTTAAAAAAGACTGTGTGTTGTTTATCTGCTCCTCATCTGTCCACCACGTGTTCAAATAAAGATCCCGGCGACGTGAAGTCGTTCTTCCTTAAGGGGGTGTTAACATTTACATCAAATGAACGCAAAACTAAAACTCAATCAATAATGATCATTTAGTATAAATTATTTTGTTTTAAGCTGTCAATCCTGCGGAGCTTACTCCAAATTTGTTTGAAATTTGCATCGAAGGTAGATCAAGCCATTTTAAAATACGGATTTAGCGTTTACTTCATGCAATTTTAAATGAGCGGGATCGAACAAAAAATAAACAGATTTTAAACCAAAAATGTTCTCGACGCGTACTAAGTACAAAAGTTGCCTTATTTATGGAAACTATTGTAAATATAGACCTTAATGCGACAGGTTATATTAAACAACTTCTATCTCGCCATGAGAAGTGTTAAAAATTACCTTTATATAACATTTATTTCATAAATTTATCAGAGAGAAAGAATTTGATGACGTGAGTTCGAACCACAAGCAGTATGCCCGAGTCTAGTCCATTACAGGCTCGTTGACTTGCTAAGTTTAGATTCTTGGTTTTGTTTGTATAAATTGTAATGAAAAAGACCGAGCATATTTAAGTACGGAAGTGCAGTGTTTTCTGTTCAGGCAGAAGCCGAGTTCGTGAAAAACAATCGCTCTGAGAAGTTAGGAATTTCAATGCACAACTTTGGATGGCTAAAGTTACTTTTCCACGTCCAGCTTATTGTATTTCATTACTTATTTGTTTCTGCTAAATGTCGCATACAATGTGACTTTGCAACTTGGCACATTTCTTTAAAACCAGGGACGAAACTTTGTCTTAACTTTAATTTCCAAACTCAATCATTTTATTATTTACGTCTTTCCTGAACCAATTGTTTTTACTCATCAACGTAAACACTTATAAAACGTAAAAAATTTTAGATATTATTTTCAATTTATGTATAAATTTTGATATCCTCCTCTCAAAGTTGGGGATCAAATTACTGGGTGACAGGATGCAGGATCAGGTTCACAATACAAAGAACTTGTTTTCGTTTCACAATTCACGTTTATTTGTCAATCACTTGCTTTTTCGTCCACCGTGCGCCATACCTGGCGCGCTCTGACATCTCGCGCTGCCAACCGTCGCGGCAAAAAGGCAGATTAAAGATGACAGTTGCACCAACATGAAATGGAGCAACTGTCATAACAAATAAAATGGCGTATGCAAACGCCGTGTAATATTATATAATTAAAACTAACATTATTAGATGTGCATGTCTGGCGAGCGAACAAAAATAAGGGACAAAATATCACTTTTCGAGGCTTTACGGCATCAACCTAAAAGAGCTATATTAAACTGATATCAGTACCTACGTAATTTTGATAAGTTCTCAAAAAATCATATAAACAAATAATGTTTAGCTACGGTGATTGAATGAAAACTGTTGTTTTGAACATATAGCGTGTAAAATATATGTTGTTCAATAATTTATGAATCTTTTTTGAGAATTTCATATTCAGCTGTAGTAATTGTAATTTGTTACATGTTTAATGGATACAAATAATTATTTTGCTCTATAACCTAGAAAAATATATTAATTCAGCTTAATAAATTAGTAGACTAATTGTTACGCCAGAGTATTGTTTAAGAATTCATTAAATAAACAAATACAGTATCAATAAATTATTCTCATCAATGGAATATTCCCAGGAATTCAAATTGAAAATATATTTTTTAATTAAATGTAACGAATCCAGATATAAGTTAATAACATAACAGTATGTTTGTTCTCTGACACATGGGGTTCTACCGCATTTCGTCCCCAGACAATTAGTTCAACTACTCCTCGGTAACGACGTGGGGCGCACTGGACGTTTGGTGCACAGGACATTTCCACACAAAAAAATAATTTGAATTAGGTGCAGGGGACAACTGGTGCACTGGAAGTCACACTAACCTAACCTAACTTAAATTATTTCGTTAACGAGAACTATGGATTTCTGGACTCTACCATCACTGGACAAATCCTTAGGTTAAGTTTGATTAGCGAGACAGCCGGTGCACCAGTTGCCTGTGCGCCAAATGTACCTTGCACAAGACGTCCAGTGTGCCCCACATCGTTACCGATGAGTCGTTGAACGTATTGCCTGGAGACGATAGGTCGTGACACCGACATATACGTACTCAAATTGCTTAAATGTAATGCTTAGGTACCTTGAGCAAATTTTCAACCATTGACAATAATTTAGTTCGAACATCTATCACCAATCATCATTTCACTTATCTCTGGTATTGTCTGTATATTTTAGAATTATTTAAATAATTAGTCCGACATATTCTTAAAATGATATAATTGTGATGCAATATTTTTTCTTTAATGCCCCGACAAACGTTTCGTCTACCTCGCGTGACCGAGTGGTGAATGGTGAATGGTGAATACCCCAGTGGGGTGTTCTTCGCATTTCGGCTGCCATGTTTCTCCTTAATTGTGCATGTCTAATGTCTAAAAAGGAATGTGTATATTTGAACAACTTCAGCGCAATGCGACACCAATTTATTGTTTACCAATTTTTTAATGAAAAAGTACAAGTCATCATGCTTTTTTTCATTAAAAATGTAAGCACATTTTATACTTTATAATTTAAAAATACTTAAACAGTACTTATTTATTCATTATTTTATTGCGTCCATCATTATAAGAAATAGTACTCGTATTCGTATAAAAAAAACTTTTAATCGATTTCTGAGCTCTAAAATACCCACAGTTGGTATGAATTTGATATCTCACCCGTAAAATGCCAGTCATAGCCTATTAATTTAAATTGGTGGTAGACGAAAGTCATCTCGTGAAGACCACCCATTCATAGCAAATTCCTGTAATAATAAGGATGATGCGTGAATCTCAGGCTGTAGTCTAAGATGTTGGCGGATCAACAATCCACATGGAGCGCTTAGTCATATGCACTATAGCACATATATATATATACATATATCTAAGCGTCATAGAATTCCACAGATGAGACTTCAGAACTACTATCATCATCTGTTGGTATTCTCCTGTAAAAAAAAACTCTGTCGAAATATGGAATGACACCTAGTATTTAACACTAAGGAAACACAATTTTTTAAATATCTGGTGTAGAAATAGCAATTTAATAAAGACAAATATTCCATTATTATTGTACAATGAATACTATGAACCTACAACTGAAATTTAAAACCACATTTTTTATGATAGCGCATGCAGGAGAGCACAATCGACCGTGACCAGTAGGCTCTCTGACGCTCAGTCAGATAAACTAGACGCTGCATACGGGTAACGTCTATTTTGTTTGTGTGGAGATAGGCGTGATTAGTATGTTGATCTATTTATCGAAGAGATCCAGATTGCATGAAGGGAGAAACACGAATACTGGGAGAGAATGCCAGAGCCTACCGGTGACATTTATGAAAGAATTTTTGTAAAATGTCGACGTTGAAATGTAGAAGTTCGACAAGTGTAAGGCTTGTTTGTCGGTTGTGGGTGGGTGCAGGAAGAATCGATTCCTTGTACCGTTTGCGGGTTATGTTGTGGTCAGATTAGTTTTGAAAATTGTAAATGTTTAATTATTTAGAAGACTTTTCACTACTTGTCTCACCATATTGTTGAGCTCAAACTGGTAGTTTTGATTAGCTTTTTAAATGAATAGACTATTTTTATAATTCTAGGGAAAATTATACTGTAAAAAACACTGTATTCTATGAAGTGGTGATATGTTTTGTACAAGAATAGGTATGCGACTTAATTGAACCGCAAGTATTCTCGTTTGCAATAATTTCTGCTCGTCAATATTCCGTCATATGTATCTCCAATTAGCGTTCTTTAATGACAGCGATCATCATAATTAGCTTCTTGGTGACTGTGAGTGTCTTAACCGCACATCAGGTAATGGATGACCATCACTGTTGGAGCAAAAAGTGGCGTGTATCTGAATAATACATTATAATAATATGAAGCTTGTTTTTGTTACAATATTACCAGATTGTTTTGTAATAGTCATATTATACGTGATTGTGTAATTGTAGGTCAATCGAAATGATGTCTGCAAAAATATTTAGTTTTAATTCAGTTATCTTTTTCATACTTAAAATAAAGTGTTAATAATATGTTTCCAAAATAAACAACCTATTCTAAATAATAAAATCTATAAATAGAAGGGTCCTTAATAATGGCTCCAACAAAAATCGATTGAATGGAAATAGATTCCGATTGATGTGTTCCAATTGTGCTTCATCGTCATCAGCCTGTATCCGTCCACTGTTGAACGTAAATCTGCCGCATGAATCTCCATCCTCTTCGATCCTCCGCCTTCCGCATCCAGGTCAGTCCCGCTATTCTTCTTATGTCGTCAGTCCATCTTGCAGGAGGTCGGCCAATGCTTCTTTTGCCAGTTCATGGGTGCTACGCCAATACTTTTCTTCCCCATCGACCGTCGTTTCTTCGACAGATATGTCCTGCCCGTTGCCACTTGAGTGTGCCTATTCGTTGGGTAGCATCCACTACTTGGGTTCTTCTGCGTATTTCCTCATTTCAGATTCTTAGCGACACTCCGAGCATGGATCTCTCCTGATCTATCCTGGACAAAATATGGAATAAATATAAACGGAGAGTACATTTGTTACAGTGTTAATAGCCGAATCACCTGACAAGCTCCAAGACATGCTCTACGACCTCAATGAAGCGCCGAACAAAATTGGTCTGAAAATGAGCATGGATAAAACTAAAGCCATGATAAATAATTATATTTCCCAGACCCGATTTCCAATGGAAAAACACGAATAGAGGTTGTAAATGACTATACCTATCTGGGACCATTAATACAACTAGGACGAAATAACTTCTCAAAAGAAATCGACAGGCGCATACAACTGGGATGGGCAGCATTCGGAAAACTAAAGTACATTTTTAAAGCGAAAATTCCGCAATGTTGTAAAACTAAGGCGTTTAACCAATACATCCTCCATGTATTAACTTATGGCGCAGAGACGTGGAATCTAACAGCAAGTCTTACCCATAAAATAAAGGTCACCCAGCGTGCTATGGAGAGATCTATTGCTCGGAGTCATCATATAATTCAGTTATATTCTTGTCATACTTAAAATAAAATTATAATAAATTATAATTTTAAATTAATTTTAATTACAAAATTCTTCTTCTTCTTCGTGTCAGCGACGTCAAATTATTTTTTCCCAATATCTGGCAACATCGATAGCTCGTGTGTTGCCCAGCATTAGGTCCTGAGATGTGCAACTTGTTGGGCACATGGAGCAGCATCGTAGGTGTGAGGCGGTCTGCAGGTCTCCACAGTCGCACAATAGTGTCTCTCCCTGCCGAAGCATTCCCCACCGCTCGAGGTTGTCCTTTGTTCTACCAACTCCGGTTCTTAATCTGTTTAGGGATTTCCAGGTCGGCCAGTCAAGGCTCTTGCCAGTTGGGAGGCCTTCCTTTGGAGTAATGAAATCCTCTGGTGCGATCTGTTGCCAGAGTTGGAGTCTCTCATTTTCAGGGCCGGATGTGAGAGGTTGTGTGGATTTCAGAAAGCTGCTTCGAGACTTCAATCTTGGTGTTGGGGGTATCTGATTATACAAGCAGTGGGACGGTTGGTTGATTGCCTTACGCATTTCTTCGGCGCATATGACTTTGCGTCTTATGTTCGGTGGTGCGATACCAGCCAAGGGGTATAGTTTAGAAATGGGTGTTGGTTTGAGGCAGCCTGTGACGACTCTGCATGCATCATTCAGGGCAGTATCCACTTGATTACAGTGGGCTGATCGACCCCACACTGGTGCCGCATATTCTCCGGCTGAGAAACAAAGTGCTAAAGCTGAGGTACGAAGAAGGGGTGGTTGGGCTCCCCAGTGAGTGTTGGTCAGTTTGCGGATGAGGTTGTTCCTTGTTGCAACTTTCTGTTTGGTGTTGCTGCAATGACGCCTGAAGGTGAGGGTGCGATCTAGAGTGACTCCGAGGTATTTTGGATGGTCGCTATATTCCAGTACTCTACCTTCCCACGTGACACGAAGCTTTCTGTTAGCTTCCCTGTTTCTAAGGTGGAAACAGCAGACTTGTGTCTTTGATGGGTTAGGTTTGAGATGGTTGGTTTCGTAGTAATGGGACATCTCGTTGAGTCCCTGGCTTAGGATGTCCTCAACTTCTTCAAACGTTACTGCTTGTGCTGCCAAACCTAAGTCATCCGCATATATGAAAGACTTTGTGTCTTTAGGGGTGGGTTGGTCGTTTGTATATATATTAAATAGTATAGGAGCAAGTACACTGCCTTGTGGTAAGCCGTTCTTTTGGTTACGCCATCGGCTGGTTTTCTCCTGAAAATCCACAGCGAATCTCCTGTTATGCAGCATAGCCGCGATCATCTGCACTAGCGAGAAGTCACCTGTCATTCTGTACAATTTACTGAGGAGTGTGCTGTGCGACACTGTATCGTATGCAGCGGTTAGGTCGACGAATACCACTCCGGTCACTTTCCTTAGTTCGAACCCGTTTTCGATATGTCCTCTTCCGGCCAATCTTTTCAACCCAGCGACAACATTACAAAATTAAAAATATTTAGTTTTGATTCACATTTGACACACACATAATTGTGAATCAAAACTAAATATTTTTAATTTGTTAAATTTTTAATTTCAAATTATAATTATGCAGTTTCACCAAGTATTGTCAGTGGATAACCTTAATGTTATTAATAATAAATGTTTACATAATAATCTCCCTATGCTAAATAAACTATAAATAGAAGGGTCCTTAATAATGGCTCCATGGATTCCAATTGATATGTTCCAATTGTGCTTCATTAAAGTTAATTAATAAGTAATTATACAGTTAGTACTATCTACCAGACATCACGTGTGTGTCATTAGCTTCGAAATTCTGATCCTGGGAAAACGAAAAGCCCTGAATAATTTTAAAGATTCAAATTTGGAACAAAATTGAATTCCTATGTCTTTCGAATATATTTTCCTTTTCTCAGTAGTGTTCAGTTATTTTCCAATTTTTTTGCATAGGGAATAGCCAGTTGTGATTCTCTTGGACCGCTCTAATCTCGTAGTTTTAGGATAATTTTTGTATTATCTTAAATTCAAATAAATAAGTGTAACTTCTAATGTCGTGTTTTCTCTTAAAATACTCATTAGTATCACTACATATGTTGATACTGATTAAGGGGGAAGTATTTTTAGATAAAAAAACGTGATGAACGGTAACCAAAGTGTTTTTGCGTTATAATTTAATAATGATATGATTAATGAAAAAAAAAATCAAAACTAGGCACTGAGACCCCTTATGGTTAGGTGATTAGCGAAATTGTAGTGTACACATAATATTTAAGATTCATTCCTTGATATTAATTGAAATAATAACAAATTCGATTAACAAATTACCCAATACAGCCTTGAATACCAGAGGCAACCCTCCTTTAATGATTTCATAAAATCGAATAATTATCCCAATGCTCTCTTGGCCTGAAACATTTAATATTAAGAAGCGGTTCAACCCAAAAAAACAATATAGCAGAGACCGATGTATGAAAAATCGACGAAAATAATATAAGGAAAGTTTCCGTTACAAATAAAATAAAACATGCGTTATGACTGTAGAGTATTTTCAAGCACCTGAACTCCTGTTCTGCGGGACTTTGGGACAAGGCATAGACAATGGTGACTGACATAACTTATTGGCAGCAATTTGTCGTAAGCATATGTTCCTGATATGAATCACATATGGAATCGAAGAATAATATTGTATGGTTTTGTTATGTTTCAGGTGACAGTGGACGACGCCGTGTGGTTCAGCACCGTGCAGAAGTACATGACTCAGCACGAGGCCGCGCTGTCCGAGGCCCGCGGGCAAGGGGGCGCCGCGGCCCCCAACGGAGGCTCCCCGGGCCGCGTCTGGTCGCTGCCCGGCTGCGCGCTTTTCGCCGTGTCGCTCATCACAACCCTGGGTCAGAACAGTACCGGCTTTAAACCCTGCGGCGCCCTAGGGCATTTTTTTTTCTGGCGCCCCATATTACTTCTATTTGAAAAATTGAAGCAAGATAGGTTTCCCCTAGCTCATTGGACGCCCTACGCATCGACACACTTTACCACCCCCTAAAATCGGCATTGGGTCACCACTCCAACCATCATATATATACTCAATCATCAGCCTGTGTCCGTCCACTGTTGAACTTAGGCCTTCCGCATAAACCTTCATCCTTTTTCGATCCTCTGCCTTCCGCATTCAGGCTCTCTCTTTCCATATCTGTTCTGCATATGGATGCAGAACATATGTTCACCAAAAATCTGTCCATTTCTCGTTCTAGAATATACTCGTATATGCCCTAAAGGTCCACTTGGGAATATATGCGGTTCCCGGCAACCTCCATAACAGAAGTCTGAGTACTTGAAGAAAGGGTACCTTAAGTATCCGAGGCAAATTATTTTGTGATTTATTAATCGGTTTTTAAAGGAAATCGGGTCATTCACCCGACGTTTCGAGGCCAGGCATCTAGATACTGCCACTATTCTTCTGGTGTTGTCAGTCCATCTTGCATCGTTTCGTTCAAAATCATGAATATCGAACTTAAAAAACCCTGATACCTTATATTAAACTGACATTAAAAAACAGACACCATAGAGATTTTAATTATTCAAAAATAATGAAATATCTCATCGTTTAACGTTATAAACCAAGATTCAATAATTTAAAAGGTTATAACCTATCCAATCGTGAAAAAATAGAACCACTTCGGTATACCTATTTGCTTAATTTTTTACCAATAGGTAATAATAAACTACAATAGTTCTCCTGGCAAAAGATAACTTGTATTTATTTTCTTGTTCATCGTCTTCTTCCTTGTTTTTTTTTTGCTGCTTTTAAGGCTATATAAGTAGGTAGGTATAATTGCATAAATACCTAACTGCATATATAATTCGTATTGTTTATTATTAAGCAATACAGTGATGTTTTTTACTACCTATAGTTCTTTTGAAATGTATTTATTGACAAAAATATGTCTCATATTTTTTAAATTAAATTCCATATGTGGGACGACATTTGTTGGGTTATTTAGGTATCAAACAAACTTATATAGTAATATTTTTAGAATCGTGATAATGAAACCGAAACGTTGTTGTCAATAATGATTACTATACGGCATGATGTGAACCAAAAAATACACAAGTTATTTTCGTACTTTCGTTCGCGAGTTTTCCAAGAAGGCATAAAGTGAACAACACATCCGCCGGCGGTAAGCGTGACGAGCGTCAAGCGGAGCCATTCAAAAATGGCGTATCATTTGAATTTTAAATCTCTCGCACTTTGAATGGAACGCGTGCAGACCACACGTGATCGCATTACACGGAATGCCCATTGTTTTATCCTGCATTTCATAAATATTACAACAATGCCATTAGCCGGCATGTTTTTTTTTACAATAATACAATATTTTTAATATATTTTATTTTGCGAGATGTTCAGATTTTTTCGACGCTTTGTTTGAAGTTAATGATACGCTTAAATATGATCTAGGGGTAATAAACTATACAAAATAATACGGGTATTTAACACTATTAAAATTATCGCTTGAAAAGTGGAGACGTCTGTTTTTCCTACTTATCGACATACAATTTGCATATTTTTGTACTTCTTGGCATAAAATTGGCATTAATTATGTTTATGCACGATTTTTCTTCGTTGTAAATAATCATATTTTATGCATCACAAAATAGTGTAATGTGATGTCAGCTTGATATAGTCCTTGCAAGCGGGTGCCGAAAATCACGATATACGATCTTGTGTCTTATATTTTTGTTCGCTCGTCGGACACGCATGTGTCGCCATATTGCTTGTTTGACAGGTGTAATTCTGTGGATCGCCACGGGATAAATTACGGCGCTGGGTGTCACCGACTAAGAGCGCTCGGTCGCCAGCCGTTAGTGTGTGTCTGCTCGAGGCGTTAACAACACATCATTCCTCGAGGAGACCGAAAGTTTCTCAACTTTTTAATTAAATATATACGCTTCTGAAAAAGTCTGTGTGTTGCCTATCTGCTCCTCATGTGTTCACCACGTGTCCTAATAACGATCCGGGCGACGAGAAGTCGTCTTTCCCTAGTAATGGGTTGTTAAATGATTTGAATGTACCTCAACCATAATACGCAGAAAAAAAATCATAACATTACTCCTCTAAAGATGGTTATTACTTTACACTGACATATCTAGAAATACCTTACTTATATTTCTGATTAATAATTTTAGGCTACGGAGCACCGGTTCCTCGCACTTCAGAAGGCCGCGCTGTCGCCGTGGTCTTTGCAGCCATCGGCATCCCTCTCCATCTTCTTCTGGTCCTCAACATCGGCATGGTCATAGCCATTAAGCTTCAAGCCCGCGCCAACAGATCCAAGAAGACTCCGTCGACCGAAGACTCCACCGACGATGCAGATCGAGAAGAAAACACCCCGAACAACGATAATCACTTCATGGACATTGCCAGACGAAGCAACAGGATGTTTCCAAATCGTCACAGAAGAAGCGGCAGCGAACCAATCGGCAGACAAGCCATTAACAACATTACACAAGCGGGCTTCTTGGGGAACGATCCTAAAACGAAATACTTCCACATGACCGAATCGCCAGAAACTAAACACACAACCAATGACGTTATAAATAATAAGGGTGACAACGAATCATCGTACAAAATAATCAATTTCAAATCGACAGAAACGATAGACAGGAATTATAAAATGATCGGAAGCGAACCGA
The DNA here is from genome assembly GCA_022606575.1 of Glossosoma conforme. Taxonomy (NCBI): domain Eukaryota; kingdom Metazoa; phylum Arthropoda; class Insecta; order Trichoptera; family Glossosomatidae; genus Glossosoma; species Glossosoma conforme. The sequence continues at coordinate 872,227 of JAGTXR010000021.1, read as the reverse complement.
GTCCAATACCGACGTGGTTGAAATGGCTGCCTTTCATAAGCATAGGAGTTTATTATACTCTTGGATTTTTGGTGTTTGGAGTCGGCAGGTATCAGCCTATCTTGGACGGACTAATGTTCCCATTGGACTTCACCGTGGCTGGAGGTGTTGCTCAGACTCCCGGATACGTGAGGGTGCTTTATGCACTTTACCTTGAAGGAGCTGTTGTCCTGGCAGCCATTACTGTATCAGTCTTACAAGTTTCAGCCACGCGTGGTCTCACAGATCTGGGACTCAAATATGGCCTGCTAACTAACTCTAGATAGTGAATTTTAAAGCAATTATTTTATTTATTAATTCAGATGATAAATGCTGTATCTGTTTATGAGTGTAAACAAAATGGCGACATGTCATTATGTCAATTTTTTGGCTATAAATGAGATGATATTTTAAGTATATTCCTCCATTACTTCTTAGTCAATATTAAAAATATATTTATTATTACTGCTAAGTGACTTAGAGTAAAAAATGCATTAATTTTTTTATGGAACATATTGCCTTCCTAAATAATAATCAAAAATCTAACCCATAAGGTTTCTAGTTCAACTAGACACTGTATTAATGTATAAGTATATGATAATCAAACTATTTTCTATACGCTATATAGAAAATTGGGACTTTATTTTAAAATAAAGGGACTTTTATTTTGCTAACGCACCAATAATAAATGAATTTTTATTCTTTATTATGGACATTAAATTTGTTACATTAACCATGATTGCAATGTAAATAATTCACTTTTGTTTTTTTTGTACTTAAAATTTCCCTTTCGAAGAAAAAAAAAATTAAAAAGAGCTTCCGTATGCGAAATTATTATTTATTTTGAAGAAATATTTTATAATTTATTATTAGAGAATCTGGTTTGAGTGCTGTGTATGCTTTTTTTTTATAATTTCACATTAAATAAATAATTTGTAAAATAAGTAATTTTACCACATGCATTATTTACTGTTTTCTCTACAAAATTACCGCGTATATTAAATAGTATGAGGCTGATTACCTCACTTGTAAAAATTTAATAAAACTACTCTTAAATAAAATTACTTATTCTTATTTTAATAAAAATAGATAATATTTAATACAATAAGTTATTGATATAATTTGCGTACGCTGTAATAGTTAATCGTGTGATATTTACCGTGATCATTGATGCTGTATGTGATACATTTAGAGATCTGTCTTAATAGCAAGTGCTTGTTTTATAATTTATATTAATACAAATATATTTATATTTTTAAAATGCCTTGTCATGTTTTATTACGTTAGAAACCCTACACACATCACATCTTGCCCTTTACATTTCTAACCAGCTGTTCTTCCCAAGATCAAAATACCAGGTCATTGATGATACTTCTTCGTAGTATCAATCCGGCGGATTGGTTTGCAGCAACAAAATCTAGCATCTCTATCTAGTGGTGATACTAGATACTAAGAAATGTTTATTTATTGTTAAAATAAAGAAGAATACTACATATTTTAATCAATTCATTAAAAACATTCGGTCTTTTCTGGAATAATTGAGGATTTTTTTTTTCAGAACTGATTCTTCATTGGTCACATAAACGTGAAATGAAAACCCTTTAACTTTAATATTAACCTTCCAGCGGGAGCGCTGACTAGTTTCTCTTGAGCTTGTCGTAAATTTTACGTCATTAAGTTTTCTTCATGTAAATGATAAGAAATTGCTGTAAGGTTATGAAAAATAATGAATGACAGTATTTGTATTAAGGAGGAATACCTAAAATCTGAACCCTGTGTGTATTATATTTACAGAGATATTTAAGTTATTACAAGCAATGTGTAGTCGATAGACATCACCGGGGAGGAGAGGTTAAACAAAAAACGAAACAACACTCTAAATATTTCAAAACAAAATATTTTATTGACCTGTTAATCAGAATGTATATTCGCCTTTAGTTTCGTTGCTCTCCAGTATAACCTGAGGCTTTCCAGTGTCTGGATCCATTTCGTCATATAATGTTGACAGATTTATTATAGATTTATTTTTTCGAGGTACAAAGAAAAGCTTTTTTTTTTCCTTTTGGAAACCAAAAAGAGTGGATCCAAGAGGTCTGCTTTTGTCCAACAAGTTTTTTTATTTTGGGATTGGTAGGTTAGAGAGACACTCTCATTCAAATAGCTCAGAGCTCGATGCTTGCGACTAAGTGATAAAAGTGGTGGAAGCGATGAGGTGCATTTGTCGTAATTTGTATGACAACGCTGGAAGGTTAATAAAGCCATAAATAAAAAATAATCATTAATCATTGTTGTAAAAAATATATTTTCCAAAAAAATATTATAATAGTCTTAAATGTAATTACACAATATTTCATTTGTAAGTGAAGATAATCACTGGACAAAATGTATAAATTTCTAACAATAATACTAAGATTATGCCAATATTAGACTGCATTTTACAAACATCCCTGATAAGTTTTACTAAAACATTTTAGTGCATCATAATCATACAAAACAATTATAGCAATGTAATTTTAGACATTACTTACAAATTATAATTAATTAATATTTGCAAAAATATGTAAAAGATGATTTTACATTACACACTTTAAATATCTTTTACAGAAAGCCAAGACTTATTCTGAGCGGCCATAATTATTATCTGAAATGTTAAAGCTTGAAAATCAAGAATTGTCTCCAAGAATACTTTAAATCAAAGTTTTTTTTATATCAACCAGGGTTGCCAACATGTTGCTTGAAAAATGCAGTTTTTTTTTAAGGAAGCGAGTCTTACAGAATGATGCATGGAATCATACCTACTGACCGTAGGTACACTTGACTGTCGAGATTGAGGCATTGATCATTGGTCAACCAATTTACTGTGGACATTCCACAAGTTCTGAAATGAAATCGAAAAGTCCCCACCATGAAAACAATGAAGAAAGGATTACACACTAAAACAATAACATAGAAAACTCTAGAATTTTAACCCTTGCGCATCGGTTGTGCATATGCCGTCAAAGATTCCCCGACGCGACATATCGTTTTGCTACTTTCAGTACTCATTGTGACATCTACGGTAGGAACTAGGAACTGCAGTCATTCCCTTTATCAACTTACATATATTCTTTACAGGAATCTGGAAAGCATGTAAATAAATATCGATAGGTTTCGTCACAGCAGAGATTTTTCTGTAAACCACATGTGTCAATGCCACCACATGTATGGAGTTACATAATGAACGTTTGTTAAATAGAATAGTTTTTTATGCATCATCTGATTGCTAAAGGATACAAGAACCAATGTGATATATGAAAATAGGTCAGATAAGTACATTTATGCTTCAAATACTAGTTTTAAGCAAAAAAAAATGGTTTGAAAAATTCACGCCGTATTGACAGTATAATTTGTATTCCACCGAGCCGTAACGAAAGGGTTAAAGAGAATATTATTTTTCAAATATATAGGTATAAAGGGCTACATACTAATTGGCAATGATAATATGTGTTTAAAAAAATAATTCAACAGAACAAATTCAAATAATACATTCAAAGAACTATTCTAAACAGCATGATTTATGAAAATATTCATCTCAATACAAAATCATTTGATTTATGTTTTCATATGGCACTACGTGAATGTCAGTCCAATGTTGTATGTAATCAGTACTTATCTCTTAGAGCTGTAATCAAAAGCAATTATAACTATAAAAGTAAATTAAAAAGAAATGAATAATAATTGATATAACAAAGTTTAAAAAAAAGGTGTAGCATATATATTGCAACAGAAAAATTATATTTTTTATAGTATGAATGTATGACAGCTGCCATTTCATGAATTCCAGTTCCACCAAAATATTGTAAATAATGATAACAACTCGATTCAGCCGTTACAGACTGATGCCGAAAAGCCTCGATATGAGAACTTTTGTCTCTTATTTTTGTTCGCTGTGAAGTAAGCAGCATCTTCTATCCCAGGCGGAGGACCGAATTTCGTCAGTTATTTTTTATTAACGTAAAATAAATGTAATGTGCTTTGGAGTCGCTTCGGATGTCAATATCATTTCAATGGACTAAAATGATAATGAGAGAGAGGTATGGGTTTTAAATTACATACAATTCGGGAGTTCTCGGAGTCCAAATAACATATTCCAATGATATCCATGGTATAAGATGCTGCTATGGGTAGACACTTAAAGTAGTCAACATTTGATATTGTGGCTTTTGGATTTAGCCGTGTGTGGCGAATTTCTTTTGACCAATATTTCGACCGCCATTGCAGGGGTCTTCTTCAGACGCTCGTAAAAAGATAATCTGACACCAACTCACAACTAAATCGTCAATCCTGAAGAAGACCCCTGCAATGGCGGTCGAAATATTGGTCAAAAGAAATTCGCCACACACGGCTGAACCCAAAAGCCACAATATCAAATGTGGCCGTGAAAATCTAAGAAGTTAATTAGTCAATATTTATTTAAAATAAGCTAGTGAAAGCTAATAAAGCCCCTATTTAATAAATGAGAGATGTTTTTGCAGCAGGCTACATACATTTTACGATGAATTTAGAATTGTTATAGAATATTGTTGTGATAAAGCACTTGGTGATTACTTCTGAAATGATATGCTCAGTGTATGGATCGCTGCAGGGCCAAGGGAATGCCTTCTTCTATCAACTTCTGGTGAACACCACTCAAGGCCTAGGGAAGAAAACAATTACATTGAACACAAAACGGTCAAAGGCACAAGCAACAGGCAGGAGGGGTGCAAAAATAACAAACAAATTAAATTCTATAAATATTTATATATGCTGAAACTTTTGTGTGTTTTTCTATGATTTTTCTATTTTAAAAATAAAAATAACTTATTTATCATGCAATGATTAATGCACTCTTTTATATGACAAATAAATTCATTTCCCTTGTCAATGTCCATAATTTGAAAAATTTTAAACATATTTTTTTGCATAAATATAGTTTAAAAGCTAATAATAGTCGAAAGAAAATAACAAACCACACACTTGTAACACTATTAACAACTTTGTTCAGTGCAAGAAATAAGTAAAATCGTTCACGTACAGTTCAAGTTCTAGGTTTCAATTTGGCCCAATTTATGAAAAATAATAGTTTGCTGCTTCTGTAATAATGTGGCAACAATATACGGACATGCCACTAAGCACGAGGGCTAACGCCAGTCAGTCCCCAGAATCTGGCACGTCAGGACACGCTACAGTCCTCGACACCACCCACTGTTAGTTCTGCTAACTAATCGTCGATGGAAGCGATGTAACTTCGAGATTCGTGGGGCCTTTTGGTGTTGAGGACTGTAACGTGTCCTGACGTGCCGGGTTCTGGTGACTGACTGGCGTTAGCTCTCGTGCTTAGTGATGTATCCATATGGTGTTGCTACAATGATTTAATAATTTCTATTACAGTTGCATGTAATTAGTACCGCCATGTATTTGACATTCGGTATACTACTATGTTTGACACGTTCCACACCACGTAGGTCACCGGCGACCTACCCTGTACGCCAGCAGTTACATTTCAATGGAATTTTAACATTTAATGTGACCTATATGACGCCTCTGAGTCGAATGCATTAAAAACATTACGTTGGCGTTAAACGTGTTAAAAAAAATACTTTCACAATATTTCAGTTTATGGCCATTGTATATTAAATGAATCTTAAACTAAAAACTAATTTCCAAATAATAATTATTATTTTAAAATTTAATTAAAAATTAAAAAATACATTTAATCATAATTATAAACATTAAATTATTTAATGTAATTTGTACATGAAAGTGCATAATTAATAGAGTGAAGAGTAGTAATATATGATTGGTTAGAACAGGGATGGGCAAACTATGTTATCGTCCAATTAATACCCCACAATGAAATCCACTGGCAATGAATGGATATTACATTTTCATACGAAAGGGATGACCATTATATAAAAGCTAGGATTATATTTATCAATAATGATATAACCATAAATTGGCTCTTCATTTGAATCATCTTGATTCAATTAACACAAAAGTGAGATGTTTTAATTGAGGTATTCTGTTACATCTGGACTTGTAGAACAGTCAGTGTGGCCAGCGGACATAAAAAGTTTGCCGACTCCTGAGTTAGAACATAATCAAGCAAAACAAAAATCAAAAGCAACTTAAAAATAGAGTCATAACTGATAACACAGAGTTGGGGCAGAAAACATTTTCAGCCTTTATTAAGAAATATATTTAAAATCACTTTGAGAACAATATTTTTGAAAATATTGGAAAAAATAAATAATAGTGACTGTTTTTCTTTATTTCAAATAATTGTGTTAAAAGGTCTAAAATTTAAAATTTTGATAAAGTAAAAATAATATCATTGCTATTCATAAAAATTGGTATTACTTATGTTGATTTGTTATATTGGTTCTACTGAATTTCGTCCCCAGACAATTCGTTCAACGACTCATCGGTAACGACGTGGGGCACACTGAACGTCTGGAGCACAGGACAACTGGTGCACTAGATGTTTCGGTAATCTAAACTAACCTAAGTTATATCGTTATCGAGACATATGGATCTCTGGTCACTAAGTTCACTGGAAAAATCCTTAGGTTAGGTTAAGTTAGCGAGACAGCCAGTGTACCAGTTGACCCGTGCGTCAAATGTCCAGTGCGCCCCACAGTTAACGATGAGTCGTTGAATGAATTGTCTGAGGACGATAGGTCGTGACACCGTTATACTTAAGCATTAAAATAGAATATTGCAATTTTTGTCAGTGTTCAGTTATAACCCCATTGATCAATGTTTGTCTACTGTGGTAAAAAAATCTGTTATCAGATCTAGTGGTTTTTTGTTGTTATTATTTTGCTTGCCTGATTATATTTTACGTCACATACAACTCATCAATCTGAAAGAAGAAAATTAATATTTAAAATGTTATAATGTATCCATAACATCCACCAACTTAAAACGTAACCCTTTAGGTGCGGCTATTGTTTTTATCATTGTTCCAAAAGAAGTGTCAGTAATCCATGGAAAAATAAAATAACGAAATTTTTGATTTTTATGATCAATTATTATTTCATACATGTGTACATACTTATATCTTTCTTTTTGATTAAGTAACCTTCAATTAAAACACACTTTATCCTTTTTTTTAAAAACTCTATGGCCTTGCCTATATATCGGCGCACCTCACTCTAGTGACATAAAGTATCATGCCGATATATAGACACACCGTATGGAGTGATCGTCTGACAGGGACACATATTCCCGATGTGTTTACCAAGTTTCGTATCGTTACATACCGCGAGCGGTTTTGTATAGCTTTGGCTATATATTGACACACCCCACTCTAGCCACATAAAGTGTCATGCCGATATATAGGCACGCCGCATCTAAAGCGTTAATAGTTTACATAAAATCAATATAAAAACTACAAACCTACATTATTTTTTTCAGCTAGGGACGATTATCTGAACTCTTACAAAGTAAGATTATAAATTCTTAATAAAAAAATATTGACATCGATAGAAAAAACTACTTCATATATTTACAATTATTGTATAGATAAATAAAATATTATATATAAAAATTGAGTAGGAAGCATGCACTTTTAAAATCATTGACACATTTAAAAATATCATTAGTAAAGAACAAACAATGGTGATTCAAGTATTAAAAATTAACCACTCCGCAAATCTAATTATTATATATTATTAATACATAATGAATATAGTGATATTATAGTTACAAGTTAATTAACAAATGATTAATTCCCTAAAAATTATGTTTTTATCGAGTTTGTCAAATTGAAATGTTCAAATCGGCAACAGTTAGAGGAACCTACAAAAAAAATAAGAATATATTTTATTAAAAAAATATTGACAGCATAGTTTGCTTTATGCAAAATAGGCATGAAAATTAATAATTCAAATGGATTGATTAAGAATGTAGTGTGGATTTCCCATAATCATTAAATTTTATGTATTATTTCCCTATCACAACAGCCTCAGGCACCACGAACTTGGAGCATCCCTGGAATCAAGGTCTATAAATGTATGTGTTCTAAACACAAGTCAGTTTCCATAAGACAGCATTATTGAAAGCTGTCGTTTACTGGAACATATTTTACCATCTGAAAGGACTGAAGAAGGACTATAAACTATATTTAAAGGAGCATCAGGATTTTAAAATGACGTATAACAAAATGATTGCTTAGAAATTTATTACAGTAACTCTTGACAATGATTTTTGGCGATCTTATCCACCATTAATAATCACTGCTCAAAAACTACCGACCCATTTCCCTTCTTTCCCATGTGTATAAAGTATTCTCCAAAATTTTAACAAACAGGCTGACGGGTCGATTTGATGAATTTCAACCTCGAGAGCAAGCTGGGTTTAGGAAAGGCTTTAGTACAATTGATCATATCCACACGCTAAGACAAATCATTCAGAAAACCGAAGAATATAATCAGCCACTCTGCCTCGCCTTTGTAGACTATGAAAAGGCATTTGACTCAATCGAGACTTGGGCAGTGCTAGATTCACTACAACGCTGCAAAATAGACTATCGGTATATAGAGATAATAAAATCTCTTTACAAATCTGCAACAATGATGGTCCAGCTCCATGATAGCACTAACAATATTTCTATAAACAAAGGTGTTAGACAAGGAGATGTTATATCTCCAAAACTCTTCACAAACGCCCTAGAAGATATTTTTAAACTGCTATCCTGGACAAAATGTGGAATAAATATTAACGGAGAGTACATTTCTCACCTCCGATTTGCAGATGACATAGTGCTAATAGCCGAATCACCTAACAAGCTCCAAGACATGCTCTACGACCTCAATGAAGCGTCGAACAAAATTGGTCTGAAAATGAACATGGATAAAACAAAAGCCATGATTAATAGTCATATTTCACAGACCTTTGATCCTATTTCCATTGGAGGAACAGAAATAGAGGTTGTAAACGACTATACCTATCTGGGACAAGTAATACAACTAGGGCGAAATAACTTCTCAAAAGAAATCGACAGGCGCATACAACTGGGATGGGCAGCATTTGGAAAACTAAAGTACATTTTTAAAGCGAAAATTCCGCAATGCCTTAAAACTAAGGCGTTTAACCAATGCGTCCTCCCTGTATTAACTTATGGCGCAGAGACGTGGAATCTGACAGCAAGTCTTACCCATAAAATAAAAGTCACCCAGCGTGCTATGGAGAGATCCATGCTCGGAGTGTCGCTAAAAGATAGAATCCGAAACGAGGAAATACGCAGAAGAACTCAAGTAGTGGATGCTACCCAACGAATAGGCACACTCAAGTGGCAATGGGCAGGTCATATCTGTCGAAGAGACGACGGTCGATGGGGAAGAAAAGTATTGGAATGGCGCCCAAGAACTGGCAAACGAAGCATTGGCCGACCCCCTACAAGATGGACTGACGATATAAGAAGAATAGCGGGAGTGACCTGGATGCGGAAGGCGGAGGATCGAAGAGGATGGAGACTCATGCGGGAGGCCTACGTTCAACAGTGGACGGACACAGGCTGATGATGATGATGATCCACCATTATAAGAGCTGATAAGTTAAAAAGGTAGATAAATCAGGTATTTTCATCTCATTAACCCTTTCGCATCGGTTGTCGGCATATGCCGTCATAAGATTCCCCGACCGTTGACATCGGTAGCCGTGATATATCGTTTTGCTACTTTCTTAGAATAGTTTTTTATGCATCATCTGATAGCTAAAGGATACAAGAACCAATGTGATATAAGAAAATAGACCAAGTCCGCTTATGCTTCAAATATTACTTTTATAATTGACAGTATAATTAGTAATTAATTTTTTAATTTTTATTAGAATATTATTTTATTATTTCAATATTCCAATCCACTTTTATAGATCATTGACTATATTACAATATTATCATTACTTAAATATACATACACTATACATAAAATTCTTTTTTCAACGCGTCAATCCAAGCACAAAAATAACGGCAGAAGCGGGATGCGAACCGCGGACCTTGGAATCCACCATATGCCCAGGTATTTCACACCGCTCGGCGAATCACGCCATTACTGTGCCCAGACTGACTGCGGTGAAACTAGTATTTATAGCATTGTTAGCATCGTACGACAGATGTCGCCATAGTATATATTCAAAGTATGTATATTTTTATTATTATTCTATCAGTCTTCATTTATTCACAAGCTTAATATTATTACTTTCCGGCAGTCTATTTATTTTAGTAAGTACCACTCGGGTCTCGAACCAAACTATAGACTGAATGAGCGGTGTGAAATACCTGGGCATATGGTGGATTCCAAGGTCCGCGGTTCGCATCCCGCTTCTGCCGTTATTTTTGTGCTTGGATTGACGCGTTGAAAAAAGAATTTTATGTATAGTGTATGTATATTTAAGTAATGAAGTATAATTAGTATTCAAACCGAGCCGTAATGAAAGGGTTAACCATTATGGTGCATTTACTGATAAGATTGATACTGATCAAATGATAACTACTGACCTGATTGAGTTTAAGTATTATTATTCATTTTACAAAACAGGTATGTGTTAATTGTTAATTGCATTAGATAAAAATAATGACAGCAAAATACAATATTAAAAATATATTTTATAATGTTTACAAAAGGTTAACAAAATAATGCGAGTGCAAGAGAGCATGCATGCAGAATTAGTCGAGTGTTATGAGAACGGGGTTATGTCGTGTTTATGTTACCTTGAAGTATTTGACAGTCTTAACCCGCAGCTCGAGCGTGGCGTCCTCGTCGCAGATCATGAGGGTGTGGGGATGTTGCTGGAAGGCCGACACGGTCCACATGTGGTTGACGCCCTCCTCGATGGCCTTGTAGAGGGCAAAGGCCTTGTGCGTGCCAGTTATGAGGATCATTACCTAGAATTGTACAGCGAGATACATTGTAATTTCATTATTCCATCAAATTTTATAGAAAGCTTCAATTAGCATTTTAAGTGTTTATATTTATAGAATACTGTTTTTTAAAGATGGTGATCATTCAAATATTTGACACACAATTATCAGTGTGAAGTACAGATTATAATATTTGATAATTATATAACATACACCTTATTTCAATTTTCAATTCATTCTATTATTCTATAACCATTAAAAAATAAAAATAAATATATAGACATTCCACATGCAAATTTCTTTTTTCTGACAAGAAACAAAATTATATAAATAAGAATTTTAATTTTAAAATAACATATTTTATTATTATTAAAATAAAAATAGATATTTTTTAAATTAAAATTAATATTAAATTTTAATTATGAAGTTTCACTAAGTAATGTCAGTTAATAACCTTAATGTTCATTTCATTTATACAAATTAATGCTAGCAGTTTAATCATTTGTTTAAACATATTATTTTTAAAGTATCAATGCTCAGGATTGATTTACAGCAACAAAATATTCCACCTTGTTTTACATAAAAGAAAGTTTGTTTGTTCTGGTTGCTGGTTCATGAATTGTCTCCCGGACTTTTTATGTGGTAGCTTTCTGTTGTTTACCACACACTTTGCCTAGAACACTTGTTGTTGACTTCAATCACAAATTTCTTGGCCTTGTATATCGTATTATAAGGAAGAAATTTCATACTTCCTTAGCATCCATGACAGTTCCGACTCCGACGGTGAGCGCCTGCTTGGGCACTTTGTTGATATCATTGCCAAAGAAGCGAGCGTTGGCCTCCAGCGTGTCCTGGGCGAGGGTCTTGACGCGCGTGCGGGACACCAAGCTGGAGCCCGGCTCATTGAAGGCTATGTGCCCATCAGGACCAATACCTGGAAATTGAAAAAAAACATGAATATCACATTATACACTTATTATATAAACTCCTCCAAGGACGAGTATGATCATATGACCACAGTGATTACTACTGTGTACTTACCCCTAATTTCTTCATTTTTCTATCGGATCTTCGTAACTATCACTCAATTTCGGTTTAAAAGTTTCTCTACCACAGTTATCCTGTAGCCACAGCATCGAATATAACTAACAAATACCCTTGCGATTTTTTTTTTCTGTTAAATTAATTTCATGAAAATGGACATTTCTCTTCTTTTTCATCATCAAATTTTAGTACATGCAACGCTGTATGAACGAGCGTGACCATACCGTAACATAGATGTGTTGGTAATATATATATATATATATATGTAATATATATATATATACATATATATATATATTATATGATATATATATAATATATATATAAATATATAATATATATATATATATATATATATATATATATATATATATATATATATATATATATATATATATATATATATATATATATATATATATAGACGTATCAGACTCCATGTTGATTGAATATAATTAAAACTATTTTTTTTGTAGAAAATTTTTTTTTTCATCTTTAGAGGGTTAAGTATTTTACAATTGATACATCATATATCTTCAACTATTTTAATAACTGGTGGGTGCAGTACCGGCCTTAGACCCTTCGGCGCCCTAGGGCATTTTTTTCTACTACCCCATATTGTTTATATTTACAATATTTATAAGAAAGAGCATCCTTGTCTCACCCCTTGACGTATTTTTGCTTCCTTTTGGACATTTCCAGGTGATATTATGGCAGCTTCTTCTTTGTAAAGTGAAAATATGAGTCTTCGTTCCTTGTATTTGACTCCAATTTCTTTTATTACATCGAAGAGCCTCTCCCAAACAACTTTATCAAATGCTTTTTCAATGTCCACGAAGGCAACACGTCACGAACAATGAGGTTCTCAGAATAATCAAGGAAGATAGGCAACTAATAAGAACCATCTCAGAGAGGCGAGCCCGATGGATTGGGCACATCATGCGCCACGATGGACTTCTTCATTATATTGTGGAGGGGATGGTTGAGGGTAGAAACTGTAGAGGGCGCCCTAGACGGGAGTATTTGCAGCAAGTATTCGAGGACATGAACTGTAGCGCTTATGCTGAGCTGAAAAGGGTTGCGGAGGACCGAGAGGAATGGAGATCGAGATGCAAGATTCTGTTGCTGCAAACCAATCCACCGGATTGATACTACGAAGAAGAAGATAAGAAAGATTGGTTGCCCTCAGCGGCCCAAGCTTATTCGATGCCCTTGGGCACCGACCCACTTTGCCACCCCCTAAAACTGGCACTGTGTGAGTGCCATCATCTTAACAATCGCTGTTGCATATCAATAGAGTCCGATTTATTTAATTGTTACTCCTAGTTTATTGGAGTTGCTTGCAACTAGTCCACAATGTCCTGCAGATTTGTAGTGGAGTCTTCTATGACGACATTGTCGCAGAAATTTAGAAAATTGTTCACATCCACTTTTTTATTTGATGGTATTGACAACGATGAAGAGAAACTAAACTAGTATGGAGCATTGGTGCATGCCACTGGAAACCACAAATCGGTCAGAGATCACTGCTCTTACCCGCAAGCAGCACTAGTGTACAGGGATTTTATATTTTATATACATAATAAAACACAAAAGCTATAAATAAATTAATAATATCCTGACCTCCAACAAAGAGTTCAATGCCCCCAGAAGCATGGATCTTGCTCTCAAAGGAATCACATTCGGCCACCAGGTCGGGCGCATTACCATCCAGGATGTGAACATTCTCCGGCTCAATGTCAATGTGCTTGAAGAAGTTGTTCCACATGTAGAAGTGGTAGCTCTCGGGGTGGTTTCTGGGTAGATCTGCAAAATGCAATCAAACAATATTTACAATACATTATTAACCATTTACAGATCTATAGCAAGTACATAGCATATTTTGTTAATTAATCAGGAAAAAAGAAATGGTGAACTAAAGATTCAGACTCATTAAACACATGTAAATCATTAAACACATTACACCCATTAACCACTGCCCTATTTCACTACCTATTTAAATCACGTCATAATAATTACAGCGGTACCTCGATATAAGAGTTTAATTCGTTCCACAACATTGCTCGCATTTCAAATTACTGGTAACTCAAAGCAAAATGTACAAAAGTCACAAAACGCAAGTACAACTTATGAAAGATGATTTGACAACGAGAGCACACTGATAATTGATTCTCTAACAGTGGCAGGGGAATTCACGCTGGACAGCGTAATGCGCGGTTCGTGTGCAACCGGCCGACCCGCTAAGCCGATTGCTCGTATCTCAACTTTTGCTCGTATTTCAAAGCAAAAAATCGCTCGTTTGACGGCTCGTATCTCAAAAAACTCGTATGCTGGGGCACTTGTATGTCAAGGTACCACTGTACTTCTAAAATATGAAAACTAAATTTTTTATAAAATGCTACATCTCTTTATAACCAAAATTTCAAAAAAATACTGCAATAATAATGTTTAAAAAAACCTATTTAAATATAGAAAAGGTCCATCAACCTTGATTTAAGTAAAAATCTGATTAGCAGGTAAAACCATAAATGATATTGATAATGCAACAGATACACACAAAGAGACTGCTATAATCTTGTATCTGCCCAATTATGATAATTGCATTTCGTATTTTTTATCATCCATCTATAAGGTAATTATGTAAGTATTTTCAAGAGTTGGGAAGTCATTGGAAACATAAATTGTTATCAAATTTAAAAATGTGAATAATTATTTAGTATTTTCTGGAAAAAAAATGCATTTTATAGAACTGAATCAGGACTCTCCAAATATAGGCTGAAATTAATAGAATAAAGGTTGTTTGCAGTAGAAAAAGCCATCACCATTTATGAAAACTATAAGTAATAAATTTTGTGGAGTTGTCTTTTCCCGTATCAGCACCACATAGTTTTATCAGCTGCCTTTATTATGTTTACCTCGTCCCAAGTCATTTCTGCAACCGGAACTCTATCAAATACATAAGTTAACGCATAATCATTGACTATAAGCACTAGACATAAGAGATAAAGTACAGTTTTGGAAGATTAAACTATTACAGAATACTCAAAAGTGGTGAATTGTCATAGAAACTCGTAAGCGGTAAAATTATTATAAAAAGTGCTTGAATAATCAAATAGCTATGTCGAAACCACGTATAGGAAAGCGTTTTTTTTTTCTCCAATTACTTTACATCAATAAAGACAGAATCTTTTCAAATATCTGACATACTTAAATAACTGAGTATAAATGGTTAAGGTTCTCACCTACATACTCGTCCATGTTGAAGGTCTTGACGTACTTGAACGAGACTCGGCCCTCTTTGTAGAATTCGATGAGCTTCTTGTACATGCCGAGCGGGGTGCCCCCAGTGGGGAGCCCCAACACGAAAAAGCGCTCCGGTCCGGCACCAAACTCGTTGATGCGCTTCATCACATACTTGGCCGACCACTCGGCCACCACATCAGACGTCTCCAAGATCACCAGACGCATTGTGAAGCTTGTTTAGTACCTAATACTGCAATAATAAATAACAACAAAAAAAATATTGTTAAATAACCAAAATAAATATGTAATCATTCTCAATACTGAAGACCACTGATGTTAAGTTATATTTTATATTACTTTAAACATTGTATTTTTTATGTAATCAAACACATAAAATATGCATAGAGATAAGAAAAGAAATTCATTTTTTTTATTTGTTTATTTGTAATATTATATATGTGGATACCAAGGGGTAAATTCAAAAGAAATCATGGCACTAGAAGTCACTATTATTTTATTTTAATCAAAAGAGAACATTATTTATATTAAAACTAAAAAATGAGCCGTCCAAGAGCCAATCAATCTTGATCTCAAATATTATCAGCAACACACTCGCAAATGTTGAAAGACAACTGAACAAAACTGAAAAAAAAAACAAAGATATTCGAAAAATAAAATTCAAATTTTGTTCCAAATTTGAATCTTAATATTACATAGAATATTTTTTTCCTTAACATGAGAGTTTTGGTGTCAACGAAACACAAATCATGCCTGGTATCGTTATATTTGTATAAATTATTTTATAATCTGAGACTAATGTTGTTACTATCACAAATAACACAAATAGTTAATAAATTATTGATAGATGGCTAGGCATAGTATTTGTTGAATTGTTATCATTACAAAACAATTAATATAACGTATTCAGATATGCAGAATTGAGTGATCTTAAAACAATTGTAATAGAATGAACACAAGGTTTTGTAAAAGTCAGTTAGCTAAAAGATGGCTGACAATAACTATAGTCCATCCAAAATAGGAAGAACCCTATGACACATTTATTGCCCCTTGTAAAAGGGATGGGGCAAAAATATTTATTTCGATTAGGTCGATTTTTTTTCTCTTCTTCTTCGAAAAAAAATCGAATTTGAATTCGAAGTGAATCGTATATAAACATCTCTATTTCCGCATGGCGGCTTCATGGCGGATCAGTACAAATGTTTGACTTTCAGTAGCGTGTTGTTCTTCGATCGATTCGTGTTTTTTGTTGTTGTAATTATTATATTTATTGTTAGTATTGTTAAAGTTGTTTAATTGAATCATATTTTGTGTTTTTACAATGCCGAAGAGACAGAAAAAACTGTTCTCAGGAGTGAATCACGTGAATTTGTCGTACGCTTGCGAGATTATTTTCATCAAGAAAAACAAAATGGTGGACCATTGCTGTCTGTTGAAAACATTCGAGATCGGGTCGCGGATTCCCTAGGAATCAGTAAATCTACAGTGTCTCGGATCACAGAGGAGAAATACGGTGAATCTTCATTAGAAGAGAAAAATTATTAACACCAAATAAGAAACGACAGAAGAAATGCTCAATAACAAAACCCGATAGCTTTGATTTGGCAGCAATTAGGAATCACGTGTATGCATACTATGACCGCAACGAAATACCAACACTTCTTAAACTGGTAGGTTCTCTAAAGTCAATCGGATTATATCAAGGCAGTGCGACGTCTCTTAGTAAGGTATTGAAAAACATTGGCTTCAAATATAAAAAAATGTGAAAAAAGAAAGTTTATAATGGAGCGCACGGATATTTCCCTGAAAAGATGCGATTTTTTGAGGCAAATGAAGAGCATTAGGAATTGGGAGAAAGTCGTTTTTCTCGACGAAACTTGGCTCAATGCTAATCATACTGTTGGTAAAATATGGACCGACGACACGGCTAAATCCAGGACGAAAGACTCCTGAAGGAAAAGGCCAGCGCCTCATTATTTGTCATGCCGGAACGTCAAAAGGTTTTGTGCCCAATTGTCTTCTGGCGTTTAAGTCAGTTAAAACGACAGAATATCACGAAGAGATGAATTTTGATAATTTCAGACAATGGTTTATGACCTTATTGTCAAATTTACATGAGCCTCACGCCATAGTAATGGACAACGCTTCGTACCATTCTGTCCAAATCAACAAAGCTCCTACTACGGCAAACAATAAAAATGAAATTATAAGTTGGCTTCGTGACAAAGGAGTGCCAAGTAATGAGGCAATGTTAAAAAATGAGCTGCTCAGATTGGTTAATTAGTATAAACCTCCAACACCAACATATGTATTGGACGAACTGGCCAAAACAAAAGGCCACACGGTAATCAGATTACCGCCATACCATTGCCAATATAATGCTATTGAAATGATATGGGCTCAAATAAAAGGTATATTAATATAATTTATCACTTCTACCTCACGCCATTTTAATCATTATTTATGTAATGAATATCCTTTTTTACATTTAGGTTATGCGGCTAGAAATAACACGTCTCCACCATTCACAGCGAACAAGATATTGACTCTATTGAACGAGGCATGTGACAATGTCACGGCAGAAGATTGGAAAAAGTGGTGGACAAAACAAAAGAGAATATTATGCAGATTGGGATCGCGATGTACGCTTTGACAATTTAAGTGAACAGAACCTTATTATAAATGTGTGTGAAAGTTGTAGTTCTGATTCCGATAGTGACGAAGACAATTTAGAATGTACTGCTTTATCGGATTCCGACTAAAATATGTGTTTTTAAGGTTATGTGCTAATATTTATCTCTACACTTGCTTTTCTTCATAATTTTCATATTACTAATATTATTATTTATAGTTTGTTTTACATGTCTCTTAAAACCTGTTAATATTCACTTATAATTGATAATAATTCTAATATTTAATTTTAGTAGGTATTTACAAAAACAATCGAAAATACGATTATTTATACCCCAACACTGGTTTTCGCAGTAATGTGACATGGCCTTCTACGTGCGTCAGATATTATAGTATTATAGTTACAAATTGCCGTATTTTTTCTAATTTGTAACAATATGCATACATTTTTTATTATTTTGTTTTTATTGTGATATATTTACCTAAATAACTTATTATATATAAGAAGAGAGGCTTTTGTTTATGTTGATAAAATTAATATAGGTAGCGAACGTTTTTACAACGTTATATCGGACGATATTTAGCACAGGGCAATAAATGTGTCATAGGGTTCTTCCTATTTTGGATGGACTATAACTTTTTTTATCTGGTGTAAATGTGGTGCTTTAGTGATAATAATGCCAGTTAAAAAATTAGGACAAAAAATGTATGATTACCGTAAGCTACCGAATAAATTTAAACTGACTGATACCAATAAGGAAATAATTTAATAAATAACATTACATTGTGCAGATCTTCTTATTCTAATATTCTGTTGTATTTGAAAATTCATAAATAGTCTGACTAAGGTTACGAAATAAATAGACAATTTAAAAATAAATTCCATAATTTTATTTTTAAATTTTTGTTTCTTTTGAAGTGAAATAACAATTTAAAATCTTTGAGTTATAATACAGTTAACGTGCAGAGGGAGAAAGAAAGGTGGTGTCACTACCTATCGTTCACAGTCAATTCGTTTAACGACTCATCGGTAACGACATGGGGCGCACTAAACGTCTTATGCATGGGACAACTGGTGCACTGGATAACATAACTTAACCTTACCTAACCTAACCTTAACTAATCTAAGGATTTGTCCAGTGATTGTAGAGGACAAAGATCCATAGGTCTCGTTTATGAAATAACTTAAGTTAGGTTATGTTAACGAGACATCCAGTGCACCAGTTGTCCCGTGCACCCAATATCCCGTGCACCAAATATCCCGTGCACTAGACATTGTTACCGATGAATTGTTGAACGAATTGTGTGGTAACGAAATGTGGCGGAACCAGGAAGGGTATATAGTGTTAGTCAGCTCTACAAATTATATCTGTGTTTTGTACACAGTAATGGGAAAATAATTATACATTAGAAGCAATTTAGAATTGTGATAATAAATGGTTTAAATTGTCAATTAAATAACAATAAAATAAACAGTAATTGATAAGGTAATAAGGTAATGGAGCATCTTGATATACGGCTGTGAGACATGGTGCTTATTTGAAAGTAATAAGAAAAGACTAGAGGCCTTTGAGATGTGGTCTTACAGAAGAATTGTCGGAATTTCCTGGAGAGACCACGTCGCAAACAATGAGGTTCTCAGCATAATCAAGAAAGACAGGCACCTAGTAAGAACTATCTCACGAGAGGCGATCGGTCACATCATGCGCGACGATGGTCTTCTTCATGACGTTGTGGAAGGGATGGTTGAGAGGAGAAACTTCAGAGGGCGCCCTAGAATGGAGTATTTGCAGCAAGTGTTCGAGGACATGAGTTTCAGCTTTTATACTGAGCTAAAAAGGTTGCAGAAGACCAAGAAGAGTGGAGATCAAGATGCAAGATTTTGTTACTGCAAACCAATCCAACGGATTGATACTACTACGATGAAGGTAATAACAACCTTTACTTTAATAATTTTATACAAACCCATGTATGATTATTAAATAACTGGAATTAATTTTAAAAAACTTTTAATTTACATTGTGAAATTTCAACACAAAATATTGATCAAATACATCTAAAAAAATATATATATAGTTACTTTATGAGTTTTGTGCTGCACTAATTACTAAGAAGTTTTAAGCATTAGAAATTTTGCTAGAGATTTCGATTTTTCAAGTAATGTCATAAGTGGTATCATTGGTCGAATACATCGAATACAAAATGACAATAGTGTTAATGACCTTCCTAGATAAAAATATTTATCAATAAACAAACAGGTTTTGTGATATCGACTTTCATATATTTAGAGATTTAAAAATCATTTTAGAAAACAAATTGTTTACCTATTATTTATTTTTAAATTTATTAGTAAAAATATTAAATTTATGAATTCATTATCCAATTATCATATTAAATTACTGGTAGATAATAATACAAGTATGTTAATGTTTCATTCTTGGGTGAAATTTTTCATGTAAACAAAAGGACATGTTGCAGTTCAGTTGAAACATGAGTAAAAGATAAACATTGAATGTTTATCATTGTCTCCATGCTTTCAGTGTATTGACCTCCTTATGTGTGTTGAAATCACTGCAGCCATATTGTTTATCAGCCTACCAATCATTGAAGGTTCAATTGAAAAGCAAACATTCTAAGGGCATTGAACTAAAAAATAAATTAATTGAATGTCATAATAACTCCCATCTAACAACAAAAGATATCAATTATTTTGGTATAATATAATTAATATGTTGTATTAGAGGTTTTAAA
The DNA here is from genome assembly GCA_022606575.1 of Glossosoma conforme. Classification (NCBI taxonomy): domain Eukaryota; kingdom Metazoa; phylum Arthropoda; class Insecta; order Trichoptera; family Glossosomatidae; genus Glossosoma; species Glossosoma conforme. The sequence continues at coordinate 851,640 of JAGTXR010000021.1, read as the reverse complement.
TGAATATATCTATCTGGTACAAGTAATACAACTAGGACGAAATAACTTCTCAAAAGTAATCGACAGGCGTATACAACTGAGATGGGCAGTATTTGGAAAACTAAAGTACATTTTTAAAGCGAAAATTCTGCAATGTCTTACGACTAAGGCGTTTAACCAATGCATCCTCCCTGTATTAACTTATACTAAAAGCAAGTCTTACCCATAAAATAAAGGTCACCCAGCGTTCCATGCTTGATGTGTCGCTAAAAGATATAATCCGAAACGAGGATTTCCGCAGAAGAACTCAAGAAGTGTAGGCTACCCAACAAATAGGCACACTCAAGTGGAAATGGGCAGGACATATCTGTCGAAGAGACAACGGTCGATGGGGAAGAAAAGTATTGGAGTTGTGCCCAAAAACTGGCAAACGAAGCATTAGCCGACCCCCTGCAAGATGGACTGACGACATAAGAAGAATGTAGGGAGTGACCTGGATGCGGAAGGCGGAGGATCGAAGAGGATGGAGACTCATGCGGGAGGCTTACGTTCAACAGTGGACGGATACAGGCTGATGATGATGATGATCAGACACTAGAGTTTAAGAAATTATCACTTCAAAATTACTCTGTAAGTTTTTTAAGTATATCATTTTAACATTTTTTTAATGGCGTATATCTAATGAACAGTTAATAATATACTATAATTAGTAAATTAAACAGACAGTTATCTTTTAAATAGTCAATAAAATATAGAACCAAATATGTAGTTTTCACTTGAACAAATAATACTTAATTAATTAATTTTTCTTTTTAAAATATGAAAAAAAATTGAATTTACCTATTCGTAAAAAACAGTTATACAATAAACCTACCTTTTAAAAATAAAATTTTGTTAATATTTATTTCCAAAATCATGCAGGAGAAAGCTCACAAGTTAAAAAAAATCTCGAAAAAAAATATGGATGAAATAAATACTAATTCTTGTCATTATTAATTATAACTACATGTTTTAATAAAATATTATTGAATAATTCATAATGTGTAATATTTTAAAAGTTGGAGAGTAATATTCATATTCCTTTTAACTAAATTGAAATTAAAAGATATATTCTGACCTATTAATTCTACTGGTGAATATTAAAAAAAAACCTAAATAAGGTACTTCATTGAAACCCTACCAAATTGTAAAGCGATAACCTTTACGAAAATATGCAACTTACGAAATCATGCCTCGCCTATGGAGTACTAAATAATTTACTTCACAATTTTTTTACTAATTTAATATTAACATTATTCCCAATTATTTATTCATTAATAAATAAGTTTCTCCAAATATAAAAAATAACGATCAAAAAAGATAATAGCTACAAAACATAATTCAAATAAGCTTCCAAACTGAATATAATGGACCTACTTGTGAGTAAATAAAAACAATACGTATTATTAAAATATAACCTCAAATTATAGTTACGTGAAATTTAATAAGATTTAAGTCCGATTTGAGTATTATAATCTTACACGGCTCACGCAGTGCGACAACGCGTCAAGATGCGACTAATTAAATAAAAAAAACAACTGTGAAATGCCAAAAAATGCACGTACTTACTTACAACAATAAAAAAAAACAACAATGGACCGGCGGCTTGGAGCGCTGGAACTAAACTGATAAATGCAGGAGCTGGTTGTTATAATGATGTTTTTTCAGGTCATTATCTGTTTTCGTATCGGAATCCGAGTGGAATGTGAATTAAAAGAGCGAGCGGAGGAGACTGTCAACACGATGCGAAGTAGCGAGTCTGACACTAGGGTCACGTGACCGAAGTTTCGGGTATTGCAAGTCTAGAGGGCGACGCACCTCGACTCAGTGGTAAACAACTTTTCACTTCTTTATATGTACAAATATCGTTTATTCAAATTTGTTTTGTGACACACAAAAATAGTCATTGTAATGTCAATCAATGGCCGCATACTATTTTTTATCGTACATATGCTTAGTTTATCTTTTGGCTATAACTGTACGTCTTTTACGGGAGACGTAAAAATGTAGTTGTAAGATTAATTTCAATTATCAAAATATTACACATACGAATATTATGAAAAAAAAATTCGGCGCAAAAACAAATATTATTCTGAAATGCATTATTTCAACACATACATATTATAGTGGATTACGAAGTTAGGTCAGTGACTTTTTGAATTAACTTTTTTCGCCAATAATCGTTTTATTTCACAACGTGGTCTCCTTTTAACTCGATATATTTAGTCCTCCAATTTACCATTTTTTTATTTCTTCCAAATAATAAATTTTCGTAATGTCCTCAATATGGGCATTTGTTATAGGGATGACCTCTTTATTCAATCAAATTCTATCACCGCCCAGCTATTTCTCCAGGTTTGAGACAGGAAATGGTCGCAGGGGGCTAAATCTTACAAATATGCTGCATGGGGTAGCAGTTCCTACCCCAATTAATGCACTTTAGTCATAAACTACATTGTGTGCATTGTCCTGATGGAAAAGCATTTTTTTCTTCACCAAATGCGGTCGATTCTGCTTCAAATCAATAATCGAGTGTGTCCAAAAGCTCTGAATAATATTCGCCGACGATCGTTTTACCCTTTTCAAGGTAATCAATGTGAATGACACCTCGTGCATCTGTCTCGTATCACTTTATTTTATAGCATTATAGATCTAGGTCCTAGGATATTTGTCGATGAGTAAATACATTTACGTACAATAAAAAACATTTATCAAATTTGGGGGAGGCCATAAGAATATGAAAAAAAAAAATCTTTTTAACATTTTTTTATGAATTGTCGTTATTGCTTGGTTCCGCCGTATTTCGTTCCCAGACAATTCGTTCAACAACGCATCGGTAACGAGTGGGGCGGCGCACTAAACGTCTGGTGCGCGGAACATTTGGTGCACGGGATAACTGGTGCACTGGATATCTCATTAACCTAACCTAAGGATTTGTCCAGTGATCGTAGAGTCCAGACATCCATAGGTCTCGTTAACTAAATAACTTAGGTTAGTGGACATGAGTTGCAGCTCTTATGCTAAACTAACGAGGGTTGCAGAGGATCGAGAAGAGTGGAGATCGAGATGCCAGATTTTGTTGTTTCAAAAAAATCCACCGGATTGATACTACCAAGAAGATAACTGATTCTCTATGGCCCACTCTGCTCTTAGTGTTTTCACTGGGATGGTTAGGTTAGGTTAAATTAAGGAGAAAGAAATACAAAGAAAAATATTCTAAATATTTTATTTCAAAATTAATTCATAATATTTTAGTTTATAATAGTAAAACCTTATGTACAATAAAAAGTATTCAGGCATTAACAAATTCCCTGATGCTAACGGGTATACTCATCCATTAATTCGGTTAAGTAGTTAACTCTCTAGGTACAGTCACACCATTTAAAATCTAATCCACTATACCTGTACTATTGTGGATAATAAAATATAACAATACAAGTCTATCAACTATAATATAAAAATCAATAATAGTTTGCAAAGTTTTATGTCCAAGTTTCAAGGAAAGCAAAAAAAAATAGTTGCGTACATAGTTCATCTTATTTTATAACATACCTATTTCTTTACTTTTATAATATATATAAGTATATAGTTCATTATAAATACTATTTATTGTATAGCTTAGAATTATTTTGTAAGTTTTTCAAAACAATATGTTCATTCATTTTATATTACACTTCACAGCTTTATATTTTACAATGGAAGCATTTTAATGAGATAGCTTTATTATTGCTTTTGATTACAAAAATATTTAATTAATTAATCAATTAATCAATGATAAGCTGCTATAAATATTTAATTCATTATTTATGGTTATATATATCAAGCTTAATTTTTATGAATGCTCTAACTGTATATTCATGAAAGCTTATGAGATTCTAGGAAGAAAATAAATATTACTATTTACTTGTTTAATTAATTATTATATATGATGCCCTTGTGTTCAAATTAAAATAAATAATTCTGAGATGTAACCTTCATTGAATCTGAAATACATGTTTTATTCTAAACAAGAAACAGGGGCCATTAAAGTTTTATGGAAAATATTATGTACAGTAGTACGTTGACATACGAGTGCTCTAACATATGAGTTTTTTGAGATACGAGCCGTCGAGCCAGCGTTTTTTTACTTTGAAATACAAGCAAAATTTGAGATACGAGCAATCGGCTTAGCGGGTCGGCCAGTTGCACACGAACCGCGCATCACGCTTTCCAGCGTGAATACCCCGGCCACGGTCAAAGAATCTTTAATAAGTTGTGCTCGAGATTTTCAATTTGTTTTGAAATACGAGTAATTTGAAATACAAGCAAGGTTGCGGAACAAATTAAACTCGTATGTCACGGTACCACTGTAAATAATTCTGAGAAGTAGCCTTCATTGAATCTGAAATACATATTTAATTCTTAACAAGAAGCAGGGATCACTAAAGGTTTATATAAAATTGTATATATTTTTTTAAATTATATTTTGTTGGATGAAATTTATTGTTGCCTTATTTAGATCATGAAACAATTTTATTTTTGTCTGTACTAAGCATTTCTGATATTTTATTTTGCCCATTTTATTTTTATTTCGTATTTTTTTTTCAAATCCCATTTTATTTTCAAAATGAATGTAAGATAAACATTCAAATTCAAGATCATAAAATAAATTAATAATTATTTTCTAAATGTATAAATTTGCAGTCAGCCAACATACATATTATTATAATGTAACAATAGTTTCTAGTCATATTATAATATTGCTTATTGATATATTATTTGTGTTGTATTTATAACCTAATTATAGGTTTTGGTGTGTATGTGTATGTGTTTGTGAAAATACTCTAAATATTACTGTTTGTGTAAATTTTATAAATATATTTACATTTACAACATGTCAAATGGACAATACAAAATATGTTTTGTTTATATACATTACAAGTAGTTTTTTAAAAGATAATAATTGTTCTCCAATAAAGATAGAAATATATTGGTTTCTAAAATTTATTTTACTCGTTTTGTACTCTTCATTTTTTGATATTAGGCATTTATCGATAATATTGATATCATAAATACTACATTACAATTTATTAACCCTTTAGATGCGGCGTGCCTATATATCGGCATGACACTTTATGTCGCTAGAGTGCGGCGCGCCATTATATATAAATCTCATAGCATTTTAGTAAAAAACGATAAAGTGTTTTAATTGAAGATTAATTAATTTAAAAGGTTAAAAAAATGAATATAGGTGTGTCATCATAAAAATAAAAAATATCGTTATTTTATTGTTCCATAGATTATCGACACTTGTTATGGAACAATTATAAAAACAATAGCCGCACCTAAAAGAGTTAAAGAAAGAAGTTATGTCGTAACATTCATATTGATAAATGTAATTTATATCTTTGCTACATTTTGTGTACTTGACAACTAAAATAATGTATGTTTACAGAAAATATGTGTCTGTCTGTCACAAGAACTCCTCCCAAAAGATGAACAGCAATAATACAAGATTTTTCCATGTCATTCTGGCTGCCATTTTTAATGTCGATAATTTTCTATGATAGTGTTGTCAAGTTTTTTAAGTTTAAATTTACCTCAATATCAACATTGGTATTTTAACTTTTATAAAATTCCCCTTGCGATGTTAAAATCGAGTGATGCAGAGCGACACACAGTTAAAGGCAAGATTAGAGTAATTTGTTTTTTATTAATTATTTCAAGCAAAACCTGTTTAAAAAGTCAAAATCATCTTAAAACTGTTATAATTATTAATCTGTAATAATATTAAATTTTAAGCCAATCAAAATAAAAAAGTTATTTCAACCCTTTATTTACTGACTATTTATAAGTCCCATACCATAAAATCCAATATTGATCGTGCATTTTGCTGCAGTTGTGCCCTGACAGGACTTATCAGTCAGATTTATAAAACTATGAAATAAATGCTTATTTTAGAAAAAAAAAATGTTCTTTCTAAATTTTTCTCTATATCCTCTATCAACACATATTCGTATAAAAAGCATCAGAAATATTTTAAATATTTCAGAAATTCAGTAAATAAAGTGTTAAACTGTACTTGATAATGAAATGTACTGTAAAACAAGTCGTCGTAATAAAGAAAATGTCGTGTAAATTCATGGTTTATCATTAACACATTTAAACATTATTCAAAAATAATTTTAAAAGTTAATCTAAAAAACAACTAAGCATAGTTTTGTCCAACAAATATATAACAATAAAACATTGAATAAAAAATAGAAAATGATTTTCAAAGTGACCCAATATTTACATCTAACCACTGTAAACGTTATGACAAACATGCCAATTTTGTCATTTCTCACAAACTATTCATAATGTTTATTTGAGTAAATCATTACTTTAATACTTATATTGAAATAAAATTATTCAATAGTGTCACCTAGTATTAAACAACATTTTAAAATTATACCAGAAACTAAATACAAGGTAAGTGCAAAAAAGAATATGTTTTTTACATGTTGCCATTTTTTTATTTTTTAGTATTCATATATTGAATACTGGATATATAAATATATGTAAATCAATTGTATAATTAATGGGATTAAATCAATGCAACTAATATTTTTGACAGTATTTAATTCAATTAATAGGCATTAATTATTTAGCAAATTATTAGACAGAAGAGAAATATCAATCAGCGGTGAAAAAAAAAATTGGCAGGAAATAATTAATGAATGATTGTTAAAAATATAGGTTAGGTTAGGTCAATAAATAATATAATGATTTATAATAAATTTAGGTTAGTAAATATAGGTTAGGTTTCCATTTTATGGGATAATTATTAGTTCATTTTACATTAATTTTTACCAATATTGAATATATTACTGCCATTAAAATTGTATAACTGACCACACACATATGATACAGCCAATTTATTGAGTCGACTGCCGATTAATTTTATTCACTTCCAATTAATTAAACTTACTGCCAAAACCTTGAATTAGTTACCGAACAAAGAAATACAGGCCCTAAATTAATAATAAATAACACAAATAATAACTTAAATTAATAAAAATAAAAAAACATAAATATTCAATAACATTATCAGGTAATTATACTATTTAATAATTATGTGGAAGATTTTGATTTATATTTACAATCTGATTCATGTATGAACCATATATCTCTTTATCACTGAAGACTGTTCAAATTTGTGTATGAAACAAACAACAAGTATGAAAAAAACACAGTCTAACAATTACAGATCGTTATATTCAGATTAGACTGTGATTATAAAATTTTAAATAGTGCTTACTGTTCTTAACCACTTGCCCGGCAAATTATTTTGGCAAAATTGTTAAAAAAAAAATATTTTTATTTTCGACCACTTTGAAACATAAATATTATTTGCAATTTAAAAAAAAATTAACCCTTTGAAGTCTATTTTTAAATTATTTTTTTTCAATAATATTCTTTAAAGTAATATAAAAATCGCAAGGGAATATTATTTAGTACAATTTATATAATCAATTTTACGATACAATATGTTTTCAATATTTCATAATCTATAACACAAAATAGTTATAAAATACAATACACATGTTTTCATCAAAGAGGCTAAAAGAATAACAAGCGTCTTTATCAAAATTTAAATAGAACGAAAACTGGTTTAGAAACCCTGATTTATTTGTTTCACTGTCATAAATCGTGAAATTGAATGCCGCAAATCGAACGACGATTTTAAAATGCTCACATGGGCGCGCATCGTGTTTCACACCTATTTGCGTGAGCGTCGCAATTGGAACACTTTTTTTTACACATGTTCATGTGTGCGCCGGGGAAGTGGTTAAATATATGTGGAAATCAAAATAAATATTAAAAAATAAATTTACAAAACCTTTTTTTATGATTAGTAAACATTAACAATATGAGTATGAAGGTTAAACCAAACACCCCTAAAACATTAGTATGTTTTCCCACTACAGCTACACTATGATTTTATGATTATTTTAACACTATAGGCAACATAATTTGCTTGAATTGATTGTGAGGAATTTACATAAAAGCATATATAGGGTGATTTAAATTTAAACAGATTTAATTTTTTAGATTCTATGTATTATTTTCCGTAATTCTAATTTTAAAATATTACAATGCGAAAAAAAATGTAATTAACTGTAATAAACAATTATGTAAATCACATTAGAACCATCAATGTTCTATAAAGAAGTTTATAAGGACAGTTATAATTATACTTAAAAGTACAAAATAATTTATATTTAAATTATTTTTAAAAATATTTACATTTCAGTACATTTAGTAATACTGCCAATGAATTAATTATTTTATTTTCAAAATTTTTGCAATTTTACATTTTATAAAACCATACAATCAGATCATTAATAGTTGATAATTATAATTATGTTTTGCGTTATATAAGTGATGCTATGATTTCAAAAGACGACCACAAGGCTCAAATCAAGAAGAAGCTTCCTACAGTCGACAACGAAACTGGTGATACCTGAGGGCACCCTGCGGCTGAACATGTGGAAAAGTGCAACTGGGGATAATACTTGGATTGCCTTGAAAGAGAACCTAACCCCCTAGACACGACCAGGGGTGGGATATATGGAGGTCCCTTAACAGACTTCAGACTGGAGTATGCAAGACGTGGACACAAATGAAAGCCTGGCAGTTATACAGCGGGCAGACTGAATATGACTGCGGCGTGGAGCAGACCCTGTCACACCTTCTGGAGTGTGCGCTGTGTCTGAGTAGCTGCATCCAAGAGGACCTGATGATGGCTGGGAGCAATGCCATCGACATCGCCCACTTCTGGGCAAACAGGATCTGACCCTGATGTTTCCGATACGATTATATATGCTTTGTTTATTAGTGAAAACTTTAATTTGAAAGCCTAAAATGAATTATGGAATTATTTATTAGAATTTTTAATTTTATGTTGTGGTCAAAAAAAAATAACAATGTTTTTTCTTCCAAAATATGGTAAAGAATTAAAATAATGATAAAACCTGTTTTTAAATAGCATAACCATATGTTTAAAAAATAAATATTTAAGGTGTATTTTGCACATGTTTTTTGTGGCAGGGTAATCCGTGAACATGATTGTCAAGTGCAGGTCTTAAAATAATAGCATTAGTTATGTTTTGACTGATAGTTTTACATCTTAAACAGTATTTTAAAATTACAACACTAATGGGCTACTCTAGACTTCTCATTTAGGCACCTAGAGGCATACAGCATATATCAATAGCGGCGACACTTGATGTTCATATGCTCCAGTTAGAGGAGCAAACCGGACACGGTAACGATGATTCAGTAATTTGATCCTAAAAAATTACGATGGCTTACATTTTTTTTTATTGAGGAATAATAAAATTTAATACTCAGGAAATAAAAACTTTTTGGATTCAACGGGTTATATAAGAAATACAATTTGTGATTTTTCAGACCTTTTAACCCTCCCATTACTGTGCTAAGAACTTCCGTCACCTTCGATGATATGCATTTACTTACACCATATGAAAATGACATTTAAAAACCGTAAAACTGTGAATATTCCTAAGTATTGCTTTGATGTATCAATTTTTGTAATGTAAGACTGAAATAGAGAAAAACCATTGTAATTAGTCGCTATAGCTGCAACAAATTCAGCACGCATTTTTAGGCATGCCCATCTAAAATCATACTGACAAGAATGTTCGTGTAGCCGTATGTGCCTGTTTCTGTCTGCTGCGCAGGCGCGTGAGCCGATTCATGACACGGATGCGGATTTTATCCCCGATTATTCCACAAATCATTCATTTCCATGCCTACAATTGAATAATTATACATTATTAAAATTTTATATAATACTTAACCATATGAGTGCCATAAGCCCAAATATGGGTCTGCTGCGGGAAGCCCGCCAGTGCCGTGAGCACACCGGTGTGTTATAAAACTATATATTTTCGGTCAATGTTATAGCTTGGATCTATAGCGACATCTGTCGTCTGCCCAAGAAAAAAAAAAGGTTAAAATTGGACACCATTTAGGGGTTCAAATCTTCGATAATCCATGAGGCGTTGCATAGATCTATTCAGGGTGATGTCATCCAAAAGGTTAATAATATAACATAGGAACACAAAAATTGTGAGCTAAGTATCTATTATATTTTATATGTATATTCTCATTATTAGAGTGCAGCTGTAGTAAATACATATCATCATAAAGCAAGAGTTAGGGATTATTTTATTTAGATAAAAATGTTAAAATGCACATAATTTTTAATTTTCACAGAACTTTGTACTAAAATTTCCATTCTTAATTTAAATAACACACTAGTCCAAATGGCATGCTACGTATTATTATAAATAATTAAAATTGATATTAAAAAATTATGATATAAAAAACAGGATGTGGTCAATTGTATTATAAATAACACAATAATAATGTCCTATCAGAGGATATTTTGTTTGTTATTTTTGTTTTTTGATAAATTGTTTGATTCACATTTGTGGTATTCAGTGTCATGTGATTTAGCTTACCGGAAAGTACATTCAAAACTGCAAACAAACTACGTGTATTTGGTCATATGCTTTAATATTTTAAGTTGCAACATCGATACAACTATTTTTTTTCTTAAACATTTTGATGATGGCAAAGATTGCAAACTGTTAAAATATAAAGATCCACTGTTTTAGGAAATAATTTAAATGGTTTGGAATTTAAATAAATTTTCAGTCATATTTAAAAAAACTTTTAATATGAATTAATTAAAAATTATCATTTCATATGGTCAGAAAAAAAAATAAAGATCATAATAAAAAGTAAATAAAACTTGATTGGTTAGATGAGATTATGTTAATTTAGTTTAGGTTAGGTTATCTTAGGTTAGGTGTGTTAAAAAATATCTCAAAAGATAATAAAAAATATCTCCAATTTCAAGTTAAATTTTAAACATAAATTAATTACTGTACCCTCAGTACTCTGATACATTAGAATAATTTAATTTAAATTCAGACCGACATGATATAAAAATGAAGTAAAACCGCAATTGTTTTCACTTTTATCGAGCCATATTTGGTAAGGTTAGTACAATAGCGATCAGATGATTAGTCTAAATCTCAATTTGACAACTGAATTTGTTTTACATATGTTAGTAAGTATATCTCAAAAGGTTCTATACGTGTTATTTTACAGGTATTATTGAACAACCTTTATAGAGTTAAATGATTGTGCAATTGTATACAATTTGCAGTACATACATTATTTTTGTCATTTCCTTATATTAATTTTGATTGATAAAACATAAAAATCTTGTAGAGAAAACTCAGTAACGAAACAATAAATATAAAATATCATATATTCTAAAATGAAGAAATAAATATATGTGCATACGTATATTAGTCAAGTACAATTATCTGTTCAGTCGTGCGATGTTTGGTGTGTTTGATCAGACTCATTGTTCACTTGGAGGTCTCAGCCGTCACGCGCGCGGCCAGGTCTTCAAACTTAGCCATGTAGTCGATGCTCGTCTCGCTCATCATGCACTGCAGCTGAGTGTCGACCTAGAATCCACAAAATACTCTTGTTACATGCGCTAACATAACCTGAAAAGCTGATGAATATAAATTTTTAAGCAGAAAATAGTTAATTGTTGAACTTATAATGATAGATTATTACCGCAAAGCCTGTATTAGTCCCATCCTTTTACGCAGCTGAAAATCCGGGCTTTTTGATGTAAACGCATACGGGAGAGCACAGCCAGTGCAATCTATGACGCTCAGCCGGGATGCAGCAAGGCTGGACGCTGCATGCGGGAAACGTGTATTGTGTTCCTGTTTGTGTGTGGATTGGGGAGAATACAAGTGTATATTTATCTGTTTCTTGAAGAGATCCAGATTGCAGTAAGGAGGAAAGACAGACGCTGGAAGAGCATTCCAAAGCTTACCGGTGGCATTAAGGAAGGAACTTTTGAAACTGCCAGTTCTTGGTCGACAGACATTAACCGTGTATGGATGTTCGGCAAGTGTAAGATGAGTTTGTTGGTTGTGAGTGGGTGCAGGAAGAATTATTTCTTTAAGTTCCGAAGAGCAGCGACCGTGGTATAACGGTATAAAAGACTAAGTGAACCAATCTGCAGATGTTTAATGGATTTTGAGAATATGTCCTTAAGTGAAAAATAGGAATGCGAAGGTTTGACTTTGCGAGGAATGACAAAATAAAGAAGCAGGAAGCGCGCATTGCATCTGTCAGCCTACGATTGTTCTTTATCTTATATTGTGTCTAATTTGTAGAATAACCGATGTAACATTAATTTATCACATTCAATTAAAAAAACATACTTTTTTTTTAATAATAAAAATGGTAATGTGTATTCATTATCAAGTAGCAACTATCTTCATGTATCAACCTACATTGCTATAATTATCTTTATACACATGTTTGATACCTATCGAGTAAGCAACATTATAAAGTAGTTGAATATTTTCAGAATATCAGTTGCCGAAGTAGCCTAACACAACCCGAAAAAAAACATTTTTATCAGTAAAAATACATTTTGAAAAAAAAAAAAATTTCGCCACACAACACATTCATCTTAAAGTGGCGAGGTAAGCAAAACTAGAAAATTTAAAAAAAAATTATTAAAAATGTATTATTACCACTAGGTATTTTGATCAGAAAAAGTTTGAATAACTTCATTTTTAACTGTAAATATGATGATTAGGAATGCTTTTTAGGAACACTACTTTGTCATTTATAAGTGTTCCCCAATTATTTTTGTGTCCCGGCCCCCTAAATCTGAAATAATTAATTCCCGACTCCTAAAATTAAAATGAAATTCAGTCAAAAGGTTCATTTTAAATATTACAAGTACAATGCACATATTATATATTTAGCACAAAATTGAAGTTACTTAAATATATACATTTTTTAAATATGTTTAAAAAAATATTCATAAATAAATATTTGTGTTTTCTACTGAATATTTTCGCGGCCCTCTGAGAGGCCGCGGCTACCCATTTGAAAAGTACTGATTTGTAACATAGTATTGATTTTACATAGCTTAACCCGTTAACTGCCATCATATTTCGCATATCTGCAACCTAAAGCCAATATGGAAAAAATGTCTTTCAGAGTCACAATCATTATATAAAAACTCATAGATTTAAAAAAAACGAAAACGACAGTAATAAAGGGTGATTTTTAAACTATTTTCTTTTTGGCAACACTGATTTTGACAGCTCACGTACGTTTCGTGTTTTGTGTCACTGTCAAACATCTTCAGTTTGGTCTATAATTTGACCATGAATCGTCTTACAAACGAACAACGCTTGCAAATCATTGAATTTTATTATCAAAATGCGTGCTCTGTTAAGAAAGTTCATCGCGCGCTTCTTCCATTTTATGGTCAGTTTAATCGACCCACTGAAGCGGCTATTCGGGCTATTGTGACTAAATTTCGCACCAAATTTACATTGTTGGACATTAAATTACCAACACGCTTACGTACAGTGCGAACTGAAGAAAATATCGCAGCTGTATCGGCCAGTGTTAGTGATGACCATCAATTATCGATTCGGCGCCGTTCGCTGCAATTGGGCCTCTGTTACTCAACAACGTGGAAAATTTTGCGGAAGGATTTAGGTGTGAAGCCTTACAAAATACAGCTGGTGCAAGAATTGAAGCCGAACGATCTACCACAACGCAGAATTTTTGGTGAATGGGCTCTTAAAAAGTTGGCGGAAGATCCATATTTTTATCGAAAAATTGTGTTCAGCGACGAAGCTCATTTTTGGCTGAATCGATTCGTAAATAAGCAGAATTGTCGGTTTTGGAGTGAAAATCAGCCAGAAGCATTGCAAGAGCTACCAATGCATCCAGAAAGAGTTACTGTTTGGTGCGGATTATGGGCTGGTGGCGTCATTGGACCGTACTTCTTCAAAGATGATGGGAATCGCAACGTAACTGTGAATGGTGAGCGCTACCGTGAGATGATATCCAACAAATTTTTGCCCAAAATGGAAGAGCTTGACTTGCATGACATGTGGTTTAAACAAGACGGTGCCACATGCCACACAGCACGCGAAACAATAAACCAATTGAGTGGCAAGTTCGGTGAACACTTTATTTCACGTTTGGGACCGGTCAATTGGCCGCCTAGATCGTGCGATTTAACGCCTTTAGATTATTTTGTTGTGGGGCTATGTTAAGGCTCATATCTATACTGACAAACCCGCTTCGATTGACGCATTGGAAGACAGCATTGAAGCATTTATTCGTGAGATACCGGCCGAAATGTTGGAAAGTGTATGCCAAAATTGGACTAAGCGGATGGACCATTTGAGGCGCAGCCGCGGTCAACATTTGAATGAAATAATCTTCAAAAATTAAATTATATGGACTGTACTATCGATTTAAATAAAGATTTCATGCATTTTTCTTAATTTTATGTGTCTTTTTTTGGAAAAATGTCCTATAGCTATTAAAAAATCACCCTTTATTTAAGACTTCAACTAACACGCCACACTGCACACAATCATTCAATGTGAACGCCGACGCAAGACTACTCCATACAAAATGTACCCAATCGACAACCCCGACCGGAGTTCGTGGCACTTTGTTTGAGTAGCCGAATAACCCCGATTGGGGTTCGTGGCAGTCAATGAGTTAAAAACTAAAGTGCAGTGTTAGTGTACATAAAATATGGTTATAGTTACCGTCTCGTCAGTTGCTCGGTTCACAGTCCCCGCGCTGGAGAGGCGCGCCGCAGCGCCGGGCTCGGTGGGCGGGCGGGCGGCGCCCTCGAGGTGGCCCAGGAAGGAGCTCAGAGAGAAGTTCTGATACTCCGACTCCAGCCAGTGGTCGTCGTTCTCCTTCAGCAGCCGCGATGGACTCATCGACATTGTCTCCGATTGCAACAAACCTTCAACCACGCAATTAAAATTATTTACATTATACACTTCAACATCCATTTCAAATATTTATTTATCTATGTCTCTTATACAGCCATTATTAACCCTTTTGGTCTAAAACATTTTTAGGTGGTATATGCTAAAATTCCCACATTGTTTTGCGTGCAAAGAAATACTAATTACTTATAATTAAAAAATATATAAAAGAGAATATAAATACAAAAATTACAGACATAATCATTAAATACTAAGGTATATTTTCACTACAGTAAGAAGTCCATATTCTTTTATTTAAGAACATTAAAATATATTTATATAATTATAAAAGGCATTTGTCTTTTTCCAACAAATCGGCGCTGTGGGGTTTTTGACATAAAACTAAAGTGCAAAAAAAGTAATCTAAAGTGCACCTATAGATCAATGCTTTTGGACCAAAAGAGTTAATAATTATTATTTTAAATATTTCTTTAGTATGTCGGGCAATATTTTTGTAGTTAACACATCGGTGAATATAAGCTGTCATCGTCCCTGTTTGATTGATCATTTGATATTAATATTTATTTTAAGTTTGTATTAAAAATTTCATAATTTTTTATCCGATTACCTCAAAATGATAGCAAATTTTCCAAAACTTTAAACTCTGCGCGGCCGCTAAAAATGTGCGGAACTGCTTGACGAAATTTGTTAAAATGAATATCTATTTATTTTGTTAGACGGGAGTATATGAGGGAAGCAGGTCGAGAATGGAAGAACACGTCTGAGATAAAAAAAAAAACATTTATTATAATTTAAATTTACCAGTAAAATTGTCGTGATTCTCCTTCATGTTGGCCCCCTCCATTTTCAGGCTAGACACTTCCAGAGAGTTGTCATCTCCGATGTGCGAAGGCAGCGATATGTCCAAGAAGTTCTCCAGTTTGGGCGTTTCGTCATTCAGGCCTTCTTTCTTATTCACGTCGGAGCTGCTGCGACCCCAACTCGAATAACCCGAAGACACCTTCAATAAAAATAAACAATCATAAGGATTAATTTGAACTCTCCCTCTCTTATGTCTTCTCTTCTTGATGAACAAAGTTTAAAAAATTCTAAAGATAAATTACTATTTTTAGACACGCCATGGTAAGCCATCTTAAAAAAACTGCTAATTATTATAATTTATTGAACAGTCACTGATTATGAAATGTAGGAAGAACCCTCACCTCAGAACTGGCAAGAGGATCTGCCTGGCTGGAGGTGCCCACCTGTAAGGTGGTGGATCCATTATTCAGGAACAGTTTGTCTTCCACTTGACTGAGCACCAAAGATTCCTTGGGTCTTGGCGCAACACTTGGTACAGATCTGAAAAATATAACAATTCATTAAATATAAACAAATAAATTGATTTGAAAAAAAAATACATGCCAAGAAGTATCTTTCCATTTCAAAAATGTAAGTGTCATTTAATATACCCACGTCTAGTTCAACAATTGTTCGCTAGAGCTTCCCTCTGTATATCTGATGTTTCATGAAGTTGTCAGGGAGTATTGCATATTAGATTTTTTGAATTGTGGAGTACATTGGCAACAAGTTATTTTTCCTATGAAAATTTTAAATGTTTTGTACATAATATGAGGATTTTCTGTGTGTATGTTTTGATATGTTACGTTGACCCAAGTACCACTCGATATAAATGGATATTTAGAGTTTTAAATCAGGATCAGTGTCAGAAGTTGTGATGGAGACATAATAAATATTTTCTTAATGCCCCTGGATGATTAATTTGATGCTCCTTGACATCAGCTCTATATAGCCCTTGCCGAAAAACCTCGATAAACGTTAAATATATTACAATGTGTTTCTCGACAAGTTCTTTGATTGGTGACTTGCTCTCCATCCTTTTAACACGCGTTCTGATGACAGTCTCGGCGACATGGAGTCGTCCCTTTGGCTTACGGGGATGTTATTCTTTTATCGTCATTTGTTCTTTAATGAAGTCGAGGATTGGTGTAAAGTAAGCAGTATTCGGGTATCTTATATTATTTCCACAAAAGATGCTCAGTCATGATGGAAGTCACCTGGAAGTGGCGGGCAAGAGGCGTGGTGGCAGCAGAGTGGGGCGTGGAGCAGTGAGCACCCGGACCACGGGAGTAGGCGGCAGCCCGGCGAGCCCGGGCAAGCGGGGCACCAGGCGAGGCATCACCACGGAGCTCGGCTCCATTTTCCGCTTTCGACCACGGCGATTCCACTTTGGAAGAGTGTCCATCTGAAGTGTAAAAACATTTATTCAATCTATCATTATAACATACTGAGTTCACTGCAGGTTTGCTAAACCGTTCTTGTACTTATTTATTTTTATGTAAACACATACAGGAGAATACCAACAGATGGTGATAGTAATTCTAAAATCTCATCTGCGGATTCTATAACGCTTACCATGCTGCATATGGCTAAGCGCTGCATGTGGAGTGTTGATCCGCCAATGTCATAGACTACAGCCTGACATTTACGCATCATCCTTATTATTAGTGGTCTTTCGTCTACCACCAATTTTGATTCATAGGCTATGACAGGCATTTTACGGGTGAGGGATCAAATTCACACCAACCGGGGGTATTTATGTTTTTCTACTTTGTGTGAGCGACGTCAAATTGTTTCCGCCCAATATCTGGCATCATCGATGGTCCGTGTGTTGCCCAGCATTGAGTCTTGGAATATGCAGCTAGTTGAGCACAAGGGGCAAAATCTTAGGTATGAGGCAGGGGTAATAAAGTGTGATCCATATTAAAACAAGGTATGAAATTTTTATCTATTAAATAAATGTTTGAAGAAGTTGAGGACATCCTAAGCCAGGGACTCAACGAGATGTCCCATTACTACGAAACCAACCATCTCAAACCTAACCCATCAAAGACACAAGTCTGCTGTTTCCACCTTAGAAACAGGGAAGCTAACAGAAAGCTTCGTGTCACGTGGGAAGGTAGAGTACTGGAACATGGCGACCATCCAAAATACCTCGGAGTCACTCTAGATCGCACCCTCACCTTCAGGCGTCATTGCAGCAACACCAAACAGAAAGTTGCAACAAGGAACAACCTCATCCGCAAACTGACCAATACTCACTGGGGAGCCCAACCACCTCTTCTTCGTACCTCAGCTTTAGCACTTTGTTTCTCAGCCGGAGAATATGCGGCACCAGTGTGGGGTCGATCAGCCCACTGTAATCAAGTGGATACTGCCCTGAATGATGCATGCAGAGTCGTCACAGGCTGCCTCAAACCAACACCCATTTCTAAACTATACCCCTTGGCTGGTATCGCACCACCGAACATAAGACGCAAAGTCATATGCGCCCGAAGAAATGCGTAAGGCAATCAACCAACCGTCCCACTGCTTGTATAATCAGATACCCCCAACACCAAGATTGAAGTCTCGAAGCAGCTTTCTGAAATCCACACAACCTCTCACATCCGGCCCTGAAAATGAGAGACTCCAACTCTGGCAACAAATCGCACCAGAGGATTTCATTACTCCAAAGGCAGTCCTCCCAACTGGCAAGAGCCTTGACTGGCCGACCTGGAAATCCCTAAACAGATTAAGAACCGGAGTTGGTAGAACAAAGGACAACCTCGAGCGGTGGGGAATGCTTCGGCAGGGAGAGACACTATTGTGCGACTGTGGAGACCTGCAGACCGCCTCACACCTACGATGCTGCTCCATGTGCCCAACAAGTTGCACATCTCAGGACCTAATGCTGGGCAACACACGAGCTATCGATGTTGCCAGATATTGGGAAAAAATAATTTGACGTCGCTGACACGAAGAAGAAGATCTATTAAATAAGAATTTTCGATTTTTGTATGACTATAATGGAATTATATGGAATTCTGCAGTCGTATAAATCATCTGATGCTATAAAAGTCTCTGTAGCAACACGTTATGTGAGTTAAAAAAAATTGAGCCTTTTAGCACCCATGCTGCGCTCCTCCTAGTAATATCCACTCATCAAGACAAAGGGTATTATTGAATTATTAGACTCACAGTTAAAGTATCAGGAGGAAGAAGGTCTAAGGGTGTTCGTGGCAGTATCAGTCCTCGAGCTAAGGGAGCCCTGAACACTTCCCTGGCTGGCTGCGTCCCCCCTGCTCCCCGGCCTCCCTCCTCAGCCCCCGGGGTCTCCTCCCGCAGCACCTGCACCCCGGGAACTCTGGCACACAACTCTGCCAAGCGGTGGCCATTGTTCTTGTCAGAATTGATGAACGAATACTACAAAAACAAAAATGTTTAATAAATTTAATGAAGAATATATTTCATAAAAAAAAATTATGCATTATTTTCCTTTTCATGGACCACGCCCAAGTTCACTCCCAAATGCAATCGGGCAAAAGTAAATATGATTCATGGTATGTGAAAGCAAGCAAAAATACAGATACGTTGATTCATTACATGGAACAACTCCCCCCCACTATCTCCTAACAGGTGAAATCATGCGATGTTAGTACAGCCCGGTGTTTTCAATAGTTATGTTTTGTTTTTTAACCCTTTACGTGCGAGGTGCGGATATATCCACACCAACTTGCACTGCTCTTAAGTGCGAGGTGCGGATTTATCCCACACCCTGAAAAAAGCACATCGCATCAGTGCGAGATGCGGATTTATCCGAATACTATATTGAATGTAATTTTGTTTCGTATTACGACATTCCTTTGTCAATTTTTTTTTAGGATATGTACTGAGTTGTGGGTCATTCTACACATGTTTCAAATTCGCCCTTTTTTTTAAATAATAATAGATTTATTTAATTTAGTTCTGAAGGTAAATATAAATGCAGCACTGACCAATAAAAACAAATAAAAGAAAATGTCCTTAAATATTCAACTTTATTTTTCATTGACTAATTGAATTATTTCGTGACTTTTTATGAAATCTTATTTCGCACGTAAAGGGTTAATAAAATTCTCTCATAAAAAAGGTATTTTTTTCATTATTCAATTTTTTAATGTTTACTAAAGTGGTTAATGAAGCAAGTCATTATTAATGGAGATTTGATATTTTTGGTTCCTATAACCGCTAGCTAAAAAAATATTAAGAACTTGCTAAAAAAACTTTACTAAAAAAAAGAAGTTGTTTTAAAACACAAATTATATTTGCCTTATTTATTTTCTAATCAATAATGATAGAACATGAAAAATATACACTTCTAGTTAAACTTACTTCATCTCTGTGATTGAATATCCGCTTATTGCGTGGTCCACAGCAAACGTGACCGCACGGACACGCCAGCCGACCCCTCTTGTTGTGCAGCCGGGACAGTGACAGCAACTTGGCCAGGCGCGCGGCCACCGTGACAACCTTCTCTCTCTGCGGCACAATGATGGGAGCGTCGGGATCCAGTCGAGGCACTTCTTGAGCAGCGTCGTACAGCGGGTTGTTGATGATCTTGGAGACCAGCTGGAAGGATGAGCCGGCGATGAGATCCTCGGACGAAGCACTCCGGAACGAAGCCTTGTGGTCTGGAGATGAAAGCTCCCCTGAAAAAGACAAATATATTTAACACTATTTTTTTTCAAATATATTTTCTAAACATTACATCAACAAATGCAAGCGTCTCAACCAGGAAGGTTAAAACATTACCTTTCTTGTCATCGGCATCATTGGAGTCTTGACTGCTCGTCAAGATAGGAGACAGAAGTCCACTGTCCATGTCCAGAACCTTTTCCCGAGGCTCCTCATCTGTGGCGCCCCCGTCCGTGTCCCCGCGGGGCTCTTCACAGCTCTGCTCCACAGACAACTTCAGCTGCTGGATAGCCGCTGCAGAAAAAGGCTGCGAAGGCTCCGACCACCAATAGTTCAGCTCCAATTTTGATTCGCTGCCAAACTAAAAAAAAAGAAGATTGTTTACAGCACCAAACTCTAGTTGTAATAAAAGATCTTAAATTTTAAAAAACCTATACCAATTATGTTCATGTTATCTCATTTAAAGATTAGTCACAATAAGAGTAATAATAGACACACCCCTACCCCCTCCTACATAAAATGGGTTTGACCATTTATAAAGTACTATCGCAGCTCAGTTATCTTTTAACAAGTGATGGATTGATAAAGGCTACGAATTAGTCGAAACTGCAATCTACTAATAGAGAACTTATCTTACGTGATCCATGTAAAAACAAGGTAAATAAATAATTATTTACAATTCTTTCTATTATTATATATTATATTATTGCAAAGCATGTTTTAAGTAATGCAAGAAAATACTATTTTTTCCATACACATTGTGTTTGCCCAGTGCCGGTTTTAGGGGGTAGCAAAGTGGTTCAGTGCCCCAGGGCGTCGAATAAGCTAGGGGCGCCGACAGCAACTAATCTTTCTTAGATTTTATAAAATACAAACAATATGGGGTGGTAGAAAAAAATTGCCCTAGGGCGCCGCAGGGTCTAAAACCGATACTGTGATTGCCATTAATTGAATAAATACTCTTCTTAAATTTTATAGTATTGTTTTTTAGTAAGCATATACATAAATAAATAAATTACTTAATTATATCTACAACATCTGTAAATTTAAACTGAAAGTAATACATTTTACTGAAAGAAAACAGTCAAGACTCAAACCAAAGTGTTGTATAATTTTGATTTAGAGCAGGCTTGAAAAAAACAGTGCCAGCTCCTGAATAATGCCTTGAGAAATTTTATAAGTAAAAACAGTCTATAAGATTGGGCGAAATGTGGTTTAGATATTTTGTTCATAGATTAAGTACCATTAAGTAGAGATCACCGATAGTGAGGTCCCCAGCGTCATACACGCTCCATCCCTTGGTGGCCTGCAGCTGCAGCAGGTCCCTGTTCCAGGTGCTCTTGAGGAAGGCGGCCGGGGCGCTGCTGGGCCGCGCCTCCTCCGGGCTGTCAGCCACACTGCCCCCTACACCGACAGCTGTCGCACCGACTGCTGCTTCGCTCGCCTGCTCTTCTCTGTCCTTTTTCGTTTTCACTTTTAACTTTACCTAAAAATTAACAACATCCAATTATCATATATAATGTATTTTTATTATTATTATGACATTATTATGACGTTACTTACATAAATTTAAATTGAACAATCAACTTAAAGAATTATGTAATATTAATCAGAGTCGGGCGGCATAGTCCAGTGGTTAAAACGTTTGCTTCTTACTCAGATGCCTTTCTTGATGATTTTCTTAAATCAATTTATTTAAACCTAAGCTCTTTACATGCCTTAGGTAGGGTTGAGCCAACCCTTAAGGACAAAACAATAATTGTCCAGGCCTCGGGAGCGTCGGGCTGATCATTCGATCTCCTTAAAAACCCTGATCATTTAACACCCAAATATTTCTGTTACTACAGCAGCTGTCTATGCAAATTTTTGGGCTCTTGCCCTGGAGGCTCCCGGGAACCATCTATGTTCCCATGTGGACCTCCAAAATATTAACCAGTTGTTGGAAATCACTCCAAGAACTGGCAAACGCAGCATTGACCAACCCCCGGCAAGATGGACTGATTAGAAGAATAGCGGGAGTAGCCTGAATGCGGAGAAAGAGAATTGAGAAGGATAGCGACCCATGCAAAAGTCCTTCGTTCAACAGTGGACAGACAAAGACTGATGATGATGATGATGATGAATATTTATAAATTCTGACAGAATAATGTAAATATAATTAAAATTAAAAATAATACTAGCTCTATAAAGTGCATAAAATTACTTTGGGTGCCATTTGTTTTCTTTATTTTTGGGTAACATTGCAAGTAAATTCCCGAAGAAATTCGAGGAGCGCATTTAACATGCATTGCTTAGCCATGATAACATAATATTTTTGGTATTTCAGTTTTAAAAGAAAAAAAAATTAGCAACAATATTTTACGTTAAGTTTTTACTGAATATTTTAACTTCATGAATACTGAGCACCCAACACGTAAAAAATTAAAAAGGAAACTCATCTAAAATTTATTGCTTTGTAAAATATTCATCATCATCAAAATATCACTCTTTAAAGAATAGTAGTTAAGTCTATACTTTTATTTATGCATGGCCCTTGATAGTATACACCTAATAAATTATATTAATTATAAAACAAACCTTTAATTTTGAAAACTTGACAGACTTTTTAGCCTTCTCGTCCTCGGCGTCTTTAGTCACCTTGGCAGCCGCATCGCTCTCTCCTCCATCCGTCTCCGCATTATATTTATCATCGTCCTCCAGCTCGGAGAAGAAATCTTTGTCCTTGAAGTAGGGAAAGTCTTCCATGGACTTCTCTTCAAACTTGTCATCGATAGAGGTGATGGGTTTGTCAGAGAATGAGGCCGGGGCGTCCATCCCGTCATTGGCTGTCTCGTCATGGTCAAAGATGTCACTCTTGTCGCAGATATCCGAGTCGTTCTTCGACTTCTTCAGTGAAGGATCAATGTCACCGCTGTCTTTTCTCTGTCTCTTTTGATTCTTGAAACGATTCCCTCCGCCTTTGAAACCGACACCACCTATTGAAAATATAATTAAAACATTTTAAAAAACACAGAATAGAAAATTGTTAATTGTTGTATCAATTGCAATATTAAACATTTCCTTTAATGTTCAGAAAATGATTATTTTATGGCTCAGTGATGTGTAGTAAAACAATTTAAAATTGGAAAGGTTCAGTAAAAAAAATCTTTAATGAAAGATCTAAGGTAAATATGAAAGAATGTTTATTGTGTATTAGTCGGACACAACTCAAGTGATAAGCTAAGAATATTTTAAATTGATATATTATAAATGTGGAGATCTCCAGGCTTTATAATATCTAAGCAAGACTTACACCCGCATGCAGAAACATTAAATGCAAAACAGAAGCACCAACTAAACACCCATTTGCAGAGACAGGTTGCTTATATAAGTTGGTTACTTTATACCATGGAGTGACTGTATTTATTTTTACCATTTCTGCTCCATATTTGGAGCATATAGACACCGCAAATTGCCGTCTCACAGTTCTGTATGCTCAGATTGTCTTACGCCTTGTTCCAGTACACCTGTATCCCAGAGTTACACATGGCAAAATAGATGGTTCCCGGAAACCTCCAGGACAAGAGCCCACGAAATTGCATAGACTGCAGCTGTAGTACCAGAAAAATATTTGGGTGTTCAATAATCAGGGTTTTTTAAGGAGATCGGATGATTAGCCCGAATCTCCCGAAGCCTGGACAATATTATTGCCCTCAATGGGTGGCTCAACCCTAAATATGGACACGGCATAAGGTGTTAATTAAAACATTACCCTAATAGAGATACATAATACAATTTTTATGTTGCTGACCAGAGGAAGAAAATTCCAACATCTTCACAATTATTTATGTAATTTGTAATCAGATCTTTTCCACAACAATAAACTTACTCTGTAGTCCATTTCCTTGATGCAGCGTACTGGCGCCGAGCCGTTCCTGATAAGAAGCCAAGCAGATCCTCTGACTTGTGAGGTGTTCGCTCACGTGCACCGTGGGTCGGTGCATGCGCACTCCCGACCGCGGTCCCAGGTGCAGCACCTCCCGCCCGGCCTCCACCCCCAGCCGCCACTTCATCATGACAGCCTCCTCAGCATCAGAATCTCGCCTCCCGCTTGTAGTCTTACAATCACCGACTCCGGATTTAACATCGCCGAGATGAGCGAAGTCTACGTTTCGACCGCTCGGTGAATTTCCATTAACGCCATCATCTAATTTTTCAACATCGTTTTTAAATGAACCGTTTTTCAAATTCGATTCGGCATCTTCAGACGAGCATTTTTCTTTGCTTGAAAGCAGCATTTTATTGCATAATTTATTTTCCGTGTCGTCCGGCGATAGCAATAAGCAGTCGTGGTTTTTTGATGTTCCGGGTAAGTTTTTTAAGTGTGTTTTCAAGTCGCTTGTATTCCCGAGTGTGCTGTTGAGTTTGGCGACTTCCTCGTTGCCGGTGATGAAAGAGGGATCGGCGAGCTTGTCCACTTCCACGGTGAGAGGATTTCTTGAGTTTGGACACAAAAGATTCCTGATCTGTTGATCCATCAGATTAAACGTCTGCAGGGATTTGTTTTCTTCCGCTCCCAAAAGAGCTTCTCTCTGTTTTGATAAAGTTAAGAATATATTTCATGTCATGAATTTTTTTACAATAAAATATTTGATCAAATAATTTAATATAATAGATTTTTAGGAATATTGAAGAACTCTATTAATTTTACTTTAAAATATTAATGTGGCGGAGTTTTGTTTTATCAATTGTACCAATTTCGCTTTCTATGCCTGTCTAATAATCTTGCCTTATATGTTCTATATATGTCGGTAGAATCGCCGTCACCAGAGGGCCGACAGGTGATCGGATGACGCTGCGAGGTTACGTTACGTTCCGCTTCACTTTCGGCCCGAGTCTCGACGGAGGTAAGCCGGTCATTGTTTGTGGCCTGGGCTGAATTCCGAAGATTGATAACCTTTTGTATAATATATATACATTACATTGTGCTTCTCGAAAAGTTGTTTGGTTTCGCGACCTGCTTTCCATCTCTTCACTTAGCGTTCCGATGACGATCCCAGCAACATGGAGTTGTTCTTTAGTAAATGGGGATGTCACTGTATATAATTGTTAATTGTTTTATATATAAGCATAAAAAAATGTTTTTAAAGGATACAGCCGCATCAGTGGGATGCTGCCAGTGTCGCTGCAGCAGCGCCAGCAGCGTGGCGAGGCGGCAGGAGGGCGGCGCGGGCGCGAGCGCGCGCGGGTTGTGCGCCGCTGCCTGCACGCGTGCCCAGGCCTCCGCGTCGCGCGCCAGCGCCACCACGCACACAGCGCGCGGGCAGGCGGGGCTGCTCGTCACCATCTAACAAATAACAAATTCATATGATGTTATTTATATTTTTACCATTCACTTTGAGATCCATTTCAATATTGAATAGATAAAAATTTCATACCTTGTTTTAATATAGATCACATAAGCACACAAACCTTGACTGGCAGACCTCTAAATCCCTGAACAGGTTAAGAACCGGGGTTGGTAGAAAAAATGACAACCTCGAGCGGTGGGGAATGCTTCGGCAGGGAGAGACACTATTGTGCGACTGTGGAGACCTGCAGACCGCCTCACACCTAAGATCTTGCTCCATGTGCCCAACAAGCTGCACATCTCAGGACCTAATGCTGGGCATCACACGAGCTATCGATGTTGCCAGATACTGGCAAAAAATAATTTGACGTCGCTGACACGAAGATGAAGAAGAAGAAGAAGGAGAAGGAGAAGGAGAAGAAGAAGAAGAAGTTATCCTTATCCTCCTTCTATCCTTGTACCTTGTTTTAATATGGATCACATTGAGCACTGTTTCGCTTGATAGAAGAATGCAGTTTTTCGATCTATGAAAGCTTCATCAGTTCCAATGTGCACACACAACAGCACATTTGTGTGTACATTTGTTTATGGACTTTGAAAATATGAAGTACCGGTCCAGAGTTTGAAAACAGACTTACAGACATCCATGAGAGAACTTCTCTTTAGTTAGCGAAAGGGTAACATAAGCGTATAATACCTTCCAGCATGTTGAGCCTTCGCAGCGCCCGGCAGATGGGGGTCCTGACCCTCAGGTTCTTGCCGCGTGTCCGCACGGCCACGGCCCCGCGCTGCACCATCTCTGGCAGCAGCCGCGGAGCCACCCGGGACACCATCCCCGACACCAGGCGCTTCCTCATCTCGCCGTAGTTAATCAGCAAGTACAACTCCTGCACATTCTTCTTCACATCTGTAAACACAAATAACAAAATATATTAGAAAATAAATAAAGCTAGTTTTTTATTTTATTTATCAATATAATATTTTATTAATCTACATCAAATATCTATTGATATCAGTTTGATATAACTGCTTTAGGCTGATGCCGTAAAGCCTCGAAAAACGATCTTTTGTCTCTTATTTTGTTCGCTCGCCTGACATGCACATCTAATGTTAATTATATTAATTGTATAATGTTAAGCGGTGTTTGCATACGCTAAAAATATTTGTAATGACAGTTGGCCCATTTCCTGTTAGTATGACTGTCATTTTGGGGGTTGGCAGCGCCGGGATGTAAGAGCGCGCGGGCAGTTATCAGTGGAAGTTAGACTCGCGCCCGTTATAGCGCTCGCGCATAAAGGCGTTCGATTTAACGGGCGACGTTTGGGACAAATAAACTAGTAATATGTGAAACAGAAACAAGTGTTTATATTTTGAACTTGATCCTACATCCTTCATCCAGTAAGCCGATGTCTAAATGGAGAAAGGAGGATATCACTATAATAATAATGTAGTGTACTCACTGTCATTGAACACCATGTGCTTGGAGACCTTCTGCCAGGTGCGGTAGTAGAAGTGGCTGACTTGGTGCTTGGTCTTGGCCGTGGTGTGCGGAGCTCCGCGCCTCTTCATCTTGGCGCAGATGTGCGCGGTGATGGCGTCAAAGTCCTTGCCGTGCTCGTTGAGCGCCTCGAAGAAGAGGTTCTTCTCAGCCGCCGACCAGAGAGCCTTGGGCATCCGGGGCTTGGCGGCGGCGGCACCAGTCAAGCGGGAAGTTGCGAGACCGTTCTCCTTCTCGACTTTTTCCACTTTTTGTTTCGGTTCTGAAAAATTCAAAAATAATGTTGATATACATTCTTGTTGTAAGGTTTTCCCATGATTCAAAAAATGCATAAATTTTATAACACACTCAAAATACATAAGATTATTGTTTTACAATAATTAGCCATGTCACAAGCTTACATTTCATCGATGTATTGGATCTTACAAATCGTAAAAGGATGAAATAATTACCATTAATTTTATAACTATAAGTATCCTAAATTTCCTAAAAGAGTTTAGAGTTTTATTAAATTATTTTTTAATAATCAAATATGGACAGGTTTTGAACCGACGGCGTTTAAATGACAAACAAACGCTTTATCACTGGACTATGAAGGAGAACATAAACTATAGCTGCCTTTTCTTTAAGTCCCCGGACTCGCGCCATCCTGGAAGGCTGTCGGGAACTGTACATAACATGTACTCAACGGAGCTGCAGGAGGCAGAGTAGACATGGGATGAGGAAGAGGATGACAAAACTTGCTGGCGGCGGCTCGTTATGACCATATGCTCCAACATGTTTGTCGTAATCAAGAACTACGCGAATTTATATTTACAGAAAATTAATAGTTATTTGTTTATGAAATACCGACCTCATTTAAATGACTGAGGATGAATATAGGATGGCAGTTTATATGAACATCTATACCTGTCTTGTCCTTTTCGGGGGCCTCTTCCAACCGCAACTTTTTGATGACCCTTGCGCTAGTGCGAACCGCCGGCCCCGGGGAGACTCCGCCCTGCGCCCCATTGTAGGTCGTAAGGGAACCCAGCAGCTCCTCCAGAGGCATCCCTGAAGCTTCCGACTTGGACCGCAACTGCAATAACAAAAAACCATGCATGTCTTAATACATTAAAAATTACCATTCATGTTAAAGTGATTATCTGATACCATGTTTCATGAACGTTTTTTATGTAAACACATACATGGTGAAGAGATCTTATCTGTGGATTCTATGTCATGCACATGGAAGTATTGATTCCCTGCAGCCCAGCATTCATGTATCATTCACAAATGACATCATTCAAGATCAAGGGAGTGTAAATGGATGGTGTTTTTACACGGCTTTTTGCCTTCCACCTAGTTCACTAATAAGAAAAGATGACGAGTCTGGAGGCTTAAAGAAAAAGCTCTGCTAGAACTACTGATGCCTATTTACAGCAAATACGGGGAGCAGCAAAAAAAAGCTGGCGGTTTGATTACTTGTTTACTTTTCAAACCGTCAGCTTTTTTGCCGCTCCCTGTATCTATGAATATGAATTATAATTTAATTAATTACTAGCATAGGCTTATGATAAAACCAACAAGAATCGAGTTTAATTATATGCCATGAGTATGTTTTTTTATATATTTAATAATTATTATTGGTGATAAACATATTACGTAGATGAGTTGTCAGTTGGAATGACAGTTCCATAAAAAAACTCGGATTATTTGAGGGTTGACACGAAATTAATACTTTTTTTTTAATAATCTTTTATTTAAGTATACATGCTAAAAAGATAAAAAAAAAACATTCAATTTCTCATTACCATAAAATAATGATGGTAGATTAGTTATTTCATTATTTCGGGAAAAAATTAAATGGCCTAAAAATAAAGCGCGTGGCGAAATATTTGGTACACCTTTGTGGTACAACACAATGTTTGGGTCCGGGCGAATCGTAAATTTCAACATTTTTCCAAAACAGATTTTCCGCGACGACATATATGTTTTTCAACCAAAACGCCTAGATGTGTATATGCAGTATGTGTATATTTTTTTTTGCTAGATAGGTCGTTAAATAACAAAGTTAACTGTTTTACTTTGCGTGTATTTTTTCGGGAGGAAAGTATATATACGAGTATTATCCGTAATATAAGGTCCTCATGGCGCTACATTCCTGAAAAGCGCTGTCATGCGAAATCTATGGAGACAAGTGTATGAGCGTACAACACGTGCGAAAATGGTGCAGAGAGTTCAAAAACGGGCGTACTGACGTCCATGATGAGGAGCGTTCCGGGCGGCCATTTGTTTCTGACCAAACAATCGGCAAAAGTGGAGGCAGCGATGCTCTCAGATCGAAGAGTGACGGTTCGTAAGCTCTCCGAAATGATCCCTGATGTCAGCAAAATCTCTATTGATAAGATTTTGACAGAGCATCACAGAGTATGGTAAGGTTTGCACGAGGTGGGTGCCAAGAATGTTGATCGAAGACGCCACCAACGTGCTCATCGCAAAATTTGGATGGGGTATTGTCAAAAACCCACCCTACAGCCCGGACTTAGCCCCAAGTGACTAACATCTCTTCCCTGGCATGAAGAAACACATGGGTGGAACGCATTTCGGCGACAGAGAAGAGCTGGAAGAAGCAGTTTCAGGTATCTACGTGGCTTGGCGGCAGATTTGTATACTCGGGCATTCAAAAGCTCGTATACCGCATGCAAAAATGCATTGACCTCAGTGGCGACTATGTAGAAAAATAGGTAAAAGTCTGAACTTTCCAAAAATGTACGCATTCATGGAATTAAACATGTTTTACACCGTGAAAAATCACTGGGAATCTTATATTACGGATAACCCTCGTATACCGCTATTTCGTTCTCACAAAATGTGACTCCACTCTAACAAAGCAAGTTAAATAAAGGTTTATAAAAAAAAAACAATATATTACTAACATTGTTAAAAATAAATAATTATCATTCATGCTGACACTTGAACACATTCGCAAACATCAATGATGAAGAATTATTTCTTAAACACTAATCTGTGACTAATTCAAATTAGAGATGACATGAAAAAAACAACCTGACAACTTTAATGCTGTCAACACCACTGAAGCGCTTTTGATTAATTGATTGCTAATCAACTCCCAGTAAACACGATCATTAAACAATCATCTCAAATTACTCGTTAAGATAATGGAATCGATTTGGACGTTAATTAAATAGCATCTCGGAGATTATCCGGTGCGCGCTGCAGATGCTCGACCTTGGCCTGGTCAAGGCAGGCGAGTGGACGAACTAACAACATGTGTTCGGAAAAACAGGGTTCACCAACATTTTATTTTTTATCAAATATAAAAAGATACATTTTTTACATAGTAATTTACATACCAATCTTTTTTTTTTTCTTTTTTTTTTTACATTCGCTTACCACACCACTTAAAGATAAGATCTTGTGTGTGGCGTGGGACATAACCAGAACACTCATTTTTATCAAAGATACACACAGTGTACCTTGAAGACATACATTAAATACGAAAATGGTCAGTAGGAAAAGGTTTCCTAGGCGCTGAAGTGGCGAAACTGTATGAGCGGTTGTCATTTATGCATATTTCTAAGAATCAAAGATAATATACTTGGTAATTAGTATTAAACATTGTCTAAGATGTTTGAAAACAAATGGCATTAATATATATACAATGTATTTGTCTGTCGAATGCGAAAAACTTCTGTTTAATACCCGAAAATAACCTAAGATGGGTTAACCCTTTGGTTACGAAGAATTTTCTTAGAGAACTTGCGCAAGAAACGAAGCGATTTTAGAGCCTTTTTTAGTACTTTAAAATTTTTACATGATTTTGATATTTTTTACGCTAGATTTAAATATATTAATAATGTTCATTCCAAACAGTTAATACTTCAGATTTAGCAAATAAAAATTTAATCAATAATAATTATATTTGCCAATAAAAAATATAAACATCAAAAAATTAAATATCCAAACTCAAATTCTGATTTTGAGATTCATATATGATGTAAATATAATAGTTAATCTTTATTACTGTAATCTTGTGTTTAGGTGAGCTTTGAATATTCGACGCTTCGTCTTTTTTGCACGAGAATCGACCATCGAATATTCGACGCTTAGTAACCAAAGGGTTAAAACGCCATACATTTATTTTTTTATTACTTACTCGTAGCTTCAAAGGGAACCTTTTTTTTAATCTTGGAGAGGACGAAAATAATGTAAATTCAATTAGTAGAGTATTGTTATCTACGTTAGAGAAGAATTTGCGGAACGGCAGGACATATCTGCTACGCAGATGACTGCCAGCTCTACTCTTCTTGTGGACCCGAGGAAATTGGCAACATGAAAGAAAGGATGGTCGGCTGTATAGAGGAGATCGGACAGTGGATGTCAGCAAATAGGCTCGCTCTTAATCCGGAAAAGACGGAAATACTCTTTATGGCCACAGCTCGAAGACAACATCTATTGGACTTACAACCCTTGGCCATTTGTGGTAATGATGTCATCCCTTCTACAAGCGTCAAGCTGCTGGGAGTAGAAATTGACCAGTTCCTCAATCTTAGTGGTAATATTACAAAAACGGTGAAATCTGGATTTTTTAACCTGCGGCAGATACGGTCGGTAAAAAGATGCTTACCCAGAGACGCTACAAAGAGTTTGGTAAATGCGTTTATAGTCTCCAAAATGGACTACTGCAACGCACTGCACGCAGGCCAGCCAGCCAAACAATTAAATCGATTGCAGTCGTTACAAAACGCAGCGGCACGACTAGTCTACAACGCGCCCAAATTCTGTCACATTACTCCAATACTACACCGACTGCACTGGTTGAGAGTTTCGGCTAGAATCCAGTATAAATTATGCCTCTTAGCTTACAAGGCACTCAACGGAACTGCACCGGGC
The DNA here is from genome assembly GCA_022606575.1 of Glossosoma conforme. Classification (NCBI taxonomy): domain Eukaryota; kingdom Metazoa; phylum Arthropoda; class Insecta; order Trichoptera; family Glossosomatidae; genus Glossosoma; species Glossosoma conforme. Next base: position 819,524 of record JAGTXR010000021.1, on the reverse strand, counting down.
TATCTGACAGAACTTATTAAGCCTTCAGAAATAAGCACGCGTGGAGAGACACTCAGATCGGCTAGAGCACATAGAAGCACTCTGCAGCTGACGGGAGGTAGTCCTAGCACGGTCTTTGGCAATCGGGCTTTCAGCTACGCTGCGCCAATGGCCTGTAACTCACTACCGGAAAGCATAAGAGAGCTTAAAGCAGAGGCATCCTTCAGAAGCAGACTCAAGACCCACCTTTTACTCAGAGGCAAAGAAGCGCTTTTGGAATGATCATTCGGTCATAAAAGAGCGCTATACAAATACTAATATAATAATAATAATAACATCTTTCGAAGGACGACTATCTATAAGGAAGAAAGGTGTTGAAGTAACGCTCAAGAGCTGGCAAATGGAGCATTGCCCGAAAAGATGCAAGAAGAATAGCGGGCGGAGGCTGGATGCGAAAGGCGGATGATCGAGAAGAATTCTCATTCAATTGGGCTACTTTTAACAGCGTACTGACACAGTGCACAGATGATGATGATAATAATAAAATTGATTTAAAGAAGTCTCAAAATAAGTATACCTAGAAAACGTTCATGGTGGCCGTGGACTTCGAAGGCCTTAAACCAAGTATGTGTACAATCTGAGCAACTTATGATCGACAACTCACATAATACCTTACAAGTTAAACAAGATGAATTCCGGCACAGATTATGATGAATACAACTCTAACATAATAAAAAAAAAGTGAACGGTCACAGTTAAAGCGGAGAATCGAACGACCAGCGTCTAAATACTCTAAATAAATACATATAATTTTCCCATGAAAACCATAAAAACGCTTAACCCCCAGGTATCTCTTATTTATTTATAAAGAGAAGAAATGGTCACATATATAACGTATATATTTATTTTATTTCAGTTTGAAAATTCTTTCTATAATACATATATGGATGTATTAAAACTGTTATCAGTTTCTCATTTATACAAGTCGGTTAATTGAAAATAAAATATCGTAAAAGTTATTTTAATATCTTCTTTCTATCTGTATTTAAAATACAGAAAAATATTTACTTTACCAAATAGTCACGATGCTCCGTATTACGTCATTTTTAAAAATGTTTATTTATTTTTTATTATTAAGATAACGTTTTCTTCAGTAACAAGCAGTAAATGCGTGGGTTAAATCAAACATATTTGAACATTTTTTTTTTTTTTACAAAAATCAAAGTCTCATGTCTAAAGGGTTAAATGATATCTGATATAAACGAGTTGTGTACATTTGTACTATTGGCACAGTATCTAAAAAGACATAAAGTTTTAATATCACAAGTAAACTTTGGAATGGTCTTCCAGATGAAATATTAATATCCTCGTACATTAGACTTCTGACTAATACTCTCTAGTTGTAAGGATACCGTGTCAATGACAACATCGATGTAGTTTACTCATTTCTACTAAAATTTAATTGAATATTTATGGCTCTCAGGTAAAAAAAACTCGAGTAATAAAGGTCATTTAAAAACATTACACTGAACTGCACCCATTTTGTCAGTCACTTAGTCTACCCACACAAAACATAATGTTCTGGTAATAATTTAATAGTGCAGTAGTAATACAACATCATACACGCAATGAACCAATACTATCAACAATGGTGTAGAGATAGAAAAAGGATCGAGGCGTCTTATGAAGTACCATCGCAGTTTAACTTGAATACAGCAGACAAAACCCCACAAATCGAACAATTAATGACTACGAGCACGGGTGTACCTATCAGAAACATCAACCGCAAATACATTAAATGATCTATATGTAAGAATAAGGCATTCACGCATCCTACCTACATTTTAAGACATACCGCACGACTATCGTCTACCGCCAATAAAATATAATTTTTGAAAAGATTCCTAAATGGAATGCTAACTATATATATAATATATTAATACGATGGTCGCTTATACAAGTAGTTTGAACGAACTTTTATATTTACTTAATAACATAACAGTCTCTAGCTAATTTTAGATAACCGTAACATATATTGGCAAATAAATCACTGCGAGCACGCATGGTATTTTGCCTTCACACTCGGCAACCAATTAATAATAATCCTTAATTGTAATGTAATCGCCGAGTTTGTAAACAAATTGGACATCAATAGCTGTCAATTATCTACAAATTAACAGCATTTGAATGACCTTCTTTTACATCTGCGATAAAAATTTACAACAATATTAATAATTCAATGAATAATATAATCGTGTATGCTTTAGGTGTTGGATCGGAGTGATCGCACTTGTGAGTTGTATGTGATTAAATACATACAAAAATAATTCACACCCCAGCAATTTTTTTGGAGCTTTTTGCCGTTTGAATAAAATACGTATACGAATATCGTAGAATCAGAAAATATATATATTTTATGATTTTTGTAACACAGGTAAATGATTGGTTATAAAGTCCGAGTCGGAACTATAAGTAGTCGTTTTTCATCCATTCAGTCTATAGTTTGGTTCGAGACCCGAGTGGTACTAAAATATTAAGCTTGTGAATAAATGAAGACTGATAGAATAATAATAAAAATATACATGCTTTGAATATATACTATAGCGACATCTATCGTACGATGATAACAATGATATAAATACTAGTTTCAACGCAAGTCAGTCTGAATGTTTTTGTGCTTGGATTGACGCGTTGAAAATATATATATTTATTAACGTTATTTTTACAATGAAAACAGTAATTGAATAACTAAAAATAGATTTATTAAATTTAAATATGTTTTAGATAAAAAAAAGTATTGGAATATTGAATTTAAAGGCATAAAAATGAAAGGTTGTGTCACAGAGAAGAAGACTTTTTTCAATTTTATTTAGGACATGACACATTGATAATCGACAGGCGTATAAAACTGGGATGGACAGCATTTGGAAAACTAAAGTACATTTTTAAAGCGAAAATTCCGCAACGTCTTAAAACTAAGGCGTTTAACCAATGCATTCTCCCTGTATTAACTTATGGCGCAGAGACGTGGAATCTAACAGCAAGTCTTACGCATAAAATTAAGGTCACCCAGCGTGCTATGGAGAGATCCATGCTCAGAGTATCGCTAAAAGATAGAAGAATAGGCACACTCAAGTGACAATGGGCAGGACATATCTGTCAAAGAGACAACGGTCGATGGGGAAGAAAAGTATTGGAATGGCGCCCAAGAACTGGCAAACGAAGCATTGGCCGGCCCCCTGCAAGATGGACGGACGACATAAGAAGAATAGCGGGAGTGACCTGAATGCGAAAAGCGGAGGATCGAAGAATATGGAGACTCATGCGGGAGGCTTACGTTCAACAGTGGACGGATACAGGGTGATGATGATGATGACATTGAAAATTAAGGCTGATCTACACGAAGTCATACAGTACAAAGCTTTATTGCCCAACTCATACTTAAAATTAGTAATTTCGGTTATTTTGCATTGCATGTATCATTAAATTTAGCGATGTCATCTATTGCAAATATATAATTTTACGTAATAACCCAAAACTTTATCATTTAAAAAGTAGTTACTAATGTATTAGTAACTACTTATGTACTGTGTATATACTAATGTTTTAATAGTTTGACGTCGCTGAAACGAAGAAGAAGAAGAAGAAGAAGACTAATGTATTAAAATAACTGTAATCAATTTGATAAAATTTGGTAGTTTTTTTTATGTAAGCTCGTACTGGAGAATACCGACAGATGATTATAAAATAATTTCAACTGTCCATAGTATGAAGCTTGAAAAAGCACTGGTTCAATGGACTAGCAGTGTCTCGGCCCTAAAGACAACATGGCACAACTAATTGTACAAGTATATTGATAAATCACTTGATTCAGAGTACCGAAAGAATAAGCACAGTCAAGTAGCAATGTGCAAGACATACGAGAATGTATAGTATACAAATCTATCGAAGAGACGACGGACGGTGGGGAAAAGAAATTTTGGCAGTGGCACCCAACTAGCAAATGGGAAGGCGGAGAATCGAGAGGCATGGAAACTCGTGAGGGAGATCTATGTTCAACTGTGGGCAGACAAAAGCTGATGATGATAACTTAACGGAGTGAATATTTGAAAATACCTAGAAAACAAAGACGATTAACGAGTTCCGATGAAATTAAGTAACTATGCTATTGCATTACTTACTGGTGATGGTCGTTTGAAGATGGTCGTTTGAAGATTCGTCGCTCGACACTCAAACCGAGCGGACGTCTTGTCATTCTACCTACAGAATGGCGCGTAGTTGCGATTGTGACATCGCGCAAATACATCGTCGCTTAGACGATCACCGTTTGCTGCTGGAGCGGCTCTTAAAGGCTGTTGGATGCGGGAAGGAGGATACACCGACGTCCATTGGTGTGGACTCTCCACCCAACCCAACAAGTCTGCCGCCTTCCCGCAGAAGGCGCTTGCCTAGGAAGTGCAAGGAGATTCCGGCTACCTTCGCGGAAATTGTTAGAAGTCCTCGCCAAATTTCACCATCACTCGACTGTGACAGCAGAGACTCCGAACCTGCCGTCGGTGAAGCCGTTACTTCAAGTGAGGCTTCCGAAGAAGAGAAATCCTCGGAGTGTGCTATGCAAGGAGCCCCTGCTGTTCTGAGTAGGGCTTCCAAGAAGGTCCTCCAGCTCGTGGTTCGAGGAACTGGAGGCCCGGAATGCTCTCTCCGTGGATGCTCTCTCTCTCCCACGAGCAGTCTTTCCGAAGAAGTTTACCACTCGGATATCAGTCGCGCCTCTTCTGATGGGGAAAGGCGTTCAGCACGTCGGGTGATCCGCGGTTCTGCAGCTCCTTCGAAGAAGGTTACCGGAGTGAAGATGGCGTATCTTCACGCCAGGGGTCTTCACCCGGATACAACAGCTGATGACTTGCAGAGCTTCTTGGCAGTGACCGCTGCATTCAATCCCTCTTGGATGACCATGAAGAGGATAATCAGCAGACGGACGCTGTCAACTTCTTTCAAAGTCGGGGTCATCGCGACTTCGCTAGAGTCTCTCATGGAGCCTAAAGTGTGGCCTGAAAAGACCATCGTTCAACCCTGGATACGCGTAAGACGAAAGAATCGCAATGAACAGTGGTTGAAACCAACTTGAGTGAAGATATTGACATATTTTGTATTATATTGCTTCAGATTAAGTGCTAGTGTTGACGAAGGCGAAATTTTGGAAGTTTGATGTTGTGACAATAATACCATGTTATTTGTGGGTCATTCATGATTTACTTATAACAGGGTTTTTGTTGTTACAAGTCAACTATTTGCATTGAGTCTCCTAACGCTTGTTCTGGGTGTGAGGTCATTGACACTAAATGTGTCAATAAATTTACAGGGCAACACTTTTATGTAAATACTTCAATAATGAATTAAGATGTAAAAATATTTTGTAATGTTATTGAAGGAAATAAATAAATAATTGTCTAATGAATGCACATATTTGGAGTATTCTGGTCAACCTTCAAAATGATTGTTTATTAAGTAAAACATCGGTGTTATCGTTGTGATTTTAATCTAATGGCGCAAAGATGATTTACGGCAAACGTTTATAATCTATCGATTAATGTAAATAATATGTAGAGTAAATACTTCAAAATAAATTAAACAGGTATTCTGCATAATAAAGTGCAGAGGTACGTAATGGGTGATCTGCGCAGCTATACTTTTACTGAATTTGACAGTCGAAACAAATGGAGAAGTCCGTTAACTTTGCGTAATTATTTACCTTTGAATACAGGAATGTTAAAACAGAAATTCTAAAACATTTAGCAGGTAGTCCTTTGCCGTTACATACTTTCGAATGGTCAATATGTAATGAACTGACACTGAAGTGCGTCGCACCAGTACTGCCAGTAATCAAAATAAACAACGATCTTTGTAGATTTATCAAATAAATCATTACGACGACAAATTATAATGTACGTATATTAAATATTTTATGGTTTGTTTATATTACTATCACAGTTTTCAATCTTAGATGACCAAAACATTCGTTTTAATTTTTGACGTCTAGTAGTGGAATTTGCCTACCATTACTTATACTAAACGTACTTAATTTTCACTAGCGTAACGCTAGTTATTAGGGATCAAATCATTAGTAGTCTAAATAATAGTAATTATAAAATATAAAAATATGTTCACAATTATATGTACATTTCCCTAAGTATTATTTAATAATCAAGTTCAAATGACTTTTGTCATTATACAATTAGAAACATTATTTATGTAAATGATTAGATAAAAATAATAATAGATAAAAATCATAATGCGACGGTGGTTATTATTATTAAAAATATACTAGTATGTTTTAAAGAACGTTAAACTGGATACGAGTATCTAATGTCACAATGATAATAAATTTATAAAAACCTATGTACTTTAAATAGTGTATTTTGGATTATTGAAATTTATTTATTTTAAAGTATAAAAGTAATTAATAAACAGCGAAGCGACTTTTATCACGTTTAGGCGTTGGAGAACGTTAAATTGAAACTCTAAGATAACGTTTTTAACTTGGGACAAGTAGAAGGAGAAATTGATTGCATCCTTATGACCAATATCAATAAAAACTACTTTATGCGGGCTTAGAAACAAATATCGTGGCAGGGAAGATTACTATGACAACGACATTTCCGAAATTGTATGTAACAACATTATATCGGGTCCGCCATTTAACGTTTTTTTTTCAACTAGTGCTTATTTCGTGAATGGTAACACTTAGCTCATGTCTGATTTGACAGATAATAAGTTTTATCCTTCCGCTGAACGAATATGGTTGTGTATACGCTTGAACAACGCTGGGAAATATTGCGACATTACTTTGAAAATCAGGCCATTTTTTTTCGAAAATGAGCAAGGAGTGGCCGTTACAGCCAATGGCGATCGTTATCGGGCCATTTTTGTTCACAAAAATTGAAGAGGAGGATATTGGCAATATTTGGTTTCAACAGGACGGCGCTACGTGCCACACACCCGAAGCTACACTCGATGTTTTGCGCCCCATTTTCAAAAAAAAAAGTTATTTGGCGGACCCTTTACTAGTGTCCTTACTAGGCTTTATTTAACCACAGAGCCAAATGCACGATTTTCTCCGCTAGCTGACATTATAATATAGTGTAAAACAAATAATTACAGGTTGTCCTTTCCTCGGCCCTATTTCTAAACATTAGCGATACGATCAATTGCAATTGTCAATTATATATTCATAACATTTGCAAAATCAGCATGTTATATACTACAATAATTATTTCTTCAAGGTATATTCAAATAATTAGTAATCGATGTTAATTGCTATGGATTTTTAGGTGTTGAAAATGTACATATATCTCCTCCATTCAAATAATATTTCAAATATATTATTAATTAAAAAACAAATAAAGTAAAACATGATATTTTGGCTTTTGCTATGTGTGGCGAATTACTATTTTCCAATATTTCGCAGGGGTCTTGGTTGATGACTTAGTGATGAGTTTGTGTGTAGAGGTAGTTTAGATGTCAGCCAAACGTACCTCCACGAGCGTCATGTCGGAGAATCGTCTGCGGTGGGTATGTTGCAAGAAGCGTACCGCCACGAGCGTCATGATGAGTATGTGCAAATGAGAATACCTCCACGAACGTCGAGGAGGAAACACAGACGCTGGAAGAGCATTCCAAAGCTTACCGGTGGCATTAAGGAAGTAACTTTGGAAATTGCCAGTTCTTGGTCGACACACATTCAACCGTGTATGGATATTCGGCAAGTGTAAACGAGTTTGTCGGTTGTGGGTGGGTGCAGGAGGGATAGTGTTGTGGCCTGCGTAACTTTACAAATATATTGTATATGGACTGGAAAAAAAAAGTTGAGTATCATTGCATTAGGAACAAACTATACAAAAATGTGTTGCATTAAAATTTCTAATAAATATTAATTATAAGTAAATATTCATGGATCAGGCTATATTTCCTTCGCGTCTCGCCGACCCTGGTGCGCAGCGGTGACAGATGAGATAAATGTCGGCTCCCGTGAGCGGCGGCCCAGTTTCCGCGGAAATCCGACGCGGGAAACGTACCGAGCGCGACTTGACGAGTGAAAAACGCGCAAAAATATCGCGGTAAAAAAAAGCGCGATCTTGCTATCGCGTACACTTTATTTATATGATTTTATTTTTGTGATTATTAAATATTTCAGTATTTATTTCGATCTCGCATCAACGATAAATTAATCAATTTAAAACGTAATTATTTGTACGAAAACGTACATGCGATTTCTTGTTCCGTTTAGAGTAATCGAGAACGCCCTGTCCCCCACTCGTTGGAAATTTCCTGGTGTACACGGTAATAACGTATCTAACGCTGCTCTATCACCTAAGCTACAAATTTCTTACGAAATGTGCAGGTTTGACAGGTTAAAACAAAACTATTTACACTAAATGGACACTTTTACTCGCGTTCTCGATCTATGATCGTTTGATCAAGATGCTATATACGATATAAAATACCGCGGAATGCAATTATTGTATTAATCATACTTTTTAATGACGTGAAAGCTGTAATGAAATATGCTTATAATATAGATATTGTAAGTCTGTGACAAAATCCCAATCATGCTGAAATATTTTATTAAACGTGTAATTTGACAAAAAAGATTGTAATATTCTTAGGTTTCACGGCCAGATTTGATATTGTGGCTTTTGGGTTTGTCCGTGTGTGGCGAATTTCTTCTATCCGGTATTTCGACCGTTATTGCAGGGGTCTTCTTCAGGGGTTGATGACTTTGTTGTGAGTTGGTGTCAGCCGTCAGCCTAACGTACGTTAGGCTCACGGCTAAACTACCTCCTGACACCAACTCACAACAAAGTCATCAACCCTGAAGAAAACCCCTGCAATGGCGGTCGAAATATCGGATAGAAGAAATTCGCCACACACGGCTAAACCCAAAAGCCACAATATCAATCATTGTAATAGTGTATATATTTTTAAAAATTGTGTTTTTTTTAGTATTAATTTTGAGATATGTACATTTAAAATATCAAATAGATTATGATATTTTCCCTAGTTTTAACATAGATCACGTAGAGTAACCGTTAATCACAGAATTAAGACCGCGGTTTTGTGTAACTAAACAATTTCCAAGGAAGGGACAGACGAAGCGCGAGTGCATAAAACTGCAGACTTATCAACCATGTTAAAATTATGTAAAATATTTTTAATTTAATATTTACAATTTTAGCTTTCTGATAGTTAGTTGAAATTTTGCATTGATTAGAGGTAGACAAATATCATTTTTGTATATAATAACACCTTTTTAAATATTATCTGTTAATATCTTCTTTTTTTTCTAAAAAAATATGCTTATCTTTGACGAATTACTACATTATGACTACTCATCTAATGACACAACCCATGCGGGTTGTTGTGACATTCGGTGTCGTGCTATGTCCACTTAGTTAAATGTATTGCTTACTTATTTAATTTTCGTAATACGTAAGAAGCCCCTTATACCTTTTTGAATTACTCATATTTTTTTACGTTACTTTTTTTAAGTTTAAGAATAAATCGATATCATTTCTGGCGCATTTTGAGAAAAATATTAGACCTAAATGGTAATAATAATAATAATAATAATAATAAAGTTTTTATTCCAGCAGGATTGGGTGGGTTGTGCAGTACCCAATCTGCCATATTTTTAAATCTCATTACAGTTATCTGAGTTAGAAAATGTACCTCATATATATACTTAACAACAAAACATATAATACATGCCATATAAAGTCTTGTCAATTGTCTATGTTTTGTTTAAATTATTCGTAAACTTTTACTAAAAGTATTTTTTTTATTCGAACAAATAAAAGTAACTTTATTTATTTACACTTTTCCAATTTGTCAGTAAAAATGCGAATTTGCAATTTTATAAAAACTTGTTTCACGTCACAAATAAAAAATAATAAATTTGTTAATATTTAAATTTACTAAGTTTTGCCGCCAGATAAACTGTTAAAACGCTGGAAAACTTAAAACATTATAAAAAAAAACGATTAATTTTTAAACCATTGTAATAGAAAATACCTTATATTAATCAATACTTAATATCCTCGGTTATTGTGAGATTGCTTCCTTATCTTTTAAAACGAATGTCTATGAAATATATCTACAAAATTCGAATTTAAAGTTTTTTGGTTAAAATTAATTATGGAATTTAACCAAGAATTATCGCTCAATAAAATTGTAAGCGTACAACAGATTGCGTTGAAATTAATAGAAAACGTACACGTAGCTTTGATAGTCGTACCAGTGGTGTTTTATCGGTGCGTCACCTTCCGTAACGTTATCGTGGAACAAAAAGCATTAAATAAATGATGATAAGCCGAGCGTCTCCGGAGAAAGTTTGAGCGCCGGAGCCTTTGGGAGATAATTTATTTCGTAATCTCTCGCCTTGGCATTCGTTTTACTCGTACTATCGCCGGTGACCTCTTTATGGGGCCTAAGGAGGACACAGATCCAGGTAGCATTTGTGTGACCTGCATTTATTGGGTCGGTGAGCGATGCAACATCCCGTTTGATCGCTCGTTAAAAAAATATTATATGTCACGACCATAGCAGCTTTTATACCAATGAGTATATTTTAGTGTAAGTAATTTTATGTTTAAATGTTTGAAATGTAGCTTTTAAACGTTTACTAAGTTCTTTAATGTTCAACTAAAATTCTTTTTTTCAACGCGTCAATCCAAGTTCATATACCTTGGTTTCGACCAAATTAAATGGTATCTTGAGTTTTTCTAATGGTGAAATCCACTTTTTCAACGTCAATCCACCAAAAAATTCATATACCTTGATTTGTTTCTTGAATAAATCTAAATTGTTGTTTCATTGTCATTTTTCTAATCTCTTTCCAATATCCATTTCGTTCTTTTACTGTTTTTTTTTCTTTCCGCGTACTCTACATATCCGTTTTATAGATAAGCATATAAAGTCAAGCCTCCTCTAATTGTTTTCTATTTATAATGAATGTTAATGTCGATTTTTCATATAACAATCCCAACAATGTCGTTATTTTGACTCGAATTATCTCTTAGAAATAAATGGTCCATACCTCGGGAGCGTTTATTTCTAATCACCTCATCTTACTTAAACGTTATACGAGAGTTGACTAGTCCATGGCTTGTTCCATAATATATCTGGTAGTGTATATGGGGTCCCTGACGCGAGTACTAAGGATAATTATTTGATAAATATCATTGATCAACCTAGTAATAAATATACAAATATTAAATGTATACAAGGTTGTCTCTTGAAAAATAATACATTTTTACTAGCAATAATATTTCTTCGGAATTAAATAATAACCCAAATAAATTGGCCTTTTGGCTTAACCAAACATTGCTAATAAATGTTATGAATTAAAAACTATTCGAGAGAATGTCCTCAAGACGAGAGTATAATCTTCTTTACAAATCAAATGTGAGGTCATGAAATTTACAAGTAAAAAGGCTTTTTTAAGCATTTCAATATGTCGCTTCACTTTCTGGGCGATTTATTCGACAATAAACATAACGAAAATCCTTGAGATTAATATAAAATATGCATGAGAGTACTTAATAAACTGTTAAATCAAATTTAAGTATACATACATGTAATACTCAACATGAATGGAAAAAAAACTAAAGAAAATTATTTTTTTCCAAGTGAAATAATGCTAAGCGGAATTCATAAGATTTTTTGATATTGGACAAATATTTTTGTCACGTATATACAGGATAATACCAACAGAAGATGATTAGAGTAAGACTACTTGCCCGGTATTTTAACAGGTGAGGAATCATATTGACAATAATTAATTTATAGAGTTTAGAAAATTATAAGTATTAAAAATATTTTTATTGTCAATTTTTGTTGAGGACTAAGCCCACGATCTTTGGTATGTTCAACAAATTTTTAACGTCTAAGCCATACTCCCGGATATGCTCAGTTGCAGATAGATATAATACGTAGCAAATAAAATCTTATTTATTGACTGTGTTGATGTTGTTGCTTAGTGAACTACCACTGGAATGGTAACTGCAGGTTGTGATGATAGATGCCATCAACATAATTTAATATATTATAATCATTTATTCACACGCCATCTGTAAAACCGCATATTTTTTATGTGTACCATAAATCAGTAAGTCATATTTCAACGATGACATTCTCTTAATATATAATGTGAAAAAAAATTATGCAAATACAATTTTGCAGTTCGCAATGAATTATCCAAATATTACAGTTAATTGATACTTTGGCAAATCAACCTCAATTCGCTTCATCATCAGCCTGTATATGTCCACTGTTGAACGTAAGCCTTCCGCATGATTCTCCATCCTCTTCAATCCTCCGCCTTCCCATCCAGATCACTCTCGCTATTCTTCTTATGTCGTCAGTCCATCTTGCAAGTGGTCGGCCAATGCTACGTTTGCCAGTTCTTGGGCGCCATTCCAATACTTTTCTTCCCCATCGACCGTCGTCTCTCCGACAGATATGTCCTCTGCCCATTGCCACTTGAGTGTGCCTATTCGTTGGGTAGCATCCACTACTTGAGTTGTTCTGCGTATTTCCTCGTTTCGGATTCTATATTTTAGCGACACTTCGAGCATGGATCTCTCCATAGCGCGCTGGGTGACCTTTATTTTATGGGTAAGACTTGCTGTTAGATTCCACGTTTCTGCGCCATAAGTTAATACAGGTAGGATGCAGTGGTTGAACGCCTTAGTTTAAAGACATTACGGAATTTTCGCTTTAAAAATGTACTTTAGTTTTCCAAATGCTGCCCATCCCAGTTGTATAGGCCTGTCGACAATTCGCTTACTGGTAGTATAATAGTTAAAGGATCATTTTCATATGGTAGTATTAACTTTTTATTTAATTTCCTGGAATTTGAACCCGAAACTTCTTGCTTTGTAAGCGAACGCTTGAAGCCCATGACCCTGTCGATGTGAACTTGACCACAGCGTGTTCTCACGTCTTAAGACCGATGCATGGAATAAGGAAGCCAATTGATGCCAATTTCTGCTGCTTCTGATTGTCCGCTGAGGAATTTCTCTTGCTTCGGATTCATGGACACAATGTTACTTATTTCTTAGTAATACTTGTAGGCAGAATTATTCAACAACCATCGAGCACGCTTCATCCATTAAATATATAAAATAAATAATGATTAAATTGGCATAACAATTTAAATATTACATTAGATACAATACATGACGTTTAAGACTATTTTTCAATTATGAAACGTGCAGAGTATTTTTATTTACTACTGGGTTTATTATTTTGTATTTCAGTACCACGTGTGTATCCTGTTGTATTTTTTTCTATTACAATGTTAATTATTTTTTAGAGGATCTTAAAATTTCGACAAAATTAGTCGGCACATTCATTATACGGCTGCATTTGCTTTTGGCGAGAAGTCAAGATTCCCAGCGCTATAGAAAGAATTGATATCCTCCCTTCCTTTAGGATATCTTTTACTGGATGAAGGATGCAGGATCAGGTTCACATTATAAACAACTGTTTCTGTTCACATATTGCGCGTTTATTTCTCACAAAAGTCGCCCGCCATAGCGAAGGCGCAAAGCGCGCGCACTATGACGGCCGCGCGTTAAACTTCTACTGACAACTCCCCGCGCGTTTTTTTACTGACAGCGCGCTCTCACATTTCGGCGGTACCAACCGCAAAAATGACAGTTGTACCAATTGGCAATGGGCCAACTTTCATAACAATTATTTTGGCGTATGCAAACACCGTTTAACATTATATGATTAAACTAACATTCTATGTAGATGTCCGGCAAGCGAATAAAAATAATAGACAAAAGATCGTTTGTCGAGGCTTTACGGCATCGGCCTTAAGGAGCTATATCAAGCTGATATCAGAAAATATTGATACTCGTACCTTAGCCGATATTAAACTATTGTTAAGAATATTTATATTATTTTTTAAATAGGAGTACGTTCCAAAATATATCGAGAAGACAGTATAAGTTAATATTACTTAAAATAATAAAAACATAGGAGACATTTATCCCAACCTTTGTTAGGACATAGCACTTGAAAAAGATAAGTGGCTGACCTAGATGTAGTCATGAACAAAGGTTTTATTTTTCTACTTTTGTTTAAAAATAATGTTTTCGGTTATTTTTTATTATATCATTAAACTTTACGATGCCATCTCATTCAAAAATTCAATGACACAACATAATAATAATAATATAATAATACCGAATGATTGACCTGCATTGTTATGAAATTAGTAATTGCTGTGTGCATCTATTGAATTTTTAGTATTTTTAATGCGCATTTAAAATGTATTGAATTTAATATAAATATATATTATCATTGGATAAGACTTGTAAGGATACGATTTGTTTTGTGTTTTTCATCAACTAATACATAATTAACTCCTGATTGAGATGAGCACGAGTTATATTAAGCATACACATTTTTCAGGTACAACCAATACAATTACGTGACAAACATCTTTCACTGTTTCAAAATCATTAGTTTGTGCAATGGTGGTTATAGGCATAAGTAAAGATAATCCAACCAAAACTTCGCTTTGCCTAATAATCATTGTATTTCCAATATTCTACTCTACCTATTGGTAAGATGCCAGGATTTCCAACCGTACAAAATAATATATGTAATACAGGCACAAAACGGTACTTTTGTACCGTTTTATGCTTGTATTACATAAATTATTGTACTGTATTACTGTTTCGTACAAGGTCAACTGAGGGTCCCAAATATTGCGTATGAACTTGTAAAAAGCTCCAGCGTTATCAAAACGGGAAGAGAGCTGTCTTTGCAGGCCACTATTCTCAGTGACCAATACGCAAAGACATCTGAAACTTTATAGTATAGACCCTGCCATATTTTTTATTGTGTCATCTGCATCTTGAAGGGTACAGGAAGAAAATAAGGAAGGCATAGGAACAGGAATAAAATAAATAAGAAAATATGTTGGTCAAATTCAGTATCTTAATTTGCTTAACCATTAGTTAAAAAAAAACTCTAAAACAACGATTGGACTGAATTTAAGTTGAATACAACATAAAAGACGATTATAGTATGATTTCAAAAAACCATAAAAAAATATTGAATCATATGCATGTATTCTGGTCGACCTTCATATTATTTACTTAAGTAAAACATCGGGTCTGTCTTTCTAGTCATGTCGCAAAGAGGCTTCATACCAATGATTTGTAATGTGTCATGGACTGTCGAGGAATGTAAATACTATGTAGAGTAAATACTCCAAAACGAGATGAGACGGGTATTTCCATAATTAAGTTAATACTAGGTACATGGTCGAGTCCAAAGTTCCACACCGCAAGACTTTTTAATGCTAATTACACGGTTGTATTAAAAAAATACAGAAATATTCCAGTAAGTAATTCAAAACAGCAGTCATATAAACAACTATAGTCAATGAATTTATTCTTAAACAATAACCGAAGAAAACCAAGAATTATTGAAGGTAAAGTCACAATATTAAATTTACTTATGTTGTATTTTAAGATTGAAAGTAATTACTTCAAATACTTAAATGCACTTTATGATTTATCTGTGCAAAAATATGTTTCTGATCAATTAAAACCTTTTCATGAAAGTTTGCTAGCCATGAAATAATAATTTCTTCACCACAATAATGTACATCGTGTTTGGGTTGAATTAGGCCGTTTAAGCCCAGCTTCGCAGATGTACACGTGTTCGAATCTAATCAGAGATCTCTAATTATCATCCGCAAGATTATCCTAAGACGATCGTGTGATACCTTCAAGTATTCGTGTTATTTTCTTAATATTACACCTCTACGTTACGTGACAGTACGTGTCATCACCATATTTACGAGGACATTAATTAAGCGACTCTTTACAAAAAAAGACGTGTTGCGCTCCTTGACTAATAAAGCTTTCAATAATATCATGTAGCTTAAGACTGATACATTTCATATAATGAATACCAGGAAATAAAGATGTAACCTCTTAGGTTTCCACGGCCAGATTTGGTATAGTGGCTTTTGGGTTTAGCCCGTGTATGGCGAATTACTCTTTTCCAAATAATATTTTTTTATTATCTCTCCAAAGAGTAATTCGCCACACAAGGCTTAACCCAAAAGCCACAATTCCAAATAAAGAGATAATTGCAGTTTACAAAAAACATTGTTTTTCGTATTCGATTTTTAACCTATATTTTAAAAAAAATGTTTAAAAAATAATGAATCTTTTTTTCATTGTGATTTTTTGTATTCAAATCACTCTATTTTAGAGGCACAGCAATTGCACAATCGATAGACTATGATTTTGAAAATTTAATATATTTTACGAATCCTGATGGATGACAGATTCCGCAAGAGAAACTCGTGTAGCGGTAATATTCTTCTGCAACAATCCACCCATAAAAATAAAGTGCATTTAAGTATAGTTTCACCGAATACATTGAATATCCTTGTTTAAAAAACAAAAGACACATGAGGAATGTTTTTTTAAAGCATTGACAATTACTGCTCAGTTTAAATATAGTGAACTTACAATAGTCATTTTCTTTTAATTAAAATTTAAAAAATCTAGTTTCATTTCACATTCATTTATCATTCTGAACGTTTTTCATCTCTTAAAGGAAATATCGTCAAGAGTAATTATAAACATATTGTAGATAATATAATATAAAGAGTATATTTTAATCAAGTGTTAAAGACATTCAAATGAATCGATTATTTAAATACTAACTTACTACATACACTACATTTCTTTAGCACAATAAAAAAATTAATACAATATTCTTTAGACGTTAGTGATAAAATGAAACATCTCACGAATATTATTTACTTTACAATTAAATTATCATAATTACTATAACCTAATTGGATATCCTAAATCCGAAAAGTAACTAGACAGCTTTCTTTTCTAATTGGAATACCCCGCGACGCCACATTCTGTGATAACACTTCGATAATGGCGTCTTACAGCAAATACATTTCAAAGCCATTCCATACTAAATGATAATTATCTGAACAGCTTTACAGACTATCAGCTGCTTAAGCTTAACATCTAACAACTAAACTTTTTTTAATTATTTGGTCACATTACATGTAATCATTTTTATGTAATAATATAATTTGGATAAATATATAATATTTTTTTTAAATATTCAATAATTGTAGTAACAAAAATAATTGTAAATCTTGCCAAGCCCAAAAAAACCTTCAAAATTAGCTAACATATTTTTTCCTTTATAAAAAATAATAATGCAATTAAGTTGGACTTAATTGCTTTGTATTTTAGTATATATATTACACTTATTTACTGAACGTCGGGTTAATCACTTTTTTGAAATACATTTCATGTCCCCACTATCTACACATATCATGTCCCCACTACCTTATGTATTAAAAATCATAAATATAAAAATATTTATAGCTGAATGTATGTTTGATTATTACGTAGATAACATATACATAAAATTAAAACATTTCTAATTATTTTAAGACTTAAAATAACTAATAAAATCTTAACATTCAGTATAAAATATATTTTTTCAAGAAAAAATACTTAACCAAAAAATGGATATAATAAGAATCACCTATGTCGGGCATTATTTTTAAATGATTTTTTGGCTTTGTCATGAATCAAACCTGCGAAATCTATCATGATGGTAGGGCGTATAACCTGTATGTCATAACCGTCAATACATAAATCATATATTATTGTAATTAATTATTTATTTACCTTGTTTTTATATGAATCACGTAAGATAAGTTCTATGTATAAGAGACTGCACTTTCGACTAACTCGTAGCCTTTCTCAATCCATCATTTGTTAAGAGATAACCGAGCTGCGATAGTACTTTATAAGTGATCAAACCCATTTTATGTACGAGAGGGGGTAGGAGTGTGTCTATCAGGATGATAAGAGAGGGATACAGATAGCATGGATAAATAAAATTTAAAAATAGGTATTCTTTTCATTTATAAGATTATTCATGAGAAAAATGTTGATTTATTTACAGTTTACTATGTTTTAAGCTGATGATGTCAACATGACGCTCCATCGTTCTTAGCAGCATAGTTTCTGATTACATTATCAGTATTTATTGAACGCGGGTCCCAGCGCATCGGCGAGAATCCTCTCAAGCTCAGGGGTCATGCCGAGGGAAGATACAAAGAAGGACCAACGCTGATTAAGAGCCGGTTTCTCCCGAACACATTCCATAACGAAAAATATAATAAAACATAATTACAGCCATATGCACCATGTATACAACTAACGACCATATAATATTGAAACACTGGTCCTAGTCCAATCACCAAAGTAAAATGACAGTGGGCCTCGATCATTTTTGTATGTGTGATAGTTTAGGAATTGAAATCTCTTCAACGCGTATACAAACACAACACTTTTCCTCGCGCATTGTCCAATCGCCCTGACTGAGGCAATGCAACCATGGTATGCCTAAAATTGTTTGCTTCCGATCGGTACACTCGTGCTCAGAAACATCTCTATTTGCAGTTATTAATGACAACTGTTCAATATTTGAGCCATGCGTCTCATGAATTCGTCGCAGAAAAAAGTAGACCTATTTTAATATAAATCTTCTAGATTTATAAAAGGCATTACTTGTAAGAGTTGTCAAATACTTACGTAACACGTCCATTTGTGTTATTGTATATTTTTATGTATTTTTCCCGTCTTTATATTGCTCATGTGTTCTTCCTTAATTTTATTTTTCGTTATATTTGTGTACGTCTGTTTTTTGTATACTGTTTTATGGAAATATTTGAGTCCGTTAATAATTCAACAAGTTTATAGCCGATACAGTAGTCACAAGACACCTTAACAGATAGATACACTCTTACATACAAGTAGAGTTAAAAATTGTTAGTTTGGCCTAACACCAAGTAACGTCCATTGGTCTTGTTTCCAGCACATGAGTTGCCAGGATGTCTCGATGGATGACAGATTCCGCAAGAGAAACTCGTGTAGCGGTAATATTCTTCTGCATCAATCCACCCATAAAAATACAAACTAACTGGGCCACGAATAAATTAAATTCAACAATATAAACACAAGTGAGATAATATATAAATATAATTACGCGAAATCAGAATGAATACAATTTTATATAAATTTGCAGGTGCAACTCTAAAAAAACTGCGACTCTAGCGCTTGAAGTGAAATCATTGTAGTTAGGTTCTAGAAACAGTTAATCTTATACATACCTGTATATTGCTTTATTAGTATTTTTTAAGACATTACTTATCATAAATATTTATTTATTTATTTACCTTGTTTTCACATGGATCACGTAACAAAAGTTCTCTATTAGTAGACTGCAGTTTCGACTAACTCGTAGTCTTTCTCAATCCTTCTCTAGTTAAGAGATAACTCTTATATAATATATATATAAGAATATTTATAATTTATTATGGATCTCAAAGTGAATGCTCAAAACATTGAAAATACATTGATTATCACTTGTAATCGCAACTCTTCAGTCAGTTTCGTTCAAATCTCCATAGAACTTCCTGTGTCTTCACATTATTACGCTATCGACGCATCCAGTACATTTGCGGTCGTTGAGAGATTTTGTTGGCCAGCGGATTCCTCCTGGCGCGATGCACTCAATAGCCGTTTAAGGTAGTTTTAGATATTTCTATTCAATTGATATTTTTGCTATTTTTCGTTTTCTTAAAGCTGGCTGTCTTCTTGTTATTTTTTTTCCTATATATTTCACTTGTCATGGTATATAAACAGTAAAGGCATACGCGTAGACTGAACGTGACGGAAAGCGTTTCATTTTTCGTCACATAAAAGCCAATTTACTGCAACGCACTTTAAGGAGTCTCGGTACAAAATAAGACATTATCTCCAACAATTTCCACAAGTATGCCAGACGTAATAAAAACAAACGATAAGTCATTTCAGTAATTGAATATTACAGTAGTTTTAACTGTATTTTAATATAAACGAAAAAGAAAACAGTTCATGTTTACAAATATGATCATATTTTTAAAATGTATTTATCCTAATATAAGCAATATCAATCACATCACTTGTCCAAGGCTGTCTTGTAAGAAAGAAGTAAGGTTTAGTTCAATGAAACATGAACAAATTGTATGCGATCATATTGATAATTTAAATAATAATATAAGACTTCGAATGAATTCGTAATTCCTCAAATACGATCGTGTTTAGTTGATTAATTACATACAGATATTTAGAAATATTTTAAGAAAATGACTACAGGATAATACTATACAAAAATCTCTAAAAAAATTGAGTTTCATGATTTCTATACAAGTACGTTTGAGGCCCCAAAAACCATGAATCACTTCATGGTCGCAGCATCTCCAGACACTCATAAGTCACAACAAAGGACGCAAACAAAGCGGCGAGGAAGTCAACCGATAGTGGGAGGGGACGATCCCCAAAACTCACCCAATCGCCACAACGAGTGATGCTCTTCATTTCTCCGAGCAGTATGCTTTCAGTCTTCGGAAGACGATCACCCGAGAAACTGTCGCGGTCAGGAATACCCCGCCGAAACCTTCCACGAAAAATTATAAAATAAAGATACGTGATCTTTCATTTTTATTCAATGTCTTCGATGGCGTGATACTGTGAAGTGAAACCAAAATGTGACACGTTTTATGAGTTTAAGTTTTTTATTAAAACTATTTTTGTGAAAAATGTGAACTAAATGAAAGTGAAGGTGAAACATTAAAACTGAAATTTTGTTGTCTATAACTATGCGGTCAGATTGTTCATTTGTATAGGGACACGATAACTACGAAGCCTTCAATCAATTAATTAATTGAATTACACCTTGCTTTTGAAAAAATTACTTTACTTCACACCCAAAGGACATTGCTTCAGACGTATTGTCTACACTTACAAGATTCTACTTTGTTCTATGTATAATTTGGCTGGACTGTAAACGAAAGTATATTCAATTTTGTGAAGAAATCCGTTTACATGCTAAGAGTAATTAACAAACTTCGTTTGCAGGAGCAGGTTTTTTTTTTTCATTAAAAAAACTTCAATAATAACGTTTTAATACTGTCATCTTATAACTACCGGCAGGAAATACCTCGAACAGAGAATATCTTTATAACCATAGTCTTGGCACATAGAACTATAGATATCCTGGTATCTTCTTCGTAGTATCAATCCGGTGGATTGGTTTGCAGCAACAGAATCTTGCATCTCGATCTCCATTCCTATCCTGGTATAAATGTGGTAAAATATGATATTATGGCATTGACGAAAGACGAAAAGATTTATGTCCTAAATTAAATTTTGCTGCAACCTGAGTGCATTCGTGTAATGTATTATATTGCATCAATGATTTAAAATATTGAATAACGTAAGATTTTATCAATTCTTAATTTATTTAATAGATATTAGATGTCATTATTGACTCACGTAATAACATTACTAGAAAAAAAATAGAGGATATTCAGCACACGTACCGATGCGCTCATTACACTATCAATCACCCATCGACGCACGCGTATTTGCGTTTAAAACACTTAACGATTAATACAAAACTTTACCGAGACATAGATTAACAGTCATATACAATGGTAAACATACTTATTTGTTTTAATGCGACTATATAAATATTTCCACCACATTATTTTCATGGAATCGCCTATCAAATATAAACTATTTATAATTATAATGTGAAAACAATACGGCGTTATCATTACAGTACAACGTTTAATTGAACAATAAATTTCAATTATGTTCTGTAGCGGTGGCAATAGAGTAAAAATACATTATATACTCGTTCGTGAAACATGCATAATATTTTTCATTATTTATTTGATTACCTCCATAACTGAATCAAATATTATCGACACTATGCTGTTTAATTATTTTTTGAAATTGATATGAGAGACATAAATGAAAGCAATGTTGAATATTAATAACACACCATTCAGAATTATTATTGTTGACAAAAGCGTGGGTGATAAAACTTTGCATTATTTCCTTATTATTATTGTTTTTCAATCAAGTATTTCTTTTATTACTAGGCCAGCACAGAGAAACGTTATAATTCAATATTACTAATGAGATTTTACATGATTTATCAAATCATTTTTCTGAGATTAAATTAAATCAAAAGAAAATCATTAGGTTAGTTTCATATGGATCATGTTGAGTGACATTTGTGATGGGAACCATGGTGAAAATTAAATGACTATTTAACTTGTACCAAATATTACCTTTTATATTATTACCATATCAGTTTGCTATCATTTTGTGACAACATCGTTCGTGTATTAGTATCATTATTGAGGCGTAAAAGTATTCAAAGACTGCATGTAAAAGCAGGAATTTGTCTAATCGAATATAAGACTGCAACTGAAGAAAAAGTTGATATTGCGAACGAGTAAAATAGCTAGCATGATTTATGGGAATCATAACAACAACACGGTTTAACTGTTCACATCATTTTTATTTTACTGAATTCATCATTTAACCGTTCACCGAACATTTTAACACTAATAAGGGTGTATTCAGACCACACCAGCATATAATTAGAACACGAGCGTGTACTTATTTCTTTGTTTACAGCAATTCTGAAAATCGTATTGCTCGAGAACTTTTAGAGGCACAATCTATGCACCCAAAGATCCACCTGGGAACACATGTGGTTCCTAACGACCTTCAGTACAGAGGCGAGAGCTTTGTGTGAGACAGCAGCTGTAGTACCCAAAACAAATTTTGGGTAATTAGTTAATGGCCTTTACCCGCTTCACACCTGCATCACACCGGATGACAGTTAAGTCTCCTTAATGACGCGCTCATTCAGATCATGATCAGTTAGCAACTGCTAAGTCCAGTGGGAGTCCCCTCTGAACAATTATGGCCACTGCACTGAAGTTCTAAATGAAAGAACCCGTGAAATAGATTAGAATCGCATTCATGGGTTGTAAAGAGATGGAGATGGAAGACAGATTTTCTTACTGAAAATACGAGAAAAGATTGTAAATGCGTGGAATATTTTTTTAGTGGCCACAAATCTGCATGCCCGATAGGGGCGAGGCGATTCCCTCGAACTGCATCGAAAAGGACTCCTCTTTCTAACGAGAGGAACTGACAGTCCCAGAGAATGTGCTCTGAGGTCTGGAAGGTGGCGCCATAGGGGCAATTAGGGTTTGAAACTAAATTAAACGAGTATAATCTGTCATTAAAAGCGCCGTGCCCAGTCATTAGTTGGGTAGACAAGTTCAAGGTAATTCGTTACTATGATTTTAAAGGGATCGAATAATTAGCGCAACATTAACGACACAAGGTAAGCAACAGGTGATACTTATCCTAATTTTTCTCTGTGCCCAATGTTGCATTTCTTCGGCGATTGTACAAGATTCGACACTACAAAGTGCTGTTGCTGCTCGCAATACAAACTTAGAATACCTGTTAAGTGTCGTTTTTATTAATTCGGTGCCACCTAGCTAGAGAGACTCTATAATAAAATTCAAAACAAATAATCATGCGTCCAAAAAAAATCCCGTTAGATAAAAAAATGTATATTATTAGTGGGCGCCATTAGGTCGAGGCACATATTAAATTCATTGGCATCTGGTGATGTTCAGCAAAACGAAGAAAACCATCTCCTTGTGTCAATTAGTCTCAATAATTTTAAGAGGGAAAAGACACGCACCATACAAATTACGGACAGATTTGCCGCAAAACGCGAACCGAGGAATTTTAATACGCACATTTCATTCTACGAACCGAAGTGAAATTTTATTTTGCCGTCTGCACACAATAATTACGATTCGACTGATTAGATCTGCTAGGTGTTATTTGATTGTGATTCTTATTAGAAGAATTCTCTTTCATATCCATCTATAAATTTTAAAAATCATTAATTTTCGTACGTCACGTATGTGTTCCTATACCGTTAAATGGATTGCGACGAAACTCACGAGAATCATTGTATGCATGCCCGTGTAGGATTCGGTGAAAAAACTGACAGGGAATACGCGTTCAACGGATTCCTTTAAAGCTTAAAGAATTTATTTCGTGCAAGACCGCGCTTCTGTATGTTTTAAAAGCAGTAGTAATCAAAAGTATGTAAAAGCACTTTAGCTTATACATAATAACATCCCCCATCTTTAAGGATGCATGAGCAGATCGCAAGACAAAGAACTTTTTCAGAAGCACAATTCGCTGTTTATTTTCAATATAGGACTTCGGTTTCCCCGCCCGAACGTAACATGTTGTATCGTCGGCCTCGGGCGGGAACTGCCGCTCGGCACGAGCTGACGACAGACGGGGCACTGTGACATGTAGCGTCCCAAAGATAATCGCGGCTAAGTCACAAATTAAAGTTGACAGTTGAACCAACATGAAATATACCAACTGACAAAACAAATAAAATAGCGTATGCAAACACCGTGTAATGTGATGTAAAATTAAAACTAACATTATTATGTGTGCATGTCAAGCGAGCGAACAAAAATAAGAGACAAAATATCGTTTTTTGTGACTTTTCGGCATCAGCCTAAAAAAGCTATATCAAGCTAATATCGAGAATAAAATCGATTTTCGTTTTTTAGAAAGATTATTTAACGAATTATTTTATCTTGTACTCGGTTCTGACCTGCCTCGATGTGTGCCGAGTTGATAACAAGCACGCGCCCGAAAATAAAAAATTACACTGCGCGAATAAATAAATAAATAATAGCATCCGAATGTTGAAGTAACAATAGTGTCGCCGTGTCCCCAAATGGCCGCATCTCAGATACACATTAGTGGCGACACTTTCCCGAGTGTCGTGCGAAATTCAACACAATTTTTTGATAATATACTGCAATTTTAAACATAATAAAAACTACATTATAGGCGGAATCGTGCTTTGAACAGTGAGAAAACAAAGTTTTATTAAAAAATAAATCGTTTAATGGTGCATATTCATCATACTAAAAACTATTGTCAAATCTTAACGATTTGATCAAACGTCACCTAACAGAACCTATGCAACAGATTTGTATGTTTAAAATTTTCTGTAAATTGATCATCTACATTAGGGATTAGGTTAGGTTTGATTAAATCACTTACTTTCTTTAAGAAACACAACCCATAGAATTCAAATATTAACATCTTACGTCAATTGAATATATCCCTTAGAATTTGATCAAATCTTCGTTTTCATTGTTCCGATTCGACTAAATTATATGGTTACATTTTTACCCACATCTTATCCATTAAATAGAAAGCCTCATATAATCAAAAAATATAAGATTTCATCGTCAGCAGTGCCGGTTTTAGGGGTGGCGCCGTGGAGTAACCCTCAAGGCGCCGAGTGAGCCGGGGGCGCCACAGGCTGCCTAACATTCTTAAATTTTTTTCATATTGCGCTCGTTCCATATTTAAAATTTATGTGGTAAAAAAATATTTTTTGTAGCGTTTGTCATGAAGCTAAACAATCCTACTATTCGTCAGACTAACCTCATGTTACATGACTTAAAATCACTCTATGTGAGAATTAATAAGAATGTCTGAATGTTTAAACAACAATAGCGTGTTCGCTGTCGGTCGTCACTTTCGCGCATGTCGTGTGTGGCGCGGCCCCGGGTCTCGCTGAACAATAACCCAAATTCCGAGTCAGTCGTTTAACCTTACCCTGAAACTGATCTCGGTGCGGGCGCGGGCGCCTCGGTTAACGGAACAGAACTCTCGATTCTCTGTCGAATATGGGACATTCTTCGACTAATGCCAAATATTTCGGACATGTCTACTCACGACACGCAAACTTGATGTTGCAATTTGCTCAACGGCTGCAATGTAAAACACAGTATCTGGAAATATCGCGATCATTTAACTCTGTATTAAAGAGAATCGGAGGCTGTTGTTGATAGTTGCAAATTGAGTGTTTTTGAGAACGTATGAATCGGGAAAAATTCTATTAAGATTTGCGATTTATTGCGCTTTGCGGGTCACTATCTATATTCCATATTTATTTCCCTTGACAGTACTTTGTGGTGGCAATTAATAACGAAAATAAGCTTCAACTAGAGAACGGATGTGGAAAGTATTTACAAGTACATATTATGAAGCATTGGTGTAGAAATAATGCCATACAGATTGTAATTTATCCATTTTCCTTTTTAATGATAATTAAATAAATCAAGACACACTTTACTCAAATTGTCCATTTATAAAACTAGTTTTAGAAATGCACAATCCATGAAACCAGTTACAAACAGGTTGTAAATTTATGCGAATCCATAAATGGACCGAATCAAATTGGTAAATTGCTTTTTCTGAATCTACGATTGCAGTTGACTGATGCAATTGGAACTTTTTCCCAGTTCATTCATGTACAAATATTGTTATAATCGCAAAATCGTTTGTTGTAATACTTAATTAATTATGTCTGTAATCTACAAAAAGAAAGATAATCACCACTTTATGTAGTGTTGTTACTAAAGCGCTAACATTTATCCAAGTTGCGTATGAATAATAATGCAATGTAGGTTTAACAGTTCTAATTGTCATAAATATTCTCTATATAGTATATCCAATTTACGGCAGATTAATATGTATGCCAAATAAAAATAAATAGAATCTTGATTATTGACTATATATACATATTGCTCTGATTGCTGAAACTGAAGATGAACTCACGGAAGCGCTGACATCCATGGAAAACATATTTAATTCCAACTACAATATGAAGATAAACAGCACAAAAACCAAAGTTATGAGAGTAAGCCGCAATGAGCAGCAGAAAATTAACATATCAATGCTAGGAGTACCCCTAAAAGATGCAAAAGAATTTGTATACCTTGGAAGTACAATCACCTGGGATGGCAGAACAAAAAGAGAAGTCAACAGTCAAATACATCAAGCAAGGCTAGCTTTCAATAAAAAAGCCAAAATTCTTGAATCAAAGAATATTTCTTTAGGGCTCCGCAAGCAACTTGCCAAAACACTTGTTTAGAGCATCCTAATGTACGGCTGTGAGACATGGTGCTTATCTGAAAGTGATAAAAAAAGACTAGAGGCCTTTGAGATGTGGTTGTACAGAAGAATTCTCGGAATTTCCTGGAGAGACCACGTCACGAACAATGAGGTTCTCAGGATAATCAAGGAAGATAGGCACCTAATAAGAACCATCTCAGAGAGGCGAGCCCGATGGATTGGTCACATCATGCGCCACGATGGTCTTCTTCACGATATTGTGGAGGGGATGGTTGAGGGTAGAAACTGTAGAGGGCGCCCTAGACGGGAGTATTTACAGCAAGTATTCGAGGACATGAATTGTAGCGCTTATGCTGAGCTGAAAAGGGTTGCGGAGGACCGAGAGGAATGGAGATCGAGATGCAAGATTCTGTTGCTGCAAACCAATCCACCGGATTGATACTACGAAGAAGATACATATTGAATGTTCACATTATCTATAAACGTATTTGCCTTGTTTTTAATGTCAGCCGCATACATTTCAGTTTACCTTGCACCGGATCAAGGCCCCCCGCACCGACCGAGGACTCTTGACTCAGGTATCTCCCATCCGAAAGAACGACTTTCTTTTCTTTTTGCCAAATCAGCTCCTTACCTGGAGCATACGACGACCTATCTCTAACCACTGCAC
Source organism: Glossosoma conforme (assembly GCA_022606575.1). Classification (NCBI taxonomy): domain Eukaryota; kingdom Metazoa; phylum Arthropoda; class Insecta; order Trichoptera; family Glossosomatidae; genus Glossosoma; species Glossosoma conforme. The sequence goes on along the minus strand of JAGTXR010000021.1, from coordinate 791,897 downwards.
TCAAACATCTTCGTCAGATGCCAGATCCTTTGCGTCATCCCAATTTCAATCCGAATATAGCCCTCAAAATATTTAGAGAGTTCCTCAACGTTTGGCCTCTCTTCTGAAGACGCCTGTCTATGTTATCCTGGCAAGCAATAATACAAGACTCTGATAATCCACAATAATAGGATACGTATTTTGTGTTGTCGTTTGACAATCTAAGCTGCTTAATCTTAACGGTCCCTTGCTATTGAACTACATCAATGACATCGTCAGGATCACGTGCGTGGTTAACGAGGGTGAAATGCAACAGGCAGACTGACGTTTTTTTGTTTCCTTCGCATAGTCAACCTTAGGCCATAGAAAACAAACCGTAGTATGTACTCTGCGAGGTTTTGGGTGCTTGTACATAAGTTGCATTCTATGCATAAGCGCATCATATGCTACAACTAGGCAGCGTATATGGTACGAAATCTACTGTGCCAGTGCCTGATGACGAGTTAACTCGCGCATTTTAAATAAGCGACACATAGATAGATACGTGTAGAAAGACGTGTATTATCACAGAAGACATCTTCTACATTGAGACGAGACAAGAATAGTGACTGAAAAAACTGTGTAGCGGCTTGTTTGTGTCGCCCAGTTGCACTAGTTAGGCAGTACATGTGGAAGTCCACTATACCACTGGCTGGTGACGAGTTAAGTCGCCCCTCCTAAACAAGCGATACGTGGCGCTAGCTCTCGTAAAGGCAGAATGCGGTGACGACATAACTATCACGGAACTGAGACACCATCCGGGTATGAAATGTTTGAAAACATATAATTGTATACATATATCCGGATATTCTTGACAATGAACGCGTTGGCTAGCGAACACAATGGAGCGCTGATTCACTGCGCGGACTGAATGAAAGTGTTCTGCATAATAAAATGCAGCTTTAATAACGAGCGGCCAAAGCTACCGAGAAAAGCTTATGCCATAGATTTCAGTTAATAAAAGTATGTATATTCCTTATTTCATGTTACCCCGGCAAGCAGGTCGCAATTCATTCGAATAAAAATCAAGTTTCAAGCTCTTTCCTTTCACAAACTAAATGCTTCTGTGTAGATTCCAAACACTTTTTTTATTAGCATTCATATGACTTCTTTACTAAATTTCTAACTTTATCTGAATCCAATGAATATGAATATTTAAAAAAGATCGGATTATCTATAATATATATATATAGAAAAAAACACTGACCCAAAAGGTATCAAGAAATAAAGTTAAGCTAGTCATAATAACAAGATAGACGTCCAAATAACCAACAGACTGTATTCTAAACCCGGACTTGAAAATTGCAAACAACCGAAAGTAGTTGACTCACGCGAAAGAATTCACATATTACAGAACATTGCTTATACTGGATAATACTATGTACAAATCTTTCTCTTTTACGAAACCCACTCTACATTTGGGCATGATAGCTTTAAGAAAAATAATACACCGAACCCCTTTTCTTCTTACACATGTATATCCGCTTCCAAAGCCGAATCACCGCAACAAAATTATTGGCGGTAGAAGAAAATCATCCAGTCGACGTATTCAGTGACACTATTTACATTTTTAACCGTGGTGCCTTTTTGGTGGATTTGTAAATCGATTTTTTAAATATCAATATAGATTATTATAAATTTTCCAGTAAACAAATAGGGCAGTTGTCACTTGTACAATTCGGCACAAGTAATAGATGATATATTCAGCTTTTTTTATATTACATCCGTGGAATACAGCTGATCCATGAGGCTGAAAAATTCGTGTAAAACGCACAACGCTAAAAGCGGCATCTATGGTGATATGATTAAAATTGGACGACGCGTGAATACCAGATTGTTATCTATCATCAGATAATATGCAGCACTTAGCAACCTCACATTGGCAAGCAGCATATAAAATATAGATGAGACTTCTCATTGCCGTTATTTTTCTCCTGTATACTTTTTCATTTTTTAATTTTTTAATAAAACAATGCTTGTAATTGCATAATGCAGTGGAGTAAAATATAGCAGTAGGAAGAATATAAAAGAGGTTAGTTAACATATAACATCTTATAATATTTATATGGTGATATCATCATATTATATCCTTTATAACATGTCATTAAATGTAAAAAAGTTGATTAACCTGTATAAAAGTACAATATTTCTAAATTAGTAATGACAAATATTTTTTTGTAGAAAACACTGATCATTTATATTATTCTTTCGGTGGTATCGAGCACTTTAACTCTTTCATTACGGCTCGGTGGAATACACATACAAATTACACGGCATATATCGGGTACCGATGCGAACAGGTTTTATAGGACTTAAAACAGTCATGATTTACGTTAATACAACTACGAGAAGAAGAAAATAATGTATCGTTAAGCAAAAGATTTGCTAATTTTATAGTAATAATATAATTTCATATATTTATACTATTATCCTAGACAAAGACAATGAAAAGTGTAAAGGGCATCACAATAACAAACTCGAGGGTCATCAACTCTAAACGCTGAAGATAAATGAGACGGCGATTGAAGCCCAACTGTGATATTAAGTGTAATAATTGTGCAGTGTTTGTTTCAGATTATTTCATACTATTTCGATGAAATAATTATTAATTACCATGAAAAGCTGTGCCTGGCTGTGTATGCTATGTACGCTGGTGTCGCAGTGCGCTCGTGCGCTATCCAAGGAGCTTCCAATAGAGGGAACGCTTTCAACGGTAAGGACACATCGTATATATATTTTTTATTCAATTTAGTAGTATATTTATAGTGTGATGGAGCCTAGTGTTTTTTTTTCATATCAGGCATATTATACAATCTAAGTACGCATGATTACAACCATAAGATGTTTTATATTTATATATATATTTTAATTAAACTTTTTTTTAATGTAATGTTTATTACGAGCGTTCACTTCCCATTCGTGGGTTCGAAACCCTAAGATGTTCGTAAATATATAATTTTTCACACATAATTTATCATTTCATAAGCTCTATTTGTACGGCTGTGAGACATGGTACTTATTTGAAAGTGATAAAAAAGACTATAGGCCTTTGAGATGTGGTCATACAGAAGGATTCTCGGAATTTCATCAAGAGAGACCACGTCACAAACAATGAGGCTCTCAGCATAATCAATGAAGATAGGCACCTAGTAGGAACCATCTCAGAGAGGCGAGCCCGATGAATCGGTCACATCATGCGCCACGATGGTCTTCTTCGCAACATTGAGGAAGGGATGGTTGAGGGTAGAGATTGCAGAGGGCGCCCTAGACTGGAGTATTAGCAAGTGTTCGAGGACATGAGTTGTAGCTCTTATGCTGAGCTAAAGAGGATTGCAGAGGATCGAGAAGAGTGGAGATCGAGATGCAAGATTTTTTTGCTGCAAACCAATCCACCGTATTGATACAACGAAAAAGAAGTTCTATTTATATTCCCAAAAGGTTTTGACCATTTGCGTGAGACTTATTACCCAATCTTGTAATTGTTATTTTTTTTATCTATAACCAAACAATGAAGAGCACCTGTAGGGGTTTTAATCCTTTACGCACGCTATTGACTGCGTCAGATGGGGACTGCGTGTGGGGTTGGAGTGAAGTAGTTAGTGCGTAAAGTTATTTAAGAGATTGATCGATACACATATAATGGGAGATTATTTGGTGTTAAAGAAGGAGCTGCAGAAGGTGGCTGCCGTATTAGAAAACTGAGCGAATTCGGGATCTGTAAAGAGTTAATAGTTGCAAGTCGACGAAACACCAACGTGCTTATCCATTAACTATACATCTAAATTGCTTATTGTCGAAATTCATCCCGTAAATAAAAACAAGCCTTTCAGTAGGTCTATAATTGAAAGACGTCGGTGGATCAACACTCCGTAAAAAACTCTTGGCATCCTTAACCCAATTACTGCCAGATACGAGATATCTCGTCAAACGGTCCTAGTTTGCTACGCCAGATACGAGATATCTCGGTAGTACTAATAAACAAGCCAAAACAAAATAATAATTTTACTGAAATCTAAGAGAATGTTCCAAAAACATTTTACCTTATTAATTATTGATTTCATCATCGAATAAACTTTAATTTTGACAGTTTACAACAACACGTCAAGGATGTCGTTGGTGCAAGTTTTTTTTTCGTAAATAATATGTGGCATGCGGGGTACTGCCAAAAGAATTTTTTCTGGCAGCGAAAAGGTTAAAAATACCAATCGTTTTGTATTTCACATGAGGTTTCTCCATCACCGTATGTCAGGATTATTATATGTGAATTTTTTTTTTACTTAATTAGAACCAGGTATTTTAATCAATGCAGTGAATCTGTAATTTGTAGTGGAGATGACTAGACCTTCTTACTTTGACCCCATTAATATACTAAGTCATTAAATAATTATTATTATTGTGCATAAATTATATTAATTATGCGCTTATCCATGCTTGGAATTATCTGCATTAGTGCAGCGTTTATAATTACTTTACGAGTGACAGTTATGACCGCAAATAAATTATTACTATATCCAATAGCAACACAATATTATATTAATATTAATACGAAAGACATAAATATAGAAACTTCTATCAATGACACTGCTTCATAAAATGAATCAATGAACAGTTGACATAATAGATAAGTCACGATTAAACATCTGTTCAGTGAACATTGATCACATCCAGCAGAGGGATTTGGTCATTTAGTGAATTTTATTACATTCATGACGAATGTGGAGATTCAGAGATGGATATAAGTTGTTTATATGTCACTTATAGTTGCGCGAAGGCCATGTATACATACGACAAAATGATAGATGGGGGATAATAGTTATGGAGTGAAGAGCAAGAACAGGACGCAAAAGTATGCCGATAACCAGCGATAAGGGCAGACGCTATCACTAACACTGCTGCTGAAATAATTGATTGATGAAGGGCTAAAAAACGTAAATATTGGCATTCAAAGAAGGAGACATTCTCCCAGTATTGGATGGATAAAGAGTGAACAAGAAGAGGTCTTTAATAGCGCACATACTTATGAAATAAACATTAGTACTAAATGTTATTGTTATATACCATTGCTACGATTTTCTTGGAGATCTTTGGATTGTTAAAGTACAAAATGTATACTGGTAAAGCTTTTCAAGAGTAGTTAGTAAGGGAAGTTTAAGGCAACTAATACATACTGATATCAGCTTGATATAGCTCCTTTAGGCTGATGCCGTAAAGCATCGAAAAATCTTTTGTCTCTTATTTTTGTTCGTTCGCCTGACATGCACATCTAATGTTAGTTTAAATTGTAGAATGTTAAACGGTGTTTGCATACGCCATAAATATTTGTTATGACAGTTGGCCCATATCCTGTTGGTACCACTGTCATCTTGAATTCGCTTTTTCTGAGAGACCGTTGGCAGCGCCGAGATGTCAGAGTGCGCCGGCAGTGACAGTTGAAGTTTGACTCGCGACCGTTATAGCGCGCGCGCCTAAGGACGTTCGCTATAACGGGCGACGTCTTTGACAAATAAACGCGTATAGTGAAACAAAAACAAGTTATTTATATTGTGAACCTGATCCTGCATCCTTCATCCAGTAAATCGATATCTAAATAAGAGAGGAGGATATCAATAAGTTGTTACTTGTTAGTAGGCAGACCACGTTGCCAGCCTATCAAAAACAGCGTTCTATGACCGCTTCAAGTCATATGCTAAACCCGTCAATTATCTCGTGACAACACAATTGCAATTACATTTAAATAAATATGAAATACAAATTTGACAACAGCAAATAAAATTAATATCTTTAATTTTTTTTCATACTTTATAAGTAACTAAAGAAAACTCGGTTATTTGAAAAACAAGTTCTCTGTAAAACGTTGCTTTTTAAAGTACTCCATTAGAGGCTGAAGTGCAAGAATAGATTACTTTTTTCTCTACAGTGTACCACATATACAGCGCATTCATTACTTCAATCTTTCTAAATAATATTAAACTTCAAAACTTATCACTGTATAAAAAGTTTTGAAAACGGTGACTGGGTAAAATATTGAAGTAAGAAATGAGAAGGGAACATACACAGCAGCCTACCATAGTCTGTTTCTATTATCTCTGACAAAGCATTTTATTTTAAATCGATTTTATTATGTAATTAAAAAAAAACACGCAAGTACCTTAGAATGATGCTTATCTAAGGTCGTTATTTTTTATTATATAACATGAGCCCATGAACTTCGTTGTCATGATAATAACTGGTTTCTCAACACGGTGTGAGACATGCGGCATACGAGTATAATACGAGGTGTGCCCACATTTAAAATGTCAAGTCATACTTTCTGTGACACATATCATTGCTTTGCGTATTTTTTGAATAAACAATGACCTGTCCTCATAAGTAAAATGAACCAAAAAAAAAAACATTCCCGAAGACACGGAAAAGCCAAAATAACTTTCGCTTCAAACATTACTGTTTGGAATATATACAATCAATCGCTTTATTAATCCCGGTTTCATAAAGGAAATCAGCATCATCTTATCGGCATTCCATATCCGCAGCATAATAAAAATGAGAGACTCCAGCTCTGGCAACAAGTCACATCAGAGGATTTCATTACTTCAAAGGAAGGCCTCCCAACTGGCAAGAACCTTAACTAGCGAACCTGGAAATCCCTGAACAGATTAAGTACCGGAGTTGGTAGAACAAAGGACAACCTCGAGCGGTGGGGAGTGCTTCGGCAAGAGAGTCATTATTGTGCGACTGCGGAGACCGCCTCACACCTAAGATTCTGCTTCATGTGCCCAACAAGCTGCACACCTCAAGACCTAATGCTAGGCAACACACGGGCTATCGATGTTGCCAGATACTGGGCAGAAATAATTTGACGTCGCTGACACGAAGAAGAAGACGACCATAAATGGAACATATACTTGCAATAAATTGACGCTATTAAATTCTATCAGCCGTCATTGTCTTCACATCATCCTTAGTCAACACTGCCACCGTAAGCTGCAGCGCATACTTTATATAAATAGTTCCCAAGGATCTGATATTTTACAGCTTCTGGAGAGCATGTTTATTTATGTCTGGCGACCGTCTGTAGGATGGAAGACCTACTTCTTCATTTCTCAAAAAATTTAACAATATTATATAATTAGGTGAAACTGAAAGATACGGAGCTGACTTAAGGCTTAGGCCTGATGATAAAACGTCCATGGCAACTATAATTAATTGTGGTGACTTTATTTTAAGAAAATTGAGATCGGATGTGGCACAGACAATTTTCAATCGAAAAAAGGTATTTTTTTTAGAATATAAAAAACATATAAAATGTTTAGAGTTTACACGTTTTTGCTTTCTCCGCTGCGTGAGTAATGGCCGTGATACTAAAACAAGTTATTTTAACGACCAGCATGTTCATGGTCTTCTCGCCAGTATTATATAATATACCAGTAATGTAGAATATCATCATCATTTAACTAGTTGAAATTACAGCGACTGCACTAGTTATATTTATTTATTGAAAATAAACTCAACTTGACAAGAACACAAATCTGAAAATATTTTTCGTGTAATTATTTATAATTTTATAAACTCGGCTATTTGCGTGTACCTGTTGCTACGAGTCAAAAAATGTACATACGTTTGTATATACGTTTTACACATATCCATAATTATGTCCGGTTTATGTGAGAGTGCCTGTAAAAATCAATTTAGGTGGTAGACAAAAGTCGTCCCCTAAACACCATCTATTCACAGCTACACTCACACAATACCACGTAAAAATAGACGTGCAGGGGCTGTTGTCTAATAACGTTTGCGGATCAACACTCTACGACATTTACTTTGGATATTCTTCCGTGTACTTTTTAATGAAGAAATATAAATTTGAATGAATGAAAAAAATTAAACACATTCACAAATTACAGCTATTGCAGCAAATTAGATAAGTAGATAAGTGGTGTTCAAGGCATGACTTTCGTCTACAATCTAGTTTAGTTTAAAAGTCACACTAATCCACCACTAGTCTCCTTCGTTTTATCAATCCGGTGGATTGGTTAGCAGCAACAAAATCTTACATCTCGATCTCCACTCTTCTCGATCCTCTGCAATCCTCTTTAGCTCAGCACAAGAGCTACAACTCACGTCCTCGAACACTTGCTGCAAATACTCCCGTCTAGGGCGCCGTCTACAGTTTCTACCCTCAACTAACCCTTTCACAATGTCGTGAAGAAGACCATCGTGGCGCATGATGCGACTGATCCATCGGGCTCGCCTCTCTGAGATGGTTCTCATACCACTAGTATTTTCAGATATTTGTTAAGTAACAAAATATTTTTTTCTAATAAGCTTTGGCTGGATGTAACAGAACTCTGAAGAGGTCGCGCGCCAGTCAAAATCCTCAGCAAATCCATTGTATGATTTGAATGACACAATAACAAGTTCAAGGGTAACTGGCGATTAAAAATTACGTCTCGTCATTGATGATAATGGTAATGCTTGCACGATGATTAACTACAATTTATACATCGCGTGTACATTAGGGTGTCCCAGGCTATGTATGGGAAAATTATTTTTTCGAAATGAAATCGGCTCACCCTCTATTTTTATTTGGTTTTGTCCTTGTAACTCAGATAATAAATTTTATTGCTATCGGACAATTTTTTTCTGATAGCGACTTGATGTTGAAGTTTTAATATAATTTTTTGTATGAAGGCCAAAAGGAGCTTTTGAAAACTTATTGTTTATTCAGCAAATAAAACGCTGTTTTATCTCTTTCTTACAAATATTAAGTAAATATTATGTTAATATTATTATCTATTAAAGAAAATTAAAAAAAAATGCTTTTTATAATCAGGGTTTAGCTTTCGCGCGCCTTAGAATTCGAGTATTGACATGTTCCGATGCAAGTCGCTATCTTTTCCCGTAGTTTTAATGACGTGAAACTTTTTTTACAATTATTTGGACACCATTCACACAAAACGAGGGGGTGAGCCTTGAAAAAAAACACAAAAAAAAAATTGGGACATCCTAGTGTACATAACATACTGTCATGATACTGGACGGTGGAGCTTCGGGATGCGAAGCTAATGTAGGTCGAGGCGAAGATTGTTACAGCAATTCATAATGACAATTTATTACGGGCGTTAGTGACACTATGTTTAACTTAAAAACGGCTGGACTGATTTTATGATGTTTGATATGTCGAATTTGTATCGCTCTCAAATATCTTCTTCGTAGTATCAATCCGGTGGATTGGTTTGCAGCAACAGAATCTTGCATCTCAAATATAAAAATATGATTAAATTAATATAAAAAATATGCATGAATCTAATTTTGGTTGAGCGTGTGGATAAATTTGAGGATGAGTATGAAATTACTTATTGCCACGTAATTAAATTATCAATAAAATTTCAATAAATGATAAAAATATAATATCAATACATAATATTAGTATTAAATTGAAATTATTGATTATAAAAAAAGTGTTATTAAAAATATTTATTAAGTTAACGACATCTATGTGCGCACAAAATATTGAATTGAATTGCAGCAGTTAACCTGAAACCTGATAGATGGCTCTGAGCATTTCATATTTCGCTATTTAAATCGACGTTGAAAATAATTACAATATTACTTGTGTGTAATGTACGTAATTAATCACGAGCTTCTAGCTGTGATTAATTAGGCAAGTTTTTTTGCGAAGAAGAAATATTACGTTGTTCAATATGTGTCTACAGTCGCCATCAACATTGAAGAAAATAAAAAAAGATAAATTGACCATTACATACTACAATCTCAACAAAAAATAAGGAAAATACTAGAATGAATATTTTGAACTGAAAAGTTTTGGGATCTAGTTCATTATTATTTTTTTTTTTTTTAGAAAACACGTAAGAATCTGTGTGGGATATGGGGAAATACTTTATTCTTTCTAGTATGTCTCAAAAAAGTAAAAAAAAATAATAATTTAAAAATGAAATCTCCACAAAAAAATAATAGTTATATTTTTAGTATTTCTCTTTATAATATTCAGGATCTATTTTTATATTCGAATCTAGTAACTAAGATTATTCCCTTGAAGATATTAAAAAAACGTGTCAAGTTATTTGAATTTATAATAAATAGCGACAACTATTACGGTACAGCATAAAAATTTGATAACCATTTACATCAGAAAGAGTTTGCAAAACCATATGCATTAGTCGTCCCACAGAAAAAATCCGTGACGGAATTTCGTGATGACCGACCGTTTGCATCAAATTGAGATAAGATATGATAAATAAATAATATTATTCTACGTTTTATTTGTATTATAGCTACCAAGTCGTTAGTTAATTAAACACAGCTGATTAAAATAAAATATAAATACTATTTTAAGAAATTTCAAAAAAAAAAAATTAACAACTACCTTGAGAAACAGCACTTTTTGTCTCGTTTTTCTATTTGGACAATTGAAAGTTTGTCACATTCAAAAAACAATAATAATTTTAGATATCAACAAATACACATACATCAATGATAATAATTGCATGCTTCACTAGTGAGCAACAGGGTTGCCACAACGTAGCAATAAAAAATATTTATTAAAAAAGGAAGACTTTCGCTTTAGTCTTGTACATCATGAGTTGTTTAAAAATAAGCGTTTAGACGAAAAAAACATTATAAACCCATAAATCACTATTCAAACACGTATAATATAATGTATTAATAAAAAATACTCACATTGTAATTAGACTGAATACAATCAATAATATTATCTCGTCCTCTACGAAATCAAGCACTCACCTAAAACAAATAGATTAATCGAAGTTAAAAATCAGTTTTTATTATAACATTTATTATTTTTATGGTTATATTTTTTATTATATATAATAGTTTACTACTTTTCATAGTGTCAAGTACTCAAAATAAAATAAAAATCCTAATAATAAGTTAACATAAATTAAAAAAATACTGTAAAACTTATATGTTTAACTCCATAAGTTCTAGAAACAGTTGATTCAATTATGCAGAATTCTATGAAATGAATTATATATATAAATTCGTAAGCTTAAATTAATTCATACTATATCAAATAAATTATTGGCTAATCATAGTTCATTTGTGATATAATAGTTCTACGTACTATGTATAAACACAGTACCAGATTTGCGCGCTTAAAGAGTTGTAATACAATACTTTTTAATGGTTTCATTAATCGCGGATATTTGTGCTACTACAAACTTTGGGAATAATCCATATTAATCAAACAGTTAAACATAAATGAATGCTTTGAACGTGACAGCAAAAAGTTGCGTTAATTTTGTTTATAATCACTGCATAAGGCAATAATTCAAAGAAAAAATGATCGCTCTAGTCAAGCGGACGTGACGATTTTTTTCCAAATCACCATAAAAATAGTGCATAATTAATGCATTTAAACTTATGTTCCACTTAACAAAAATAAATAATTGCATCCATATTCAAATTACTGCAGACAAAAACAGCTCAATTATGCACCGTGCAATTTTATGATAAGTAAATGACATTATTTTATCTCGAAGTTAGCAACTCTTCATTAAATAAAGCGCGGCCACTGATCGGATCGGGTTTACCTTCGATACAACTTTCATGGTCGCATCTCACCTACAGTCCACGCAAAAGAATATCGATCCGCTGAGATGCGGAATCTGCGGTATGCGAACCAAATATTTATATCAAAAATAATAAAAATATATTTAAAACCGAAAAAAACTCCTGTGAAATATACGACGTTAAAGCAATGTGTCTTGTGAATGCATTACCCAAAGAAATGAAGCCATTTTCATTTTACTTTTCTAAACTTATCTAAGGCATCGATGCTGTGAATAGGATAGAATAGAATATACTGGTATGTTATTTGAAATCGCATTAAATTATTTTTCGTGCTATTTTTAAGGACATATTTCAATATTTAATATTGAAATATGTCCTTGAAGCCACTGAAAATAGATACCAATATTCGTGGTTCGAATCCCAGTACATGGTGTTTACTGTCATTTTTGCCGTCTAATTTGTTAAATTTACGTGTACTTGTGTATTTCAGTAAAATTTATTACTATGTTATTGAAAAAAAAAATCCGTAAATAATAAATGTTATTATATTTTTATGAACTCTTCGTAACACTAAGACCGCCGGCGGTCATAGCTTTACCGGCGGTCATAGCTCAATGGTCAAAGCGTTTGCTTTGTAAGCCAAAGGTCGTGGGTTCGATCCCCGACGGAGATAAAAAAAAAGGATTTTTAATCGATTTCTGAGCTCAAAAATACTCCAGGTTGGTGTGAATTTGATCCATCACCCGTAAAATGTCAGACAGAGCCTATTAATTAAAATTGGTTGTAGACGAAAGTCGTCCCGTGAAGACCACCCATTCATAGTAAATTCCTGTAATAATAAAAGATGATGCCTAAATCTCGGGCTGTACTCTATGACGTTGGCGGATCAACACTCCACATGCAGCGTTTAGCCATATACACCAGGGTAAGCGTCATAGAATTCCACATATGAGACTTCAGAATTACTGTCACCATCTGTCGGTATTCTCGGTGTTTTAAAATACGACATTCGCCGTTATTTTTTCAAATAACGTGCGTTTTTCGACCACTGAAATGCGGCACGCTGTAAATCAAATGAAGTTACATTGTTTTTATACGCGTGCAATTATTCGGTTTATTGGTCGCCGTAACGTGGGCGGTCTGTTCCCTGCACACTAGCGGCTCGAGGTCAAGGACGTCTGCTTCCTAACCAGTCAAGCTACAAAAAAATATCACTAAAAAAACAACAATTTTAACTGGACTACTTAGAGGCACAATGTCATTACTAGCTTATTACGTATCAATCACATTTGAAGCATATCTATCGTAGAAATCCATCATTTGCAACGTTTTTTGTCATTCTACAATTAATAAAATAACACATTGTATCTCAAACTTTTAGGGGAAGGTATCCTAATTTAAACAACTTAGAAGAATCATTGTTTGTCTATTCGTAACGCGGTTATTTTGATTCGAGTGAGACTCATTATATTTTCAATGTTGTAGCAAAAAGTATTTTTAACATTTATAGCAGACCGACTGAATGTGACTGCGGTGTGGAGCAGATCCTGTCGCACCTTCTGGAGTGTGCGCTGTGTCCGAGTAGCTGCATCCAGAAAGACCTGGTGATGGCCGGGAGTAACGCCATCGACGTCACCCAATTCTGGGCAGACAGGATATGACCCTGTTGTTTCCGACACGATTATATATATATGTAAAACATATAGTCCATAATTTTATTGAAGCCGTTCCCAAGCGACACTTGAGAATTTCATTTCGACGACGCCAAAACATGTCAGAAATAAAATTGGGGAATTTACAACAATGAAATAATGAAACTCCGCCCAAAATTATCGATCGAAGAATCTTATATTCTCTAGATTTTATTTTGCAAGCAACTTTATCGTATTTATATTATTTTCATTTCCTATGATAATATGCCTGCGTATTACTACTTTTACAAACAGTCAACGAAATATGTCTGGTGAACTTCTTCGAAGGTTTCATCGAAAACTACAATTAAAATGTAAATTAAATTAAAGTGTTATTTTTGGAAATGACAGTGTAATTGATTAGCCATGATTAACATTTTTACGTATGAGAATATCAGTCACAACGGGATGAGTAAAATATATAATTAATCAGAGAAGTGTATCATTACTGTAATTTGTTTAAATTATTTTCAGTGTTACTTTAGATCACATAAAAATGCTTTTATACAATAAGGTATACTTCATACATCATCAGCCTTTCCAAATAACAACCTTATATATTGAGTTTGTACTAAGACTCATAATTCGGCAGGTCCGATCGGGCTGAAATTAATTTTACCTGAAAGTTTAAACTCTAGGTTGCAAACATCAGTCCAAATTCAACTGCCAGAGTGTAAAGACGTTTTTATCCGAAATTTTAAACATGGCTAAGTTCGTGCCTACAAAACCGTTTTAGCAGGGATTTTTTTTAATTACTTCCACCGAAAGACAGCAGCTGAGGCAAATATAATATTAGTAGAAACATAAGGCGATAATGCTCTTTCAAAACAAACATGCAGAAGATAGTTTTAACAATTCAAGGGTGATGATTTTGACCTCGAAGATGAAGAACATCCTGGTGCTGAGAAAAAGTTTGAAGATACCGAATTGGAAGCATTACTGATGAAGATCCATGCCAATACTTGTATTAATATAATGCAAGTATTTAAAAATGATAAAATAGTGAGTTCTGATGCACAGCCTCTAAGTTTTTTTAATGTGGATCATTGAAAAAAATATCAATATTTTTTTGACGTAAGCGTGCGTCCAAGGGAGCGTATGAATCAATATGAATAAAAAACACTTAAAAAATGTGGCATTAAATCAGTTGTCACGGTTAAAAATAATTATCTCTTATCATAAATTTATTGCAACATAATATTAGATACAAAAAAAATATTAGGCACAGTGTAAAGTAAGCATTGACGGATATAGAATGGCCCTGCACTTATTACTTCAGATCAAATTCATCGTGAAAAAAAATACATGTGTAGGTGAATTGTGTGTACGACAAAAATATCTGAAAATCTAACATGTCACTAATCCATTGATTTTTTGCATATTATTATGAATCTATTCGCGTTTGAATTCTAATACCATTACTGTTAGTAGGCATGGAAGGTTTATTGAAGCATGGAACATGTAATTAGTTAAAATTTTATAGATTATTTATGATAGTTGCATTACAAATGGAACATTATGAAGTGTTTATTTGTTACATGTTTCTGTGGGTTGTTCTTTGAAACAGGATATATTGGAGTAATCAATTTATAAAGATGTATAAAAGAGACAAACTGTTGTTATTTGAGCATTAATTTAGTAAAATATACAGTGTAAGTAAATAAATAACTTCTTAAAAAAACTGATGTTCAAAAGGATAAAATGTACTTTAAATAAAAAATTTAAGCCATAGAAAAGTAAATAAATTAACTGTTTTGTTTGCTATGATTTTGTTATGAAAGCCTTCATATAAAAACTCGTCCATAAATAGTTACGAAGATATCATCAGTAATTATCAGTTGATGAGAAAGCATCGCGAGTACGGTATGAAATAAATAGTGTTTCTATGGAGAAATAAATTTTTATATAATAAAAATATAATCAAAAATATAATCATATAAATATGGATTTGCTAACGTCTGTATTTGTTGAAATACTAGCAAAAAAAAGTAAAGCCGCTTAGTATGAAAAATGCACGTCATACAAAAGGGACACGTCGAATAAAAATACAACAGGTAGTCTATTACTATAATAAAGGCATATGAACTTACTTGTATTAACAATTAAATTATTTATTAAAAGGCGGTAGTGTATTTTTGGCAAAACGCTTCCGCGGCATTGTCGATGGAGGAAAAGTAACAGAAGGCCAAACATGCAATAATTAAAATGCCGACCAAAAAGGGTACAAAAGTTTTCGATTATATTTCGTGATACAAGGATACCGATAAAAGGACAAGAAAGCAACCTCGGTTGATTAGTTTGGCAAAACCGCATACCGACACTACCGCGTTGATAATATTTTATTGTTAATTTTTTTTAACGTTCGGTGAAACAATTATTTTCCGTATTGAAATGCACTTTGGCCTCCATGGAATCCCTTCAATTTGACATCTTGCAATGCGATTCATTGCAATGTACAATTTCCTAATACAGGATAAGAATGCAATGTTGACTATTTTGACATAACCGCAAAGCGATAGATATTGTTACATTGAGAATATATTATATATGAAGCAGTGGCGTAACTACGTGTACATTGTTGCTGGGAAAGGTCTCCGACTTTACCTCCCAACCCCGCACAAAATAAAATCCTTATGGATCGTATACACTTTCATCGTCAATTTTTTTAGCGAAAAAAAACGACACTACAACTCTTCTTATGACCCATCCAAAATCTCCAAACTTCCAAAAATTTGGATGAGCTCTCGAAGAAACGTATTCGACTATCTGAATGTCACGATCCAGAGTTATAAAAAATATCGTGCATTCAAATAAATGTAAAAATGTACTAAGCCGACAAAATTTCGACCCCTTCAAGTTTCCGCCTGGTGCGGCCCACCGTTAACCTTAGATTTAGTAGATTATGCGTACCAACTACACTTACAAGTCTTGAAAGATAATTTAATGGTTATCGTAATCCAATTAACTAATTGTTTTCTCTATTGTCCACAGCCAAAGCTTATCACCAGAAATGGCTACGATGTTAAAGAGGTCAAGGTCGTCACACAAGATGGCTACAAGCTGCCCATGTTCAGGATGCGAGCACGGCGATCGACGGACGAGGCACGCGGCCCTCCGGTGCTGCTCGTGCACGGCATGGTGGGCAGCTCCAGCGACTTCATCATACTGGGGCCAGGCAAAAGTCTGGGTAAGGTCGACTAAACACTGCTCATCATACCTGTACTAGTAGATGTACAGTCCATTGAAATGAAGCGTACTCGAGATCGGAACTTACTATTTGGGTGCTCAACGAAAACTTGTCATGTTTGAACAAAATCAGAAATAAAATCTGGGATCTCTCTATATTGGAATGGATATTATCCATGACTTTACCCTGCCATTTTACTCGCTATACTATGTTTTATTATTTGAAAGCAAGGAAGGATGTACACTTGTGTATCGATTTCTTCCGTCAAGTTATACATCGTGTCTGATATTAGTATGTTAGTCCCGAGCAAGAAAGAGCAAAGGTGTATATACTTTTTTATTGTTCGAAAGAATGATACCAACATGCCAGGAATAATATCTCTTGGTAGGGTGATTATAAATCTTTTCAGCTTGATCGATTATTATTTCACGTAAGTGAACCCCAATCAGGGAAAATAATATTTAATTTTATACTAAGCATCCCTATCTGCAAAGGGGATTTTTAGATAATTTATTATTATTCTAAAAACGTACAAAAACCGCACGGCCAATATATCGACACATCGGGTTTATCGCATGCAAAAACCGGGAACGGATAGTGTCAATAATGTTAAAAGTGTGAAGGGCAAGTTGTTTCGGAAAATTATAGAATACGTTAAAACTTTAGGTGATCGAGACATCTATCGATCATATTTGAAGCGCGAAATCACCGCGATATTATAGTTTGAACAAACTAATTCAAATTGATATAATTATTTCCAGGTTACCTCCTGGCCGACGCGGGATACGACGTCTTCCTGGGTAATTTGAGGTTCACACAATACGCCACACATGTCAACATTTCTAGGAACAGTCCAGCTTTCTGGGACTTTGGGTAAGAAGACATTATCATACGATTTCCAAGCATTTTCAGTAATATTTAATAACACTTTTTTTTATCTTGTTTTCTAAAATGTTCATGAAGACTCGTGGTCCATTAAACATACGTGCAAGATACCCGATATCCTGGTCTACAACTGGACATCTGGCGACCCTAAATATTTAATCTTTTCGCATCGGTTGTCGGCATATGCCGTCAAAGAGTCCCCGACCGTAGACATCGCTTATCGTGATATATCGTTTTGCTACTTTCAGTACTCATTGTTACATTTACGGTAGGAAATTGGTGCAGTGCAGTCATTCCCTTTATCAACCTACATAAATTCTTTACAGAAATTTGTAAATCATGTAAATAAATATCGTAAGGTTTCGTCACAGTAGTGATTTTTCTGTAAACCACATGTGTAAATGCCACCACATGTATGGAGTTACATAATGAACGTCTGTTAAATATAATAGTTTTTTATGCATCGTCTGATAGCTAAAGGATGAAAGAACCAATGTGATCTATGAAAATAGGTCAGATAAGTACATTTGTGCTTCAAATACTAGTTTTAAGCACAAAAAATGGTTTGAAAAATTCACGCCGTATTGACAGTATAATTTGTATTCCACCGAGCCGTAACGAAAGGGTTAATAGACTCATAAAATTCCTAAATCACTTTTAATATCAAACATTGTATTTAAGGGGCAATGAACTGCAATATATATACTTACGTCAAATTTGGCGTCAATTTCTACGATATTTTTAAAGAATGTAATAATTACAAAACCAGGCATTAAAAATAAGTGCTTTATCGGTTGCTTTTATAAAAACAGTTTTACGAAATAATGTTTTTTTACTGTTTTATAAACAGAATACTCGATTCTATTGATCCAATAAATTGAATAAATATTTTATTTATTAACAGTCATGTATTCGGATATTGCGTAATATTGTTACAGATTATCACTGTGTTGATTGAATTAACATATATAATGCACCGCCCTGCGTAATGACTCTAATTAAGCATTTAGATTTAAAAACGAGATCGAAAATTTTAATTGACGCGACTTAGAATATTTAAATAAAAATGTAGAATGTAAAATTTTATAAAAATGAGTCAAGGATGTCCGGCTTTTTGGGAGAAAGATACGTTCGAATGCATTAAACAATTACAGAGATTCGTAAAAAAAAATGTACACGCAACGTTAATACGCGTTATGAAATGGCCAAATGATAAGCTTGCACAAAAAAGGAAACCAGTTTGACGACTTAGTTACCAGAAAGTAAAGCAGGAGTTGATGTGTATTAGTAATAATATTTTTTACCGATCTGGAGCATGTTATAGAGAAATGAAAAGTTACACTTAAATGGAGCAAAAGTTGTCCATCCATGATATTTTAGGAACCAGTGGGCTCTATGACGGTATGTCAGAGCGGCTGGGAGCTGCATTCGTAAAATATGTGGTGTGTACAGGTTATGGATATTGCGAATGTGTTTCATGATTTCAGAGATCTATTGGATATTGTATGAATAAGAAAACGTAGATACTGGAAGACATTCCAAAGCTAGCCGGTGGCATTAAGGAAGATATTTTAGGAATAGTTGTTGAATATATGTTCTGAGAGGACATTTTAACCGATTTATCAAGTGTGAGACGTGTCTATCGGTTGTGGATGGTGTAGGAGGAGTGATTTCTTTGAGTTCACTGGAGCAACGCCCGTGCTAATAACATTAAAAAAAACTAAGTGATCCAAGATTCAAGGATCCAAGGACAAACTGCTATTTTTTTAATGGAATCGATTAAGTCAAGAACGTATTGCTGTTCTCTAACAAAATAATTACTGCCGTATTTGACCATAAAACGAAGTAGCCCTGTATATATAAGTAATAGTTATTTGTTAGTGAAATGATGGATGCGAAATCATATGTAGTAGTGTGTTCAAAAGAAAAAAGTGTCAATTTTTAAAAACGAAACTGACTGAAACTTTCATTAAATGGGAAACTACAGTACTCGAAATTAACAACATTATTCAACGTGAACCATGTTAAATGAGATATAAATAATTATAAATATATTGAATATTTTAAATGGGTCCAAAAATTACCTAACAACATTGAGTCTGTCTAAAATATGAAGGGATAGGGAACTGTTGTTATTAAGAAAGGTTTCGATAGAGAGGTTAGGCCTTCAACTCTCTGTCTCTATTCGAAAAATATTATAACGTCGTAATTTATAATATTTATTAAAATAAGGCGACATTCCTAATAATTGTTTTACGGTCCTTTGTAGCAAGTTTTATTGTTTAATATAAGATATATTAAAGTTCAGGTTAAGCACACATAACTTTATATTATTACACCTAGTCGGGTGTCAAACTAAATGCAACAATGTACATTATTAATCAAGATATTTTATTACTTATTCACATTAAAACACTACATTCGTTCTGAATTTACTTAGTTGCACATTATTTCCACATACTTCCGATATTTATTAAGCGCATGCCAATTACGACTGTTTGACAGATTAAATGATTTATTTTCTAGGATAATAGTTCCGTATCTTGGGCATATGGCCACCACATACGGTCGCCAAGAACTTGTCAGCTCTCATTGTGGATGCCTTGTCCTTAATCAGTCTAAGTTTCACCTTATAAAATATATGATACCCAAGGCATATTAAGATATGAGGATGATTCGAAGATTTTCGGCCCGCATCTAAAGTCGCATAACTTCAATGATCGAACGAGCACCGCGCTTCCAACATAATATTGTCATTAGATAATCGAATTAGTCTAGCTATCGTTTTGGTAGACAAGTAAACTTTAAAATGATATATTATACATGATGAATAACAAACACAACAACGTACACTATACCGTGAGTAAAATAAACGAGTATACGATAAATGGAAGCCAAACGAATTTACGTTAGTAATTAAAAAAGATACACAAAAATATTTTTCATCGACAATCTAAATCAGGGGTCGTCAACCTTTTTATGCCTAGCGCCCACTTTTGCCTATTTTTCATGGTAAAATTTCCCTACCGCCCACCAACCTCTCTATATTTCAATTCAGTATATGGGTGGAAAAAAATCTATTGGAAATATAGGTGATTCGACCAACGCCCACCGCCCACCACGGAAGCCCGTATCGCCCACTAGTGGACGGTACGGACCAGGTTGACGACCCTTGATCTAAAATCCAAATGGATAGATAAAGCTCCATGACGGCAATAAATTATGCAAAAATATTCGACGAAAAAAAATCTAAATAATTTGCGAATTGGATCTTTTTAGGGTGGATGAAAGCGGTCTCCAAGATGCGCCCGCGATGGTGGATGGAGTTTTTCGAGCCACGGGTGCACCAGGATTGCACTACATCGGCTATTCCCTGGGGGCAACTTCATACGTCATCATGTGCGATGTGAGACCAGACCTGGCGAGCAGGATACTCTCCTTCGTGGCATTAGCGCCGGCCGTGCATATGAGCAATCTGAGACCACTGGCGAGAGTCGTACTAGGCTTCAACTTACTAGTGAGTAGTGTTTCTTTCATATAATAAAAATTGACAAATATTTATAGACTTGTAGTAAGATCGCTGGTTTCCTGGTAATGTGGTTGAAATGGAAAAGACCGAAATATTTTTATTTTATTCATTCAAGTGTTTTTTTTTTTTGTAGAAATTGCTTGAGGTTCGAGGAATCAACCCGCTGGTTCTCGGCGGCCGGTTCCAACGCGCAACAGCAGCAAACTTTTGTAGCCCCAAGTACCAGAGCGAGGATATTTGCTATACGCTCATGTTCTTCTTCGTCGGTGAAGACTTCGAACAAGTGGACTGGGTGAGACAATTAAACCGATAATGTCAATTTTAAAAAGTTTCGTATCATGAAATTTTAGAATTTCTTTCATACGAATAAAAGAAGAAAAAAGATATATAATCAAATGTAAAAAAAAAATCATTTTCTTTCCAAAACAGAACAATTCAACTGTCATACATCAATGAAGAAAATTACGCTATAATTTTTCAAGAACGCCGGCGAGGATAGTCTCTGTCGTGGGTTCGATACCCGGTGGGGATTAAAATGAAAAATTATATTTAATGGATTTCTAAGATCTATAAATACCTACGGTGTGTGTGAATTGATACCTCATCCGTATAATTTCAGTCACAGTCTATCACTAATGAAAATCGGTGACAGATTCATTAATTATGAGTCCACGTAGAATTGATGATACATGAATGAATGACGGGTTCAAGTCTATGACTTTCAATCAACACTCCACATGCAGCGCTTAGCCATAATAAAATAATCACAAGCGTCATAGAATCTACAGACATTTCTCAATTACCGTATGCCAGAATTTTCCTGTATGTTTACATAAAAAAGTTCTGTAACGGCAACCAACGCACCTTAAAAGCTACATAGAAAGAAAAATACTCACTTTATGTCTAAGATCAGTTGCATTGAGTAACACAAAAACTGTGTTTTAGTTGAAGCAGAATTATCTAATATAAGTACAATCTCTCTAAATATTTTTTTTTCAGTCTATGAGCCCAATAGTGTTCGCTAAGATTCAGCCATCTACGATCAAGCAAATGGTTCATTTCTTGCAAATGGCATTGACAGGTAAAAATCACACATTTTTATTTGAGTATATCACCTAAAAATATGCATGAACGCATGTAATATATTCTGCATTGCTTTAAATATATTAACAATAAATAAATAAAATATGTGTACAGATAAATTATTTTATTGAGGTCGTAAAATACGCAAATTTATGAGTACTACGACTTCAATGAAAAATTAAAATTAAAAAAAAAACAATGAATAATAGAGTAATTAAAATATATATGTATAAGTATACGAGGTCTTGTCAACGCATTTTTACATTGAATATAATTCAAGTACACATGATCACTATCAAGGAGGCAGTATACCGTTCACTTGTACAAGGATTCAAAGATTTTTAAATATGTCGTACGAAAATATTTGATAAAAAATGAAGTATATCATTATTAATGATGAAAATGCACGTGAAATGTTGACTAAGCGGATTGCAGCAGCTGCTAATTATTTCGTTTCCATTTAGTATGTTAACATTCATATACGAGTACATACAACATAAAATCGACGAGTATGACTTAGGTAATGCGATTGCTCCTCAGGCTAGTGATCGTGGATTCGATCCCCGACGAAGCTAAAAATTAAAAAGATATTCAATCAATTTCAATCGTGTCTTTAAATAACCGCGATTGGTACGAAATTTCTCGCCCGTAAAACGACACTCATAGCTAATTAATCACAATTGGTCATAGATGAAAAATTGCCCCGTGAAGACCAACACCATGAACGCCGAGCTGCAGTCGAACGACGTTGTCGGATAAACAATCCTCATTCAAATGAAATATAAAGCCTTAAAGTATCAAGATTATGTGGATGAGATTTCTCCATAAACATCTGTCGGTATTCTCGTGTGTTGAAATAAAAAAAATACAATACAAATATTAAGTACACTATTTTATACAATGATTAAAAAATATTGATTTGAGATAATAAAGTGCGTAATATCACGTGATATGCCTATTCAAATACTTCTTCCATATCTGCTCCCTAGCTGGAGCATGTTGACGCCACAAAACTCAGGTGTCGATGCATATTTATTTGTGATCTTCAGATACCATCTGCCGCTACGACTATGGAGAAGCAGAAAATATGAAGAGGTATGGAAGCAGCACACCTCCAGCATACAACATGACTGCCAACAAAGCTCCGGTCACTATATTCTACGGGAACAATGATTTGCTCACACCCGCTGAGGTATGAAGACGTAATTATTTCATTTTTTTGCCTTTTCACTTAACATTGCAACCACCAAAAAAAACATCATGGGGGTGGCAATCATTATTTTAAACTCACATATTGTTCCATTTGGAAACGATCGTGTTGTAATTTGAAACACTGTTTGTTGATCAGATCATTTGCACTAATGACTTCTTCACTGATGATGACATTGAAATATCATCGAGTTGAAATCACAATAAAACATATGCATATAATCAGTTACAAATTTTTATGTTTATTTATTATCATACGAGTAAATATTTCGAACTAATATAATAAATAAATAACGAATCCAAAACATCTGGAGTAAGAAATATTTAAGCAATGTCTATGAAAGAACATTTTTCCATTAGCCGTTTAAGCCTACAAAACTTACTACTGGTAGAAGAGTGGTTCTTCCATAAGAGTATTTAGAGTCAACACTTTAAATTGTTTGAACATTGCATCAATATAAATACAACATCATTTGTAACTTTCATGTCAATAACATCATCATGATTTTTTTTCAAAGCGATCATTTTTATAGTTCAAGATTTAGAAAGAATCTTTGAGGTAAATATCATTTTAGGAAAAATATAACATTTCCCTCAAAAAGGTTTTTAAATGGGGTGACCTCAACCTTTTTAGATTCAACCATTCTAAAACACTATCGTTTATTTTCTGTATCAAAAGAGGACAACCGTAGACCCTATATCTTTCAATAATTATTATGGTAACAGCCAAAGAGTAAGAACTTTAAAAAGCAAAAATATTTTATATGTAATGTGAGAATTTTCAATTTTCTTTCTAATAAATAGTCATTGAGATTTTGATAAATTCTTGTGTTTGTAACTCAGTTTACTATTTCGTATTATTTAAAAACTTCACTATGAAACATTAAATTAACGGTTTACCATTATAATTTTATATTAATATTAATTTAAAAATTAACAAATTAAAAAACCGTACTGTCACATTTACTGTAGTACTTTTCGATCCACAGCTATATAAATCAAAACCCATCATAACAGATATTTTTATGATGCTCGCAAACATTAAATATCACAATTTCACCATTTCATTTCACGTTAACAATTTCCCATTCCAGGACATAATCAAAATAGCCGAAATATACAAAAGCTCCAACACGCCGGTGCTGATCAAAAAAGTTCCGTGGAAAAAGTTCAACCACTTCGACTTCATCTACGCCAAGGACATTGACAAACTGGTCAACGAGGACGTCGTGGAAATCCTGAACAACAGGACGAGAGTTCTCGATATCATCAATAACACCACATAGCACCTATCTCTAAACTAATCCATGAGGAAGATTGTCCATGATGTTTTACCAAAGATTAACGTTTAATTGGAACCTGTTAATGTAAATAGTATTATGTTTATGTATGTGCCACGTTTTATTCTTTGGTCAACACCCAAAGAAATTACCAGTTAATTGTAATTAATTAAGAAATACTGACTATCCATTATGATTATAAAATAAAATTTGTGTTCGAATGGAGTAACTAATGACATATCTCAACAAAACCTCACTCGAATATTGATCATAAGTCCATAATTCACATTTATTTATGTAACATAATTTTATGATAAACCTAAGAAATAATTATGAGTAAATACTATATACGTGAACATGGGAAGTATTTTCTGGTGAATATTC
Source organism: Glossosoma conforme (assembly GCA_022606575.1). Taxonomy (NCBI): domain Eukaryota; kingdom Metazoa; phylum Arthropoda; class Insecta; order Trichoptera; family Glossosomatidae; genus Glossosoma; species Glossosoma conforme. The sequence continues at coordinate 767,081 of JAGTXR010000021.1, read as the reverse complement.
TTCCTCTCGTCCTGTGAGGTTTTGTCCTTAAACCGTTAGCAGGTTTGTGCTGTTAAATGGCCTACAAATAGATCGGTGGTCTAAAATATTGTCGTCTTGGAGGACCTTCAATGTAAGTGGAAGTTAATGTAAAATATAATTAAATTACATTTTATTACTTCGAGCACGAGGATGACTTATATGATATAACCCAGAGGTTTCATTGTAATATAGAATTTTAGTGCCTCGTGTTATGCACCCAACCCCGTTAAAAATAATATGTTCTTACCAGACAGCCTTTTAATACGATACTGGACCATATACTGTTGAATGGTCATCTCTAGAGAAAATTAATCAAAGCTGACTTTTCTGCAAAGCTACTAGCTCGTCATTCATCGACTAAAGAATGTTTTCGGACGAACTTTAGTTTGGAGGTCTGTTCTAGCCGCTGGCAAAAGTCCTCGATTGTGAATTGTGACGGCCATAAACACCAAATTGAGAGCGAATAAAGCATAACGATAGAAGATGTGTTATAAAGAATAACATCAGTTTTCCGATAACATAGCTTTCGTCTAGCCATGCTAAATAATACAGTTGAAAAGATCACATAAATCACAAAAAAAAAAACATTTTTAAATAAATTATCTAAATCTTTATTACGATCAATAAAATGTAATGATATTCATTTAAATAGTTTTTAAAAAATACATCCATCATACCCAATACTTATAAGAACGAAAAATAGTTAATTGCTCAATTTGAATTAGGAATAAATATTTGAATAGTTAAAAAATAATTTAATTGGTAAGCAGTCTGTTCAAAAATGTACTTATATAAAAAACAACTCATTTGTTATATTATTATCATTATGACATTAATTATTTAGTTGAGTCGCAAAAAGATCAATTCAAAACAATCATAAGCTGGGATTTTTTTATAGTTTATCATAGAAAAACAATTACACTTTTATTTTTAATTACATACTCACATGATGGATAATATGTATTAAATTCATATATATGAAAAAACTTACATCAAAAATTAATTAACATTTAATATATTGTAATGGTGTCCCTGTCGAATAGTAGCACTAAATACAAATATGGTGTTTTTACTATAATTTATTCATATCATGTTGATCTTCGTATGCACCGTAGCGATAACATATTTTTTTTACCCAACCTACTAACAAATTTTGTGTGTTGATTTTCTTCACGTGTGCATTGGGAGTAGTGGGACATCGTACACAAAACCATACATAAATACTATAAAATTTTATTTCAGCTCTATAACCAAATTACGAGGGTTATCCATAATATAAGATTCCCATGGTGCCTACAGTCCTGAAAAGCGCTGTTATGTTAGATCCTACAATTCTGTAGTGTACCTTGGTTCCCCCACTCTAAATCCCTTCCCTAGCGAGCTGCCTGCGGGGCTGAGTCTTGGCTTGGCAGCCGTACGTCATGGATCTCCCCCTCGCTTTGCCCACCAGGAGTGAGCTGCGCTCGGTTAACCATTTCCTGTCTGCAAAAAACATTGCAGACAGGAAACGGACAGGGAATTTTGAGTGGGGTCACGGATCCACCATAACAGCGCTTTTCAGGATTGTAGCGCCATGGGAATATTATGTTACGGATAACCCTCGTATATGGAATTCAATACTGCTACAAGATAAGGAAATAGACTTCTATGAGTATTTAATAAATTTGTTTAAAAAAAAAACGTAATGAATAGCGATAAAAAATATTGATAAGAAAATGTGATAAGCCCTGTATATATACAATTTAAAATAAATACGAAAACATGTAAATTATAATTTTAAAACCGATTGAAGTTTTATTGTCAATTTCATTTACATGAAATAATCATTCTTTCAATATCCCTGACTTTTGTTCAACAAAAGTCGTTAAATTATTTTAATTTATATGTAAAAAAATTAAAAACCAATTTAAAAACCATCACATCGAATATAAGGTAGGTTATCTTATTTTTTTTTAGTATTATGAATATTTGAACTGTTTTTTATCCAAAACTACATGAAAATGATTTTTAAAAAATATAAGCACCGATTTAAAAAATATCATAACGTTTAACATCTAACTAAAGACAATATAATATAATATAATATGTAATTTATAACTTATTTCTCAAATTTATGTTTTTTTCTTTTAGTAAAATACCTTTCAAGCGAGTATGACTTCATACCTCGTAAATACTTCATAACCAGAAGAATTTGAAAATTGTGAAAGCGTAATATTAAATGGTACAATGGTACAATGGTTTATCTGACAATAAGCAAGAATAAGAGTATTTATTTACTTTAATACAGCATTAATTGTACAAAGTTTTAACTTTATATTCTATATGAATTCGTTACTGCAGACAATGTGGAATCGTTAAGGATCATCCATTTAGCACATATTTGTCATTTTTGCCGAATGTACTATAAAATAAATTTTACAAAATAAGGGTAACATGAACACTTGTTAGACGCAATCGTAATATTTTTCCTGTAATTTTTCAGAAAATTTTCAAGCTTCAGAAGACGCTCGGAGGTCCTGAAAAAGGTGTAAAAATCCGCGCCGTGGCGTGGCCAAAGTGGAATCACATGGACTTCGCATTAGCAAAAGACGTTCACATATATGCCAACTACGACTTGGTTAAGACAATCGACGAGTACGAAAAAAATAAGACGAGTAATAACTAATAATGTTTCATATTTTAAATAATAAATGACACTTTGATATTTGTATTTTGTAGGCCTAAAAAAACTAGAAAATTTGATCATAAACATTTTTTATAGATATATTGAATGAATTGTATTGTGCTTATTCTATTTTTTAATTGTAACAGTTTGTAAGAAATGACAGGTTGCCCCAGGATAAAAATATAAATTTTATTATATTTAATTATCCAATTGTGTTAAATTGGGAAAAATCGTCTAAAACAAATGATATCCAGGTTTAAGTATTGATTATTTCATTAGAATCACTGAATTCGAATACCTAATGAATAAACAACGAATTTGCGACGGTGTTTACAAATCAAGCTGAAAGTGGGTACCACGTCTCGAGCGTGTCCCTTGGCTCCAGTGGACGACACTTTTTGGGAAAAAGATCTGTTCATCTAAAATAAAACGAATTCGATATATTTTTAAATTATATCAAATCCAGATAGATGAAACTACAAGTATTCATCAATATTTTGCATATATTCCATTAGACCGGAGTATATTTTTAAAAATATTTTGGACACATTCCTTGATATTGGTGCTGTGTTACATGTTTCGGACGCATTTGTCCGCTTGGGACTAAAGCGGTTAAAACGTATGTAGAACAAGCAAACAATAATTATGTTATTAATTGTGTTTTAAATATTTTTTATTTATCATTAATATGTTTAAAGACATGCACAAAAAGTGGTTGCGGTATTAATTATAATAATTATGGATGTAATCCTATTTTTTCTAGAAATCAAAAAAGTTAAAGATGCATGAAACTTTTTATACTTTGCACCAAAGAGAAACAAATTGACAGTTGAATGAATGATTGTGATTAGCATATTGTTAAAAAATATAAACGATAAATGAAACTTTTTTAACCACTATGCAATTTCTAATGATGCATTTTTTAACTAATGCAATACCTAATAATGCATTTTTATCAAATAATAATCATATTCTCAATCAATAATCGAAATCCGGTTGAAGCAAAAAATCCCCGCGGTTAATCATAGCTCTTCGATTTAAGCAGGCCACCTATGTGTTACTTATTAAATATAATTACACAGGTTCACAAAACAATTATGGTTTTATTTTATGAAACGCCCTGTTATTATGTTTGTATGTCAAGTGCATATTATCTAATTTGCAGAAGAAAAAATGTTAATTGTTCCGTTTATGTTGAATTGTTTTATTAAAATCGATGTTTCGGGTCTCGAAAAACCTTCACTACATTTTCAGTGAAAGGATGTGAGTAAAAAAATTCTTAAATTGTTTTCTGTATTTTAAATAGTCGAAGGTGCGTAATTCAAAGAAGAAAAATTATATTTCGCGTATAACCATAAAAAGACAATAAAAAAAAATAAAAAATATATATAATTTCCTCGTGAGTTAACATAATTTAGCGCGGTCGTATTATAATGTAAATTATATGTATGTATTTTTTTTGGAATCTTAAAGATTATTGAATCTCAAAGAGTGTTATATAATATTTTTTTCCGACCTTGTGAATAGAATATGTAGGCAGAACCAACGACGAGGCATTTAACATAATATTAATAGAAACTTAAATTTAAAAATCACCAAATATAATATTAAATAAATATGTTTTTTTAGAGTGATTCATCAGAAAACTGATACAATTGAATGGAATAAACCTTGTAAATACGAAAGGTACCCTAGCTACCAGATAACTTACAAATGTAGAGTAACCGAAGTAGTCATCAAATAGATAATAAAAAAACAGTTCTCACTCTTCTTCTTCGTGTCAGCGACGTCAAATTATTTTTTCCCAATATCTGGCAACATCGATAGCTCGTGTGTTGCCCAGCATTAGGTCCTGAGATGTGCAACTTGTTGGGCACATGGAGCAGCATCGTAGGTGTGAGGCGGTCTGCAGGTCTCCACAGTCGCACAATAGTGTCTCTCCCTGCCGAAGCATTCCCCACCGCTCGAGGTTGTCCTTTGTTCTACCAACTCCGGTTCTTAATCTGTTTAGGGATTTCCAGGTCGGCCAGTCAAGGCTCTTGCCAGTTGGGAGGACTTCCTTTGGAGTAATGAAATCCTCTGGTGCGATTTGTTGCCAGAGTTGGAGTCTCTCATTTTCAGGGCCGGATGTGAGAGGTTGTGTGGATTTCAGAAAGCTGCTTCGAGACTTCAATCTTGGTGTTGGGGGTATCTGATTATACAAGCAGTGGGACGGTTGGTTGATTGCCTTACGCATTTCTTCGGCGCATATGACTTTGCGTCTTATGTTCGGTGGTGCGATACCAGCCAAGGGGTATAGTTTAGAAATGGGTGTTGGTTTGAGGCAGCCTGTGACGACTCTGCATGCATCATTCAGGGCAGTATCCACTTGATTACAGTGGGCTGATCGACCCCACACTGGTGCCGCATATTCTCCGGTTCCATAGTTCTCACTATGAGAGAGTGTCGATTCTCGACATGTATTGCACTCAATTGTAATGCAAGATATCACGTATTCGTATCCTAGCGAAGTTTAAAAGATTTTGTAAAAAATTGTTTAAATTGTAAAGCAATCTGAACTTATTTATTAAAACAGTATGAGTAAATTTCTACGCATGTAAAATAAAGTATATATCGTAGCAAAGTAAGTGGTAGACAAAATACACACTACAAATAATTGTTCAGGTTTTTGATTGCTCAAAAATTTAAAGATAGGCGTAGTTAGTCAGTCACCTTCAATCCTGCTATGTAATAAAGATATTATTACGCGGCACCAGTATGGGGTCGACCCATTGTATCAGCTCATTGTAATAAGTAGATACTGCCCTGAATGATGCATGCAGAGTCAACATAGGCTGCCTCAAACTAGCACCCATTTCAAAACTATACCCCTTGGCTGGTATCGCACCATCAAACATAAGACGAAAAGTCATATGCGCCGAAGAAATCCGTAAGTAAATCAACCAACCGTGCCACTGCTTGAATAATCAGATACCCCCAACACCCAGACTGACGTCGCGAAGCAGCTATTTGAGATCCACACAACCTCTCACATCTGGCCCTGAAAACGAAAGACTCCAGCTCTGGCAACAAGTCGCATCAGAGGATTTCATCACTCCAAAGGAAGGCCTCCCAACTGGCTAGAACTTTGACTGGCGGACCTGGTCCCTGAATAGATTAAGAACCGTAGTTGGTAGAATAAAGGACAAACTCGAGCGGTGGGGAATGCTGCGGCAGGGAGAGTCACTACTGTGCGACTGCGGAGACCTGCAGACCGCCTCACACCTAAGGTCCTGCTCCATGTGCCCAACGAGCTGCACACTTCAAGACCTAATGCTAGGCAACACACGGCCTATCGATGTTGCCTGATACTGGGCAGAAAGAATTTGACGTCGCTGACACGAAGAAGTAGAGGATTATCAATATATTGTTAGAATACATTGAAGATTGAATGTATTGCATACATAAAAGCAATATAAACGCAAGATGTCACGATCCAAGCAACTTACTTGAGTGTGCTATTTACTTTCAACAGGTTCTAATTAACTTCATTACCAATATATTTCCACGCATCAACATGTTAACAATTCAGAGATGGCATTTCAATGTAACAAACGCCACGTAACACATCAGTTTGACATGGTTAAGTACGGAGGCAATGATGGAAGATCCTTGGATAGTGAATATAAAAAGTCGCTGTATGAAAGATTGTCAAGTGGCCAGTCAATGTTTACCATAATACACACAATGACATACAAGGGTCAAGACTTCCAGGAGCTTTAACAGTCAAATATCGTAAACTTTTAATTATAATATTAAGCTTTATGGATAAAATAAAATATTGATAAATAATAAAAATTTGTAGCACGTGTTGCACTTTCTTTCTTCATGAAATGGTAAAGCATAATATTTCGAATAAATTCTTCATTCGGCACGAAGCTCTCCATTTTATATATGGTTGTAATTTTTTTGTTTAAAAGTCCTAGTACACTCCAGGGATACATTGTCAGAGAAAAAACACAGAACAGGTTGTAAAAGTTCGACTGCCGAAGCACAATTGACCACTCAAAACCACTAAAAAAACGTCGAGATATCTTAGCAAAGGCAGGTATGGCTCAATGGTGAAAGCGTTTGCTTGGCAATCCAAAGGTGTTGGGTTCGATCCCCGACGGAGATTAAAATAAAAAATAAAATTTTAATCGATTTCTGAGCTCTAAAATTTGATACCTCACCCATAAAATGCCAGTCATAGCCTATTAATTAAAATTGGTGGTATGCGAAATTCATCCCGTGAAGACCACCATTTCATAGTAAATTCCTGTAATAATAAGGATGATGCGTTAATATCGGGCTGTAGTCCATGACGTTGGCGGATCAACACTCCACATGCAGCGCGTGGCCATGAGCAGCATGGTAAGCGTCATAGAATTCCACAGATGGGACAGAATCACTATCACTATCTGTCGGTATTCTCCTGTATGTGTTTACATAAAAAAAGGATGCTATGCGTTGCATGAATAATAAGAGACACTTCAAGCTTCTTACCGATCGAGTGGTTTGTATTATAATTTATTGTATTTTAGCGATCATTTTTTAACCAATTATGAGCGAGAGACGAAAGCTTGTTTTACTGTAATTTCTATTTATAGCGATTAGTTTGCAATGCATTTTAAATACTGTATATATAATTACATTTTTTTTTTATTTAGGATGTTTTAATTAATCAGTCTTTCGCATAGGATAGTTGACAATTTAGTGTACGAAACGCGGTATTATGAATGTAGTTACTCGAAGCAATCCATGTTAAAACGATGCAAAATAAAATATAATCAATAAATAGTGTTTATTAAATGGTACATATCAGAGGGTTAAGGCAACCATAAAATCCGTGTTATCTGATGTGGGAATATTTTACCCACCAAATCTCCTGTGTTAGGATAAAATGTTATGTTTAACCAAAATATTGCGTGAGTTACATCATATTAAAACAGAGAAGATATTCAATTATTGATTTAACCAAAAGATATATTTATACAAACAAAAAAATGTGAAGGACGTTTTTATTGTAATTCAACGATTTCCGCATTGTTCAGAATATTTAAAAATGCCTGTACATCTTAAAGTGAAAAGTAAACACAATTTTTAGAAATTAACATATCTAAGAAGTGCGCATCAAAAAAACTCCGATCATGGCAGAGATAAAAAGCACTTTTTATCTATAAAGATTCCTGTACTAAATTTCTGTTACTTTCTGTGTTAAGTAATATTAACATTTTATGCTGTTTTTATTATGTCAATGAGTTCCATATATATATTTTTTTTAATAAAAATAATAATTTTATTCATTTTTTATCACTATCGTCTCATGAAAAACCACAGTTTATCAATTATAACAAACATTGTGATATTTTTTTTTTTTAAATTAACTGCAAATCGAAACATGGTTAAAATTGACTCCTTTTAAATCGGCTAAATATATTTTTTCCGACATGTTTGAAGGAGTTTCATATTTTTGAATATTCAGAATCCCCAACGAAAAATTAATAAAAATAAATTATATCAATGAGTATTATCATAGTTTTCCTATTATTTTTTTCTAGTGTAACATATTACAAAGATGGTATATCAAAATAATTTGAAAATGTTGCACAAATTAATAAAAATAAATTATATCAATGAGTATTATCATAGTTTTCCTATTATTTTTTCTAGTGTAACATATTACAAAGATGGTATATCAAAATAATTTGAAAATGTTGCACACAGTGGTAAATACACAGTGGTAAATACAAATATAGGGAGCGGCAAAAATATATGACGGTTTGATAACTTGAAATTACATAAAACCGTCAGATCTTTTTGCCGCCTCCTGTATTTACTATTTAACAAGAAACCCTTAACCATTACGGCTGGGTGGAATACAAATTATACCGTCAATACGGCGTGAATTTTTCAAACTATTTTTTTGTGTACTTATCTGACCTATTTTCATATATCACACTGGTTCTTCTTTCCTTAAGCTATCAAAAGATAACATTAAGGTTATCAACTGACAATACTTGGTGAAACTGCATAATTATAATTTTAGAATTAATTTAAATTAAAAAATTAATAAATTAAAAATAAATTGTGAATCAAAACTAAATATTTTTAATTTATTAATTTTTTAATTAAAATTAATTCTAAAATTATAACTATCAAAAGATGCATACAAAAGTATTATATTTAACAAACGTTCATTATGTAACTCCATACATGTGGTGGCATTGACACATGTGGTTTACAGAAAAATCGCTCCTGTGACGAAACCTAACGATATTTATTTACATGCTTTACAGATTCCTCTAAATAATATATGTAGGATGATAAAGGGAATGACTGCACTTCCAATTTTCTACCGTAGATGTCACAACAAGTAGCAAAACGATATATCACTTTAACCGATGTCAACGGTCGGGGAATCTTGGACGGCATATATCGACCACCGATGCGAAAGGGTTAGTACAAAACTGATTATTAGGTAAAATAATAATTCATATAATAATTTGTTGTCATTACTCTTATTATTATTACTATCGGAGGGTTATTATACATAAAAAAACACTTCATCGTTGATGACTGATTGTATCTAAAATAGTATTTTACATTAAATTTATTGTTTTCCTCTCGATATATCACACAAAGTTTATATAAAAAAAAAAACAAGCAAAAGGTCACTGTTTTCGATGATGCAGACATATTCAATCCCATTGCAACTACTGAGTACAACTCAAATGGCAATTGACGTAAAATAATATTGTTTTCCTGCCAACGTTCTCCAGATAGCGTCGATCAAAATCGCCAGCCAAAAGGTCACCGTATAGTAGACAGATTAAGAGACATTGCACTTACTGAAAACTGTTCGACAGGCGCCTTTTTTTGTTGATTTGCGTCCCTGAACCATTAGCCTCCATGAAAATTGTCCTCTAAAGAGCACTCAAGGATTACTTCTATATGAAGATGAGCGTCTAAATAACTCTCGTAATTTTTTATGCGTAATATTTTATAGACGTGTTTGGAGATATGAGGTGGACGAATAATGCGGAAAGGAAATAAAAATGTCGGCTTTTTAAGTGCTAAAAATAACATGCAGATACTAAAATCATTAAATAAAACATTCAATAATTATAATCAATAAATACTAGAAGCACTTCATATCAAGTTGTGAATGGGCTAATAAAATTCACTGTTTTATATACCTGCCGGCGGGTATAGCTCAATGGTCAAAGCGTTCGTTTTGCGAGCCAAAGGTCGTGAATACAATCCCCGAAGGAAATTAAAAAAAAAAAACTATTTGTGAGCTCTAACATTATCCCCGGTTGGTGTGAATTTGATCCCTCACTCGCAAAATGCCAGTCATAACCTATTAATTAAAATTGTTGCTAGACGAAAGTCCTCCTGTGAAGACCCATTCATAGTAAATTCCTGTAATAACAAGGATGGCGTGAATCTCAGGCTGTAGTCTATGACGTTGGCGGATCAACACTCCACATGCACATGCAGCATGTGGACATACAGGTATGTATGCATGTAGCCATATGCAGCATGGTAAGTGTCACAGAATTCCACAGATGAGACTTCAGAATTACTATCACTATCTGTGGGTATTCTACTGTATGTGTTAACATAATAAAGAAATAAAAAAAACCTGGTTATAAATAAGTTATATTATTTCGTATTAATGATTGGTTTTACTGCGATTTTACTGTGGCGATCTAATGATATGATATAAATTAAATAAATGCGGAAATAATAACACGATGCTACAGGTTCGAAACGCAAGGTTTTTTAATCCAATTCGTTTGGATATAATAACTGCAAAAATTAAAAGTTCATGGTGCGACCAGTTATAATATTGTAAAACAGTAAAATTTCCATAAAATAATATAAGTAATGTACAAACCTACAAGTAAAACCTGATACGTGTGGCCTACTACTTTTTTTTTAAGAATTTCAAATTGAAGCGATCGTTGCAATGAGGAAAATGATGCATTGACCGTAAAAAGGAAAACAACTTAAAGTAACGTGGCTTGCACAAATTTAAAAATATATAATTTATGGTTTATTTCATAATATCAAAGTGTTCAAGGGATTATGACGCAACAAACAGGTATGAATGAGCTCATTAAATACCTTCATAGGCTTTCACGGCCAATTAAATCATTCCAGTGCCCAACATCAACTCACCATACAATGACGATGACCCTTACTATGAACCACTCAGTGTGGCTTAGTAAACCAAACATCATAATAAGTCCACTCGATAATGATCTCATGGAAGTGAAATCTGGGGTCTTTATAATTAAAATTATATTAGGTTATGTCAAACGTCATAATCTTAACCTCACCCCAAGTCAGCTCTGCATACATAAGCTCAGTCGAGAATATATACACGATATATAGTTTAAGATAACCTTTCAGAAGGGCGAAAGCTTGAATAAAAATAAGCTTTAGTTATGCTCTCCTGTGGCATCACAAAAACATGACTCAGCCAAATCCACTTTCGTCTCTCGATCTACAGAAGTACAAAGTCAAACTGTCGTACCGTCACTTTTCTTAGCAGGTACCTGTTCTCAAATCCTTTTATACGCCTGCATTAGCTTTTTAAACAAAAATATATACGCAGTAAAAAAACCAATGACAACAAGATGATAATGTTGTAACTATCAAATGTAAGAATTCTTGTAAATTTTACTTTAAAAAAAACATTTCTAAATTTGAATATGATATTTGAATTTGAATATGAGAAAGAAAATAATACATATAGGTAATCAAAATAAAAATCGGATATTTAATTTAATTTCTGAAAAAAATTGGATGTTAAGCTACTCGTATAATATATTCTATATAGGTATTTATATCAAGAAAAATAGTACTTGCATAGTTGTAAGATTAACCGTAAGATTTATATTTTTTAGAGATTAGCACTGCAGAACCGTTGTCAATTGGGCGCATTATAATGATAGACAACAACAAGCAAAAAACACCTGCCATTGACAATTCATCAATAACACATATTACGTCACTGGAGACGATTGAAGGGTCACGGTTTGTGACTCGGTACGACTAGTAATCAATGGGATTGTAATATCACTATCGATCCCAAAGACCTTCCGCTCTCTCAAATCAAAACCCGAAATATCAGCGACCTCTGCGGAGCAATCGCCCCATCAATTGCCGCCTATTACCATTGTTTCAAATTCATCTAAACACTAAGACCTTCGTAATATTAATTTCGTAGCGGCCCATAACAGTATTACATTACAAATCGTGATTCTTTTTAATACATAATATGATCATTCGAAAACATCTCAAATAACTCTGTATGCATTGCACGAAAAAATCATTGGAAAATTGGCTTTCATAGTCTGAATCAGCGTTTTATTGCTCTTCCTCTTCCGAATCCTCCTCAATTATTCACATATGTAATGAAAAGCTTCATATAATTTACGACTAGATTGTCTACCGATCGTGTTTGTTTACAATTACAAATTTATATTTTTACCATTCACTTAGAAATCACTTAGATAATAATTTTTGTTTTGTGTCAACATTGATCGCGTTAAGCAACTGTTAATCCCGAAAACAAAGACGGCAGTTTCGCACTCAATAAGAGCACTATCAGTCTTTCGTTTGCAAACAGTTACTCACTATTTACAATCAAGTTAACTGTATACAAATGAAAAACTGACAAAGCACGCAGTGAATGTGAAAACGTGACCTTTAGTCTGATTAACGTGATCAATATTAATACAAAAAATCTCTTTATAACTCATAAACATTATATTCGGTCTATCCATGTACGTAATACGAGCAATGTTATTCCAAGCAAAGTGAATAAGAAACAATTGTCTTGTCAATTATTCTCATGATGTGATGTACTGAAATCATATTTATAAGTCCAATAAAAAGTATGTAGATATTTTTTCCCTTACATGTGTATATTTTGTCCTCTAAAAAATACGACTGGCATTATATTGTCGTCAAGTCACTCTCTGATTTTAAAATTATGTTAAATTTATACTGCACAGTGCATTCAATATAAATTATCAATTGATTTGGTTCGACGGCAAAAAATGTAAAGTTCTAGCTTATAAATGAATAACCGCATTCACGATCAAAGTTTTTTCGCTTAATCATTTATTATTTTTGTACAAGTTAACTGGGCTTTGAACTCATTTGACTGCACCAAACGGTTAAATGACCATGAAGGATATCTACGCAAAAAATATACACTCGTACACATAACTTCATTAAAATTGTTTTAGTCCAGATGGTTGAATTTTTTTGTGACGATTTAATATATGCGATCACATAATAAACGGTTCGATAGGAAAATTTGTACATAAAATAAATCAATTGCATCTTACTGTTTCTCGCACATGATAAAACATGTGATAAGATACGGAGACATTTTTTTTACATCACGTAGGTTTAATTCGAAAAACAGTAAAAACTTCGACATATCAAAGCTATATCTAGACAGAGATAAGATGTTTTAAAATTGTATGGGTCATTAAATCACATTATTAAATACATAATTAAATAGTTCATAATATCATAAAGCACGGCACCATTAACGATATAATGATCTCATTAAACCTAGTATCTGACCCTAGGTGACCCAATGACGCCTCATTCCAGAGCTCAGAGCAAATATTGTTAGTTTATCTTGAAGAAGAGGAACCAACAATACGAAAGAAAAGAAAAAAGAAGAAAATGATCCCTCTTCTAGAGAAAGATATCATTTTCTATACAATACGAAAAAATGTCTCCATCCTATCAGACATGCAAACTTTAATATAATCGTATAAATAATTTCCACGTAATTAGCATTTTATTATTATTTACAGTGAGGATCTGCCGTCTCCGACTCCTATAATTCCGTGACTTCGATTCTAATCCCTTTTACAGGTTTATTAGCTTTAGTACCTTTATTCGGTTTCCACAATTTATCAGAGAACCCATTACACTTATCAGATCAATTGTTAACTGATCATAATCTGAATGACCGCATCATCAAATAAATTTCACTGTTCTTTCTTGTAATGTGAGTGTTGAGGCGGGTAAAGTCCAGTTTTTAATAAACCATTAAAAAGGACACAGCAGCTTATAGAAACCTAGTACAATATTTTTAAAATATGCTGTCACTATTTACAATGTTATTATATAATTTTGAGTTGAGTTTATAATTAAAAAGAAAACGTTAAGGCATTAATCAATTCAATAACAACCCATTGAAATATAAACTTCAATAGCTTCGGGTTTAAATCAGAATACTTATCGAAAATAATAATTCAAGGTAATTTAGATTCAATCGACCCATTAAGTGCGGTATTATTTGACATTATTATTAATTCGTGTTCTACGCACTTATCGGCAGCAAGCCTACTTTTTTTATATATATTTAAATCCGCTAGGTATGACTTACCTTATTCAAAATTATTAACAATAAATAGTACATTACCGGTATTAAAGCTCAACGTCCATTTTAAATAGTAAGAACATAAAAAATGCAATTCAACAATGAGGGTCACCCAAAAAATGTAATGCAACAAATATTTTAGTAACTTTCATAGTCAGTGCATTATTCCAAATTATTTCTGCAAATTACTTTAGAGTTTCTTAGCAACAATAAATTCCCTATTCCACAACATAATAGTTCAAACATTTGTAATTAGTCTAATTTCGAGGTCACTTTTTTCTAATTTTTTTTTTGTGGAATTTGAGAGCCTAAATATAAAATGTTTTAAGTATTGGATGTTCGTCTTACAAGGCCCAGTTTTATAAGTAAAAACTTGACTATTTTTTTAGCGTAGTTACAAGATGTACAAAAAATAAGCATAGGATAATAAAATTAATTAATAAATATGCTCATACATGCATAGTGCAAAAAATAAAACACACGTTTCATGTAATCGCATGCAGGAGAGCACAGTCGGTCAAGACCAGTGCACTCTATGACGCTCAGCTAGGGAGGCTGGACGCTGCATGCGGGAAACGTGTGATGTGTGCGTGTTTTTGTGTGGGTTGGATATATTGCAAGTATATATTTATCTGTTTCTTAAAGAGATCCAGATTGTAGGAAGGAGGAAACACAGCCGCTGGAAAAGCATTCCAAAGTTTACCGGTAACAATAAGGAAGGAACTTTGGAAACTGCCAGTTCTTGGTCGACACACGTTAACCGTGTATGGATGTTCGGCAAGTGTAAGACGAGTTTGTCGTGTTACACTTGCCGAGTTAGTTGTGGGTGGGTGCAGGAGGAATTAGTTATTTTTTCTTAGATCCTATTTATATTGCACAATCGAGTTTAGCCGATCCTTAAGATCAAATGGTTTAGACCTCCAGATCGTCAGGCTAATCATCCGATCTACTTTAAAAAACGGATTAACAAATCACCCAAATATATGCCTCGGATACTACAGCTGCCGTTTCTTCAAGTCCTCGGACTTCTGCTCTGCAAGCCATCAGGAACCATTTTTCATATGGGCCATCGGGTGCGCATGTCTTGGTACGACCCATCGATAGTGGCAACTGACGGAACTAAGTGGCGGTAATTTGTAGTGACCAAACATTGCAGATATAGATCGGATACGGGGAAAAAAACAAAAAGTATATAATAGGCTTGTTGTTGTACATGCTGATCCTAAAGATGGAGTGAATATAGATTCACCAACGCCGTGTAATATTTATTCACAGATCATACAGAATATTATAATTAATTATGAGGAAGATAACCAAATTTTACAAAACTTATTTACTTATGACACCGCCCTCACAATTTCACGACATATAAGAAGTACATACCTGTACATACTTACGTACATAATATATTTTCGTTTGCACCTCAAATTATTGATAAACCAATATTGTATTCTGACACTTTAAATACCGGGTAAAATCATTTAAAAATATTTTATATATTTTAGATTCCAGAAAGAGAAATTTAAAAAATGTGTTTGGTACGCACAAAAAAACGATCGACATAAAAAAATACCTGGATTTATTGTGTATATAAGCTCCAACTAGACAATGTATACGAAATCAATATTAATAAGTCAACAAACTCAACAATTTATTGTAGCATTAGTATAATAATATTAAATAATAAAGATTACCTGTATTCAGAAAACGAATAAATATACTTACTTAAAATTACGCATTTATTTCAAAGAATATTATCAGTTAGTTTAAATTTTGCAACACAACACTCAAAAAATGAATGCTGGTAAGAATAATGCATTGACATATGACAGTAAAAAAGTACGTGTACTAAATTAATTGATTATTCGTACAAAATGTGTTATTAACTGAAAAAACTACTGCCGTTCTGTAACATATATTTTTTTACTGAGACCTGCATAAAATATGGTAACAAAAACGAAGAAAAGAAGAGCAGATAATCGAGAATAATGGGAAATTAGCCAGCTATCCAAGATTTCAATAAATAATCGAAAAAAGATTTTCTATTAATTGAAGCAACAGCAATCAAAGGTATAAAAATATTACAAATAAGTATGGAGTGGATATAAATTCACCAACGCCATTTACATTCAATTCAATTTACATCATTTACATTCGATTCACCAACGCCATTTACATCCATGCAAATATTAAAAATATACAAATATTCATCAGATTGGACAGTTAGATTCGCCCAATATGATAAAATACTATTCACAAAACTTGTAAAAAAAAAACAAATAAAGAAGAAGACTGAAAAACCAATCACCATAGATTAAAAAGCACTTATAGTATTAAACATTCACTGAGAGATCAATTTTATGTACTACGAGTACATATACATATAATAATATTTTGCCTTATTTTAACATGGATCATTGAGTACCTGGAATAAGATCGTGTTTAAATATACGCGCCACCAGTCCAGTCCCAACACATGTTAAGTATCAATGATATGGTTGTGTACAAGCGATGGATTGATGAAGTAAGTGCCGGCTTTAGGGGGTGGCGCAGTGGTTCGGTGGCCCTGGGCCTCGAATAACCTAGGGGCGCCGAAGGCAATCTATCTAATACATATATTTTTTAAATACATACAATATGGGGCGTCGGAAAAAAATGCCCTAGGGCGCCGCAGGATCTAGAGCCGGCACTGGATGAAGTATACAGATAACATGAAACTGCGGTCTCAATTCTGACATTAATAGTCATACAAAATGATTATGAATGTAGTAAAATAAAGAATGAAATATTGTCTGTGATTTTTGCAATTTCTAATTTCTTGCAGTCACATAAACTATGTAATCACAACGTATCCTTTCCACGTGCGTGCAACCCGACACACTAGATGGTCGCCCCCACTGTGACTGTGATACACGCACGCATCGACGCTCATAAAAGCAAACACTAGCAGCGATCAAAGCCTGCGTTGGTCGCCAACGTGTTGGATCCGCGAAATCCATATATTTAGCGCGAGTTAAACGAAAAGGCAAGTGTTTGTCTCAATTCCGGCGGACGGAGTGGTCAAGTTGAAGCGAGGCTCCCAATAACGTAGTTATATCAATCGCATGTATCGACATAAACGTCGAAGCACTAATCGTTTGTGCGACAAAACAAAATTGTACCGGTGGATACACAAGTGAAATACGAGACGGTGAATTATTTACAAGTGACTCGAAAGTGAATAATATCCTGAAAGCTGTGCTGAAACTGAAAAAAAACTGTGCCAAATGTTGTAAAAAAAAGTAAATTACTTTGATGATTTTTATCACATATCTGCTTCGTCCACTCGTATATATTGATAGATAATGAAACAATGTAAAAAAGAGCTTTATTTTGTGTTCATATTTATTCCGTCATACAAAAGGATTAGGCACTAGAGAACGTTAAATTTGTGTTTAAAAAATTGACTTGTTTTTTTCCTTATTAAGTTAACAGTAAGACAAAAATCTATTAAATAGTTATTTTCTTCTACGAAGTCTTATTATGTAGGTCTTTTTTTCTAAATAATCTATTTAATTTTGTAATGTGAGCCTTTAAATCTTAAAAACAATATTTATGACTTTAAAAAATATTTTAAGCCGCATTATTTGATAAGTAATTGGTGGTCAATCACACTCAAAATTTACATTACTACCTAACTTCTTCTCACGTTCAAAATATTACTTATCTTGTCAAAATAATCAAAAATAAATTAGTTAAAAAAATTAAGTTTGTCAATAATGCACATTTTTATAACTTACCTCGGTTGTATTTGAATAATCAGAAAAGTAGTAAAACACCGATTTAAAAATTTTAGTAACATATTGAAATGATATCGACTGTATAAAAATCTTAAGTATACTGATATTCGAATGATAAAAACAAATAATTGTGCCATGGCTGAATGGATACTCCATGTATGGTACAAAATGCCAATTTAAACTAAACCAATACGCCTAGAAATTCGCGATAATACATACAAACAAATGTATATTAAAATACAAAAATCACGTCATAAAGGATAAAACTGTAGACGTAGTATTGAACTCTGTGTATATTTAAAACACGTTTCGTGGGTGATTCACCTTAATGGGATACTATTAAAAATGTCTTTTTTGGACAAATATATGGTATTGCGCAAAATACCTTGTGAACATTTGCGAACAATAAAACTCGAGGAATCAAACTTTTTGCATTTGACCGCTAAATTGTATGACTAAACGAACTTTAATTTTGCGCTGAAATTAATGCATTCATTACCAGAATATCCAATGAGAGAATAATATTTCAATTTAATTATAAAATGGATACAAATAAAAAGGTGGAAAAAATATTACAAATACAAAAAAATTAAACATGTTTTCTATTGGATAACATAAATATTCAAAAAATAGGCATAAAGTTTTGTAAAATTAATGTTTCGCCAAACTTTTGAGATGGCATTGTTTATAAATTTAATCATTTCATCTTGAACTTTGAGTATCATTCATAACACAGTGCATTTTTATGTATTATGCATTATAAAAGATGTTAGAATTAGTAAATAAAAATCAAAAATACTATCGGAATTTGCAATTTAGAATCGGACCTTCAATTATGAATTTGTGATCATGCTAAAATCAGGTGAAAACAATAATATTTATAGTTTTTTATGAAACATATTTTTGGGATAGGGTCAGAGCATTCCTGTAGTAAATATTTTTTGATATTAAAAGTTAAGAATAAGCTGTTTTAAAAATTCAACAACTTCATACTATTCTAAAGATTATTTTGTGATAATTGTTAAGATAAATAAATATATAGGCGGTTTACGATATTAATTTTAATAATTGACATTCACATTAAGCATAAGGGTTAAAAGCTCCCTTACTCATAGCATAGATCGTTATTTATCAACAAAAATACACTAAATGTAAAGGAATGAGCCAGATACGAGGATCTAAAGGAATAAATAATATTATTTAAAATCGTAATTATCACAAGAAAAAGTTTACATACTACGAGTATTTCAAAAGGAAGGAAATGCGCTACAATAACCTTGCCAATTCCAACTTGATATTGTACGGCTATAAATATTACGACATGATTTGACATTTCTCCTTTAATGTCGAACGTGCCCCTCCCACGGATTGTGTGTCATCCTTTTTATAATACGATATCGTACAAATGGGGATTAACACGCGATAAGTATCGTTGATATTTATCCTTGAATTTAATCAAAATAAATAAACTTGCATTACGCATGCGTCGTCTGACCTTCCGGGTTAAGCTTCGTTAGTGCATCAAGATCTGCATCCTTGCATTGACGTATCTATTATCACAAAATATTCGCATTATCAAAAATATGATAAATGTAAGGCCATAAATTTAAAAAAAAAACAGTTGAACGGCATAAAAAAAACCTATTGAAGATTATCAATTTCAAAAACAATCAAATTTAAAAAGTAGGAAGACATTAAAATAAGCTTTGCCGCTTATTAAGAATTATTTAGATTAAAAATTATAATCGTGCATCTTTTGAAAATGGAAGATAAATAATAAATATGCGGCCATAATTCCTGCACAAAATGTCTATAGTGTAAAGGTTCTGCGGAGAGTGTTTTGTGAGCGTTAAGCCAGCCACTCACCAGTTATTTAATGTAATTTATGTTGAATGCAACTGGGATGGACGCCATTTGGAAAACTTAAGTACTTTTTTAAGAAAGCGGAAATTATATCATGTTAAAAAGCTAAAGTGTTCAACTAATGCATACTCCCATTATTAACTTGGTACGGTGTAGAGACGTGGAATCTAACGGCAGGTCTTTCTTTTTCTTTTAAAATAAATGTCACCAAGCACACCATGCTAAAAATTTCTCTAAAATATATCATCTGAAACGAGGATATCGGAAGAATAACTCGAGTAGTAAATGATATTGAAATAATAATCACACTCAAGTGGCAATTGGTGGAACACATCTGCGACACAGACGCTGGTCTATAGGGAAGAAATGTGTGAGTAGTGCCCAAGACCTGGCAAACGGAATGACATCAGTAGAATGGCCAGTGGATGGAGACTCATGCACGAGGCCTATGTTCAATAGTGGAGGGAAACAGAGTGATGATAATTATTATTTAAAATAAGTAACATGAGAGTTTCCAGCTAAATGCGCGTAAAATGATTTCAACCAGGCATAAGAGTAAAAAGGAATAAAAATCTTTACTCTGGTAATTACTTTATTGATTATATATTCTAGAACAGTGAATAATAACAAACACATTCTTAAGTCAAAAATTAAAATCTCCCAATATTGAAATATTGGAAGATTATGTTTTTTGAAAGTCATTACATCAAACAGTGCACTTGAATTAGCTGTATGTGCATTAATTAAAACTGAAAAGATAAAAGTCATTTATTGATTTACGAGTTTTAAAAATGTGGTGTATAAAAAGTGTCTTGGTTTCTTTGACCTGCTGAATTCGAGGTTAACGCCTCAGGTGCAAGCTGGCAGCAAATATGTGACGAAGTTAAAATTGCAAGACGGAAGGAAATGGTGACGGTGAACGAATTTAAGACTCTTATCAACACATTTATCTTATTGACAACGACCGTGGAGTTTTTTCTCGCCGTTGGGTTCAATAAATGAACATAAAAGTTCATATGAAAGCATGAGAAAAACATTTTTACAGCAGGCCAATTCATTAATCGAAACTTTTTTTAGATTTTATCAGTAAATAAAATATTTTGTTTTAAATATTAACGCTAAATGCGGAAATCGTTTAGTTGAAGATGAGTTTTATTGATTTATGTACAAGGAACTAATGATTTATAATATCAAATACCAAAATATTTTTGGCAAAGGTTATAGTTTATAAGCATATAAGACACCCAAAAAAAAAACATATATAATAAAATCACATATATTTTACAGTTAGTACATATACGCGTATTTTACAAATACACATATGACTTTGTGACAAAAAAAAATATCGATAAAATATATATTTTAAAAATAGATTAAAATTATTGTCTAATAATTATATTTATGCTTGTTTTAATATTTGGCATTTACTATTAAATTTAAAAACTACATCGTCGTTTTTCAAAATAATATTTGAAAGAATTTCAATAATAGCCGTTCTATTTAATGTTTTTCTCGGTGAATAATTCTAAATGGAATTCCATAGTTTATCAATTGCATTTAATAAAAGCTTCTCGACGAGGCCTAATTGTGTCGTCAAAAATAAAATTGTCTTATATATACTAAATATATGTCTTTAAATTACACAATTTAAATAATTAACTATAATTACTTATTGTCGTTTACAGTAGTGACACATACAAAATAATTATGTTTTAAAATGGTAAAAGATTTTTTTAAGCTGATTACATAATGAATGTCTATGTTTTTGATTGGTTATATAATATGTATATGTAAATGTATAGAAAACATATGTAAAAGCCTCAATGTGACGGTAATCCTCGTGTTTTATTATATTTGCTGTTAGCCTTCATATTTAAGAGACACATCTTTGAACAGCTCTCGAAACGATCGTCAAATATCAAACAGAAGACAAGTCCATTAAAGTGATCGTGAAAAAATCGTCGCGGATCGCGAACGTTTGTTTAAACTAATAATCTAAGGTCAGGTTTACGGATGAAAATTGATTTCCAAAAATGAACATACACACACAGCATTGCAAACAAATCAAATCGTAATGTTATTCGCGATTACGCCACACCGCGGAAGACCGAATATCGAGTTATGACATAAAATATCAATACGCTTGTTCTTTATGTGATAATACCAAACAAAAATCAATAACCACGATAAAATTTCAGTAAAAAAAAATAAGCATACTCATATTACTTAATAAGCCGATAAAAATTTCTAGACACATTTAGCAATTTATAAACATACAAATATATAGCAACTACCATCTTATACGTCAATTGATACACATAGGTATACCCATGTCTAGTTCAATACACTCGAGAACTGATCTACAACAATAACCACATTATCGAGTCGAAAACTATTCTTACTTTTTATTTTTTTAAGTGGTGTCTACAAAGATACTATAAGAAACGAAAAAACATATAAAGCTGTTAACAAATGGACGGGTATCTCAAACACTTTTTATATAATATTTTGACATGTAATTTGGCATAGACGTCAGTGACAGTAGTGCCAACATAAAAATATTAATTCGGATCGCTTAATCGGGAAATTCCGATTCAAATTTTCCGGTATTTTTGACTCACAGTAGTACTCGTTTAATGGACATTACTTGAGTTGAGTGTCAGAATTTTGAGGATTATAATTATACAAGTATCCGATTCTACATCGACTGCATTGGTTGAGAGTCCCAGCTAGAATCCAGTACAAGCTATGCCTCTTAGCTTATAAGGCACTCAACGGCACCGGGTTATTTGACAGAATTGGTCACGCCTTCGGAGATAAGCGCGCGTGGAGAGACACTCAGATCAGCCAGAGCAAATAGAAGCACCCTGCAGCTGACGGGAGGTAGTCCTAGCACGGTTATTGGCAATCGTGCTTTCTGCTAAGCGGCACCAATAGCCTGGAACTCGCTACCGGAAAGCATAAGAAAGCTTAAAACGGAGGCATCCTTCAGAAGCAGACTCAAGACTCACATTTTTACTCAGAGAGAAATGACGAAATAAGGTCCATACACGATGGTAAACTTTGCTATAGATTTGTATGTTTATCAATCGTTGAAGAAACACTATAATCGCTGACGACGATCTGCTATGTTATTTTCCCCGAAGACATGGTTGAAATGAATTATTTTTTGATGTTACAGGCATTTAAAATAAAAAATGCTAAAATCTTCGCATCCGGAATCATAATATTTATTAATACTTAATACTGTAAATGACGATCACGATAACATTTAATTTTACGCACAGCTAATCGTTTTGTTCATATAAATTATAGCTAATAAAATATAATTTAATAAACTAGGGTCATCGAACCAAGCCGCATTCCAAGTAAATATAAGTATTCGATTCAAAAGTCTTCTAAATGTGTTAAATTCGTCATTACACTTATCTACTTCTACCAATAATGACACATGGATGACAATTTGAATTCGGTATTTTGATTATGTGGAATTAATTAAAATGAATTAGCATGTTAGTAGCTTTGAATGCGTTGATAAAATATGATGTGAATAAAAAATATGCATAAGATGTTACTAAATATAATATTTAAAAAAATATATAAATATTTTTTATTCAAAGTTAGTGGGCTCAAAATTAAACACCTGATTCGGGACATTTAATTTTTTAACGATGCGATGTCATTAGTTTCGTTGTTATTTTTAGGTTATTATAACGATTTATTGATATTATTGATAAAACAGGTGTTGTATTGGAAAAAATACTTATTTTAATTTATATTTGCGTTAATGTGGATAGCTTTAAAGTTACATCACAGGTGTCTTGTACAAACATACTTTTTTCGGCTCAAAATTCAAAGGTTACAAATTGCAAAAATATATTTAGTTATTGTAGGGATTATATAATATTTTCGATTTTTTCGATCGATATTTCTTGGTGGAATTCCATAATATCAGATATAAAATAAAAGATTCTTTAGAATTTATTCCACATATATTTTTTTGACGACATGTTTCAGCCAGGTCGGATGGCCATTTTCAAGTCAATTAGTAAAAATTTTGTTGGCTCTATATAAAGCAAAGGAGTGAGCGATAATAAAGGCCTCTGTAATTATAAATATTATTTTGTTGTGACATCAATAATTTCCCTTATACATTAATGATTTCCTAAAACCACATATACCCATCACACAATTCATATACACCTTTTCGCTCAATCCTTTGCTTTATATAGAGCCAACAAATTTTTTACTAATTGACTTGAAAATGGCCATCCGACCTGGCTGAAACATGTCGTCAAAAAAAATATATGTGGAATAAATTCTAAAGAATCTTTTATTTTATATCTGAGATTATATAATGAACATTATATTATTAATCACGTAACTTTTAAGTAGTTACGTTATTTAATAATATTTAAAGCCCATTTAGATGATTGAATGCATGCTTTCATAACATTTGTACAAACAATGAATTTTTTCGTT
Source organism: Glossosoma conforme (assembly GCA_022606575.1). NCBI lineage: Eukaryota > Metazoa > Arthropoda > Insecta > Trichoptera > Glossosomatidae > Glossosoma > Glossosoma conforme. Next base: position 742,828 of record JAGTXR010000021.1, on the reverse strand, counting down.
TTAGGAAAACGTGTAAATATATCCAGGGCATATAGAGCACCATCATCACTTCATCAATGCATCTAGAGCACATTATCGTTTTCCTGATCAGCGGCATCAGCTGTGGTCTGGCGATAAGGCCGACCGTCCCTAGGGATATACTAGTAATGACTGTAAGTATTAATTTTTCTTTAATAAATAATTTTGGGTAATTCTCGTTGGGTAATTTTATATGTCAATAAAATATTAATTATATCACAATAAATATAAAGACACCTACAACGCTGGTCAAAATAAGGCAAAATAAAACAATCCACCTCACAAGGCTCAACTTAACAGCCTCAAATTGTAACAGTGTATGTATTTATTACCTGTGATGGTAATATTTTAAAGATCATCATTTTTCACATTTTACTGTTTAGTTACTTATATTAAACACTAAAAAATAAATTAATTGTTTCCTAAAAGTACAGTGGAAAGTTTTTTTTAATTCACATGTACTAGTAACTAAAAAAATGCTCAAATGGAATTAATAGGTGTGTGAATAAATATGTGCGTTAAGCAATAATATTATATCTTAGAAGAAATAGTATGTAAAACATATTTAAAATACTGTACGAGTAATGTATCAATATAAATATCCCGGGGTAGTTGAGATAGATCTCTTACCCATGCCTTTCGTAGTACAATTATTTTAATTTGATGGGAAAGGAAAGATAGTCATGTGAACACCACCAATTCACTTGGAGACCCCGTTTAAGCTGGCACTAATAACATTGGTACATCAACAAAATACATACTGCTCTTAACCATCCTTAAAATACCAATCTACATAGAATCCACGGATGATATTTCTCCATCATGTCACGCGGTATTCTCCTGTACGTAACAGAAAGTAGTTTACACAAAAAATGTACATAATTACTAATTCGAACGAATGTAATACTTGTATCACAAGTTTTTTATCGGGTGTTAGAAATATCTGATATGAATAAAAAGCATGAGAATTTTATTAGAAGTTTCACAAATCATAATAAAAATCTTTGCTATGTTCTCTAATGGGCAAGTCAAAATTTTGAAATCGTAATGTATAGCGGTCATTACAATTTGAACCAAATAAAACATGAAATTCAAACTAAACAAACATTACAAAATTTCGCTTTACATTTCATGAGAAATGTAATATTCAGAATGATTGACAAGACAACGACGTTGAATATAAATAGTAACTTTAAAAAATAATAAGATATATTCATGCACTTGGTAAATGGTGCCCTTTGGTTACGCAACGAATACTTTGAATGAATTATTGTAAGCGGTGTCCAAAATATATCAAGTGGTATCGATTAAAGCCCTTAATCTGGGTCAAGTAGGCTCGTTTCTCAACTGAATGCCTGATCGAATATCGAGTAACCATTACAGCTGGACTGCTGGGCGAGGAAGGCTAAGGATTCCCTTCACCGACAGATTGCCTCGCGAGTACCGACTAATGGAAACACAGCATTTAAATAATTGACACAATATTAATCAGTTCGTCAAGAACATACAAAGATATTTTTTCAAATGCACATACAATTTGGCCGATCAAGTCTTGATATAATGAACCTTAGGGTGTCTCATTTTTTTAGGGCTCACCCCCTCGTTTTGTGTGAATGGTGTCCAAACAATTTTAAAAAAAGTTTCAGGTCATTAAAACCACGGCAAAAAATAACGCCTTGCATCGAAACATGTCAATACAATAACCCAAAGATGTTTTTCTTTACCAGGATGCGCTTTGTTTTCATTCAATCATTACTTTTGTGGAGTGACGCAGTTATAAAAGGGGAATGTTTTAATAGTGGATGTCAAACAATAAATTACTGATTCAAATTTCCCTTTAATATACTGGCTCTAGAAGTACAATGTAGGAGCAAATCTTTATATTCGTGAGTGTATTATTTATTGGAAAAAGGCACGTATACCGACTAAATCTTTACATAACTGTGTTGAAAAACTACTAACCTTATGCCTGGTATTTTTGTGGCTCGTCTGTGTATATGGAAGAAAACTCAATAAAAAAGGTATAAAAATTAAACTGACAACAAAACAAACGCAGTGCAGTGGAGGAGACTCATATCTTCTTATTTAGCGATACAACCCTTTGGTGGGTTAGGAAGGTGTCGTTTTGTATTTTTTTAGAGAGTTTGGTTGTTTTTCTCAAGCCCAAACTAAAAAAATCTGCAGGGTTTTCTATTCCTTGACTGGCTGATTCTCGTTTTTTACCACACTGGATATTCACTATCTTCATATCTTAAAGGAGAGGCCTTAATTATGGTGTTGCTTAAATGATGCAATAAGACGTTATGCAACAATTTTGTACATGCACATTTTCCAGCAAATATGCATCTATGCGATCATACTAGTCATTTAAAAGAGAGATGAGATTTTTGGTAGAAATAAGTGGAGGAAGCATTTTGGGCCGGAAAAACACTACCTGGAAGGGAATATAAGAAAACAGTCTGCAATCGGTTTGGGTACCTTAGATTTATTAACTGGTTCAGAAAGCCCAGTGAGAGGAAGGAGATGCCCTAAATCCTTAGACAAGACTAGAAATACCTATAGTAAAGTGTATGTAGAAACATTCTTGACAAAAAGATGCTTACCTAGAGACGCTACAAAGAGCTTGGTAAATGCGTTTATAGTCTCCAAAATGGACTACTGCAATGCACTGCACGCATTTTAGCCAGCCAAACAATTAAAGCGATTGCAGTCGTTACAAAACGCAGCGGCACGACTAGTCTACAACGCACCCAAATTCTGTCACATTACTCCAATATTACACCGATTGCATTGGTTGAGAGTTTCGGCTAGAATCCAGTACAAATTATGCCTCTTAGCTTATAAGGCACTCAACGGAACTGCACCGGGCTATTTGACAGAACTTATCAAGCCTTCAGAAATAAGCGCGCGTGGAGAGACACTCAGATCAGCTAGAGCAAATAGAAGTACCCTGCAGCTGACGGGAAGTAGTCCTAGCACGGTCTTTGGCAATCAGGCTTTCAGCTACGCGGCGCCAATGGCCTGTAACTCGCTACCAGAAAGCATAAGAGAGCTTAAAGCGGAGGCATTCTTCATAAGCAGACTCAAGACCCACCTTTTTACTCAGAGAGGCAAAGAAGCGCTTTTGGAATGATCATTCGGTCATAAAAGAGCGCTATACAAATACTAATATAATAATTCTTAACCAACGGCATGAAGCAGTTAATAATGTAGACTGTACTAAAAAATTACGAAGTCCGATACTAATTAATCGACCTTAGTTCATGGCGTGACTAGTAAAAGCTATTTAGAAGCCTGAATTAGACTAAGTAGTCTTATTTTATCAGGCCAAAATCTCCAATCAAACTGTCAGTGAAAGTGCTGCACGAGATGCAAACAGTAGGTCGCCCAGATGTTAATGAATTTGTCGAAAATCGGCGCCCAGACGTGACCCTGAACGGTCGCACCGGCGCAATTGTGATGCAATTTATTAGAGCGGACTGATCTTGTTACATTTTTAATGTTTTTTTAATGAATTTATGACGCGCCGTGTTTGCATGCTCTCTGAGGTTTCACAAACAAAAAATATCGAAATGCGTTAATTTTACATTATTAACAAACCAATCGAATGATAAATACTAGTAAATTTTTACAACTTGTGAGAGTAATTACTTATACATATTTAAATGCGAGGTACTACAAATACAAGTGTATTTACGAATACAAAATGTAAGGACTTTAACGAACGAGCAGACCTCAAACCTCAGAAATTGACGAGTCGAGAAACTCGGCTGAAGAATATTAGAAGTTATAATTTTAAATTTATTTTAATTTAAAAAATAATACATTCAAAATATTTAGTTTTGATTCACATTTATTTTAAGTGATTACATGTTTCAGCCACCCTGGAGACCATCTTCAATATTGACATTAAGGTTATCAACTGACAATACTTGGTGAAACTGCATAATTATAATTTTAAGTTAATCATTACTGAAGATGGTCTCCAGGGGAAGGCGAAACATGTAATCATTTAAAATAAATGTGAATCAAAACTAAATATTTTAAATTTAAATCAATTTAAAATTATAATTATGCAGTTTCACCAGGTATTTTCAGTTGATAACCTTAATTTATTTTAATATTAGCAGCTTTTTACGTTTCCTCCGTGTTTGTAAGAGAACACTGAGACCTGCGCGCACGTATTCACATTCAACTAGCTAACCTGGCAAATTTCGTAACACCTCAGAATCAATAAATGTTAAAAATTAACTTATTTTAGCTGAAATAAATTCAGTATTTTATTAAAATCAAGTGTGCAAACTGATAATTCATACTGAAACCACAATACTTGTTAAGCCTTTCCATAAACAATGTATGAAAAAACCTTCATAGCTCTGCGATTTTTTCCACGTTTTGATGTCTACTTTTCTATTCGGAATCAAGACGAACCCATCAAATCAAAGATCATGGATATTTTGTGCAGCCGTTCTTGAGATATACATGATCTAACTAACGCGACTTCCTTGTACGAGTATATAGATGGCACAGCACTTGTTCTCGTGTTACAGCCGGAGCTGGTGTCGCGCACGGGCAGACACTCGGTGCAGCAGCACGCCGTGTACACGCCCGACGGCTACGTGCTGCAGATGCACCGCGTGCGCGCGCTCAAGCCGCGCCTGTCGCGCCGGGTCAGCGCGCGCCCGCCGGTCTTCATCATGCACGGCATCATCGCCAGCTCCGAGGACTTCTTCCGCCTGGGCGAGAACAGGAGTCTCGGTAAGTCCACTCAACATTTAACTTGTACAACAGTTGAATTCGTGTACAGTGAAACCTCGTTGTTTGGTTTTTCAGGGGACTTTAAAAAGACAATAAGTACGGGAAACGAAAAAAGCGACAACCCTTCAAAATACGTAATAATAATAAAAAATATACTTAAGAAACATTTATTTATTTATCGTTAATATGTAAAATACATATAATTTAAAAAGTCCGTATTGCTATGTTGGTTCTTCGCATTTTGGCACTTCACTTTAAACAAAGCCTCATCACTCTCGCATAATACACACATCATACGATGACGTCATACGGGGATCTTCACAACGACACAGACAATATAGGTCAAACACGTGGGTATCACGTTTACAACGAAAACACGCTGGCTGATTGCCTAGCAACATAGCAGCATGACTCAAACTTCATCGCCGTGTTGGGTGTTTTTATAAAATAATATTCGAAAAATGGGTAATTGGGATAATATTTGTGAGGGGACCATAATATTATATTTAGATGATAGATCGAGGAAAATTACAAACCGGAGAACAGTTTATGCGGAATTATGTAGCATTGTTGCTTATGGGTGTTTGCCGGGAACATTATAAATTCAACTGTGAGGGAAAAACGAAGAAAGCGAAATAAAGAACGAAATAACAGGGTTCCACTGTAATTATTTTTTACGTAAGAGGGTGTAAATCATCATCAACGAGAGCGTCAGGATAATCATCCGATTTCCTTAAAAATATCCAATTAACAAATTACCCAAAAATATGCCTTAAATATTGCAGTTGCCTAATAAATATGTTTTTTTTTATTATGTATTTCAGGATACTTACTGGCTAACAAAGGATACGATGTATGGGTGGGAAACTACAGAGGCAACCTGTATAGCTCGCATATGACGATGTTTAAATCTCACCCAAAGTTTTGGGAATTCGGGTAAGCATTATTTCATACTCTAAGTATCATCGAAATTCGACACATATCTATTCAATAAATGTAATATCTATTAAATAATTATGATCATCACAATTATTATTTTTAGAGGCAATATATTTTTTTAAATTTAGATCTGTGTCTCTAATACAAGTTACAAACTATACGAAAACAAGTTTTTTGATAGTCCAGCCATAAATACACGCATGAATATTATATGTGTAAATGTGAATTACAAATTAATTTAAATTTACAAATGCGAATATGCCGTTTTTAATGTAATTACCATATATTTTGTTTTTTCGACACCTATAACAATTTTCCGTTTAGCATTGACATTCTTCGTGTATTCCGAGAGTAATTTTAGTGTGAAAATGTGTTCTACTTTTGTCACAAGAGCTGGATAGATACGCCAAACGTACAATGCTACACCACTATCTAATATAAGATACATTTCTCTCGGTCTCTTTCTATATTTATAGCACATTCACTTCCGGTTTGGAACACGTGGCCTTCAAACTCATAATCAAGGACCTGGTCCAGGTTTATTAACCAATCCAAAATTAACTTTCCGTGAAAAAATCACAGGGAACATGTTATAAGTTATCGATAATTATTTTTCAGGATGACAAGAAAATAATGTCAGTGTTGGTTTTTGTACTCTAGCTACAAGCATCGCCTAGTTAAAAGCATAAGCATATCAAATTTTTAACAAATCACTCATCTAGAGTACTTCAGCTCAATACGGAACTTTCTGGATAATCTTTTTAATATATGTATGTCCTAATAATTTTATTTATATTTTCAGCTTTTTTTTTTCGTTCAATAATTCTTGGTAGAATTCTCTAAGATAAAAATAAAACATCATTTTGATTGTTCCACATTTATTATTATTAATTATCTTTCACAGTTTCGGCTACGTCGGGTAACCATTATCAAGTTAATTAGGCAAGGAAGTGTGCGTATTTATATAAGGCATGGTGTGAGTTAATAGTAGGTGGATTTAGGTTGTGAGGTAGATGTATGTTTAATTTGTGTAGTGTAAAAATGGCGTTATGCATTAGGAAATGAAAATATAAAATATAATAATAGATTAATTATTAAATATACATATACTATACATAAAATTCTTTTTTCAACGCGTCAATCCAAACACAAAAATAACGGCAGAAGCGGGATGCGAACCGCGGACCTTGGAAACTAACTATGCCCAGGTATTCATACCGCTCAGCCGACTCGGCTATTACCATGCCTGGACCGACTCACGTTGAAACTAGTATTTATGTCATTGTTATCATCGTATGATAGATGTCGCTATAGTATATATTCAAAGTATGTATATTTTTATTTTTATTATTCAATCAGTCTTCATTTATGCACAAGCTTAATATTATTACTTTCCGACAGTCTATTTATTTTAGTAAGTACCACTCGGGTCTCGAACCAAACTATAGACTTAATGGATGAGAAACGACTACTTATAGTTCCGATTTGGACTTTATAACCAATCATTTACCTGTGTTACTGATGAATAATCTTACCTTCTTGATATTGTCTCAAGGAGACATTATTATATGGATTTTTTAAATTTTTATTTTATTCGGTTCGCATCCCGCTTCTGCCGTTATTTTTGTGTTTGGATTGACGCGTTGAAAAAAGAATTTTATGTATAGTATATGTATGTTTAATAATTAATAATATTTTAATATAGTAAATGATCTATAAAAGTAGAGTAGAATATTGAAATAATAAAAAAATATTCTAATAAAAATTTAAAAAATCCATATAATAATGTCTCCTTGAGACAATATCAAGAAGGTAAGATTATTCATCAGTAACACAGGTAAATGATTGGTTATAAAGTCCAAATCGGAACTATAAGTAGTCGTTTCTCATCCATTAAGTCTATAGTTTGGTTCGAGACCCGAGTGGTACTTACTAAAATAAATAGACTGTCGGAAAGTAATAATATTAAGCTTGTGAATAAATGAAGACTGATTGAATAATAAAAAATAAAAATATACATACTTTGAATATATACTATAGCGACATCTATCATACGATGATAAGAATGACATAAATACTAGTTTCAACGTGAGTCGGTCCAGGCATAGTAATAGCCGAGTCGGCTGAGCGGTATGAATACCTGGGCATAGTTGGTTTCCAAGGTCCGCGGTTCGCATCCCGCTTCTGCCGTTATTTTTGTGTTTGGATTGACGCGTTGAAAAAAGAATTTTATGTATAGTATATGTATATTTAATAATTAATAATATTGTAATATAGTAAATGATCTATAAAAGTAGATTTGAATACTGAAATAAAATAATATTCTAATAAAAATTTGAAAAATCCATATAGTAATAATAGATTTTATGACAAATGCCATTAATAACTACTATTTACTGATTATTGTAAGGTGAAACCACGATATTCCAGAAAGTGAATAAACAGTGCTTGTGATCCATGTTTTGACAGCCGCTCCATGTCACGTGGGAGTGTCATAGTTCGCCAGATGGCCGCTAGTAGTTTTCGGTGGGCAGTGACTCTCAATGCCACCGGCCAAAGTAATAAATACGTGCTACAGTATTAAGGGACGGTTTTCAGATGGGAAGAGCATGGTATGAGCGACCTGCCGGCCATGCTGGAGTACGTCATGGGGCACACGGGCGCGCGCGGCGTGCACTACGTGGGCCACTCCATGGGCACCACGGGATACATGGTTATGTGCCACGCGCGCCCAGACCTGGCGCAACGCATCGTCTCCTTCACGGCAATGTCGCCGGTCTACTCGCTCAACAAGGCGTTTGAACCGGCGGCGAGACTCACCCTGCAGATCGGTATACCAGTAAGTGCAATCTTTATATGCGAGGAGTAGAAGTTTGCAATGATGTCATGCACGAACATGTGACAGAAGTGAAACCGTAAGTTGTTGCACAGTATTTTTTTATGAAATCGCACGCAGTTTTCAACGCTCAGTCAGGATGGCTGGATGCGGAAAACATCTTCAGTGTTTGTGGGTTGGGGACATTGCAAGTGTACATTGATCTGATTCTTCAAAAAATCCAGGTTGTATGAAATATATGAAATCTTTTGTCTCTTATTTTTGTTCACTAGTCTGACACGCACATATAAAAATGTTGGTCTAAGTTTTATATTTAAGTAGTTATAAGACGCGGCGTTTACGGGCGCTATTTTGTTAATTCTGTTTTGAAAGTCAACCCTGTTTTGAAAGTCATGTCATGTGGGGTAGCTAGTTCCATAGAAGGCCGCTATGTTAATTTCAGGCAGTGACTCACACTACCACTACCCATTAGTGTCCGTCCGAGGGTTGTGAGGTACACAGCATTGTCTGTGTTCCCGACAGACGACCGAATTTTGACAGTCTTTGAACGTAAAATAAATATCGAATGCGTTTCTCGAAGAGTTATTTGCTTTGACAACCTTCTCTCCATCTATCCACTACGCATCCCGATGAAGATTCCGGCGATTTGGAGTTGCTTTATTTAGGGATTTCAGTATGAAGCAGGAAATGCAAATGGTGTAAGAATGGCCAAATGTGAGCCATAGGATACATCGTTTTAGATTCAATTTATTAATTTTTAAATTTGCAGAAAAATCCTAATTTAAACACGTAAAACTACTTAAAGAAACGGAAACGAAAACAATAATTAAATAACCAGTGATACAATACTATTACTCCATTAACACAAAACGTAAAATGTATTCATTCCGTCGCGTTATTCATAATTCAACCGATTCAAAAAGAGGCCAAAGGTTATAAAAATAATCATTTTCTTGGAGGTCTATAGATATGACATAAATTTGGGAAGTTTTATTTTATTATCAATAAAAAAATATTGTGACTGTTCCAGGCATTCATACGCGGGATAAACCTGGACCCCGTGGTATTCCGGGAACCAGAGCACAGGATCTTGCTCTCATTGCTCTGCCACGGAAAAGCTGGCTACACCGACAACTGCTACAGAAACATATACTCCCTGCTGCAGCAGGACATGAGCCTGGTTGACTGGGTGAGGACACGTGGCTTCTTATATTTTGTTTAATCATTGATAGCGTCGACCGACTCTTAATCAGTGAGATCAACAGAAACTACAAACTACAACAAGTATATTTTTACAAACTATGGAAAGACGTTGATCTTAATTAATGAGAAACTGATATATTTGATTCGATTGCTCTGACAGATTTTATGATTTTAGAAATCAACGTAAAATTTATGTAACGCTATTTACAGGAAATTACACCACTTTTCTTCGCGAAACTCCAACCAGCCACCTTGAGACAGCTGGAGCACTACATCCAAGTCATTGTGGCAGGTAAGGATAACTAACAAGATAACAAATTAGCATAAACCTACGTCAAAACGGTTTTCTATTCTTAGATATGTCGCAGCGAAATTTTGAAATTAGGGATTCGAACAAATCCCTAAGGAAAACGATCAATTAACGGACGATGCTAAAATTACAACATTGTGCATTAATTTTCCTACAGTAAATAAGTGATTTCATTTCATATAATATAGCCTTTAATAACCAAACCTGCTTTACATTACAATGGCTAGTTATACCTCCAAGCCAAGAAATCCCGATTTAGTTTCTTTATACCTCTTTGACACTGAATTTCAATCATCCTCAATAATAAATCTCATGTTGCATAGATTTTTATTTCAACCGTCTTTCAAAGGCTGACGAGCCTGTACTAACAAATTTAATATTGATCGCTGAAGCATGCCAGTGTGGCATCTGTTGTTAAAATTAGTAACTATTTTCAAACTGGTTTCACTACTTTTAAACGTTTTCTAGTAGCAAGCTCAAATTTTCTAAATAGTATTTAGTTACCCACACTCCCAGATATTTAAGTATAAAACAGTGGTATATTATAACATTACTATTTCAACAATTGTCTAGAGGAGACATTTGTATAGGAGACTTTTTTATCTCTATTTACTTTACCTGTCGTTAATTTGGAGTACATGACCACCACCACAAAAATTTCAAAATAAATCTCTCTCAGGCTCCAATGTTTATTGAGTTCAATATTATCTTTCAGTCAGTTTTTCATAGAAAAGTACCACCGCGTAAGTTCTTTAGTCGACAGTAATTCAGGATGACGAGCGGCAAGGGCTTGATGAGTAAGCTATTTTTGTATTTCGCAGACCGCTCTTTATTTGAAACATATTAATTCGCAATCTGAAGACTATAGAATAGCATGTTTAGTAAATATTCGTGGGTAGTAAATATTCTGTCAAGGTATAGTTTAATTAGACTACTATTTAGACCTTGCACAGTTCCCGGGGGATTAGAGAGAAAACAGCTATTGTTTCCGATGTCTGATTGATTTGGATCTTTAAGACGGCTCAACCCAACTATCGTTGATCCACGTTATCGAATTACAGGTATTGAATTACAGACACGTTGCTGAATTACAGATATTGGACGAAAATCAGCGTTTCAAAATGGTTAATTTGTAAGTCAAAAAACCTAATATTCAAAAAAAATGTTTTCAGGGGAACTGAGGAGATTCGATTACGGTTATGAAGGTAACATGAAGCGCTATGGAAGGAGTACCCCCGAGACCTTCAATATAACTGCCAACGTAGCACCATCAGTCATCTACTATGCGGACAATGATCTGCTGGTGCAACCAGAGGTAAACCAACTTGAGTGAAGATATTGACATATTTACTGCAATATTGCTTCAGATTCAGTGCTGGTGTTGACTGATACGAAATGTTTTCGGATGTTTGATTTTGTAACAATAATGCCGCGTTATTTGTGTGTCAAACATGATATACTTATGACATGGTTTTTGTTGTTGCAAGTCCAACTATTTGCGTTAGTATCCCGACACTAGTTCTGAGAGTGAGGTCATTGACACTAAATATGTCAATACATTTACAATGCCAGACTTGTAATTACTTTAATAATTAATTAAAATATTAATATTTTGTAATGTTATAAAAGGAAATAAAAAGAATTGAATTGTAAAAAATACTAAATCTTCAATTCAACAAATAATTCATGCGAACCACATTACCTAGTCAAGATAATAATGTTAATAAAGATGTATGGTGATAACACATTCCCTTCGATAACACCATAACCTTTAATAAAATCATGAAATAATTAGTAATATTTTTTTCAAAACTATTAATCGTTTATAAAACAATTATGCATTTTAATCATAATAAACATAATTAATACGTGTACAAACCATGGTAAATACGATATTTTATGGCATTTAATTAATTACTTAATCATAGAAAAAGAAACAGTGGATGTGACATTCAAACCAGACGTTGATCACTGAGCCATTTCCTCATTAAATAAATCTACAATAATGATACCATAAAAAATAAAAAAATGTAAACACATACAGGAGAATATCGGCAGATGGTGATAGTTATTCTGAAGTCTCATCTGTGGAGTTTCTGACGCTTACCATGGTGCATATGACTAAGCACTGCATGTGGAGTGTTAATCCGCCAACGTCATAGACTACAGCCAGCGATTCACGCTTCATCCTTATTATTACAGGAATTTACTATGAATGGGTGGTCTTCACGGGACGAATTTCGTCTACCACCAATTTTAACTAATGGGCTATGACTGCCATTTTAGGGGCGAGGGATCAAATTCTCACCAACCGGGGGGTATTTTAGAGCTCAGAAATCGATTAAAAATGTTTTTTTTTTAATTTCCGTCGGGGATCGAACCCACGACCTTTGGCTTGCAAAACAAACGCTTTGACCATTGAGCTATACCCGCCGGCATACGAAAAATACTATGCAATTAATGTGTATTAATTTTATTACTTGATTAGGTAAGGTACAATTTTATGAGCATTAAACGCCCTTATTTGCCGAGGAAGGACAACCTACAAATAACGAATGAAATGTACTTTCTCCCCCATTTGCAACCGCTGGTTTAGTTAAATATTAATTTAAAATGTTTTTTATGTATGGCAATTTTCATATTAATTATTCTATTGTTTAAACATAACTTTACATTTGATGTTTCAGAACGCTCTGAGATACATAAACGAATTAAAGACGAGGAACCCCGAAGTGACGCCGAAGCGCATCCCCATCCCAACCTTTGGCCACATTGACTTCATATTCTCGAACAACGTTCACAAGATCGTCAACAATGACATCGTCAAGATGATAGAGAAGTACTCCAAGAAGTACGGACACAACTATGTCGCCCAAGACACCAATCACATCCAAGGAAACGTAAACTATCAACAAGGCATCATCAATGACCACGACACATACAATCAAAACAATGTCATCAAAACCGTCGACCAAAGTGTCTATCTTCGTGACGATATCGAACAACCAAATTACAGCCAACCAAGTGTAGAAGACGTTCACTACAATCGAGGAACTGTTGACAACACTGTTTATGGTCCAAAAAATAATTACGACCAGCAAACTTATTACTATCAAAACAACTATGGACAAAGCAATAACGATAACAACTATTTAAGAAGATCTGACGATGCTGTGAGCAATGGAAATTACAACGCCGGAAACGGTAATAATAAATACGGTCAAGATGTAATCAGTGTTCCTTATAGTCATAATCAAAGAAGCTATGCTCGGCAGGATTACGGTATAGATAACTACAACAATAATGGACCGCAAATAAGTTACGATCAGGAAAACTATAGTAGAGAAAACTATGGTCAGTCCAATCAGCGGTCAAAAAACACTAAATACGATCAGAATTATTACTATTATCCGAGTCCAACGAATACATATTACAAAAGATAATACGCTATGATTAGTTAGTACAAACTAATAAATGTTTGATTGAATTTTATAATTAATTATGATATTGAAGAAGACTAAGAAAATGTGCAATTTATTTATTGTCTATCAGGGTTTAAATTATATTTAGTTAGTAATATAGTATACTATTTTGTGGATTGTGTAAAAGTCGATTTTTTGTACATATAAAGGATTATACTCCTATAATATTATACTATATAAGAATATTTATTTTGTATTAAAGTGTTTGATAATGTTATTCGTGAAAAGATTAAGATTATACAAGGCAAAAAACTCCATTGTGGCAATGCATTCCAGAAAATAATAGACATTAAGGGAAGCGTTAAAAATATGTGTCCCACCTTGTAAAAGTGTGAAATACAATCCATAATAAAACCATTCAATTTTGGCTCGGAAAATGTATACAATATATATACAAGTATATAACAAACTGTATTTGGTTACAATATATTTTTTTAAAAATAAGCTTATGTGAGTAATGTATTGTTTACTCAATTACAAGGTCTTGTACAAAAATTCTTTAAGCAAAAATCTTTAAAAAAAATGTGAAAATTCGAAAAAAAAAGAACCAACATTTTTAATGAGAAAATTTCGTATCATATTTTTTTGGAAACACTTGCTTTGCCATTCCAATGTAGAATTTTGTAATTGTCTTTATTTTTATATTGAAAGGTTACCATGGTATTATCTTAACTATGTTTATTATTTATTATGTTATATTTAGATGCCTATTAATTCTAGTTATTAGTTTTTAAAACAACTTCTTTATAATATCTAGAAATTAACAGGCATCTCTCTATAAACAAGTTACTTATAGGTAATTAAAATTATTTTTCTATAAAACATTTTGTATTTTTATTGATTAGTAATAAATTTAAAATAATTAATTGGAAGCGGATACCAGACATTTATTTTTAATAAATCGTGATTGTGACTATGTGATAAATAAATTGTGAGTAACCACATTTTTTTAATTAAAAAAAACATATATTGTATGTACTGACAGGAAATACAAAAAAATATTTGAATGTCACTCGAATTTGAAAAAGTACTAATATACCAGTGTATTTAAGAATTGGGGGGTGGGGTGGCTGAACATCAGATTGACACATAAAAAGTTAACTTGGCAATGCCGAAAATCTTAAATGAGTTAATCGACTATCTGGGCAGTAACAAATTAGATAGTATTTTTAAAAAGTAGTACGTAAAATTAAATGAAATATACGTATATATTTTTTCAGAATTTCATTGAAATTTTACTGTACTTTCAAAATGTCACAAAAAAATCGTAACATTATTTTATTAGAAATTTAATTTATAAAATAATGAGTAATATACTCGTAAGTATGAATCATTTTCAGTGTAAAAAATCCTTTATTATCAAATTTCCTGAATTTTGATCCAAAGTTTTTTTGAGCTTAAAAATGATACGCTTTTTTAATTTACTTTTTATTGTCTAAAAAAGACTTCAAGGACAAGTAAGAACCGGTTAGTTCTGAAATGTTTGTTCTGAAATAGCTGCCGAAGGGAAGAGCTCAATGGTCAAAGCGTTTGCTTGACAAGCCAAAAGTCGTGGGTTCGATCCCCGACGGAGATTAAAAAAAAATCGATTTATGATCTCTAAAATGCTCCCAGTTGGTGTTAATTTGATCCCTAGCCAGTAAAATTTCAGTCATAGCCTATTAATTAAAATTGGTGGTAGACGAAAGTCATCCCGTGAAGACCACCCATTCATAGTAAATTCCTGTAATAATAAGGATGATGCGTGGATGTCGGAATGTAGTCTATGGTGTTAGCCGATCAACACTCCACATGCAGCGCTTAAGCATATGTAACATGGTAAGCGTCAGAGAATGATATTATTACGGTGGCTTTTGTGGTTTCCTAGACAAACTATTGATTCATTTATAATAATTAAATAATTCATTTTATTTTTGTAATATATTGTAAAAAATATATGTATTTAAAAAAAACGTACAGATGGCTTAGTTTTGATGTGATTTGTGTATGTGTTATCTTTTGTCACGTAGTATGTTGTACAGTAATTTTGTTTCAATGATGAAACTTTAAACTAAATTTCAATTTGGATTAATTTCTATAATATTGACACACCCAATATATGTAATGACTAATTGCATTGTTATTGAAATGTATACACCTGTTATATTTGGTGATTATTTTATCGTTAATATTTCGTCCATTAACTCAGACAATGTTTCACGGCGAAAAAATTTAACGACAAATCATATTGAAATCATATCTACAATATAAAACAATTTAAAACGTAAAATTTCAAAAAAAAAACACCCAGTATGCTATTATATTTGATTTTCATATGATTAGCGTTCACTTTGTAAGCAATCGCTGTGTGTGATGGTAATGACTGTTTCCAAGCGAAGAACTGACGAAGCATTTCAGGGAAAGCGAAAACACGGTCTCGTGCATATGATTAACAGTTTTTCAGCGTGATCCATATTTATAAAAATACATTATGTATGGCTTAAGTAATTACATTGCATGTATCGCTGTTAGGATCCATGCTGCACTCCAACATATAAATATTATTATGTACTGCATTTCATTCTTAGATACTTGTATGTCAATCAGTCTTATCACTGCGTTTTTGCATTTTAACCAAGGATAGGCGCTTGCCATTCTTCATAAGATTATTCATCATATCCAATCCCCTAACCGGAGCATATGGCCGTCACAAACTGCCACCACAAAACTCTGCTAGCCGCCATAGTTATCGCCTTATCCTATGTCAGCTCTGCTTTCCGGAGCTCCACATTATATGTATAATACTCGACGGATTTGAAGGGCGACAAGAGCCCGGAGGCTTTAAGAAAAGGCAGTTATAGTTAATACACTCCTGCGACACCAGGATTACATGTCCCAGCCCGGCCCACCTTCACCTTTTGACAAAGATGAAGGTGTTAACCTATTTATAATATGGAAAGCAGCATTTTCCGCTCTCTCACCTCGTCTTTTCTTACTAATTCAGACCATTTCTAACACACAAAATATTTTTTTCAGTGGCAGTTAACTTCCTAGTAATATTATTTGAAAAGAAGCTCTTTTTATAAAAAACACACTTTTCGAACTCCTCCAAATAAATTTTGGGTCGTTTATTTTTTCTGTTCGCCGTGTTGCGTTACCAAAATTTGTGTTAAGATTTTTAAAATAACTTTTCACAGCAGTGAAGCAATCTTACCTATCCTATCAATATACTCGCATTCATTCAGATCGCACCCTCACCTTCAGGCGTCATTGCAGCAACACCAAACAGAACGTTGCAACAAGAAACAACCTCATCCGCAAACTGACCAATACTCACTGGGGAGCCCAACCACCCCTTCTTCGTACCTCAGCTTTGGCACTTTGTTTCTCAGCCGGAGAATATGCGGCACTAGTATGGGGTCGATCAGCCCATTGTAATCATGTGGATACTGCCCTGAATGATGCATGCAGAGTCGCCACAGACTGCCGCAAACCAACACCCATTTCAAACCTATACCCCTTGGCTGGTATCGCACCACCAAACATAAGACGCAAAGTCATTCTTGTATAATCAGATACCCCCAACACCAAGATTGAAGTCGCGAAGCAGCTTTCTGAGATCCACACAACCTCTCACATCAGGCCCTGACAGACTCTAGCTCTGGCAACAAGTCGCATCAGAGGATTTCATTACTCCAAAGGAAGGCCTCCCGACTGGCAAGAACCTTGACTGGCGGACCTGGCAATCCCTGAACAGATTAAGAACCGGAGTTGGTAGAACAAAGGACAACCTCGAGCGGTGGGGAATGCTTCGGCAGGGAGTCAGTATTGTGCTACTGTGGAGACCTGCAGACCGCCTTACACCTAAGATCCTGCTCCATGTGCCCAACAAGCTGCACATTTCAGAACCTAATGCTGGGCAACACACGAGCTATCGATGTTGCCGGATACTGGGCAAAAATAATTTGACGTCGCTGACACGAAGAAGAAGACTCGCATTCATAATTATTTAATAAAAAAGAGAAACATAATATATATTCCGCGTGTTAATAAAGATATCAATCACGACAGCAAAATGTACCTCAAATTAAATGAAGCCGATATCATTGTGTTAATTAATTATTAATACATGTGTCGTATGCAACGTTTTTGGTGGGGGGGATCAAAATATATAAGCAGAATCTTATTGCTGACCCCGACCTTGAATATAATCATAACGCTTGAAATAAGGGGCTCAATTCTTTTATTCTGACAAAACCGAAAAATATAGTTCGAAATTCGATAATATACTCTCTTTAGCCTCGCCATTTCCCATCATCTGGGGTCGGCTCTCCTTGTGCACATTCGCCATGTCTATCTGTCCTGCGTTGCATTCTCGGGTCAAGCCCAGAGTTTTCAGATCCTTGTCTACAGTTGCAGTCCAGGTAGCCCTTGGTCTTCCAGGTCTTCTTCTCAGCGTGGGTATGTTGAGGGCTTTCTTCACCATGTGGACCACATCTCTCCGTGTCGCATGCCCATACCATCATAGGCGGTTTTCCCTTATCTTTTCAGGTATGGGGGCCACCCGAAATGAACCCCGAATATGCTCATTTCGAACTCTGTCCACTCTAGTCACACCGCCCGCCCACTTTAGCATCTTCATCTCTGCCACATGAATTCTATCCAAGTTACGTTTCAGCGGGGTCCAACACTCCGTAGAGCATAGCTGGCCTCACAGCAGTTTTGTAGATTTTCTAATTCGATAATATACGTTATTTAAACATATATATTTCATAAAAAAAAATACAATAATTAATAATTGTAAGTGCATAGTGCTCCCGAAAGAGGACCTAGCCCCTGGACATGACCAAGGGTGGAATATATGGAGGTCCCTTAACAGACTTCGGACCGGAGTATGCAAGACGAGGACACAAATGAGGGCCTGGCAGTTTTACAGCGGACCGACTGAATGTGACTGCGGCATGGAGCAGACCCTGTCACACCTTCTGGAGTGAGCGCTGTGCCCGAATAGCTGCACCCAGGAAGACCTGATGATGGCCAGAAGTAACGCCATCGACGTCGCCCACTTCTGGGCAGACAGGATCTGACCCTGTTGTTTCCGACACGATTATATATATAGTGCATAGTGTGTCGGCAGTGTGAGACAGATACAATAATAATAGTTAGTGGAAAGGTCAATTGTTTTTAATACATCAAACTGAATGGGTTTACATTAAAGAACCTGCCTTCATACGTGTGTACATGTAATGAACACAGAGCAACGAAGCTCAAAAAATAAATATTCAATCTACTTTTGCTTTCACTAGGACTTCGTTATGTTATTACTTCAAGTTTGTTCCTGCGACAAGAAAAGTCCAACTGTCACGTCAACTTTTAAAGGTTCTTCCTGGAACACCTGACGTTGTTTCATCAATCCCCTGCCTTGCTCACTACTCTGTTAGAGCATATTCTGTATATGTGATTAAAATTTGTTTATGAGAATTGTTTCCTTTGTCTCAGTTTGTCAGCACTGCATTATGACGGAGAGTCTTCATATCAGTGATTCTAAATAATTTGTAGACTTCGCAAGTGTTTGTCGTCGTTTCAATGCCATATTTTATAATAAGGCGGCCACAAATTAAAAAATATCTTATAAAAAGGTTTATTATTGTGTTCACACATAACGCCCAGAAAGGTTTCATCATAAAAATACCACGAATCGCCATTTTCTGGATGCTTCCGGTTTAAAAGTTGTATAAAAAATTGTAATTAATATTATTTTTTGAATGTTTTCAGCATTCACTCTGAGATCCATTATAAAATATAAATATTTTTTTTATTTACCTTCTTTTACATGGATCACGTAAAATCACACACCCCTGCCCCCTAGTACTATCGCAGCTCAGTTATCCCTGAACAAGAGAAGGATTTAAAAAGGCTACTAGGTAGTCGAAACTGCAGTCTCCTAATAGAGAACTTATCTTACGTAATCCATGTAAAAACAAGGTAAATAAATAAATATTTATAATGTAACTCATATTTTTAATGTATATCTATATATATATGTATGTTTAATAGTGTTTTAAATTGAATCTCCCGATTTAATTCTTCCTGGTATTCTCCTAATTAAATCTACGTTTAATCATAAGTATACCTGTGGACTAATTATGGGCCCCATTAGAGTAAACTAGTATTTAAACTTAAGCACACAAATCATAATGAAGGCAATAATAGTCTTCGCATTGTGAACTAAACGTGTTAGCAAATCTGAGTGCCAACCCTGGCTAGTGTATTTAAAACCAAATGTTTGAGTAATAATTCCGGCAGTCGTAGTCTATAAGATTGAACTTGAGACACTATACCACAGTTTAGCAAACCGATACTTATAAATAATACACATCGGGAATAAAGTGCAATAAAATTATTTTATTTTCCAAGTTATATAAAAGTCATTAATAATATTCGATTAGAAAAGTAAAAAAAAACAATTAATTATCAAAAAAAAGTAGTTGTAACGGCAAAAATAAGTGAATTATGTTGTATGTTGGTATTATTGTTTAATTATAATAATTAAATAGAAAGATTTCAATTTATATTTTCAGGTCTTATAAATAAATAAACCAGTGCGTCGCTTATAGGCAATTTTAATATAAAAAATAATTTACTTCCCTCTAAGACATTATATGACATTTACCTACAGTTCTACAAATCATTAACCCTAATAGAGAAAAAAAACTTAAATTTATAAATACAATGCTATTTTGTGTAATTTTAAAATAAATAATAAATTAAATCATATTTATAAAAATGTGTTACGATTTACATTAAATTTCAGTAAATATAGAACAAAAATTTGGTGATGAAGAAAAGAAAAGTTCTAATCTAATGGGTAAGGGCGGGAAGGGCAAGTTTCAGCTCGAGGCATGTTTGTTCCGGACAATTTTTATCGTACTAAAAACCTTTCACCGCGAAGCTCTCATAAATGTTTTTATTTCGATAATTAGTTTTGTCAATTGAAAAATACGACAGAAAATACTTCAAAGATAAATAACCGTTCTAAAATTCGATTTTCAAATTGATGATTGGACGATAATCAACGTTAAGGTTTTCAACTGACAATACTTACTGGAACTGTACTTAGGTGAAACTGCATTATTATTATTTTATATTAATTTTAATTAAAAAATCAACAAATCAAAAAAATATTTTTAAGTGATTACATGTTTCTGACCCCCTGGAGTCAATCTTTAATAATCATCATTCAAGATAGACTCCAGGAATCCGAAAGATGTATTCACTTAAAAATGAATGTGAAATCAAAACTGAATGTTTTGATTTTGTTATATTTTTTATTAAAATTAATAGAAAATTACAATTGACGTTTTAGTTATTGGGTTAATAAGAAAAATAAATAATTTAAATGCTTCAGAGTATTCTGAAAAATATAAACATACCGAAAACTGGTATAAAATATAAACATACCGCAATTTTTGACAAGATATTTTTCAGTGTGAAATGTAATATACTCGTACAATTACGCCTAGGAAAACGTCGAACAGTCATGTCAGTATTATTATATTGATTATTAAATTATTATATTGTTTTGTTATGTATACGGTTATTACCACACGTATATGTCAATCATACCATAAAATGAAGTATTAATTACAATAAATTTATGTTTATTTTAACACTAAATAAACGATTCTTTTTTTAAATGGAAAATTCAACTGCTTGATATCTTAATGTACTTTTAATTAAAAGTAAATTGTTTATACTCTTTCATATACATCACATTTCATATCAGGTGTCATATATTAGGTGTTTCGTTTAATTTGACGCAGGATCAAAATAAATACCTGTTCGCATCGGTACCCGATATATGCCGTGCAAGATACTGTTGACATAGGTAGCCGGTATATATTGTTTTGCTTCTCTCTTAGAATAGTTTTTTATGCATAATCTGATAACTAAAGTATACAAGAACCAATATGATATATGAAAATAGACCAGATAAGTTCATTTATGCTTCAATTACTAATTTTATATTTGACAGTATAATTTGTATTCCACCGAGCCGTAATGAAAGGGTTAAGTAATAATATATATTTTGATAAAAATAAATACACTACATTCAATTAGTCAGAACAACGCTATTTTATAACGGAATGAATGTTTTCAACGAAGATGGGGAAAATACAAATAGTTTTCTGTTGATTTTTCAAAAAAGTTTTATATTAATAATCTGGTATATGAAAATTACCCAATTTTTATTCTAACCTCAACAAATTTATTGCATTTTTGAATGGTGAATAGTTCAAACTGGATTCCAACCCTATTACATTAGGTGCAATTCATTCTCATAAGCGTATATTTCTAGAGAATATAGGATATACGCTTTTTTATAAAAGTATGTTTTTTTCGACACCACTGTTATTTTTATAAGCTATTTTAGTACGTACTTACAAAATTTTATAAAATAAAAAAAAACATAAAATGTTGAATTCTTCACTGTGTTATTAGTGTTAAAGGCCAATAAATGCAAGAAAAATACAATATTTGGGCTTAGTGTTACATTAAAAAAAAACGCCGATAGTGGCACGTTGATTAATGCGGATATACGAGTAATTTGAAAATGCTTTAAAAACATGATCGGGCAACTTTTCTTTTTGCCGGCCATTCACTTTTTACAATAAAAATTCCGGCCGAAAAACATTGACCTTCCACTTCATGTAAAACGGCTCGTATAAGATTTTTTTCTTAATTTTTATATAAATATGAAGAGCTACGACATATTATCTTTTTTTAGAGTAATAAAAAATATCCACAAAATTAAATTTAAGTTTTCCGAAAATTTTGTATCAATCTTCGTGGTTTTTCAGCAAACCTAATGCAATTCAATTTAAGGACAAAAAGTTGTCTTTAATAAATATTTATAAATTAAATTTTTCAATAAATAATCTAGTATTTGAAACAATTTCCAGAAAAAGAAACATAGCATCAATACTTGTAATAATATTTCAAACGATGTTTTTACTATTATCACAGGAACCATGGTTTCATATAAAATACATAATTCATACATATAAGTATACAGTTGTTTTTATATGGATTTTTTTAATTTTTATTAGAATATTATTTTATTATTTCAATATTCTAATCTACTTTTATAGATCATTGACTCTATTACAATATTAATATTAATTAAATATACATATACTATACATAAAATTCTTTTTTCAACGCGTCAATCCAAGCACAAAAATAACGGCAGAAGCGGGATGCGAACCGCGGACCTTGGAAACCAACTAGGCCCAGGCATAGCAATAGCCAAGTCAGCTGAGCGGTATGAATACCTGGGCATAGTTGGTTTCCAAGGTCCGCGATTCGCATCCCGCTTCTGCCGTTATTTTTGTGCTTGGATTGACGCGTTGAAAAAAGAATTTTATGTATAGTATATGTATATTTAGTTGTTTTTAATCCAATTATTAATAAATACGGGTTTTCACAATTTTTTACGATCTCTTTGTGCACGAATCACTATTTGAAAAACACTGATTGGGAGACCTTGATGATTACTAATATATTAGATAAATATGAAACAAGGTACCTACCTAAACTGTACACCTTCAAATTTTAATTTGTAACGATATGCTTATTTTGTTAGGTATTATATACATACATAATAGACCCTAGAGCAGTGTTTTCAAATAACTTTACAACAAGTATAAGTAGAACATAATAACCCTATTCACACATTGACTGGTATATATGTAATTACAAAAATAAAAACATTCCGATCCACTAACAAATAACATCAAATTATAAACTACATTATCAAATAAATAAATAATATGAATTGAGTAATATTAAAGGGTAATAGGCTTTTAATCAAATTAAGATAAATTCGCCTTTTGTAAACGCAAATGAAAAAGTACAGCCGGTCGAAAACATCAGGGCAGCTTAATGCACCATAAACAATGTGTTATGTTTGCGTGAGTCTAAGGGTCGGGGTATGCAAGCAGTACCGGCTTTAGACTCTGCGGCGCCCTAGGGCATATTTTTCTAGTGCGCCAAAGTGTTTATATTTAAAAAAATAAAAAATAAAAACCCCCTGACGTCCCTAGCTTATTCGACGCCCCGGGTCACCGACCCACTTCACCACCCCCTAAAACCGGCACTGTATGCAAGTATATATTGAAATGTTTCTGAAGGGCAATCTTTCACCCCGGAAAATGTATATATCCGTCATGAGCTTTGCATAAATTTTTGATCTTCATTCTACAGATATATTCTACTGTTTTTATGTTCAAAATTAATTTAATATATTACTGAATATATAAATTATTGGATGCGAGTTAAAAACTACACGTATATTTCATCGGAAAATATAAACAATCCATATTAATACCTTAAAAATCGATTCACAAATCTACCAAAAAGTTATTGCGAAACCTCTTATTTATTAAACCCTTTATTTACTGACGTAACATACCACAAAATCCAATATTGATCGTTAATTTTTCTGCAGATGTGCCCTTACGGGACTTATAAGTCGGATTTATAAAACTATGAAATAAATGCTTATTTTAGAAAAGAAAAAAATATATATTAATTTTTCTCTATATCCAATCAACACTTATTCGTATAAAAGAATCAGAAAAGTCAATACATTATTACATAATTCAGTAAATAAAGGGCTGAGATGTAAAATATTTACATATATTGCATGTTTAGTGACATTAGGTATAGGCGACGACAACATTTATAAGGTAGCGAGTGTAAATATAAGTACATAATATATAATACCGTAAAAGTTAATAATTGACAATTCTAGATGAAACTGCATAATTAAAATGATTAATTAATTAATTAAAAAATGGGCTTTTTCAAATAGATTGCAATTGTAATTGCTCCCAACGGAGGGTGAATAAAGCATACAATCATACAATCATTTAAATA
The DNA here is from genome assembly GCA_022606575.1 of Glossosoma conforme. NCBI lineage: Eukaryota > Metazoa > Arthropoda > Insecta > Trichoptera > Glossosomatidae > Glossosoma > Glossosoma conforme. Next base: position 718,362 of record JAGTXR010000021.1, on the reverse strand, counting down.
CAAAGTAAATGTTATTAAATATTTTTATTTGTTAATATTAATAAAAAAATATTTAAATAATTCATGTGTCAATAAAAATATAAAAACATTTATGTTGAATAATTGGTAATCGAACTATTCGTATAAAATATTTCATAAATTTTCAAAACATAATTATCAATTAAATTGAGCAGTGAAAATACAATAATTACGAATAAAATAATAAAATGATGATCAATTTATTTGCTGTGTGTTTCGTTGTTTTTGTGGCGACTACTATCCCATTGAAAGCCGAACTGCTTGAAGATGTCTTCACTGTATTGGTAAGTCCAAGATCCTCAATCTCAAGTTACCTTCCGGGCAAAGGTTTTGTAAGGCGTAGAAAGGCCACCCGGGAGGCAGGCAGGTTATAAGGGGCGACATTTCATCGGCTGAGTACATTTCTTGGTGACCTCACCCATGAGCTTTTTTTCATGTTATTTTTTTGGAACAAAAATTTGTGAAAAAGAGAGCTTTTTGTGGGGAAAGGTAAAATCGGAAATAGTATCGAAGTGCAAACACGTAGTTACGCCTCTGCATCCACGTGATGTTAACTTACTCGTAACAGAGCCAATTGCTTGTTGTAAATGCAAATTTAGAATCATGTTCGACCATCGGTAATCTGTTAACCCTTTAAACCGCTGATGATATCAATAAGAACCATCTCAGAGAGGCGAGCCCGATGGATTGGTCACATCATGCGCCACGATGGTCTTCTTCACGATATTGTGGAAGGGATGGTTGAGGGTAGAAACTGTAGAGGGCGCCCTAGACGGGAGTATTTGCAGCAAGTATTCGAGGACATAAATTGTAGCGCTTATGCTGAGCTGAAAAGGGTTGCGGAGGACCGAGAGGAATGGAGATCGAGATGCATGATTCTGTTGCTGCAAACCAATCCACCGGATTGATACTACGAAGAAGAAGATATCAATAGCCATTGTGAGCTTTATGCGGATTTTCGAACAATATTCTAAAGCTACAATCTTCAAAATATTAAATAACATAAAAGGTTAACATATGACCAAAATAATTATGTGATCTCTCAACTATGAGTTTGAAAGATACAGCATAAACAAACTGCTTAGCTTTCTGTTTGCAAACACAGTTTTGTCGTACGAAGGAATACGATTTCGTAAAACTTTGGTACGTAGTACGCGGAAAGGGACACAGCTGTACAAATCATGAATCATGTATAACTATTGAGCAATCACGCAATACTTATACTTTGTTTGGAAAAACCTTAAATATATTGTTTTCCCTTCATTAATGAATAATTATTTCATTAATAATTAACGTAAAATTAATTTGCTACTCAACAATAAATGTTTTTCAGACTTTATGACATTATCATCATTTAACTAAATCATTATTAAATTTATTTACAAAAGAATACAGTGGTACCTTGACATACTAGTGCCCCAACATACGAGATTTTTGAGATACGAGCCGGCGAGCGAGCGATTTTTTGCTTTTTTAGCAATTGGCTTAGCGGGTCGGCCGGTTGCACACGAACCGCGCGTCACGCTTTCCTGCGTGAATCCCCCGGCCACGGTCAGAGTATCAGTTATCAGTGTGCTCTCGCTGTCAAAGCATCTTTGATAAGTTGTTTGTCAATTAATTTCAATGAGGAAATTTGCTTTGAGATACGAGTAATTTGAAATACGAGCAAGGTGGCGGAACGAATTAAACTCTTATGTCGAGGTACCACTGTATATACTATTGTAATATATACTTTTATGCAAGTTAATCCATTACTATGCGAAAGAATCTTCTTTGTATTATTATGAATCTAAGTGGGTTTATTTCAATCGCGGGTGTGCGATTTCGTGTATATATCAGTCCTTTATACCAGTGCTCCGCAACCGGTGTGCCGCGGCACACTAGTGTGCCGTAAGCCGATACAGGTGTGCCGCGATCAAATAAGGCAATATTATAAATAAAAAATTACAACGGTCCTCAAGCTCCCAGTGCATATTGCCTATTTATTTAGACATACAACGAAGTACTTGCTTTATTTAGTTCTAAATGAACTTAAAAAAAAAGTGAAATTGATCGAATTAATATTTATTTTTGGCTTTTGGTGTGCCGCGGTATTCAAGGCGAGAACTTTGGTGTGCCGTAGAATCCAAAGAAGTACTTTGGTGTACCGTAGATGAGAAAAGGTTGCGGAGCTCTGCTTTATACTATAGCCCAATATTCATGGCTCCTTTTTTCTCAAAATAAATGCTAAATATAGAAATAACGTTCATTGCTCTATTTACCCTTTAACCACTTTTCAGAAAATAATTCAACACACCCCTAACAAATTTTGCGATCAAAATTACTCTAGGAGCATAAAAAACGAACACTATTTAATACTCATAAAAAAATGATGGATACCAAAACTGGTTAAATCCACAGTACGTAAAAAATACTTTTAGAAATGCTGTTAAAATACTGCTAATGATATAAGATGTTGATTCCTAAAATATGGATTTGTATATTTCATTTAAGTAACAAGCAATAACAAAATGTTTAGCCATAATGAAAGACTGTCTTCCCCGCCCCCTTACCACGTCATTCCTCAATGAAGGCATCTGTTCTTGGTTGTTTCTAACTGTACTATACATATTTTGTTGATGTCCTGTGTGTCCCGTAAATAATGTATGTATATAATTGTACTTTAAAATATGTCGTGTAATAAATAGAAATTCGTGAACACATTTACAATATTACATATTTAATTGTTTAAGCTGTATAGCTACTGTATTGCTAGAATGAATATTTTCGTATTCAATTTAATAAAGAAAAAAAAGTTATGTTATCCTACGAATTCATACCAAATCAACCAAATTATCCAAAAAAAAAAATCCTGTTATACAGGTATAGTCGGGTTTCTTTTTAGTTTTTTTTTTTGCTTCGAAAAGAAGGGTCTAAAAACAGCCCTTAATCAGACACGCGGAATTAGTTAGATACCATTGGTACGCGAAATGTTTTCCTGATTTTTTCTCAATTGCCTACCGGTTCTTCGACCATTTTTCGATGCAACATTCTGCAGGAGGTTTCTGTTGAAATCTTTGATCATATTTCAGCCGGAGCTGGTGTCCCGCACCGGCAGACACTCGGTGCAACAGCACGCCGTGCAGACCCCCGATGGCTACGTGCTACAGGTGCACCGATTGCGCGCCAAGCAGCCGCCGGGAGGACGTACAACCGATCGCCCTCCGGTTTTCCTCATCCACGGAATCATCTCCTCATCAGAAGATTACGTGAGGATGGGCGAGAACAGAAGCCTCGGTGAGTTTTGCCTCTTATTAGGTTGTGTTTTTTGTGGTTGATCCGTGTTTTTATTCTCTTCTCCGATATTTCGTAACATACTGACATCAGCTTGATTTAGCCCATGCAGGCTGATGCCGAAAAGCCTCGATATACAATCTTCCGTCTTTCATTTTTTTTCGCCCGTCTGACACGCATATATATAAAAATGTTAGGGTAAGTCTAGATTTAAGGAGTCACAAGAGATGCCGCTTGCAAGCGCCATCTTGTTTCTTTTGACCTATTACGTAGGAGCTACATGTTTATGACAGCAGATAGTTCATCAAATTGCCGCCATGAAGCGGAAGGCACTGCGAGTATTACGGGTCAATTTTTGCCCGGGTCCTGACGGAGATAGATAATTCATTGTTTGTGGCCCGAGCAGAATATCGAAGTTTGTCAATATTTTGTCTTAAATAAATTACAATGTGCTTCTCGAAAACTTCTTTGATTGGTGACTTGTTCTCCATCCATTCACCACACGTTCCAATGACGATCCCGACGATAAGGAGTCATCCTTTTATGCTACGTGGATGTCACAGTACCTCTTCGAGTGTCATGTGAGATGAATACGTTCTTAGAAGACAAACCTCCAAGAGCGTCATGTCGGGTGGGATTGGTTGCCTTTTGAGTATTTGATAGAGGTAGAAGCCATACTGTTTTAAGTATCAAGCCGTCATCCCTGTTGATATTAATGGGATGTGTCTTGATAGCAATAAGCATACATGGCTATAAAGTAAACCCCTAATAGGCGTGCATGTTTTCCTAGTAGTTGAACCGCGATTTTTAGCACAAACGAAAACTTATACCCTGCGTCAGCCAGATGCTCCGCAAGTGCTGACGCCATTGGGTGATAGAACGAGAACTGCAGTTACAACTTCCTATAGTCGTCGATCTATTGTTTTATACTGCTGTACACAGTGCCGGTTTTAGGGGGTGGCGCAGAGGGGCGCTGGCCCAGAGCGTCGAATAAGCTAGGGGCGCCGAGGGCAATCTATCCCATACATATATTTTAAATACATAAAATATGGGCCGCCATAAAAAAAAATGCCCTAGAGCGCCGCAAAGCTTAGAGCCGGCACTGGTTGTACATACTCGTACATGTATCATTAAATTTATGAAATTCAGATCGTAAAAAGTCGAGTAGAGGGATAGATAGATAGATAGGCAATCATGTTAACTGTTGACATATGATTACGCCAAGTTACGTGAAGAACAGTTTTTTTTTGTTGTTGTTTTTAATTATTCATTACAATGTTTTTTAAACTTGATCAATGTCCAATATATTTTCAAACGGCCTTGGTTTCACATGCATAAAGATGTTTATAAGAGCAATAGCTATTGACATCTCAGCCGCAATATAATAAATTAAAAATTATTGATTAGATTCTACACAATAACATAATGAAATCATCATTATGCACTATCGAACGTTTTTATGCATTTCAATGATATTCAACACTTTTGCTCGTCAGATTTTCGTAAGAGGTTAAATAGAGGTTATATTATTGTGATTGCTTGGATGCTGCATCCGGAAAAATACACATTTCACTACGAAGTGCATAGGTTAAGAGAAGCAATATTCATCAAAACTTCTTTTTTGCACTTTAACAAATAATAGGAGTATGTTTGAAGGCCTACAGTGCAACAATACTTGAAAAATAAAGTCCAATGATGTCATATTTGAATTGCAGGATTCCTGCTGGCCAATGAAGGCTACGACGTGTGGATGGGCAACTTGCGAGGAAACCTTTACACGTCTCACATTAACATGACGAAAAAGGATCAAGCGTTTTGGGACTTTAGGTAAGTAGAAAAATATATAACATGCTTAGCGCCTAAGTTTTTGTCCTTGAAAATCACCGGAAGTCAAGGAGAGAAAATATGTCATACTTTGGCCATGTTGCCAGAAAATGTGTTAGAATAAATGGGGTCGGCTGCAGGGACATGAGGAAAAAGAAGAACTGTAGTAAAGATAGGTAGACCTGATAAAGGATACTTTAAGTATTTTTTGGCTCGTCGATCAGTACTACTACCAGAATGAATGGAGAAAAATGGTGCAAAACGCTGGTAAAGCCGATTTATTATTCCCATCTTTTAGAATCACAACTTATACATATACTCATATCTTGTGTTTTTATAAATGAAGGTCATCTATATTAATGTAAGGTGGATTAGCTGTAAATTGATTTATTTCAAGGGGTATCTTAAATTTGTATTATAATAAGAGAAATAATTAAAGAATACAAGACGATATTTTACACTATAAATCTTTAAATATAAGGGGCTAACCACTTAGAGAGGCAGTTTTTTAAACTTTTTGTGATTTTTTTTGAGAGGAAGATATCATGTGAAGTAACCGGGTCTTCAATATCTTTTTGTGTATATTATGAACTAATAATCAAATATTTTAAGAAGCTTTCCTCAAATATTGTTCAAGCTATAAACTGATGTGTTCTGAAATTATTCATATCATTTATCTATCTTCATCTAACTTCCAATAACACATAAGCTGCGCTGCGTACATACATTATTTAGTTACCAACAAAATAATAATTGAAAAAATGTCTTCGAATCCTTTGAAAGCTCATTTGTCCTAGTCCAATTGCTGAAGTTTCTAAAGAAGATATATACTAGTATATAATATGTTAATCAAATCGGTAAACTTTATAAAGTTTAAGTAATATACTCGTACAAGAAAGTTTTCCAAATATTTTTTATTCCTAAAAAATTTACACAACCCTATTATGACTCACATTGTAATGGCAAAAATGAAAATTGTTAAGAAGTTAATTTAAATTTATTTCGAGATAAGTCCAGATAAGTCCGGGCCGATTTGCGAAACAAGGCGCTAAAACAATACACTTCGTATATTGACAATAACTTAAAAACCTATGAACCGATTTTGATAAAAATTTGAATATTTTATGTTTGATAATTATTTATATTATATATTTATATTATATATTTATATTATACCTGTATGTTGCGAACAATTAAAATATAAATATTGAAAAAATGTTTATTCATTCTTTTTATTGATATTTACTAAAAAATATAAAAATTAAATGAAATCCGCATTTGTTGGGTTAAAAGTTACTTATCACCCACTGATCAAAAGACGATAAGAATTCCGATAAGTACAAGGGGCACACTGAATATTGTTTGTTATTTTTTTCTCAAGCGGGTCTCTCAAGTACAAATATATATTTCGCTCTCTCACACCCAATTAGACATGCAAGAGTAGGATGAAAGAAAAACCTATTTGCCAGCAAAAAGTGTACACATACATACTTGCATTATTTGTACATGATATAACACGCTAATATTGCTCCAAAAATGTACGTCTTTCACTAGCAATAATCATAGAACGAAAACAATGAATAGTACTGGACTTGTTTACTAGCGCGAGGGATTTTTTTTTGTGTCGAAAAGTTCTGATCTATGAGTTTACGGCATCTTATTCTATCATGCCCACCTCAAGCCACGATGACCAGGAAGTGGAAGACGTGTACACGATACTAGACAAACTACTGCTAGATGTTAAGGCTGGAGAAAACCTGATTATATTATGAGATTGAAACGCTGTCGTGGGAGAAGGACGGGAGGAAACATGTGTTGGACCTTTCGGGCTAGGTACAAGAAATATGAGAGGCGACCGACTGACAGAATTCTGTGCCAAACATAAGCTTATAGTCGCAAACACCTGCTTTGAACACCATCCAAGGCAAAGATACACATGGAAGGCTCCAGGAGACCGACTCAGACTTCAGATCGACTATATAATTGTAAGAGAGCGATTTAAGAATCAAATTAAAGATTGCAGAAGCTACTCCAGCCCAGATATCGACAGTGACCATAATATAGTTATTGCTAAAAGTTCTCTGAAACTAAAAAAATAAAATATAAAACTAACTATAAATGGAACACTAAAGCTTTAAAAAACAAAGATGTCAATGAAGAATACACGAAAAAAACACAAGATTGCGCCACAAAAAATTTGACAAATGTTAATGAAATCTGGGAGGAAATAAAAAAAAATTAAAGATGTAGCAGAAGAAGTCATTGGCAAAGATAAGCCTAAGGCAAGGAAAGAATGGATAACAGAGGAAATCGTTAACATGATAAAAAAAAAGGATACTACTCAAAAATAGCCCCAATGACAAGGCCCAAAGTGAATATAGAGCACTGAGAAACAGAATAAACAGAGTCACGAATCGCTAGGGAAGCATTCTTACAGAGAAAATGCAAAGAAATCAATGACAACATGAAAAAAGGAAATATTGAAACTGCATATGCGTCAGTAAAGGATTTCTTTAGCATGAAAATTGGAAAAGGCAAAGCGATAGAAGCAGAGAACGGGAAAATACTGTTTGAGGATACACAAATAGGGGAGAGATGGAAACAGTACCTGGAAACACTATACAATGGAAGTAATGATACCAGCTTTGAGAGTGTGATAGAAAACGAAACTGATGTGGACGCCGATGATTTGGGAGACCCAATTATCCGAGAGGAATTTGACTTCGCATTAAAAAAGCTCAAAGATGGAAAAACACCAGGGATTGATGACCTACTAGCTGAACTAATAAAGTCGGCAGGAACCGGAACTCTAGATGCTCTGTTCACAATGACTCAGATGATTTATAATACAGGAATAGCGCCAGAAGACTTCAAAAAGTGTCTAATTGTAACTCTGCCAAAGAAGCCCGGAACAACAAAATGTGAACAACACCGAACACTCAGTATTCTATCCCATGCATCCAAAATACTGACCAACATAATCCTACATAGAATTGAACCAAAAATTGAAAAGACTCTCACTAGCGATCAATTCGGATTCAGAAAAAGAATGGGAACCAGAGAAGCAATCTTATCCCTGCGTATGATCTTGGAAAAGAGGATAAAAGTGGACCAAGATACATCATATATTGCCTTCATGGACATTGAAAAAGCATTTGATAAAGTAGATTGGGAGCAGCTCTTCGATGTAATGAAAGAAATTGGAGTCAAATACAAGGAACGAAGACTCATATTTTCACTTTACAAAGAAGAAGCTGCCATAATATCACTTGTAAATGTCCAAAAGGAAGCAAAAATACGTCAAGGGGTGAGACAAGGATGCTCTCTGTCGCCTGAACTCTTCAACGTATACATACAAAATGCAATTAATAACATCAGGGAAAAAATGGGCCATAGAGAGGGGGTTAAAATACATGGCCAAAAGATTGATATGATAAGGTTTGCTGACGACATTGCTCTGATTGCTGAAACTGAAGATGAACTCACTGAAGTGCTGACATCCATGGAAAACATATTTAATTCCAACTACAATATGAAGATAAACAGCACAAAAACCAAAGTTATGAGAGTAAGCCGCAATGAGCAGCAGAAAATTAACATATCAATGCTAGGAGTACCCCTAAAAGATGCAAAAGAATTTGTATACCTTGGAAGTACGATCACCTGGGATGGCAGAACAAAAAGAGAAGTCAACAGTCGAATACATCAAGCAAGGCTAGCTTTCAATAAAAAAGACAAAATTCTTGAGTCAAAGAATATTACTTTAGGGCTCCGCAAGCAACTTGCCAAATCACTTGTTTGGAGCATCTTAATGTACGGCTGTGAGACATGGTGCTTATCTGAAAGTGATAAAAAAAGACTAGAGGCCTTTGAGATGTGGTCGTACAGAAGAATTCTCGGAATTTCCTGGAGAGACCACGTCACGAACAATGAGGTTCTCAGGATAATTAAGGAAGATAGGCACCTAATAAGAACCATCTCAGAGAGGCGAGCCCGATGGATTGGTCACATCATGCGCCACGATGGTCTTCTTCACGATATTGTGGAGGGGATGGTTGAGGGTAGAAACTGTAGAGGGCGCCCTAGACGGGAGTATTTACAGCAAGTATTCGAGGACATGAATTGTAGCGCTTATGCCGAGCTGAAAAGGGTTGCGGAGGACCGAGAGGAATGGAGATCGAGATGCAAGATTCTGTTGCTGCAAACCAATCCACCAGATTGATACTACGAAGATTCTATCAAAGAAACATACGAAATGCCCAAAATAAACTGTAGACTCAATAACAATTCACTGCATTTAATTATTATCTTCTAAAAAAAAAATTTTTTTTTGTTGCTACTGTGTTTTTAATTCGTAATTTTAATAGAATAGGTGGTATAATATGGGGATTATTTTACTTCCAATAATAAATGTAATAAATGTGCGCCATCTCTTGCAAGAATTTCAAATTTATCTTTTACCATAATTTTATTTTATCATGTTAAAGTACCATACATCCGAATTCGTAAAATACGTAAATATACGTACACCGACTCACAGCGAAGTTTTTGCGGTACGTATATTTACGTACACCGTCGTTAACGTGTTAAAATACAGTTCTTTAACATTTATAAGGGTGTTTGAATTAATTTTTTACAGTTTCGCTGAGCACGGCGCGATCGACGTGCCCGCAACACTGGACTACATCTTGCACGAGACGCGCGCCCAGCGCCTGCACTACGTGGGGCACTCCATGGGCACCACGTCCTACATGGTCATGTGCCACGTGCGGCCCGACCTGGCGAGGCGCATCGTCTCCTTCACCGCGCTGGCCCCGGCCTACAGCTTATCGCCCATTCTGACACCCATAGCAAGAACTGCTCTAAGCATCGACGTCCCGGTAAGTTACAATTCAGGGTAAATATGAGTACTTTTAACCCAGTCTAGTTTCCACTGGCGTACGACAAGGCTTCATACTAGCTCCCTTTCTCTTCACCCTTGTCACGGATTTCATCCTCAACAATACATCTGTGAATGTATTGATGTCGACTCAATATGGTTCCTTCAGGCTCACCACCAAAAGAATGTGACAAATGTTCTGTCATCTAGATTCTAGACTTCACTGGAGCGAGTAGATATGTCGTTTGATACACAGCCCCCCTCCATCTGACAGTTGTCTCGGTGACTTGGTGCCTACCGTTAGCGGCAGACGGTTCTTTTCTCGCTATCTGAATTGGCGCTTAGAAGTTCGTCGTCCCGCTCCTAAACACGTGGTCTTGACTTCGGAGAGTTTTTGTAATTACTCATCCATCTCTCAACACTTTGACCCTCCGGATACTGGTTTTTATTTAGTGCTGTGTCTGTATTTCACAATGGAGTACGCTGATGATGCTGTCATCATAGAACATTCCACTACAGATCTACAGGAAATTATCGACAGATTACAGGCAAATTAATGCAAACATCTCAGCTTTTACGCAACATCGCTTTGTCGAGATGCAGATTAGACACTCATGCTAAAACCTCTTTCCACTCCATGTGCTATATCTACGACTTGCTTCTATACTAATTAAAAATAATATGCAGCCTATACAGCGCAGGTATTACCCGATCCTTCTATGCGGCTACGAAACCTGAGACCTCAGTAAAAACAAATGCACCTGTAAAATGGGTTTTAAAAATAGGTGCCTATGTAGAATATTGATTTGTAATGGTTTGTCTTTCTAAAAAATGTCGAGCGGACACAGCAGCTTTACATTCAACAGCCTGTCAAGGAGACAAAGTTAAACCTATTCGGGACATGTTTTCTGGATGACGCAGCAGAGCATAAGCTTATAATACATAAACTAGTATATTTGTTATTATTAAAAAACACCACAACTCTCCTACGTTAAAAAAATATATTTAAAATATGCAATATTTGACCATGCATTATTTGCACAATTCTAGAGCATTTTGAGGAACACGTTTGGCGATCCATTTGTGGTGTCCACAGCGCTTCGAATGTTTTGCGAGACTCCCAAACCTGACTTCAAATGCTACAGGAATATCCTAGGCTTTTACGGAGAGGACTTCAATCAAGTCGACTGGGTAATGTAATGCACATGAAGTTCTGAATTAAGGCGTTTGATAATAAATATTTAATATTGATTCAATGTTTATTTTTCAGAAATTGATTCCACTTATATTTGCTAAATTTCAACCAGCATCTATAAAGCAGCTGACGCATTATGCGCAATGCATGAAAGCAGGTAAAACATAATTGTCAAAGTACATTATTGATTACAACTTATTAGATTTGAAAGGCTAAAGAAGTACAGTGACTATAGTACATAGTAAGACTGGTATAACTTCTTAGGTTTTCATGGCCAGATTTGATATTTTGGCTTTTGGGTTTAATCGTGTGTGGCGAATTACTTCTTTCCAATATTTCGACGAACCCAAAAGCCAAAATATCAGTAAGACTGGTTCTCGCATACGATCACCAAAGTTGAATGTGGAACGCACTTGGATAGTGACGGTTTGAGTAACTTCTTATCGCTAGGATGGGTTAAACAGCTACTTTATGACTAAATTTTACAGACCTGTTAAACGTCAGGCCTAAGAAATGGATAAAGCCACCTGAGAGAACTGTATCATGACAATTTGTGGCGGCCATATCCTCCATCTATGAGAGGATATGGAAAAAAATATTACAGTTAACACAAAAATATTATAAAAAAAGTTACTCTACAAGCAAGGTTGATAAAATTATTGATAATTTCTTTATGTATTTTCGTGTTTATAAAAACCATTTTTCAGGATAACATTTTCAAATCAAATCATGAAAATTTAATATGAAATATAAGGTAGAAAGTTAATCGTATGAAAATTGAATTTTTCAGGTAAATTGACACAATTTGACAGGGGATATCATGGAAATATGAAACACTACAATCAGGCAACTCCAGAAAAATATAAAGTCTCAGCTAACGTTGCTCCGACAGTTGTCTTCTATGCCAAAAACGACATCTTAGTCGATCCAATTGTAAGTAAATAATTATACACATAATAGTCATTTTATTATTCTACATTCTCGAGTTTGAAATCACAAACGTTATCAAAAATTAACATTCCCTAGAACCTAAGCCATTGAGAAATAAAAATGAAATATACGAAGCAAATTTATAAATATTTATGTATGAAAACAAATATCTCTACAAATACAATTTATTTTAAAATTGTAAACTGAAAATATACCAAAAGGGATATAATATATAATATTTTTTCGATTATTCAACATATATATTAATTTATTAGAAAATTGTTTAAAAAAATAAACAATAGTAAATAATATGATTTATGTATTATAAGTTGTTTCCAGGGATAAACTTACAAATTTAATAAACCTACAAAAACACAACCATTTTACATAATTATGTAGATGAAATATAAAATGTATTCAATTACAACATATCCATATGAGAAGTGGCAATTTGGATTACTTGGAAGATATACCAGGGACCCATGGTTTGGTCACGAGAGATATCTTTTCGTTTGCTGGAAATCTACTGAGATATATTAAATAAATATGAATTTCATACCTTCTTTTAATATGGATCACATTGAATGCGATCCATTCAATTCAACCACATTCAATGTGATCCATATTAAAACAAGATATGAAATTCTTATCTATTTAAAATCAAAATGGATTTCAAAGCCAATGATAATAATATTATTAACATTATTCAAGAATATTTTACAGAATGAAAAACCATGGTCTTTAGAGAATCTAGGGCCTAGATATAGAGGTGTAGTAGGTTTATGTGCTTGCTTATAATGGGTCATATGATGGTTAGAATTATTTACCTAATTTGATTGATAAGAATTTATTTTACTTTTTCCAGAACGCGATTGGCTATTCGAATATCTTAAAGAAGACAAATCCCGTGGTCATAATGAAACCTGTGAAGGAGCCAGAGTTCACGCACACAGACTTCATGTATGCAAAAAATATTCAGTTTGTGAATTACGACATTGTAAAAATGATAAATGCGTTTTCTGAGAAATCTGGTCAAAATACATTTATTCAAAAAAATTACAACTAATGTTTAATCCCAAATTATTTGATATTGAAGTATATAATTTGATGCCTTCAAACATAATATCAACAGTGTTTTCAATTAGTTCGGTACATTTTTATAAAGATAATTTTATGCCTTGAGAAATAAACTGTTTAAAAACCAAATTATGTCTTTTAAATTTATCATTATTTTATATAAACCATATTTATTCTTATAAATTATTATCTTACTATTTAATTATAGGAAATCTAAAATATATGATTAAATTAAAATTAAAAAAAAATTTAATCTACTGAGGTCGAACGCAACAGAATGAAATTCGTATATTACAAATTTAAAAAAAAATCTAAAACATTTTCAAATTAATCCAAGTACCTATAAGATAATAATATTTACTAAGAATAACTCTTTTTTTTAAGAAATTACCAGCTTCCGTAGAAATCATAAAACATTAAAAATAAATTTAATAAATCCACCTGTTACTATGGTAACGAAAACAGCAAAATAAAACTATTGAATCATAATAACCAATGACATAAGTATCGACTTGTAAAACGACAATATATCACAGAACAAAATCAAAACTAAAGCATCGTCATCGACATCAAGACTTAGTAGAGTAAAAAATTGGCAGAAAGTGGGTTTTTATTTTTACATGATTTGTCTAAGTTCCATCGATCAATACCAGTAAGGATTAATATGGAGTATTTAAAACATACCTTTGCACAAGTCACGGCCGATACTTTGGGGATTAAAACATGGAGTTCCTTCCCCGTAGCAACTCCGGTAATAGCCGCCACACTTTCTGGTGCCGTTGAAGCTTCATCCTGCTGCGCATCCGACACCTCCAAACTATTTGATTGCACAACCGAGTTTTTAGCACCATCTAAAATAAAAGAATTATAACATTTTAAAAACAATGGAATTTTAATTTTTAAATCTTTTAAAATTAAATGTATATTTAAGATAATAATAATTTTAGAATTAATTTTAATTAAAAAATTAATAAATTAAAAATATTTAGTTTTGATTCACAATTTATTTTAACGATTACATGTTTCGGCCTTCCTGAAGACCATCTTCAATAATGTAATGAAACATGTAATCGTTAAAATAAATTGTGAATCAAAACTAAATATTTTTAATTTATTAATTTTTTAATTAAAATTAATTCTAAAATTATAATTATGCAGTTTCACCAAGTATTGTCAGTTGATAACCTTAATGGTATATTTAAGAGACAAAAAAGAGGAATGGTGTTTTATAAGCAAGCCACGCAGGAGAGCTCTAACACATCATTAAGTTATATAAAGCTCTGCAGGATGGCTGTAGTTAAATTACTTTTAAAAAATACAAGGAATGAAATAATCTAACCATTTGAAAGCCTATGTTCCATAGATTCCAGATCAGACATAAGAGAGATATTTATTCCTTGACATACCACACTTTTTCAATTGAAACAATCTGATTCAAAGGCTATCTTGAGGCTCTAAGTCTAGGTTAGGTCGTCTAAAACCAGGGTATGAGTTGTCATCTCCTTGATGACTAAACGGCACTGTTATTCAGCACCAATTGATACCAACACAATAAATTATAAGAAGCCGCGGCACTAGTGGTTACAATTATTTATTTTAAATAAAAGATAATACAAAATTTATCTTAAAACTTTGAAATGAGCAGTCTGAGAGAATCACTATTAGTCCCAACTCTGAAGGACAAAAATGTTGCGAAACAATTGAACACAAATAAAAAAAAACAAAGATATTTGAAAAACCATATTCAAATTTTGTTGTAAATTTAAATATTAATATTATATACACTGAGTATTTAACAGAGCGTTTTGATGCCACATGTGATGTATGGTATCAGTATATGTTTACAATCATCAAAATATGGGGAAAAATATCCGATTCAATTATATACTTCAAATCCTATTTCATATGCTGTTAACATTCTAAGAACTTTGTACCGGCAAGTATGAATGGTTAATAATTTATAAAAAATAAGGAAAACGATAATAAATGTCAATAATGAGTCAATAATTCAATAATTAAATAATATTTCAAAATCTTAGAATCTGCTGGCAAATTAAGTATTTAGGGAAATATTTATAATGCCTTGTTGTCTTGACCAACTTTAATGGCAAATGAATGCAGATCTTATAAAAAGACCTGTGGAATGCTATTTTTTACTATTTTTCATCGAAAATAAGAATATCAATGAAATATGATACCTAACATGTAAAATTACTAATTATTGTATTTAATTATTTTATTGCATTGAACAAATTATCAACAATTACATTTTGATTTGAAAACTTTTAAATTTTATTTAATTACCATTTAAATTATTTAATCGTTTTTAATGCTGAAATTATATATATTGTGTCACATTAAATCAAACATAAAAATTCAATAAACATTTGGACTTATACTGCTAACTATTTTTTATAATAAATAGTTTTAAGAAATACCTAGTTCCAAAGCCAATTACAAATACACAAAATACAGAGAAATAGTTAAAATAATTTTTTGGCCATTGGTTTGGATGCCCTATTGAATGGGTTACAGTAGATTAGTGAAATTTATTGGTTATGTATTGTTTAACATAAGTATATATTTTTTACTGATATTTTTTAGTAAGTAATTAAATATTTACCGCTTGATAAAATTATTATCAAATTTAACATTTTTCATCAAAGGTTTAATTCTTCAAATATATAACTGATTATTTAGGAACAAGTTTAACTGACCAAATTTTACTATACTTTCTTCATACCTTACGGACCATAAATGATTTATTTTGTTTTCTGAATAATGTAAAGATTATAATTACTAATTATCTATTCAGATATATGTGATATAAATTAAATATAATGAATATTACTAAGATTAAAAATATGTTAAAATTCTGGCGGTATAAATCTGCCAGTTTTAAAAATGTATTCAAGAATATTCTAAATTTAAATTTTTAAAATTCATCAATCATTGTTAATCCCACCAATCTAGTGACCTAAATAATAATAATTTTCAATTGAAGCTCATTTGAATTAGATTGAATTAATTTTATTTTTCTAAGGTCTTCCTAACCTAGCAGGGACGATTCTACTGAACAAGTAATAATAAATAAAATTATAATTTTAAGGAAATTAAAATACCATTGTATTTTATAAATAATTTTATTTACTTATCTACCACAAATAAAACAAAACATGTCATTTTGTTACTTCAAAAAATATTTGTATGATCTAAGAAATACAGAGCCATAAATAAATTCCTCCATACAATTAGTGCTACCAACTCCAATTATACTGAATGAATGAGAAGTGACTAATAATTTATTAAATAAATTCAAAAAATCTCTACAAAATGATTAAATCACAAAAACTATCATGAAATGTGGAAAATCTAAAAGCACATTAAAAGTTGTCTAATATTAAAAATGGCCAGCCCCACCAAAGCAGGGTGAATGGCCTTTGTTTATGTATCTTTAGTGCATCAAAATCCAAGCTGATAAGCCTTAAATTAAAAAATTCAATGTTTTGAGTAGAAAAGGGTTCTCTATCTTGATATTCTGGCTCGATTTTCATTCACTTTTTAAATGTTAAGAAAATATTCCATGGAACACTCGATTAGGTAAATGATGACCGTTGCTTGTTGACCAGCAGTGAGCATTATTAAAACGCCTTAAATAAGAGATCCCCAATAAAACACGCCCGACCAGACTCATAATTCTCACAGGCGTTTAATAATCTAACGTAGTGAAGCACCGCTAGTTATATTGTCAAGCCAAATCGGAATCAAATATATTTCCGAGTAGCGTATTAATTCACAAAAATGGCGATGCATTGTACGACAACACAAACTTTGAACGCTGAATAATCGCATTTACCTTTATTGGGCATCCTTCAAATTGGGCTTTAAACGTCAAGCGTTCTCCGCAATATCATCTCTGATCGGTTTCGGGTCGGATTAAATGAACTATTTTAAAATCGCGCGATGTGAAATTTGTATACAATCGCCACTTGTAAAAATTCCACTTGAGAAAAACATAACCTACGGATCTTGAATTGCCAACTTCATGTCAGTTCACTTGTCAGATTTATTTTTGTTTAGGAATTTCATAATATTCAGTTGGTAGCTCCGCCATGTTAACATAGAGAAAATAATCTTTGGGGCCTAATACATATTTTTTTGGTAGGTAGATTTTGTGAAAATATTTTGTTTTATTGAATTCGCATTAAGAACCGATTTTAATAAACTCTTATTAAGAACGTTAACGCAAAAAATTTAATGAAAAAAAAATTTGGAACCTTAAGCAATTTATATTAAATATGTTCTAATGATTTACAACTAATTACTTTTAAGTAATAACTAAATGAATTATTATTACGTAATTATGTATGTAGCTTCAAACTTAGTTATTGATCTGTCTCACGGAATGAAAACAGCACACTGCTATCACGGATCTAAGAAACATATATATTTTAATCGAAATACAAGTACGCTTACGTTGGTACTTACCAAGATTTTTGTGATAATTAGTTTGTAATGTTTTAAGTGCTCCTTGAAGCACAATTGCGTTATTTTATTATCCAAAGTGATACGTAATTTAAATATGGCTACACATAACTGGATTGAAACAATGTATGTTAAGCTATGTCATACTATTACTATCTAATAGATCCAGGAGTAATTTTTTTTTACCAAAATTGTGCGATAATATATAAAAACCAAATATATGTATTCTTTAATTGTTACAAATAATTTTTCATAAAAATAGAGATGACAATAGTATAACAATTATAAATTGGTAGATATTAATATACATTGTTCTACACAAACTAAATAATAATAATATATTCTCAATTGTTATTATGTATCAAATAAATAAAAGTAACATTTACTTGTTATTGACGGATTGATGTAATATTAAGACTTTAAATAAATTTAAATATTTTTTCGGCTAACTTTTCAAGTAGAATTTCTTATTGCAAAATATGTAGGTACATATATAATTTTAAAAATGACATTTTATGTTTGAAAACATTTCAATTTCCACCCAGCCAGTGACAAACAGTTCAAAAGTGCGTTCCATTGCAAGCTTCAGTACGGCATAAACAATCTGAAATTTCCCGACCGCTTGAGAGAGGGCGAGACGCAACCGGATCGCGTTATTGTTAGCTAATAACGGAACGCCAAAAGTTACTTTAGCTTCTTATTTACAATTTCTATGATTATCTATGGAATACACACGGTTATTGGTTAAAAGCGCTGTGACAAATGCATAAAGATGATGAAGGAAGACGCCGTTCTTAAGTGGAAAAAAGTGTATAATCCGACGGGTCCACAGCCGAGGCCGAGGCATGGACACCGCGCGGTCGCCATCAAAGATCTCATGATCGTTTTCGGCGGCGGGAACGAAGGAATCGTTCACGAGCTTCACGTATTCAACACGACGACCAACCAGTGGTTCGTTCCCGTCACCAAAGGAGATGTCCCTCCAGGCTGCGCGGCTTACGGCTTCGTCGTCGACGGGACGCGGCTGCTCGTGTTCGGCGGGATGGTCGAGTACGGCAAATACTCTAACGATCTGTACGAGTTGCAGGCTTCGCGGTGGGAATGGAAGCGCCTCAAGCCGCGGCCCCCCAAACAGGAGGCGCCGCCGTGTCCGCGCCTCGGCCACAGCTTCACCCTCCTGAACGGGAAAGTCTACCTGTTCGGCGGACTCGCGAACGAGAGCGACGACCCCAAGAACAACATCCCGCGCTATCTGAACGACCTGTACACGCTCGAGCTCGCGCCGAATAGCGCGGCGACCGCCTGGAGCGTGCCGCGGACGCGCGGCCAGGCGCCACCGCCGCGCGAGTCGCACTCCGGGGTCGCCTACACGCACCGCGCCTCAGGCCGCGCCTCGCTCGTCATCTACGGCGGCATGAGCGGCTCGCGCCTCGGTGACCTGTGGGTGCTGGACGCCGGCACCGCCTGCTGGTCGCGCCCCGAGCTGCGCGGCCCGGCGCCGCTGCCGCGCAGTCTGCACACCGCCACCGTTATCGGCGACCGGATGTACGTGTACGGCGGCTGGGTGCCGCTCGTGCCCGACGAGCGCATGCCCAGCCACGAGAAGGAGTGGAAGTGCACGGACACGCTGGCGTCGCTCGACCTGCGCGCGCTGCGCTGGGACGGCGTCGCCGCCGACAAGTACGAGGACTGCGTGCCGCGCGCGCGCGCCGGCCACAGCGCCGTGGCCATCCAGACGCGCCTCTACATCTGGTCCGGGCGCGACGGCTACCGCAAGACGTGGAACAACCAGATCTGCTGCAAGGACCTCTGGTTCCTCGAGGTCAGCCCGCCCGCTGCGGCCGGACGCGTACAGCTCGTGCGCGCCGGCACGCACAGCCTCGAAGTCAGCTGGCCGGCGCTCAGCACCGTGGGCGCCTACGTGCTGCAGCTCCAGCGCTGCGGCCAGGTGCCCCTCAAGCCCCCCGAACCCGCTGAGCCGCCCCCGCAGCATGCGCCCGCCCCCGCCCCGGTCGCGGCCCCCGTCCCCGCTCCTCTGCCTGTCTCCCCCGGGCCCTCCCAGGCGGTGAAGGTGGCCGCTCGCGTCCCCGCAGTGAACCCGGTCAATCTCAACCGTATTGCCACGGCTCCGAGCCGCGGCACTCAGCTGCTGCTGAACCAGCAGGCCGCCCACCCGGCCCCCGGCGCCAGCCCGCGCTACGTCCAGGTCAAAACTAACGTTCCCGGCGGTGTCCCCGTGAAGCTCGGCGGCGCCGGCGTGCCCATGAAGCTCGCCGGAAACGTTCCTCTCAAACTGAGCACAGCAAACATTCAAGGCAAGATGACGACGGCGACGACCATTGCCGGAAAGATGACCGGAAACGTCCCGATAAAGCTTGGCTCGCCGAATGTCCCGATGAAGATCGGCACGTCCAACGCCCTCGTCAAGACGACAACCGGGATGCCCATCCAGGCTGGGATTCTCAACATTCAAGGCAAACTGCAGGGCGGCGTCCCCGTGAAGATCAACCAAAGCGGCGTCCCCATCATGACGACCAGCGGGGGCTCCATCCAGATCTCCGGGACGGCCCTCAGCGGCCAAGCCGGAAACATACAACTGAAGACGCCGATGTACAAGATCGTGACGACTCCCAACAAAGGAGCGCAGATGATCAGCGCCGATGGAAGTCAGATGCAGACCGCGCAAGTCGGCGGAGGCTCCGTGCCCATGCTCGGGGGCGGCGGCGCCACCGTGCTGCGCCAGGGCGTCGGGGGCGCCGGCATCCCGGTGATCATCAAGAAGTCTCCGGGAGTCGCCGGTCAGGCCACCGGGCAACCTCAGTTCGTGACTCTCGTCAAGACTTCCACGGGAATGACGGTCGCCAACGTTCCTCAGAAGGTGGCCGTCGTGCAGAACCGCCTGCCGGGCGTGGCCGGTCTGCAGCAAGCATCGCCGAGCCTCCCGACCGGGGCGACCATCGTGAAGCTCGTGTCCAACGCAGTCGGCGGCAGCAAGATCATCACCCTCCCCTCCAACATGCTGCAGATCGGCAAGCCTGGCCCCGGCGGCAAGCAGACCATTGTCATAACCAAGGCGGGAGGCCCCCGGCCCCGGGCGGCCCCGCAGTGAGCCCTGAGACCGACTCCTCTGTAAATATACTTATCCGATCGTCTCGGTCTCGAGCCGCAACTCGGAATGTGAATGTGAACAGTGCCGCCCGAGCTCGGGGGTCTCGTCGGCCGCCCGCAGAGTCCCGGGAAATATTAAACTCTGCAGCGCGGCTTCGGCGCTGCCGACCGTCGACTAATATTTCTAGCCGACGTGAATGTCTGACCTTATCGTAGTGAAGGTCACTCCATCACCTCGGCTTGAAGTCCAAGTCTCCGGCCGGCGCCTGCGCTAGTGTAAATTGTAAATGATCGCTGAACTGACATGAATATCCATTAGTTTATTTTTACAATGTTTTATTGTATTCCGTTGGATGAGTTTTTATATGAGGCCGTCTTATACTGTGTGAGAGAGAAGAGAGATGTTTAATTTAAAAAGTGAATATTAAATATTTTTTATTAAGAGAATATAGTCGCTTCATATGTTGTATGATGTCCTTTTATCCATATTTCCATTCTTCCTGAAGTCCTTTTCAAAAAATTATAAAAAAGAGAAATACTCCATTGTCACAGATTCTTTTATAGGAATATTTTATATTTTGATAAGGAATCCTAAACCGAAATCCTTTTCAAATAAATATTTTGTGTTGTCATTTACATCAAAGCAACCTTTGGTGTCCTTGCTACAATACAAATATTAAATTTGCCTTTAAAATATATTACTGTACAATGACTTTTAGCACAAAAACATTTATTTAGATTCAATTGTAAAATAAATGAATTGATTAAATGATTTTTAAACTTTATTTATGAAGTAAACTAAATAAAATATTGTGAAATATTTTTACAATTACGATATTTAAATTTCTCATAAAATCATAAAGAGTTTGTTATATCTTTGATGACTGAAGTTGCAATATAGGAACCAAAACCTTAATAATCATTCAATCATGTAATTTCAAGATCTTCCCTTTGAATATAACATCATTTGGAATGTTTCTTTCTTAAAAAAACATTATTTAAAGGTTTCCGTTTTAATAAAGCTAAACATTTGTTTACTCAATAATATTTGACAGATTTCTTTATTTCACTTCTATAAATACCGACTAACTAAAAAGTCTTCCTTTGTATGGATAATCCATAGAAAATGTCTATTAGTAAAAAATATCCTTTAAATTATTATTTTGATATCCTCAAAATCTTAACATTTAGTAGAGGAAGTAATCTTGTTGAGAAATATTTAACGTTTGGATTACTTACATCCCTCCTGCATACTTTATTATTATGAAAATATATTATATTATTTCACAATGTTTGTACTAACTAGGTAGCAAGTTTATTTTTATGTACCTACTGTATCCTGATTCATTGTAAAAAAAATGCAATAATAAATCTTCAAAAAACCGAAAATTGGGTGCTTAATTCTTATAAATAAATGTCAATGTGAAATTATGTCAACATTACATACAATTTTTAACGTATTTATGTGAAAATTCACTATTTTATTTTACAATAGTAATTGTATATATTGATAGCATTATTTTTTTTACGAGTGAGTTTTAATTTGAATGCTTAAATTAGATTAAAATGTAAAGAAAGCTTTTGAGGATGCCTCACAGTTCATATCCATGCACTAATGTCGGCAATGTCAGCTATAACTTGTGAGAGTTTTAAGGACATGTTACTTGTGTATTTCAGACTAATTTTTTTAGTTAATGAGATGGCAATAGACTTAAAAGCACTTTTTGACATCAAGCACTGAAGGTTTAATTTAAACACAATAATCATTTTGTTAAAATGATTTTATTTTTTTGTAAAAGTATACCTTTTTAACGTTATCGATTACCTTTTGACCGTATTATGAATTGTATTTTTATTAGTGTATAATCATGTGGCAACACTATACGGATACGCCACTAAGCACGAGGGCTAACACCAGTCAGTCTCCAGGACACGCTACAGTGCTTGACACCAAAAGGCCACACGAACCCCACTGTTAGTTCTGCTAACCAATCAGCGATGTAACGTCGAGATTCGTCGGCGGTTCGTGGGGCCTATTCTGGGTACTGACTGGTGTTAACCCTCATGCTTAGTGGCATGTCCATATAGTGTTGTCACAATCATAATATGACAACAATACTACCAATCAATAACTATAATTAAATGAAAATGGAATAAAATGTATTGATAACCGTTCAAAGTAAATGGAATGAAACGAAATAAATTGAATTGATAGATGTAAGTGACATTTCATCGAGATGTTCTCCAGGGGTGTTAAAATCCATGGAATCGTAATATTATGTGGATTATGGTCAACTGTAGAAAGATAACATAATAATGTAATATTTTTATAAAATCTAAATTTGAAGCTAAATTAATCATTTGTGTTATCGAGTACAGCAAAGCACTTTGAGAATTTAGTTAAGTTATGTTTAATAACATTTAGATTGTTAACTGACAATTGTAGGTGAATATATAGTAATAATAATTTAATTGTAAATAATAAATTATTATTATCTGTAAATTTTCATCACGGTCAGTTGTCCTCTAAAAATATGAATAATTTTTGTTTGTAATTTATTATAACTGTTTTATATTAGTGGATGTTGGACTTTGAAGTGGATGTAAATATAAACATGTAAGAGGCTCAGACTAAGGGTACAATGATTGTTGAAGGATGTATCGCTAAGTTAGAGTTAAATTATATTTCAATTTCTTTTTCATACATTTTTATGTTTTGAATGAATTCCAACCATCATAATAAAATAATTCAAATATAAATATATGCTATTCTGACAGTAAAAGTTATGACTAAGGTACAATAAATAATACAATATGAAAACCTACTTATTCATTACAATCATTTTATTTATACACAATAGTTAATGACGGTGTGCGTAGGATTATTCAATTTAATTGTTTATAATACAAGTATGAGTTAAGATTTGGCCTGAAGTAGTGAATAATTATTAACCACTTCCCTGGCAAATTATTTTGACAAAATTTTTCCAAAAAAACTATTTTTATTTTTGTTTACTTTGAAGCATATAAATATTATTTTTCTTAAATTATTTTTTATTTATTTTAACCCTTCCGATGTCTATTTTTTGAATATTTTTTTTATTTAAAAAAATATTTCATTTGTAAATAAAACGAAAACCGGTTAAAAACCTTGATGTCAGAAATAGTAAAGTTAAATGTATTTGCGTGAACGCCAAAATTGGAATACTTTTTTTTACACGTATGAACGCCGGGGAAGTCATTAACTTGAGAGCAATATTCAAAACTTCACTATTCGTTCTGGATTTAACATGAAATCTTTAATTAGTAAAATGGGGTAAAATAATCGTCATGAGGTTTGTATCAACATTGTTCATTACAATTAAATTATATAAATTAACTACTTAATCACAAGCATTACATTAATTATCTGGCCATTTTAAAAACGTTTAAATGTATTGTGTTTCCACCACAATAGATTCCATTGATCTGTTTGGGATATGGTTATGGATTGTTGTGACTGTGATCAGAGATCAAGTGAAAATACCTACAGTGTCATAAATCAATGCTGTGAGAGGTGAAGGAGACCCTTGAGGACAAAAAATAAATAAATTATGTTCAATCATAGTTAATAAATGTGAAAGTAAATTAATTAAAAAAAAAATAGCAATGTTAAATATGAAGGAGTCATGCAGCAACAAAATGTCATCAGTTTGGGTTTGTGGTAGCCATATGAGAGTTGACATGGCATAAAAAGACAATCAATATGAATTTTTGCAACTACATTTTTTATTTGTCGATTATTTTATTAATCCTTCATGGAAGTAAAATTGAGCTAAGGCGCAGTGGCAATTCTTGGTGACGTTGAGTACTAATAATTATAATTTAATGTTAAAAAAAATGTTTTATGTCACATTATTATTTTAAATAGAAGCGTATCTTCTACCATATTTCTTCTGGGGATTAAAAATATTCATTATAATAAGTGAAATAAAAGTAAATATTTTTAATTGCTTTTTAAAAATAACTTTTAGTTATTTAGAACAGTATTTTTCATTTTAGTATTCAAATGAAGTGAAAGACAATATTAATAAATGATTGTCAGCAAATTTAATAATATACATCTATCAGGCTAATCAATATCTTCCCACCAGAGTGATTGGGCTTTAAAAATGTTAAATATTAGAAGAAACGCTTGAAAAAAATAATTAAAAACAAGCCTATGAAATTAATGCTATGAATAGCCATAAAATAGATATTTTATATTCCTGTATTCATATTATTAAATTTAATTCAGATTCAATTAACTTTTTTTATAATTGTATATAAAATTTAAAAATTCAAATACATTTCTCATTATTTAAGTGATATTGTCAAAATTTAAAATAAAAATAATGTAAAACAAAACATTTTTCACATTAACATCTTAAAATATAATGCAAATTACTATAACAATTACAGTTGTCACCAAGAAATGTCAGTATTAATATATAATCTTGTATAAGGAATGCCTATCTCTAAAGATCACCACCTGTCCCTCTTTTTTAAACTTATTTCTTCCGAGCTGTTTTATTTAACTCCAAATATTTTTTCAACCGTTTTAGTTTCACACATTTTAGCTGTTGTATTTTGTGCATGTAGAGAAGATGTCATTTGAATGTGACTAAATATTTTGTTGCCTTACAATAAATTACTAAATTTTATAAGGATCTGCCAAGCAACATTTTAAATTTAAGCATCGAAAACACCAATAATAATCACTTTTAATGTAATTACTGTAATTTATTCTAGGGGGAATGTTAGCATAGTAAAACGAGAAATGAGCCAAGTTATATATTTTAAAGTGTGGCCCACTTTGTATTTTTTCTGTAATGACTATTTAAAAAATGACTAAAATGTTGATATAACATGAACTTTATCAGCTGTCATTTATGTAAATTTGCAACATTTATAGAAAAACAACTTAATATAATGTACACCCAGTCTTTTTTATGCATCTTTTTTTAAAGCGATATTTTGATTGTTGGAACCAATTCATTGTATTATATGACAATTGAGGTTTTTTTTAAGTGCCACTTTATGTAACCAATGTTTTGCATAAAAAAGGGATAGGTGTATAAAATTTGTGTTTTTCTTTAGTAAAAAGATTTTTTTCAAACATTTTTTAAAATCTAAAATACCTTTGTCCGATATTAAAATATAATATCGCATAAATAGTTAAGAAGTGTAATTTTATTGAACTTTTGAGACATAAATAGGAAAACTTCCAATAAACATCCATTTTGAATATCGCTAATTTAACAATGAAAATATACCCACCATTTCATAAAAAAAGATATTTCTTAATGTAAATAAATAATCCTGTGATGTCAAAATAATATTATATTTTTATCTGAAAGAAAAGATTTATAGAAAATTTTCATACCACAAAATGTATTTTTTTACAAGAGTTAGGAAATCGGTGTATAACTGTCACATACTGTAAAGCAATAATAATGAATACTTTCATCAACTTTCTAAAGTACAATTTGAATGCATAATATTATTATATAGATATGATAGGCTTTCAATTATTATTATTGTAATCCTCGCATTGTTTCCTTATAATACATGCTTATTGATGTTTTAGGAGTTTACACTAAATATTGCAACCCAATTTATTTACTTCATGTTTGTCACTGATTTATGTTATTTTTTAGTGTATGTATAACAAAACATTATAATTTCTTCCACTTTTAATCACATCTAAAATCTTTGGATCTCCTGAACAAACTGTTATTTAACTCAAATCTAATAAATGCAGCACTCTATACTGGGCAAATACTAAACCTGACCCAACATATCGAAAACGGGTTCGAACTAAGGAAAGTTACCGGAGTGGTATTCGTCGACTTAACCGCTGCATACGATACAGTGTCGCACAGCACACTCCTCAGTAAATTGTACAGAATGACAGGTGACTTCTCGTGCAGATGATCGCGGCTATGCTGCATAACAGGAGATTCGCAGTGGATTTTCAGGGAAAAACCAGCCGATGGCGTAACCAAAAGAACGGCTTACCACAAGGCAGTGTACTTGCTCCTATACTATTTAACATATATACAAACGACCAACCCACCCCTAAAGACAAAAAGTCTTTCATATATGCGGATGACTTAGGTTTGGCAGCACAAGCAGTAACGTTTGAAGAAGTTGAAGACATCCTAAGCCAGGGACTCAACGAGATGTCCCATTACTACGAAACCAACCATCTCAAACCTAACCCATCAAAGACACAAGTCTGCTGTTTCCACCTTAGAAACAAGGAAGCTAACAGAAAGCCTCGTGTCACGTGGGAAGGTAGAGTACTGGGACATAGCGACCATCCAAAATACCTCGGAGTCACTCTAGATCGCACCCTCACCTTCAGGCGTCATTGCAGCAACACCAAACAGAAAGTTGCAACAAGGAACAACCTCATCCGCAAACTGACCAACACTCACTGGGGAGCCCAACCACCCCTTCTTCGTACCTCAGCTTTAGCACTTTGTTTCTCAGCCGGAGAATATGCGGCACCAGTGTGGGGTCGATCAGCCCACTGTAATCAAGTGGATACTGCCCTGAATGATGCATGCAGAGTCGTCACAGGCTGCCTCAAACCAACACCCATTTCTAAACTATACCCCTTGGCCGGTATCGCACCACCGAACATAAGACGCAAAGTCATATGCGCCGAAGAAATGCGTAAAGCAATCAACCAACCGTCCCACTGCTTGTATAATCAGATACCCCCAACACCAAGATTGAAGTCTCGAAGCAGCTTTCTGAAATCCACACAACCTCTCACATCCGGCCCTGAATATGAGAGAGACTCCAACTCTGGCAACAAATCGCACCAGAGGATTTCATTACTCCAAAGGAAGGCCTCCCAACTGGCAAGAGCCTTGACTGGCCGACCTGGAAATCCCTAAACAGATTGAGAACCGGAGTTGGTAGAACAAAGGACAACCTCGAGCGGTGGGGAATGCTTCGGCAGGGAGAGACACTATTGTGCGACTGTGGAGACCTGCAAACCCCCTCACACCTACGATGCTGCTCCATGTGCCCAACAAGTTGCACATCTCAGGACCTAATGCTGGGCAACACACGAGCTATCGATGTTGCCAGATATTGGGAAAAAATAATTTGACGTCGCTGACACGAAGAAGAAGAAGCACTCTATGAGGATTTTAAAAAACTACCTTGTTCCTTTTACTACCGGAGAGTCTTTCTTCAATCAATCAATGATAATATCCAGTGAATACCTCATTACAAAATGTACCACAAGTAGAAGACTGATGTTTTATTTCAATTGAGAGCTCCTATTTATTTTAACTTGACGTTTGTTCATCTGTTTCCAATGATTCTCATCTCATCTAAAAAAATCACTGTTTTTTCAAAAAAAGAACTTTTTTAAATTGCTTAGGTATATATTTTTTTGATTCACTTTTATTGTAAAATACCAAGACACTAGGACTAGGTAATTTGAGACTATCCATGTTTTTTGGAAAAAAAATCTAACAATGTAAATATACATATAATTATGTAATTATAAAAATAAAATATTTGCAATCATAGGTTTTTATTAGACTAGATAGACTAGGTTAGGTAATTGTAATATGCCATAATGATACCGAAACATTAAGATAATGTTTGTCATTGATCATTTAAAACTACCAATATATTTTATATGAACATCCCTGATAATTTTTGTTAGTGTTGAATTTGTGGGATCACTAAAGAACAATATTTTTCATACTTTTAAACTCATTTTTCTACATAGTTGTCATTTTTTGTACAAAGTTTGTGGTTTCATTTGAATGTGTCAAATTTAAAATTGGCCTATAATATATCATTATGAACCTAGTTAATTCCGATAATTGATGTAGTTAGTAATGTATATAATATTTAAGACTTTATGTAGTTTATATTTTTCATAGAGGTCTAGATGAATATTTCAAGATATTAAGCTTCATGTGTTATTGTTAAGAATTTTTCATTTAAATAAATAGCTTTATTAACAAGGCGTTTTTATTTTTCCCAAAAAAAAAAACATTGGCTTGTATATTTCCCATTCGAAAAAATTTTTTTTTGGTAAGAATATAAAATAAAATGATTATTTTGCACTCTATATCAAAAGATGACCACATGGCTCAAATCAAGAAGAAGTTTCCTACAGTCGACAACCGAACTGGTGATACCTGAGGCCACCCTGCGGCTGAACATGTGGAAAAGCGCAACTGAACACTTGGAGTGCCCCGAAAGAGGACCTAGCCCCTGGGCATGACCAGGGGTAGAATATACGGAGGTCCCTTAACAGACTTTAGACCAGAGTATGCAAGACGAGAACACACATGAAAGCCTGGCAGGTCCCCCACTTCTGGGCAGACCGGATCTAACCCTGATGTTTCCCACATGATTATATATATATTCTTTTGCAGTATTTAACATGTTCTTATAATTATATCTTAACTCAACCTAACCTAACTAACCTTATTAAAGCCTGTCTTGCCTTTTAACATTTTCTTATAATTATATCTTAACTCAACCTAACCTAACTAACCTTATTAAAGCCTGTCTTGCCTTTTCGTTTTCATCATTTTTTTCTCTATTTTATTCTGATTAAAAGTTGATTGAAATTTTGACCATTAATTTTGTTGCCAAAAACATTTGTAATGGAGATTTAATATTTTTTTAAGTTGAAAAACATTCAACATGAATGTCGACCTTGTAGATATTTAATGGATTTGGTAAGTATTGGCATTGGATTCTGGACACTCACTATGTTACATATGGGTAAGCGCTACATGTGGAGTGTTGATCCGCCAATGGCATAAACTACAGCCTGACATTCACGCATCATCCTTATTATTACTGGAATTTACTATGAATGGGTGGTCTTCTCGGGAAGACTTTCGTCTACCATCAATTTTAATTAATAGGCTATGACTGGCATTTTATATGTGAGATATTAAATTGACATAATATTTTAGAGCTTTAGAGAATTCCGAACTTCAACAATCAGTGGTTGGTAACCAAACAGTGGATATTTAAAAAATTATCATAAATTAAAATATATAAAAAATAATGAATTCTAAGTTTTCATTACATGACTTTGTTTTAGCACAAAGTTATTTAATATTTATTTATAATTTTGTAAAAATAATATAGTAAAAAATGCTAATATAAAAATGTTTTTTCACCCAGTCTATGTTTCCATCCTCTGCATCAAATGATATATATTTTTTTAATAAAATGTGCCAATGTTTAAATACTTGTTTTAAAATAAAACAGTTAATGGCTTCAACTTAACTACATCACACTAAAAAATGGGTATCTTTATACCTGTAAGTGTTACATCCTTGAGAAATGTTTTGAGTTGATGGAAAAGCTTGTTTAATGTAGGGAATTAGGAATAGACAGGGAAGTTATGGAGAAGAAATTAAGATAACTTTTTAGGTTTTAACAGCCAGATTTGGTATTATGGCTTTTGGGTTTAGTTATAGTAGAGTGTGAGTAAATTTTTATTATTATTATGCATAAGCTTGATCTCTGTGATCTTTCACACGTGTCATCTTCTTATTCTTTTGTGTTATTTTTATTTTTTATTATTTTCTCTATTTATTGTATATTAATGTATACTCTATGTTTCTAAATATTTGTAAAAAAAAAAATTGGAATTTCGATTTTGTATATAAATAAATAAATAATAATAATATAATGAAATTTAAAAAAAATGTCGAACTTAAATAATTGTGGTTTAAAGCGATATTTTGATGATAAACCAATGACATTTATCTATGCATTATTGCCATTTTTTTTTTATAATTCACTACAATCATATAGTTTCAAAATATGCAATTACTTACATAATAATAACAGAAAAAATACATCAAATAATTCTTAGAACACGTGGTCACAAGCGTGTACGGTGGGCGGTAATGGGTTAATAAATAACACATTTTCACATTATCATTTGTTTATTTATTGTGATGATTATGGTTGTAACTAAATAAAATACATTTCTCGATAAGACTATATAAAGAAAGTATTATTTGCAACTTAATAAATAATGATCTCGTCTTCTCAATCCACAAAAATAATATTATCGTTTTCTTCCTTAAATAATAAGTGCAGAATAATTGTATTTTAGTGCTCCTTAAATGGGTGAGATTTTGATTTATGTCAAACTTAAGTTATATTTCTTCAGAGGCAATGTTATAATTTATTCAGTAACAAATGCAATCTAAATATGTAATATTAAAAAATGATGTAAAAACTTTAAAATGTCATAAAATTATTTATAAAACTATAAAATATTAAATGAATTGTAAGTTTTATTTTAATTTGATTTATATCAATCACCTGATACAAGTTTCTTTAACCCTTTAGGTGTGGCCATTGTTTTTATCATTGTTCCATGTGTCGATAATCCATAGAAAATAAAATAATATTTTAATTTTTATGATGAATTATTATTTTATACATGTGTACACACCTATATATATATATATAAATAGGTGTGTACACATCAATATATATATATGTATATTTAATTTTTAACCTTATTAATTAATTAACCATCAATTAAAACAAAGTATATCTTTTTTTAATAAAACTCTATGGCCTTGCCTAAATATCAGCGCGCCGCACTCTAGTGACAAGGCGTGTTATGCCGATATGTACGCATACCGCATCGAGTGATTATTTGACAGGGACACGTATTCCCCATGTGTTTACCAAGTTTCGTATCGTTACATAACGCGAGCAGTTTTCTATGGCCTTGGCTATATATCGGCACGCCGCACTCTAGCCACGTGAAATGTCATGCCGATATATAGGCACGCCGCATCTAAAGGGTTAATAAATATTTGTAAATTCAAAGCCTCACTTTTTTAATATCAAATGTTAAAATATGCTTAAAGAAGTACTCAAGTTTTGCATTGTAAAGAGTATAGTATCAATTTGATTTAGAGAAAAATCAAAGTAAATAATTAAATATTAGTTTTAACGTTAATAACATGGTTGTTCAATGAAATTAAAACATCTTGAATATATAATATAACACATACAATATTAATACTGAGACAATATTTTGCTTTAAGAATCTCGCAACATCATGCCATCACAACACTCAGTTATTGATATTGCCCACCAAGTATTATGCACGTTTATTAAGAGCTGTCGATTAACCGTTGTATATTATACAATTTATTGATTGTTATAAAGCACCTTACATACAACTCTTAACCCAAAAGGCAAAATATTTGGCGTATCCACATTTGACTATTGTGCTGTTAACTGCTAACCTGCACTCTTGTTGACCAGGGTGCCACATAGGTCACCGGTGACCTACGTTTTTTTTTAACAAACAGTCCCTGTACACCAGCGGTTCTATTTCAATGGAATTTTAACATTGAATGTGACCTATATGGCGCCTCTGATTTGAATGCATTAAAAACATTACGTGGCGATAAACGGGTTAATCAGCACTTTTAGTATCACAGTGAGGGATAATGTGTATTATGGTCAATGAGACAGACACTATCAATAACAAACGTTAACAATCGACAATTGCGTTCTCCGTAATCAAATACAGTGGTACCTTGACATACGAGTGCCCCAACATACGAGTTTTTTTAAATACGAGTTATCGAGCGACTGATTTTTTACTTTGAAATACGAGTAAAATTTCGGCTTAGCGGGTCGGCCAGTTGCACACAAACCGCTGGTCACGCTTTCCCGCGTGAATCCCCCGGCTACGGTCAGAGAATCAGTTATCAGTGTGCTCTCGCTATCAAAGCATCTTTGATAAGTAGTGATCGCATTTTGTTCATTTGCCGTGATGGTGATGTGTTATATAAGAGTTTTGCATATTTTTTTCAAATAATCCTTCAATGATAGTAAAAACATTTGAATATTAGATTCGAGATTAATAAGCACCAATAAAATTTGAATACTAAAATATTTTGGCCACGGGTATGAAGTTTTATTATCATTGTAAACATTTAACATGACTTACTCGATAGCTTACATCGGCTTGAAACCGTTCCAAGAATAAAACAACTCTTTAAAACTAACATTGATGATTTTTCCTTAAAATGATGAAAACATTGACCAAAAAAACGTAACAGGATGATACTCAATACAAATCAATGCCATAACAAGATTTTATGTTTAAAATAAGTGTTTTCCAAAGAGAGTTTGTAAAATTTAAAACTAACATGAATATTACAGACGATTGCTGTAAAACAAATGATTGTAAATTCTCAGAGTTGACAAATATTTATTTATTTACCCTGTTTTTACATGGATCACGTTGGGTATGGCCTTTGCTTAGGAGACTGCAGTTTCAACTAACTCGTAAACTTCCTCAATCCATCACTGTTAAGAGACGACTCAGACACATTGAGGAAGGCTACGAGTTAGTCGAAACTGCAGTCTCCTAAACAGAGGCCACACCCAACAGGATACATGTAAAAACAATGTATAATAGAACTCAAAGTGAATGCTGAAAACATTGAAAAAAAATCCCAAAATTAACCCTAAGGGTTTATCTAACCTTTTGGATGCCATGACACTGAATAGATCTATGCAACGCCTCGTGGATTATCGAAGATTTGAACCCCTAAATGGTGTCCAATTTTAACCTTTTTTTTTCTTCGGCAGACGATAGATGTCGCTATAGACTCAAGCTATAATATTGACCGAAAATATACAGTTTTATAACACACCGGTGTGCTCACGGCACTGGCGGGCTTTCCGCAGCGGACCTATATTTGGGCTCATGGCATCCATATGGTTAAAAATATGAATTCAAAGTTGTAATGCCATACTACACCAAAGATGCAAACTTAAATTGTACCCTCGGAAAAATCAAGTGCGATTTTTATTAAGATACTCAAATATAAGATTGTATTCTCTTCTGGTTTCCAAGTTTCTACAGGAAAACATAATTTTAAGTTTACTTATGTCATAGTTGTAATATTAAATATATTATTATGTACAATATTTATGTCCTTTGGGAGAATGCTTACGGTTGTATACAGACATCTCCTGTAGGTGGAATAATACATATTTGCCAAGATCCAACATACGGGTACAAAACCAACTCTAACCACAAAGTCATTTTTAACATGCCATCCATATTTATTCAAGGTGTAAACAAAATACTACTTTATAACTATTTTCAGCTGAAAATATTATAGCCCAGCACAAATAGTGACATCATTTTGAAATATTAATCAATTAACTATATAACTAGGTTTTATTATTGATTATTTACATAAATTATTTTTGTTTTGTTTGGAAGAAAATAATTGAATTGTAGATAATAATTTATTGATATGGAAACATTTTCAACAGAGTATTTGATAATGTTAGATATGGCCGCTATTTAGGAGACTGCAGTTTCGACTGACTCGTAGCCTTCCTCAATCCATCACTGTCAAGAGACAACTGAGCTGCGTAATACTTACTAAGTGGTCGAACCCATTTATGTAGCAGATAATTCACCAATTTTAAAAATATTTCCGTTGGATAATAAATTAATAATCATTACATACAATTAATAGTAAATATTTTTTTTTTAAAAAACTTAATCATTTTCTCCTTCCCTGATACACACCCCCTACCCCCTCTCCTACATAAATGGGCTTTACCACTTACAAAGTATTATGCAGCACAGTTTTCTCTTGACAGTGATGGATTGGGAAGGTTACGAGTCAATCGAAACTGCAGTCTCCTAAATAGAGGCCATATTCAACGTGATCCATGTAAAAACAAGGTAAATAAATAAATATTTATTATTTACTCAGGACATTTAAAAAAAAAAAACCTTCCAAATGTTTCAATTCTTACTGGGATATAAAATTAATAAGATGTAATTAAGTTTTTGTTTTATTTAAAAAAATATTTACTTCAGTGATGTGAAACTGCCTTTTTCTACATTCTATATACCATAAAATTTTTGCAATTTATGTATGATTAAATTATATAATATGTAAAAATATGTTTATATTATGTACATGTCAGTTTTGAACACGGTCACATTGCTCCTAGTGTTTTTGGTTCTCATGTTTTTTCTTAAGTTATGGATTGCTTGAAAATATTTCAGTTCTTCTGCTGCCACCGCTACCTCTTCTATAATGCATTATAAATAAAGCATATATAACGTTGATATAAGATACTATGTACAGTGTAAATCAGAACACCAAAATATTTTGGTTCAAACAAAATACACATAACATGATTTTATACATTTACTTATGTTTCACACAACGAATTTCACTGCCATTATTAACACATTCGCATCGGGAAAGGTATTAATACCCGTTACCTCGGCTGACGGTTAATTACGAGAAGGGTATTTTTACCTTTTACGCACTCTGATCTTTAAAGACGGGTAGGGTATTTATACTTGTTTTTTTCTACAAGCATTTGACTTTTTCTTACTTATAAGGTTCGACATTATCAATTTTACAAAAGTAAACGCATATTTAAGACACAGGGTCACTACAAATTCGTTTCAATTTTTAGAATAAATAATGTTCGTTTATTTTGTAAAATCAACATATATTTTTAATTTTATTGTAAAATCGCTAGTACTTTATGTATATTTTTTGTGATAATACCCTTTATAAGGGTTATTATTACCATTATTATCATACTCTAAATCTTAAAAAATATTTATAACTCTAATAAACATACCCTTAAAAGTTTTAATGTGTATTTTCAAGTTGTGGACATAATTTAAAATTATTGTTAGATGTTATACAACTTTTCGATGATTTTGCTGGTGGTGCTATAATTGGTGAGTATTATATTGAAAAAAATATGTAGTTATGTTGAATATTTTACAAGTTATGGCAGTTTATGTAGAAATATATTTTTTACGCGCGACATCGATTTTTCGGCCGTATTAGAGTATCAGCCGAGCGCGAATGTCACCCGATGCGAATGTGTTAATAATGATTATTTTACCCTTTCCATTACCCAGACAACGACTAAAACATGACATTTTTTTAATGTAAACATACAGTACACCAACAGATGGTGATAGTAATTCTTAAGTCTCATCTGTGGAATTCTATGACGCTTACCATGGTGCATATGGCTAACCGCTGCATGTGGAGTGTTGATCCGCCAACTTCATAGACCACAGCCAGAGATTCACGCATCATCCTTATTATTACAGGAATTTACTATGAATGGGTGGTCTTCACGGGGCGACTTTCGTCTACCATTAATTTAAATTGATATGCTATGACTGCCATTTTACGGGTGAGGGATCAAATTCACACCAACCGAGGGTATTTTAGAGCTCAGAATTCGTTTTTTTTTTAAACTCTGTCGGGGATCGAACCCACGATATTTGGCTTGCAAAGCAATCGCTTTGACCATTAAGCTACAGCCACGGGCTAAATTTAATAATTTTATGACGATATTCAATTAATTAGTTTGAAAGCCTCTATTGTCGTGATCTACAATCATTAGACTGACCTTGACATGTGCAGCAGAACTCATTTTATAAACACTAGGCTGAAATATTAGTTTGTAAGACCAGCTAAAATTTAGTTTCTCTGGGACAGAAAGGGTTGACGCTAATAATATTAGTATTTACCCAATAAAGATTGTTTTCTCACTTTTTAAAATATTACATTATAATGCATTAAATATTATACAGACAAATAACATCGATAAGAAAATTCATAAATTATTCCCTACATTTATATTGTTTTTAACTTGACAGTTTAATACTACACAATTTTAAATAAGTGACATTTAATAGAGGGAGCGGCAAAAAAAGCTGACTGTTTTCGACGAAAAGTCAGCTTTTTTTGCCGCTCTCCGTGTAAGAGTAGCATATCTTTAGTGCTCGTGATACCACTACGGTGCTCTTTGTGACATTTTACTTATTTCTTACTTTCCATAGGGACTAATATTTACACAGTCTAGATATTAGATAATATGCATTAATAGATTGTTTATTTCAATACCATTTTTTTTTAAATATATAATTATCTCACGATTCATGGTTTAAATTTATAAAAGAAGTAACCATAATCAAAGAAAAGGCGCAGTCATGGTTAACCCTTTGGTTACAAAGAATTTTCTTAGCAAAATTGCGAAAAAAACGAGGCAATTTTACAGCATTTTTTAGTACTTTTTTTAAATTTAACATAATTTTTATCTTTTTTACGCTAGATTGTAAAAATAAAAATAATGTTCATTCCAAACAGTTCATACTTCAGATTAAGCAAATAAAAATTTAATCAATAATAATTATTTTGGCCAAAAAACTCAAATTTTGATTTTGAGATCATATATGATGTAAATAATAAATTTTTATTACTGTCGACTTGTGTTTTGATGAGCGTGGAATATTGGACGCTTAATAACCAAAGGATCCAATTTATGCATTAGTTATTTATGATGACTTTCTAACAACACATTTTAGAAGCTTGAAGATGAATACGTATGATATGTTTCAAACTAATATTATTCAAATATCAAAGGTCCAAACCATTTTGATGGAATATAAAAAAAAAATCCATAGGTGGTTGATATATAAACCATAAAAAAATGTTTACATGAGCGTCGAATATTAGACACTTCGTCTTTGTCGCACGAGAATCGACCGTCGAATATTCGACGCTTAGTATCCAAAGGGTTAATAGAAAATAATTCAGTTTGTAATTTAAAAAAAAACACAAACACTTATCCGTAGGTTTATTATTACATTTCAGAGTGCAGACTTCTCAATAAATATTTCGTACATATCACTATGCATATATAAAAATACATTTGGTAATATGGAGAAGGAGTCATTAAGGTTTGTGATGATAACATTCCAAAACATGTATATATTATTAATAAAACGTAATAAAAAAAATAAAGGTCACCCAGCGTGCTATGGATCCATGCTCGGAGTGTCACTAAAAGATAGAACCCGAAACGAGATTATCCACAAAAGAACTCAAGTAGTGGATGCTACCCAACGAATAGGCACACTCAAGTGGCAATGGGCAGGACACATCTGTCAAAGAAACGACGGTCGATGGGGAAGAAAAGCATTGGATTGGCACCCAAGAATTGGCAAACGAAGCATTGGCCGACTTCCTGCAAGATGGACTGATGATATAAGAAAAATAGCGGGAGTGGCCTGGATGCGGAAGGCAGAGGATCGAAAAGGATGGAGTCTCATGTGGGAGAGGCTTATGTTCAACAGTTGACGGATACAGGCTGATGATGATGATGAATCAAAAAGGTGAAATATACGACATAGCAACATTGCTATGCTGTCTCTTTTATATAAACACATGCAGAAGAAGCTTCACCGGATAAAAAGTAATCTTATTTGTGGATTATGTGCTAATCCAGAAGTAAGGGATTGGTTTGATATACAATCTTTCTTCTCTTATTTTTGTTCGCTCGTCGG
Organism: Glossosoma conforme; assembly: GCA_022606575.1. NCBI lineage: Eukaryota > Metazoa > Arthropoda > Insecta > Trichoptera > Glossosomatidae > Glossosoma > Glossosoma conforme. Next base: position 680,136 of record JAGTXR010000021.1, on the reverse strand, counting down.
ACACGCATGTGTCGCCATTTTGGTTGATTTGACAAAAGATGATTCGTCAAAGGGCCGGCAGGTGATAGAAGGGCGCTGCGGTGTTACGAAGCGCTCCAATTTAGTTTGACTTGGCCCTCAACGGAGGTAGATAGAGCTATATCGAGCTGATATAAATATAAAGGGTAAGCATTGAAACACATGTAAACAATGTTATAATGTTGCCATGCACACTCTGAGAAACATAAATTTTATTTCTCAAAAAAAAAACAAGTAATTTGTAATCTCACAATAATATAAATATATTATTTTTAGTATTGCTATCTTCGAGTTTAGTACAGCGAGTAAATGTGATGTTAATTATATTTGTATATATAATAATGTGATGTTAATTGAAATCTAATTTATACTCAATATTATAACAAATTACACATTATATTTCTAAAGATAATGAAACAAATGGATTTATAGGTACAAAATGTATCTCAGGTGGCCTTTAAAAAATATTTTTAACGACCATTTATCATAAGTTTAATATTAAAATACATATTTTTAATTTAAAATATATAAATTTACATTTTGATGTTGTGGATATAGGAAGTAACATTATAATCAAATATATAATAAAATTTACTGAATTTGACAGGGATCAAGTTAAGTAACTGTAGTTTGAAGAAATGAGACGGTTTTGTACACTCTGTATACTTCTTCAGTCATTCACTTGCAAACAATCACTCATCAACAGTAATTCAAAGTCATCCATATTAAAACGAGGTTAAATTACATCAAAATTAAAAAGTAATATATATTAATTAAATTTAATCAGATATTTACCCTAATTCATGACAATTGGGAGAAGAATCATGTGTTTGGTAGAACTTCAGGATGTCACATGGACAAAACTACGAAGCTGTGAAGCCATACTTTTGTACATCAAAATTTTATATAAAACAACTTACATTGATTACTTTTTGGATTGTCATTCTTCTAATAAGTTTTTTTGATTTAATTAATTCATGAAATAATTAAAAAAAGCTTATACTTAAATGTGTGATTTCATCAATTAAAAAATACACATGATTTGGTTAAATACTTCATTAGAATACTTGATTATTTTCATGTGATAATTATTTTTTTTTTGTTATTAGAACACTATAATAATAGATTGGCCTAAACATTTTATAACACAACCCCCACTGCCTTTCAAGATCCATAAATGCCTATAAACAAGATATATAAATCACAAAAATTATCAATATATCAATCATATATCTATATATGTATATAAAGGAACAATACGATGAATTGAATCATCCACTCCAAATAATTTTCATAGTAAACATTCACAAAAGTTCAAGCTCGTTAATACAATAAAATATAAAAATTGACAATTTAACATGTGCGGTTAGTGCTCTTTCCCATGGACGTCCAGTTTTGCAGGATCGGTTTTTTAATGGATACCGCAAAAATCATACCTGTGTTCACACACAGAAGTTTGCATCCTGTTTTTTACGGGATGGCATTGGCAGTCGATGACGAAAATTCAAACGCAATGGACGTGAATACTCTTCTGATATTATACTGGTACTTTAGCCGCCGAAAGCAATGCATAAAAAGAAGATTTTGGGTTCACCTGATCCTAAAACTACGATCGAGATTAGGCACATTTCGTAAGCTCATGGGTGATTTGAGAAAGGATGAATCCAAATTTTTTAACTACTTCATAATTTCCATGGCCATGTTTGACAAGCTTTTAGAAAAAATGAAGAATGATCTAAAAAAACAGGATACAAATATGAGAAAATACAAAATACCTGAAGAAAAGTTAGCAATATATTGATCCCCGCGCACCGTATCCAGTAAAAACCGTATGCAGTATGCTAGTGGGAACACTTCCATTAAACTATGTACGTAACTAAACTGGATACCGTTTTTTACTGGATCCAGTCGTCCAGTTTGGAGTGGCAAAACCATACAGCACATTTCGAACGGGTCGGATTTTTGCTGTAAACCGAATGCTCAAGTGAATGTTACCACAGTAGCACGTATACTACTAAACGTGATCCTGCAAAAAAACGAACCCGCAAAAAACGGGACGTTGCCGTGGGAAAGGGCTCTTATACTCCATGAAGATATGAAAACACCCAACTCTCTTGTGATCCAACAAAAAATTGACGCAATAACAAACAGATTAATCCTAATGAAAATAATTAAAAAATATAAATATATTTTTCTAATAACCTTAGAAGAAATAATTTGTGATTTTTTTTATCAAATTGTGGACCTTTAAATCAAGAGACGGATGTACCTTGGCACATTATATACGATTTAAAAATTGAGACTGCTAGGAATATTTTACAAAAAAAAAAACACTTCAATGATATCATAAAATACCATGGATATCATTCTCTATACTTGCTGCAAAATTCGTTTCAAGAAAACACCGAGGCAACATTTAGCTTCTTTCGTTTTAAAAGTGTTGTTTTATCTGATAGGTATCTTTAACCCATTCAGACAGATAACGAGTCTGACTCAAGTATGTAACTGAGTCCAAAAATGCAAACTACGAGGTAGCTCGCAGTAACTTAAATTATTTCTAAAAATATTTAAAAAAAAAAAACTTCAGCTATTTGTTAATGATTAATTTAAATAAAACATTTTTTTTACTGAATTTATTTTTTTCATACAAATTCCGATAGTAAAATAACGCACTCGGAAAAAAACTTAAAAAAAAAAACGTCTGAATGGGTTAAAGAGATTGACTGCGACAACAAAGACCAATCAACCCACATGCCAATTTATACGTTTATTAATTTGTAAAACTTAATACAAAAACTAATTAGACTACCGAAATGCGTATATAATAGACAAATAATAGGATAAGATTGTAAGTAATAATTTGCATGCTCAATAACAACTATAACTCAAAATGTTTTTTTTTTTAATCACCATTTTAGGACACCATAATTATATTTCTGGATGTTTAGTATTGTATGATGTTTATTTAAATTCATGTATAAAAATATATTAAAGAAAAAAAAGTTACAAAAAAATCAGGGAAAAAAATTATTTTTGTCTTAATAATTAACATTGTAATAGTAACAAACATTAGAGAAGCTAACGCAAAAAAATATATATATATTTACATGTCAGTTGGCTTATACACGTTGGAACTGATGTTGCCTTTAGTGAGGGCAAAACTTCTTCTGAAGGGTCTTCCAGCAAGTGATTTAACAGTCCTCAGTTTAGTTTATGTAAAAACAAGGTATGAAATATTCATCTAAGTAGACTTTATTTTTCTTTTAAAAATAAAAATGATTTTATTAATTTTTAGATCCCACTTTAACATGATTATGTAATATCCATAAATAATAAATTTCACCTCGATAATATCCGACATGGAAAAATGACAGTATTAGAAATAGATAAAATTTGTGATACGTCAAACCAATTCAGACATTTCACGGACAACATGCAATCAAAGAAATCTACTTCCGTTCCAAGTCAACTATCTCATTACCATTTGAGCGCATGACAATAACATTTATCGCCAGCTTTACCTTACAAACTGTACAACTCCACACTTTAAAAAAAAATACATTTTGATACCACCCTGTCAATGTCCATTCCATAGTTTTTCCAAAGCAACATTTGATTTTCTTTCCTAATTGTTTATTCCACGTCAAGTAGAGAGTATCTTTTGGGCATGCACTTGCAAGCAATGTTTGTTTCACAATCAGGGCGCGTACCGCCAGTCACAGTGCGCTCAGAGGCGCATGGCGTAGGGCCCCGCGGGGATGGGGGGCGTGGCTCCGTCCATGCGCATGCGCTTGCTTTGTTGACTTTGCAGCTGTGGGGAACCGTCGTCCAGGGGCGGGTCGCAGTAAGCGTATTCGGGCAGCCATTTCTCCAGCTGTTGGTCAAAGAACTCCTCTAGCCGCTTGGCGTCCTTGTAGATTATAGAGTCAGGCTGAAATGAAACATCAAATACAACGTCAGCTTGTTTTTAAGCCAAAGAGTCAATTATATCAAGCGATTATTGCCCCTTAGAAGTTAAAAGCTTGTATTTTTTTAATTTGGCAAGCTTATCAAACTAATACAGAAATGTTATATACATTGAAGTTACATTAACTGTTAATCCATTTCACTCCGAAAAGTTAGGAACTATAAATATAAAGTACTTGAAGCTTTTGGATGGCAATGACAGTATTACTCACAGGGTTGTAGCTGTATGCGTTCTTGAACATGAGCCGACAGTCGGCCACCAGCTGAGAGGGATGGGAGTATTGTTTGCCGCTGCTCGGCTGCAACTTCAGCCTGATGGTGTCCAGCGCCATGGGACGGCGGATCTTGCTGTGGTAATCCAGGTTCTGGGAATAACAATCAAGATATAATCACATAAATAAAATATGATTTATTATCTGGTGATAGCTGACTCATAAAAGACATAAAACTTAATCATTTTTCCCTAATGACTAAAAACTAAATATTTTACCTCGATAGAGACAGGTTCCCTGAAGTGCAGACTGGTCTCGTACTGGCAGTACAGCTCCAGCACGATCCTCTCGATGATCTTCTGTTGTCGCGACGTCAGGCCGCCGCCTCGCTTCTCGCCCGGCAACAGCTCGCTCATGTCCGCAAAGTTCACGCACAGAAGACATTGCCATGTTTCCGTCTCACTACAATAACACAACCCCACAATTAAATTTTCATTCGCAGATTGTTAGCCTTCTTGTTAATTTTATTTTTACAATTTTTTGATAGATAATCATTTTTATTTTTTGTGTCTTTTAAGCACAGCACGATCCTGATATTGTCCTTGAAGTTGTTCAACAGCAAAGCACCGTCAAGACTAAGCAGAAGTCACCACTCTTTTCTTCTCCATAGACCATCGCCTCTTCCACAGATATGTCCTGACCACAGAGTGTGACTATTCTTTGGGTAGTCTGCACTCTATCTAAGGCAATACAGCATGATTCCTGACTATTTTTAAGTTAAAATACTTTAAATCACTAAAAGTAGGTACAAGCTATTAGTTATTTGGAGCAAACAGATGAAACATTAAAAATTCGAATAAATATTAATTATTTAACTAAATTGTCAGGGATATGTTGGGTGTCTTTTATTTTGTGGGTAAGACCTGCTGTTAACATTCACATCTCTGCACCATAAGTTAAACCCTTGTGTGATTTGCTCGAACTGGACTCAGGCATATCGTACCTGAAACATTTTATAGTGATTTGCCCGAATCCAGCTCGGGTCGTTCCTCCACCAGTCTAGAAGAACGTATGGCGCACGTTGAGTGACACGTGTCATAATTTGATCTTTCGATTCTGGAATGTTTCAAAATATTCCATACAAAAAAATAATACTAGTTTTTTATGCAAGTTTCAGTTTTTAGGTAATGTTTGATTCAAATAAAATATGTTTGATGAAAATTTTTTTTCTGTTTCAGAAATTGAACTGTTTTTCATTTTTTCCTTATATTGTTTTATTATATTATTTTATGTAAGTTTCTTTAAGTATTTACGTAATGTTTCATTCAAAAACAATATGTTGCTTTTTTATGTATATAAAATAAATTTTATATACATATAAAATGAAACATTTTTTTCCTTTGTCCTTTGTTTTTTTTTTCTTTCCTAATATTGTTTATTTATGTTTTATACTGATTTATTATGTTTCAAAATATGATAAAGAAACGTAATAGTGAGAAAAAAAAGGTGGCTTTTTTTGACCCACTTTTTTCCAAGAGGTTGACCACAGAAGTGATTAATACTACGCCTTAGTTTTAAGATATTGCAGAATTTTAATTTTAAAAATGTACTTAAGTTTTACAAATGCTGCCCACCCCACTTGTATACGCCTGTCAAAGGCAGGCAGGCGTATGCATAGAAAAGGGCTATATAAATACTGATATAATGATAATAATTGAGGCCTTACTCGGGTAGCTTGTCGATGGTGGGGATGTGGCAGTACTGGTGGAAGACCTTGGGGCACTTGTCGCAGCACATGAGCTCTCCCCCGTCCATACAGACAGCGCACCAGTCCTCATTGGGGTCAGCCGCCGTGGCCTCGCCGCCCGCAGCCGACACTACCGCACCATCACTCTTGCCTGGGGAGAACAACTCTTTAGGAGAAACAAATTAAACAAACACATTAAATGCGGATTAGATTCGACCTGCGCTGATCACTCAATGCTGACAAAAAATTAACATTCACTAATAACACGTATTTACAATAAAGTACAATGTAAAGTAAATTAATTTTTAAATTTAAAAACATGTTTATTAATATTTATTCAATATACAGGGTGGGGCAGGGAAGTATCCCTAATTTTTTATTTTATCTACAACTGACCATGACCAGTGGATATTCAACATAATCCATGTCTATAACTGACGGCGATACTAACGGAAAATTCCATGGCCACAGCATCATTTAAGCTTACCTCCACTCCTCCAACACCTCACCGCTACTCACAACGCCATCTCAAAAGTAGGGATACTTCCCTGCCCCACCCTGTACTACTCACTAAGTATAGCATCACCATTAAAGAAAATGAAAAGTTCTAGAAGTTCTTACACTGATTTTAAATATGTATTAAAGGTCTGATGCAAATTAATTTAAAATAAATAATATATATGATCCATATCAAAATTTTGTGTTTGGTTTGTGGGTACGGGTACCTACACACAGAAATCGTTGAAATAAAAAAAATACTATTTAAAAATGTAACATATTTGTACGATTACGACTTTAAGCAAATATTGACGAAATCTTCATTGAGTGCCAAACTATAGTTTTTTATTCTTGGATTAAAGATGCTCAACGTAATCTATGTTAAAACCTTTATAATTCAAAAATGTATATTTATTTTATACTAGCTGACCTAAAAAACTTTGTACTGCCCTTTGTTTCAATAAATGTAGTACCTAAAACACGCGGCGAGTCTGTGCAATTCAATGCCTAGATGTACATGGTATGTGATAAACAAACAAAATAAGCCGGAGCTCGTCACGCCCCTTAGAGCGTAATTTGAGAAGTGTTTGACGGAATATATCGTCATACCCGCTACAGTTGCTTTCTTGGAATGACGGAATATTACGTCATACTCGGTTAACAGGTTAATTATTTATTAAATTAAGTTCAAATGAATACTCAAAATTATTTGATCATATATGGAATTGTGTGCAAAATGATAATGCATAAAATGACCATCTACTGGAATCAGCAGAAATTTAAATGGCTGTTCCATATAAAAATGTGATAATATCGATAAGTCTATATTTTTATCCTTTGATTTTTTACCCCATGTTTTAATATCAACTTCTTTATTCGGGTTCAAGACAAATCTAACAAATCACGAATCATGAAAATCGGTGTGGCTAATACAACTCTCTTTTATAAATAGATTTGGAAGGGATATCAAAATGAATGGTAAAACATTAGTAACAATATAGTATTTATTGTTTAAACATTTTATTAATGAAAAAATATGTATATCAAAAAACGTTGAATTATTGTATTTCTTCAATGCTTCTTTTCTTAGAAATGCTGAGTACTGGTATATGATGTGAGTGGTTACCGGCAGAGAGTGCGGCCATTTGTGGCGGGGGCGTGGTGTCGTCTGTGCTGCTGTGCACCAGCGGCGAGGCTCCCTTGCCGGCCCCCGGGCCCCCGCTGCCCCCCGCGCCCTCCGCCAGAACCTGCAGCAACATAGCCTTTTAAGCATAAACACATTGCCACATGAATGTTAGACGACAGCAACCGACAATGAAAAAAGGCGGCTCACAAGGAGATATTCAAATAATGAATCTCAATATTAATAGCATAACTTTATCATAACTACCTACACTTGGGCCTCGTATAACACGGTTGTATGGTTCCACAAAAACACCGTGTAATACAAATCCGTGTTATGCAAGGTTTGAATTACATACAATATTAAGGGTTGCGTTCCAAAAAAAAAATAACGAAGATAATTTATGTAAATATATACTTTATTTTTTTTAATAAGCAAATATACATTTACATATTCATGAAAAAAACTTTAATAACATCACATGGCATTCATTTATCATCACTATCACTTATAATTCTATATGTTTTACTCTTTTTCGAAATCGGTTGTACGTTTTCATTATCGGAGGACTCCTGGATTTCTTGTGGTTCTAAAGCCGAATTTTTATAGGCTAACCTTAAAAAATTCGGTAATAATCCTGATTGTCTGCTTTTAGCGTATAAATCCTTACATATTTTCTTATAAAGTTCCAAAATCTGTTGCAATACCCTCTTAAATTTCGAACTTCATTCCATTATAGGATCCTTTTCAATAAAAAACTTTTCTAATTTTACAGCCAATTCCAAACCGACATTTATCATTTTTAATGTGAAACATGTAGCTGCTTCGCTGCAACTGCTTTCTGAGTCGTTAATTGTGGTGGGTTCATCTAACATTTGGACTAATTCTTCTTCGTTCAACGTACGATCCTCCAATATTTCTTGGATGTCATGAATATCCATGTCATGAATATCCATGTCATTAAAACCTTCTTCACCAATATCACGACAAATGTTTATTGTCCTTTGGTATTTATCTTCTATTGGTGGTAAAACATTTTCTCCAGACACTACTTCTGGCCATAGTTTTTTCCAGCAAGAATTTAAAGTGGATTGTTTTATTTCTTTAGCGGATGTAGAAACAATATCGACACAATTTCGAATAGATTTTTTTCCAAGCTTGTGGAAGTGTTAAATTTTCACCTTGATCAATGTCTTCTAATATTTTTTTCAAATGTTCGACGAATGTAATAGGCTTTATATATCGAAATGATACCTTGGTCTAAGGGCTCGATTAAAGACGTAGTATTTGGTGGTAAAATAATATTTCAACATTAGGATATTTTAAATCGAGCGGATGTCCTGGTGCATTGTCCAATATCAATAATATTTTAAAATCAAGATTCTTGTTTCTCATATAATCTCTTACATCAGGTATAAAACAATTGTAAAACCAATCTTAAAAAAGAATACTTGTGGTACAAGCCATTTTCATAACCTTTTGATGCTCGGGGGTTTAAGGATCGAATAATAAATAATGGCTTCATTATGGAATCTCCTGAAGAATTAGAACATAATAGTAAAAATATCTTTCTTTCGCCACCTTGAATCCTTTCGCGTGTTTTCGTTTTTTGATAGGTAGGTTTGTTGCGGCATCTTCTTCCAACACAATTCCGTTTCGTCCGCATTGAATACCTGGTCTGGTGTGTAGTCCTTATTTTTTATAATATCTGTGAATTCAAAACATTTTTTTTAGCAGATGCTATATCAGCTGACGAAATTTTTCCTCGAATTTTTATATTATGTAGTGAGAATCGCTTCTTAAAATTTTTAAACCATCCTCTACTAGCAGAAAAATTGTGAGATGAGTTTTGATCTTCCGATGACGATTGTTCAGTTCTTTTTAAATTATCATCAATTTTTTGTGCCCTCTTTTGTATAATACTTGAGCTAAAACAAAATTGACAAGTCTCGACACGCTCAGTAAGATTTGTCATGTGCACATTACTTGGACGTACAAATTAAACATGTATTTTTTTTTGAAACCGTGTTATATAAAGCGTGTTGTATAAAAATATGACACAATTTATACAACACGGTATACGAGGCCCAAGTGTATATTTAATATATTGTTTCTGCACTTCAGCATACTAATATATCGAGTGCATCTTTAATAATTTTTTGTATTTTTCTGATGGAATTCCATAATGTCCAAACAAAAATAAAAGATTTTTTACAAATATTTCCACAATTTTTCTGAAAATTTTGCAATAATTTGTAAATAATCTTTTATTTTAATTATGACAACATTATACTTGATGTGCCTTTGTGCCATTTTTTGTGGTAGTATTAATTATTTATTAATGCATAAAACTAATATTTGTAATGTTGTACAGTCGACAATACAACACGCGTTTTTTTTTCTTTTTTAACCTCTCCTCCCCGGTGATGTCTATCGACTACACATTGCTTGTAATAACTTAAATATCTCTGTAAATATAATACACACAGGATTTAGATTTTAGGTATTCCTCCTTAATACATTTACGTATTGAAAAAAAATAATATTTATAATAATAGGCACTCATCAGGAGCAGGAAATATTTTTCTAAAATCCGGAATAAATTCACCACTACAATCAAGACGCATCAACTGTCATGAATTCATTTGACCTCTCGGAAGCGTGTGCAAAAATAAAATTAAAAAATACCCAGATACGCCGGCATCTATACTCCTCACTCTCGCTGACGTACTAATATGAGTGAGCGAGACGGTAAACCTCAGTTGGTCGGCTAGTTCGAAATGATTTCGATGCGCGTCAGCTCATCGATATGTCGACAGGCTAAGTAGTGTTAGTAGCTCTCGGAAGTTCACGCGCCAAGGTTCGTCTGGCCGTTTGAGGTCTTCGTCTGATGTTTTTCATGTTTTTAGCTATTAAATGTCAATTATTACTGCTTATTGACATCAACTATTATAAAATTAAGCGATATCTTTGAATATTTTCATTTTTTAGAATTTCTACTCATTTTATTCACTTTAAATCAGAATGTGTAATGAGTTGACACCATCGGAACGCTCGGAAGTTTTTAGCATCGTAAGGCGAGGGTTAACAACAATTTTTCTTAAAGTATTTGTGGCGATTTTTCGCATAACCTTCTAGTGTTACTTTTGGTTGAACCATCTCTTAGGACTAAATGATTCAGACTTCAGGAGCATCGGGGTATTCATCCAATCTTATAAAAACGTTGTAAAAATAATATTATTAATTTTTTATCAATCACTACCTCAGAATGGTCTGCTTTGAGTGAACAAAGCTAAAATAGAAGATTAAATTTATTTGTCAAATTTATTTTAAAACTTATCTCATTTTTTTTAGTATAAAGTTAATAGGGAGACCAAAACATCGATTGAATATGTTGGGATGCTCCCTTTTTCTATGTAGTGTAAATCACAATTTCCTAATTCAAAATAAAAGAGAAATTAAGTTATGTCAGGTAACATTTATAACAAGTGCTAGGGTATTGTTACCTGTACTCCGTTACTGTCCAGCTTGGCGATGGTGGCCATAAGGTCGTCCACCGACTCCTGGCAGGCCTTGTCCATGCTGTGAGCTGCAGCTTCTGATGCATTCATGCCCTGAAATTAAATTGTAAGAAATTAAAAAAATTCCAGAGAACCAAAGAGAACCATTTTTTTTGTCCACAAGGGGTGGTTCAACCCTACCGGGGCCAAGTATAGAGCTTAGATTTGATTAAATCATTTTTTAAAAATCAAGCTTGGTCGGGTTTTGAACTGTCGGCGGCTGAACAACAAACACTATGCCGCCTGGTAATTTTATATATTGTGGGTTGGTACTAGGCGTGATTTAAAATTTTTTCGCAGAGTCACTTACGTGGATGATGGGGCTGGGAGTCTTGGGGTTGGTTGAGGTGACGGTGGCCGGGGTCTGGCGGGGGGCGCCCGGGGTGGGCTGGCGGATGGTGATCTTGAAGGAGTCCTGCGCGGCCTGCAGCGGCGCCCCGCGACCGGCAGTCTGCTGCTGGTGGACGCCATAAAGTCCTGATGTGTCGCCACCGGGATTGTATAAGCCTGAAAATAAAAAATCATTTAAATTTATTTATGGTATAGAACGAATCAATTCACAGATTGATTTTTAATTTATTTATAACTAGGTGAACCCGGCATGTGTTGAATTGCATTATGATTATTCAAGTATATTTGCTTATTTTTACTTATTTTTGCTTATGATACATCTGAAACTATAGCGGAAATGCACACAATAACTCATGTAAGTTTCATCATAATCAATTAATTGGTGTTGGATTGCATATGTCCGTTCCCATTCCCGATACATATCTATTTTTAGTACTTAATCATAAGTACATATATTTGTATATATAGTATTTTTTTATTTTATTGACAATTTTGATTGTACTTCAGTAAGGAATTGAATTATTAAATTTGTAATGTTTCCGTAAGTGAAAAAAATAAATAATTTAAATTAAATTGAAATAAGAATCACTGTGTGTGTGTGAATGTTTGTTTTTTATGCATTCCTAAACCGTTTATCCAATTGATATAAAACTTTCAGAAAATATTACTTTTGTGCCGGCGCAGAGGATAGGATACTTCGTTTTTCAAAAAACAGAAAACGGTAAAACAGGAATGAGTATGTATCTTTTTGTCCTTCATGCATACCTACACCATTCATCGTTGATATTATTACTTTTGATATTGTATATTACATATATATGACAATAATTAATAAAATTGCAAATGAAATAATGAAAAAAAAGTCTTTACTCTGAAATAAAGGATGTTTTGGTCAGCATTATTATAGGAGATAAACATTTAGAAATTTCGCTTACATGAGGTAACTATTCTGACACGATTCAAAGATTTTTTTATCACAGTACAAAACTGCAAAAGTATTTTACTAATAAGTATGTTTTTTATTCATTTATTTGTGTCTTGCTCAATTCTTTCGAATGTCCTTTTTTTCAAAAGTATTATTATTTACCCCATTCTCAACCTTATTTCGGCACTTTTTCAAAAGCACTTTTCTCTTTTACTAACCACCTGTCTATATTTTTTTATCTTCCTACACCTGCACTGTGCCATATCAACGCTATTTAATTTTGTTTGTGTCTTCTATTGCCCCCCTGAATGTTTGAAATGCTAAAAAAGCCACTAAATGCTTATTTATACCACAAGACTCTTGTACATAAGTGATATGTACCATTGGTGGTGGCGTGCTGAGGGATGTGCCACTTGGCAGCGGCCGCTACACTCTGCTGCTGCTGCATCTGGTAGAGTTGCTGGGCTTGCTGCTGGGCTTGCTGCTGCGCCTGCTGCTGGGCTTGCTGCGCTTGCTGGGCTTGTTGCTGGGCCTGGTGCTGGGCTTGCTGCTGCTGCTGCTGCTGCTGCTGGTGGTGCAGGGCGTGCGGACTCGGGGCTCGCGGCCTCATGCCGGGCCCGCCCTGACCGGCCGCCACTCGCTGTCCATACACTCCCTGCACTGCGGCCTGACCGTAGGCGGCTCCACCTGCTGCAAAAAATATATAAATATATACTAATGGAGTGTTTGGTGGGAGCAAGGATGTTGGCCTGCATTATATATATATATATATTTTTATTTAATCAAATATAAAAGATACATTTTTACATAGTAATTTACATTCCAATCTTTTTTTTTTTCTTTTTTTTTTTTTTACATTCGCTTACCACACCACTTAAAGATAAGATCTTGTGTGTGGCGTGGGATATGGTAATAGCATTTATACATAACTTCTCAAACTTGTTTTGTTTACTGCCCACTCACTTAAAAAAAATTAAAGCCTTATATTTTTCTTCTTATACTCTTGTTTATATTTTTTTACCTTCTCATGCCCTCACTGCAATCTCAACAACCCCCTAATTTTCTATGGACCTGTTCACTGCCCTCTTAAAGTCTCAAATACCAACAGAGAGCAGTTATGGGGCACGTTGAGAACCTATGATTTACATTGATACCGATATGTAGTGATTTGAGCCCGCAATTTGAGGCCTACTGCGCATTGAGCAGGTCAAGATTGAGTCCTTTCCACTTTTAAAACTGCTCTTCCGGTTTGTAGATCCGTCTCCTGGCATTTGCATAAACGCATGCCATAGTTTTAATTCCAATTCATTATTTTTGTTTTAAATTTTAAATAAAAAGGAGGTTAAAATTAAAAGTCGTGGTTTTAGTCAATTCACCCCTGCTATCAACATTTTCTCAGGTATAATTCTTAGTGCAAAGACGTCATGGAACAAACCATGACAGTTGAATTTTGTGGCTGCAATTTCTGATGACAAACTGTTCCAAACGATACAAATATAAAGTGATTTTCAGTGACAGGGTCACAGGATCAGAATAGAGCGCGGTGAAGCCTCACCCTGATAGGTTTGCATGGCCTGCAGCGCCTGGCGGCTGTACTGGTTGGTCGGGGTGGCTTGCTGCTGCAGCTGGTGCACGTAGGCCGGGTTAGACTGACTGAGCAACCCGCGCAGGTTGAGCTCAGCCTGCAGACCTGTCAGGAAGTTCACTCCGTCCACTGTGCAGACAATACAAAACAATAAGTGCACTATTTAATTAAAAAAAAAAACAAGATTTAACGGAGGCGCATTAAAATTTCAGCGAAAAGTGGGTCAAATCGTTCAGACGAAGTGGGACAAATCTAGCTTGTATATTTTTTCCATATACAAGCATATAACAAACAACTTTCCAAAAGTACTGCAAACTTTTTTCTTGCAATTCATTAAATACACAACAATCATAATTATTAAAATGTATACCTCTTGATCTTGAACTTTGTGTGGATATTTTCTTATGAATTATATATAATATAACTTTTAAAAAATAGTATGCTAACAATTTAGTACTCACAATTAAATAGGAGTAGAAAATGAACTTAAGATATCTATAGAACTTTTAAATTTATTTTTATCTTTAATGAAAGTGGTAACTCCTTCTTCTCCTTCATATTTTTGTAAGGATTTACCTTGTATATGATTAAAAAAAATAAGTGATGCCAGAAAAATATTTTTATGAGTAACATTTTTCCATTAAAAGTTTAAAAAAAGCATGAAGTATTATAGTATATTTTTAAAATGTTAATTAAACCCGGAACCGGCAATTTAATCTACACCACAGATAAACTCTTTGAAGTTTGAGTGATTGGGGTAAACAAAATTGGTTTGCAATTAAATTTTAAAAAAGAACCTAAGAATAATTGGGACTAGTTAATTTTTACATAAAAAAGGGGCATCTCGCCAAAGTTAAGATGTCTAGAAGTTTTAATACATGCAAAACAATCTAGAAGATAACACAAAAAATATATTTCTGTCGTGTCTATGTCAATTTGTTATCGAGACACTAGGGTAACAAAATAAGCATCTTGTTTCTATTAGTCCTGTAATGTCTGTAGCAGACAAGTGCATGCAGGAGAATAGTTATGTCTCACCATTGGCGGCCATGTGTGGGTGGGTAGAGGAGGTGACGTGTGGGTGGCGGATGATGGGCGCCGCGCCGCTGCCCACCAGGGCCCCGGTGTGCGCTAACAGGCTGCCTGCAACCACAACACGCTTCGTCAGTCACTGATAGTCTTACTCACTGCTCACTGCTCACTGCCAACCCTTCATTGTGTGATGCATCCATTCACACTGGCATCGATACATCCAGATCAGTGATTGCTGCCTGATGTTCTCCGCACTTGACTTAAAATGTTTTGTCAAACTATTACCATTATATTTTTCCCTGGTTATTTTTGATTTGACAGTTTATTAAGAAAACATGTGTGGAGTTTTTTTATAAATGTAACCTAATTGAATGACTAGTTTAGTAATTGAATTATGATTTTTCATAGACCCAAAAAATAAAATGACACAAGTAAAGTCATTATTATTCATATTTTAAATATTAGAAAGGGACAGATGGGTGTTTCAATTGAATTCAAATGAATATAACCGGCACACGTCAACCAACATGACAGTGCAAAATATGAAAACGGTGGAATGTTTTCAGAAATAAATTCAGCCCAACATTGATCTGCAGCATTAATTTTAAAAAAATCTTTAAGAATGTACAGAATGACTCTACAATCCATGACATTAAATATCTGCAAAGCATTTTGCAATGAATGTATACAATTTTATGTTTATTAACAAACAACTACAGTCATAAACTAATAACTCTTTTAATATGTTCTTGTGGGATTGTTTTAATTGACTAAATGCTAAAAACTGACAGAATATATATTTTGAAGAATGGTATTTTCCATGGAATATTTCTCACCCGCCATCCACAGAACAAAACCTTCACCACGCACACCATGAACCAAGACATAAATGTGCATTTCATAAGTTTAAAATGAAAATATATATGATGTCTTATTGAAACACAAGGCACGGTGTGTCAAACAATCACCAGGAAATACATCACATCTCTGTTATAATAAATAATATGTGGCAATAACAACTGTTGAAAGCTATGAGACCAATTTCCAAGACAATAAAAGTTGGCAATGCTTAGAATATAAAATTATTTGAAGATTGAATAATTTTTTGTTTCTTAGAATATACAAGGAGCGGCAAAAAAAAAGCTGACGGTTTTAAATCAAAACAACGACGAAAACTGTCGAGCTTTTTTTGCCGTTCCCTGTATATCAATATTCTAATGCTTTATGGAAAATTATAGATATATACCAATATTTTTAATAAATTGACATGTACATACAAGTACAATAAGGTAAGAATTAATAATACTTGTGAATATATATATTTATAATAATTGATTGAATCTTAATATACAATTTACAACAATCTGTACAAATAATATATATCAATAGTATAATGTGTTAATTTCTCGAGTCAGGATGCGGAGCAAATGGCCGTGAGCCCTGCACTGAGTACAGTCTAAGCATTAGGTTTTGCAAACGTTTCGAGTTCATATCCCAGCGTCTGCAGTTTTTTTCCCTCTGATATTGATAAGAGAAATATCATAAAAATGATATTTGCTGAAAATTTATTGTATGTATCGATTGAAGATTGATTTATTGTCTTAATCTTTTTATGTTTAGTATCATTAACGCATCTCTATTATTAATCATCTCGTGCTCTGGAAGTTTACATAAAAAAAAGTTGATTTAGTAGTTATTATATCTCTCTCCACCTGGAAGAACTACATTGGAAGCTGAGCTTCTCTCTACTGTAGTGTTGGTGATCAGGTTACCTGTGCTGGTTTGCCTCTGCAGGTTGGCGGACATGTGGCTGAGGTGCGCGAGCTGTGAGGCGGCCGGCTGAGCCCCGCCCGGCGCCTGGTGCTGGTACATGGCCGGGTGCGAGGGCGCGGGGGAGGGCTGCTGGGGTCTCTGCTGCTGCTGTTGTTGTTGCTGTTGTTGCTGCTGCTGCTGCTGCTTCTGCTGCTGCTGCTGTTGCTGCGCTTGGTGCTGTTGTTGCTGTTGGTGATGCTGGGTGACAAATGCCTGAGCCTGCGCCGCCGCATTTGCAAGAACCTGAAAATAATTATTTATTCATTATATGACTAAAAACAAACCACCAACTAATTTCAGAACAAAGCTCTATATCGTGGTTGTAGTCGAGTGTAACATTTTTAAATTTCTTTTTATTAAAAAATATACTTTTTACAATAATAATTACAGTTTAAATAGAAATCAAAATGTTTGCCTCGCCAATTAAGAAAATTTTCTTGTGTGTGACAAGGCAACGACTCGTATTATATCATTATATTTCTAGTTACAAACCACAATTTTGTACTACAAAACTTTAAAACAAATGATTACATAAGAAACATATGCAAATATAATACATAACAGTGGCTGTGGGGAGTGCTTCGGCAGAGAGAGTCACTACTGTGTGACTGTGGAGAACTTCAGACCACGTCATACCTAAAATCCTGCCCATGTGCCAGACTGGCTGCACATTAAGGCCTAATACAGGGCAGCACAGGGCCATCGATATTGCCAGATATTAAGCTAAAACAATTTGACGTCGCTGACATGAAGAAGAAGAGACACCGCCGTTGGTTCTCTCTAGGCAATGTATTGTGTTTGTTTCCATTAACTTTCCCTTGCACACCGCAGTAGGTATAGGTGGTCAAATAATCTTTTTCTCAGTTTGTGAATTCTAAAATTATTAGTGCATTGGGTAATCTAAACATGCTATAACTAACCCCGTGCTGGTGCATGACTTGCAGGGCAGGATTGGGGGGCTGTGGCGGGTGGTAGGGCCCCTGCGACTGCGGTGGAGGCCCCACTGAGGCTGGCCGACTGCCTCCGGGACCCGCCGGAGGATAAACCTTCCCGTCGACAACGATTGCTCCGATTGAGGATACAACTGAGAAATCAAAATAATTTTATTATATTTTATCATGCATGAGAAAAAAACAAAAATTATTTTTTTAAAATAGCAAAAATAGTCTGAAAACAATTACAGACCTGGTGGAATATATTTTTTGTATATTAATTATGGAATGCAGCACTAACCTTTAATAAGATCCGGGACTTTCTCTAGAGCCAGGTGTATTCTTACAGGGATTTCAGGATTAGGAATATCGGCCCGCCGACTCTTGATTCTCTGCAAATGTGACGTTACTTGTTTCTTGCTGTACAGGACCGCTATGTCACTACCCTGGAAAATAATTAATAACCAATTACGGATAATGAATGCATGAATATAACCTACGGATTTTTTCACCTGGATTGGAAGTATATCAATGCTGCAAAATTAAAATTGTTTAAATGACAATTGAAATTTTTTTTCACCTGCGGCGCATCATCTTCTCTAATTGTTTTATCACACCATGTTTATTCTTCATATTTTATGCTTTTGAAAATGGTTGTAATCTAAACTAAAAAATGATCTGTGACAATTTCAGGATTATCAAAGCGTTGAATCAGCTGCAAAGCTAATGGTCAATTTATGTATATTTCTGAATTGTGTAAATAGTTCTTAACCCATAGACTGCTACAACGATGATATATCGTTGTTTTGAAATCGTCAAAGATTGCTAACGACAATTGTCATTTACATTAATTACAAATGTAGCATTTTTCTCTTGTATTTTGAAAAACCTCTATAGCAGCCAAAGGGTTAAAGCTACCATAGATACAAAGAGGAAAGAAGGTTTGAAATAAATAAATTATAAAATAATAAAAACGTATAGGTGAGAAATGAAAAAGATCCTTGTCTGTGGCTAGTTGAAATATTTATTGTCATGTCACAGAATATCTTAGTGAAGGGGTCTTTTTCGCCTATTTAAGGGGTCACAGTATTTCAAATGTTGAGAAGAAATATTTTAGCATATTCTATTGTATTATTTCTACCTACTACGATTCCATATGATATCTAATTCCAGATCATTCCGTCTGCCTATAAATAATATTTCCATCTTTCGTTACCTAGTACTTATAGCTAATGCTTACACAGTAAGATATATAATAAAAAAATATATATATAAGGTATACATATATATTTCTTTAATACATTTTAAATTAAAATTAAATGCTAACCTGCTCTAAAGCGGCATTGACAAACTCTATGCAATGATCCGTGATGGAAGACAACTGCTCGAGGGCCACCTTCTTCTCGTTGAGAGTCTTCTGCTTGGCGTCGCAGACCTCGTTTAGTCGAAGGACTAGCTGCTTCCCCCGGGTGTTTATTGTATTTGTCAATCTGCAATTATTATTGAAAATTGTGAAAACATAACCACATGAAAAATACAAGAATTTCTTACAACATTTATAACTTAACCAGGGGGAACGGAATTAAATGACATATTTTTTTTTCTTTGCCAAGTAATTTTTCACGACACATTTGAAGTTGTATTGTTAGCCATGCATATCTGACATATCAGGTATGCATGGATAACAATACAACTCCCTAGCCTAGCAAATATTTTTTGTAGCACTTGTTGCGTTCTACTTGCTGCATATTTAACGTCACAATACACTTCAGGTATATATGGCTAACGATACAACTTCTAATATGCTGTGAAAGATTGCCTGGCGAAGCATGACTGACCATTGAAGAGCGAGAACAAAAAATACGACACTTAAAACCAGTCCCCCTGATATATTCGATATAAGGCCTAACTCAGACACAAGCTCTACGAATTTGTTTGGAGGAGTAATTTGTTAAGTTGTCTGTTTAATGAACATCGGGACTTTCTGTTGCTTAATTTTCTTCTTTTCTATTTATTTAGTAATCCTGGTACCTATATTTAATATATTGTTTCTTGCACTTCAGCATATTGATATATCGAGTACATAATTAATACTTGATGTGCCTTTACGCCATTTTTTTTTCTTGTGATTTTTGTTTGTATCAAGTTGTATTAATTAATTCATTATTTTAAACTAGCATTTGTAATGTTTATAATTTAAAAATATAAAAATTGACCATACATAATCGTGTCGGAAACAACAAGGTCAGATCCAGTGGGCGACGTCGACGGCGTTACTCTGGGCCAAAATCAGGTCTTCCTGGGTGCAGCTACTTAGATACAGCGCACACTCCAGAAGGTGTGACAGAGTCTGCTCCACGCCGCAGTCACATTCAGTCTGTCCCCTGTAATACTGCCAGGCTTTCATTTGTGTCCTCGTCTTGCATGTTTCAGTCAATTTTTTGATTGAAACATGAAATGTTGAAGTGGTGGAACATTATTAGTCGTTGTCACCTAGATCCTAAATAGAGCCGATAAGAGAACATCACTATTTCCTGTGGCGTTATACAGTTTTCACTCACTTGACGACGGTCTGTGTGATCTCGTGCACGAGAGCCTTCTTCTTGTCGGCGATGAGCGTCTGGCGGTCGCGGATGACCTTCATGGCGCTGCCCAGCAGCACGCGCTTGTAGCCGACCTCAGCCAGCAGCGATGCAATGGAGGTGCGCGCCGCCGTGGCCATCTCTGCACTGAACTGGTAGCGGTGGTCTCTGTGCTGCAGCAGCTGGCAGTCCCGGCAGGTCAGGCGGTCGCACGTCTCACAAAACAGTGACAGGCGCTCCTGGAAAATATACATTCATTAATCCCACGACTCAGAAAAAAGACCATTATCATTCTGTATCAGCTCACAAGTGGAAGCATACAATTGCCACCGTGAAGCTCAGTCAGCCGCCATCTTCACATCAATCCACATATGACCTGCCTCCCAGGTATTAGAGTACATCAAATAAAGATAAATGTTTTGACAAAAGATAATTATTTATAATCTATTAGCTGAAGCCGGCCACGCTTAGCGGTGGTTTTTTAATCGATTTCATTTGGCATAATTTTCACAGTAAGCCATATTAAAATCAATAAATAAAGCATCCAGCGTTATGTTTCTCTGAAAATGTTTAGTGATGAAATAAATCAACATATTTAGCTTTAGTTTGAAAGCAGGTTCTGTTATGCCGTAAAGATCAAATGTTACAAACTGACATTCAGTACAATTATGAGCCATTTTAAAACGCACGGAGAAAACAAATGAATATAATTAGTACTTTGTCAGATATGATTTGATTTTTAAATAAGATTGTTTTTTTGTTTTTGTTTTGTAGCATTGTCTAAATTTATTAAACATTTTTCAATGCAATGTTCTATAGAGAATTTAAGTGAATCCATCGTTTACTTTACCAGATTAGCGGGAATTTTTATATAGATAAACAAATGTCATTACAACAAACAAACATTGACGGCAGCCCCAACGCCAAGGTCGCTGTTTGGGCGGAGGGGCACTGGATGCGCCTTCACGTAGCCATCCAGCGGTGATCCGGTGCTCCACTCACTGAGAGCCAGTATTTGTATAAAATCAAATTTGTTAATTGTTATTAACCTTTAAACGCCTAGTGGTTTTTACGGGACTGCAGATTTGCGTTGTTCAATGCCCTACAGGACAAGTGCTTATGGCTCATTTCACAATCCATTAATTTGTAATAATAGTATTAAAGTAAGATCATGGAAGAATCTATTGTGCGATGAAACATTACAAACATTGGCTTGCTAAGACATTGAATGACGCAAATTTGCGGTCCCGTATGGGACCACTGGGCGTTTAAAGGTTAACTTGTATTTTCTATTTTTGTATGTCTATGTAAAATTCTAATTATACTCTGGTGGCTGAATAAATAAAAAAATATATCATTATTATTATTACTAAAATCAACCATAAATAATGAAATGATTGTACTAAATGAACAGAAACCTTACTTGTGTGTGCTCTTTGCAGAACATTTCTAGTGTTGCGTTGCTGGTGCTGTTGTTGGCTGATTGTATTTCATTGGCGGCTTCCTCTTTTGATTTGATGGTGTGATCCTTTGTTATTTTAAGTCTAAAATTAATCAAAACAAGACAATAAATAAAGTTTGCCTGGCATTGTTGAAGCAAACATTGCAATGATAAATCATTACTTCCATAATAGGAGTACAATAAAGCATTATACATCTTATATTACTACTAATACTATTGCGATTTAAAGATAGTTCCAATTACTTATTATGAGTTAATATGAAGTTTATCCCAAAAGTCAAGAACCCTATTATTTTGGAAATTAAAAAAGTATTTTTAAATAATATTTGTCAGCAGTTGTATAAAGATTTTCAGATTGTTGGAAAGAGGAAAAGTGAAAAAAAAATGCATCATTAACACGTTTAACGCCAATGTAATGTTTTTAATGGATTCGACTCAGAGGCGCCATATAGGTCACATTCAATGTTAAAATTCCATTTAAATGTATCCGCTGGCGTACAAGGACTGTTTGTTCGAGAAAAAATCATAAGTCACCGGTAACCTACAGGGCGCCCTTTTCAACAACAGTGTAGGTCACCGGTGACCTACGTGGCGTGGAAAGTGTTAAATAAAATTATCATGATACTTTGCATCTTATACTTTTGACAAAATAAGATTATTTCGTCTAAAATGTTGCTTAGAAATAATGAGTATCTTTTAAATAATTATTTGTGTCCTTTTTGCAATAAACGTAGGGTCATACAGTCAATTTTCCTGTAACATTTTCATAAGATCGGATGATTATCCCAATGCTCTAGAGCAGTGCTCCGCAACCGGTGTGCCGCGGCACACTGGTGTGCCGTAAGCCGATACAGGTGTGCCGCGATCAAATAAGGCAATATTGTAAATAAATAATTTTATAACGGTCCTCAAGCTCCTATCGCCTATTTATGTAGACATACAACGAGGTACTTACTTTATTATGTTCTAAATGAACTTTAAAAAAAGTGAAATTGATCAAATCAATATCTATTTTTGGCTTTTGGTGTGCCGTGGTATTCAAGGTGGGAACTTTGGTG
Organism: Glossosoma conforme; assembly: GCA_022606575.1. Taxonomy (NCBI): domain Eukaryota; kingdom Metazoa; phylum Arthropoda; class Insecta; order Trichoptera; family Glossosomatidae; genus Glossosoma; species Glossosoma conforme. Next base: position 657,273 of record JAGTXR010000021.1, on the reverse strand, counting down.
TGCCGTAGAATCCAAAGAAGTACTTTGGTGTGCCGTAGATGAGAAAAGGTTGCGGAGCTCTGCTCTAGAGATCTGAACCATTTATTCCGAAGAGGCGGTTCAACCCAAAATAACAACATAGAAGGGACAGTTATTATTTAGCTATACCCATTGGCTGGTATCGCACCACCAAACATAAGTTACAAAGTCATACGCGCTGAAGAATGTGTCAGGCAATCGACCAACCATCCAACTGCATAACAACTAGAAGAATTCGCGAAGCAAGTTTCTGTGATCTATATAACCTCTCACATCTGGCCCTGAAACCGAGAGATTTCAGCTCTGACAGCGAATGGCATCAGAAGATTTCGTTAGTCCAAAAGAAAGCCTTTCAACTGGCAAGAATCATTACTGGCAGACTTGGAAATCCCTGAACAAACTAAGAACCAGAGTCGGTAGAACAAAGAACAATCTTGAGCAGTGTGAAGTCACTGCCGAGTCACTGTGGAGACCTGCAGACCCCATGTGATGGACTAGCTGCATTACCTCTGGTGGGCCAGCACGCAGACGTCGCAGATGTACTCGGAGCACTCGCAGCACCAGGAGGTGGCCGGGTTGTCGTCGGCGCAGCTGCTGCAGCGCTGGTCGCTGGCCGGGGCGCCGCCCGCGCCCTCGCGGCGCTCCACGATGAACTGCTGGTCGATCATGCCGGCCGCCGAGCAGTTCACCTTGCACAGCGGGCACAGGATGGCCAGCGCCTCCCCTGCACACCACAACACACTATAGAGACTAACTTTTACATACAATTCAGTTACAATGTAAAACTAATGATTCCAAAGTTTTATCAGTGCGGTTGATCAGTAAAACTAAATGTTTCTAGCTTTATCAGTGAATTTCCGGACCCGTGATAAGTAAACAAGTTAAAATTGTATCTGTTGACAAATCAAAATAAATAAACATTCAATGTATTAACCGTTTCAATGTCATTGTTTTTAACTCAACTATACTTTAAAATGCCAAAGGTTATTTTTTGTTTTTGATGTCATTTAACATAATCGAGAAATAAAATGTATCTCTTCAAAAGCTTACTCAATTTAAAATTTTCTTAAAAAAAAACCTTGTAGGCGGATGATAAAATACAAATAACATTACAAATATATATATTGCGAACGAAAATTATAAGAAAAACAGTAATCTAAAAGGAAAAAGTCAACATGTGTGCTTTACCGCACAGACTCCGTGCAGCCCTTTCTTACAGCCACAAATCAAGTTGCTCCACTTCAGAGCTGTAATCCTTGCTGTTGCACACTACGCAGCATTGTAAATTACACCCTATCACTTTTTTTACAACTTGAAAAATTATTACTTTCAGTCGAACTATTTTCGAATTCCGACATTTTGGATAAAAAAAAACTGGTTCTTTTTTAGAATGTTTTTAGCAATAATATAATAATTTTAACTGTATGTAACACATAGAAAGTAAAAAAATAGCGATGCGTGCAAGCGACCGCATGCTGGTGATACTTTTAGCTTATATACACATCATAGTTATAAGAAGCCGGGTGATGACTATCTTAAAAACTAACCTCCTCCTTCAGCGGTTTGCGTCCGCTCTTCCAGTTTGGCGGCCACGCAGCGAGCGCAGGCCGAGTGCAGACATTCCATGAGCCGGGGCGCCTCGGTGTCCCCCTCGGCCAGCAGCACGCGGGCGGCAGTACACGCAGCGCACCCCAGCCCACGGCCCCGCCGCCCCCCCAGCCCCCGGAGAGTCCCCGCTGCCGGCCTGCTGCCCGGGCTGATCAGCAGCCTGCTTATCCAAGATGGCACCGCTCGGTTCTGCTTCACCGCCCTTCTGTAAGCCAAAACAATCATCATCGTGACGCTTTCTAATTCAATCGAAAATCAAAACAGATGTCCAGCAACCTTCTGTAAGGGCTGTGAAACTTGGCATCTCACCAAAAGCTAAAGGATAGAAGGGTTTGGAAATCAATGTTTCGTAGAAGTACAGTAAATCTGAAGAACTGAAGCTCCTAATTCATTTAAATCTGTTATTAATGGTGGTTTGCCGATATCTTTAATATTTTTAATAAAAACCAAAAATGTTTTTTTTCAATAATTGCTTGAATCATTGTTTATTCATGTTTTTATTTTATAATTTGTGAAGAAAAATATATCAAATAAAATAATACTTTTAAAGCCTTGTTTAAATTTGGACATTAGTAGTATTCATTTGGTTTGTATATTTCTATTCATTTAATTACAGGGAAAAGACATTCCTGTTTAATTTTTCTTAGTTTGTTTTACACACTCATACCTCGATTTACGCGGTATCCATTTTACATGGTTTCACTATTAACGCGGTTGTTTTTTTTATTTTATTAAATCATACATATTTTGTGGCACGTGTCACACAAACACGTGTTGCATCAGATTACTCCTACTTCTTGGACCATTGCGCATCCACGAATTGTTTGTTGATCAGGAAATGTCGAAGAATTGATTTACAGGGTTTTAATTTACGCGATTTCTCTCGGAATATTTTACTGCATAAATAGAGGGATGAGTGTAATAGACTTTGCTTTTAAATAATTGTTTTTTGACCATGAACATCCTACTTTTATATTTCTTATAATTAATATATATGTAAATATTATAATTAAAGTAAAACAAGTACATTTGCTGATGTACTTTCATAAATGATTACGGATTTTTGAAAATACATATTGACTTCATTTTGATTATTATATGTGTATAATAACATGTACTAAAATGTGTAAGAGGCATTACAAAATACCCGGAAATAGTAGAAAATAAAAACATTACACAAAAAAAACAATGATAAATAGACCTACTAACATTTTTATCAAGTTAATAAGTAATTCCTATACATTCAATACTTATGGATAATCTTAGAATCAAAAAATAGAAAAAATCTAGAGTTAAAACATAATTTTTTATAAGACTAAATCATAAATCTATATTATATTTATTTGTTATAAAACAAATATGGTTTTTAATGGTAAATGAAAATTAAATAACCTATTTTAACCTAAAAGTAACATGTCTGATGGAGGTCCATGTGGACTGGTTCCAAACTGCATAACCTTTTGCTCAATGAATAGCTCCTCATAAATGACATTATAAAAAAATTTGAATTTAAATAAAATATAATTGATATTTTTAAATTAATATAAAATATTATTATATATTTATGTACCTTGGAGATTATGTCAGACATTGCTGTTGAGTACAATAATATATATGTACAACACTTATCCAGGAGCACAATGACACAAATCGAAATTGTAACATTTTAAGAAAAACTAATTTGAAAAATTAGTATTTATCCTTAGCCTATGCAATGGTGAAAATGTTTGTGAAATTGCTTATTCTGTGAATTTTTTATTAAATGTGGTGTCTCAGTGGTATTTTTTACAACTAAACTGAACGGCATTTGTAAAAACATGGTTTAACATTAGATCATATATGTTAACATGTTTCAAGTAATCCAAAGTACGCTGTACAGGTTGGGTTAAGTAAAATAAATTAAACCAGCACCCCTAAGTGGGTGAATAATCAATATCAGGTAATAATTCAATTTTGTCTAATGTTTGTTTTATTATAATTTAAAATTCATTTTAATTAAGAAATTAAGAAATTAAAAATATTTAGTTTTGATTCACATTTATGTTAAACAATTACATGTTTCGGCCTTTGAATAAATTATTGAAAATGGTCTCCTGTTAATTTTTTGATTAAAATTATAATTATGCAGTTTCACCAACTATTATCAGTTGATAACCCTAATGTTTTTTTATTCTTTAAAAACATTTTTTTGTCATATTTCAATTAATCTCATCATTACCAATAATTTTTTTTATTGATTTAACATAATATTAAAGTAATACATAATTTAATTAAATAGTAATATATAATTTATAAGCTCCAAGTTATTAAATATCTATATCCATAAGGTGGTGTGATCAGTCATCTGTAAATACTTAATATCTATGGAGAAAAAAAAACGATCAAAGAATCCAGACCTAAATGACATGTCAACAACTTCTCCAACACTACAGGAAGCTATTGAATATTCTCCTAGTATCTATACAACATTTGAATCTCAAAGAAGCAGATCAACTAACAATCCCTCAATCCCTACATACAACCACTAAATATTCTTTCTATACGCAGTGTATCAAGTTAACCTGGTAAGTCGAGTCTTTCAGTGACCTTCGTCGAAGCAACACGCCTGCAATTACTACGCTACCTTTAGTTAGTGATTATCCCACCCCATTATGGAGTGGGAAGTACCCAAAAAATCGGCCAAGCGGCCGCTTTCGGACAATGCCTCAGCAGACCCAACCGCTACCAAGAATAAGTACAATGGCTTAAAAGAAGTGTTTTTACCTGCGCCCGGCCCCGTGACAAGTGAAAATATAAAATCGCGCATCCCTCCTATAGTTATGACCCCGTGCGGCTCCCATGCGGCCACTCTGGCCTTGTTAAAATCCGCGACTAAAGACTCCTTCTCCTTAAACTATAAAAATAAATCAGTGTCCGTTCTGTGCTCATCGTTAAACGATTTCAAGGCACTAAAAGCTCATCTATCAAAAATAGAAATCAATCAGCCTTATCACACTTTCTCACTCGCGAGTGAGAAACCAATAAATTCTGTTATCCGAGGCCTCCCGGCAATGAACACAGAAGATATCATCGCTGACCTTCACTGCCAGGGTCTTTATACAAATAAAGTCGTGCAATTAAAAACACAGGGCAACCCAATATACATGGTCAGTTTCGTGAGCAGCACAGAAATAAAAAAAATAAAACAACTACAACACATCTGTCACTGTAAAATTAAAATCGAAAAAATGAATAAAAGTAAAGGGAGTACGCAGTGTTTCCGGTGCCAGCAATTTGGTCATGCGGCCATCAATTGCAACCTGAAAGCGCTGTGTAAAATGTCCAGGCGCTCATCTCACCTCTCAGTGCACTAAATCTGACCGCACTACCCCTGCTACATGCTGCAATTGCGGTGGAGACCATCCAGCCAACTACAAAAACTGTATCGTAAGAACGGATTACGAATCCAAACTGATAAGATACAAGGAAAAAGCTGCAAGGCCTGCCGCCCCGAGAATATTCAACTCAAAAAAGTTGAGGAAGGCAGGTCCTGGTCGTCCCTGCTAAAGCCGTCTCAGCCCGCAAGCGTTTCTGATGTCACGGAGGCACCCACATCTGCTGTAGGCCACAAGGAGCCATCTCCTCAGGCCTTACCCCCAACAGCGGCCCTTCTTCAGGGCTACTACCAATTCTGAAGGCCCTTCTCACGGTCGCACTAAGCTTGCCTTGTGTAAGGACAACCTAGAAAAGGCGATGCTGATCGTTGAACTCCTTGACGCTCTCGATGGGTGAACTTAAAGTATTCCTATGGAACGCTAGAAGTGTCCTGAAAAAGGGGGACGAATTAGCTGAGATGGTAAGAGAGCTAAACATAGACATAGTACTCATCACTGAAACACACCTCAAACCAAACAAATCATTTCACATACCTGGATATCACTGCTACCGCAACGACCGTGTCTCTGGCAACGGCGGTGGGGTAGCCATACTCTTACAAAATTCAATTAAGCACGAGACACTATTAACACCTGTCACTCTTAACATGGAAACAGTCGCCATTACAATACCACACAAGAACTCAACATACACAATTATCTCTGCATACAACCCTCCCAACAAAAGCCTCCTCCCATCTGACATAGATATATTGCTAGGCCTAGGAAAGTCGGTTATCATAGGTGGCGATTTCAATGCGAAACACCAAATGTGGAACTGCAGCCGAAGCAACAAAAATGGAAAAAGCCTATACCATCACCTCCAAAAAAAAGATTTTAACATTTTATATCCCGACTCCCCTACTCATTATCCACATAATAGCATACACCCATCAACACTCGACCTGGTCCTAACAAATAATGTATACTCTATTTCAACACTTACAACCGAACAATTACTCTCTTCCGATCATCTCCCAGTATCCTTTTCCCTGAGTTGTACTTTTCCAGAGATCCTAGAACTCAAAGTAATTATTCCCTTGCTGACTGGAAACTCTTCAAATCCCATATTAACCAAAACATTCATTTATCATCTCAAACCATAAACTCGCCTGAATCTATTGATCACGCAGTGAGTGACTTAACCAAATTAATATTAGAAGCGGACATTCTTGCGATCCCCAAAACACCTTACAAACCTTACTCTCTTGTCCTCAGTCCCGATATTAAGTCACTAATTAGCTTTAAAAACAGACTAAGGAAATATTGGCAAAAACCAAAGACCGTTTCTCCAAATCCATTATCAATTCACTTAATCGAGAGATCCAAGCACTAATAACGACATTAAAAATGACTTATGGACAAAAAAACTAAAGTCTCTGTCCCCTTCAAACAACTCCTTATGGAAGACAGTTAAATCCATTCGACATAAGTCATCTCCCATACCTCCTTTAGACTCTCCTGGTGGTAAAGCCGTTTCTGATGTAGAAAAAGCCAATTCCCTTGCCGACTCTTTTCAAAATCTTTTACCCTGTCTCAAAAACAACCTGACCCAAAAATAGAGTTAGCTGTCAACAAAACAATCAGCATGCTTCCCTTAAAAACTTCACCATTTCCTTCATCCACACCACTGAAATATCCTCTATAATAAAAAACTTAAACCTCTAAAAGCCCCTGGGCTAGATGAAATTAAAAACATTCACTTAAAAAATCTTCCCCATAAAGCTATAATACTCCTAACAAAAATATATAATGGATGTCTCATAAGTGGCTACGTCCCATTAACATGGAAAATTGCTTTGGTTATTCCAATAAAAAACCAGGGAAAGACCACTCCAATCCCATAAACTACCGGCCCATTAGCATGCTATCTGCAATTAGTAAAATCCTAGAAAAAGCCATTCTCAGCAGATTAGCGAAATTCCATGAAAAAATTATAATTCATGAACAATTTGGATTCAGACCCAAACATTCCACTATCCATCAGCTAACCCGTATCGCCTCTAACATCTCAAATAATCTTAATACTAAAATCTCCACAGGCATGATACTAATCGACCTAGAAAAGGCATTTGATACAGTCTGGCACAATGGTCTGCTTCATAAACTCCTGCTTTTGAATACACCCTCATATTTAATCAATGTATTAAAATCCTACCTCTGTGACCGAAAATTTACAACCGTCATTAACGATTCCAAATCGTCTCTCAAACTCGTCACAGCTGGTGTTCCGCAAGGAAGCTTGCTCGGTCCTTATTTATTCAATTTATATATAAATGATCTTCCCACTCCCCACGATGTGAACTGGCGCTGTATGCTGATGACACGGCCGTTCTCACTTCCTCCAAAAGACTCGACCACATAAGGTCACGTCTACAAAAAGGACTTAGTCAACTAACTTCTTTCCTTGAAAAATGGAAATTAAAAGTAAATTCCAACAAAACAGAGGCCATTATATTCACGAGAAAAAGGCGAAGCAATTTCCCCCCAATATTATAACAAATTCTGGATCTATCGAATGGTCCAAAGAAGTTAAATATTTGGGACTTATTCTCGATTCACGTCTTCGGTGGGGTTCACAGACAGAAATGGCCAAATGCAAAGGACTGGCCGCACTGGGAGCCCTGACACCAATTTTCAATCGAAAATCTCTCCTTTCACGTCATAATAAAACAATAATTTACAACTCATTAATCAAACCCATAATTACATACTCTGCACCGACCTGGATCGATAACGCAAAATCTAACTTTACTAAACTACAGGTCATACAAAACAAAGCCATTAAAATCATTTTCAACACTCCTTTTAGAGCTAACCTCAAGCACCTCCATACCCAAAATAAAATCCCCACTATCCACCAACATTTTCAAAAACTAACACTGAAATTTCATTACAAGTCTAAAACACACACTAATCCCCTGATCAGAAGGTTAGGGGAATCAATGTCTTTGCGCAGCTCTCACCATCATCAGCGCTAAGCGGCACAACTTATGGTGTTCTTTTTATTTTATCTTATATTTTTCACTGTTTCTTTTTGTTTCTTATTTGTGTCTGAATTGTCTAGTGTTAAGTATGTTAACTAGGTTTAATTTTTTGCTCAGGAAAAAAATATAATCCTTTTCAAGGATTCTATAGAATCTCAGTGTATTAAAAAAAAAAAAATTTCATGTAATATTAACTAAAAAAAAAAAAAAAAAAAAAAAAAAAAAATGTAGCTTAAGTAAAAGATTAAAAAAGTCTGTAAACTTAGTATAAATACCTAATTTGTAATTTTATGTGCATGTATCTCAAGATTGAATAAAGATTTATAAAAAAAAAAAAAAAAACTGGTAAGTCATTAAATCCATGTGTATGGCGTGTGTACATAAATAAATAAAACATTAATTAATCAAAATTAGTGGTAAACGAAATTCAACTAATGTAAAACGAAAATTATGATTTTATTTATATGACCCTGGCATTTTGGCAACCAAATAAATTTTATGACGTTTGACTAAATGGCTGCACTTCTTTCAAAAACCGATTTCAAACCAAATAGACTGTTAATTACGAACCATATTAAGGGGTACTTTGACAAATAACACAGTGTATGGAGACGTGGTGTGGAACATATCATCTGTCATATTGATGGTCGATGTTTCTGATGTATGTGCGCTCTAAATTGAAACAAAACATAGTTATAACAATCCCCAGAAACACAGGACGAGATAATTGAAAATTTTAATTATTCAAAAACATGAATTACACAAAAATTAATGCATAAGTTTACTAACTTCATTAGGTGGCGGGGGTTCTGGAGTCTCTTCCATAACCTCTTCCTTGATGGTGACACCCAGGAGAGGCCCAAGGTCCATCAGGGACTGCTGAATCTCCTCACTGCTGGTCCCCTGCATCCCTCCAAGACCTTCCATCATCACAGTAAAAAACTCTTCACCAACAGCACTCCCCTTCGACCATCATCACTCCACAACCCGAAGAAAAAACCTTAATAGGCTTGAAAAACAAAATGTCGAAAGCCTGAGGGAAACGATCTCCGTGTCCGCGCTTTCAAAAAACTTTCACTCTTCCGGTTCGGCGGCGGACTTTCGGCGACACTTGGATCCCTTTGCTGTGAACGTGTGCGGTGACATTTTCTACTTGCTGTGGTGCGAGTTCATTTATAATAAACACAATTTCGGCAGGCGGAGTTGCGGCTGGGCTCGCGAAACAGCAAAAGCTACTCGCTGGACGCCATTGTATTGGGATCTATGATACTTTGTCTATGGAAATGTAGATTTACTAAGAAATAAATCATTTTTTAAAATATGTGTCTAATAGGTACATGTAGTTATAGTAAGCCTATTTAATAATATACTAGATCCATTGAAAAACACATGTCGTCACTTAGGTCACTCATTATTTATACAAAAACTCAAGATCTATTTTAGGAATTTTTGCCATTCTAACAAAACAAAAAAATAATGACATACGAATTCACATACTCCTGAGGCACATGCTTATTTATTAACCATTGTATATAATAGATTAGGTCCCTAGTAATAACTAACCAAAACTATATTTTCAACTGAAAAATAATTTCTGTTTTTGTCCTAATTTTGACTGAAATCGACACTTCGTTGAAGATTTTTTTTCTGCGTAAAAGCGTTCTACCAATTCTTATTGAATGAGCACACTCAAGTAGCAATTAGCAAATATATCTGCTGGTTGATAGGAGAAAAAAATGTTAAAGTGAGATGGGGAGTTTTTTTTTGAATGTTTATTATTTTTACTCATGGATCTGATAACCTAACTGTAGGTATTTAAGTCATGTGCTTTATAATATTATAGAGTATTTAGCATTGTTATGATTTAAACTTCACTACAATTCTGGATCATAGAATACTAAATTCACTAAAAGGTAATCAAAAATAAAAATAAAGTTGAATCAATTCAACAATGATCATTGGAAGTTTCCTTTTGATTGAGAAATGATATCAATACTGTTCAAATTGTGAAACATAATTAAGTCCTAATAGTGATATTTCATCATCATCGTTGATATTTAAAAATATATAAATCATCAAACTATGGATGTAAATAAAAAGTGTATGTTTTGATTAAGGATGTCTTTAACCGAGATAATAAGAAAATAAAAACATTTATTATTAACTGTATGATTTACTTAAAAATATATGTATTAATGATCAAAAAAAAACTTTAGTGCGTGTAAGCATTTAGTAATATTAATTCTTCTTTTAAAAAAACGACTAGTTATTTACACTAGACGGGACAATGATATTGTATTCATTCTAAAATCCTTAAATTGACCGCTTCCTTTTCATTAAAACAAACTATAATATGCCATTAGTCGCCATAAATGAATTTGCAAAATAATATTATACTTAGGTATATTTATATAATATTCTACCTTGTATTATTTTTAGAGATTATGTCTATGTTTATTGTCTATGGCTAACTAGGCAAGACGCTTCTCGCTTTGTGGAGTAGATTATTTTAGGTTAGACTTTTCCGGTTTGTATTTAATTATTTTTTACCCTTAGTACTTTTAAAACTTACTAACGTACTCTGAGAACTCCCTACCGAATGCATTTGGAACGGATTTCGTGAATAATCCTCCTGCTTGCTCTGCTTTTAATTCAAGATTTCCAGTTTTAAAGTTTACTTCGTGGGAGAGTGTAGAGTGTGCTTGTTTGTTTTTGTGAAGATAGAGAGCAGTCAAGGCGGGCTCTCGCAATTAAGTAATAACACAAGTTTTGCGGTTGCATAATTTACGGCGCCGCAATCAAAGGATATCCTATCTAATATACAGTATCCAGTTTCAATCTTTTACTAACTAATAGGAACGAGATTTTTATAGTTTACGAGGTGCAATAAGTATTAAGTTTCATTAGCAGTAGAACTACCATATTTTCCTACAATGCAGTGGAACTTTATTAGTTTTTAATTAGTGTAGGGAATATTTAAGTTATGTTGATACAATAATGACTGAAAAACATTTCTCAATGTGTATAATTTAAAAAAAAATTAAAAAGTCAAAGGATTTATCACTTATTAAAAAAATACTAATAAGTAGATTTTTCATTGCCACTTGTAGTCGTAGACCTGACAAACTTATACTGATCCCAGTATTACTCACACACTGGTATTTATAGATTATTTTAACAATGTAGAGTTTATAAATTGTTTTTTTTTCAAGCTTTATCCAATTTCAAACCTCTTGATAGCAATAGGGGCCTTTAAAGTTTTTGAAATAGCAGTCGGTTCATTTTTTTAAAAATTGTAATATAAAAAAAACTGTTTCCGTTTATGTTTCAAAATACATTTTAATATTCTAATACTTTATAGATAATTGACCCATACTTTTGACACCATATTTTTGTGTTAAGTGTGCATCAATTTGATAAAAAGCTTTGATTATGAGTTAAGCCGCTCCATATGATTAAATGGTTCAGGACTCGGGAGTGTTGGGCTAGTCATCTGATTTCCCTAAAAATGTTCATAAATGCGTCAAAAATTGCGTTGGATACTACAGTTGGTTTTTATTTAAAGTTCGAGCACAATAAAGATCTTTTAATTTTTTTGTCTATTTAAAAAAAATATATTAATGATAATGTAAATATTAATAAATACACATTTATTAATGAAATGTGTAGTTTGAACTAAGATTTACAATTTATTAACAAAATCCATTATCACGATACCCTACATCCGCCACTAAAGAGTAAAGAACCCAGTTCTACATTTTCTGACAACAATGTGTTATAAGGCTAAGACCTTAAATAAATGTTAATATATTATAGAAAAATGAGCAAAAACTGTCTTACATCTTAGTTTATTTATTTACTTATTATACTAAAAGTGAATTTTAATTATATGTTTTTTTTATATTAATACTGATTAATGGTAACCCTACATCGTTTGATCTAATTTATGCGACACGTTGCTCAGTATAATGTTTCATTTTGCAGAGAGGTTGTTAAAAATGGGGGGCACGTCAAACTTAAAGCCCTGGCACATTGTGTCGCTCATTGTGGGCGTGCGGCTGGCCTCGGTTTTCCTTGTGAAGACTTGGTACGTGCCCGACGAGTATTGGCAGAGCCTCGAAGTCGGCCACAACCTGGCTTTCGGCTACGGCCACCTCACCTGGGAGTGGAGCAGCGGCATCCGCAGCTACCTTCACCCTGCCATCATCGCCGGCGTGTACAAGCTTTTGGAGCTGCTCACCATCGACTATGCGGAAGTTCTGGTGAATATTATTTTTATTTAACTATCATCAATTTAAAATTAAATAGATTAATATTTCATAACTTGTTTTAACATGGATCACACTGAGCACCGTTCCCTAGATCCCTGATATGAAATATCTAACGCTTCTTTGTATTCGTCATTATTCTATTTATAACATTTATGGATATAATAAAGTAATTAAAAGAAATGATTGTTGCCCACACATCACAGGTAATGAAAGGTTAATATGTTAGTAATTAAATATACATATACTAAACATCAAATTCTTTTAAACGCGTCAATTCATGCAGAAAAATAATGGAAGAAGCGGGATGCGAAACGCGGACCTTGGAAACCAACTATGCCCAGGTATTCATACTGCTCAGCCACCTTGGCTATTGCTGTGCCTGAGCTGACTCACGTTGGAACTTGTATTAATGTCATTGTTATCATCGTATGATAGATGTCGCTATAGTATATATTCAAAGTATGTATATTTTTATTTTTTTATTATTCAGTCAGTCTGCATTTATTTACAAGCATAATATTATTACTTCCGACAGTCTATTTATTTTAGTAAGTACCACTCGGGCCTCGAACCGAACCGGTTCGCATCCCGCTTCTGCCGTTATTTTTCTGCATGAATTGACGCGTTTAAAAGAATTTGATGTATAGTATATGTATATTTAATTACTAATAATATTTTAATATAGTCAATGATCTATAAAAGTAGATTAGAATATTGAGGTTAATATGTGATTGTCGGTTTCCAGATTTTGTTGCCACGCGTTCTCCAGGCGCTGCTCAGTGCTGCAGCCGACTATTCATTCTACAAGTGGAGCGGCTGCCACAAGTGGGCGCTCTTCCTCTGCCTCACCCAGTGGTTCTGGTTCTACACGGCCTCGCGCACGCTGGTCAACACCACGGAGACGGCCATCATCACACTCGCTTTGGCACGATTCCCCTTCACTCCTGGATATCCACGTAAGCTTTCTCTTAGACCTTTTTCAAAAAAAGAAAGACTGTATAGTCCATGTGTTAATAGTCAACTAATACGCGATGAAGTTTTGCTCAGAAACTGTGACTGTCGATTACATCATGTCTCCAAGTCACACCTCGTATAAACAACCATGCAGGAAACAAATATCTCATAACCTGAGGACGATCGCTCCAATGTCGCGGTCTTAAGGATATTGGATGATGCAGTTGTTGTGTAGTCTCATGGAAGGCAATGGCAGCTGTGTAGTGGTAATTTGTGACAACTGTGTGATGCAGATATGTAATGACTATGAAATAATTTCAAAACAAGTTAAAGTATATACTTCAAATTTATTAAAAATTACTACGTCAAGTCGTCAAGAATTGACAGTTTATTAAATTGTGACATAAAATAATTATGTATTAACACCTTCAGCAGTTGTGAGGCTTTTTTTTATATAAACACATTCAGGAGAATACTGACAAGACAATCCGTTAAATAAAAAAATCCTGTTACTATTCCTAATCTGGTAACACCTTCGAACAAGGAATACTTCATTACTGCAGTTAACTTCATATATTTTACGTTGTAACTGAAATGAGTAATTTATCTTTCAGGAGACAACGGCTGGCTCTGCTTGGCTGCGCTGTCCTGCGCCCTGCGCCCCACCGCCGCCGTCATCTGGCTGCCCCTCTGCATCTATCATCTCAGCACAAACATCGACAACATTAAGCGAATCATAGCATTCTACTATATTCCTATCGGGTAATTCATTCATTTTGTTTAGCCCCTAATCCTCCTTTTTTTATGTAAACACATACAGGAGAATACCGCCAGATGGTGATAGAGATGCTGAATTCTCACCTGTGGATTCTATGATGTTTTCCATTGAGCTATACCCCAACTATACCCACCGGCCAACTGTACCCGCCGGCCATCTATATCCGCCGGCTTTACTAAATATAGTTTTTTTGCCATCCTCTGTAAAAATTAAACCAAAAATAATTGCGCAGAATAACATCCACTCTTAAAAACTAACTACATAAATTTCATATGTGTGCACTTTATTTTTGCACTATTTTGTTTATTTATTATTAAAATTTTAGATTTATTCGTATATATTATTTGAAATGTATTTTAATCCATCAGCTGTTAAATTAATGTTTTGGATAATTTTCGAGAACTGTAATAAATATAATGAAATCTGCTTTTAACCACTTTTAAATAAAAAAAACTCAGGTTGTTCGATTATACATAACGCATGTGTACAAGAACAATTCACTTCACATATTAAGTATTTACAACATATTAATATTAATAAATGATAAAAAAAAACAAGACTTTCCTTAAACTGTAACATGTTAAGAAAAGGTTACCACAACAGAAAATCATTGCTTACCAATCTTAGTGGCCTAGGTACTGCATATCATTTTATTGGTGTAAAAAAGTCTGTACATGTTTATTTATTTCATTTCAGTTTGTCTATTTTGGGACTGTCTACATTGATAGACTCTTATTTCCACGGATCGTTGATCTTCACCCCGTACGAATTTTTAAAAGCAAATATTCTAAATGATATTGGAAGCTTCTACGGAACTCAACCATGGTACGTTGTTTAATCATTAATTATGTTTTAAACTTAATTCTAGTATTTCATTTATTTTCTTTTTAATTCAATTCGACTGAGCATGTGACTTAATGATCTGGTGTGAGATGCAAGTCTTCTTTATTATACTTTTTTGCTAAGTTTGAAAGCGATTTGGAAACATTGACAGACAGAGATATTGTTAATTTTCTTTATATGGTTATGAATGGTATTGTGTCTTTTGGGTTTGGCTGTGTGTGGCGAATTATTTTCTTCCAATATGTCAACCACCATTGCAGGGGTCTTCTTCAGGGTTTATGACTTTGTGATGAGTTGGTGTCTGGAGTTGGTGTCTGAAGCCATTGAAATCAAAAGACATCCCATCAACATCAACAGGGATGACGGTTTGATTTTCAAAACAGTATGGCTTCCCCCTCTAGCACATACTCAAAAACCAGCACAGACAAGCAAGGACAACCACAGTCCGACATGACGTTCGTGGAGGTATGCTCCTTAGAACATACTCATGACGGTCGTGGTGGTACGCTCCCTGGAACATACCCACCGTACACGACTCTCCGACATGACCTCGTGGAGGTATGTTTGGCTGATGGTTAAACTACCTCCAGGCACCATCTCACCACAAAGTCATCAACCCTGAAAAAGATCCTTGCAACGGCAGTCGAAATATTGGAAGAAAATAATTAGCCACACGGCTAAATCCGAAAGCCAGGATATCAAATCTGGCCGGGAAAACCTAAGAAGTTATTTTTGGTTATGAATATTTTCAATACTTACAATCCATATTGCTCTTTTGTAAAGCTCTTTATAGAAAAATGGATCATTATAAATTTCATAATTTAAAAAAAAAACGTAAAAATGCATGAAAACCTAATAAATATTGTATTTCAGGTATTGGTATGCGGCAATTGGACTCCCAGTTGTTCTTGGAATCAACTTATTACCATTCCTGTCGGCCTCCATTGAAGTTATCAGAAACCGAGATGTTTTCAGAACACAAAAGATTCTGCTGTTCACCATTGGTTTCGTATTGTTCGCTTTCAGGTAAATGACTTAAATCGATGCACGTTTTGTGTGAAATTAAATTAAATATGTTTTATTAAATTGAATTTCTTTCAAAGTTTTGTCAATCAAGTGAGTTGCTAAATTTATGATCGATATTTCGAGTTTTATGTTCTAAAGATTGAGTTGAATTTTAATATTTACTATTATGTATCACAGTTAATTTTTTTTTTACTAAATCTGGCGCTTTGAATATCGATTAAGTATTCCATCCATTGGACCACATATCACTGTATGTTCTAGACTGTATGATCTTCCTTGAATTATCCTCAACATGTGAATCACAATTTCCTTTGAGATTCGAAAGTGGGTGGCCATTTATGTCATACTCCTAAATCATTCTCCAACATCTCGCTTCTAATGAAATACTAAATGCAACAATAGACATTGCTTCAGTATACAGTGGCATACAGAGTGGAGCTTTAGCCAAATTCGTTGCAATATTATCTAAATATCAAACTGATGTAATATAATATTTTTTATCAATTACGAACAATAGTTGCCTGCCTCATAAGGAGTTCCGTTTCATCCTGCCTCTTGTCCCGATGGCAACATTCATCACCCAGGACGCCATCTCCAGGTGGAGTCGCAGAGCCAAGGGGTAAATAATACTATATTTATTATTGAATTCTCCGATTTTGGGTTTAGTCGTGTGTTGCAAACATATTTTTATATTTGTGAGATTTTAGGTGATTTGTCTATAAAGTGGTCAATTTTCTGAGTTTCATGTTCAAAATCAAGGTTGGTGTAAAAGAACAGTAACTTAAAAAAAAAACTAATGGTTCAATTTGAATGAAATTTGCGTATTTTGTGTAAAAAAGATTTATCAATTCTATGAAATATATTTACTTAAGGTTTTTTATATGCAATACAACAAAAATATAATTACTAAATGTAAAAAAAATATAAAACAACACGTAAATTTAAATAATGTTTATCAAAATGTTCCATTTTGGTAAAATAATGTTTAAAAGCACAAGGAGTTTTTTTTTTTTTTTTTTTTTAATCAAATATAATAGGATACATTTAAGATTTTATTGACAGTATTACATTCATTTTTTTTTTTATTTTATTGTTTTTTTTTTTTGGAAATTCGCTTTCCACGCCACTTAAAGGTAGATCTTGTGTGTGGCGTGGGATTCATCTTTGATTTAAGTGTTGTATAATTTATATTATTATTTTTTCACATTTTTTACATAATAACATTTTTTTTTTTAGAATATAAAATAATATCATTAAAATTTATAAATTTTTATAGTCGAAGTGACAATTTCAGCATCATTTACATATATATTTCGATTCTTTAATAGCCTCGACCCATCTAAGTCTCAATTTCCACCAGACACCTTTTAATGAACTTAATATAATCAATACCTTTTTAACAATATAAATATTTTATACAATTTATATAAATTCTATACTTATTATGCTTGGATCATATACATACAACTACTACTTAGTACCTAGCTTGAATCATATACAGAGAGGTTTACATTAGTATCATTTTAATAAGAGTTACAAAACAAAACAACATGTCCGAACAGGAAAAGTTCTTCAATAATTTAAAACAAAATTTTATAGAAGTATTTATGTCTTATGAACAGGAAATGCATCACCTTTATATTACAAAATATCTTCTATTAATTTTTAAGATGTACTAAATTTTTATTTTTCAGGTTGTTTGTTTATCTGTTGTTTGGCGCTCTTCTGATTGGCAACAGCATTCCTATTGGTTACCTGAGCACCTATCATCAGAGGGGAGTACTGGAGGCTATGCCCATTCTTCGGGACATTGCCAACCAGTATCCTTCCAACACAACCTTCTTGTTCCTCATGCCCTGCCACTCCACACCACTGTATAGGTAAATCAATCATTCTCCACTACACGTTTTATCATCTATATTTTAATCTGCATGTGTTCATGGAGCAACCAATTATTTAAATTCAATCTTTATGCATATTTGAGTGCAGTAACTTTTTGGTTTGTCATATTTCATTGAGTTTTAACCAAGTGGTTTTCTTTGCTGGGTCACATGCACCGAAGAAATGCATAAGGCAATCAATCGACCGTCCCACTGCTTGTATAATCAGATACCCCCAACACCAAGATTGAAGTCGCGAAGCAGCTTTCTGAGATCCACACAACCTCTCACATCTGACCCTGAAAATAAGAGACTCCAGCTCTGGCAACAAGTCGCATCAGAGGATTTCATTACTCCAAAGGAAGGCCTCCCAACTAGTAAGAACTGGCGGACCTGGAAATCCCTGAACAGATTAAGAACCGGAGTTGATAGAACAAATGACAACCTCGAGCGGTGGGTAATTCTTCGGCAGGGAGAGACACTATTGTGCGACTGCGGAGACTTGCAAACCGCCTCACACCTAAGATCCTGCTCCATGTGCCCAACAAGCTGCACACCCAAGACCTAATGCTAGGCAACATACGGGCTATCGATGTTGCCAGATACTGGGCAGAAATAATTTGAAGTCGTTGACACGAAGAAGAAGAACCAAGTGGATTTACAAAGCTGCTTATTATTTTATTCTTTCAGCCTTATTTACTTAAGATGGATACAACTATAATTTAAAAACATAACAAACAAATAAGAATAATAAATAATTTAAAAATTTAGCTTTAATTTAATTATTCCTGAATTATTATTGTTTTAATAAAAATGTTTTTTAAATTGAACAGCCATCTCCACGTGAATGTCCCGGCCCGCTTCCTGACCTGCGAACCCAACCTGACGGAGAAGCCCAACTACAAGGATGAGGCGGAGCTGTTCTACGAGAACCCCTCGCGCTGGTTCCAGACGGAGTACCTGAGCCAGCAGGTGGGGGAGACGGGCCGCAAGTCCAAGCTGCCCTCGCACCTCGTCTTGTTCGACTCCTTACTTCCTCAGCTGGGAAACGTTCTCGCCTACTACAATCCCATTCACGAGATTTTCCACTCGCATGTAAGTATTTTATCTATATTATATGGATTAAATATTTATGTCTTGTTCGACTCCTTACTTCCTCAGCTGGGAAACGTTCTCGCCTACTACAATCCCATTCACGAGATTTTCCACTCGCATGTAAGTATTTTATCTATATTATATGGATTAAATATTTATTAGAATACAATTTTATTTTTTCAATATTCTAATCTTCTTTTAAAAATCATTGACTATATTACAATATTATTAATTAAATATATTACTAATTAAATATACACATACTATACATCAACTTCTTTATAGGCATCAATTCATTCAGTAAAATATCGGCAGAAGCGGGATGCGAACCGCAAGCCTTGTTACCAACCTTTGCCCAGGTCTTTATATACCGCTTAACCTCCTCGGGTACTTCTCTTATTTTATCTATACTATATATCTCTCTATTTTATCTATACTATTTAGAAAGGAGCATTTTTATATTATCATTAATATAAATTAATTATAATTTTTTTAGATTAAATTTTACTTTTAAACCGACGCTATCATAACAATAGTTGATACGGCAAAAAGTCAGTACTCATATGCGGCCGTATCAGCCCAGCATACGTGAACTTTTTTATGTAAACGCATGCAGGAGAGCACACCCGGTCAAGACCAGTGCACTCTATGATGCTCAGCCAGGGAGGCTGGACGCTGCATGCGGGAAACGTGTGTTGTGTTTTTGTGTGGGTTGGGGAGATTGTAAGTGTATATTTATCTGTTTCTTGAAGAGATCCAGATTGTAGGAAGGAGGAAACAGACGTTGGAAGAGCATTCCATAGCTTGCCGGTGGCATTAAGGAAGGAGCTTTGGAAACTGCCAGTTCTTGGTCAACATATATTAACCGTGTATGGATGTTCGGCAAGTGTAAGACGAGTGTCGGTTGTGGATGGGTGCAGGAGAAATCAGTTCTTTAAGTTCCGAAGAGCAGCGGCCGTGGTAAAAACGGTAGAAAAGACTAAGAGAACCATTCTTATGCCTGTGTTTCATTGATTGTAGGTTAGACGTAAGAGTGTCATTGTTTATCAAACGAATTGCTCTTCTTTGAACTGAGTCAATTAAGTTTAGAAGGTATTTTGAGGCTCCAATCCAAAGGTGACTGCCGTATTCAAGGATAGGTCGGATTTGTCCTTTATATAAAAGAAGAAGTTGTTTATCTTTAAAATACCGACGTCATCTATATAATACACAGTTTTTTGGAAGCGAGACCAGCTATATACTTAATTGACTCGTAATATTTCACATTATTCGAGATTGATAATCCAAGCATGTTGCTGGAGCTTGCTTTTGGCATTGCCGATATTATAGTGCTTCTTTATCACAACAATATCAAATCTGAATATGAACGTCGGTTTATTATTTGCTACAGGTGCCAGAAGACCGCGTCGGGGGCAACGTTGTGATCTGTGAAAGGATCGCCAAGAGTGGAGCCCCGCGACCTCCACCTCCCGCTGCCAGCAGACTCCCGCCCCCCCGCCCAGCAACACAGACGGCATAAGTTTTATCAGACAAATTTACCCTAAACTAAAAGAAAAATCTCTTACGTGAAAGAGCCATTTTGTTTTTACTCTGCAAATATTTCAAAGAAACAAAACATAATATGAAATGAAAACATGTCATTGCTCAAAAAAAATTTTTTTATATATATATTTTTTTTTTATATATTTTGTTAAATTTGTATTTTTTTTTCTAAATAAATTATATTTCATAATGCAATAAAAATGATTTTTTAAATTTATAATTAAAAAACAAATAATTTCGATATCGAGTTAGGTTTTTTTTATTAGATTTCAATTTTTGAGCAATGGCAATACATTCAGGATAAAATACTCATACGGTGTATAACTGATCTATCTTTTTGTGTCAAATGGTTTGATTATGAATAAATTGATCAGCCTTTATTTAAAAAAAAAGTTGTCTTTGTCACTATTTGACCATGAAAATATTCTGTCCACATTTCACATAAAAATATT
Source organism: Glossosoma conforme (assembly GCA_022606575.1). Lineage (NCBI taxonomy): Eukaryota > Metazoa > Arthropoda > Insecta > Trichoptera > Glossosomatidae > Glossosoma > Glossosoma conforme. The sequence continues at coordinate 636,406 of JAGTXR010000021.1, read as the reverse complement.
TGTTAGAAAAAATAACACAATTTATGAGCTGGTTAGGCTTTGTAATGAATTATACTTTTTTTTTTAAATGTGTACACAAAATTTAATCATTTTATGAAGACATTTTAAATATTGTTTTGTTTTTATTTTATTCTTTATTTTTTGTGTGATATGTATGATTGATTTGTGTTGAATTTATACATGCAATATCAAGCATGTGCAAAATGAAAATCTAGGAGTTTTAGAAGAAAAAAAATTAAACATTGTTGTGGAAGAAAACATGAGCACTTCGGCAAGTATTCTTTATGAAAATAAATTAATATCTAAATCGAGATCAGGGCACTATTACACATTTATAGATTAGTGAATAATTGTACAAAAAAAGATTATATAATATACTTAGATTTTTAATTATATTTTTAATCATTGTGAATGTTTAAGTTCATTAATTTTTGCAAATAGATTTCTCACTATTAAAAATTTATTTATTTAAACATTTTCTGAATAATTCCTTATTAATATATCATTATACAGTAAAAATAATATTTTGTTTTTTTAGTACTTGCCAATGTGTAACTTGTGTTAATAGATAATATGCAGATCCATCTCATAATTAATAAAGATTGTCTAAGCAATATTTTAATGTTAATTTCACTCTAAAGGAGAGCATAAATACCTATTTTAAATCAATATATTGACCAATAGTTATGAGGACCTGAAAATTACATTATATTTAAGTTAATTTTAATAGTTAATAATTTTAACATGTTGACTTTGAATACACCCATACCTCGCTTTGGAAACTTGGTCGCAAAGCGAAAAGCCATATAAGGAATCAATTATTCTAATATAAATTCATACATTTTTTTCCTGGATAGTCATTTGACTCATTGGCATTCTGTGTTTGTTATTGTCCTCAATCCATCAGTTTTTCCATTTTTCCAATTGAAGAAGGCCGTTATAGCTAAATGCCTTATGAAGAACGGCCGTATAGCGAGGTGTGGGTGTATTAAACGTCTTTAGCCTCCAATACAACACTTAACATTGTACAAAACTAAAGGTGTAACTTTATGACATTCAAATAATCCTATTTTTATCCATAAAAATATTTCTTGTGGATATAATAATGGTAAATTTTCAGGTTCTTATGATTTAATTGAAAATCATATTTAGGAAATTTTATTTTAGGAATAGATTTATTTTTATTATATGTTTTTAAGAATGCAATACTCCGCAATAAATCACATATATTTCTTTTTATAATATCAGATTATATATTTACATTTTTTTTTCTATTCAATGACGTGAATGTCTTTTTACAATCTGATTGTATGCAATACATTTTAATTTTTTATATAATGATTAACAAATCTGGGCAATATTTTACGACCGAATTGTTTATAACAATCTTGAGGACCTACTTCTTATTAAAATTATTTTATACATTTTTAGTATTAGTGCTGGACTTTTGTCATTCATGGAATTATATAAATCATATGTAATATGGGACAATAAAATGAAAAATCCAAATAAAATAAAAAATATTTTCTGCTTAATTGAGTCATAAAATATAAATTGATAATAAAAGTGTATTTCTACTCTACTACATTTGTCCTTCAACATTACTACTTGAGGAGAAATGGTTAACCCTTTCGTTACGGATCGGTGGAATCGGCAAATTATACTGTCAATACGGCGTGAATTTTTGAAACCATTTTTTTGCTTAAAACTAGTATTTGAAGCATAAATGTACTTATCTGACCTATTTTCATATATCATATTGGTTCTTCTATCATTTAGCTATCAGATGATGCATTAAAAACTATTATATTTAACAAATGTTCATTATGTAACTCCGTACATTTTTACAGAATACAGGTTTACAGAAAAATCTCTCCTGTGACGAAACCTCACGATATTTATTTACGTGCTTTACAGATTCCTGTAAAAAATACATGTAGGTTGATAAAGGGAATGATTGCACTTCCAATTTCTTACCGTAGATGTCACAATGAGTACTGAAAGTAGCAAAACTATATATCACGTCAACCGACGCAACGGTCGGGGAATCTTTGACGGAATATGCCGACAACCGATGCGAATGGGTTATGATCTACAGTCTCAGATCTTAAGCCAAAACTGTTGTCAATTTTTATGTGATTCTTATCCAAAAAAATTATTATATTTATTCATGTAAAATACACATATGTACGTGCAAACTGCCAAATTTGTTGATTACATTAAATTATGTTTGTTTGAGTGATGGTACAAAATATAAAAGGTTTGGTAGTAAAATCATAGTCTTTATTATTTTACTGTTCTGTTCCAAACTATTTTACTGCGTAAAAAAATATATTTGAATAAATAACGGTTTTGTATAAATGTTTATAACCACCAAAAAAATCATTAATATTTTGCTTTTTATTGTAAATAACTAAACAATTATCTTTTAACTAATAAATGCTATCTAGACGTGCAAAAACTAGGAATTTTGATCAAGACTGTTAAAATAATGACAATAGAGATTAATACTTTTGCTGCCATTTAGGTAAATAATATAGTAATAAAAAGTTTAGATAAATAGTTTTACTATAGTAAAATATTCTTATACTGAATTTACATGAATTATTTCAAGAGTAATATTTTTTCAGTTTGGTTTGGTGTGAAATATTGTTTTTTTTTCATTAATAACTTTTAATTCTCTCTTATAATAGGTATATCTTGTAACGTTTTATGATTCTAAGTTTAAAAAAATGTTCCCATCAATAAAAAAAGGATTGAAAATGGCAAAAATTAAAAAAAAACATTGTCATTGGCTTTCATTGAATGAAATATATTACAATAAGTCAATAACTTTTTTAAACTATATATACACTGTCCCTCAGTAGATTTTTGTTGTTAAAAAATTGTAACATTAAGGTTATCAACTGACAATACTTGGTGAAACTGCATAACTATAATTTAAAATTAATTTGAATTAAAAAATTTACATTATTATTATTGAAAATGGTCTCCAGGGAGTCCGATACATGTAATCATAAAAAATAAATGTGAATCAAAACTAAATATTTTTAATTAAAATTAATTTAAAATTAGAAAAAAATGTACTTAACATTAAAAATTTAATTATTTAGAATTATAGTAATATCATCAAAATTTAAAACACTATTAAATAAATATAAAAATAATGCTCATTATTTTTATCCCTTGATCAGGTCTGTTTTTTCTAGTTTGGAATTATGAAAATTCCATTTTTTAAATTGTCATGTCTTTGATTCTGGTGACACTTATCATTGAATAAAAATAATAGACAAAGTTTTTGGTATATTCATTATCATGTAGGTTGATTGAATTGTTCTGTACAATATTTGCTCAAATTGCACATCCTAAAATCCAACAAATCACTTTACACATTTTCAGGCAAAAAGGGTTTAAGTAAAGAGAATTTAATAATAAAATACTATATTAAATATATATATCTAATGTTAAAAAATATGATAAAACATGATGATTTTACATTTCATAAAATACCCAAAAACTTGCCAATGGTAAAACTAATATTGTAGATTGCATTTATTATTAAATATTAATATTCTAGTGTTAAGACATCTTTTCTTGCTAGTTAATTTTTATTTAGTAAAAATTAAATACTGTGGTACTTTGACATACGAGTGCCCCAGCATACAAGTTTTTTGAGATACGAGCCGTTGATACATGTTTTATTGGTCAGAGTTTGTACTACAGTAGATAACCCAAAAAGTTTCAATCTCATAAGGTTCTCATAAGGGGTTCTCCAGGCAAAATTAACAAAGATTTAACTGACATGGGCCGTAAATATTTGTTTTCTGTGCTCATGGCGAAATTTATACATTTAAAAATATAACGTAACAATTAAAGCAATACGTCATAGCTAGAAAAGATATATACTCGTACGCAATATGAATCGGTGTATATTTAGCAGTCCGCAATGATTAGAGCTCAGATAAATTAACACTTTCACTATGGCTCCGTGAAATACAAATTATACTGTCAATTATAAAACTTGTATTTGAAGCATAAATGTACTTATCTGTTATATTTTCATATATCACATTGATTCTTGTATCTTTTAGCCATCAGATGATGCGTAAAAAACTATTCTAAGAAAGTAGCAAAATCGATATATCACGGCTACCAATGTCAACGGTAGAGGAATCTTTCACGGCATATATTAGGTACCGATGCCAACAGGTTAATTGTAAAATTGACATCTCCAATAACTACATATTATTTTTCAATGATTTTAAGGCTAACCTTAAAACTGCCTTTTCTAATTACTATATAAAGGGTCATAACAACATACAAACACCACATTATATATTTATATAAGTATGCCTTGATGTATTTGAAAATAAAACATAATTATGACTAATTATACACTAATGTAATGTTATTTTTCATTATATATGTTTAATATGTACCTAATTTTTGCTGCACATAAGGGCTGGATTAGAATAAAGAGATTTTAGAAATAAAAATGATTTCCTTACTTTTAAAAAGTATTTTGTACTTCAATATATTTTTATATGGATACATATGATTATATTCCCATTTTTTATGTTACAAGTTGTTTTTGACAATACTTACTGTACTTCAGATGAATTCATAATGAAATAGATTGAAAACTGAGAAATTAAAAGTTATAGAAATTGATGTTTTTTAGGAGTTGATTTCTGAAGATTTACATAATTTATTTAATAAAATATATTTTTAATGCAATATTATTGATGCTTGGATTTAGAATTTTATTTGTGTGGATTTTGGAAATTTTAAGAAATAAATATAGATACTTTTGAAAATTGTTTTTTTTTTAAATGAAATATTTATAAGGTTTGTTTTATTTGTTTACAGCTTATTAATAAATAAAGTAGTGGAAATATATGCGATGTTATTTAAAAAGAAAACAATGAAAAGGATTTGACATTTATCAATGAACTCTGATTTTCATTGCAGATAGAAACCTGGCCAAAAGATTGATATGATAAGGTTTGCTGACGACATTGCTCTGATTGCTGAAACTGAAGATGAACTCACGGAAGTGCTGACATCCATGGAAAACATATTTAATTCCAACTACAATATGAAGATAAACAGCACAAAAACCAAAGTCATGAGAGTAAGCCGCAATGAGCAGCAGAAAATTAACATATCAATGCTAGGAGTACCCCTAAAAGATGCAAAAGAATTTGTATACCTTGGAAGTACGATCACCTGGGATGGCAGAACAAAAAGAGAAGTCAACAGTCGAATACATCAAGCAAGGCTAGCTTTCAATAAAAAGCCAAAATTCTTGAGTCAAAGAATATTACTTTAGGGCTCCGCAAGCAACTTGCCAAAACACTTGTTTGGAGCATCTTAATGTACGGCTGTGAGACATGGTGCTTATCTGAAAGTGATAAAAAAAGACTAGAGGCCTTTGAGATGTGGTCGTACAGAAGAATTCTCGGAATTTCCTGGAGAGACCACGTCACGAACAATGAGGTTCTCAGGATAATCAAGGAAGATAGGCACCTAATAAGAACCATCTCAGAGAGGCGAGCCCGATGGATTGGTCACATCATGCGCCACGATGGTCTTCTTCACGATATTGTGGAGGGAATGGTTGAGGGTAGAAACTGTAGAGGGCGCCCTAAACGGGAGTATTTACAGCAAGTATTCGAGGACATAAATTGTAGCGCTTATGCTGAGCTGAAAAGGGTTGCGGAGGACCGAGAGGAATGGAGATCGAGATGCAAGATTCTGTTGCTGCAAACCAATCCACCGGATTGATACTACGAAGAAGAAGAAACCTGGATCTACTTATAAAAATTTACTCACCCACGCATGTGTCGCTATATTGTTTGTTTGAAAGGTGTAGTTCTGTAGATCGCCACTTGCGGCGCTGGGCTGTCTCCCACTACGAGCGCTTAGTAGCCAGTCACCAGATGTGATCGATACGGGCCTGAAGCATTTAGCTCCGCCTCGGAGACCGAAAGTTAGTCAGTCTTTATTTTGAATATATGTCAATGTGCTTCTGAAAAAGTCTATGTTGCTCATCTGCTCCACATCCCTCCACCACGTGTTCTGATAACGATCCTGGCAACAAGAAGTGCTTTTCTCTTAGTAAAGGGGATGTTAATGTGTTAGATCTCATTAAGTGATGTTCGACTAATTAAAATTATTTTTAAATTAGATAATAAAATAACTTGAAACATTATAAAAAAATAGATCTCATTTATTTAATTTAAATAATATACAATGAATTTGATGCTGAAAATATGAGTTAAAAATTAAAGTTAGTAGATTTCTGTATAAAAGGATATAAAAGTACGTCACCATCTTTGAACATCTGTAAATAAATACTTTTCGCCTCTTAGGAAGTAAGTTTATTGCTTTAAAATGTATTTAATCTCTCAATTCATAGTTTAAAAAACCTTCTAAATTCCATTTGACAGTCGATAACCTGAGTTATGATGTTCTGTCTTAATTCGCTATATTTGGTGGCTGTCAATAACTGTACATATTTTAAGACCAACTGTTGCATTTTCCAGCACGTGTTTACATAAAGAAGAGTTCTTTTTGGCCATTTATCCAAACAGGCTCTTACCAATAATTCTTTATTAATTTACATTCAGTAAAAAATAATTTAGTCGTAAGGAACTGATGACAATATATTTTGTCAGCTAAATTGGCAGTGTTTTATAGATTACTTAAATCTTGCTTCAAAATTTTTCGATCATTATTTGACACTCTTATACCCTATCTATCCCTTCATTGCTTCTACATTTTTCGTTTGTACCAAGTTTCAATGCATCATCTAGTCTACATTCCATTGTAGTTGGGTCCTCCGCCGCCTTCCGGAACAACCCAGTTGATATTCTGCGACGGATCCTTGATGTCACAAGTCTTGCAGTGAATACAATTCTGTGCGTTGATCTGCAACCGCTGGCCGTCTCCTTGTTCCATGGGAACATATTCATAAACTCCTAAAAACATTTTATCATTTTAGAGCATTTCAAATATTTACTATCAGCTAAGCAGCAAGAGTTTAACCAATGTATCCTGCCTGTATTAACTTATGGCGCAGAGACGTGGAATATAACAGCAAGTCTTACCCATAAAATAAAGGTCACCCAGCGTGCCGTGGAGAGATCCATGCTCGGAGTGTCGCTAAAAGATAAAATCCGAAACGAGGATATCCATAGAAGAACTCAAGTAGTGGAGGCTACCCAACGAATAGGCACACTCAAGTGGCAATGGGCAGGACATATCTGTCGAAGAGACGACGGTCGATGGGAAAGAAAAGTATTGGAGTGGCGCCCAAGAACTGGCAAACGAAGCATTGGCCGTGGGCCGTCCCCTGCAAGATGGACTGACGACAAAAGAAGAATAGCGGGAGAGACCTGGATGCGGAAGTCAGAGGATTGAAGAGGATGGATACTCAGGCCAATGATGATGATGAAGCAGCAAGAAGGACAAAATGTTTTTTTTTAAATTTACAATGGAAGCGTTTCAACTGTTTGTTTTGTAAAGATAGTTGAAATTTCAGGCGCTATATATATATAAATAGCTATCCTGGCAAACTTTGTACTGCCTCGGAATCAATAAATGCTGCGTTCACTATTTTAGCTGAAATAATGTCAGTTTTTTATGTTCTATGTTTTTAAGTTCAAAAGAATACTTTAAATTAATTTGAACAAATAGTGCGTTGTGTAGAAAATGACAATGCATACTGGAACCAGCATGAATCTAAAAAATCGTTCCATACAAAAAAAGGATGAAATAATTGATTCCTTCATATTTTTTTCCTGTGATTTTTTCCTGATGTTTAAACAATTATTTTTCTATTCAGCATCAATATAAATCCATCAAATTAAAGATCGCGAAAATCGGTCCAGCCGTTCTTGAGTTATAAATGGAATTACTAACATGACTTTCTTTTAGATATATATATAGATTTAGAAAGAAAATGGTCTTATCCTTACCTGCAGGACAAAACCTTGCTTCTGGTCCGTCGTATATTTCTAAGTTTTTCTCGACAGGAACACTGTCATCCTTCAATGTCAAATGAGGAGGTTGATCTGCTTCATGGTTAGTACCTAAAAAAAGTATACAAATTGTAATATTATAATAACAAAATAGTTAATATTTGCACTTAAAAATGTGTTTCTTAATTTAATACAGGCGGCCATTTTTTTTTGAAACGATGTTGCTTTGTCTCTCTTACCGGTTAGTGCAACTGATGACAGCAGATCAAATGTGATCTTCCCGTCTGGTTTTGGATATTCAATAGGAGTGAAGTTAGCGGCAGGCTTCAAGCGGGCAGAATCGGCAACTAAAATTAATAGAAGGAGAATTATTATAAAATTTCCAATTGGATTGGCGGACTATGCATTATGGAATAACACGGTTTCCAATATAATAAATTTAACTTAAAATCCATATTAAGAAAACAAGTTGAAATTTACTTAAATTACATATTTTAAGTAGATCTACATTAATATTATAGTAATTACTTGAACTCAAGGGTGTTTTAATTATTTTTATTTGGTTCAAGTATATTTTAAATTAGCATTGATTTAATTAAGTCAAGTTTGTTTACAATAAGCAAATGCTTACCTTTTTTTCATTTGAAAATTGAAACATAATAAAAAACAAACATTACAACGACCTTTTCTAGAAACAGTTTGACCTTTAAGACAGTCCACAAAATGAAGAACATAAATAAAATTATCAAAATAAACATATATTTCTCTCTTTTTTTGTATTTGATCCCACACCTGTAAAATGCCAGTCATAGCCTATTAATCAGAATTGGTGGTAGACAGAAGTCGACCCGTGAAGACCACCCATTCTTAGTGAATTTTTATAATAATTGACGAGTGAATGTAGGGCTGTAGTCTATGACGTTTGCAGATCAACACTCCACATACAGCGCTTACCCATATATAGCATGGTAAGCGTCATAGAATCCACAGATGAGATTTCAACATCACTATCACCATCTATTGGTATTCTCCTGTGTGTTTACATTAAGAAAAAAGGGATTAGTTTTGGTTTACCATCATAGAATAACCTGGTTTCGACCGCTGTGCTCTCTCGCCTGCATTTAATTGAATTTAAAATGAAACATGATGTTGCATACCTCCGTGACTAAGTGTCCATGGTTCCCGCCCGCCAAGCAGCGTGGAGAACGCAGAATATGCGATGCCGCCGTAGAGCCCTAGTGCAGAGTGGAATGAAGGGCGACAGTTGCGCACAGCTTTCAGCTCCTTCCAAACCCACGAGGAGCGGAGACTCTCCTCATAAGCCAGGGGTTCCTCGCATGAAGCACCGTTGAGAACCATCTCGCAAGCAGCTTCGGCTGCTAATGATCCTAAAAACAAAAAAACATTTTATTTATATCATGATAAAAAAAGACCTGCCATTGCAACATCAAATATACATTGATATCAGCTTTATATAGCTCTTTTAGGCTGATGCCGTAAAGCTTCGAAAACCGATCTTTTGTCTCTTATTTTTGTTTGCTCGCCTGACATGCACATCTAACGTTAGTTTTAATTATATATTATTACGCAGGCGTTCGCATACGCCATTTTATTTGTTATGACAGTTGCTCCATTTCATGTTGGTGCAACTGTCATCTTTAATTTGCTTTTTTGCCGCGATCATTGACGCAGTGTTCTGCAGTTGTCAATTGACTTGCGCCCGCCCGGCGAAATGTCATACCGGTCGGGCGTAGAAATCAAATCTTTATTTAAAATAAACACAAATTATTAAACAAAAACAAGTTCTTTTGCTTGGGAACCAGCTCCTGCATCCTTCCCTCCACGCAGCCACGTGACGAAACCGTGACTTGTCGTCATTTTTAAAGAAGGGGGATGTTAACATTTATTCCTTGAACTTTTCCTGTTTTCAATTACATTTTTAGGATATAGCCACAAAAAGTAAGAAAAAAGGTAGATAAGACATACCACTTTTGATGGCATTGTGGGTTCCTTTAATGCGTGGCACATTAAGAAGACCAGCGGCATCGCCAACCAGGCAGCCACCAGGGAAGGTCAACCTTGGCAGGGATTGCAAACCTCCCTCTGTCAGGGCGCGAGCTCCATATGCTATGCGACTACCACCTAAAATAAACAGAAGTTCAGCATGAAAGTTTATTTAATAAAATTCAAAATCAATTGGTTAAGACGTACCGAATTATTATTCGAAATCGTCCACAAGATAAGACGATAAGCATAATAAAAATTACTCTCTTCGTCCCAAACAATTGCATAAATATGCATCACGTATTTATAATGATATTTTATCACATATAAAATAACAAAAGATTGATCTTAAGTACAATAAAAGGCCAGGCGACACATATCTAATGATAAATTTGACTTCTATACAAAAATGAATAAATTTTTGTAGCATTCATTTTGAGATCCATTTTAAATATCATGAAGATGATTATATTTTACCTTGTTTTAACATGTAACTGTTATGAGTATTGTTTACATGAACAGTAGTCTCATTTTTGTTATAGAATATGCCCACGATTATGAAAGTAGTGTAAGTCATGTTTCATTCACTCTGAGATATTTAAAGGTTTGTGTTTTGATGTTGGTTAAAAACCGATAAAAGTGACAACTTCATGTTGCATAAAATGCTATATTTACATTTTTTTAAATTCGTGTTGGATGAAGATTATATTAATTCAAAACAATGTGAACTGAAATAAATTAGTAACCATTTTTTTTCAAATTTTCTTAACTTACGCCAATTTTATAATTTTAACTAATATACTCCTATCTTTTAAACATTTGTAGAGCATTGCAAAATAAATGATGTATAATACATTGATAATAATACCTTCAAATGTTGGACTAACAGACGGGTGAGTCTTGAATTTCTGGAACTCTCTAAACGGACTCAAGTAGGGGTTGTCATAGTCCAATCCGATAACGAAACCTACAGCAACCAGTGGAGCGCCATCTGGTTCCTGCAGGTGATAGAGAAAGGAGCCCCCGTAAGTGTTGCGCGGCAGCGGCCAGCCCACCGTGTGCTCCACGAGCCCCGGCTGATGGCGTTCCGGCTTGATCTCCCACAGTTCCTTGAGGCCCAGGCCGTAAGTTTGTGGTTCGGCTTTAGCGGCCGTGCGTAGACCAAGACGTTGAATCACCTGCTTTGTGAGATGACCGTGACATCCTGAAAAAATACAAATATTGTTATGTTAGTTCTCAATGAATCACAGCAACAAACATAAAATTGTTACCATTCCGTCTATACTTCACGACCTTAACACTCTCATGCTGCCATGGAGGCGGTATGCCAAGGAAAGAGTGATAAGACATTAAAATTCAATAAATTGTTTCAGTATCAGAGTGATTCTACACATAAATGTATATTATGGATCTGTGAAAGAATTACTTGTGTGCAAATACTGCTGAGAGGTTACATTTCTATTATTGATTGCATTTAAGAAGGCGACATAGCAACATAACAAAATGGTAAAAAAGGAACACAAAATACTCACAATATTATCTTTTGTTTCGATCTTAAGGAAGTGAGATAGCAACTAAACACGCAGCAGGTAAACAATAGGACAAAACATGCTATCATGGCGCAGTGCAATTATTTTTATTTCAACATTTCTTTTTCAAAAATATCGGAATTATAAAATGATCTAACGTCTTAAAAAAAATGCTTTAAGTTGGTGGTAAATACATACTGAAAAAGTTTCGAGTGCAAAGAGTTAAAGTGAAGTAATTGAGTAGCAGGTCAACCGCCTTAGACTTAATTAGACTTGAATGTAATTCTTACCTTCAGCTAGCACAGTACATTTAGCACGCAACTCCATGCCTCGCTCGAAAGACTCTTTTGGACTACCGTCCCTGGCCACTCCCACATCTGCTGTAGCAACTCCCTTCAGCACCCCGTCCTCCAGCAGCAGCTCGGCCGCGGCTGTGCCGGAGTATATCTCCACTCCAGCAGCTTCAGCTTGCTCTCCCAACCAGGATACCACGCGGCCAAGACGAACAATGTAGTTGCCATGGTTCCACAGAGGCAATCCTGAATACAAAAAGAATGCTTGTACATCTCTTATCAATATAAACGACTTTCACTTTATACTTTAACCATTATTGAAGATAGACTCCAAGGAGTCCGAAACATGTAATCACTTAATAATAAATTTTAGATCAGAACTAAATATCTTTACTTTGTTAAAATTTAAAATAATATTATAAATAAGAAATACAAACTTCATCATTATAAGCTATGAGAATGATAGATTATCTAAATGTTGGATTAAAAATACTTCATACATTCATTTCCTCTACGCAAGTATCGAGAAACACTCGCTCTTGCGCTCGTGATTGTCATTAACCTTTAAGCGCCCAGTGGTTTCCTTACGGAACCGCAGATTTGCGTCGTTCAATGCCCTACGGTCCCATACAGGAGTGCTTATGGTTCATTTCACAATCGGATTACATTAATTTGTAATGATAGTATTACAGTAAGTTCATGGATGAATCTATTGTGCGACGAAACATTACAAACATTGGCCTGCTAGGGCATTGAATGACGCAAATTTGCGGTCCCGTATGGGACCACTGGGCGTTTAAAGGTTAAAAATGGTTTTTGTAATCGATACCCTAATTGCGCCCATGATTATCAAAGTGGTTTTTAAGTCCTGTTTAATTCGTTCTGATATATTTAAAGGTATGCGTTTTGATGTTGGTTGACAACTCCATGTTGGATAAAATGTTATATTTATATTTTATTAAATTATGTTGGATGAAGATTACATTAATTCACAACAATGTGAACTGAAATAAATGTTTTTTTTTTCTTTTTATTTCTTGACTTACTATAGGCACAATTATTAATGAGTTTTCTGACTAATTATTGGGCTTAAATTATGTATATATGTAAGGATGCACAAAAACACAAATAAAAACTAAAATTGCTTATTTTTCTGTTTTAAAAACCAAAGAAGATTAGTCATAACGAAAGTCACTACAATTTTCAGACTTATTTTAAAGTCAAAATAATAACAAAACAGTCAATTAAAATAGGCAACTTTAAGCTTGATCAACATTACATGGTATATTTATATAATCCATGAGTTATGCTCGGAGGTACTTAAATTAATTACTTACCAGGAAATACGGGTATCGGTATCCGTCCGCTCTGAGTCAAATAACCAAACTTGTCTTTGGTGACCGGCGTGTTCAGGGGAGCCCCCAACTCCTTCCAGTTGGGCAACAACTCCTGCAGACCCTTGGGGTCCAGCACCGCCCCAGACAGAGTGTGCCCTCCTAGTTCAGGAGCTTTCTCCACCACCACAACTCGGATCTCCTAAAAATATAATCAAATAACTTATAAATTAATAAATTTAGATATTGATTTGTAATAAAAAATAATGCATGATAAAAGATATGCGATTACATGGATAAAGGTATAATGCAGGTTGTATTACGCATAATAAAGGTAAGATAAATATATTACTTGTCCTTTTTCAGTTGCTATCTGTTTAGCTCGGATAGCAGCTGCTAGTCCTGCTGGGCCTCCTCCGATGATGAGAAGATCCGTCTCATCCACAAACCTCTCCATGTTCACATCTACAAATTACCGAATCACTAAATCAATGTCTATATTGCATCTACACTCTTTATTCCCAAAACTGTTATTTTATTTCATTTTATCTTGGCGAAATATGTTAATATGAATTATTTTCACCACCTAATAATTTCAAATTTAAGCAACAAAAATACATAACAAAAACATTTAGATTTAAAACATAATATAAATATAAAAAAAAATAGTTTGAAAATCTACGTAATGCAGTACTTCGCCATTACAGTTAAAATACAAATAGTTAAAAAAAAGAAAAATACATTATATTATGAAATTTTACAAAGTAGATTACTGATGACATAAAAAGTAAATTCAATTAATTTTACTCACCAAGTATTTAATATATCATCATATTTTACTTCATTATAATGAAATACCCAAATACTTTGAAATTGTAGCCTTACAAAAGGTTTTTTGGAGGAGAATTGGGCTCATCATCCGATATCTTTGAAAAAACCGCTGATTATTGAACACATATATATTTCTCTGCTACTACAGCGGCAGTGTGTTGCATAACTATGCAAGTTTGCGGGCTCTTGCCCTGGAAGCTTCCATGAACTATCAGGAGTTTTTGGACATGGCGCAGACAGAGCTTACAGAACTATGAAACGGCAATTTGGAGTGTCCATATGCTTCAAATATGAAGGGGATATGGTAAAAAAATGAGATGTCTTTCGAAAAAGAAAAAGTCTAGGTTTAATTTTTGTCTTTTCTGCTGCAAGGAATGTTGTGAACGATTACTGCGAGGTGTCGATTTACTCAGATATATCTATTACAACACTGTTGAAAACTGACTATGTAGAATAGTGAATTTGATTACCTTTCCATCGTGGGTCCTTGTCCCTGGGGTGGATGGTGTAGTGGGTGGTGATGCGCGGCACTTGGCTGGCCAGCCGACGCCCGGCCGCCACCTCGCCCACCTTCCTGCCCACTGTAAGCGGCCACAGTCACATTTGATCAGAACAGTTTGTCTCAGTTGCGGTTCTTTTCTAATATTTTTCCAAAAAACAATATAATAATAATATATTTATTCCAGCGGTATTGGGTGGGTAGAGCAATACCCAATCTGCCTTAATTGAAAAAATCATTAAATCAAAAAGGAAATAAATAATAAAATGAATTTGTTATTGTATAAGATACACATAAGTAAAAATATTTTTTTAATGACATATAAAATGTATAGTGCTCTGTAGTATATCTACTTGTTATCATGGCAAAACAGCATCATTTCCATCCAGTGTTGGTTGAGTTGACTCATTTGGAAGCAGCCAAAATGTTGGTGTGATTAAATTTGATTAATTTATTTTTAACTTTTAAAACATTATAAAACAATAATAAAAATACTAAGAACCCATTGAATTTATAGAAGATTAAGGGCATTTTAAATTTAAAAAACAAAACAAGAAACAATTTATTGAAATTACTAGAAAGTCACAAGGCTCGCGAAACGAAGACTCCACAAAATTATATCTACAAACGAATTCGCCGAGTTCGTGTCTCACCTGGACTTTTCTCATGTGGAATATATCAACATTCATGGTTGAACAATCTGATTACTCTCCTAAGTCTCATAGTGACTGGCAGGTTAGTATTACTCGTAAGTAGAATGAACAATCTGTGCCTCCTTATTCTCCTATAATTGCCAGGGATATACTCTTTATTCCTTGATTTAGGATGAATAAAAAAACCAATGACCTTTTGTGCAGTTTTTGGGTGATAAATAATCAGGAAGAAGGAATGTAATAACAGTTTTCATTATTTAAGATTGAGTTTATTACTTTGTCACAAGTATATGACATTAGGAGCCTCACACTGTTTTATATTTGTTACTATAAGCATTGTACAATGTTGAATTTATAGAAAACTTGATAAATGACTGGCCAGTGTAAACATAAGACCTACCCCAAAATGACATAGAAATTAACTAAATAAAAAAGGACTAGAAACATTGTCTTCACTTATCTGAAATTTATATAATATTTTCAGTACAATTCTGCCATAACATTCAACACGATTAAGCAATATACATTTGTTTAGGAAAATATTAAAAGTAAACAACTGTAAAAATAAAAAATAATGTTTGCACTTAGGTAAGAATATGACTAGATAACACAGCAAACCTGTGATAAGGAATTAGTTATGTGACCAATTTTGTCAAATTCATAGACTTGATACGTTAACATTTGTTCTTCTTATAAATATTACGACTATTTTACATTTCCATAAAAAAATAGCAAGCAGAATTGTTATTGAAATTACTCAGTGAGTTGATCTTTGGACCCTTGAAGATATTTATAGAATAACAGATCAAATCAATTAAAATTTTACGCTATATTAAACACATGTCTGAGAAATAATGTTTATTTACATTATATAATAGTTTAATCAACCGTCTGCTAAAAAAATACTTCAATTAAAAAGTCATCATGGAATTGATCACGAATAGATAAATATTCTTCTAGTCATTGGTTTATATTTATATTTACAATTATAAATTTAAAAAATCTTACGTATTCGTGAAGCTGCTGGCAAGGAAATCATCATCTTTTTAATTTATAATTCATAAAAATAACAATCATTTGACACTAGAATGACAAGACACAGCTGTACGTTTCGTATTGTAGAAACCATAAAGTAAAAATCCGGATATCAATAAATTATTTGGTATTAAACTAGGTATTGCTACTAGGTTTGGTGGATGAATAAACGTCAAAGCAAATAGGTAGTGTCCTGCTTGCAACTACCTTAACACAAGCTTTGTTGTATTATAAAATGTATTATCAGTCACTAAAATAATTTGTGAGCCACAACATTGTTTCAAAACGAAAAAGAAATGTCTTAGGTATTGCGAAGGTCAACGAAACTTCTTTATAAAATCATGGAATTTAAATTTTGGAATGTTATTTTTTTTAATTTATGTATTTATAAATATTGCATTTTATCAACAATAATTTAAACTCTATTTTAGGTATTCATTAAAACGAAGAGGAAATCCAAGTTCTTTAATTTTGACTTAAAAAAAAAACCCTGCTGCTACTATTATTTGCGTGGTTTCCGGAAATCAACCTTATCTCCCAATCACGTTCATAACGGGTCTGGAACTAAAGAAGCCGCTTATGGGCCCACTAAAATTATTTGTTACCACAATTTGAGGCCAGCCATAAAACACTGCTACCCTGGGACCTTTAATTTTTTAAGCCTTCCAAGCCCTTCTCACTCTTCAAAAAAAAATCTCTGCTGCCAAGGTCCCAATCTGCCGCCTATTTTTACTGTCGGCTTCTGGAATAATCCCGTCTCCCTTTCTCTAGGTCAGGTTATTGTCCATAAAAGAGTCAATGAAACCCCTAAATTAGAGAGAGATTGGGAGAGACAGAGATAGAGGGAGAGTGTAGTGGCTGCTTTTAGAACAGTGGGTTTCATCCGGTAGAAAATTCTCCGTTAGGGGGTAAATTTGATTTTTGAATTGTTATTGGTGATTTTTTTTACCTCAATAATATTTTACTACGCGAGGAAAGGAAAAGGTATCCATTTTACAATATTGAGATTTATGGGGGGGGGGGGATGTTTGTTTCTGAAGAGGTTAGAAAATAAATATATCTGATACCCTAAGAATGACAACAGTATTATTGATTATTTCTTAGTTATTTAATTATTTGCGAATTTGAAAATTATTGGGGTTTCTATTTCCCCAGTAATGTAGGAACACAATTAAAAAACTATATCATTTTAGCCTATCAAGCATCATACAATATCTAAGTAGTACTTTCATTGCCAGATTTACTATTGTACATTTTAAAATGCCGTGTATAATTTTTTTGAGTGCAAAATTAATGTCCGAATTAATTTATGATTTTGGTAAGGTTATGTTTAAATAAACACATAATTCTTCTCACAAAATGTTATTTTATGGTTAACGCATTTTTACATTTATAGATACTAAGCTATTGTACAATATTTAATAAATATAATAAAATTTAAAAGCAATTAGATTATTAATTTTATTTAAATATTTAATTATAATCATAATCATGCAGTCATTAAACATTATCCTTTCGCTTAAAAAAACCAAGTTAATTTATTATTAATAAATATGTAAATTGTTTGTAAATTCTATTGATTTTTTTATAATATTGAGGTAGTGGGCAGGTATAAATTGTTTGATTACAAGGTTCGAGTACTGGTACGGAACCTTCGTTATCAAGTTACTTTTTTAGTCTCTGTGTTGGTTCTTCAGGTGAGCGGACCAAGCAAATGACTGGTCAACAGTGTGGGTTATCACGAGTATATTATTGTAATAAAATATATCCTTTAAATTGTTTAATAATCCTTATTTAAAAGTTATTTTTTTCACAATCTTTATGTGATTCTTGATCAGTCATTTCCTTTTTTTCCAAACTGGATGATTATGGGTTTTCCGTTTATGATGGTTCCATTTACATTTTTCAAAGCTTTAATGGCAATTTCAAGAGCTGGAAGAATCAAAACAACATTATGAGATACAATTAGTAAATTTGACTTTTAGCGTAATAATTATACAATATTATAAGATATACAAACTTTTGAATGTAATAAATCCTTGTCCTTTCATTTTACCAGTCATTAATCTTATGCCAGTATCAATATCATATTGGTAAAACAATTTCTTCAAATCTTCTATATCTATGGAATTGGCCATATTTTTTAGAAAAAGGATCTATATGTGAAAAAAAAATACATTAGCGATGAAAACAATGTAAAAATAGCCTGTATATTTATCATAATTAGTAAGAGAAAAAAATATATAATATACAGCATACAACTTGATATTATAAACAATAAAGAGTTTAGTAAAAATGTACGTGAAGTACTCATATTATGCCAATGAATCATTAAAATATCAATTAAAATTGACATCTATCCTATCATTATAATACATTACTAGGAATACTTAATTTAGACGGATCTAGTGTCTAGGACAGTAGGAGTAACAAGATAGTACTGTGAAGCCTAGCAATTGGTTAAATAAATTTAGTGTTTTTGATATAAGATTCATTTTTTATAACACAATGAACAAATACCCTGGTATTATCTATTAGGATAAATTAAAATAACTTAATTAAAATATAAATTAACCTTAGACGGTTCACCGGGATGGTAATTTTCAAACCTGGGGATCTCCTTTATATCTTTCAAACTGAGTTTTGTACCTTCAAGCAATCTTTCTTCAGCCTTATTAATGGGTAGTTTTATATCAACTACCTTATATTCATTTATCATTGCGTTACTTTTTTTTACATTCTTCACATTATTGCTTTTATTTTGTTCGTTTCTAAGCTCTAGCCGAACAATTTTACTATCTTTTATCGTGTATAATGTGTTCAATGAACATCCAATTTTATTTGGTATTAATAAATTGTCGACACTATGCTTATTTGAATCCAGATTGTTACTTTTGTTGGGTGAAAGTGAACTATCTTTGATATCCCATTTGGAATTAGGATTTCTAATTTCAGCTTGCATAAAAGCTATTTGTCTGCTGGAACCAGCTTTTATAAAGTCATGAAACGATTGTGATGGATCTTGATGGTTGGTATTATTGCCAAGTTGTTCTATAAGTAGTGTAGGTTCAGGAATCGGAATGTTTTTAGAAAATTTTCTATCCATTCGTCTGGCCAGTTTTCTTCTTTTATTTACTGATGGCAGATTATTAACATCCAAGTGACCAAATAAATTATCTTTCAATTCTTCAAGATGATTAATCGGATGATCTATAGATATAGATTTTCGATCGAAATATTTTTTTTTGGCTTGAAAGCTTGGATCGATTATGAAAGTTAACTTTTGATCTTCATCTGTACAATCACTGAAAAATAATATGAAGGACTATAAATAGTGACACAAATAACAAATTATGGAGTAACTTATACATGTATGCAGTACCGGTTTTAGACCCTGCGGCGCCCTAGGGCATTTATTTTTCTGGCACCAAATGTTGCTTATATTTACAAAATGTTAGCATGATTAGTTGCCTTCGGCGCCTCTAGCTTATTCGACGCCCTGGGGCACCGACCCACTTCACCACCCCCTAAAACCGGCACTGCATGTATGTGAAATTAAAGCACCATCCCTATGACAGTTCAAAGTATTTTCAAACACAATATTGTAAGGATGTTAAATAATTTGATCAATTTCAAAAAAATTAACATATACCTTGCTTCTAATAAATATCAAGTTATTAATATAAATACAATACATTACACAAAATAAACAAGAATTAATTTATAATAATTTTATAAAGTTTGATACACTAAAGCAGCAGTCAGGGAACTTTTTTAACCAATACCCCAAATTATTTTTGCGTAAGTCGATATTACCCCTTCACCCATTTAGAAAAAAGACAATCAATGTATATTCAAATAAACATTATTTATTGGATTAATTTACACGGAAAAAACACGCACACACACAACGCGCGTCTCTTACTTCTCACACCTAAATTGATTAACTTTTTAAAAATACTAACACGTTTATGAAATAGCAAACTAGAAAAAAATCTTATTACCCCAAAAAAAATCATTTTTACCCCATTTGGGGTAATTTACCCCGGTTCCCCGACCGCTGCACTAAAGGGAAGTGCTGCCACATTTTTTTGTGCACTTTTTGAAGACTAGGGTATATGCTAAAACGTAATTTATGTATGTATTACCTTTCTTCACATTCAATATGTTTTTGGGAATCCAAAACTTTTTTAAATATATCGTTTAATTTTCCATCCAGAGCAGATGTTTCGATATTCTTATGTCTTTCTTCCAAATAAGATTTACCCAATTTAAATTCATTATAAAGTTTAATTTCATCAACGGACAGTCCATACTTCTTAAATTGTTCGTGTTCTTTAGTTGCATTTTCTATATTTGTAAATTCCTTTAACGTTGCTATACCAGCTGACGCCGCCGCCAATTCATTAGAGTTATTCATACTGTATTTAATATATCATTATATTTTTCTTCTTTGTAATAAAATACTCAATACTTTGAAATTCTAAGAAGGCTAAGATCAAAACGTCAAATTATTATCCTGTCAAATCATTACCAGTATGAAAAAATATTAGTTATGTTAAGCTGTTAGCGTCCAAGTACATAATAAAAATGTATTTTAAAGACATTGTAGGCATGGTTTTAATATATCTTTTTTTTCAGTTTTTTTTAATGATAACCGAAAACAAGTAGTAAAACGTTTGAGGAAAAAAAGATAAACTGAACAATTAAAGTTGTAATATTTAAAAAAATAGCAATCAAAAGATGTCTAAAAAACAAGAACGAAAATATTAACATTTTAGTATTTGTTATTATAAGACGTTCCATTGTATTAACCTTAATACCTATTAAGTATTAAGCTATGAGATTCATTTAATTCTGGTTGAACATGAAATTGAAAGTTTGGTGCTGCAAGTATAAAATATGTAAAATGAAGTGATAGAAATACCTACCGACCAAAAAATTTAAATTCTTGTGTTGATTAAATGTTTTATAATTTTAAACTAATTCTAATTAAAAATATTTAGTTTTGATTCACATTTATTTTAACTGATTACATGATTATTGAAGATGGTCTCCAGGGAGGCCGAAACATGTAATCAGATAAAATAAATGTGAATAAAAACTATTTTTTTTTTAATTAAAATTGATTTAAAATTATAATTATGCAGTTTGACCAAGTATCGTCAGTTGACAATCTTAAATGTTCTATTTTAAAATTGAAATCTTAAAATATTTTCGTCGTCACAATAAATAATTGATGTTATTTTTTACTGATATGATAGTTTCGTGGTAAGGACAGCTATTTATGAGTGATACGAATTACAAGATTGCTTAACTATTATCTTAACTAAAGCAAGCTAGAGTTCTAATTAGTATTTCTTATATTTTATAGCCCTTTAGGGTATTCTTATATTAATCAAACTATTATCGACTTTCAGTTTAAATATGTGTACTGCTTAGTTCAATTACCTTGCTGTGAGTATAACTATACTATTACAATTTTCTTAGCAGTCCGAATGACATTTCTTCTTCAGGTGCAGGGATATAATCTACAAGGATAGCTATGTCATAGAAGTGCCCATCCATAGCATTGAGGAAGATAAGCTTGTTGGTACTGTTGAAATATTAAAAAAAAAGTCTACTCAATAACTTACCGATAAATGGTTAAAATGATAAATCGACATGTTTGTAAAATATTTAACATTATCATAAATGTGTTAGGGAATTTCAGAAATTGAGTTTTTTTTCTTCACAAACTAACTAATTAGATATACCTGTACGATTTGATTTTTTTAACTTTCAATTAACACGCATTGGATTTCCTAAAATAAATTGTAAATAAGATAATAATAATTTTGTAAAGCTGGGAGGAAATATTTTTTATGGTTACTTATGGGTAGAAAGAAAAGATTGTATTAAAGAAAAATATCTATTTCACTTTTCTGCTCACATAAGCCTACATTATTTTTAAAATTCACTTGAACATACTTGTGTTAAATCTTTAAGTAAATCAATGAATAATACAATTATCAGTAAAATAAATTATCACAACCAATTCAGACTAGATTTAAATTGACATTTACTAACGAATCACAGATAGTTTAATTCTCATTTATCAAATATATTAGATCACAATTTTACGAAATAAGCTATAATACTATGAATTAACTATACCAGTTTTGTGAAAAAATAATATTAAAACATGCAAATTACTGAAACTTAAGTATGGAGATATAATTTTGTTTTAGATTATAAAAAAACCCTCGAATATTAGCTAGAAATGGACATGTTTGTTGACTAATTTTGAATATTAATATTGACCTTTTTTAAATGTAGGTTAGGTACACATATTTATTTCACTGTGTGAGTTTTTTGGTTAATTTTACATTACAATAAAAATAAGGCAAAAATAATAATGGGGAAAGTAGAGAAATACGCATAGGAACGCAAAACACATTCATATTTACAAAGACACAAACTCAAAATTATCAGGTGAATCGCATTTATAGATAAGAGAATTAAGTTTTTTACTGGAATGCAGTATTCAGATTGACAATTTGTCATGGAATTTATTAAAAATATTTAACCTCGACATAAAAATATTAACCTTTAAACGCCCAGTGGTTTCCTTACGGGATCGCAGGTTTGCGTCGTTCAATGCCCCACGGTCCCATACAGGAATGCTTATGGTTCATTGCATTAATTAGTCATAATAGTATTAAAGTAAGTTCATGGAAGAATCTATTGTGCGACGAAACATTACAAACATTGGCCTGCTAGGGAATTGAACGACGCAAATTTGCGGTCCCGTATGGGACCACTGGGCGTTTAAAGGTAAACTAATACAGTTTTACGTGATTAACAAATTTTACATAATAAAATAAAAGTGGGCATGCTGTCATGAGTAAATAATTATATATATATATTATACTTAAAAAATATTTATAAATATATCTAGTGGTAAAATAGATAAATTGTTTGATGACAAAAAAATGAAAACAATACCTTATATCTATCTAATTGCGTTTGTTTTATTAAGTTTTATTTGCCATGCACTATTAGTATAAATAGTTATTATTTATACATCAGTAGTGGAATCATATATACCCTGTGTTGCTTAACCTTTTGCTGCTACAACATATTGTTTTGAAATTAAAAATAAATAAAATACAAAATAATTACGAATAAGCCTTTTCCCCCTGTATTTTGAAAAACTTCTATAGCAGCCAAAGGGTTAAGAGGGAAAAAATATGTTTATTTTAGAATGCTTGAATTTATGTGGTTGTGGGATTAATAAAATAAAGATTGAAAGAAGCAATTATTAAGAATATAATTCCATTTCTATCATAAGAGTGTAAAGTTTTGTAGTATCATTACTTGTTATGATAATACAATCTTTGAAATGAGACACAGCTTTGTAAATTATGTTCGTATAGCTTTGCCTCACTTTTAAAGTAAATTAATATGCAATTCAAATGGTTTCTGAGTTGCTATTTAATTAATCATTGTTTAACATAGACAATGACTTTAACTAATATAATGTTATACAAATTTAATAAAATCACAATTTTTTTTTTATATTATCTGATCAGGAAACAAGTAAATTTGAAGACTTATATTCTACTTTTTTGAAAAATTATTTTCTTCGCCATTACTCCCAAAATATAATTACTACACAAAAAATACAACAAAGAGCTGTACAAAGTAATGATATATAATATATTTATGTTAATGAAATACTCACCATAAAATCTTACAAAATAAATAAGATGCTACCAGAGTTTAAAAAAAAACTATTTTTTTGGCAGTATTTAATTAAATTAATGGGCTGTAATTATAAAGCAAACAGTCAGTAATAAATACCTAAAAAGGTAAGTAAAAAATAATCATTTGGCTGGAAATAATTAATGAATGGTAATTAATAATGGGTTAGGTTAGATTTCCATTTGATGGGTTAGTTATTCATTCATTTTACATTAATTTTTGTCAATATTGAATATATTAGTGCCATTTTAATTTTATAACTGACCACATTCATGATGACACAGTGGATACTGCCAATTGATTTAACTTACTGCTACAACCTTGAATTAATTACAGAACAAAGAAATATACGCCTTTTAAAAAAGTATATTTTAAATAAAGAAAGATACCCTTTAGCAGAAATATGCCATACATAAATGATTAAACTCGATGGATTAAACCATATTTCACACTGAGTGTAGTTGTAAAAGTTGATTTAATAAATAATCTCTTTGATTGCTTATTTGCATTAAAATATTACACACACATTTCAAAAAGAATTAAATACTAAATTCTAATCAAATAATGTTGAGGGTATAGCTTTTATATTGAGTATTTTATTCTTAAATATCTGCTGCCTAGTAGGGAGTATAAGGTCACTACAAATTGCCGCTATTTTGTATATGGTAAAATATATCACAATCTATATTAATTATCTAAAAAATAAAATAATAGCTCCACCAAAAAGGCACCGCAGTCAAAAGGTTTATACAGATTTTTATATATGCAACAATAACTTTTAAATGTAACTAATTTCATAAAACCTATCAAGGTACCTAAATAATGTTTAGATTAATTTAGTATTATTTTACACATTTAAACAAATAAATACTTTACCTAGAACACACGTAATAAAGCATACATTAAAAATAACTATATATATTATTTTTCGTAATAAAATTAGTGGTGAAAAATGTTTTCCTAGTTTTGAAGACCTATACAACAAATTTAAATTAAGTAAATTACAGGGGTAATTATATAGTTTCTACTACCTGTTGGATAACAACTATGCCTCGATTAATCATTTTAAAATGTTAAAAAGTATTGGTTTTTAGGTTTATTGAGGACAAAATTATTGACAAGTTATACATATTTATATAGGTGGATATAAAAAAGCATGTTCACGAAAAAATGTTTTACCAGCAGATGAATTTTACTTTTATACTGAAACAAGACATAACGTGTGTGACATTGGCATAGAAACCCGATTCTACAGAAACAAAAAGCGTTGAAAAATATTCAACATAATATTAATATTCAAATTCGGAAGAAAATTTGCAATAATTGTGTAAGATGATACCGAAATTGTAGAATAAGAAACCAAGGCACTTACATTTATTTCAACACAACTGAAATAAAAAAACTCTTAACCCTTTACGTGCGGAATAAGATTTCATAAAAAATCACGAAATAAGTCAATGAAAAATTAAGTTGAATATTTAAGGACGACTTTTTTAATGTGTTTTGATTGGTCAGTGCTGCATTTATAATCACCTTCAAAACTAAATTAAATAAATCCATTATTATTTTAAAAACCCACAACTCGATACATATCGTAAAAAAAAGTTGACGAAGGAATGTCGTAATTTGAAACAAAATTATATTTAATATAGTATTCGGATAAATCCGCACCTCACACTTAAGAGCAGTGCAAGTTGGTGCGGATATATCCGACCCTCGCACGTAAAGGGTTAAACTAATTAAATAAATTTTTGTTCCAAATTTGAATTTTTTCAAGGACCTTTGTTACCATAGGATCAGAATTTCGATATCTATATCACACACATGATGTCTGGTCTATATACATTTGTAGGTCTATTCATTATCTTTTAAAAAGGTATGCTTCAGACAGGAATTCTATAGAGCTAACCCACAATTAACACAAAGCTATAATTATGTTTGTATAGCCGTGTTTCTAATCAATATTTGAACAATTATGCAATTCATCATTCCCATGGGTAGTCTTAAAACAATAATTATTAAAAAGATTTGTATAGTAAAAGAATCATATAATATAATGATCCATCTCGAATCAATGATTTTATTTACAATGTATCATAGATTTGGATCATGTAACTTTTTATATTTCTGGTTGTAATTAAAAAGGTATGATTTGAGAATGCCTGCCCATGGGAAAATGTTTTAACAAAAAAAAGAGGAGTTATAAATAGTTACTTTAACAAATCAACATTATTAATGAAATGTTGATACATAAATCGTGTAAAATTATTTTATATAACATTTTACAAATAAAGCATCCCTCAAAAAAGCAATCATTCATTAAATTTTATATAAATAGTACAATATGTAGTGGGCATGTAGCGTGTAAGTTTTATGTCATGTTTCCAACAAAATAATACATAAAAGTAGATAATTACAATATAAAGGTATAATTGAATATCTTACCATTTGTTTAATAACTTAAGAGAACAGCTTCCTTACATATCTAGTATCACAATTAAAAAACAAATAATCTACTTTCTTATAATATTCTTCAGATGATGCTGCATGATGACTGTTGATGCAGCTTCTCTCGATAACGCTGCCTCGTACAGTCTTAAATCTACCGCTTAATGTCTAAATATTCTCATGAAGAGCAAAAATATATAATAAATAAAATAGTAATAAGGGTAGTAGTCCATAACCATTTCATAAGTGAACACAGTAATATTGTTATTATCTTATTCATAATTATGCAATTTCTTGCATAATCGTTAACTGAACAAATACATTAAAAAAAACCTTGTAATATCCCAGTATTTTTAGTTTTAATACTAACCTTTTATTTGTATTCACAGCGCAACAAAAAGGTATAGTCAATTCGTAATTTTTTGATACTCGGTTAATGGAAGGAAATAAAATAAGTATTCAGAATTAATTCAACAATATTACTTATCAATGTTATTATCAAGTGCTATGTAGCCATCAGCATGTGCTATGAAAAGCATTATCAAAAGTGATTGTATGACATATCGCCAAGCTGTTTGTGAATAACAGGATATAATATTTCATAGATAATGATGACCTTGATTTAAAGTGGATGACATTGAGTAACTGTAAATCCACTGAAAATGCAGTTTCAATATAGTGGAATGAATTCTAAATGTTTATTTTATTAACCAACATTAAAAATATATATAATGCTACTTAGAATGATCACTCTACAAAAAACCAATATATAATATTGTTTTATCACCTTTTCCTTTCAAATTTCATTGCACACATAACTTCAGCGCAGATGATTTGTAGAAACATGTAGTCTTCCAATAATTAAAAAAATACCCTGATATCCGACATGTTCAAAAATATTACAATTTCTAACTCGTGAATAAATCCACTCAATTTTTTATCCTGAGATATATTTTTTATCTTGAGATATATTTTTAACAGAAAATATCGGAGTAAATGCATTTCAATATTTTACAACAAATAAAAAAAAAATGCATTTATTTTACAATGGTAAACTTAGCGAAAAAGTGATTTTTCTCAATGTTTTTTAGCATTCACTTTGAGATCCATTATAAAAAATAACTATTTATTTATTTACCTAATTTTTACATGGATCACGTATGATATGGCCCTCTGTTTTGCAGTCTCCTAAACAGAGGCCATATCTTACGTCATCCGTGTAAAAACAAGGTAAAGAAATAAATATTTATTACTTATTTTTCAGTTATAAAAAAATAGGAAATACATTATAGCCAAATATATTAGCAAATTATTTGACGTTTTTTGCAATTTCATATTAGCATATGGAAAAATAACACCCGAAAAAGGTATTATTTTTGTATCGAAGAAATGGCTAATAATGAATGTATTATTTTGATCAAGTGACAATACTGATAACCCAATAATTGTCATATGATCAATGTACATAAAAATAGTATGGTTTTTCCTAGATCATTACTTTTGTAGAAATAAAGATAACACCATAAAAGGACATCGTAACACTGATTCTCATTTTCATAGTAACCCATTTATATTTCCTAATTATCAATATAATATAAATAAAAATATAACTCCACTAAAGCATAAAAACAGCACAATAATGTTGCTATAATATGCAATAATTATGGAGCTGTGTACTGTTTTACAACAAATGAAATTTTAATACTTTAGGTATCAGTGAAAAATATATTATTTATTATTATGCATTACCTAGATGTTAATATAAAATGATTTGGTATTATTATTAATTTTAATTAATAACATTTGGATGTAATGTAACATGCACGTACATTATTTTACCTATGTAATAATGAGTTATGATACAAGTGAAATAAGAGATATAGGTAAGAACATAAAAGGAAGAAGAAACATAGACGAATTCTTCTGTGGTACACAATTGTCAAGAACATTAAGGTTATCAACTGACAATACTTGGTGAAACTGCATATTTATAATTTAAAATTAATTTTGATTAAAAAAACAAATTAAAAATATTTACTTTTGATTCACATTTATTTTAAGCGATTACATGTTCTAATTAATCGATCATTTTTGAAGATCAGGGAGGCCGAAACAAGTAATCATTTAAAATAAATGTGAATCAAAACTACATATTTTTCATTTGTTAATTTTTTAATTCATTTAAAATTATAAGTATACAAATGTGATTCAAGCTGCTGGACACTTCTATCAGACGCATTTAATAAAAAAAAAAAAATACATTGCGGTAGGTATTTATAATTTGCCTGCCACAAATACACCATCGATATTTTTCGCAGGCGTGACATGAGTAAAATATAATATAAATAATTATTTTACATGGGTTATGGATGTATTCAATGAACAGGAGATGAAAAATGTACACGTAGTTATTATGAATGTGAAGTATATATAAAAAGATGATAATTATTTAGAACAAACAAAAGTATGTCGCAAAACAATACATATAAATACATGTGGAAACATGTAATTTAAAAATAAATTCTTACAGAAGTATAAGATAAAAGATTCGTGTCTTTTTGATGTGTAGTTATAATAAACATATTGTAAAATATGACATATATAGAAACATAAAAAATTAAATACTTTACTTACCTGTAAAGAATATATGTATTTAAAAATATTATAAAATACGATTTATTGAAAAATTATACTATAATTTAGTACTGAGCTACAAAAGTAATAATGACAAATCCAATTTTACAGTTGAATACTATAATTATATAACCTGTTGATGGTTTTGAAATTGTCTTTACCACAAACTATCGCTTAAGGATTCTGGCAACGATAATAGTTCCTTTAACTCATCACAACATAACAATAAAATAATATTTTAATATTATAATAACATGTTTATAAATATTATTTATCATATTTTTTACTAAAGAAAGTTTTATTTCTAATTATAGTATATTACGAGTACTGCATTTGTGAAAATGTAAATTTATTTTACCATATAACAAAAATAAAGGAGGTTCTAGTAAAATTGTGTAATACGATTTTATATACTTTTATAAATAATATTGAAATAATCATTTGCATAACTGTATAACTTGTTTATGATCAATTTTTGATTTTCCTCAATTTTTTTTGGACCCTCACTACCACGCAGTCTCTATGGATACGCATAATTTATTTGTGCGGTGCTCAACCAGAGAATATAGATTCATAAACATGTTACAGGTAAGATGATTAGTTTTAATTAATGTTGATTTTCTGCTACATTATTATTATGATTTTAAAATGTAAGCCTGGAAGTTATCAATCATCAGAAGTACAGTGGTACCTTGAAATATGACTGCCCCAACATACGAGTTTTTTTGTGATACGAGTAGTCGAGCGAGCGATTTTATTTGCTGTGAAATACGAGTAAAATTATGAGATACGAGTAATTGGCTTAGCAGGTCGGTTGATTATACAAGAAACGCACGTCGCGCTTTCCCGAGTGAATCCCCCGGCCACGGTCAGAGAATCAGTTATGAGTGTGCTCTCGCTGTCAAAGCATCTTTGATAAGTTGTTTGTCAATTAATTACAATCGGGAAATTTGCTTTGAGATACGAGTAATTTGAAATACGAGCAAGGTTGCGGAACGAATTAAACTCGTATGTCGAGGTACTACTGCATATTTGTTTTCTTCAAAGTTAATCCGGAAAAAAAATATCAGAAGTAATTGAAGAGTTGAAATGTACTGAAAAATGTAATACAATCTAAATCAGTGGGACAGAATGGATACCTGAATAAAATGTGTGTACCGATACAAGATTATTGATAAATTGTTGCATGACAATTATTTTTTTTCGTTTAAATTGTCTTTTACCGAAATATAAATTGAAACAATCAGAAGAATCATAAGCTCTTGAAAAAAAATGTAACAAGTTTCATGGTGAATATGTGATCTATAAATATCTCAGTGAATAATGAAATGATGTGTATGTGATTAAATTATAACCTTCACCATTATGTTAGGTCTAGTTGACATTTTTTAAGTGCTTATTTAATATTTTTCAGACGGTTTCAATATATAAATAAAACTTTTACTCATTTCAATGACATCCCTTTTTTATCAATGAACCTTCTAATTATACATAGATTGGCAGTTTTAATGTTAACCCACTGAACAGTCAGCGTTGTACCTATTTGTTTACTTACTATGAAGTCTATTTAAATACTTATTAAATATTACTTAAATATACATATACTATACATAAAATTCTTTTTTCAACGCGTCAATCCAAGCACAAAAATAACGGCAGAAGCGGGATGCGAACCGCGGACCTTGGAAACCAACTATGCCCAGGTATTCATACCGCTCGGCGAACTGCGCCATTGCCCTGCCGTTATTTTTGTGCTTGGATTGACGCGTTGAAAAAAGAATTTTATGTATAGTATATGTATATTTAAGTAATAATAATATTGTACTATAGTCAATGATCTATAAAAGTAGATTAGAATATTGAAATAATAAAAATAATATTCTAATAAAAATTTAAAAATTCACTTATTAAATAATTCAATCCCGTATATATAATCGGGCATGGTAGTGTATTTTGGTGTCAACTCTTAAAACTAAAAACAAATTTATGAAATTAGCAAACGTTTTGAAGAAATATTCACTCTTTTATATCACTAACTTATATTCATTCCTCAAAATAAAATAAATTTCAACAGCAAACTAAAAAAGTAAATTAAATACAGTCGATACTCATTTAACAATAAGTAAAAAAATGTATTTCTTATCAATGGATGGTTGAGGGGAGAAACTGCAGAGGGCGGCCTAGATGGGAGTATTTGGAGAAAGTGTTTGAGGACATGAGTTGCAGCTCTTATTCTGAGCTAAAGAGGGTTGCAGAGGATTGAGAAGAGTGGAGATCGAGATGCAAGATTTTGTTGCTGCAAAAAAAATCCACCGGATTGATACCACGAAGAAGATCAATGGAAAAACCATTCCATTATTTTATCATAATTACAAATAATATGATGAATAATATGAATAAAATAATACAAATAAAATGAATAAAATAAATACAAGAAATTAAGAGATGATATACATCATCTCTAAATAAGAAAAACCTTCAGCCAACAAGATATGCCACCTGGAATGTTCGAACATTACTGCAGAACGGCGCCCTAGACGGGAGTATTTGCAGCAAGTATTCGAGGACATGAACTGTAGCGCTTATGCTGAGCTGAAAAGGGTTGCGGAGGACCGAGAGGAATGGAGATCGAGATGCAAGATTCTGTTGCTGCAAACCAATCCTCCGGATTGATACTACGAAGAAGATACATCATCTGGACATTGTTCACAAAACTTTATGTCATTGTATGATAATACATTAGATATAACATAATTTAGGTGTAACAAGACATTAAATGAGGTTCGACTGTAATCAATGAGTTGTTTTTTGAATTGCTATGTTAACCCGTTAACCGAGTATGACATAATATTCCGTCATTCCAAGAAAGCAACTATAGCGGGTATGACGATATATTCCGTCAAGACACTTCTGAATTACACTCTTAACGGGCGTGACGAGCTACGACTTATTTTGTTTGTTCATCATATAGCATGTACTTTTAAGCATCGAGTTGTACGGACTCGCCGCGTGTTTTCTTTTTAACATGAGAAAAATTAAATTCCTCGGTTAACAGGTTAAATATTGTTATAAATTAACTGTTAATAATAAAAAAATGTACAAAATAAAAATAAATTTAAATGATATAGGTAATTTTGCAAGTAAAATTAATATTGTAGAAGGGCTACAATAGGGAATGTGAAAATGAGGTGAAAATTATTGAATGAATGATATCTGAATATATAACACATTTTATCCTCATTTAAAATTTAATAGCTAATATATATTTAAAATTATATACTTTTATATTTATGGAAAAATATGGCTAGTAATTTTATTATTTTGAAAAATATAAGACAAATCATTAAAATTGTCACATATGACAACATATAAATGATAAGAGCGAGCATTTTTAGCTTTTTATTGGAAGTCATCGGTAACCACAAATATTGACCATTTTCATGTAATTTCAAAACTAGTTTAGAGCTACGTAAAGTAAGGAAAATACACTAGTATAATAATAATATAGATTTGATTTTTTTAAATGAGGATGTTAAAATATTAGGTGTTTAAATGAGGTTAATGAATTATTAATGATACAATTATTTTTAAAGGAATATTATTTTCGAATAAATTTTTACACATTAGATAGATCCTAAAAGTAAGACACTAAATGTTTAGATGGGAATGAATTCTCGAAGAGTGTTATGAAGTTAAAAGACTGTCTGGACAATATTTCATCATTGTGAAGTAGATTTATGAGAATCGAATTTTAGAAAAAATAATACAATGTCATTTTATATATTTGGCATTAATTCTTTGCAGAAACAAATTTATCTCAAAGGTGCGTAATTATTGACAAGTAGAACATGTACCAAGTTGATATTTCTCTGCAACCCAAATAACATATCAAATAAAAAAAGTATCTAAAATAAAACCTATTTTAAAAATATCACTACAAACAACTTTGTTAGCAAAACATGAGTTATGTAGGCAATAATGCTTATTGCTAGGGAAAAGTGATAATCTTGAACTCAGAAATTATCAAGAGAACATTTTTAAATGATGCACCAAAATATTTTATTTAAAATGTAATTCTAAGTTACTAAAATATATATATGATCAGTAAATATAAAAATATTATAAATATAACTTTTTTCCTGTGTTTTAAAATAACATTGTAGGTTAGAATTTGTTACTTCAAAAAATATATTCACAATTCTTACTATGAAGATTAAAAAAATATTATTATTATTTGATTATAACTAACACATAGAGGAATAAATTTATCAGTCGAATTTCTTAATAGTAACCCTAATAACAGCCATATCTGCTCCCAAAAATTGGTACATATGACCTTTCACAAACAGCCACCAAGAACCCGCCGATGGCATTTATTTTCATTACCCATGTCATATCATAAAGTACTCTCCGATACATAATTTAACATACAGGTAAGTTTATATATAAGAGACCTTTAAGGGATTAAGACAGATTTGTTTCAAACTTTTCACATCCATCTTCTCTCTAGTTGTAGCAGACAGTAATACAATCCATCCTAAACAGGTCTATGGTGAAGTGGAGTGCTGTGACCTTGACAAAATTAAATTGATTTAACCCTTTAGATGCGGCGTGCCTTTATATCGGCATGACATTTTAAGTGGCTACAGTGCGGCGTGCCAATATATATTAAAGACCATATAAAACTGCTCGCGGTATGTAACGATACAAAACTTATGGGGAATGCGTGTTCCTGTTGCATAATAACTGGATGTGGCGTGCCTATATATCGGCATAACACACTACGTCATTAGAGTGTGGCGTGTCGATATATAAGCAAGGCAATATAGTTTTATTAATGAAATATACAGATTGTGTTAATTGATGGTTAATTAATAAATAGAGTTTAAAAAAATGCATATAAGTGTGTACACATGTATAAAATAATAATTCATCATAAAAATCTAAAATATAATTATTTTACTTTTCCATGGATTATCGACACTTCTTATGGAACAATGATATAAACAATATCCGCACCTAAAGGGTTAAGGAGGTCAGGTGATCAATCCAACGTTCCAACACTAAATATATACGATAAGATAAATGCGATAACACAGAGAGGACACGAAGTATACACAAAAATAAACAAGTTCACAATCTACAGTAAAAAATAAGTATACAATAGTAAAATACAACAGTTTGGTTTTTTCATAATTTATAACTTTACTTCTAGTTTAATAAAATAAAAATTACAATAATAATAGTATATTGGAAATATTTCAGAGTTCTTCTTGTTTCTTGTTATCTGCGAGGTGAGCAGCAGTCAGCCAACACCGATAGTCTGTCATGAAAGCAAACTATTTGACTATGAACATTATCACGGTACTTACAGCTATTTACTAAGTTTATATGTAATCTTAAACATTAGATACAAGGAAAAAGAAAGATATTATAAAAATCAACCTTTTGGCTACCGCTTATGTGTTATCAGAGTGCTGAAATATAAGTAAATAATATATTATAGTAAGTCAATTGATTCATTACTAACATTAATTAATATAATATGTTTAAAAAATACAGTTGTAAGCAGCCAAAAGGTTCATTATAATTAGATTAAACAGTTGTATCATCTCACGGATGGAATAAAAGATGATCAATGTGAGCGTTTTAAAAAAATATTAAGAATATATGACAACAGAGATGGGCTCTATGCAATAGGGCAATTTTTATGGTTACATTTTGATGGAGTTTTTTTTTTTAAATTGAATAACTGTTATATCATTAGGCATAGGAAATATTCTATTTACTATATTTTGTTATGTACAACTTTTAAATTTCATTCAAGAAAAAGGTTGTAATTGAAAAAAAATTATAGTCACCCGCTGGAAGGTATGTGAAGTTAAAGATTAAAAAAAATCATAGTAATTACACACAAAACTATTGACATCATATAAAATTTCAGTAAGGATATCCATTAGGTGTACTTACATTTTTTAACACATAAATTTCCTGAAAATACAAATAATTAAGTGATACAAAATATTAAGTGACACTATGTAAGGCCCTGAGAGATTGAATTTTTAATGGTAACAATTTCGTCTCGATATACATGTATTTTTTATAGGAATACTGTTAATATTTGTATGATTTTTAGTATAATTATAGAGACAACGGTCACAATTAAAAATACAGTAGTCTTCTTCTACCATATGCTGCTCCCCATTTAGAGCAGTCTATTATACAAATTATATTTCTGAAAAAATAAATGAATCCAAAAACTGTTTCCAGAATAAAATGGCACAGTACTATTGTTGAAAAATTAAAATCTTATCGAACTAGTTAGATAATGTGTAAATTTAAACCATTTTATTTTCTATAAGACAGATGCGGAATGATCGTAATGTAAGAATTACATTGAGAGTATCAGGAGAGAAAGAATCGGTCACACATGTTTGTTTCCCATTACAGATCAATCAGTTTTATACCTCATGTGAATGTGAAAAGGTTCGTATTTCAAAAATAATTATCATCAAACCATTTGAAAACGTCGTCACATTTCAGTAAATGTTCTTTAGTAAGCACATCGTAATACGAAATAAACCCTACGTCTGTATAACATAAAATCAATCGGGATAACATATCAATCATTTTAACACATTGTTGGCAGGAAACAAGTACATTAGTCATTTCCCTTTTTATACTAAAGCGCGGGAGTTTTTTGTCGTTTTGTTCTGCTAAGCAGTTGGGTGCAGGAAACTAGTAAACAAGGGCACCCAACAGGTGACAGACTACACATTATTGCATGTCAGCAGTACCCTATATGTCTACCTGCCAATACAATAAATTTGGGACCGAACAAAAACGCAGGAAAATGCCCGCTCACAAAGTGTTAATTTAATGTTAGAAATATAAAAATATTAATTTTCAAATTCAAATCCGATGACGATTATTATGAAGTTTCGCGTCACGCTTCTACATTAATAAGTTAAAACTAAAACAGAAAATATGTCACACTACGCTACTCTTGGCCTCCCCATAGAGCGGGAGGCACGATGAACATCTTAACAACTATCAATTTGGTCAACAAAGTTGGAGCGGCGGAAAAACACGACATCGAAACCTAGAATACAAATGCGGCGGAATGAAATACTGCGAACCGTTCTTCAAAACAAAAATATTCATCGCCATTTATATTCCATTTGATGCTGTGGCCCGGAATTACCAGGGGTCATTTCGATTCTAAAATCCAGATTCGAATCCAATCAGTCAAATCATATTACAGCAATAATTACACATAATATAAAGAAGCTTTGAAATTAATACTACCCCCTAAGCATAAGTGCAGTCATTTAAAAACAAAATATGTAAAACGTGTTAAAAACATATTGTCATATTCTCAAATCCGATATCATATGGACATGATGATTTTTCAATCCAAAATACAAATAAAATTAATAAAACAGTTATCATTTAAAAATATATGATTTCGGCTTTATTTTACGAAGATAACGATTTGAAAAAATAAATCAAATTGCATCTCTTGGATGAAGAATGTTTTAAAAAGGACACAAACATGATTTAAGAAATTTATTTTCAGTATTATCTTACTGATTGATTGGCAAATACGATGCACGAGTGCACAATGCAAGATACAGTATTGAATTCAGCATGAAATGATCACAAAACACTGCACTTTTGCCACGGAAGGCAGAGTGATATCATCTAAGACGGAGGTGTCTAGTGCCTGGAGCGATGTTCGCGTTCCCGCTCCCGCTCGACCGGGGCCTCCCGCTCCCTCTCGCGCCCCCCGGCCCTTTCCCGGTAGCGCTCCTCGTAGTAGCCGCCTCCGCCGCCGGTGGCCACGGCCCCGGAGCGTGACTTGGAGACAGACTCGATGACGGGGGCCACGTCTCCACCGCCAGCCTCAGCGGGAGATTTGCGAGGTCTACAAACATTTAAAGAGTTGTTAATAAAATACATCTTACTTTTATTATTTTATCATAAAAAATATACTTAGCAATGATTTTTACTACTTTGGGCAAGAGACAAGAATTGTATCTACGGTTAGGACCCGGAAACAGACGATCAATCAGGTTAATACAGTTCCAAAGGTGAGCAGAGACCGGAGAAGCTGCATCAAAGCAAGTCAAGAATCAAGATCAAGTTGGCAGCTTTAATTAGTTCAAATAAAAACATGCTTGGTCAGGTTTTGAACCCATTGCGTCTGGATGATAAAAATAAAAATCTTGACCACTGGATTATGCCGCCCAGCAATAGTTTGACCAATTCGGTGACCTAATTAGCTTAGTTCTCTAATACGGGACCGCCTTTGAATTAAACCATAAAACACACGTATTACGAGGGTGATCCGTAAAATAAGTTTCCCATGGCGCTACAGTCCTAAAAAGCGCTGTTATGGTGGATCCCGCGATTCTGTAGTGTACCTTGGTTCCCCCACTCCAAATCCCTTCCCTAGCGAGTTGCCTGCGGAGCTCAGTCTTGGCTTGGCAGCCGTGCGTGATGGATCTCCCCCTCGCTTCGCCCGCCAGGTGAGCAATCCGTTTCCTGTCTGCAAAAAATATTGCGCCGGTAGAAATCCATTCCCAGCTATGCGAAATCTATGGAGACAAGTGTATGAGCGTACAACACGTGCGCAAATGTTGGAGGCAGCGATGCTCTCAGATCGAAGAGTGACGGTTTTTAAAGTCTCCGAAATGATCCCTGATTTCAGCAAAACCTCTATTGACTAGATTTTGATGGAGCATCTAGGGTATACTAAGGTTTGCGCGAAGTGGGTGCCAAGAATGTTAACCGAAGACGACAAATGTCAACGCTTTTCTCTACGCCCGCCAGGTATGAGCTGCGTCGAGCACAGCTCACACCTGGCGGGCGTAGCGAGGGGGAGATCCATCACATACAGCTGCCAAGCCAAGGCTGAGCTCCGCAGGCAGCTCGCTAGGGAAGGGATTTGGAGTGGGGGAACCAAGGTACACTACAGAATCGCGTGATCCACCATAACAGCGCTTTTCAGGACTATAGCGCCATGGGAAACTTATTTTACGGATCACCCTCGTAGTTAAATAAATGGCATGTTTATAGTCACCTCTCCTCCCGGCTGTGTGCACGGTAGTGGTCCGTGCGGTCTCCCCGCGACCTGGAGCGCTCCCGCTCCCTCTCCCGGTAGTTGTCACGGTAGTACCTGGAAGCAAGGGTTTGTTGCCTAAAATAAAGTTAATAGTCTGAATAAAATAAATATAACACGATCACAAAGGGCGGCATCTCTTTATAAAATCAACAGCCCATCTTGAGAATGAACAAGCGGCTTCTATAATTTTTAGAGTAATCATAATTATACAAGACATCAACGGCAATTACACGCGGCCCTACTGATAATCCCATTTAGAATTGCCATATTTAAAAGAGTTTTTTTGGTCCTCGTCAAAGATGAAATATGCATGATTTTTTTAAGCATATAAATAGTTAAAAGTTACAGTGGTACCTTGACATACGAGTGCCCCAACGTACATGTTTTTTAGATACGAGTTGTCGAGTGAGCGATTTTTTGCTTTGAAATAAGAACAAAACTTGAGATATGAGCAATTGGCTTAGCAAGAAACACCCAGAAAAAGTCGCAACTGGTCGGGCATCGGAGTTATTTAATGACACATGCCCAATTCATTTCCAGAAAATTCTGAAAGGGAGAAAGAAATACCTCCTTTGACATGTTTTTTTTTTAAACTGCCTACAGGTGAAAATGAGAAGCGTGACGAAGAAGGCAAAGACCAGTGAAGAGAAAAGCAGTGACGAAAAAAAATAAAAAAAAGAAAGTAACACTTTATAAATCTAGTTTATTTCATTACATTCTCTTTTATTATGTTTTTGTACAATATTTGTCATTTATAAATATATTTTTCTTATTCAATAACACATAACAAAAATAGCTGGGGTGACATTTTGGGGGCTGGAACGGATTAATGGCAGTTCAATTAATTTCAATGGGGAAATTTGCTTTGAGATGAGTATTTTGAAATATGAGCAAGGTTATGGAACGAATTAAACTCGTATGTCAAGGTGCCACTGTATTAGCATTAGACCATTTATAATATTAGCAAAGAGAGATACAAAACATAATTCATAAAAAAAAAAAAAAATGTAATAAAATTTGATTATTTTTGGTTAAAGAAAATTAAACCAAATGTGATGGATTGAAAAAGTTAATATAATGTAGCTATAATCCTTGTACATAAGACCTTATACTACAATGTCTGACCTATAATAATAACAACAAAAATATGTATGGAAGACCTAAAGTAATAGTGGGAGGATAAAACAACAACAACAAAAGATGGATACATTAACAATGATATGGAATGATGAGTTTGTTAGTAGTTGCGTGAATTGTGTCGATGGAAAAATTGAATATGCATTCTTTGTATTGGAGATGAACGGGCTGAATAATAATAGTGTTGCCGTAATAATATATCCTTTAGGTACATCTAAAAACCACTTTACATAACATTATTTATGTAAGTACTTACGCGTCCCTATCGCGGTCTCGCTCTCTTTCCCTAGAACGTTCCCTGTATCTGAAAAGTTAACAACGGCTATGGTCAGTAAGGCCATTTGTCACCATTTAGAAATTTATCCCTTCACTGAGGCAATCAATAAATCTTATGTAAAGCATCGTGAACTACTTGTGTATAATGTTGTGTAATGATAAGACACAAAAAATGACATTTTAATACCAAATAACTAGTAAACATATTTTTTAACAGTATTTTCATAAAATATTAATAAAAGTGAGGGTAAGGGAAACCCTTATAATATTTCACTTTATTTTACTGGAAATTATTGAGTTAATTAGGTTTTTAAAGAATAAAATTGTGAACATAATAAAATGCACTGCTTTGAAAAAGTAGATAAGAAAGCAGTAGTGACTCGTAGATAAATAATCTTTTTTGTTTTGTTTTTATTTTTCAATGTTTTCAGCATTCACTTTGAGATCCATTATAAATAATACATATTTATTTATTTACCTTGTTTTTACATATATCACGTGAGATATGGCTTCTATTTAGGAGACTGCAGTTTCGACTGACTCGTAGCTTTCCTCAATCTATCTTTTTCAATAAAAAAAAAACCTAAAGCATTCTCTTCTTCATCCTTGCAACCCTATCTGTCTCCCTCTCTTATCACTCCCTGATACACACCCCCTACTCCCTCTCCTACATAAATGGGTTTGACGACTTACGAAGTATTATGTAGCTCAGTTGTCTCTTAACAGTGATGGATTGAGGAGGGCCAACGAGCTTTTATTAGTATTTAACACAATCCATGTAAAAAACAAGGTAAATAAATAAATATTTATTAATCTCTCTTTGCACCATTTCTCTTTTACTTGTTTTCTTAAAGATAGTCATGCACAAGTTATAAATGATTATTAGATTTTATAGAATTTCATCAAAAATGGAGTTAAAGCGATAAAGAAAATTCCCAAGGATTTTTATTATATGTATAAGCCATGAAATATACCGATATACACCGATATACACTACGTGATACTGTTTCTTACCTTTTAAGTTGGATTAGGTTCAGTGTGACTATGTCAAAAATTAGTTTTCTAGTTACAAGAGCTATTAGTATGAATATTTTCAGCCCCATGTGATATTCAGTGGATTTTAGAAGCACCACGATATTTTCTATATGTTATTTAATTGCTAACATTGCAACCCTAATTTATGAACAGGATGATTAGAAATTGGTGTACATTCAAAAGAGAAAATGTGATTCCATAAAATGCAATAATACCAGAGGAACATAAGCTGACATATTGTGACTTTTGTACCGTGCACAAATTAGGGTTGGCAATTTATGATATGCGTATGATTGATGATGATAGTGACAATGGGGAAACATGACAGGCGGTGAACCAAGAATGCTCTTGTTTATGTGACCGATACAAAATGCACTGACATCAGCATGATGTAGTCCTTGCTTACTGTTACCGAAAACCTCGACAAACAACCTTTCGTCTTATATTTTTGTAGCTCGCAACCCCTTTATGTAGATGGCGACATTGGCACTAGTACATAGTTTAGCCACCAGGCGGTGCTTGCAGCGCCCGCGCCACGGCCTGTGGACAGGCAGTTGGTCTCGACCCTTGGCGAGGTGAAGTCCGCGTTGTGGCCGCGGGCATGTCGCATCGCGTGATCAGAAAGCTTGTAATGTTTTTATCGTGATAATATAATCTGTGCCTCTACAAGAAAGTCTTTGTCTGCTGCCCTGCTCCTCATCCTGCCCCTCGCGACATAATAACGCCACTCTCCCCTTGTTTTGAGAGAGGAGGATGTTAGCACCTCACCAAAATATAATGATTTTCATGATAAATTTATTTTAAATTAATGTGTATTTTTAGGTGTTTGACTTTTAATATGTAATTAAAATTAGTGTACAAACTTTTCATTTACTGGTGATGCTATACTTGGTGAGTACTATATTGAAAAAATATTTATAAACATGTCTTTTAGTATGTAAACACATACAGGAGAATACCGACAGATGATGGATAGTGATCCTGAAGTCTCATTTGTGGATTCTATGACGCTTATGATGCATATGGCTAAGCGCTGCAGGAAGAGTGTTGATCCACCAACATCATAGACTACCGCCCGACATTCACGGATTATCCTTACTATTACAGCAATACACTATGAATAGGTGGTCTTCACGAGACGACTTTCGTCTACCACGAATTTTGATTAATAGGCTATGACTGGCATTTCACGGGTGAGGGATCAAATTCACACCAACTGGAGGTATTTATAGAGCTCAGATATTGATTAAAAATCATTTTTTTATCTCCATCAGGGACCGAACCCACGACCTTCGGTTTGGAAAGCAAATGCCTTAACCACTGAGCTATAAGTGCCGGCGATTTTTGCCCGCATTGAGTGATCAGCGTAGTTCGAATCTAGTCTGCATTTAATGTGTTAATATTTCAATTGACTAGAAGTAGAAAATGTCCACTTTAGTTGATAAAGGATTGTTCCTTGTTCACCGACTGTCGTGTACTTCATGTGATGTATCATGGCATGAGTCTCTGTCTCTGCTGTGCCTACCTCTCCCTCTCCTCGCTCTCCCTGTCGCGGCTGCGGTCGCGGTAGCGGCTGGCCGAGGCGGCGCGCGGTGCGGCGATGCACTCTGTCACGGGAGCGCGACCTCTCGCGGCGCGAGGACGAGCCGTAGCTCTTGGTCTCCACTCCGTGCAGGGTGTCCTGCAGCGACGAGATGAGGATCTTGCAGCGATCATCATTGGCAACCTGAGAGAGATTCCTTCATTAGTTAATTTTTTCAAGATGCTATGCTTCAGAAGGTTTTATTTCTTAAATCAACAGATAATAAGATATCCAAGAATATATTTATAAAGTTACAGAAATCAAGTATTTTTTAAGATAAATTGAGCGGCAAAAAAAGCTGACTGTTTTCGCCGTTGTTTTGATTTAAAGCCGTCAGCTTTTTTTCCACTCCGTTAAGTTTATTTTCAGGCTTAATATAAATAAATATGAAATAGTTTCATGTTGTTGTTGGTCACCTTGCTCTGCTTGATAAGAGAGATGGCCGTGACGAGGGTCTCGATGGCGCTGGCGTACTCGCCGGCGGCCGCGTCGCTAACGGCGCGCGCGATGGCGCTGCTGGAGACCGTGCGGTTGCGTCCCATCACTTCCTCGAACTCCTGCTCGCTCATGTGCGGCGGCGGGGCCATGGGGGCCTCTACGCGGGCGTCGTAGGCTCCCTGGAAAAGTCAGCAAAATACATTAATCTTCAGTCTACTTTATAGATCAATTATTTTGCCGACAGCTGGATAAACTTCATAGAACAACAGTTTATAACTTGTGTCACTTTACAACTTCATGTCATTCAACTTAATGATGACCATACAAGTGACCTTAACCCTTTCCGGTCTGTAAAACAATCCAGCGAGATTTTTTTTTTAATAAATTTGTTTAAATTTTATTTTGAGTGTGTAAAATATTAGAATTATAACTCTAAATATTCCTTCTTATACATATCCAAAGTATGATAACGGTGAAAATATTCACCGATGCATAGCAGGGCTTTCTCTCACAAGTTATACAAATGTATCGCATTTCTTTTCTACCTCTAGGAATTTTTCTGTTGGAGCATACTAGGCAATCTTTATGCTTTCCTTGAGGGTTGATAAGAAATGACCCTTTTTGTCACCAAAAATAGTAAATATCGAGTTGTTCGCACGGGTCAAGTGTAACTGATGCCAGCGGCCGGGCGTCCGAGTGACGCGCACCGAGCCAGCCTCCGAAAAAACCTATTGTATTATTCTCAAATTATGCCATTTGCCTCCTACAACTTAAACATCAATGACCATATACTGATCATATACATCGTGATGAGTGTCATTTGAAATAATAATTCAACATTGTGATATGTCATGGCGAGGGTCAGGAAAATATTGTGGTTACCGGTGGGCGTTGGTAGGGCTGTGGGCGGTGCGCTATGTACTGCTGCGAGGGCGGAGGCGCCAGCTGTGGGGCTGCCGGGGGCACCTGGGGAGGCGGGGCACCAGCGGGGCCGGCTGCAGCAGCCGGGAAGAAGGCCGGGTTTACATGCGGAGCAGGCTGGCCTGGTGCTCCCACCCCGACAACGCCTACAAATTAATTAATACATGTTAAGAACTTTTGCGAAATAAAAATACTACATTTGGTAATACTTCAATCTTCTTATCTTATACCACCAGATGGTAGCATTATAAATTATGATACATAAACTGTGCGTATATATAAATATATATATTGATACCGATCGGCATTGCATTTCTTGATTTCACTTGCAAAAGCTAATTAGTAGCGCCTCTGACAATTGATGGCCAATGAGAGAACTGTAGAGTTCCCTGTGTCTCTGTGGGTGACAGGACAGTTGAAGAAAGAATTTTGTGTTTACTCCCACATAACCCGAAAAAATACTAATTATGATATACATTTGTATTTAGATAAAAAATGACATTTTAGGCTTTACTTTAGGTTTATTCTGGTAAAAAAATAATTTTTATTCAACTTGCCGATATATCATCATCTCGTAGTTGAAGGGTTGAGTCTATTTCTTGTTTTTTTTGTTATAAATTTTAAATAAATGA
Source organism: Glossosoma conforme (assembly GCA_022606575.1). Lineage (NCBI taxonomy): Eukaryota > Metazoa > Arthropoda > Insecta > Trichoptera > Glossosomatidae > Glossosoma > Glossosoma conforme. The sequence continues at coordinate 592,267 of JAGTXR010000021.1, read as the reverse complement.
GAGTAATCTCAAAGTTGTGGTGATACTCATTTTATTTCTTGGTATCAATAAACATTTATTGAATATGTAACTGACGAAGGTGAATATTAAGCCTTGCCTGGTGGAACGTGTTGTGGCGGTGGGGGTCCTCGCGGTGGCCCCTGGGGCTGCATGTGCTGGGGCGGAGGGCCACCGGGGGCTCTCCCAAAGTGATGCGGCGCCTGCTGCATGGGCGGCCCGCGGGGAGCTCCCCAGTCACCAGGGCGAGCAGCACGCTGGTCTCCCGGCCTACCCCCAACAGGTCCTTGGAACTGTCAACAAAAATAATTTAAAATAAATTCATTACACAATGTGAGCAGTGAAATTATCACCAGAGATGAAGATATTGATATATTTGGTGTAATATTGCTTTGGGTTCTGTGCTGGTGCAGACGGATACGGTGAGTTAGATGTTTGAGTTTTTGACAATAATACCTTGTGTTATTTGTGTCAAATTTGATGTTCTTTTGACGTGGTGTTATTGTCACAAATCCTTACTATTGGCGGTCCGTGTTGTCTCCATTTGTACTGAATGTGAGGTCGTTGACAATACATATGTCAATACTGAAACATCGGTAATATTATATGGATTTTTAAATATTTTGTAGAATATTATTTTATTATTTTAATATTCTGATCTACTTTTATAGATCATTGACTATATTACAATAATATAAGTAATTAAATATACACATACTACAATGCAACAAATTCTTTATACCCATCAATTCGTTCAGAAAATATCAGCAGAGTCGGGATATGCGAACCAGCGAACCTTGGAACCAACCATTTGTTCAAGTTCATTACCCTTGACCAATCGACCATCCTCTGCCTTCAGAAATAAGCGCTAGTGGAGAGACACTCAGATCGGCTAGAGCAAATAGAAGCACCCTGCAGCTGACGGGAGGGAGTCCTAGCACGGTCTTTGGCAATCGGGCTTTCAGCTACGCGGCACCAATGGCCTGGAACTCGCTACCGGAAAGCATAATAGAGCTTAAAGCGGAGGCATCCTTCAGAAGCAGACTCAAGACCCACCTTTTTACTCAGAGAGGCAAAGAAGCGCTTTTGGAATGATCATTCGGTCATAAAAGAGCATTATACAAATACTAATATAATAATAATAATAAAGATAATTAGGAATAGTTGTTACGCTTATTGACATCATTATGAATATTTAAGTAACGCCATAACTTAGTGATCCTGTAGACTTGGCTTCTGGTGACAAAGCTGACGTTGAATTTAAAACACTGCTAAAAGAATTGACTCATTAATCTCTTTTGTAAAACTTACGTAAGGGGGCGGTTGTGGGTGGTGGTGTGGGTGGTGATCAGGAGGTCTCTGCAGGGAGGGTGCAGCACCGGGCGGGCGCGTGGGGCCGGGTGGCGGGCCGGGCGGGGGGCCGTTGCCCCACTGTTGAGGGGCATGCTGGAAGCGTGGGGCTCCAGCTCCTGGTCCTCCGGCACCATGCATTGGCGGGCCCTAACCAAAACAAACATCACAATATAATTGTGTATAACAATTGCTCAGTTCAAAACATTGTTGCGCAGATATTATAAACGAATATGGATTAAAGGATAAAACAAGTAAAATTTTGTATGGAACCACTGAGTTTTAATAAATCACTTTACCGGTTTCGGTGCTACCACGCCTTTCTCAGAAGCTACTTACTTAAGACTAAGAACTTAGTGGTTCCTTACTAGATGTATTTGAGTGTTTTTAGACATATTGTTTTTTTAGTCTCATTAATAAAAGAGTTTCAGTTTTTCACATTATATAATAAATAAAACTGTTTAAATATCTGATAAGAGGGAAGTCAATGGAAATGATGATATGCATTCATTTCTTAGGTGAACCATTTAAAATGATATAGCATCATCATCATTAACCTCATATAGGTGAAGACAACTGACAAATTTCTTAACAAAAAATATATTACCATTTATATAGTTTACAATTAATAAAGAACTCAAAAGACTTTCATCCACGACGAATTTGAATAAATATAGTGGATTTTGTCATACCTGCATAGGCATCCTCTGCTGCTGGTGATGGTGTGGGGGAGGCGGGCCGCGCATGTTCTGCTGGTGCGGTGGCGGTAGCATCATGCGCTGGCCGCCGCCGGGCCCCATGTTCCCGGGACCCATGTTGGGCCCCATGTTGGGCCCCATGTTGCCCGGCCCCATGTTGTTAGGGCCCATGTTGCCCGGGCCCATGTTGCCCGGCCCCATGTTGTTGGGACCCATCCCGCTGTTGTTGGGACCACCAAAGTAGTGATCTGCAAATATAAATAAGGAGATTTTTGTAGTTAACCATTTCTTTCATGTCATAATTCTTCCGCACACCTGTTGAATTGCACACTGCATAATGATAACAATATTAAAAGGGGAGTATATAAATATTCAATGCTTTGAGTTTATTAAAATTTTAGTCAAAAGTATCATTTTTATGTTTTAAAAATAATAGTCGCTTATAATCAAGCCTCAATAAAAATTCAATATTAAATTTTTAAATTGCATGTAAATTGAATATATAGATTATTGTTAATTTTATTATGCCACAAATGTATTTAAACAACATTAATTACAAATACCACGTACTCCATTTTTTCTTCTTCAAGCTTTCATTAACCGCTTAACAGTTTTACACACCAATTGGTGAGAAATAAATCCGTGCGTTGCTGGAATTATACATCTATGCGTGTGCAAATGCATATAAGAGGAAAAAATATGTTCTGAGAAGATATCAATTACCATTTTTACAAAGCATGGGTGAGTTATTCGAGATAATTTTTTTACTTGTTTTTTTTTGCATTCCTTTTACGACCAAAATTGTTAATGAAGGAGGTTTTTGTGCAGCATTTATATTGAAAGACTTTTTATTTTTACTGACCCGGTTTGATTAATACTTGAATTCGTAGTTAGATTATTACACAAAATAAAATGATTTCTTTGGACTGATATTTATCAAGATAAAAAATAAACCGTGAAGTAGTTAATAGTGGTTTTATATTGACCTCCTGGGTGCTGATGTGGGGGTCCTTGTGGCCCACCACCGCTGGGATGCGGCCCCCCTCTCATGCCGCCACCGCCGCCCCCACCACCCCCTCCTCCGCCTCCCTGGTTGTTGGAGCCCGGTGGGGCTGGTCGGGTCTTGGATTGACTCTCAAACTGATTCAATGCCTGCAAAAAAGCAATAGTTTATGAATAAATACAACTAGCAACGAAACACTTAATACGAACAGTAAATGTATTGGTGAGATAAAACAGAGTTATCGAAAATAAGAAAGACTGTTTAAAGGTACTAATTTATTTCCGTCTATTTACGACAGCTGTTCATAGTTACAATTAAATTTGAAGAAAAAAAAAGTAAAAAACATGTTTTTTGGTTTTTCTGTAATTAAAAGATTAACCCTTCGGGTCCAAAGTTGAATCTCATTTCACATTGATTTTTTCCGAGTGAGTCCAATAGTCGAAAGTTATTCAACATATTTTTCATCGTCATTAGTATGTATATTTAATAAATAAAATTAATTTTCACCACAAATCCTGATTGAAAATTTTAGGATTTTTTTTACAATTTTTTTAAGGACTAATGTGTAAGGACAATATCCTGTAAGGACTAATGTGACCATATAATAGTCATTTTATTAAGAAACCATTTATTTTTTTATTTTTTCATATTTTTCCTAGACGTTAAAAATAACTAAATCTTGATATATAATATAGTTACAAATCTATATTATTCAACATTTTTTTTGTCTCTGGTGAGTATATTTCACATTTAGACAGACTACTTGATTCGACAAGAAAAACCATGTTTGAAAAATAATGTGTACGAATAAAGGGGATTTTAATAAAAACACTTGACTATGACCTGTTTAGTGGGCATCGTCACAACCGGGTTCAGTCCGTGCAGTTCCTTCTTGGGCAGTCGGTCCATGCACATCCGGAGTGATTGCTCCGATCCCACGGAGATGACGTAGAAGCCCTTGGACTGGCCGTTGGCTCGGTTCTCGAAGAACTTCACATCGGAGAAGTCGGCCACTCCGACGTCATTGACAATGTTGGCGATATCTTGATCAGTTGTCCACTGTAAAAACAAAGAGTAGATATAAACAATGACTTAAGCGAGAAAAAAAGCCTAGAACTAAATTTGGTAAAAATGCTTAATTATACATTAATAATAAATACATTCCAAAACAGGCAGTGACAGTTTTCTTTGCCCACCCATAGGGAGAGTTTAAAATGTACCAAATTTATAGTGAATATACAATCAGATTACATTATTATTCAAGCCATCATTTAATAACTGCAAAGAATGACAAATAGGTAGCACTAACTAATAACCATTAATAAAATCCGAGAAGTAACAACCATAAAATAATGTATCAATATATAAAAAAAGTACATTTTTAAAGTGAAAATTTTGGCGTTGAACTAATGCATCCTTCCTGTATTAAATTATGGCGCAGAGACATGGAATCTAACAGCAAGTCTCACCCATAAAATAAAGGCCACCCCACCTAAAAGATAGAATCCGAAACGAGGATATCTGCAGAAGAACTCAAGTAGTGGATGCTACCCAACGAATAGGCACACTCAATGGGCAGGACATATCTGTCGAAGAAACGACGGTCAATGGGGAAGAAAAGTATTGGAGTAGTGTTCAAGAAATGGCAAACGAAGCATTGGCCGACCTGCTGCAAGATGGACTGACGGCATAAGAAGAATAGCGGGAGTGGCCTGGATGCGGAAGGCAGAGGATGGATACTCATGCGGGAGGCTTACGTTCAACAGTGGACGGATACAGGCTGATCATGAATGATGAATGAATATAAAAAAGGCAAGTTTTTTATAACTTCTATAAATAATCTGAAATTCATGTGTTTTTAATATACAATAGAAAACCTGTTCCAAGAAAAGCAATGATTTCACAAGTGTTATTTAGTATTACTTCATCAAGATGATAGATGTGTTTTTTTTCATCCCGCATGTTTATCATCCCATTTTCACCAGTTTGCAAAAGCTAAATAGTTGAAAAACGCTGCTTGATTAAGATGAGTCGGTTAGTCTGTGATAAATCCCATTCTTACCCATGTGAGGTTGCCCACGTACAGCTGATGGCGCCTGCCTACGTGGCCGTGGTGTGAGTGGTTGCCCATGTTGTTGTGGTAGCCGCCGCCCCCGTTAGTCTCCTCTGGGGGGTGGTGCTGGGGCGCAGGCTGGTGAGGGGGCATGTCCCCATCCTCTGGGGCGCTCTGAGGAGTTGCCAGGACATCGTCGTAAAGATCAACGTTGTCACCTCCAAACTCGTCCTGAAATTAAAAAATATTTATTAATCTCTTGAATGCGGCGCTTTTTTGATAAGGTTTTGAATCAATTTTTCGGAAAATTATAAACATTGAAATACAATTTCTTGTAAGCAAATAAATCAGATATTGCTTATAGTTTTTGACTGGAATCCAATATGTTATATTCAGTTATCTTTGAACATTAAAACAGTAGAATAAAGCATTAATATGGGGCTAAAAATTTCATGTAAAGCTCATGACCGCTATTGATGTCATACGCAGTGAATGGGTTTATAATAATTTATCTACAGCTTTATGAGAATATACCGTATCCACTTTTTAACGTGACTTTTTTTTAGCGATTTCACTTTTATGCATTTTTTGGACGGCACTGTTACTTTTTATTAAGGCGATTTACTCATTGTTACGTGATATTTTCCCAAATTTCATCTAATGCGTCAGAGTTTTAACCATGTTTTTAATATATGGTTGGTGAAAAATTATGTGTTTTAATATATGGTTGTGATAAATGAATCTATGAAAAAAATAAAGCATCGATTTTATATTTTTAATTAATAATTTATTATTTTATGCACACACCCAATCAGTTTTTAGATCTTTTATTGGAGGAAAAAAACTACCTTATTTTAATTTTTACAATTTTTTAATAAATCTTTATTTTTGATAGTAACATATTTTGTAAGTAGAAACTCATTTTAGGCATATAATTCAATATAAAAATATAAATAATAAAATATCCGTTTATTTTGTTAAAAACTTGATTTTTTATTTGACTTAAAATAAAATACTTGCAAATATACATAAAACAATTATCGTAAATCCGTTTTACATTTAAAAAAAAAAAAATTACGGTTACAACATACATGCAATATATTTATTAGAAGCGAAGCTTGTATTGATTTTGATAAAATTGTTAATAAATAAATTTTTAAACATTCTTAAAAGGTTGTATTGCGAGAAATTTATTGTCCAGTTATGGTGATCGTGAATTTCTCAACTATTACTATATTTTACAGATCAATACATATACCAATATAAACGACATTGCTTTTGCAAAGAAATGAATGATGTAATTTTTCTTAATAAATATTTTTTTCTAATACAAAATTAATTGTCAGAGTTAGATAAGGATATGTTCAATTGAACCAGGGAGGAAACTACTATTTCCTAAATATTCGTTTATCTTCGAAGTTATTTTCGTTTTAGATATCACTAGAGTCAAAGTGACAATGAGAAAAATTACATTTTTACTCACAATATGGAAAACTAAACAATGAGAAATTCTTAATCCATTAATGACCGATATCGACAAGTTATATTATAATTTTGATTGAATAAATCACTGAATATTTGACAAAGCTTGATACACTAAAGTGCAGTTTTACGCATTATGATTATTAATCTATAGAAAATACAAAATCAATAATGGTGGATCAGTATATATAATAGAGATTCATATAAAATACCTAAGTAATTATAACAAGGATTGATTTTAATAAAATCAAGATAATTTAAATTGAGACATGGATGTTTTCACTGTTCATAAAAGTCTCCATTTTATCTGCTTTATTATAAACACATTCATAAAATAATGCCATCACAGGTTACTGTGGACATAACACATGAAACATCACAGCAGTAATGTTTTAAGTGAATATACCGATGACAAAATTGACATCGAATCAGATGTATAAGAAAAACCAGCAAAACAAGCAATTTGTATGTAATATACTTTTATATTTTTCTGTATACAAGTTGCTATAGATAACATTGTCAAATAGCCGTAACGGGGCACGCGGACCGCCAAACTAGACGAGGGAATCGCCTCTTAAAATACGTCTACCGCCACAAAGTTTATTACAACCGAAAAAGGGACAATTCAGGTACAGGTTACGCGTAATAATGATAGGATTTTATACATACTACCTGTGCGAAATCAGTTTCAATGTCGTCGGCGTACAAGTCTATACCGACGCCGTCGGCCATTTTTACGAACATGTAGTCGCCGAGCAAAAACTGGATTGCCATAACTAAAATTTCATTTGATGTCAAATTATATTCCCCACAAATAAATCTGGGTACCGCAAAGGTGTCAAACTCAACGAAAATGGGCCAAATTTTCAATGTATAAACTCATTCGCGCCGCAATAAAATAAAATCACTCTTCTCTCAAAGTGGCTAGAGCAATTAAGTGTATCCTGAATAAATATTAAAATGTAAGCATGCACGAATTAGTAGAGTTAAAATATTAAAATAGCATATATGTATATAATAACATATAAAATGACGAAGAAATTAAAATGAATTTAATAAATTGTGTCGCACAAGTCATTTTTTTCCATATATTTGACGTCTCTGCTTTTTTATTACTTCTTTACTGTTAGGAGAAATCTTGTTTGCAGTTGCAACTCTTTAAACCTATGCAAGGTGCTGATCATTTATTTTACTTCCTATTGAAGATTCATTTTCTTTCAAAGTTTTACAACTTTGAAAGAAAATGAACCCACTTCAAACCGATAAGAACTCCTGAATGTAGTAATAATTTCATACGCTATTGTTATAAATCATTTAAATTAAACAGCCAAATATTTATATAACTGAGGCGGGCCGACTTCATTGAATATTGCCCTCATTATCCTATTACATTACATTTAAATTATCTCTATCTGATAATAAATAGGAACTAATTCTATGAGTATGTCAATTAAAAAAAAACCAAAATAATGAAAGCTAATCTTATTATATTAAAAAATATTCCAAATCACTAAATCTTCTGTCAAATTCAGTTATTACGCTTTTTTCCTAAAATATTATTTGCGCATTTTTTATGAGACTTAATTACTTTAATTTTGTACATAATTTAATATTTATATATAGTATAGAACAATTATTTTGAAAATTCGCTATTAAAATCACCCAGGAAAGCAAAAAATTGTAGCTGGTTTATGTCTCGAGATCAAATAAAATTAATAATTTTCTTGAGAGAATAATTGTAAGTATTTTTGATTCGTATTTTTACTTTATAAGATTTCATAAAAAATAAGTTTTTTTTAAGAAATAGTAATAAAAAGTAAAACGATCTCAAAGAAATTATTTGTGAATAAATATTTATAAAATTTTACAAAATTAATGAAATGCCGCCCTAAATAGGCACCTCCCTTCCTAACTACTCATTAACTACTATTATTAGTAAGTTTGTACACAAATATAATATTGTTTTTAGTTTTTTATTTTTTGTGTATTTAAAATACTTTTTAGTGTAATAGTAATAAAGTGTGTTTATATTTTAACAATTTATTAATCAATTTTGATTTTGCAGGTATATTTAAGTTATACAGGCACCCTGAAAGAAATTTTACAAATTATGTGTAATATGTACATAATTTACATTTTATTTAGAACGAAATTTGAGATTTTTTATTTCTTTCAAACAGCAATCTTATAATTTCGCATATTTATTAAATTGCGATGCGATTAGCTCGTATAGAACTTTCCATTTCATTCATCTTGCGATTCTCTTCTTCCTCTTGTAAGAACTTGAGCCTCGACATCTCGCCGAAATGCTTGACCAACTCTTGGTGCTCCTTGTCCACCTTCAGACCGCCGTATAAAGCTGAAATATCCATAGGTTTTTCGTCGACCTTCTCGATTGCTCTGTGGAACCATTTCTTATACAACTTTACTCATTCTTCAATGTTTTTCGTGCCGACCTGCACCATCTTGGAGCTGAAAAAAGTGACATTTATTTTTTTAAATATTTGTGTCTTGGAAGACACGAGCAACACGTAATGACTCCCAACAACATATTTTTTACACTTGCCAACAGAGCATTAAAAATAATCATGGTTCAATTTTAGTATTAACCTGTGCGTCAGTGTGGCCACAAAGTGGCCGTGGCTAAGAATCAAATTCTGACAAATTTACTACAAATAAAAAAAAATAGAGGGCGCCCTAGACGGGAGTATTTGCAACAAGAGTTCAAGGACATGAATTGTAGATCTTATGCTGAGCTGAAGAGGGTTGCGGAGGACCGAGAGGAATGGAGATCGAGATGGAAAATTCTGTTGCTGCAAACCAATCCACCGGATTGATACTACAACGAAGAAGAAAAATGTGCCATCTATTGACATCTGAGCATAGTTTGACTAAATTGTAGGACCCAACGTATACTATTGACTATACAGTTTGAGTTTAAAAAATCTTTCATTTATTTTTCAATACTAATGGTTAACGATCACTGAAAATTGTAAACAGTTTTTAATCGTTTTTTACATGGATTGGTGTAAATTACGTTTTTATTTAAAATATTTTTTATTTTGGTTAATATATGAAAGTATACACAAAAATTGAAAAAAAAATGAGGATAAAAAACTCTTTTACCAAACCATTTAAATAGCGGTTGCCAAAGGAGGGAATAAACTGAACATGCTTTTAATTCAAGACTCAAGTTTTTTACTAGAACATTCGATCGTAATGTGTTTGGAACAGCTGAAAAGTTGCTTGAGATAAGGCCATGGATCTGGCAGGTCACAGGATTCCCGGTGGTAGTTTGTGTTGGAGATATGACCCAAAATCAGAGTGGAAATGGCGAAGTGAGTTATTAAAAATAATAAAAAAGAACACATAAAAATCTCTCCAGTTCGAATTTAGAGTTTTCAAGCGCTCAAATCGTTTAAGCTTTAAATGAAAAATTTCTCCCTTTTTTTTCATTTTTGAAATTATTGTAAAAAAATATTTTTTCAAAGTTTTTTTAGGCAGCTGAACGGCAATGAACGTTAAACGATTACAAAAAAACCTGCTTCACTCGAGACTAATAAAATATAAAATTAAAAAAAAAAACACTTACGAAAAATTATCTGCTAATTAATTTAAATCCTTGCACGAAGTTGTTATTACAAAATAATCTATGTTTTTTTTCTTCTCTTATATAAGCTCGTTTCTATTGTAAGATTTCTAATGTGTTATAAATATTTATTAATTAGAATCTGTAAAATAATAGTATCAGGAAGTCTTTGTATACTATGTGCAACCTACATGACCCCATAATAGTAGATTCTTTGTATATGTAATATGTAATTAATTATTCTGAATTTTTTACCGCAAAGGTTTTTATTGAATTAGTGCTTCCAATCTATTTAATCAATTTATTTACCGACTAAAGTAAATTTAGTTTATGATTTCTTAAAAGAAACGCGGATATTATTTTTTACGTTCTACAAAACTTGACATAATAACACAATAAAACTTGAATAATGATTACTATTATAAATACGTATTTTTCTTATATTTATAAAAAAATATAGGTATATTTTAATATTAAAGCTAGTATTCATTACTTGAAAATTGCTTACAAAATATATCTAATTCGGCTTTATCATTCAAAATAACAAAATGATATGCAAATTGATGTATGCCATTTTAATTATACATTTATTCGTATAATTTATAGTAGAGGGTACAGAAGAAATTTCTGAGGTCTCTCTACATGAGAGTGTATGGATACTATCCGTGGCTTTATCCATCTTACTTCATACAGGGTATGTTGGGGTATATTGAGTTGAAGACAAGAAGGGATGTGTGCTTAGTTATGCATTTTCCGGCCGTTGCGTGTCGTGTTCGAGAATTCTGAAATTTTACTGGAAATAGTCCCTGTCAAACATCTGAGAATAAGGATACACAGATTGTTCGATCTCACAAAGAGTAACACCAACCTGCTAGAGACTATGCCTCTTGAAATAGGGATCAGACTGTTCAATCACATCGCCTCAGATGTTAATATATTTCACGCAAGGGAGACCCAGTTCAGGCACGAACTGCATGAATTTATTGCAAGAATAATTTCTTGGAGTCGTCTGTTTGATGAGCATTGGGACTTTCTGTTGCTTGGCTTTCTTCAAATCTTTTACTTTAGAACTAAATCATTAGTAGCTATATTTTATGCATTGTTCCTTATACTTTCTTGTACTTCATTACTTTTTTTTGTGATTGTTGTTTGTATTGATTTATATTGATTATTTATGAACGTAATAAACAAATGTTTGTAAAGTTGAAATAAAAAATAAAGTAATGAATGAATAAGAAAAAAAAAATGTAAACATTTGCCCAACCGTGGGTTCAATCAGTTTTCTGTTTCGATTTTACGATTGTTATTTATTCATTAATTTAAATTTTCGATAAAGCAATAGTGAATAATTTTTACAACTTACTTTATCATTTTGATGTTGTTTTTGCCTTGTAAATTTTGGTCAATCTTCTTCGTAGTATCAATCCGGTGGATTGGTTTGCAACAACAGAATCTTGCATCTCGATCTCCATTCCTCTCGGTCCTCCGCAACCCTTTTCAGCTCAGCATAAGCGCTACAATTCATGTCCTCGAATACTTGCTGTAAATACTCCCGTCTAGGGCGCCCTCTACAGTTTCTACCCTCAACCATCCCCTCCACAATATCGTGAAGAAGACCATCGTGGCGCATGATGTGACCAATCCATCGGGCTCGCCTCTCTGAGATGGTTCTTATTAGGTGCCTATCTTCCTTGATTATCCTGAGAACCTCATTGTTCGTGACGTAGTCTCTCCAGGAAATTCCAAGAATTATTCTGTACGACCACATCTCAAAGGCCTCTAGTCTTTTTTTTGGTCAAGAAGTATTTATAAAAAAACTGATTAAAAATAGCTTAGTATTCCCATCAGGTTAATTTCCATACTAAAATAAAAACTCGTAAATTATTATTATATATATATATTTTATTTCAACATAATAATCACTTGTTTGCTTTGATATAATATTCATATAAATATCCACAACATATTCATTTTTATAATAAATTACATTATTGTTATATTATTGAACTCAAACATTAAATATGAAAAATGAAAACAATACATAAAAACATGTACACATTTAATCTGTACAACTAATACATTTACATAAAACTTATTAATCCTATTGAAGATGTAAGCATGAGTCAAAATAAAATTAATATTTTCAGAAAAAACCGTCATTTATATTTGAATAATTAATTAAATTATGAAAATAAATATATTTTATTTATTAATTGTAAAGTACTCTTAAGTTACATTAATCAATTATATATTTACGGAATGATGCACATGAAAATTAAAATAAAGTAAACGAAATATAAATGAATTAATAAATAATCATTTTCCTAAATATTTTCAAAATTAATTCAAATAAAATAGGAATAAATGAACACAAATAAAGAAGAGTTGTCAATTTTAATTCCAAAAATAAGTATTTAAGAAATAAATACTTTTACTGTATTTTATATATATACAACCATTTAAAATAATGTTTAAATTTATTAAATTTCTCAGAATAATTAATTATTTTATGAATCTGAAAACGGTAGAGCTTCAAGTATTTATTTACGCAAGAGAATGTAAATTGGAATGATTATAATATTATATTTAGGTATTTTATTAAACGTATAAAAATAATGGTTTATTTTTGGTAAAAATATATTTCGGAGAACAATTATAGATGTTTAATTTTTAAAGACAGGATAGATACCAAGGACACACTATCAAAGGCTCATTATAATTAATAATCTATGTATATTTATACTGAAATATATATTATTTAAAGCGGTTTCATAATAATATTACATTTAGGTAGGTACATTAAAAACGAAAGTAGGTATCTAGATATCTGACGAAATTCAACATAGCATTCCATATTTTAAAAATATTCCATTGTCATAAAAATACCTAACGTGAATTTAAATATAAAGCTATTTAATGCTTGACATTTTGAAATAATAAATTTACTGTGAATGTTTTATTTGAAGCACCAGACTTATTTTTTTTTTTTGCGTCACAAAGAAAATGTTTTGACGATATAACTAATGCCATAAATTGTGATATGATCTGCTTTTCCACATATTGCGTAATATATTGTGCAATATCAATATTGCATTAGGAGCGTGTACATGTGCGATAAATATTGGATGTTAAGTACAATATAATGAACTGCAATTGAACGTTGAAGGAAAAATACATAAAGTAACTTACATAGGTTAGTCTCTCTCGTTAGAAATATTGTAAGATATCACACAAGCACCACACCCCTTGAAATACGTACTGTTTTTAATAACGTTGAATGAATTGGTTTGAACTAAATATACATATTGGTATATATGTATAACATAATTGGTTGTTAAATACATTAAATAAAACAAAACCGTATATTATCGTATTTAATATAAAAAAATTGAAATTTTAACATAAAATAGTCGTGAAAATACAAACAAAAGTATTATTTGCGAAGCATAGTGTAAGTAAAAAGAAATCCATTATTTTTACATGAAATTGAAAGGTTACTTAACATGGTTAGCATGATACGATTAAAATAAAAAATGCGTCGTTTTGTTTGATAACTTCATGTAATTTTGAAAGTAATTTCATTTTGCCTCTTTCATAGAAGTCCTCGCCCTTATTGGCAAAAAATAGAGACAGTCGATACAAGCCTCTCTTGAAGCGAATTTTTCACCAATAAAATCTTTTTCCATGGACAGGAACAATAATTTAGTTTCCACAAATAAGTTAGACGATTTTAGTAGCGCATCTGAAAGGGGTTTTACGTTTTGTAAAATAGTCAGTGACTTTAAACTTTTTTAAAGAAGGTTTGTGACTATTGGGGTTATACAATAATTGTTATACTGATAGAGTGGGTATTTTATGATATGACCAAATAATGAACATTTATATATTACTTTATATTTACTTAATTTAGTACATAATTTTTCATATTTTAGGTATACACGTTTGAGCTTTTAAGATAACATTGACATAGAGATATTATATTTAAATATTTAAAGTTTTTCCGATTTTTAAATGTTATTTTATTGATAAAAATAGATAACCGCCATTGCGCGTGAAAAAATACTGATAATAATATTATTATAAATACACAACATGTATAGATAAAGTTATTTTTAATTGAACATGACTAGTTAAATGTTTTTTTTCTTACGTTGTTTTTACACGGATCACGTTAGATATGGCATTTATTTAGGACATTGCAGTTTGGACTAACTCGTTGTCTTCCTCAATCCATCACTGTCAAGAGACAACTGACAAGAGACACTGACAAGAGACACTGACAAGAGACACTGACAAAAGACACTGACAAGTGTTGTCTCTTGACAGTGATGGGCTGAGGAAGAATACGAGTTAGTCGAAACTGCAGTCTCCTAAATAGAGGCCATATGTAACGTGATCCATGTAAAAGCAAGCTAAATAAATCAAATTTGTTATTTATAATGGATCTCAAAGAGAATGCTGAAAACATAGAACAAATGAAGTATTTTATTGAAACTTTATGCATTTATAATATTTATAGTCATATAAGTGTTTAAAAAAAAACAATATTTCTAAGATAGTATAAAATCTAATAACGTATAATTATATGTTTATATTTTATAGTGGATAGTTTAAATTTAAGTATGATACTTAATATTTTAGAAGTTATACATATACAGTTATAGTTTTATATGATATCATAATCTCGTACATTCAAACATAGATACATTAAAGCATTTTTTGTTAGATAATAACAATATTATGGTACTACAGTATAACGTATTGATGACAGTTTTTAAACGTTTAATAAACGGTCGTATGATGGCAAATACACACAGCTGACAAACAATGCAAAATCGAACCGTAATGATGTTAAATACTTTTTTTTATTAATTGACATTACTCGTACTTGGAATATGTTTTACTCTACTTTAGCCTAGCCATTTCCTATCATCTGGGGTCAGCTCTCCTTGTGAACATTCGCCATGTCTGCCTGTCCTGCGCTGCATTCTCGGTTATGCAAAGAATGTTCAGATCATTGTCTACAGTAGCAGTCTACGTTGCTTGTGGTCTTCTAAATCTTCTGCTCACCGTGGGTATGTTGAGGACTTTCTTCACCATGTGATTCTCATCTCTCCGTGTCATATGCCCATACTATCTTAGGTGGTTTTCCCTTATATTTTCAGATAGGACACATGAATATTTATCTAGTGTATTCAATAAACCATAAATAAAGCGCACTCACTGTATTAAAATAAAATTAACAATACTCTATAGAGCATGATGTTTCTTGAATGAGAAAGCTCGACATATTTTTAGTTTTTTAAGAATCTTTAAGTCTTTTTATAAGTTAGTACAAGTTTTCAAAAGTAAAATATTATGTTTTAAAATATATACATAAAATATATTTACATTACACATTCAACTAGGCATCTAATGTAAAAAAGCTTATCTACAAACTATTTATTTTTTATCATTTTTATGTATTTTCTACTGCACGGTTTGCTAAAATTTCTATTCACTGAAAACTATATATTTTTTTGGGAAATTATTTCCTTCCAACGTTTTCTATAATATATATAATAAGATATCACAACAGATTAGCATTATGTTTAAATGTAACTTCCTTTCTATGGACACGCGTTTTACACGTGTCAACTAAAAAAATCTGTTTTCTACTTTTGGAAAAAGTCTTTAATCTTAATTTAATCTAACATATTGTCCAACCACGAAAAATCTTCCTTTGAGTATTTTTTTAAATTTCAACAAGGAATGTCTATGCTGGACGTAGGCCTTTACTCATCTCCACCCTCCCTGGATCAAATGCCTTCTATAACCAGCTATCTTACACTATTTAACTATTTTTATTGATACTATTTATATAAATACAAATAAAACAAAGGTTCCTAATTATTTTTGGACAAGTGTTTCTAAACTAATGTATCTAATTTCTATTAAAACACATTTAATATCATCCTACTTTTAAGGGTTTTCTATCATATATAAATAAACGTGTGATAATTTTATTACATACATAATATTTATTTATTATGTTAAACTGCTTTTTCTACGCTCTCAACAGTGATATATTATTTTAAAGAAACCAATAATGTTAAAATGGATTTACATAAATATGTTTATTAATTGTACACATATAACATTTATTTTATTATAACCATAGATTATATATTTTGATTCATATGTTTTTAGTTAATTATGTCTATGTTACGAAACTACAGTATAAATATGATGCATTTTCGCATGTAAAAATAGTTTATCGTTTCCTCTTTTAAGTCAAACATTCGAGTGCAATAAAAACATATGTTAGGTGCATTATAAACAATCATTTCACAAACATATTAATTTATGAAGAAAAAATATTTTTAAATACTTTATCAAATAGTTTTAATATTTATTTGTTTCCAAAGTAAACTAGAGAGACTAGTTGTTGATGTTAGATTTACGTACTCGTAAGTAAATTTTTAAAAAATATTTTTTTGTAGAATCACTGCTTACGTTAGATTTTTTTTATAAAATATATATTAATAAACTTTATAAATAAAATATTTTTTATGTTTTAAAACTTGTCAAAAATATTACATTTTATGTAGTACTTTTTTTGTATTTTTGGATAAGCATAATTTTATAATTAATATGTGTTTTGATCGCTGTAAATAGACAGTGAAATAAAAAAAAAACGTAGATAGTTATTTAACATATTTAACTGTGAAATAGAAATGCAATACAATGTATTAGTGTAACATTTCCTTATTCATTTCACAATTTAGCTTATTTATCGTAAAAATACATAATTTACATATGGCTTTGATTTCTATGTCAACCGGACAATGCTGCTCAATACGTCTTTTTAGGCAATTGAATAATTATTTTCTTGATAGAAAAAGGACTCGTCTATCGTTATTATAATATTACTTAGGATAATATTACAATGTACACGGAGATGCCTTCTTTACTTGTTGAAATCGTTCGCAGAAATTTCACAATCTCAAAGGATTTCAACTAATCCTCAAATAAGGCTATTCAATCATTGCCTACATTCTTTGTCGTACAAAATCACAAAGTCATAACTTAAGCTGGACTGTGATGACCTCTATGTCTTCTCGCAATCTCTTCACCTGAAACAAAGAAAAAATAATCAGTAATTAAATATACACATACTAAACATCAAAATTCTTAATACGCATCAATTCGTTCAGAAAAAATATCGGCAGAAGCGGGATTCGAACCAGCGAGCTTTGGAATCAACCGTTGCAATTTGTTCATTACCCTAGACCAGTGCTCCGCAACCGGTGTGCCGCGGCACACTGGTGTGCCGTAAGGCCGATACAGGTGTGCCGCGATCAAATAAGGCAATATTATAAATAAATAATTTTACAACGGTCCTCAAGCTCCCAGCGCCTATCGCCTATTTATGTAGACACACAACGAGGTACTTGCTTTATTAAGTTCTAAATGAACTTAAAAAAGTGAAATTGATCAAATTAATATCTATTTTAACTTTTGGTGTGTAAATATAATACAGGGTTCAGATTTTAGGTATTACTCCTTAATACATGCCGTAGAAAAATAAATATATTTTTAATAATAGGCACTCATCGGGGACCTGTCGGAAGACCACTCGACCATCTCCTGCCCAAACTGATGAGCGAGGAATAAACCTTGTATTCGAAATGATTTCGATTGTTACCATTGTTACCATCGTATAACGATAGATATGTCTATAGTATATATTCAGAGTCTGATGTTTTTCATATTATTTTTTATTATTCAATCAGTCGATATCTTTGAATATTTTCATTTTTTCAATTTCTAATTACACATCACCGGAACGCGCGGAAGTTTTTAACATACAAAGTTAAGTTCTAAATGAACTTAAAATTGATCAAATTAATATCTATTTTTTTGCTTTAAGGTCTTGGTGTGCCGTAGAATCGACAGAAAAGGTTGCGGAGCTCTGCCCAAACTGATGCGTGGAATAAGTTGTATTTATACCATTGTTACCAATGTTACCATCGTAGGATCCGACAGCGGATATTTTATTTTTTATTATTCAATCCTTTATTCATTTTTTTTTACCTGTGTTTTATTTTAATAAGTACCACTCGGGTCTCGAACCGAACTATATATTGAATGGATGAGAAACAACTTCTTGTAGGTCCGACGCGGACTTTTACAACCAGTCATTTACCTGTGTTACAGATTAATAATTTTACCGTCTTGATATTGTCTCAAGGTAACATTATTATATGGATTTTTAAATATTTATTAGAATATTAATTTTATCATTTCAATATTCTAATCAACTTTTATAGATCATTGAATATATTACAATATTATTATTTATTCATAAGGTATTAAGCAAGTTTGTGTTTTTTATTTTTTTTTATTCAATTATTTTTATTTCCTTTAATAAAATGACAAAATATTTATATTTTAATTCATCATTACAGTAATTACAAGCTTGGCATTGTAAATGTCTTGACGTATTTAGTGTCAATGACCTCACACTCAAAACTAGTGTCGGGATACTTACGCAAATAGTTGGACTTGCAACAACAAAAACCATGTCATAAGCATATCATGTTTGACACAAATAACACGGCATTATTGTTACAAAATCAAACATCTGAAAACATTTCGTATCAGTCAACAACAGCACTGTATCTGAAGCAATATTACACTAAATATGTCAATGTCTTCATTCAAGTTGGTTTCAAACACTGTTCACTGCGATTCTTTCGTGTTAGCAATGGTTAACAAGTATCGCATTTGAGGGTAGTTACCTGCCGTTCAGGCAGCTTAGGCTGACTGGCTGGTCCGAGTGTGTCAGGGGCATGCTGCCTGGGACGCTCTCCGCCAGAGGGTACCATTGCGCCACTGGCTTGCGAGGGTTGTCGAGCATCTCCAGCCAATGGTCGCGCCCGATGCCGATGAAGCTAGAGCCGATGGCCGTGCACCCCATCAGCTCGTTGGAACCGATCCTGAAACAGAAATCGACAATCATATTTAAATTTTCAGCATTCACTTTGAGATCTATCTTAATAATAACCCTCCCCTTACGGTGCTAACAGCATCCGAGAGCTCAGATGATATTGATATCAGCTCGATATAGCCCTTGCAGCCTGGTCTGATCTTTCGTTAGGTTGGTGATAGGCTAAGTCAAGATCTAAGTGACTTGGAAAACTGTTGCTACAATAGATATTTGGGAGATTTGTTTATCATAATTATAATTTTAATATTCTTCTTCTTCGTATTAATCCGGTTGATTGGTTTGCAGCAACAAAATCTTGCATCTCGATCTCCTCTTTTCTCGATCCTCTGCAACCCTCTTTAGCTCAGCATAAGAGCTGCAACTCATGTCCTCGAACACTTGCAGCAAATACTCCCGTCTAGGGCGCCCTCTGAAGTTTCTACCCTAAACCATCCCTTGCACAATGACGTGAAGAAGGCCATCGTGTCGCATGATTTGACCGATCCATTGGGCTCGCCTCCCTGAGATGGTTCTTACTAGGTGCTTATCTTCCTTGATTATGCTGAGAACCTAATCATCCTCAAATTCCGAAAATTCTTCTGTACGACCACATCTCAAAGGCCTCTTTTTTTAATAATATAAGATCGTCAATTAGCTTGACGCTTCCGAGGCCTAGACTATGTATACTGCAGTATAGAATAGAGCGTTTTGTAAAAACCCACCGCAAATACTATACGAAAAATTTCGAAAAACGAAGGGTTGAGTGTATTCATACAATGAAATAAATATTGCGATGTACGAGTAAGCGCGCGATTCTCACTTTCTACACATAAGGGTGAAAATAATAGTTGATATAATTTATTGTTCCGCGAGTCAAAAAGGTCGTGCATACCAAGTGCGCCTCTTGTTATCTGCCCAGTAAGTCGTTTCTGGCAATTTAGGTTCAACCTCAAAGGTTAGTGCCGCAGACAATACAGCAGCATTACATTGTTCACATTATTCCCCGGATCAAAGAGCAAAGGGCTTCACTCGCAGTCGGCGTGCGGGCAAGTTTTCGTGACAGTTGAGTTATTCGTTAATTACTCGTTTTGAGTAAACACTTTATTCGCCAAAAATTAATTCATTTAATTCGAATGTCAGAAGATTTTTTTGATCACACGGAAAGCTTTTCTAAAATATTTAATTGAACGTCATAATAATTGCTGTCACGCCACATCCGTTTCCCTAACCGGAGCACGTGATCTGCCGCCACAGAGCTCTGTCAGTTGCCATATTCATTACCTCATCCCATATCAGCAATGCATTCTGGAGCTTCGCCGAGTACATTCTAAGTATAGCTCTTGATAGACTATCAGGATGGCGAGGCAAAAAATCAGCTGTAGCATAAGCCTTCCA
Organism: Glossosoma conforme; assembly: GCA_022606575.1. NCBI lineage: Eukaryota > Metazoa > Arthropoda > Insecta > Trichoptera > Glossosomatidae > Glossosoma > Glossosoma conforme. The sequence goes on along the minus strand of JAGTXR010000021.1, from coordinate 571,729 downwards.
ACGATATTGAAAGTGCATATCCATCTCTGTCTCTTAATCGACTGTACTATAAAATACTGGATTGTCTGCACCATCAGCTCGTCGTTACTCAAAAAATCAAACCATCGTACCCTCAGTAATCTACCCAGGTATCTATTTTATAAAACCACTATACGGTTGCATTTGCTTTTGGTGAATTGCCAAGATTTGCCAGCGTATATAAGGATTTGGCCCAAGAAACATTTAACTGAATGAATTCCACTAGAAATCGTATAAATTTCTATTAATCTCTTTATCCTCATTAAGAACCATTTTTAATAAGTATAGTTTAATAAGTGAAAATCCTCGAACTTTATTCTTTATCATTGACTTATTGATCTAAATAAGACATTGTGATAAATTAGAACAATATAATTTATTAAAAAAAAAAACCTTTTTTAAAAACTTCAACTATATTTTAACAATTTAAATGGTGATTTTAGTACCTAGAAAAGGTCAAGGATCACTGATTTATTTATTTGAATGTTACGGAATACATGTCACGTGAATATGTTAATAATGTACAATTAAATTCAGAAATGCGCAACTGTGACGAGGATATTTTCTATTACATAATTTAATTAGTATGTCAACAGACTATTGAGACAAAATTGAATAGTGCATTATCAATATAAAGCATAATTTATTTTACAATATATTTCGGCTTGCACACCAAATTAAATGACAAATTGAAACAATTTACCTAAAATGCAATCGGGGTATAAATTACATACATTAAGTATTGGAAAATATTTTATAGAAATAATAGAATAAAATATAGAATTGCAGATACAATCAAATACAATACATATTGTATTTTAATTGTATTTTATGCAATAACTTCGTGGTTTGACATATTTTAAAATGAAATACGGTAAACCCTTCTATAGCGTACACTTCCATAGTGATTTTTCCTATAGCATGTGCGGTCAAATAACGGGACCTTCTGTAGTATAAATTTTATGACGTACCACCCATTAGGACGATCTACGCGTTGGGAGCGTCGGCTTAATCGTCCAATCTTATTAAAAATTCAGAATAACATATCATCCATGTATTTAATAAGACTCATATACTTAAGCTGTTACCTCCTCTATATATGTTTTCAGGTGGATATTTGAGTACAGAGTTGCCTTAGAATATTGCATGGTAAATGAAGAGATTAAAGTAAATTTTTGTAACCTTTTTTTCTATAAAAACCCTTCGCTATTTAATAGATCCCCTTCGTTATTTAATAATCATAAATTGGTTCCACATTTTATGTAAAATCTTAAAAGTCGTATATATCATATAATTTAAATTTAAGCCATTGTTATAATTTTAATTATTAAAAAAATAATTTTATACGTAATTATTTTCGCCTACCAAAATACTCATTACACTAGTCGTAATTTCGGTTTGGCATTTAATTTGGTTCGATTTTCGAAACTATCAATTGTCGAAGGTTCGAGAATACATCGAGCTCATTGATTTCTAGACCTAATGAAGTTGTGTAACAACTAATCACGAAATTCCCTTCTGGATCAACACGTTCGAACGAATTCTTCGTGAACAAATTATAATATAACAATGTTTGTGAGACCGAATTTCAGGAATTCATTTCAGCGATGAATTTCATGATTTTGCTCACATGGCTGCTGAAAAATATTTTGATTGTTAATATTCTTCTTTGAAACATGAGGATTACATAATTATTTAATTTTAATAAATATTTTTGAGTTTGAAAATTTGTTTTTTTTTTCCGGCCTGGAAATACACATTTTTATAAGAATACCTTAAATTTACATAATATTTGTTTTAATTATCAAAAATTTGTAAATATATTTTGTAACAGTTTATTGAATCTTTTACAACACTTATATATAAGAAATACAATGATAATAACACAAAAATGAAATATAGTAGATTTTGGAATGCGTTTGGTCTGCCCCACTAGATACGACTAAAACCTGTTTCAGGGCATGTAGGTTCCATTTCTACAACAAAAAACCTAAAGAATATCGCGATCTATGAAATGAAAATATAAAGAATTTTCTGGAATAAAGTGATTGAATATATATGAATAAGCTGCTCCATTCAAATGATTAATAATAAAATGTGTAAACCGAAAAGTTGTAATGAAATGTGAATTAGAGACATTTTAACGGTGTATTTAGAATAAAATTTAATATATTTTAATAACTGATAAACCACTAAGGTTTATACTTATATTCAATAACTGATCCGCATAGATATTCGAAACAAACATCGTCTAATATGAAATTGAACTTTTTAATTTAAAAAAATAAAAGCAGACGCTGGAATTCGAGCCATAATTCTTAGCAACCTCATTGGGTAAAGAAATGAACATGCCTGCAAAGGTTTGTGATTTGAATCCTGGCTGTCTGTTTGCTTTTTATTTTTCTGGGATTTCTTGATAAGAAAAATGTCATATAGTAAGACGGTTGCTATGAATTTGTATGTGTTATCAGTTCATAATCAATAAAGTGAAAAACTTTATGAATAATATAATTTAGAAAAAGTTTAAAAAATAAATCAGTTAATATAGAGTGAGGACATGTCACGTTATATAAATATCACACTAATGAGGGTCAGGATAAGTAGACTAAGTGTGAGAAAAAAACCTTAAAGGTCAGTTACTAATGAAATGACAGGGAATAAATCTGTGGCTTAGTCCAATAGTAACGTGGGTGCCTTAAGGAAAAGGACGATTTAAAGGTTAAAAGTTCAAAATCTCTCATGTAGAGTTGAAGAACTTATGTAACCAATGAAACTCGCCTACATTTGATTTAAATCGATAGTAAAAGTTCTTCCACGATTTGGAGTATTTTGTTCGAAAAAAAAAACGAACAGGTGACTTTGTTTTCTTATAAAATTCTTTGCAATTTTCGAATTAAGCATGACGTATTGAATTTCCATTAAAAATATTCGGATAATTTGAAAAATTATCCGCAAGACAGGAACCAAGAAGCTTGCTGAAAAAATAACTACGAGTACATTTATGCCGGCGGGTATGCTTTAGAGCACGGGTCGGCAACCTGCTCCGTACCGCCCACTAGTGGGCGATACTAGCTTCCGTGGTGGGCGGTGCGCGAGTTTTGTAGATTTTCAAATTTCCTAAATTCCTTATAGAATTTCTTCCACCCATATACTGAATTAAAATATAGCGAGGTTGGTGGGCGGTAGGGAAAATTTACCATGAAAAATAGGCAAAAGTGGGCGCTAGGCATACAAAGGTTGACGACCCCTTTAGATGTAAAGCGTTTGCTTAGCAAACTTAACGTCATTAGTTTGATCCCCAAAGAAGCCGTAATAGAAAATATTTCGTATCAATTTATAAGCTCCATAAATAATAAAAGTTACACAGGTTCGTGTGAAATTACTATAACAGCATGCTTACATTTTGATAATAAAAAAATATATTAGTGGAAAGTACTGCTTTGCACTATTCATATTTGCAAGGGTACCAACCAAAAAATAATGCGTAGAATCATTCGAAACTTTTCACATGCAAGCTTTGCTACTTTAGCTGTAAAATATATAACGAGTATGCGGCTTAAGTGTGAAGTTGGCTGTGAAAAAGAACGATTAATTGAGATAGAATGACATTACTCTCTGAAAAACCCGATAAAAGCAATTGAATTTATAAAGAATGAGGTTAAAGATTACTCCATAAAAATGGTGGAATTAAAAACCGTGTTTTTCATGAAACAGGATCTACGCGACATTTCTTTAAGCCTTGTTTTTATTTTTGTAGGTTAAGAAGAGGAGACAGTAAGCTCCAAGAGAAGTTAGGTCAAGGCTCTATGAAGAGTAAGGTACTACTTAAGTATTTCAAAGCCTCTTTTATACTGAAAGAAGGCAGAATATAGAAAAAAACACTTTTAAATTAATTTACATTACTTCACAAGTAATGTAAATTAATGTATTATTCCACACAATAATGTTATGAAGAAAAAAAATACAATCAAATGCATTGATATTTTTTAATAAACTATATATAATAATTAATATATATAGTATAATAACTAAATATAAAATTCTTATTAATTTTATTATCATTTTTAGAATCTTTTTTTATGCATCAGTAATATAAATTTAGTATAGAAGGATGAGCGTAAAATAGGCGGTGCAAGTCTTGGCATCTTACCATAACCGATGCAGCCGTATAGTGAATTTTAAAAACAGATGCTTGCGTAGAATACTGAAGTACGATGTAAAAAATTCCTTCCATACAATAGTTAATTAAGAATCAGAAGATGGACATGGCTGGAACTTGTACTTTAAATGCTGCTGAAAACCATAATTCGTATGCAGCCAATAGACAAAAAGATCGCTTGTCGAGGCTTTACGGCATCGGCCTTAGCTACATTTATGCCTCTCTGTCTCGGAAAGCCTTCAGGAACTATACATAAAATGAATTTTGTAGTGCAAGAGCTAATGAATATGGCAGCTGTCAGAGAATACTCTAGTCTGGAAAGCGTATTTGACATTATAAAGATGTTAGTGATAATTATTTATTGCATCGATGAAATGTGTTCTATGTAATATTATCAATTATTATAATAGTATTTTCTTTCCTGATAAAGCAAAGTTTTTAATATATTAAAATAGTATCACATTTTTGATTATTCTATTTTTATATTTCAGAACGCTTATATCAAAATAGATTGATGATAATAACAGATATTTACAAAGGAAGAAGCTGTATTGTATCGAGCATATCAAATTAATTACTATACCTTCACTTAAATATAGATCTCATGATTTATACTAAACAGAAGCGTATTTTGTATAATTATAGATGGATGGACTATATTGCTACTCTAGGCATAGGCATATTGAATATTTCTTACATAATTGGGGCTCCGGGCTTCCATCTTTAGCCCGGTAATAATCTTCGTTGAAATGTAGCGAATGATTTCCCCAAAGATAGTCCCTGCGTCGTTCATGGTCACATTGGAGAAGTCCGGGTAGTCAAAGCTGAGAGATATGGGGCCGTTGGGCAAGGCCAATTCTACCCAGAAGGTTTAAATGTATTTTAATGTAAAAATTCACAATATTTACGCGAGTATCTGAAAGCTTTTTACTTTTAATCTCTTAAACATAAATATTAATCTCCCATGACAAGCACTACGAAATTGACCTATTATATTTAAATATGATCTCCAGATATAAAGTTATATATTTTTTTATTAATTGATTATACAAAAGCTTAAACAGAAGCTGTATTTTTGTTCTCCAAATTTTTTTATCATTCAAGACAGAAATCAAGATTTTAAATCTTTTTTACTTGCTCGTGTTCTATAGTAATTATCACTTTACTCAATGTTCTTTTTCATATATTTTTGACTGCTTTGATCGTATGATCGTTGATCCATTCCATTATGTGTATGAATCAACATTCTAGTACAATGCAGCTGTCTTGGATTCAAATGCGTGCGTAGTATACTAATGGTTCTCATTCACTGGGTTTTACTTTATCAGGAATGTCGAAGTGAGGTGCAACAAGGCAGCCTTCAATACTACATTCGGTAAAGAGACGAAGGTGGACTTAGCTTAGACATGTATTTCAAATACTACATATTGACAGTATAAACTAAAGCTGCTTCTAATCAAGCTTCCTCTCGCCGCCCTGGAATGCCGTTAAATAATAAACATAGAACGTAGTCGGCGGAGCTTCAATATACAAAGCTTGCATGGAAATGAGGCGAGGAGGTTTACAGTAGCAATTTGTGACGACCGTGTAGTCCAGTTAAAGGAGAGGACATGGAAATAATAATGATGGTAATACGCAATATTTATAATTACACTTATTACACGCTAAGCTATAATATTATAATACGTGGAACTAGTTACGTTCTAAAGCTTTGACTGGCAATTTAACAAATATGCTCACATGTGCGTATAATTATGAAAGTGATGTAAGTCATGTGTCTTTCGTTTTGATATATTTCAAGGTTTGCGTTTTAATGTTGATGGAAAACATAGATGGCGAGAATTGAATGAATTTGCATTTTTTTGGTTTTTTGGTTTTCATCATTATCGGCAAACATATGCACGCACCTTAAAAATTATGATAAATAATTTGTTGTTATTATATAGTAGTTAATAAATTTATCCCATAGAAAAGACCAATGTAGCTTACAGCAACCTAATTAGAGAACATGGTTAAAATTGCGTAATATAATATCAGAAGGATGTTGAGGTTAACCTTAAGAAATACTTTTCTGCAGACATCTATTGAGAAAACCGCTAAGTCTGAAAATTCCTGGACCGTGAGCTAATAACTGCGAGGGGAGAAGATCTGGGCAAATGCGGGAACAAACTTATAAGGACGCTCCAAAATAGACCCCTGGTATTATTTACATTTTATCATGGAAGAGCGAGCGGAATACTTCGGAGCAAATTCCAGAATCATTGATTCAATTTAATATTTTAGGACGAGAATTCTCCCGTGAACAGGTTACAATATGACAAGATTTTAAATGTGATTTTCATAAATATAAGTGGATATTAAGAGTACATATAGTAACGTTAAGGTTATCAACTGACAATACTTGGTGAAACTGCATAATTATAATATTAAAATTAATTTAAATTAAAAAAATCATAAAATAAAAATATTTAGTTTTGATTCACAATTTATTTTAAACGATTACATGTTTCGGCCTTCCTGAAGACCATCTTCAATAATAATAATTGAAAATCAAAAATATTTTTAATTGATTACTTTTTAATTAAAATTAATTTTAAAATTATAAGTACATATAGTGAATTTGTATTCTTTCTCCTCGACACCTTATGGATTATTCGGCTATTTTTTGTTTCAGTATTTCACCTGTACGTTCAAGTGAATAACTGGTGAAACTCTCATTGAAAGAGAAACCGCGGTCTACAAGTATGTGAAAAAACTCAAAATCACTAAATAGATATTTGAGATTAAAGCATCCGTCTATCGATTATATTATGTTTACACTGTCTAAAGCAAAATAACTTATTGTTTATTGGACGATTTGAATAATTTAACGTTTTTTTTTAAATATTCGAATTCCTATTTTTGATGAAAAATTACAATTAAATGATTATTCTAAAATAAACATTCCTGTCATACTTCTCATACATTAACGCAGCGATGACAGATGAAACCCAATGAAGTTAGCAACAGAAGCTGCTTTCTCATTGGTTTAAGAGACCACTTGACAACAGATGTTATCGAACTAACATCTGTTGTATCGTATTTTTTATATTGTTGACAAATTATGATTTTAACCTCGCCTTACTATGTTAAAAACTTCCGCGCGTTCCGATGGTGTGTACTCGTTACACATTCTGATTTAAAGTGAATAAAATGAGTAGAAATTCGAAAAAATGAAATTATTCAAAGATATCGCTTAATTTTATAATAGTTGATGTTAATAAGCAGTAATAATTGACATTTAATAGCTAAAAACATGAAAAACATCAGACGAAGACCTCAAACGGCCAGACGAACCTTGGCGCGTGAACTTCCGAGAGCTACTAACACTACTTAGCCTGTCGACATATCGATGAGCCGACGCGCATCGATATCATTTCGAACTAGCCGACCAACTGAGGTTTCCCGTCTCGCTCACTCATATTAGTACGTCAGCGAGAGTGAGGATGCCGACGCATCTGTGTATTTTTAATTTTATTTTTGCACACGCTTCCGACAGGTCGAATGAATTCATGACAGTTGACGCGTCTTGATTGTAGTGGTGAATTTATTCCGGATTTTAGAAAAATATTTCCTGCTCCCGATGAGTGCCTATTATTATAAATATTTTATTTTTCAATACGTAAATGTATTAAGGAGGAATACCTAAAATCTGAACCCTGTGTGTATTATATTTACAGAGATATTTAAGTTATTACAAGCAATGTGTAGTCGATAGACATCACCGGGGAGGAGAGGTTAAATAGCTGTAATGGATTTTTAGAAAGTATTGATTCGGAATTAATAAAGTAACCGTTTTTAACAAACATTTATTTATTACAATAAATGATGCACGTAAAATAATTTGAATTTAAGAAAATATTAACCCTTTCGCATCGGTTGTTGGCATATGCCGTCAAAGATTCCCCGACCGTTGACATCGGTTGACGTGATATATCGTTTTGCTTCTTTCAGTACTCATTGTGACATCTACGGTAGCAAATTGGAAGTGCAGTCATTTCCTTTATCAATCTACATGTATTCTTTACAGGAATCTGTAAAGCATGTAAATAAATATCATAAAATTTCGTCACAGGAGCGATTTTTCTGTAAACCACATGTGTCATTGCGACCACATGTATGGAGTTACATAATGAACGTTTGTTAAATACAATAGTTTTTATGCATCATCTGATAGCTAAAGGATAGAAGAACCAATGTGATATATGAAAATAGGTCAGATAATTACATTTATGATTCAAATACTAATTTTAAGCAAAAAAAACGGTTTGAAAAATTCACGCCGTATTGACAGCATAATTTGTATTCCACCGAGCCGTAACGAAAGGGTTAATGCGTCTATGCATATTTCAATGGACAATTATTATACTAATTGTATTTAATTCTTTTTACATTTTTTGTTGTCAAAATATTTTTGCCAACAAAAAAAGTCACAAGGTTATTTAATATTGTAGAGAATGAAATTTATGACTATTGTCTCTATTTTCATTGTTTACGAGTATTTTCACTATCGCATTGTTAAACTTTTTCCAATATCACACATTCTTCTATAAAAGAATTTTCAATGCCGCCAAAATAAATAATTTTGACAATAAAAGCTTTTTAATTAGAAAGTACGTTTTCAAAAATAGAGGCCTTTTCACTATTTTTTTAATAATCAGTAACAATGCCTTTACATCGCAGCCTTCACATTTTTTTAGGAAAACATTGGCTTAAGTCAATTCACACTAGTAGTCGAGATTGCATTTGTGAAAGGGCTGTGATTTTATTTGTATTAAAGGGTTCTAATGCGGATCTTTTTCGTACAAAACGAATAAAAAAAAAACAGTAAGCAATTTTATAAATTAAGATCCGCAACCGTGCCGCAAACGCAAACGCAAACGCAACCGCAACCACTGGTGTGAACTAGGCCTTATTATCCTTCAAAATAACAATACCATTTTCAGCTTCTTTATATTCCAAGCTTCATCAATAACATATTGATCGTGTATGCTTGATAGTATAAGCTAGTATGAGTTGATATTATGTTGTATATACTTTGTAATAATATGACCATGTGACTACACTTTGACAAATGTTTAGTACCCAATTCACTATTTGAACCTGAGTCTCAAATTATTTTTTGGATTTCATGGATAAGATTAAAAAGGAGTAGTGCAAGTGATAAAATATAACACTCTTACATCTGATCTCCGTTGTATGAAACAATGACGATCAGTCGATTCAATAGACCTTTTTTATCATTATTATCATAACTAATCGTACGAACTTTCTCAAATGATCCTACATGCAAATTTTCATCAACGTTAGACTCTTATAGTTGTTTTGGTGCACATCTAAACGATTGACATATATCCTCTAAGAACAAACAGCGCTTTATTTAACACATCATCTGTGTATATATTTGTAAAAACAATCTGAATCTTTACAGAAACAGATTAAATAATGAACATTACAATCCTTTAATAAGCACGCAACTACCAGATAACCTTCCTAGACGCAGCGTCCATCTGACCTGATTAAGGGTCATAAAGTTTGCATAGGACTAAAACTCTCTGCTGGTAATCTCTTGTATGTGTTTACATAAAGAAATATAAATGAAAAACTCTTGACAGCGACCGTAATATTGTAATCTCATTCACAGGTTTATTCTCAATCACTTCTATGCAGTAGCCATGATTCTTCAGAGGACACTTCTTAATATGAATAAGCGCATTTACAAGAAAAGTACATACGTGATTCAGTCGTATTTCAATAAAAAGTTTTTTTTCAATAACATACCTGTCATAGTCAATCACTTTTATAAGCAAGCTGACTTCTTCCACGTTATCAGCAGGTACGTCAAAGACCAGAGCCTCATTGTAGACTGGACAAAGAGTGTTTTTCTTCACGGTGGTCTTCTTCTTCTTTATCCTCTTTCCTTGGCATATCAGGTACACCTTCACGTAAGGATCTGAAAAAAAAACAGTAAGTCACTTATTAATCGATTTATTTACAGTACATAAAGAATCTTTGTGTTATTCTGTATAAGGGTAGAGGGGATTATACACCACTATGTCATCAACCCTGAAGAAGAATCCTAGAATGGCGGTCAAAATATTGGAAATTAGTAATTCGCCACACACGGCTAAACCAAAATGCCACAATATCAAGGGTTGGGGATTTTACAAAAAAATATTGATCTGTTTGTTAAATATAACTAGATTGTATAAAAGAGAACACAGATGCTGAAAGGAGTGTTTTAATATTAATTTATATATTATTACGTTTATTTATAATTGTTGTAATAGTCATTGGCTTCTAGTAATAAGGTTAAGTTTCTGATGAATGTTTGTTAATAAATTATGTATATTTTCTATCAACCGTTACGATTTTTCGTTAAAATGCCTAAGGAGATCGAGTGATTAGTATGGATCCATCCTTTGAAAAGAGTATTATGGAAAGCAAGTTGAGAACACTGTGATATCAACTCAACATAGCCTTTTCAGGCTGATGCCGAAAAGCGATAAACGATCTTTTGTCTCTTATTTTTGTTCGCTCGCCTGACATGCACACCTAATAATGTTAATCTTAATTTAATTTAGCTCCATATCATGTTGGTTTAACTCTAAGCTTTAGTTTCTTATTTAGCCGGGATAATCTTTGGGGCGCTGACTGTTACTGTACCCGACAGTCAGCCTGTGTCCGCGACAGTTTCCGCCTGACCGCCGCCCATGATACAACATGTTACGGTCGGGCAGGGAAACTGAAGTCTTAACTGGAAATAAACATGAATTGTGCTTTTAACAAGTTCTTTGCTTTGCGACCTGCTCATGTATCCTTCCTCCATGCGTCCCGATGACGAACCCGCGACCTGTTGTCACCTTTTTAAAGATGGGGGATGTCAACTGCTTCAATACTGGATGCTAGGCAGTAAGCAATTCTTTATAGCTACAGTTAGTGACGACCATATGCTCCTTAGGGAAACGGATGCGGAAATAATGATAATATCAAATAACATTGTAGATTTCCATGAATAACATTAAATCCAATATTCAACGATTTTTTCGTCTGGATTTATAAATAATGATTGAACTCGCTTGTAAAAACCCTCCCTGTCCCGTCCTGTTTTTGTAGACCTAGTTTTTGTAGACCCGTTACTGGACGCACGCAAAAAGCTACATGTTAGAAAATGGCTGAAGGCCTTTTCCGTGATTATAGGTGCATCAGTTAGATGTCAAATAGACCTCAGTCTAAGGCTGCAAAATTAGTATACTACAGCGAGTCTCGAATTGCCTTTTGGCACATTTTTAACACGTTGCTAACCACGAAATACGTGGGAATGGATAAGGAAATGATGAGGTTGGGAAATGGATTCTGCAGATAGCAGACATCAGTTAGGAGTCATTACTTGCGTCTATATTCTTGCAGACGGGCGGATAAATAATGAAAACCTAAGAAGTTATTTAAATAATGATTGAGATATTTTTTAAATTCTAAGAAATATTACTTTGAGTGTAATTATTATTGGTGTCGAACAGTTTATTTGAAATTCCGAGAAATTATCGCTGAGAATTATTAAATTCTCAATTGACATTCGGATGTAATTGTACTTCAATCTGATTTTAAACTCTTGAGAGTACTTAGAGCGGCTTTCGAGATTTCAATGACGAACTTTTAAAACAAACCATAAGCCATTTGTAGAGTGTCTATGAGATTTTGTGCCATTAACCCTCAATACCGAAGAACGTCTACGTATAAACTGGTGCAGCGAAAATCATAAATTATACTTTTGAAAAATAATATCGTTTTCAGTGAAAACAGAGAAAAATGGGATTCAACGAAGTGTAGATACTTTTTTTTAAACTTTGTGATATGTATACAACGGACAAACAAAAAGTTTTTATTTATATTGATAAAGAATTTTTAATAATTTAATACTAATAACTAACTATATTTTAAGCAATGATTTACCATAAAATAATTTTTGATCCACAAGTCAAATACACATCTATTACATTCCCGATGTCTAAAATGTCTTTAATTGCATATGCAGTATTATAAGTGTTATTTGTCATAGTTTGGATTACTTTCAACACCATATTGAAAAAACTATAAAATATGTATCGATTTCTTTATTAAGTGCTAAAGTGGCATAGTAACAAGTAACGAGACTTCAGTATAGTATTTTAGGTTCGAATGCACATTCACTGATTCTTTTTCTTTGATTAATCGATCAAAACAATGTCTTATTAGATCGTATTTGTTATGAATCAATTAGTGTAATTATTAATAAAATATTATAAATGCGGTTTTCGTTCAAACAACGATGTTAAGGCACACTTGACGTGGTCACCGCCTTTTTAGTGAGCGATATGATTAACTAGCTTCATAAGAAAACATACAAGACACAGGAGCGTCAGCTTAATCCTTTATTACTTTCAAAATTCTGTTCAACAAAATACTCAAATTATGTCGCGGTCTCAAGGTCGAGGCACTCACAGCGAGAATTTGTTTCCGAATTTCACAAAATACCTCCACAATGTACCCGATAAATTATGATTATTATTAATATTATTTTTTAACTCAATGCGTTAATATATTATGCAGGAATACCTAAAATCTTAACCTTGTATTTATTATATTTATAGAGATATTGATGGTTATTAGAAGCATTGCGTAGAAGATACACATCACAGGGAAGGAAATGTTAAACATTTTCAATAATAAATGGAAATGTATTTACATAAACATGAGTCTGCAAGGAACGTTAATGTTTTGTAGTGGACATAATATAATCATACGATCATGTTGATGATAGATTGACGTACGACTATATAGTATAGCGTAATATTTGAGATTAAAAAAGGAAAATAATCCCGTAAAAATGTGTCTCTGCGAGTGGATGCGTGAGAAAAGTGTTGCCGCACGTTGAATAAAGATTGATCGATTGCTTTGAATATTGCACGGCTCGCTGGAATACCTGTCACGTCAACGATCCCTTCAAAAGTATATTTTGAAAAATATACATTTTGACTTCACGTCACCCTTCGGCGCGGCGTCACATTATGAAAATATTTAATATTTTCCTCGCGTTTTGCAGCCAGCACCATTAGTATTTGGTAAAGCCCTATTTTTTTTTACACTTATCTCTAAGAAACATCTTGTGCAGCAACAGTGGTAAATCCACAAAAATTTAAATAAAGCATTAAAAAAACGGAGTGAAACATTATACGACGCTAATAAAAACATTATAAATCATTCATTGCAAAGTATTATATGATGCAAGTTTTTGATTTAAGAAGATAACCAAAACGTAAATATTAAATAATCTTTTTCTCTGTATTTTGTATTTCTTCAAAGACAGGTTTGTCATGATAATGAACTTCACAAATAAACAGAAAATTGCAACAGGTATGCGGACGAAAACGTAACTATTTGGATTATTTTGTTTGTATGAGTAAAGCAGATTTTTAAATTTTAAATTTCGAGCATTAATCATGAAATTCGTATCGTTCTTGTGGGTTGACATTAAAATATGTTATGTAGACTGTAAAATAAAAAAAGTAAAAAACATTTTGGAATATAATCTCACTGAAAAAGTTAAAAATATAGTAGTAAAAACAAAAACTTTTTTGTTATTGGCAAAATAAGGTAATTTCGCTTACGTTAATGAAATAGCCACTCGAAAAAATGAAAACAAAAATATTAAAATCTTATATTTTAAAAACTACATCGAAAATTAATATGAGTTTAATGATACATTATAATTTATTTATTTTTATTGAAAAGTTTAAAAAAAAATAATAATTAGATAAAGGGTTTTGTGCGATGAATTTTTATTTTGTAGGTGGTTTAAAAGGCTTTGAAATTTGGAAGGTAGGTTCTGACAGGTGAGACGAATGCTGAAATAATAGGTCAGGGCTGATCCCTTTCAGCCAGAGGTCCTGAAAAATAACCCTTTGTGTCAGTTAGCAGTACTCACAACTGAATAATGTTTTCCTGAAATCGATTAAAGGAACTGAAATGTTTTTTTCGGACATAAAAACTAGTTATTTACAAAGTTTTGTATAAACACTATAATATCGAAAAAATAAATGTTTCTTTAAATATATTTAAATTGAATACACGGCTCGCTTCCCATATTACTTATTTTTGGTAATTGAACTCTAACTGTTGGTTATAATATTCTATGTTGTTTTTGTTTAAAGCGTGTCGTTGATTTTGTTGAGTCACGTCTAATAGATTCAGGCCTCATAAGAGTCGAATATTTTCATCAAATTTATAACAAACACTACCATATGACCAGAAACTACATACGTATTCTCCTTGTTTCACCCTGGAGACCGTCGGGAACTATGCATTGTACGTGATAGTAATTTAATAAAAATGGTATTTTCTGTACCATTCGTACGTTTTTTTTAAATCATACCTATGGATGTATTCTTGCATATTATTACTAATTTTTCTACACGTTACTCAGAACATGAGATCTATTAGTCAAAAATTACAAAAGAAAGCGGAGCTTAGGAAGGTTCAATATTTGTTTTATGTAATAATCTAAGTTGTATTTAATTTATTATCTTCTATTATTTAAAGTGGTATATTGTTGCTTTGTTATGATACCATATTTTGGTTATTGTTATGTTTAATAAATAAAATATAATTCAGCCGTAATTGAGTAAATAATTGAACCCAATGTCAAATTAGAGTGAACTACGAAGTAGACACAAAAATAATAGAATTACAATTAAATTATCAAAGTAAGTGTTTCTTTCTAATAAAGGTTGTTCTCTAAATTTTTTTAAAAATTTCTTATAATACGTGTTGAATTTCTTGCCTTTGCTTACACACAAAAAATAGTTTTACGTCAGGTGACTAATGTGATTCATCAGAATTTACATTTTATTTTTGACACATTTTCAAAAATATAGTTTCGAACATACGTATATAAGTTAAAACCTATAATAAAAACTTTTACTCAATTCGAAATAATATGGAATGATGGAATAGTTTCGCGGCGCTCGGTTAGATGGCAGTGCAGGGTGCGGGCGGCCATGTTGTTATTATTTGCTTAGTGAAGCTTTCCCGCCAAATTTACCCAGCTGTCAAAAATGATGAATGTTTCAATTTATTACTTTGAGCACGAGCGTCATACGAATAAAATAAGTCTGACTGATTATTTTTTAAACTTACTCACAGAGTAACCGCTTGTAAAGAATTGCCAGCTTAGACAATGGATAATGCGACATTAAATTTTCCAGTCAGTCGACACACATACATGGAGTATGTGATTCGTCTAAGATTTAACGACCGAAATTTTTTTTTGGATAAATTTATTTAATAACTTCTTATTTAAAAGTAAACCATGCAACAGAGCACCAAAAATGAATCAAAACATTGGAACAATTTTACACTAGAGACTCTGAATAGTTAATTGCAAGTGTAGGAAAATAGATCTATTTCTCTAAGAAATCCAGATGTAAATGGAGGTGAAATAATATATGTTTACGGAGAATTTCAAAGCTTACTTATTTAGGTTAGAATCGAACATTTTAATTTTAATTTTAATTTTTAGTTATGGTATTTATTACTTGTATGTTGAGAGATTAAATCCCAAGCTTAGAACGTTTTTTCTTGTGTTTCTTAACTGTATCATTACGGCTCGTTGGAATATAAATTATACTGTCAATTATAAAACTAGTATTTCTTTGGTCTATTTTCATATATCACATTGGTTCTTGTATCCTTTAGCAATCAGATGATACATAAAATCTATTCTAAGAAAGAAGAAAAACGATTATCACGGATACCGATGTCAATGGCAGGGAAATCTTACACGGCATAAATCAGGTACGATGCAAACAGGTTTAAAAAAAATCGAATCTATTGGAAAAATCCCTGTTGGTGTGAGACGCTCATAAACAACAACAATTCAGTTATTTTTTCTTAGTGAATATATTGCTGTAATTTGAAGACGATGCATAAATGCATCGTAGAAGTGTAGTCTAATGACAACGGCGGATCAGTAGTCCATATACATTATTTATATGAATGCCATATAACCATATAAAATATGATTATTGTCGTATGATAAAATAATAAAAATAGGTTTTTACAGAAGTAAATTACTAATTACGGTTCATATAGCAATTTGAAATATCGATAAATTATAAATAAATAAACTACCTACATCTTACACTCTAAAGTATCTTGTTGGCATTGCCATATAAATGTAAAGGTACATCATTTTCATGCACATTACTAAAATAGCAGTTTCCTATTTATGACGTCATGAAGCTCCGCCATTTTTCAGCCAACCCTACGAAGCTTGAGGTCAAGGTTTCAGCGGCACGCGCGGCGCGGCACCTGTTGGCTGAAGAAAATGATATTCTCGCTGAGATGAAAATTAAAAATCATTCTAGAGAGAAAAATGCAAGAATATTATGGGCAAAATATTAATTAAATCAGTATTGATATTGCAGCGTGAAAAAGTACATTTACGTTTGAATAAAATATATATAATCATGTCGGAAACAACAGGATTAGATCGTGTCTGCCCTGAAGTGGGCGACGTCGATGGCGTTACTTCGGGCCATCATCAGGTCTTCCTGGGTGCAGCTATTTGGCTGAATAATATATGTAAAATTGATATTGCATAATTCTTTCAAAGAAATTGAGATTTTATTAAGCGCTCTGCATATCACACTATTCAGTGTTTCAGTGAATCGTTGATAACATTTTCAGTTTAATATAACCCGTATTACGTAAACTGCATCACGTTAAATTAATGCTTATGATTCCACGAAGCATCGTAATCAGCGCGTCCTCATCACGTGTGCAATACACAAGTAAACATCCATGAATATCTCACAGAAGGTGAATATACGCAAAACACCAGCAATTAATTAATGACTTTAGAGAGAGAAGCTCAGTAATTGGCTAGCCGGATTGGTCAAAGCTTTAGAACGAAAATGGCCTCGATTCGTATAAAGCATTCCGGCACAAAGGGTTCCTTTGTAGGAATGTTCTCTTTATACAATACAACAAAATGATGTTGTATAATGTGTATGTTGTTGAGGTGTTAGGCACAGAAACAGACTACCTGGACAACATGTGAGCTGTCTGATAAAAAGCTTAACACGCTCTTATCTTTTGAAGAAGATTCACTATCAATTGAAAGATCGTATCAAATATTACAATACATCAAGCTCACATCAATGTCTCCAGCAAGAAAACAATAAAAATATTTTATTGCTTCCACTTGTATTTAAGTGTGAATGAAATATTTTTCTTCGCATTTTAATACTTTTAAATACGAGTATACCTGTATATTGTCAAAAATTCTAAATATTGGATGAGTATTATGTTTTACGATATTAGATTAGAGTATGCTTTTATTGCTGGTAATCCCTGAACAGATTAAGAACCGGAGTTGGTAGAACAAAGGACAACCTGGACAACGAATGCTTCGGCAGGGAGAGTCACTATTGTGTGACTGTGGAGACCTACAGACTGCCTCACACCTAAGATCCTGCTCCATGTGTCCAACAAGCTGCACATCTCAGGACCTAATGCTGGGCAACACACGAGCTATCGATGATTGCCAGATACTGGGAAAAAATAATTTGACGTCGCAGACACGAAGAAGAAGAAGATTGCTGGTAACACAAGCGCGTGTGGCATTCCCACATGAAAAATATTAGCTGTTCTTGGTTGACACAAATTAGCCTGTATCAGCAAGTGTTGGACGAATTTGTTGGTAGTGGGTTAGTGCAGGGGGGTTAATTTTTTGAGTTCAGTAGGGCAGTGACTGAAAATAGCGGTATTGCAGTAGTTTCTTTTCACTTTATTTACGAGTATATGTTAGTTTCATCTATATAAAATTCATCCAATCAAAATTAATAATACAAACATTTAAAATTAAGTAAAATTATATTACTAGTACGTATCACAAAAAGTTGTCAGTAAAGATTTGTAAAGTTTTACATAAAGCATTTTAATAAAGAAGTTATTTATCTTTTAGAGGCATTTGAACTTTAAGTGTTGGTCGGTGTCACGTCACGTTATCGTAAGTCGTTAAATTTCTTGTATTAGTTAAATGAAAGAAATACAATGTAATCTATGAAATTCAATAATAGGCGATAGTGTATTTGTTGCTAGTGACGCAGCGGTAAATGAAAGCTTCTGACAATACAATATAGTCGTAACTATCTTCCTACAATGTATCTGTATCGCAAAGGTACATGGAAAATAATATGAAAAAGCTTCTATTGTATATGGAAAGTTTTCAGGGTATCTAGCATAGTTTCTGCAATTTGCAAAGTTCTTTTTAGTTTAAAAATACTTAAGGTTGACGATATGAAAAAAAACTACATTAAGTTACTATTAAAGTCAATCCTCTTATAACGGTTGCACAGGATCGGATGATTTACTCATTTTTCCCAAGATTGCTCCATTTAGTACTAATAGTAAGTTTAACCCAAAATAACAACATAATATAAGGAACCGTTGTATGAAAAATCACCACAATCTCCGTTAAAAATAAAAAAATGCATTATAAGAGGGTTGATTGTTTTCTGTGGCACCCGAAACAAGTCCATTCTCTGATGAAGAGAATAATCTACGAAAATAGAAAACTAATTATAAATTGTAGTTTGTAAGTTTCGCTTTAACTTAGACTTTCGCAAAAATCGTCAAGTTTTAACTTGATGATTTTTTCTGTTGAATAACATTAATGAAATATTCGGAATCATGCGTGGTTAACAAAGCAGAAATGCCGTAGTACCTTTGTTGTTGTTTTCTTTCCCTCTTAAGCAGGGGTCGTCAACCTTTTTATGCCTACCACCCACTTTTGTCTATTTTTCATGATAAAAATTCCCTACCACCAACCTCGGTGTATTTCAATTCAGTATATCGGTGGAATTTTTTTTTGGAAGGAATGTAGTAGATTGTTGAGAGACAAAAATCACCCACCGCCCACCACGGAAGTCCGTATCGCCCACTAGTGGGCGGTACGGACCAGGTTGACGACCCGTGCTCTAAAGGGTTAATTTTTTATATCATTTGCAGTGTTGTTGACACAACTTTTCAAAAACCTTATCTAAAAAAATAATATATTATTAATATGTAGTGGGTCCGAGTACAAAGTTGTCTTTTGCATACCCATTGTCTTTTCTAGAATGCATTTACAACAATATACTTAATGTATTCGGATTTACATAAAGATGAGGAACTGCCTTAGAAAACGATGCAAGGATTAAAACAGATGACATTAATTCATGGCTTGTTTAATGTTGATAAGGGATGCTTCAGGTACGGAATAAACAAGATAAAGAATTATACTTTTTATCTTACAGTAAACGTATGCACGTCTAATTGAACATTAATAGTCGATTACTCAGCTCTTGATGATGTCTTCGAAAATGTTATCGTTCATAATTAAAATGCATGTTTATTTACCTCTACGTAATATTTGTTTTTGAGATGTGTTACCGCTAACATATAAAATAAATCCAGAAACGAGAGAAAAATATGACGATTTATTATGAACATAGATACAAACATCCCCTTTACTTCAGGAAGAAGACAAAATCGGGTCACTGGGATAGTTATCGGATCTCGTGGTGGCGTAATGAGGAGTATAGTATTTTATTTGATGAGATATATTTAAGATAAAAATTGACAAACTTTGGTATTCGGCTAAGGCGACGGACAATTAACGATCTACTTCCGCTGAAAGCCGAGCCGAACTACGATGGAACGCTACGAAACACCGCAGCGCACTTCTACCACTTGTCGGCCATTGGACGAATTATCTTCTGTTAAAACAACCATAATGGCGACACATGTCCGACGAGCGAACAAAAATAAGAGACGAAAGATTGTATATGTTGTCAATATATCAAACAGATATCAATACAATCGATGGTACTTCCTCATATACATAATTTTGTATTTAATTTTATAATTTGAGAGTTTAACAAAAATATTATTACAATAAGTGTTATTTTTTTGGAAAATATACGGCATTCACGTGGTGAATTATAAGTGTATCAACTATACAGTTAGCCTCACTTTACAATAAATATACTACGATGACTCGTGGATGGACTGTGTTGTGAAATTTCGTTTGTATCCATCCATTAAATTGTACAACAAATGTGAATACGTTTTCATAATAAACTCATTTACCAAAGTGATAGAACACTTTTCAAACAAGCTTTACGCTATTCTATGTAATAAATATCTTTTGTTGTTGCAAAATACGCGGTCAGAATCCTTCCGGTGTTTTTTGGCTTTTATGAAAATTTACAGTACATGCAAATATATACAAGTATACTAACTTCGCAGTCTTAGACTGAGGTCTATTTGACATCTAACTGATGCACCTAGAATTACGGGAAGGCCTTCAGCCACTCTCTAACAAGTAGATTTTTGCGTGCGTTCAGTAACGGGTCCCCATCTGGGACTCTAAAAACAGGACGGGACAGGAAGGGGTTTTCACCAAGCGAGTACTTGAAAATGTACTAGTATGTTGTATGTGATTTAAGAACAGTTAACCCTCCTATAACGTTTTCATAACATCGAACAATTAGTGCAATGCTCCCGAGGTGCAAACCATTAAGTTTTAAGAGGCGGTTCAACCCGAAATTGCCGGCAGTCAAACTCAATGGTCAAAGCGTTTGCTTTGCAAGGCAAAGGTCGTGGGCTCGATCCCCAACCGAGATTAAAAAAAAATGTTTTGATCGACTTCTGAGCTCTAAAATACCTCTTGTGAATTTGATCCCTCACCCGTAAAATCCCAGTCATAGCCTACTAATTAAAATTGCTGGCAGACGAAATTCGTCCCGTGAAGACCACCCATTCATAGTAAATTCCTGTAATAATAAGGATGATGCGTGAATCTCGGGCTGTAGTCTAAGACGTTGGCGGATCAACACTCCACATGCAGCGCTTACCCATAAGCAGCATGGTAAGCGTCATAGAATTCCACAGATGAGACCTCAGAAATAAAATCATCTGTCGGTATTCTCCTGTATGTGTTTACATAAAAAAAATTGAAGGGACCGTTATATGAAAAAACGTCAAAAAAACTAAGCAAAATCTGCGTTACAAATAAAAAACCGTATGTTATAGGAGGGTAGACTGTACTAGATTTTATTTGGAATGGAAAATTGTTTTTTTATTTGAAATTGAAGGAAACATATTACACAATTTAGAACCATATATTTCATCCAAGCAAAACAGTAAAGAAACAATTAAATATTGTGCACACACTACAAATAACGCAAATTTTTACCGTGCTCATATCATAAATTTTACAAATCAAATTACGGGTTTAATTAGAAACATAAATTGTTTTAGTTTCACGAAGGTTTTTTATTTTTCATATTTGCTATTTGATTCTTATTTTCAATATGGCAGATATTAAAAGCTTATCGATATATTTCCATTCGCTTTCAAGCGAATAATTCAATTAAACGTTGTTATTTTGTATGACGAATTACATTCGTTGCAGTGTGATGGATTGTTCTTTGAATTCAATTAGTTGGTTGCTGCAGAACAATTTGTTAGGGAAAAGCGATTATTTATCACCATCACACGTAGTAGAAGACTGTCAGTGATATAATATATAAATTGTTGAATGTGTTATTTATGTTTTAGTTTTCACTTTGAGATCTATTTTAATAAAAAATACTTAAGAATTTCATACCTTGTTGTAGCATGGATTACACTAAACACTGTTTCACTTGACGGAAAACTGAAGATTCGCGATTTTTGAAAGCTTCATCAATACCAACGTGCACAAATGTACTGACATGTAAATCAATATTTACTAATGAAGAAAGTGTTTCAAAAATCGCGAATCTTCAGTTTTCCGTCAATTGAAACAGTGTTTAGTGTAATCCATGTTACAACGAGGCATGAAATTCTTAAGTATTTTTTATTATTTTTAAAAGAATTTAAATACCTTGGAAGTACGATCACCTGGGATGGCAGAACAAAAAGAGAAGTCAACAGTCGAATACATCAAGCAAGGCTAGCTTTCAATAAAAAAGCCAAAATTCTTGAGTCAAGGAATATTTCTTTAGGGCTCCGCAAGCTACTTGCCAAAACACTTGTTTGGAGCATCTTAATGTACGGCTGTGAGACATGGTGCTTACCTGAAAGTGATAAAAAAAGACTAGAGGCCTTTGAGATGTGGTCGTACTGAAGAATTCTCGGAATTTCCTGGAGAGACCACGTCACGAACAATGAGGTTCTCAGAATAATCAAGGAAGATAGGCAACTAATAAGAATCATCTCAGAGAGGCGAGCCCGATGGATTGGTCACATCATGCGCCACGATGGTCTTCTTCACGATATTGTGGAGGGGATGGTTGAGGGTAGAAACTGTAGAGGGCGCCCTAGACGGGAGTATTTGCAGTAAGTATTCGAGGACATGAACTGTAGCGCTTATGCTGAGCTGAAAAGGGTTGCAGAGGACCAAGAGGAATGGAGATCGAGATGCAAGATTCTTTTGCTGCAAACCAATCCACCGGATTGATACTACGAAGAAGGAAGTGAGTAGGCAGAGAGATGGTAAGGAGATGTTTAGGAGTGGGGTTATGGGTAGGTCCTATGTTAGTAAATCAAATTTGCTATATTTTAAAATATGTACTATTTAATGTTATTGTATATTTAAAATATATATATATTACCATATAATATATCAAATGATTCCATAATAAATAAGGAAATACCCTATTAAATTTATTATTAAAATATTATTTTTTATTGAGAAGTTTTTAAGAATAGGTGAATTTAGTATTAAATATGTTTTGTTATTTATGGTATTTAATCAAAATAACCAAGTTAGAAAGAGTCATTTTATCATAGTCCAATGTAGACCTGGATTGGTTGCATACTCGAAGAAGTCACATTTTTACATGAACGTGTGAAACTCTGGCGAAAAATTAAGGACTATATTGAGTGAGAGTTTGTGCTTAACTTGGGAAGATTTCATGAAACAATTATTTAAAATTGACGGTCATTTACTGTTACATAACATCAAGGACATCGCCGAAGTCATTCGTGGTTAACGAGGTTGAAACGTTAGTTAAAAATGGTTCTTAATCTTGAGTGTAGTAATTTGTTAGTTGACCTAACATTTTTCAACATTCGTTTTTTCATTACCATTAATATGTACAGAAAAATTCCTGATTTTTAATGACAATGCATTCCCTATTACTCTTAACCAAAAGTTGAGTGTTGTTCACTATAATTCATAATGATTTTTAAACTGCTGACTGGTACACTGGGCTTACAAATTCAAAAGCTGTTGAATATGTGTAATTTGAAAAAAAATGAATCTTATCGCTTTATAAGTAAGCGATATCGTCTTTTTCGTCATGGCTCTAGCGTTTGTTGCAGTCTGATTGATTATTCATTCTATTAACTTCGTTGGTAGATGAAACGTTAATTGATCAGGACTGGTGTTTGTTAGTTCCCGTCAAATTCATTTACCACAATGCAACAGAAGATATCTCTTCTGTTTGCCTGTGATGGATGAGCTGACTACGCGGCTTTGTATGAACCCTTTCATCCAAGATATAACAAACAAAACTGTTTCATAGAGCTGACCACAGACATCAAAGCAAAGAAATAAAGCCTTCTAATTGGCGGCTGACGAGCAACGTAAAATGTATTTGAAAATTACGTCATCATTCATCCATTAAAACCAGATCTACGTTAACCTTTTGACCGTGGCGCCTTTTTGATCGATTTATTAATCGATCTTTAAGGACAATTAATATATATTTAAATAAACAAATACACCAGTTATTACGTTTCAATAAACTTGTAAAATCATCAAAAATTCAATAAGATATATTAAAATTCAACTGGAATGTAATATATTTAAGTATTAGAAAAAAAACTAGTAAAATAAGCAGAATATACCTAGTTAATTTTGAATATTACAACAGTAGAATGTGATGATACAAAGTTCAAGTAAAATTCATGTCCACTATTAATGTTGATGTAGTTTATGAAACTTATACAGGTGTAGTGATAAGTAATCCATTGTTTTGTAATCAATTAACGCCCATTTATAACATGGTAAACTAATTATTTATGCTGACCTGTAACCTTATTCATTTTAATTTATTTTTTAATATAAATGTTGCGTCACTATCAAAAACTGGTATAATCAGAGTGGAGAATTTACATTTTTTACATTTAATAGAGAAATAAAAAGACAAATAGAGAGCTGTGTGATTGTAAAAAGCAGCTAAAATAGTGGAATTAAAATATTACGCCAATTCAATTTTTGTTGCTACTTTGTTTATGAAATTGAATGAATTTGTTTTGAGAGCCTGACTGCTTTGATAAACTAACTGTGCATTTGTATTCAGCTATTTTATCTTAATTAATGAAAAAAATTGCTACAATTTTAATGAAATGATCAAGTATTTAATGATAAAACTCAAAAATATGGCAGATTGGGTATTGCACAACCCACCTAATCCTGCTGGAGTAAAAGCTTTATTATTATTATAAAGACTTGTGAGGATTGACGAGGTGCAGAGCGAACAAGACAACCTTCCATATTTCAGCCAATTAAAAGACGAAGGTGGATCTTCTTCTTCGTAGTATCAATCCGTTGGATTGGTTTGCAGCAACAGAATCTTGCATCTCGATCACCATTCCTCTCGGTCCTCAGCTCTCAGATGACGCAGAAGAGCATAATAAAATACAGTGCCATTTCTGGAAAGCTGTTGAAAGCTATACAAAGAATGTAATCGCAGGAGACAGAGCTGAGATTGTATGAGGCGAGGACCATGACGGCTGACAGAATTTTGTGGCGACATTTCATGACGACCATAGATATGGAATGATGATGTTGATAAGAATTAAATTAATATGTCCGTTTCATATGTAAGTGCATCCTGAAGCGTGCTTTACTAGTATTGCACGTGGAAGGTACTCCATTAGAAGAGTAAATACGATAGGAGTTTTCTCGTTTTCACTGCAGTATAATCAAACATTGGATGGATTGAAAAGAAAATACAGTCCATGGAAGATCAAACTAACTATAAAAATACGTTGTTGACTGAATCAAGCAAAATGTTGAAACATATCGATTGATTAAATAGTTGAATATTTTTTTAACGTTTTCAGCATTTACTTTGAGATTCTTTATAAATATTATTATTTATTTATCTTATTTTTACATGTATCACGTTGAGTATGGCTTCTGTTTAGAAGACTACAATTTTGACTAACTTGTTGTCTTCCTCACAATTTTATCCGGCCAAATGTCTGTTTTGCGAAATAACCATTCAGCGAAATGTCAAATTGTTTCAGTGACAGTTGTGTTCAGGAGCCACACGATTACATATATTTTTCAATTTTGAAGAAAGAGAGATATAACAATATGTGTTATTAATATTGTTTTTTTTTTTTTTGAAATGTAAAGCATACTTTTGGCCGTCGTTGAAGACGAATTCTCGCGTCATCCCACGTCACACGTGAATAATATTTATAATTTTCGGAACAAAGCATCCCACGTAATGTATTCGCAAGGACGTTCAGAAATATCTCCGTGGGCAGACGTAGGAGGATTAAAAAAAGGGACACATCTCTCAGTGTTATTATTCCGTGGCAGGAGCGACCCGCGCTCTGAGCTTTCATCCGCCTAATGTGCGGCCATCAACAATGGTGATTCTCGCGGAGATCGCATTTGTGACTGTCACCTGTGAATAAGGTTCGCACAATGAAGCCTCACGTACAGCCCAGACGCAATAATAACACGCGTGGAGAATGTTCGGCTGGAGACGCTTAATAACCCCACGCGTATTATCCGAATTCTTATTTCCATCGCGAATGTAGACGCTCAACAATTCATAAATAATTTTACGTCAAAATATGTTTAACATGTAAGGAATTCATTCCATTTCCAATTTTTAGGTGGAGAGTATTGACGTCACTAACTGTCGCAAAGTCGTCAGCTAACAGTCTTTGCTCATCTCTCTCGAAGTCTACCGAATAAATTATATGTATAGTTACTGTAAGTAGGCTTAAATAATTTGACGTCGCTGACATGAAGAAGAAGATTTCAAAATACTTATTGTCAACTAAACTGTGTATAGTTTCTATGAAATTCATTGATCAACAACAACGACAAAAGTTGCTAACAAATATGCTGAGGTGTGCTGTGTCTATCACTAATTATAATTGATACATATTTCCCGTCGATTGACCGCGTTTTTCAGGTAATCATTTTCAGGCCGCTCCCGGTTTTTGCGTTTTCATTACCCGCCTGGGAGATTATATTCGCTTAAATTAATTTCGAAATCCTGTCGCACGTATAAAGAAACCGAGTTGATTAATGCCGCAGCCGATATTCACCCGACCGAAGTCACAGAGGCCTGGGAAGCGTCGGGGGGAAATCATCGGTCTTCATTTTGGATGAAAACCATTTTCATTTGCAGGAATGAGGATTGTTCGCAAAGTATTAACATAAAGGCGGGCCAGAGATTGAGAATAAATGATATCAATAATTTATACCTTGAAGCTATTACAACCTTTTATAATCTCAAACAATTTTTTTAGACTTCATATTCGTACGTATGAAAATACACTTTTCGGTGTCACGACATATCATTCCCAGACAATTCGTTCAATGAATCATCGGTAACAACATGGAACGCACTGGTTCATGAGACATTTGGCGCACGGGACAACTAACGAGTCCAGAGATCCATTAAAGAAATAACTTAGGTTAGGTTAGGTTAGCAAGAAATCCTGTGAACCAATTTTCCCGTGCACCAAATGACCCGCGCACTTCATGTCTAGTGCGCCCCATGACGTTACCGATGAGTCGTTGAACGAATTGTCTGTGGAAGAAATACGGCGGAATCGTACTTTTCATATCTAACATACAAGTAAGTTAAAATTAGTTTGATCGCTTTTAAAATTAAATACGAAAACTAGTCACATATTTTTTTCTTAAAAAAAAAACGTTTGATAATAATAAGTCATCGATTACAAGAAGAGAAGCACCATTATTGTATTCAAGTGAAAATAATAATGTAATAGCAATTTACAGAACAAATAAAACCGTTTTTGCATTTCCTTGTGTTACGAGAATATTAAGTTAGAATTAATTCACAAAAAATAAAACCACCAAAAATGTTCTTTTAATAATATTTTTAGTTTTTTAAAATCTTTATTTATAGTTTTTATAAATTTTTGCCGAATATTTATATCAGCTGTCATGTTTTTTGTATATAATACTAATAAATTAATAACTTATTATTTTCAATATTTTGACATACACCGCATTTATAATTATGGGTGCAAATAGGACTTATACTTCTTTGAATAAGTATTGTTTTTCTCAGAATCAAATGTCTAATAACAATTAATATTTGATGTGCCGAGAAAAGTTAATACACTGTTTTGAAATTCCATATTCGTGGTTATTGTACGTTTTCTCTTGTAATATTTGCTGAAATCCAATATTATGCTTTCAGTGATTTCCGGGGGAGGGGTCTGAAAAGTTTCAGAGTACACCTCTCGCTTGATATATAAAGTAGTCACGTTGTTTAATTGGCAAATTAATTAAGGCCGTTCGACTCAATCATTTCCACTTCCGCTCCTCAATGTCACGCCTTCCTGAATATCGCGGTTCGAAATCTGAATGAGAGGAAGGCTGCTTCTGAACGAAAGAGATTTAAGACGTCTTTGAAAGTCATATTTGAACTTTCTGTACTAATATTTGACCGAATTTTCAGTGTTATTGGCATATTCATAACTGGAGTTCTTAAAAGACTCAATGATTATTATATTGTTAGAGAAAATGGCGTCTTATATAAAATACATTCTTAATATGAAATTGCGCTGTTTCTCAAAATCTACTGCTAAATATACGTGAATGGTTTTGGCTTTTTACTTCATAAGCTAGATAAAGTGATTTCATTTTTGTTTAGATATATATGTAGTTTCACTTTTTTCTTTGTGCTATTTTTTTCCACAAAATGATCAATAATTCTGTGGCGGACTTCTATTTTATCAATTTCAGTTAAATATTAAGCTTGTTCAATGACATTCAATTCCCCGTGACATTATACCTGTTCTTTTTTCATTCCTTTGATGTTCGGAATGTCCGTGTATTTACATTGATCTCTTCCTAACACGCATTTGTTTTCAGCTACCCACAGATCACAACACTTCCATAACACTCCCGCATTCCGACAATTCTCTCATCGATAATAGTAAACTGAAAGTTTTCTTTTATCATAAATTATTGAAGTTAAGTCGAAGCAGTTTTCTTACTATTAATATTTTAGATTTTTTAAATCATACCCTGGAATTTCATCAACTTTGGGAGAACATTTTTGGATTTTTTTTTTTTACTGTTTTAGTCGCTTTCTTATTACAATATTTGTGTTTTTTTCATGTTTTGATTATATTTTAAGAAAAATAAAAAAAACAAGTAATTTCAATGTGTTTTATTTAATAAATTATTAAATCAAAATAAAAATATTTTTCTTACATTAGATATTCCATAATCAATATATTTCATCTCTTTTTGATAAGCCTTTAAAAAGTTATGAAAGTTTATCCCTTCATATTTTACATTTAGAAATCTTCTTAAAGACGAGATTTTTAATACAAAGTAAAACTTATATACATAGTAAATATAATGAACAAACTGAACTGCCTGAATCTAACAGCATTAACGCATCATCCTGAAACTACAACCTATTGAATGACTAACTATAGAGGGGTTGTGTTTTAAGAATGATATTCATATTCATATTCCATTTACTTTTACTAACGGCTTAGAGCAGAATATTTTACAGTTTTCAATATTTATATAGTATATGATAAAACTGTTTCTTTTTTCAATGATATTTATAATTGTCACAATTTAATAAGAACGTATTTTCTAAAATTTTCTTTGAATTTAAGCCCACGACTTCACACAAAAGAGCCGAGTGATCTCTTGTGTGGATACTTTTCGAATATTTTTGAATATATTTTATTTTAGAATTTGTCTACAATCAATGAAACGCACATGTATAAAATGTATTGATAACAAAAATATGACATATTTGAGGATTGCATAAAGATCCGTAGTGTATGTTTCATGCCGGCGGGTATAGTTCAATGGTCAAAGCGTTTGCTTTGCAAGCCAAAGATCATGGGTTCGATTCCCGATGGAGATTCAAAAAATAAAATATTTTTAATCGATTTTTGAGGTCTAAAATACCCCCGGTTGGTGTGAATTTGATCCCTCACCCGTAAAATGCCAGTCATAGCATATTCATTAAAATAGGTGGTAGACGAAGTCTAGTGCCGTGAAGACCACTCCATTCATAGTAAATTCCTGTAATAATAAAGATGATGCGTGAATCTTGAGCTGTAGTCTGTGACGCTGGCGGTTCAACAATTCACATGCAGCGCTTAACCATATGCACCATGATAAGCGTCATATAAATCCACAGATAAGACTTCAAAATTACTATCACCATCTGTCGGTATTATTTATAAAAATAAATAAAAATATGTGCAAGACATGGCCGATGAGTCTCTCCAAAGCTTTACTCCTCCGAGTTCTCAGTTATGATTGTGACGCGTGTTCGTGACAGCAGTCGTGGACATTTCTGTTTCCAGCCGAGAGGACATGACGGGCGGACAAACTTCTCTATTAAGTGTACGGAAGAGATGTTACGAGCATCCGAGCGAGAACTGTACCAGCAAAACATTCCGCAAAAGAGTGGAGATGTTGACAGCTTATATGGCAACTGACTATCACGTAAAGCTGTGGGTAAGTGTATCAGCAAACCTATTTTTCAACAAATCATACACACATCTGAGCAAATCGACACCTTGCAAAGTAATTGATCACAACATACCTTGCGTCAGAAGAGATAGAAATTAAACCTAGACGTAAAAACTCAATGAGACATATACAAATTATAATTTTTAATTAATTTTAATTTAAAAAATAACAAATTAAAAATATTTATTAGAATATTATTTTATTTTTTCAATATTCTAATCTTATTTTATAGATCATTAACTATATTATAATATTATTAGTAATTAAATATACACATACTATACATCAAATTCTTTAAACGCATCAATGCATTCAGAAAAATTTCGGCAGAAGCGGGATGCGAACCGCGAACCAACCTTTGGAACTTTATAACCAAGCCCTTTTTCTCTGCCTGAGCTGACACGCGTCAGAACTTGTATTTATACCATTGTTATCATCGTATGACGATATTCAGCCAGTCAACATTTATTCACATTTTTTTCTGAATGAATTGATGCGTATAAATACTAAAATATTTAGTTTTGATTCACATTTATTTTAAACGATTACATATTTCGGCCTCCCTGAGAACTTGTATTTAAACCAGATTAATTATGTATATGCGTTAGCGGTATATGTAAAACCACACGAGAAACATGTAATCGCTTAAAATAAATGTGAATCAAAAGTAAATAATTTTAATTAGTTTTTAATTAAAATTAATTTTAAATTATAATTATGCACTTTCACCAAATATTGACAGTAATTTTAGTGTTAAATACAAATTACGTTACATTATGTATACAGCAAACATCATCTTTTATGATACAAAAACCAACGGCAGACGCAGGGATTCGAAACACGAACCTTTGCTACCACGTTCATTATTTTACTTGTCGCAGTCTTCTCGGGTCGAGAAATTAACAATTGTATTATTTATAAATTGCGCTTGTAGTAAATAAGTTAACTGTATGCATTAGTTATTGAATATTGATTCATATCTTAAGTGGTCCGCCAAAAACAATTTAAACATATTTTTATTCTTACTGCACGCGTTTTGTTTCACATAGAAGACATTGGGAATAGACTTGGACAATATGTGTATATAAGGTATGACTTAGACATAAAGCGTTATACTACCATGCTAGTTCGATTCCTGACAAAGCTTAGAATAAATAAAAAAATAAATAAATATATAAATAAATATATCCGGTTAGTGTGAAAATGAGTTATAAATATTTATCTATTTACCTTGTGTTTACATGGATCACGTAAGATAAGTTCTCTTTTAGAAGACTGCAGTTTCGACTAACTCGTAGTCTTTCTCAATCCTCCTTTTGTTAAGAGATAACTGAGTACTTTGCAAGTGGTCTATTCCATTTTATGTAGGAGAGGGGGTAGGGGTGTGTCTTTCAGTCTATTATTTGAAAATGAGTCATCACCAAATGAATGTTATAAGTTAATAATAAAAAATGATTATTGACAAAAGTCTCCTCGTGAACACCACTCATTCACAGCTATTCCTGCAAATATACGACGCGTGAATATTTTTTTATTAATTTGGACATAATTATAGAATTTCACTATTGATTATCTATCGAAAAGTTGAAAAGACCAAACTTATTATTTTAAATAATCTTAACAATAAATGCTTGAAATGAAAATTAATAAATAATTATTCATTAATTTTTCATATATTTAAAATATATATTTTGAAAATGTTATATTTTAATCTACACAAGCTTTTAATTTGTCATTTATTTATGTCAATATATAGTTTTAAAGTATTAATATTTGTAGTAGGTAATTTTGTTGATTACATTTAGTATTAAAAAAATTAATGAAATGAAATACGTAAGTCATAAAATGTAATATATATTGTGGTAAAGTATTGTGAGCTTTGAAATTGAGAACGTTATTAATTGACGTGATTGTTATAGATACTATGTAGGCACATTTTATACAAATATAGAAAATCAATCAAATTCCATAAAATATAGACAGAAAAACGAAAGTAACCGTTAACCTTATGTACATCGAATGTCTAGGTAATTTGAAATAATGAGTTTTCTTACATTTTCCTGTTTTATGTAGTGAAATTCACCATATTTCGGTTTCATTAAAAATAATTTTGAATATTTGATATTATTACTTTCTTGGAAACAATATTCATTTATTTTTTTCGATTAAAACCTTTCTTCTTCTTGTTCAAAGGTGTCATATTATTTGATTTTTTTTTGTATAACAATTATTAGTGGTGTTATTTGTGGGTAAATGCGTCTTTTGTAAAAAAAAATCGACAGGCGTATACAATCGGGATGGGCAGCATTTGGAAAACTAAAGTACATTTTTAAAGCGAAAATTCCGCAATGTCTAAAAACTAAGGCGTGTAACCAATGCATCCTTCCTGTATTAACTTATGGCGCAGAGACGTGGAATCTAACAGCAAGTCTTACCCATAAAATAAAGGTTACCCAGCGTGCTATGGAGAGATCCATGCTCGGAGTGTCGCTAAGAATCTGAAATGAGGAAATACGCAGAAGAACCCAAGTAGTGGATGCTACCTAACGAATAGGCACACTCAAGTGGCAATGGGCAGGACATATCTGTCAAAGAAACGACGGTCGATGGGGAAGAAAAGTATTGGAATGGCGCCTAAGAACTGGCAAACGAAGCATTGGACGACCCCCTGCAAGATGGACTGGTGACATAAGAAGAATAGCGGGAGTGACCTGGATGCGGAAGGCGGAGGATCGAAGAGGATGGAGACTCATGCGGGAGGCTTACGTTCAACAGTGGATGGATACAGGCTGATGATGACATGACATGATGGTGTATTTTGTTTTTTACACAAGCTTATGTATTTATAGAGAATAATTTCGAAGGATCGCTCTTAGATATTGGAACAAAGCAAGTATTCAGTGTGCAAATTCCCATCGTACTCGTATTTGCAGTATCGGAGTCGCTTTGTAAGCGACAGATACAACGCTATACAAAGTCAAGGTTAGCCGATTATGAACAAAAGTCGCTTTTTAAAGCCCATACACACATATTTGTCCTTTCATATGGTCCAATGTATATATTACTTCATATTTTACCAAGCCAGTTATCAGTTGATTTACTTGGAATAAAATATCGGAAGCAGGCAATCAATAATATTATGATTACAAATAAATACGGCATCAAAATCAATGCCAAAAATTTATACATTAATACTAAATGAATATATTTTCTCCTGAAATTCGCTACAGAATCAGCAAGAGGGTCTCAAAATTTCCGAGGAAATCATAATTTATTGACGCGCGTTTCTTTTCAGAGATTTATTATTTTTCAGTACCGAGATTTTTTGAAAGAAACGGAATTCTTTCAGCGTGTCAGAAAATAATTACTCAATTTTTTGACGTAGCCGAAGAGATTTTATAAAATAGCCGTAAGTAAGAGATTTTGAAATGAAATTGTTAAGTTTTAATATATAATTATTTTTACACACAGATTATGAAGATTTTTTCATATGGTTACTGTCGACTGGACGCGTTTCTCTAAAATATAGCATTATTTTTGTAATTTTTAAGTTTGAATATTGTATAAATTAAAAATATTATACTTTTTGTAATATTCAAAACGTGTATAAAAATTTACGTATTAAAAATGTGTATATATTGGCGAGTGAAGAAAACTTTACGAGTTTTAAATGAAAACTAAAAATCAATTTGAAATATATTTTTTGTATCAAAACTATTATTAAGATTTCATTCAACATCTCAATAAATTCTACTTTATTATCATACTATTTATTATGCTTAGAATACATAGTTTTTAAAAGCCAAATAACGATATATTGATATATTGACGGAATGCTTTTTTTAATAACTGGGTATAATTTTACGATAATTGGCTGTAAGTTTCTATGGAACATACAAACAGGAATCGGCATTTTATAAACAAAGTTTTGAATTGAGTTAACTCTTAAGAAACCATCAAATCTTTGATACCATTGTGTTGCTTTAATTATATTCGCAAACTAGGTAACATTTAAAACGGGCATTAGCGTGAATTAAGACCATTAGTAATAATTACCCTACTACGTGGTCCACCCTTGATTCGATTAGAGTGGCAAACTTGTCCTAACGACATTTCCGACTTCCGCTTTCACCGGAAGTGAACCCATTTGATCTCGCAGGTTCAGTGACCCGAGGAGCCTCCCCCGGGACCCTGAAAGCCTTAGCCAGGGGAACAGTGGATGACCTCTGAAAGCTACGAAACTAGGTCAAGCACAGGCCTCAAACCCAGACCTTGAAATGAAACACGTGAATAACGTATTCGTGAAGCTGAGTAAAATCTACCGTTATTAAATAAATATCTACGATCTCATCGAAGATTCTTCATTTTGTTTTAAACATAATTAATTAAAGAAAATTCTTTTTGAGGATATAAAATATAAAATATTTTGGTACCAACTCAATTAAGTCCTTGCAGGCTGGTGCCGAAAAGCCTCGATGTGCGATCTTTTGTCTCTTATTTTTGTTTGCTCATCTGAAACGCCCATATAAAAATGTTAGTCTATGTTTAAGATTTAAGTAGTTATATAACGCAACGCTTACACGCGCCATTCATGGTTTTGACAATCGTTTCATGTCACGTAGGTGCGGCTATTTCCATAGATGGCCGCTATGTTAATTTCGGCGCAGTGACTATCACTGTAGCCGGCCTCAGTTTTTGCCCCGACGCTATGTGAAGTAAACAAGCCAGTGTCTCAGACCGAATATTGTCAGTCTTTTATTATTTTTGTACAATAAATGTCGAATGTGCTTCTCGATGAATTCTTTGGTTTGTGATCTGCTCTCCATCGGTATATTACGATTTAGTCATTATAAAAATGATAATGTAAGTAAATTCGTTTATAATTGAGTTACTACGTCAAATACTCCTGCATACATACGAATATGTTATTTTTAAAAAGCCCTTTCCATACTAATTGTTGAATTATTATATATATATAATTTTACTGTATTGATCTTTTCATCGTGTTTGTAACGTTAATTATTTCAGTGAAAGTAATTTTAAAATACCTGAAAATAATAAAAAACAACTATCGCCTTACATTATCAATTAGTATCTAATTGATGGATATAATAGTCTCTTTCAATTTAAAAGTTATAGTTCCAAAGTTTTTCCTTTTGATTTATTTGGTTCTGTAGCAGTTCATTATTTTTATTCAATCGAAAAAACAATTTCATTAGTTTCTATCTAATAGACAATATAAGTTACTCATAGTACTCTATTGGACTCTTTTACAAGTTTTTTAAACGTCACACTACGAACAGACTGTTTGTAAATAATGCATAATAATTTTATGACCGACGTCTAGACTCCCACCCCAACATAAAGCCCACACCATGCAATTATTCTGTCATAATTTCAACATAAATACAATTAATGTGTTTTGATAAGCTTGTCTTACTTTTCGAACTGCATGCCATCGTTTATAAGCAGCCTATTTAGGAGAAAATAATTTACATAAATTAGAAGATACCAAATAAGAAAATTATTAATTAATTCGAATGCTCACTTAAGCTATTTGATTTAAATTAAGTTCTGTAGATTGCGTAAATATCAATGATTTTTCAGTCAGGTGTATAATAAAGAAAAAATAATTTTGGAGTTTTGCGTACCTACTAATTAAGTCTAAATGAAAAGACGTTTATAAATAGGCTTTCAAAACATTTCAATACTTGTTATTTCACATTTTTTTCTTATTTGTCTAAGGCATTAATTTATTCAAATGATAAATATCTTTGTGAAATGTATTGCTTATAAGATTGACATCAGCATGATGTAGCCCTGGTACTGAAAACCTCAATACACAATCTTTCGTCTCTTATTTTCTGTTCACTTATCCGCTCACGGATGTATTAGTTATAGACATCGCCACTTGAGCGCTGGGCGACAGACTAAGCGCCAAAGAGCGGAGAGTTGTGTGTTGACGGCCGCGAATGTCGCATTACGGCCGGCAGCATGTCATTCCACCTGGCCGGAAGCTTGTAAAGTTTTATCGTAAATATATGTCAATGTGCTTCTGAAAAAGTCTTTGTTTTGCTGACCTGCTCCTCATCATACCCTCACGCGACTGTATAACACCTTTTTGAGAAAGAGGAGGATGTTAAGATATATAAAATTATTTGACTGAGATTATATAAGACTATGTTTTGTCGTGTTGTTAAATGTTTATTTCGATATGATTTTGTTAAAAGGTTCTATTTATTTTTGATGAAACTAACATATTTTTTACTATTATAAAATTCACTTTTTGTATACGTAAAATTTCATATTTTTTTATATTCTTAAGCATCCATACATAATGTATATAATATTTGTCTTTTAGAGGTGTAAACAAATAACTTCTGATTCTGTGTTCGGATAAGTGTTCTCCTACTAAAAACTTAAAAAAATCAAGTAATTTGTTAGAACACGTTAGTCACTTCAAAAAAGATAGTCTGATTTTAGTTAGTAAATCCTACTGTACTGAAAGACTGCGAAGAGTAATCATCTGTTTATTTATTTTTTCAGCAAAAAAAAAACTACGTCAAGACTTTCCTCGTAGTTGGAAAATGGCTGAAAGAGACTGGCTTTGTTTGTATCGTAAACACTCGACACAAGCCAGCTACGACCATCTACTATATCGTGAGATTATATGAGTTCAGCTTTGGCTTTACAAGACTGCACAGGGAGTATCAAACAGTGCAAAATTAATATACGAGAATATCTTTGAGGCGTTTGTTTCGAGATAGATTTTTAAATATTCAGCATTTTGTATTTGCTGTACTTGTGTAGAATTAATAAGGCTTCTTACTACATGTAAATTTTAAGTGGATATACTACAGTGTAGCCGATGATGAGTGAATATTGCTTTAATTTTTTGTTAAATTACTTAAAATTACATAAGTTTTATACAAATAAACTAGTGACTTTATCATGTTGTTAATTCATGCTTAGTCACTGAAAGTAAGCAATAATTTAAGTGGAATACTTGTTGGATGGTGACCGCTTAAGTACACCGTAAGTTGCTGGTTCGATTGAGTCACCCATTTAGGAATTATTTTATCAAAACTCTCATACTGTGCTTGCCTATGTAGTCGTTATTGCAGGATAACATAAAACAAATTAAAAAAGTAAAAGACAAAACGTAATCAAACATTGTAAAATACATGGCAGTAAGAGTGTATTTTTAAAAATGTAATCGCATGCAGGAGAGCACAGCCGGTCAAGACCAGTGCACTTCATGACGCTCATCCAGGGAGGCTGGACGCTGCATGCGGAAAACGTGTGTTGTGTTCGTGTTTGTGTATGAGTTGGGGAGATTGCAAGTGTATAGTTATCTGTTTCTTGAAGAGATCCATATTGTAGGAAGGAGGAAACACATACGCTGGAAGAATATTTCCAAAGCTTACCGGAGGCATGAAGGAAGGAACTTTGGAAACTGATAGCTTTAAGTCGACACACATTAACCGTGTATGAATCTTCAGCAAGTGTAATATAAGTTTGTCGATTGTGGTTGGGTGCAGGAAAAATTTGTTCTTTAAGTTCCGAAGAGCAGCGACCGTGGTAATAACGGTAGAAAAGACTAATTGAACCAATCTTACGCCTGTGTTCCAATGATTGCATGTTAGACGTAAGAGTGTTATTGTTTATCAAACGAATTGTTCTTATTTGAACTGAGTCAATTAAGTTTCGAAGGTATTTTGGGGCTCCAATCCAAAGGTGACTGCCGTATTAAAGGATAGGTCGGATTTGTCCTGTATATAGAAGAAAAAGTTGTTTATCGTTGAAATACCAACGTAATTTATATAGTACACCTAGTTTTTTGGAAGCGACATTGGCTTTATACTTAATTGACTCGTAATATTTGACATTATTCGAGATTGATTTTAATTAAATATACATTCGTTATATGAGATCCAATTTTATATTATAAAAATATTTTAGTCGACCATTTAATTTAAGAATATCTTATATCCAATTAAGATAAAGTATGACTTTTCACAGAAAATATTATCGCGTATTTGATGAAATTTTACACAGTACACATTTTCGTAAAAAATATTGATTTAGATTAATGTTAAATATGAGAAGAAAGGAAAGAAAATATTTATTTAATTTTTTGACAAGGTTTAATAATGAAAATTGAAATTATGAAAAAAATACTTAAGAAGTAGCGCGTAAAAAAATGTTCAGAAAAATTATATTACGAATGAAATTAATCTGGATTTATTAGACATTAATCAGAGTAAACAAAATAAATCTAATAAGGACGATTATGTTGTTTGATGTCAATATTAAATTAGTCAAGTATTTGAAGTTAATACTATTTACTCTGAAGGAACATAAACAGTAAGGAAGGAAATAAAATCATTCTTTCAGAGAAACGTAAGATAATTGATATATTTTTGATATTATTTGCCAAGTAATAACACCAATTCTCGTATCATACTGTATAGATTAGGCTTTGACGTCAACAAAATGAATGTTAATAAATATTTTTTTCAACAAATAATCACGTAATGAAGTGGAGAGAGATGAGTAGAATTTTATGTCAAATTTTGATAATTCAAATTCTAAGAACAAATTTATATATTTTTTTCTCGTGAAATAATCTTGGAATATTTTATCATTTTAAATGTCATTCCGGTATTTTTACAACTTTTTTCAACGACTCTACAATCGAAGTGTTGAATAACATAAGCGTTTCCAATAAAATGTAGAGCGAACGCCGAAAATTGAAAGCCTTAAATTCTTAAGCATCTCAAAGAGAGATCTAAAAATAATTTTAGAATTCCAAAAAACGAAAATTTACTTCAAAAAAACGTCAGATCGAATAAATAAAACGGTACATCGAAGCGGCCCAAATGCCGAACTATAAATAATTTTCGTATTAAGAAATGTATGACGTGTTTTTTTTTTCGTTTTCAATTTGTGACAGTGTGGAAGGCGGGTAGCGTCGGACTGTTTCCTCGAAGGCCGACCGTCGAGGGGTGGCAGTAAATTTAAGGGGAGCGAACCACCTGTTGGCGTGCGACCTCCGACCCCTGAGGTACTTTCTAAGGCTACGGTGGCGGCGAAAGACGAGAAGGAATTTAAGGAACGAAGTCTGAAGATAAATGGACGGTCCTCGGAGCACGCTTTTTCCACGCATTAATCTGATGATTTATTGCGCTGTTGTTAGTATTTTTTGCGTCGAGTTACATTTCCGTCCTTGGGATCTGATTATCTAGACGTGCGGCGTGATTTTTTTAAAATTTAAACCTGGTTTCCCTTCAATATGAGCAAATCTTTCACCTTTTACATACAGGAGAATTCAAGCAATCGTAATAGAAAAATTTCATCCCTGAAATTTTTATGACATCTGCGCTCAGTTGTCAGTTGTCATCTGTCCGAGACCTGACACAGAATGTTCCGTCTCGGGCAGATAACCAATGTTTGTTAATCTTTTACCGAAATATATTTAAATGTGCTATTTAAAAAGTTCTTTTGTGTTGCTCATCTGCTCCTTATCCTTCGACCACGCGTTCTGATGATGATCCTTGACAACATGGAGTCGTTCTCTGAGTAAACGGATGTATCAAAAAATATAGAATTTTCGTAAAGATATTTGTCAGATTTTTATCGAAATAATTTTTATTAACGTAGAGATTTAAAAATGGAATATTTTTTAAATTCTCAGGTTAATGGTATTTATATTTGTAGTTGATTCGTATGTGTTTCAATAGTTTGAATTATATTCATAATATTTAATCGTTTTTATTAACCCTTTCATAACGGTTCTGTGGAATACAAAATATCAATACGGCGTGAATTTTTCAAACCATTTTTTTTTGCTTTAAACAAGTATTTGAAGCATAAATGTACATATCTGACCTATTTTCGTATTTCACATCGGTTCTTGTATCCTTTAGCTATAAGATAATGGATACAAAACTATTCTATTAAACAAACGTTTATTATATAACTCCATACATGTGGTTTACAGAAAAATTGCTCCTGTGACGAAACCTTACGATATTTATTTACATGCGTTAGAGATTCCTGTTAAGAATACATGTAGATTGATAAAAGGGATGACTGCAATTCCAATTTCTACTGTAGATGTCACAATGCGTATTGAAAGTAACAAAACGATATATCACGTAAGCCGATGTCAACGGTCGGGGAATCTTTGATGGCATATATCGACAACCGATGCGAAAGGATTAAATAATTAAAGATTTAAAAACTGAGTGTACATCACACTACTGACATATATATATAATATTAACGATACATATTCTTAGGAAATTCCTTTTTCCATCGATTTGTTTCCCTCGCTGTTTGTTCGAAAACGCTTCCTTGTTTGCGCTTTGTGTTTGACCAAGCAACGGAACTGTTTGCCCTATCTGCTCGCCATTACCAACAGTAAGCTCCCTCTACGGCGTAGAGTCTACGCATTTCTGCGGCCCGCACCATTAGCGCGATGAAATCCAGCAAACAGTCAGTTGACGGATGGAAGGGACGAGCCAAGGACAGCACGGGTCAAACATAAACTGATTTGTAGCAATACCAAATAGTAGAACTTTCAAGGACTACGCACAATGTATATTTATATTAACTACGCGTATGTTTCATTGTTTTGAAGCCAGCTAGAAATGTTGGGGCATTCGTAAGGCGTAATTTGACAACTTTAGTCGTGACCTATGAAGTGTATAGATCATTGACTTCGCGTGAACAATATTTATGAAGGAATTTGTTACTATTCTACATGAATACTTTTGTAGGAATAAATAATTAAGTACTTAGCATACATTTATTCTTCCTGAATAATTCACATGGAATAAATATTCAACCATTCATCGCCGTAAATTGTGAATGAATAATATTTCACATTATTAGAAAACGCTTACATTTTCCAATGCGCATTTGAATATTTTTTATTAATAATTTTTATCGTTTTTTTTCAATGTTTTCAGCATTCACCCTTGAGATCCATTATAAATAATAAATATTTATTTATTTACCTTGTTTTTACAAGGATCACGTAAGATATGGCCTTTGTCTAGGAGACTGCCTCGTATCACTGTCAAGAAAATGCTTTGCTGTTTAATACTTCATAAGTGGTCTAACCCATTTTATATAAGAGAGGGGGAAGGGGTGTGTCTATCAGAGAATGACATCCTTGCAACCCTATGTGTCTCCCTCTCGTATCATTCCCTGATATACACACCACCTACCTCCTCTCCTACATAAAATGGGTTCGACCACTTGTGAAGTATTATGCAGCTCAGTTGTCTCTGAACAGCGATGGATTAAGGAAAGCTACGAGGTAGTCGAAACTGCAGTCTCCTAAACAGAGGACATATATTATGTGATCAATGTAAAAACTAGGTAA
This sequence comes from Glossosoma conforme, assembly GCA_022606575.1. Lineage (NCBI taxonomy): Eukaryota > Metazoa > Arthropoda > Insecta > Trichoptera > Glossosomatidae > Glossosoma > Glossosoma conforme. The sequence goes on along the minus strand of JAGTXR010000021.1, from coordinate 530,302 downwards.
ATAAATAAATGTTTATTAATTTTGATTGTATTTATGTGAGTTTATATTTTATGATCACAAAGTCAGAATAATTAAGTGTTGTTGGTCTGCAACTCATACTAATATAACATATCATTCAACCTAATTTAACCATACAAACCTATCGCAAGCGATATTATTGTTGCCTTAGTTGTCGACGTCATTGAACGACTTGATTGGGTAATGTCACCAGTTCAAATTTAAAGTTTGCCATTGTTTTATGTTTATATGTTCAATCGTGACAAAAACTATTATTCCATGAACCATCTGCTTTAACTTACCCAGACCGTACATTGTTTACACATCAATAAATTAATAAGAATTTCAAAACAATCGAGAGAGTTATGAGTAAAAAATATAGAAAGAAAATGGAACAGACAAATTGTTCAAAGAAACACAATCACAAATGTAGTTACTAGATATAAATGAAATAAACACTTTCATGACGTGTATCATAAGATTGTTATTGGATCGCGTGGTGGCGGAATGAGGAGTAGATGAGCAACACACAGACATTTTCAGAAGCACATATATTTTCGATAAACTTGACGAACTTTCGGCCCGGGGTGGAGCTTCCTTCCTTCAGGCCCCAGAGCGATCACACTCGCTACTGGTCGCGGTCGGCGCACAACTGATTGCTGGCTACCGGGCGCCCGTGTTAGGTGACACCTAGCGCCGAAATTCATCCAGTGTCGATTTAGAGAACTAATGGGGCGCCAATGACAGATAGCTATTAACAGATCTAACGCTGCACCGATGATAGGACCTAAACAACCAATTTGGCGATATATTCATGTCCGACGAGCGAACAAAAAAAAAACGAAAGAACGCATATCGCTGATATCAATGAAATTGTGTTAATCGTCTTGAAGTATTTAGAATATACTCACTGCTTAACACTCGCATTTTTTGCGGGCGTATTACTAGTAACGTGTATAATATGTTCAATACGTTGTTTATTTAGTGACAATTATTGTTTTTTTACTTCAATTTAAATAATGAAAATACTTATTATTTAAGTCAGACAAAAAAGAAGAAGAAACTCAGATGTCATTTCTTATTCTCAGAAAAAAGCAAACTTAATTTTTACAGAAAAATCTGTGCTCGTGAAATATCGACATTCTTTGAACAATACGCAAAGTTTTCTGAAAGCCAGCTTAACTGTTTTCGTGATGAATATCAGTAGTTTCAATAGAAAAAACTTTAAATATTGAATTCAGTAAAGTTCTTTTTCGCCGAGCAAACACACTCTGGATGGGGAGCGAATACTTTCTGAGAAAAATTGCAGTTTGCGTATTTTTTGCGTGCAAAGAATTTTTTGCATCACCATCACATTTTTCAGACTCAAAGAGTCTTGAGTCGTTATGAAATATTATCATCTTCATACGAGATTAAAAAAAGAGGCAAAGTTACAGTATTTATCAAGCCGATAGCATATTTTGCTATACGAGATGCCTTTTTAAACTTTTTCGTTACGGCTCGGTGGAATACAAATTATACTGTCAATACGGCGTGAATTTTTCAAACCATTTTTTTCCTTACAACTAGCGTTTGAAGCATAAATGTACTTATCTTACATATTTTCATACATCACATTGGTTCTTCCTATCCTTTAGCTATCAGATGATGCATAAAAAACTATTAAATTTAACAAACGTTCATTATATAACTCCATACATGTGGTCGCATTGACACATGTGGTTTACAGAAACAACGCTCCTGTGACGAAACCTTTCGATATTTATTTACATGCTTTACAGATTCTTGTAAAGAATACATGTAGGTTGATAAAGGTAATGACTGCACTTCCAATTTCCTACAGTAGATGTCACAATGAGTATTGAAAGTAGCAAAACAATATTACACGTCAACTGATGATAAAGGTCGGGGAATCTTTGACGGCATATGCCGACAGCGATGTGAAAGGGTTAAAATTGTGAAATATTATATGTAGAACAGAAATTGACAAGTGAAATTTACCTTTCAACTAGACCTAAAATTTTAAATGCTTGTAAAATAATATATGTTAAAATAAATGTTTTATGCGATGGTATTTGCTATAAATATGTTTTTGAATTAATAATTTTATAACCATTACCATTTTTAGCGTGTTGTTACCAACGTCTTATACTGCAGTCAGGAATTAACACATCGGCCATTTTTCAGTGTACTCACTTTGAAAGGAAAATGTTCAAAGAACAACTTCTATTATCTAGTAGAGTACTATGACCTGAAATTGTTATTCTTCGTCTAAAAAATCTGGTTAAACATGGAGTAATAGTCTTACCCGATGATCCTGTGATGTCCATGGCTTTCAGGTTCCTTCCTTTGATGATAGTCAGCGTGAGTCTCCCGGCAGTGGGAAGGTAACACAAGGACAACATCAACTCTCCTAATTGAATCTTTTCCTGAAACAAAAAATATATATTTATAGATTAATTCAATTATTCTTCAATTAGCCTTGAAGGATGAAACTTTTCCGAGACGTCGTGTCGAGTTCCCGGATACTATATTATAGAGTAAAGAACACTGGTTGTGAACCTTTTTTTAGACATCAGATACTTGATTTTAAAGACCAATTATATCTTAAATGACATCGGCAAATTCTGTAATGCTCTTCTAGTATCTAAATTTCAACTTTTTTACTATCTGGATCTCTTCAAGAAATATTTTGTACCAATCTACACGTATACTTGCAATGTTCCTAATGCGTACAAATAAAACGCATATTTTTCGCTTGCAGTGTCCAGATGTCCTACCTAAACATCATAGAGTTAAATGGTTTTAACCAGTTGTGCTCTCCTTCATGCGTTTACTTAAAATAAAAATGAAATAATATTGAAAACAACCATGCAATCAAACTAATATAACGTAATTATATAAATATTTATTATGTAAAGACATACAGGAGAATACCAACAGATGGTGATAGTAATTCTGAAGTCTCATCTGCGGAATTCTATGACGCTTACCATAGTGAATATGTTTATGTGCTGCATGTGGAGTGTTGATCCGCCAACGTCATAGACTGTCCGATATTCACGCATCATCCTTATAATTACAGGAAATTTACTATGAATAGGTGGTCTTCACGGGATGACTTTCGTCTACCACCAATTTTAATTAATAGGCTATGACTGAGATCTTACGAGTAAGGGATCAAATTTACACCAACCGGGGTACTTAAGAGCTCAGAAATCGATTAAAAATACTTTTTTTAAGTCTCTGTCGGGGATCAAACCCACGACTTTTGAATTGCAAAGCAAACGCTTGGAATTATATATAACCAGAGGAGTAGAAATTAAAGCCCAAATTTCAAACCCCAGTTTACTGTAATTTAAGTAAATTGTTGCCTTCATAATGTATTCCGTGAAACTTAAGTATAGCAAGCTTGGTTGGTTTTAATATATGAATCTCGTACCTGTCAGTATTTTGCTTTATCTGTATTATTCGAGTTGAGGGCAAAAATGCCATAGCAATATTTTCAAGACCTTATTTTACAACATTGAAAGTGGATAGAAAATAACGAAAAATTGACTTTTTTTAAATATAATTTCAAAAATTACATTACAAAAATTAAAATATTTTGACTATTTAACTACTTAAAATGAAAAGACAAGAAAAACGATTTATTTCCAAAGTCCACGAAAGAATGCTTTCGCAGACAAAATTATGATGAAATGTATTGTTTTTTTGCTTGGAAATTTAATACCTTTTAGAGTGTCTTTCATAAAAAATTAGAAAAGAACAAGAGCAATGAAAGTGTTTTTCTTTGACAGTTAATGATGTCTGTGAACCATGAATCGATTCACGCAAGAAGTAATGTAATTAATAATTTTCCATGTTTAAATATAAATATACCCGTAACCAAAACAAATAACGGTTAAGTCTTTAAATATTTAGAAAAAATGTATCTAGTTTGTTCGCTAAGGACTATTTTAGATAGTATTTTTCAACTCAGTAACCACATTAAATAAACTGTGTTTTATAAACTAAATAATCTCAAATTGTGCCAATTAGTTTATCAACCTATTATGAAGTAAATAAACATACGAGTACACTTTTAATGATTACAGTCAACTCTTCTATAGCATAATTACAAGTATATACTGACATCAGCATGATATAGCCCTTGCTGACTGGTACCGAAAACCTCGATATACAATCATTCGTCTCTTATTTCTGTTTGCTTGTCTTACATGAATGTATCCGCCATATTGGTATTTAAGACTAGTTATATAGATAGTCGCTTGTGGCGCTGGGCAAGAGTCATCACGTGCGCATCAGTCGTGTCCCGCCCTTTGGCGAGAGCATATTGTAATGTGGCTCGGTCGAATTTTGTGACTAGGTCAGGCCACAAGGTTGTAAAGTTTATCGTAAATGTATGTCAATGTGCTTCTGAAAAAGCCTGTGTTATTAATCTGCTTCTAATCCTGCCACCACGCGACGGAATGACACGTTTTTGAAAGAAAAAAGGATGTTAATACTAGCAAATTAATGTCTCTAGTTCTATTTCTTGAATTATCTTTCTTTTTTAAATGTTATTGTAATGTCTAAATAGTTTATTAAAACAGTCAACTATCACGTTAATAGCCTGATGCTTGCGAAGCTATTTATTCCTAAAGAACGGCTTAGCAAAAGGAGAGACACTTAAAGGGTAGAGTTGGAGTATTTCACACTTTTGTTACAAAATGAATTGAGTGTTATTTTTGATACACAAACAAATAATTTTTAAAGTAATTTCAATCTTGTAATATATATTTTGTTCATAAAAAAATCAGGAAAAACATAAATGAAATACATTTATTCTCTATCCCTCTTGACTGAGTGCCATTTGTTAAATAACCTATCATAATTAGCAGTTCAATAAATAACTCTAACAAAAATATTTAAGTTAACATTGGTCGACTACAGAAAATGTTTGACAGCCATGGTACAAGGACTTAAGTTTTCTTTTATAACTTTTCTTTATTTTACAACCGTGCTCATCAATTTTAATCCAGATCCCTTTAACAAAGTATAATAAAAAGTTACTTTTTTTCGTTAATCTTTACAGAATTTTCAGCTTTCACAGACACATTATATAACCATTGACATGTCCCTTCCCCGGCTTTGAGTCATAGAGCCTTCCTGTAAAGCCTCCATGACGATGGCATTACAAACGTTTTACGGCATTTTTACAGCCGCTTTCCTGTTTTGAACTGTTTATATGTTTTGTAACTCGTCTGCCTGATTAAGTAAAGAGCCTTGAACTGCAAAATAAAAATAAATTGTCTTTCAAAACATCGTTTAAAACTATTTCTTAGATTTTTTTGATCGATAATTATTGGTGTAATTCCATAAGAGAGCTATGAAATTTTCAAGTCTACTTACGTAACATAAAATGTTTATTCGTTTTTATTTAATTTTAAATTATTTTTTTTTGAAATAATTGAATGATTTTTTAAATGTTTTTAATTTTTTGAAAAAGGAATAACCAAAATTTTATGTTTTGAAATGTATAATAATGTATAAATAAATCTTTTGTGGTCGCTGAAAATTCTGTTTCCAGTTTTCAGTTTTAGTTCTGTTAATCCTAGGTAACACACGGGCTATCAATGTTGCCAGATACACGGCAGAAATCATTTGATGTCGCTGACACGAAGAAGGAAAAGAGAATAATAAATAAATGAAAATAATTTTAATATGGATGTTAAATATAGTATATTTATAGGTAATATATTTTATATCATAATTTTATTGGCGTATTTTTTTTTGGATTCGCCGAGAAGCCACAATTATTTAACTCTTACTGAATTTACTTTAGATTCTGGGCTTTCATATTCTTGAAGGGGCTTTAAAAAATATATATGAAATGTACTCGGCGGGCTCTAGGTGGCTGAAGTTGTATGAGTGAATCACCGTGGCGGCTCACAGAAATTAACGTCGCATTTTTTGTGACGACTTTATGCTCTAATCAGGTAACGGTTTTGAAAATAAGAAGATTATGTATTTACAAATATATATGAATTATAACAAAAAATATTCATTTAGTAAGCTGAAAAAATCGGTACTAAAGATATAATAAACGTTAAATATTATTTTCAAGAATTAAGTTCGAGTAAGTTAAGAGAAAAAACATTAAAATTTGCACAAAAGTTCACTAGCACAGTTATCTTCTACGCTGAGAATTCCACACATTAAAAATAAAAATATTTTTTCTTACATAAAACACCGTAGAGCTAAAAGCCTTGAAAAGTAAAGAAGCTTTTGAACACATTGAATCCCGTTCCGAGCTGACATTTTTCGGTCAGTGATTTAATTTGACATTCTAATTTTAACCAAAAAATACGACTGATTCTCACACGCAAGGTGTTATTTTATATCATTAAATTAAATAAAAATAAATATTAAAACTGTCATTCTTTTAATCAATTATATTTGTATACAGCTGGTACTTTTCTAGAGTGTGTTCGACAAGTATAATAATTAGATCACAGACTTCGGACCGGAGTATGCAATACGAGGACACCAATGAAAGCCTGGCAGTTTTACAGCGGACCTACTAAATGTGACTGCGGTGCGGAGCAGAACCTGTTACACCTTCTGGAATGTGCGCTGTGTCCGAGTAGCTTCACCCAGGAAGACCTGATGATGGCCACGGAGTAACGCCATCGACGTCGCCCACTTTTGAGCAGATTTCTGAGCTCTAAAATACCACCGGTTGGTGTTAATTTGATCCATCATCCGTAAATGTCAGTCATAGCCTATTAATTAAAATTGGTGGTAGACGAAAACCATCCCGCGAAGACCAACCCATTCATAGCAAATTGCTGTAATAATAAAGGATGATGCGTGAATCTCGGGCTGTACTCTATGACGTTGGCAGATCAACACTCTACATGCAGCGTGTAGTCATTTACACCATGGTAAGCGTCATAGAATTCCACAGATGAGACTTCAGAATTACTATCAGCATCTGTTGGTATTCTCCTGTATATGCTGATATAAAAAAGCAATTAATTTATTAGAAGTAAGCATGATCGGTTATTAGAGTGTTGGCATCTTAAGCACATATCCCTTGGGGACGGTCTTCATTTTTACACTCAGGACTGTCGAGCTCTCTCCAGCAAACACAGAAATCTCCAGTCGCCGAATATAATTCCCTGCACGGGCAGAAAAAGTGTTAATGGACCTTAATGTATTTCGTCTAGTCTCGACGGAAAAGTTTTTCCAGGCCCTTTTTTGGAGATCTTGAAAATGTTTTTATTTTATAACTGAACTTGTTTTATGATTTTGCAGAGTACATATTTTACACTCGTATTGGACCTAAATGAAAATGTAATATTAAGAAAGCATATTAATGATAAATTTTAATGAGGATGTGTTCTAATGAACATTGATATTTAATGAAATTTATTGTTTATTTACTTTAAATCTCTGAAAATGTTTTTTTTCAATAAACACAAATATTTCTTAATGCTTTTTATTATGCTCTTTATTAGTATTAATGTATTAAGAACATCCTCCTTTGATGAGGAGCAGATTAACAACACACCGAGTTTTTCCGAATCACATTGACATATATTTTCGATAAAGTACTTGGTTTCCCCGATCGATCGTAACATGGCATTACTTTCGCCTCAATAGATCGGGACTTAGCTTACGACTGAGCGCGCTCGTGATGGGCTGTCACCCAGCGCTGCCAGTGGCGATATATGTAACTAGTCCTCCTAACGACATTACAACATGATGACACATACATGTACGACAAGCGAACAGAAATAAGAGACGAAAGATTGTATATCGAGGTTTTGGTACCAGTCAGCAAGGGATATATCATGCTGATATCAACATGTATGTTGTGTTGTGTGCGCGTTGGGGAAATTAAAAGTGTATATTTATCTGTTTCTTGAAAAGATCCAGTTTATATGAAGGTTTTTGCCTTGTTCTAAGTCACTCTGCGTGCGGAGCTCCGACGAGAACTTTCTTTGTACACTCCATCCTTTTTTTCGCGATGCATTGGTTCTAGAAAGTGGCAAGTAAAAATATAAGCTTTCATATAATTCAATACATCGGTTCCAACAATGATCATATTAAGCACACAAAAGTACCAATTAAATTGTTTATAAAAGTATAAGAGTCGGTCAAAACAATCGCGTAAAAAAAGTACTGCGTGTATAGTTTCCAAGGGCCTTCCAAGACAACGAAATCTTACAAACTTGAAAATGTAGTTGATGCAATTATTGATTTCTTTCAGAATCCGGAGAAAATGTCCTTGACAAATCCACTTAAGACTGTAAGATGTTTTTAAATCAGATTCAAATTGACACATTTGAATTCAACATTTAATATATTATAATTAAAAACGAAGATGGAGACATTATTGAGTAATCTTAACATGCATTAATTAAAGCGTATGTTTTTCCGTATTCTCATTTCTTATAATGAAGATTACAGGTGGCAAAAGATTTAAACAAAATTATAAGTAGTGTTCACAGTACCTTGATGACACTACTGGTTAGTTAGTTAATGTGATACCAACTATGTTTTGTGGGTAAACGTACGCGAAAATTTATTTTCAAAAATTATGAGATAAAAGTAATAGCTGTACATAAGCATTTGCTTAATTGCTAAAGTCTTTTATGAGCATGATTTATGTGAACATCTCAGCTGTAGGGCTAGATGTGTAAATTTACCTTTTTACTTTTAACGGTAATACTATCGTATATTTTCATACGATTTATAATATATTTTTCTTACAATTCTGCATATTTAGAACAATATTATGCAAATTTAAGTAATTGGCTACATACATACAATTTCGACTCAAGATTTTAAATATTTAACAGTGCAGAGGCTTGCTTTTCGAGATATTTTTGTTACACGACACGTGGAAAATAATATTACAACAGCTAGGAATTTTTTTTTTTAAAATATATTTTTACTGCCTGATTTGAATTTCATTCGACAATAAACTGAAGGTTGATTCATCGACATCATTTAAATAGTGTTTGTCATTTATTGATAGTCCAAAACTGCTGCATATGACTAGTAAATTATTTACAGTATTTCATTAAATGGTAGTAAGCATTGTCAACCAATACTGTCTGTCAGTGGCGAGTGGAGCCTCCAAATACTAGAAACTTCATCCGTTTAAATATTGAATGGGAAATTAACAAACTATTCGAGTGTTTAAATGAATAGTTTTTGAAGTAGAAAATTGCATTTTGAACGATTTATAGGTCAGCATTTTTGTTGCCTTCCGTAAAGCTTCAAAAATTTTATGTTTTTTTTTTTATTAATCACGAAAACAATTTATTTATTTTTCATATAATCGTATAAACCTCCTGAGACCTATATACAATAAGAGAAAAATTTCTAGCGTATTGGTATTATCTTGTATGTATTGACCCATGTAAAACACGAAAAAATAAGAGTTATCGATATTGTGACTCTTAGGTTTAGCCGTGTGTGGCGAATTTCTTTTTACCATCATCAATCCTGAAGAAGACCCCCGCAATGACGGTCCAAATATTGGTAAAAAGAAATTCGCCACACACGGCTAAACCTAAAATCCACAATATCAAACTGGCCGTGAAAACCTAACAAGTTAGAAGAGTTATCGTTTACCGGTGAAGCGATGTACCGGTAATGTGATCCCTGCTCATCGCCACACCGCGAACCGAACAGAAGCTTGAACCCGCGACCATCCGCCAGAATGACCGCCGCTGTACTTAATGCCGGTCGTTATGACGGGAGTCGGCAGTAAAAGCAAAACCGTCGCATAAATAAAGCCGGTCCTGTTTGTTTTGTTCTCGGAGAAGCGCGGCGCCCCCCGGGACTCGGCCGTCCCGACCACTGACAGTTTCGCTATAAATCTGTAAAATGCTGTTTTCATACCTAAGAAATATTAACAACACGTTTTTTATTTAAGATAATGTAGAATGAACTGGTAACCTTAAATCCCGATGATAAGCTAAATATTTACGCTAAGTTATACTAGACCGGTCTAGACCCGGCTCAAATTTGCATCGAGCCGGAGGACAATAAAGTCTCCACGAAGATAAGATCATTCATATTATGATTAGTTAGCAACTGATACGTCGAGTGCGAGTCTTCTCTGAACAATTGTGGTCACTGCGAACAAGTGTTAAAGAGTAATAATCCGTGAAAGAGATCAGAATCGTAGGCGTGGGTTAAAAGGAGATGGATGATAGATTTTCTCACCGAAAATACGTCTGAAATTAGTCAACTCTCAAAAAAATATGTTTTCGTAGTCATAAAGTCTGCATGCCCAATAAGGTAGTGTAAGATACAAGTATACTGTAAGGGTAGAGAGAGAGGTGTGTTGATTAGAAGATTGGGTTGAGTTTCGATGGTTGGTTCATCCGAATGGTTACTATCTAGTGCTTATCGCGTATGTTTTGATTGGATTGAGTCGCTCCTTAAGAGTGTCAGCCTGAAAATTTGATTGTGTTAAAATTATAAACAAATCACTTAAAATACGCCTCGTATAATATTACTGATTTCTATTTAATTCTCCAGGCGCCCTTCGGGAACACTTGACTTAAGTAGCATAAAAAACTCAAGAAGCATAAGTAACAAAATAATGTATTCACATTCATATAGATTCGTAGGAAACATGGAACATTCAATAATTGCTAACAATATAATGAATATAAAAAACCTAAAAACCTTTATCAAATATATTTTCAGTATTTCAGCCTCCATCAATATTTTCAGTATTTTATTATTAACCAGGATTACAATAGCTTTCGTGCAAAGTGCGCTCTCAGTACTAGGGTCTTAATATTTTTCCCTTTAGTGCTAAGAAGACCAATTAATTATGCTAACATTTCTTAATTACAAGAAATTACGTTTTCACAGCGAGATTTTATTTTATTATTCCCTCTTCTCTTTATTAAACCAACGACGTTCTTCAAAATTCAGCGATTAATTAAGAACCCGATTTTTATTTAAAATATTCCAATAGATATTTAAATTACGTTAATACGAACTAACTCATTTTAATTTACGTAAAAATATTAAAACAACAAAATAAAAAATGTACACTATCTCACTATATTTTTGAAACTAGAAGTAAATAAGAGTATGATGGAAATGTAAGTCTTGCTACATTTTATCTGTGGCGGACTTCTATTTCATCAACTGTACAAATCCTGTATCTAGATCTTGGCTATTAATGTTTGCCTTGTATGTTCCATAGATTTCGTTAGAAACGCCCTCACCAGAGATCGATTCAATTACTATCGCATCTATCCATGTGTGCGTGAGCAGGTTTTATATAAAGAGACGACCATATGTATCAAACTCTTTTTCTCGGCCACAACCGACTATCATCAGCCCAGAGCCGCCCGCCGGAAGCACGCTGTGTATGGTGCCCGAATTCATTTTGACCGAATTTCAACTACCTACACGTAGCTTTTCAATATTATAAAATCATTTCTAGAACTGAATTAAAATCATTCATTAGCAAATTCAGCCGCTCAAATCTAATTGTAAATAATTTCGCTAATCATTCTATGTTCAATACTGTATAAAAAATAATCTTACTTGCTTACCTGTAAATAAATATATTATATTACATGTTTCGGAATGCCTGGAATCCATCTTCAATAAGATTTATTGAAGGTGAACTACAGGAGTCCGAAACATCTAGTCACTTTAAAATAAATGTGAAATAAAATCATTTTTTTAATTTTTTTAAAATTAAAATTAATAAATTATAATTATGAAGTTTCAACAAGTTTTGTCAGTTAATAACAATAATATGTTTTTTTTTTTAATTTTTATTAGAATATTATTTTATTATTTCAATATTCTAATCTACTTTTATAGATCATTGACTATATTACAATATTATTATTACTTAAATATACATATACTATACATAAAATTCTTTTTTCAACGCGTCAATCTAAGCACAAAAATAACGGCAGAAGCGGGATGCGAACCGCGGACCTTGGAAACCAACTATGCCCAGGTATTCATACCGCTCGGCGAACTGCGCCATTGCTATGCCCAGACCGACTCGCGTTGAAACTAGTATTTATATCATTGTTATCATCGTACGATAGATGTCGCTAGTATATATTCAAAGTATGTATATTTTTATTATTATTCAATAAGTCTTCATTTATTCACAAGCTTAATATTATTACTTTCCGACAGTCTATTTATTTTAGTAAGTACCACTCCGAGTCGGAACTATAAGTAGTCATTTCTCATCCATTCAGTCTATAGTTTGGTTTGAGACCCGAGTGGTACTTACTAAAATAAATAGACTGTCGGAAAGTAATAATATTAAGCTTGTGAATAAATGAAGACTGATTGAATAATAATAAAAATATACATACTTTGAATATATACTAGCGACATCTATCGTACGATGATAACAATGATATAAATACTAGTTTCAACGCGAGTCGGTCTGGGCATAGCAATGGCGCAGTTCGCCGAGCGGTATGAATACCTGGGCATAGTTGGTTTCCAAGGTCCGCGGTTTGCATCCCGCTTCTGCCGTTATTTTTGTGCTTAGATTGACGCGTTGAAAAAAGAATTTTATGTATAGTATATGTATATTTAAGTAATAACCATAATGGTTATGTCATTATTTTGATGCGATTTGACTCAGTCTATTTATTTTTGCATACTTATTGTTGAATTAACAAAATAATAGTTCTGCAAATAATAAATATTTTTTTGCTTAAATATTAATGTTGTATGATAAGTTTATGTCACATGTACTCGTACTTGGATATATTATATAATAAATAATTGGTAAAAGAAATTTGGAAATAAATACAAAGGTATACAGTCTAATAAAAAAAGTACGTTATTGAGTATTAAAGATGCTAAGTTCTAATTATGATAATATATATTAGAGACAACTCAAGGTGCGCAGTTTAGTTATTTTATACTTAAAACTCTAAGCTTCACTAATATTTACCCACTCAAAATCGGTACAAAGTCTGTATTATGTCTCGATAAATAGTTTAAGGGTTTCGTTACACAAGAAAACACTTAAATCAAGGCTTTTATAGATCTATGAGTTTACAATATTTATAAAATGAACACCTTTAATTTAACAATAGATAAACATAAGAATCTTCTTCGTAGTATCAATCCGGTGGATTGGTTTGCAGCAATAGAATCTTGCATCTCGATCTCCATTCCTCTCGGTCTTCCGCAACCCTTTTCAGCTCAGCATAAGCGCTACAATTCATGTCCTCGAATACTTGCTGTAAATACTCCCGTCTAGGGCGCCCTCTACAGTTTCTACCCTCAACCATCCCCTCCACAATATCGTGAAGAAGACCATCGTGGCGCATGATGTGACCAATCCATCGGGCTCGCCTCTCTGAGATGGTTCTTATTAGGTGCCTATCTTCCTTGATTATCCTGAGAACCTCATTGTTCGTGACGTGGTCTCTCCAGGAAATTCCGAGAATTCTTCTGTACGACCACATCTCAAAGGCCTCTAGTCTTTTTTTATCACTTTCAGATAAGCACCATGTCTCACAGCCGTACATTAAGATGCTCCAAACAAGTGTTTTGGCAAGTTGCTTGCGGAGCCCTAAAGTAATATTCTTTGACTCAAGAATTTTTGCTTTTTTATTGAAAGCTAGCCTTGCTTGACGTATTCGACTTTTGACTTCTCTTTTTGTTCTGCCATCCCAGGTGATCGTACTTCCAAGGTAAACAAATTCTTTTGCATCTTTTAGGGGTACTCCTAGCATTGATATGTTAATTTTCTGCTGCTCATTGCGGCTTACTCTCATGACTTTGAAGAAGAGATAAGAATCTATGGCAAATATTTATAATTTTATATGACTGATTTTTTATCAATTAATCAAAGAAAAAGAAACGGTAGAATGAAGTTAAGAACAGCATTGTTCAAAACGTTATTTTGAACATAATTATTTTGTATTAAACGTCCAAGTGTCTTTAAAGTAATTATTATAATCAAACTCTCTTCTTAATATTAGATTTATACGAGGAATGTGCGGTGTATGACATTCAATGTATTAATATTAATTTTATAAATGCTTACTCATGTTCTAAACTAAGGTATAAAAAGGGGTATCATATCAAATAAATCAGTACCAACTCAACTCCGGTCTTTAGACATATCCTCAGTACCGGAACCTTAGTATTCCGGCATCACCATTTAAGCTGATGCTGTCATTTCGGAACCGCGACCTCGGTTCCGGAACAATCGTACATAAACAGCACGATTCTGATTTTTTTGATGTTATTACTGTGGTAGTCATAAGCTCAATTTTTTGAGAAGATTTCGTATAGATAAATCATCAGAGTATATAATATTGCACTTAAATTCAACTTTGGCGTACTTTTTTATGCGTTTTCATATTAAAATATTAACAAAAGTTTTATAATGAACCATAAAATCTGACATTGCTGGGGTAAATCGCTTAATATTATACAATTACGAGTATTTACCATACAAATATTATTATTTATTCTGATATTCCTCTGTTCTATGCAGCAGTACTTACGTTACACCGAAATGATCTTAGCGCGAGTGGAAAATCATGTTAATGATTTCCATGAAACAATATCAAATTGTGGATGCGAATCACAAGAAACTGTTTCTGGAAAGTTAGAACAGGTCAAAATTTTCCTTTGATTAGGAATATTAATATTTCAGTTAGATACGAGTAATAACATTTATGTTGTTAATTGAAAATTCTTGTTGAAACTGAATATGAATATTTTATCAATAAATTACTGTTATAATCGGTTATATATTATAAAATATAAATAATATATATTTTTAATTTTAATTATATTTATATTATAAATACATTTAAAAAATATTTTTTAATGTAAATAAGTAATGCCAATTTTATAAAATAATTTAAAAATATTTCTTTTACACTTAAATGTATAGTGATATACGAGTATATTTATAAACGTAAAAAGGGACTTTCTTATTATTAAAAAGTTATGTTGATGGAAATTAGTAGTGAAGAAGTTTGGTCAGATCACTAAGGTTTTGTTATTGCTTGTCTTATGGACACTGCTCTTCCGAACTTTCTCAAATGATCTCCTGCACCTATTTGCCAATATTAGACTCGTGGAATCCATTTCTAGGATTCTACGTGGTTAAAAAATATTATATAGACAGACAGTCTCTCTAGCTCATTATATAACACTACAGACAGGCTTTTCTATCGTCTCTCAGCAATTATAAAATTGAATACATCTAAAATGGATACTTTTTTTGGAAGGGGATATTACACATATGGAAAGGAAATATTACACATTTTTTTGTAAAGACAAATTAATAATACTACTTTATTTTTTTTACTGACAGAAATAAAGACTCTTCGATCCATTGAAGGACTTAGAAAAAAAAAATCGTTTTTTTAAACCGATGATCGCCGTAAGCACACATGTGCGCTCTACGAAAAGATCGCCAAATCTGTATTTCAAAATTAATTCCGATTTTCTCACAACGACATCTATGAATACTTTACAATATTAACAAACCAAAATGCATCGTTTTTTTTTCTCGATAGTTTGGGAGATATTCACGAGATGGTGTCAAATGTTTTCTACAAACATGTGGCGATAAGTAAGGCCTACGGCATCAAAAAAATTGTGCGATTAAGAACATAAAGAAGGCAGTATTAGAAATATCAAGTTGAACAAATGTGTTCTGAAAGAGTGGTGAGTATAGAGCAGCCGACGAGATATCACTGAGCATCCAACCTGCAAGAAGAACAAACAAAATATGGCGTGATAGCTGGAATTTTTTCTAGCAGCAACAGTATCCGAGAAATAACAATACGCAGTTCTCAAAAAAGCAGTTTTTTTTTGCAAAATGGCATCATATTCTAATAGTTTTTCATTTCAATGTTTACGAAATTCTCGATTATTTAGATTTGAAACGGCTTACAAGCAATTAATATTATACGAGTACAGTCGCTTTGTTAATGGTCACGGCGGCAGACTGTGCAAATGTTTACATTTTATAAAACAAATTTAAAGTTGATAATTTATTCGGCACTTAATGCGTCCTTCTACCAGACGCAGCGGCCTACGGGGCTGACGTCAGCTAAACGAAGCCGCGCTAATGAGCGCCATAACGTAGGCGAGCATTGCGAAATTTCACGTAAAATGCAAACAAGTGCTTAGTGAAAAACTAAAGGGCGCGGACCTGGTAATAGACGATAAGTGTACTGAGACGATTCGCAATATCATTGATAGTATTGTATTGTATATAAACTAAATGTATTATTCTCATTATTCAGTAGAGTTGTGCGTTGCGATAATTTTCAGGATCAAATGGTTCAAGCATTGTGACGTGTTTGTCAGTCGGTGTATTAAAAAAAACTGATAAATAAGAGCTTCTGCTTCTTCTTCGTGTCAGCGACGAATCAAATTATTTTTGTTCAGTATATGGCAACATCGATAGCTCGTGTGTTGCGCGTAGCATTAGGTCTTGAGGTGTGCAGCTTGTTGGGCACAAGTTGTGAGGCGGTCTGCAGGTCTCCATAGCCGCAAAATAGTGGCTCTCCCTGCCAAAGAATTCCCCACCGTTCGAGGTTGTCCTTTGTTCTACCAAATCCGATTCTTAATCTGTTAAGGGGTTTTCAGGTCCGCCAGTCAAGGTTCATGCCAGTTGGAAGGCCTTCCTTTGGAGTAATGAGATCCTCTAGTGCGACTTGTCGCCAGAGCTGGAGTATATCGTTTTCAGGACCGGATGTGAGAGGTTGTGTGGATCTCAGAAAGCTGCTTCGCGACTTCAGTCTTCGTTTGAAAATCTGTTCAATTTCTATGAATCTTGTGCCATCGAGCTTGAATCCAATCGAGAACCTCTAGGTATGCATATTATGTTCTCTGCAAGCTTTGAAAGGATAGATGACTTGAGTCAAGGATCATAGCAGCTGATGAACTTTATTACGAAAATATGTGGAGGCAGTAGAGATGGTATCATCATCATTATTTTTCTATGTTTGCTTCCCTAATTGAAGCATATGGTCATCACAGATATCACAAAAATCTCAGCAAGCTGCGATGGTCCTCGTCTCATCCCATGTCAGTTGTGCCTTTTGGAATTCTGCTATGTACATTGTGTGCATAGTTAACGACAGCTTTCCAGGACGGCGTGAGCCAGAAGACTTACAAAAAAGCAGCTGTAGCATATGCTCTTCTGCGGCATCCGAAGTACATGTCCTAGCCAGATCCAATTTCTCCTCTGCCCTGTCTGATCTTTCACCCACAGTATTCTACACATATATACGATTTAGACACCTATTATATGGCTCGATTGAAATTTGGTTAGATGCCAAGATTATAGATGATATATGATAGAATGGAGACGATACAGGCGCTGCATAATCAGCATTTGTTTTGATTGAGTTAAGCTGCGATTCGAGATATTGTGCATGGATTTAAAAGCCGCTCTATCATTTACAAGGCGAAGAGCGAGTTCGTTCTGCAGACCAATGGCCTTAATGTCTTGTACACCAAAATATCTGAAACTCTCACACCAGGAAATTGATAGGGAGAAGAACCGTAAAACTTTAATTCTAAATCTGCATTAAATCACGTATTATACAACGCATTCATTTCATTATCCATAGCACATTTAGCTGAGCTTGGATAATTAATGTAGCTTTGTACACATTACTCCTGTTTTAGTATCTTCTATGACCTGCTGAGCACGCGTTTTCAGCATCATGCTTAGTGCAGTAAAGCAAAAGCCAAAGGAGTTCTGCATATACTGCATCCTTCTGATGCGAAGGAGCAGTTCGCCGTGTTTGAACTGCTCTCAAACTTCTTCTCGACAAGGATATTATATTACCAGTCAGCCGTTAGTTTTGCTAATTCACCTACTAATAGATGCAGATACAGACAGAGTTTAATATGGTTAATTTGTGAACTGTGCTGGTGTTACCGGATATGATAAGAAATAATATGCTAGAGTCTTTGTGTGACCGATATAAATAATCAAAGCATGTGCAAGTGTTCAACAACAAATTTGATTATCGTACTCGTAATATATTTCACAAATAATAAACTCGAAAAATGAGTCGATCTTAGAACTCTAGAGAGTATTGGCTTAAACACTATATACTACTAAGCATGTTGACAAATATTTTTGATAAAAATTGACAAGCTTTCGGTCCGAGGCGAAGCGTATGCTTTCAAGCCCCGGACGGATCACAACTGCCTACTGGCCACTGAGCGCTCGTAGTGGAAGATAGCCAAGCGCCTCAATTAATACTGGCGATCTACCGAAGTAGACCTGTCAAACGAATCGAAATGGCGGCCCAGCATCATATCTTATTTTTCTGCTTAAATCTAGACTTAGAGTCTTAAACTTAAACACGTTTTATGTATGCGTGTCAGACGAGTTTCTTGGCACCAGCCTGCAAGGGCTATATCAAGCTGAAATCATTCTATATTATATATGTACTCTAAAGTTTCTTTTTATTTAAGCCTCGGTGTCTTGGGACGTCATTGAGTACTACAAATAAATAAAAAAATCAACTAACATTACTATATAGAAATGGATAGTAGACAGCTTACCTTCGAGGTGAGTTGCCAACTATCTGTTAATACAGATAAATCAATACACTGTCGATAATTCTTGGCAATATTTCAAATTTTATTATTTATTTACAGATTCAAAATATGTAACTGTGCGTTTAAAATTTATGATTATTTGAAACTTTCAAATTTAACATAAAGCGATTGGTATTATTATAGGGCCAGTTAACGCGAATAAGGAATATTGTATTAGCAAAAGCCTTGTATCCAAGTGTTGCTTAAGAAAACCTTTCTGGATCAATACTCTTCACCAAGTATGCAATAATGTTTCCAATAAAATCTTAAAATCCGCAGATTTTATTTAAAATTATATATTTTACTTTAATAAATATCAATTTGAAGTATTTTTTCATTATTAAAATAACGTGATTTCAGTAATCTATTTTACGAAATGTCTCAATGTGTGTACACAATATACAGAAACGTTTCATTTTAGTTTAACGACCGTTAATGAAATTGTTTTTTTTTCAATGCTTGTAAAATGTTAAGATTTAATCACATTTGAGTCAGGCTTTACATTCACGGCATCCAGCTGCGGCAATAATGGTTCAGTTTAATCAGCGAAATTCCCGAGGCCTCATTTAGGACGATCTAAGGAAGATTTGCGGAAAGGATCCAAGGTTTCTTAAAGCCCTGAAGATATCCAACGCAAGTTTTTCCCTCTCAGTTGACTATGTTGTTCGTAATTTATATTTTTAGCGTTCACTTCTCCTAATCCTTTGCGGTTCTATTAAGAGTCTGACTCGACAGTATATATTTTAAACATAATATTTTTTTTAAAGATCCTAATTTAAAACAAGTGTATGTATGTATTATTATGTTGCAGAGTCAAAAATTATGCAATCAAGTCTAGAATGTCACAAAGAACGAAATTAAAATCATTTATTAACTTAACTCAACCGCTCAATCTGATTGTAAATTTCGCTAACCATTCTAAATGCAATATTGTGTAAATTTAAATTTTACTTCATTCATCATCAGTCTGTGTCCGTCCACTGTTGAACGTAGGCCTCCCGCATGAGTCTCCATCCTCTTCGATCCTCCGCCTTCCGCATCCAGGTCACTCCCGCTATTCTTCTTATATCGTCAGTCCATCTTGTAGGGGGTCGGCCAATGCTTCGTTTGCCAGTTCTTGGGCGCCATTCCAATACTTTTCTTCCCCATCGACCGTCGTCTCTTCGACAGATATGACCTGCCCATTGCCACTTGAGTGTGCCTATTCGTTGGGTAGCATCCACTACTTGAGTTCTTCTGCGTATTTCCTCGTTTCGGATTCTATTTTTTAGCGACACTCCGAGCATGGATCTCTCCAAAGCACGCTGGGTGACTTTTATTTTATGGGTGAGACTTGCTGTCAGATTCCACGTCTCTGCGCCATAAGTTAATACAGGGAGGACGCATTGGTTAAACGCCTTAGTTTTAAGGCATTGCGGTATTTTCGCTTTAAAAATGTACTTTAGTTTTCCAAATGCTGCCCATCCCAGTTGTATGCGCCTGTCGATTTCTTTTGAGAAGTTATTTCGCCCTAGTTGTATTACTTGTCCCAGATACGTATAGTCGTTTACAACCTCTATTTCTGTTCCTCCAATGGAAATAGGATCAAAGGTCTGTGAAATATGACTATTAATCATGGCTTTTGTTTTATCCATGTTCATTTTCAGACCAATTTTGTTTGACGCTTCATTGGGGTCGTAGAGCATGTCTTGGAGCTTGTCAGGTGATTCGGCTATTAGCACTATGTCATCGGCAAATCGGAGGTGAGAAATGTACTCTCCGTTAATATTTATTCCACATTTTGTCCAGGATAGGAGTTTAAAAATATCTTCTAGGGCGTTTGTGAAGAGTTTTGGAGATATAACATCTCCTTGTCTAACACCTTTGTTTATAGAAATATTGTTAGTGCTATCATGGAGCTGGACCATCATTGTTGCAGCATTGCTGCAACAAATTTTACTTGCTTACGTGTTATTAAATTCTCCGTGAATACAGCTTCTTCTCTCTTTATGTTCGGAATGTACGTGTCCCGTGTTATCTCATTCTAACACACACGAAAATTCCCTTCTAACAAATCCGATCACAACACACACACATCAACATTCAAGCATATGCATGCATAAATATGTATAAGAATATGATTTTTTAAGCTATTCACTTTGTATAGGTAAAAAAATAAAGTAGATAATAGTCAATATAATAAGATGCTTTTAAATCGCAAAACTGGCAGTTCGAAGTTGATAAACATATGCGTGTTTACTGTGTAAGGTTATTGGAAAAAGTTTCAGGGATACAGATCCGTGGCACTCGTGGTGAGAAAATGCAGGTGAGATGAAAAGCAAAAAGAAAGATTCTAAGGGAACTTTCCACCGAGTTCTGTACCCATTATGAGGCGTGTTTTCATAGCAGAGCGCTGGTTGTTTGGCTGGAGAAGAGTAAGCCGAGGGAAGTTATTAATGCCACTTGATATTATACCGTTAACTTTCAGCGCCAGAGAGAGCCAACATGGGATGAATTTTAATGTTTCAAAGAATTTAAGATAAGCAAAGTTTTACTTTATTTTGAAGCGATTGTTTGTATGGGTCTGTTAAAAATAAAGATTAAAAAAATATTGGGTGATTAGCCTAAACCACTTAGTTCTAAAAGGCAGTTAACCTCGATCATATCGATCAGTAAATACAGGATCTTTTTTCGTCTTATCTTAAGGTCTTTGGGATTTCGCCATTATGTGAGAACGTCGAGGACTATATAAAAAATGTACTACTTGCAACCGGAACTGACATGGGATGAGGCGTGGATCATAAGGGCTGACAGAACTGTGTCGTGAAAGCTTGTGACATATCCTTGTACACACCTACACGTATACCTGCATATATATTTTTTTCTAGTGTAACTGTAATAATGTCTAAATCGGATCATTCTAGCTATTGAAAGTAACCCTTCAATTTTCATGAAAAAATCATAATAAGAAACTAAATAATATTAGTATATATAATCGTGTCGGAAACAAAAGGGTCAGATCCTGTCTGCCCAGAAGTAGGCGACGTCGATGGCGTTACTTCTAGCCATCATCAGGTCTTCCTGGGTGCAGCTACTCGGACACAGCGCACACTCCAGAAGGTGTGACATGGTCTGCTCTACGCCGCAGTAACATTCAGTTGGTCCGCTGTAGAACTGCCAGGCTTTCATTTGTGTCCTCGTCTTGCGTACTCCAGTCCGAAGTCTGTTAAGGAACCTCTATATATTCCACCCCTGGCTGTGTCCAGGGGTTAGGTCCTCTTTTGGGGCATTCCAAGTATTCCCCTCAGCTGCGCTTCTCCACAGTAATAAATAATGCTCGTTATAAAAAATGTATCTATTTGTTAAATTTATAATTAGTATCTTTTAGGTTTTTTGCATACATTTTTGCAATTGGTTTAATGCATACACCGTGCACGTAATTTACATGCCTTATTTGTTCGGAACCGTTTATGATGGTTAACAAGTGGTAATGGTGGTGTAGGGGTGTGGGGGGTAGAGAGTGGGGGAGTGTTTATTTTATGATTATATTATACAGAAAATAATAAGCCCACCGGAATCAATCGCTCATTCCAAATACTTCTTTTACATTTATTCATTGCCAAACAAATATAATTTCAAAAACAACAAAAAAAACACCAAAAGCACTGAAAATGATTCGGAATCAATACGTAACAAAACTGACGTGAAATGTTAGCTTCGATTAAATAAATTTTGAGAGGAAATATTTGATATTATATATTGGATATATTTATTCTGCAAGGTCTACGTTTAAGGTAAGACCATGACCCGCTTTTAACCAAAGGCTTCGCCTTATTTATAGCTCCTAAACAGAAAGCGGTCCATCGCTCAGTGTTATTGGACTTTTGTATTGACGTAGAACAACACTTATCTTTCACACTCGTTAAATATTTATCAAATAACACTCGAAGGACGGTTTTCTTATAAGTATCTAATAATATTTTATTAATACTAAATAATTGACAGAATTTAATGTTTCACACTTATTTAGTTAAATAGTCAGTGACCATGCTTATTTCACTTGTGAGTGAAAGTTATCTCAGTTACTGAATCCTTATTGCACGATTCAAAATGTTGTTGTTACCAGGCGTATAAATCGATAAAGTAAAAGAAATAGTTTACTGTGTGCCTGTGTCTTTAGAAGTATTAACACTTGAAGAATTTAACAAAAATTCACATCTCAAGGCCAAAGCTTAGATATTTATTTAGTTGCAATTAAATTTTTTAAACTAATTGCCAGCTTGGAGTTTTATAAGATTGGTACAAAATTTCAACAACGGAATTTAAATCAAATACTATGCTAGTTATAACTGAAAAAAATAAATCCCTGTATAAAATCTATTTCTCAACACATTAATGTATTGCACAGAAAGTCGCAGAAACCAAAGAGCTTAAAATAAGTAAATAAGTAAATTTATTTTAATTATGCCCCTAAATGAACTGTTTTCGCGTAGGGTCCTTCAGGAATTATTTTTCTCCCCCCAACAGGTGCCGAAAGGTCCCGTTATGCCCAGACTCCTCGCCACTTTTCAGGTTTCTGACCCTCATTATGTTCCCGAGTCTCGCTTGTGTGGCGAATTAAAATTTAAGCAAACGGGAAAATATTACGCATTTAAGCTTCGCCTTGAAATATTGAAACGGCACCACTTGGAACATACACGAGTTTTGCAAGGATTTGTGGAACATTCCCCCTCTAAATCATTTGAATATTCCATCCAACGTTCAATAAACGAGTATTTAAGAAATTTATTTATTTTTACGTTATTGCAGCATGTTCCTTCCTATAAGTAGTGGTATCAATCCAGTGGATTAGTTTGCAGCAACAAAATCTTGCATCTCGATCTCCACTCTTTTTTATCTTCTGCAACCCTCTTAAGCTCAGCATAAGAGCTGTAACATATGTCCTAGAACACTTGATGCAAAAATATTCCCGTCTAGGGCACCCTCTGCAGTTTCTACCGTCAACCATACCTTCTACAATGTCGCGAAGAAGACCATCGTGGCGCATGATGTGACAGATATGGTTGAGATGGTTCTTACTAGGTGCCTATCTTCCTTGATTATGCTGAGAACCTCATTGTTCGTGACGTGGTCTCTCCAAGAAAAGCATCTAGTTTTCTTTTATAACTTTCAGATAATGTGTGATGTCTCACAGTCGTACATCAAGATGCTCCAAGCAAATGTTTTGGCAAGTTCCTTGCGGAGCTTTAAATTAATATATTTTTAAGCATGTTTAGAAATAATATATTTCTGACAACATTTTATTATTTGCAAAAACTTTTTAAAAATTAAATGCTATTGTATAATGCAGTTTGTTCAATAAGTTTTGTTTGAACATAAGTAATTGTTCTACATATCCAAAAGTCTAAAAATAATAATATTCAAATTAGAATAAAATAACTCTGCCTTCATCCAAATTTGTCGAGGATATCACTTTTACACGTGTTGCTGAGCTCATATGTTTTTCATTATTTTATTTAAACACGTACAGGAGAATGGTGACTGATGGTAATAGTGGTTTTGAAGTCTCATCTGTGGAATTCTATGACGCTTAACATGGTGCATATGGCTAAGCGCTGCAAGTGGAGTGTTGATCTGCCAATGTCATAGACTACAGCCCGAGATTCACGCATCATCCTTATTACTACAGGAATTTACTATGAGTGAGTGGTCTTCACGGGACGACTTTTGTCTAGCACCAATTTTTATTAATAGGCTGTGACTGACATTTTATTGAGGGATCCAATTCACACCAACCGAGGGTATTTTAGAGCTCAGAAATCTTTTTTTTTAAATCTCCGTCGGGGATCGAAACCACGTCCTTTGGTCACCATTGAGCTATACTCGCCAGAAAATAATATAATAATATCAGGTTAAAAAGAGTGCCACATTTCATAACCAATCCTCACAGTCTGGTGTGAAAATATATTTGTACAATAAGCCCCTTTGTGAAATAATAGTTTCTTTGGAAAATTAATACTAGACGAAGGAATTGCGATGCGTTCAATTTTCAGGCAATTATTATGACCATTGCATTAATAAATAAAAATGTCTGGTCAAAGAAGCAAACGAAGTGTTGAAATCACAATATTCTATTAATCTTTTATGTTAAAGTATGAAGTCCAAAAGAATATGTACCAAGGAATTTGCGGTGCATTCTAATTAATTTCATTTAATGTCAATCGTGTAAAACATTGCAGTAATGTTTCGTGTATTTATTTATCGTGAGCTCAGGTTTAAAACAACGAACAGATATTCAATAAAAGTGTTCCAATTCGACTCCGGTCAATTGTAGTTTCCTCTGCGCCGGCAATCCGTTCTACTCAGACGTCACTATTAAGCTGACGTCGTCATTTCGGGATCGAGTCATCGGTTCCAGAACACAAATTGTACTTATATTTAAAACCATAGTATCATTACATAATTTAATATTATATTAATGGAGCATGGAGTTGAAATTATAAACGTTTAAAGGAAAATATATATTTATATATATTTTAATTAAATAATTTGTAGCAATCCTAAAATCAAAAGATGTTAATTATTTCACAATAATATAAAGTGCAAAAATGTATGGAACATGAGTTTCTTTCCATAGTTGAATAAAACTTGGAATAAAATATTATGCAATAACAATCCCACAAAACTTTCACTTCATATTTTACATGAATTTAAATCAAATTACAATAAAAGCTAACAGACTATGGGTAATATTATTTCAGAGTTTGATGCTTTTATAGGAATCACAATATTACATAAATATGCAATCGTTGAAATTTCTTTAGGTGAAGAAAATTCAACGAAAAAAAATGTAAAATAATACAAGTCGGTTGACGTAGAATCATTTGAAGGTTATAATTATGCAGATAATTTAATAAAATAATATTGTAACCACTGTGCTGTAGGTTGATGAATAATAATAACGATTAAAATGGTTACTTAATAGATTGTTGATTTTTAATTAATCTTTGACAACGCAATCCAAAATTAGTTTACAGTTTACAACGAAGTACCTATCGAAATTTTAGTGGATAATGGTTTTTGACGAGACGATAACTGTCTAACATACATTACATTATAATCTATACTAGCGTGTACCCGGCATGCGTTGCAATGCCACTCAAAAAAAAGAAACCGCAAGTTTTTGGCAGCGAATTTTTCAATTGGATAAGTCGTACTTGAGGCGAGGCTGAAGGAAATTATTAGCGATAAGCTTAGGTGATGTTATTTCTTACCTAAATTTGACAGGGGTGGCAGCATGTGTTTTTATTTATTGGTGTGCTTTTGGATACAGAATGTTTTTTGTTTTTTCTATCTGGTGCAGTATGAAATATTTAACCATTTTCAATATCACGTTGTAAGCGCCCTAGACGGGAGTATTTGCAGCAAGTATTCGAGGACATGAATTGTAGCACCTATGCTGAGCTGAAAAGGGTTGCAGAGGACCGAGAGGAATGGAGATGGAGATGCAATATTATGTTGCTGCAAACCAATCCACCGGATATTGCGAAGAATCGCGGTTCTCGTTAGATCACAGAAATAATGTACATTGTACGTAGACCAAAAAGGGGTTGGACTACTTCCTGTTCCTTATCATGTGTCTAAGGTTGGGTTAAGCCACTCTTTAGGACCAAATGGTCCAGATTTTGCCAGTTTGGAGTGTCAAGCCAATTAACGATTATTGAAAATATTCCAAATAAACTTCTGTTAATACAACTACCGTCTCTTCAAATCCACGGTAAGATGTCGTAGAAATATTTAGAAACCATATGTTTCAGCTGAATCTTCGGATGTAGACATGTTTTGGGACGTGGCATGCATAATGGCAACTGACAGAACTTAGTAGCGGCAATTTGCAGTTCCAGATATGTGTAAGAAATGTTAAAATTACGATTATTATGGGGATTCACGAGCAAGTGCATGAACATGTTACGACATGCTCGGTAAAGTAGGAAAGTAGGGGAAGAACCTTCTTTCTGAAAGTTTTCACGGCCGAGAGTAGTTCGATACATAAGTTCAAATAAAAGGAAGCACTGAGAATAAGAAAGGCACGGATAAATCAGCTGAAAGTCACAATAAAAGTTACACAAATCTATGGACGGACCGGACTTCGGGAAACTTTAGTCGAAAAGTTCAGAGTTATGCGGAATATCGTTCGAGTGTCTTGTATGCTTTCGCTGATATTGAAGATCTTTCCGCGAAAAGACTTTCAACATAATGACGTTTCAGGAAGTTTATCGAAGTATCTTCTAAGCAGAACATAAATTTAATTAATATTCATGTTTTTCTTCTTGAATAAGAAGTTGAAATTAGCTTTTAGAAAACAAATCGACGTCATAAACTTCGATCAGCTAATCTATGATCTACTTCACATCATAGGTTAAGCTTGTATCACAAGACCATGATAGTAAATGTAAAATATAAATGTTAAGCACTTATAACTTATTTCGATCAAATAATAATTAATTTCAATTCATATTTCCTTATTAAAATATGTACTGTAGTGTATGTTGATCTGTTTCTTAGATTCCGATAGTATGAAGCAGGTAAAACAGATTCTCAAAGATAACGTATGAGCTTATCACTGGTATTTGTTGCATACTATTTTTTACTATGGGTCTTTTATTTTAAAACTGACCTTTAGAAATTGTAATAAATCCTGAATTATTCAAGGAATTTTACCAACAGTGGTAATACAAACGATTTTTTATTCATCATAATGTAATATCCATAAAAACTAAGCCCTTAAATTATATATACTTCTAGGTAACATCATAAAACACTGAAGTGTAAGAGGCGGAAACTTCAAACAAGAAAGAGTCTAACCATCTGCTAAATTTTTATTACGGGTCTTTTATTGATAACTGACTCTTATAAATTGTTATAAACCCTGAAGGATTCAAGGAATTTCACCCACGTCGCTTATGCCTTGTCGGTTGGTCACTTAGCGTGGGAATACAAATATCTGGTCGCTTCAGATCTGGCTTTATAACCCTAGTATTTGGGGCTACAAATCTATCACCAATACCTTCAGTATTGAACTCATTTGTCTCTCTTGTTGTACTGTACTTTACGAGTTGATGATATAAAATAAATTGATATTAAGTTCTTTAATTAAACCCTATCGTTACAATTATCAAAAAAGATAGTAAGAAACATAATAATCTCCTTTACGGGCTTATTCATCCTGGCGATTGAGCTCATTATCATAGCAACGTTTACGACGTCTATGATAAAAACAAATCATAATCCGAAGTTTGGAAAGCGCAAATCTTTCCCATTGCACTTTGAGTTATAACAGAGCGATGACCATGTTATTAACGTTAGAAAAAAATAACGAACCTTACCTTTGTATTCCAAGGATTGATAGTTAAACGTACTCGTATATGTGTCGTTGGGGAGTGCCCTTTTTTGAACATAGACGATTAAATCTGTAAGGTATTTTGGAGCTTCAACTCAAAAAAGGCCGTATTCGAGGACAGAGCAGACTTTTATGTATCATAGAAGATATTATTTGTAGATAAAATACTATTACCATGCTTAATACTCATAATTTTTAGTATACCTGTATATCCCTAAAAAAATCAATAAAATATTATCAATATTAACAATAAATATCACCAAAGCGTTGACATCAAAGGTGGTTTTTATTGTAAATATATTTTAATTTATTTTTATCTGTGAAACGAGTTGCGGCCCTTTTTTATTTACCATAACATGTTTTTTGCATGTTCAAAAAACACGTGTACTCGGTTTCAAGCATATATCAGCTATACGTAACGATTGGAATATATCCTTGGGATTATTTCATGTACGGGTCACCCACGCATCACGTGATACCTAACAAATGCTTCAACAGAGATCTGGTATCAGATTAGGGTGGTTACACATCCTGAATTCGTAGAAAATTAATTTATTTTTCATGCAAAAATACATTGGAATATTAAGTCGGCGGGTATAGCTCAATGGCCTATGGTCGTAGATTCGATTCCCGACGGAGATTCAATATTTTTTTTTTTTTTGATAGATTTCTGAGCTCTAAAAAACCTCCGTTTGGTGTGAATTTGATCCCGTAAAACGTCAGTCATAGCATATTAATTAAAATTGTGGGTAGACGAAAATAAATTCCTGTAATAATAAAGGATGATGCGTGAATCTCGGGCTGTAGTCTATGACGTTGGCGGATCAACACTCCACATGCTTTGCCATATGCACCATGGTAAGCGTCATATAATTCCACAGATGAGAATTCAGTGATCAATTACTATCACCATCTGCCGGTATTCTCCTGTATGTGTATACATAAAAAAAAGTAAGACAGTGATCGATGAGAAGTTTTGATTTTGCGTTTAATGTTTTTTTTTATATTAAGATGGCAAGTATATATGTAAAGTGTTTGGACTGTTATTATTATAAATTATTGTCAAGCGTCGTTAGATTTCTATAACTATTACATATAACGACTATATCACCTTTTAAGTGTAGTTTTTGCTCGATTACCGTAGTTAAGCAACATTGTACTCTGACCAAAGCTTGGATGGGTCCCAGCATGTTACCGTGCGTCATTGGTTGAGTATTTGTATTTGATATGATTAGCGTAGAGCAGGAGTTTGTTAAATGTATATTTTACAAAACAATTTCAAGAAAGAGAGAGCCCGGGGTCTTGAAGACAAATGAGTTATAATGAAAGATTTCTTGCGGCATTCTCAGATTTCTAAATTACCATTGTCAATGCCTTGTCCCAAGCCATATTAGATTCTGTAGGTCCACCAGGAAACATATGTATATGGTTTTGATAACCAGGGCAGAAGCCCAGAGGCTTAAAGAGACAACAGCTGTAAAATGCGAGGCATATCTTTGGTGATGGAAAATTGGATGATATTAATGAATTAACAATAAAAAGGAGTGTAAATTTGTTTTTATTTTAAATTGAAAATGTTTCATTCTAACAGAGCTTTAAGGTTAATCAATTAATTATTGTTTTATTAATGTTATACAAATATTTTATATTGAATAAGTCCCGTATTTAAATTTCCATAATATAAGCACCCTATTATTATGTGCGGGTGAGAGCAAACTTTTAAATATGCCTCTACTTCATTTGCCTTTTAATTTATCTGCGTAGTGATTATTGTCGAATTGCGGAATCGTTCCCAAAGCAGATCGCCGATCCGCAACGTTCCCGGCACGTTTAAGTGGCCGATTAATAGCGGAGATAAGTCCATTATGTTTTAAACACATGTGCAAAGTTATCTCGTTAAAATGTATCGATAAAGTTCTATCTAAGAATCTAAGCCAACGGAAATCTACCCGCGCGAATCGCGAAGAAATATAACGATCATATTGCGGAGCCGATTGTGAATAACTAATGTTAAATTGTAGACAGATATCGACGTTAGATACAAGTATCCGTGTCCCAAAAACATCCTGCGGCTAGTAATAACTGAACGCATTTCAAGATTAAGCTGAGGATTATGAATAAGGGATGATGACAGTAGATAAAGAAGATGAAAAAGAGGAAGAAGAAGACAGAGAAGATAAAAATGAGAAGAAGATGTATAATGAGAAAAATACAAACAAAAAATTTAGGCATGACTTAAAATGATTATAATTCCGATTAAAAAATCGTTCTCACTATGCCTCTGATATATAGCTGCCACCTAAAGAAGTCTCCGGCTTTCAGCCGTGGATACTGTTGAAAAAATTAGTTATGTTCTCGTGTGGATCTTCGGGTGCAGAGATATCTTGGAATAGGGCATGGACAATGGCGACTGTCAGCACTGAGTGGTGGCAATTTGAAGTATCCACATGTTCCAATTATATAAGATTTTGCAAAAGTTATGACCGTATTTTATGATCCCAGGTAAAAAAAAAATCTTCAGAAATGATGTATGGTTTCTTGTCTTAAATGATTCCATTGTATAAAGGATGCTTTCCCTCTACTTTTTATTCAGTTTTGCTCTGGCCAGAGTACAGGGAAGAGCCCTTGTATTTTTTCAAAATGTCGGTCGACAAAGTGCATTTACGTCATTGTTTACTTAATGAATTCCGTAAAGACAATACCGCGAGTGTGGCAACCAAAAACATTTGCGAAGTGTGTGGAGCAGATGTCATGAAAGATCGACAGGTACGAAGATGGTTTACAAAATTCCGATCTGGAGATTTTTCACTAATTGATAAACCACGTACCAAGCGTATACAACGGATATGGGAAGAAGAACATGGATGTTACAATAATAATTTATTTGCGTAATGATGAGAACTCTAGTTATTTTTATATAAAATTCTTCAACTTTGAGGTTATTGACTTGGTGAAACTGCATAATTACAATTTTATAATTATTTTAATAAAAATATTTATTATCTATTTTTAAGTGATTGTACATATTTCAGACTTCACCGAGTCCATGCAAGCCATTACTTACGATGGATAAATGTGAAATAAAAAAATACATTTTTTAATTTGTTATTTTCTTACTTAAAATGAATAAACATTTATAATATTCTTTACTCAAGAATATTTAGCACGATCCTGACTTTTCAAGTAAATATTTTTTTGTTTTCGCCGCAGGGTTGAAAAGATTGGCCGGAGGAGGAAGTCCGAGATTCCGTTTCCAGGGGGCACCGCGTGAAGGTTATTTTCATGCTCCCCATGGAGCAAGCTGCACACCTCAAGACCTAATGCTAGGCAACACACGGGCTATCGATGTTGCCACGAAGAAGAAGAACTTAATAAGTTATTCTTCTGATAATCCCAAAAATTTTATTAAAGATAAAATGCTTCTCTGAAAGGTGGAAACATGTTATTTGCTAGTTATTTGGGACGTTTTACAATATTTTTTAGAATAAACATAAAAAACACTTTTTAAATATCAATAGTGTAAGTAAATACATATCATGCTATATTATTTTGAGTAAACTATAATACAAGAGATAGTGAGATACTTTACGAGAGAAAGCATTACAAAGGAATTTAAAATTTTCAAACAATACAGCCTTCTGGGACATATTTCTCGGCGCCGCCTGGCGGTTAATTTGAAAGCTCCGGCCAAGGAGCACAAATCATTGTAGCGAAAAAGGAAAAAATGGCGGGAAACTTAATTTGAACCGAGTGGCCGCGGTGCAGCGCCGAGAACGCCCCTAACGGCCGTTGTCTCAACTACGAGTAAATTACCACAACTTAATGTAGTATAATCTGAGACTAAAAAGGCAACATACTCCCTTAAACCAGAGACTTGTTTATTTACGTTTTTGTAAGGTTTTATCATGATACCGGAATGATTTTGTGAAATTGAATGTCTCTCTTAATTAAATTAATTAATTTAATGTTTATTTTATTAACAATTATTAATTAATTAAAACAGTATGAAATGAGTTATGAGGTTAAAATAAGTAATTTGTCAGAAAATGGATATCGTTTATCAGTACGTATTCAGCTAACGTGTAAATACGAAAAAATCAATTGCAAGTTTTTTATTATCATTAAAAATATATATTTTTTTAATATCACATTCATTAGAATCTTAAATTGGTTATAAAAATTAAATAGAATTTCTAACTAAATATTTTTCCATATTTTTGACAGTTCGCAACTTCATGCCCTAGTTTCAATTATCACATAGATAATGATTTAATCTCTCAAGTATTGTATAATTGTTTTATTTTGCCGCTCAGACAAGTCCAGCATAAGTCGGTAATCATTGTCACGATAAGAAAAACTTTATTGTTGAGAAATTTAATTTTCTCCAAGTGTCCCGCTGCACCGGCAAAGACTCGTTGTCTCAACAGAATGAACTGGACTTTCCATTACGACCTGTCATATAAAGGATGTACAGAGGGACATATCGTTTTAGAGAAACCACTTTAAAATGTATGAGAACTATTCTTGTGAACTGTGCTTCTTTGCTTCAGCAATTGTCTTTCAGACTTTCAGGGCTAGTTTGAAAAGTATAATTTTGAAACGTTTCTTTTGCTTCTATTCAATTTATTTTCAAATTACCAAACACAGAAATCATTTTGCAAGACTGCTTTTTGTACAATCACCGACGATTAACAAAATAAGGCATGTATAATTGTGGAGGAGCCACTTTAAAAAATTATAGAACTTCTAGCATTCTTCTTCGTAGTATCAATCCGGTGGATTGGTTTGCAGCAACAGAATCTTGCATCTCGATCGCCATTCCTCTTGGTCTTCCGCAACCCTCTTTAGCTCAGCATAAGAGCTTCAACTTATGACCTCGAACACTTGCTGCTCGCCTCTCTGAGTTGAGATGGTTATTATTATATGCTTTGCCAAATATTTTTAAGTTAGTGTTTGAATCAACTACTCTTGTAATATGTCAAGTGATCATTTGCACCTGAAATTCGTGTATTTATATATAAGCTACTGACATCTTCTTGGATAAGATACTTATTTATGAATGAAGATATGGAAACTTAAGTATCAGATGCATGTTTAAGGCACTTGTTTATCAGCATCACTGAATATTATTACTTCTAGTCGTAGATCAATTGATCCTAAAACTATGCATCCTCAACTAAACAGAAGTAGCAAATAGTTTTAAGGTAAGTAGATTATAAAAAAATAATATATAAACATATGTATATTTTTTTATGCAAACAGGAGATTACTGACAGATGGTGATAGTAATTTTGAAGTCTCATCTGTGGAATTCTATGACGCTTACCATGCTGCATATGACTAAGTGCTGCATGTGGAGCGTTGATCCGCCAACTTCATAGACTACAACGCTACAGAGATTCACGCATCATCCTTATTGTTACAGGAATTTACTATGTGTGGTTGGTCCTTACGGGACGACTTTCGTCTAGCACCAATTTTAATTAATAAACTGAGGCATGCATTTTATGGGTGAGGGATCAAATTCATACCAACCGGGGATATTTTAAGCTAAGAAATCGTTTTTTTTTTATTTATATATTTTTAATCTCCATCGGGGATCGAACTCACGACCTTTGGCTTGCAAACACAACGCTTTGACTATTGAGCTATACTTGCTGGCAAACAACAATGAAACAAATATAAATTTTCAAATAAATTTACTCTAATAAATTTGATCACTTGCGTTGTCAAGATTTCCGGCGTATAAGAAAATTTATGAAATTGTTCAAACATTACTTTTGGTCTGTCTAATGAATACCTGAAATTTGAATAACAATTCAATATACAATCGCAGAAAAGCAGATTTTTTTCTGAAAGTAGAATGAATGCGTGTTTTGACTTTTGAAATACAAAAGTTGCTCCATGTTTTCAGTTAATAAATTCTCTATTTGTAACTCTGGTATTACACGGATAGCAGATTAGGTGCGAGGGAATTCAAAGATTTATTATAGTTTCCAACAAAAAGGTACTTTGTTGAGAGATCTTGAGTGTGGTATAAAGGCTAAATAAAGATTGTTCTAAAAATATCTTTGCATTATTGTGATTTTTTGTTGTTTTGGAAAAATATAAACTCTTGATTAAGTTCTACACAAAAAATATATTAATGCAAATAAATTAAAGATGAAAATTTTAATAATATATGTAATTTATGATTGCATTTAATTTTATTTCAAATTATTTTAATCATCAAATTTATTGAGTTAGAACCAAATGGTTCAGGCATCGAGAGCGTTGGACTAATCATCCGACCTTATTAATTTATTTGATTATAAAGTAAATCAAAATATCCTTTGAAAACTACAGTTGCCGTTTATTATTTATTATATATTTTTAACGTCTCAACTACTAACTTTTACACCCATGTGTGGTGTTGCTCACCAAAACCAGTTACTTGTATAACGAGAATGTATTCTGAAAACAATGCCTTGGTAAGTGCTCACAAGGAGCGCAGGTACAAGGCGACCGGCCCGGGGGCCTAAGGCCCAAAAAAAAAAAAAAATTTGCCGTTTATTCATGTCTTCATATTTCTGTCCTAGAAGTTGTCTGGGAACTGTTCATGTTCCCGAAACATGTCGTCAAAAATAAAATTCCATAAATTTTGATGATACTGATATCAGCTCAATATAGCCCTTGCAGGCTGGTGCCAAAAACTTCAATATACGATATTTCATTTTTAATTGTTATTTGTTTGTCTGACATGGATACATGGTGTTAGTCTAAGCCTAGATTTAAGAAGTAAAGTAAGATATGGTTCTGTGCTGCCATTTTGATTTATTTGACAAGTACATGGTTGTCTGTCATTGGTGCGACATTAATTCTATAAGTGGTCACTGCATTAGTTAAGGCGCTGTGCTGTCGCAGCTGTCGGAATCGTCAGTTGTGATCCGTCCGGGGCCTGAAAGCATAATCTTCGTCCCGGACAGATGAAGTTTGGCAATCTTTACCGAGATATATCTCAATGTGCTTCTGAAAAAAAAACATGTTGCTCATCTGATCCTCCGGGATGTTAACATATTTACGTTGAGAATGGCTTCTCGAGGTTGCCGAAACATGTCAGAAATAAAATTGTGTAATTCAAACTAAATTTATTTTACAATTGAGAACATCGAAAATATTATCTATTTAATATTTGAAACGAGTATCAAAGTGAATATCAATTATATAAATAACGCTTAATTTACTAAATCAGATTAGTATCAAAATACGAGCATTATTGTTGACGGGTAAATTAGTCTAACTCTCGAATAAGTATTTTATTTCTTCACCGCATATAATTAAGGTGTCAGATAAAACGTTTTTAAGGTTAGGCGGTTAGAAAATGGCGATATTTTCAAATCTCAGAGCTTTAAGCGAAACGCCCTTTAAAGCCCTAGACACCGCTTACTGGTACGATTCATGGAGCCGAATAAATATTTGCCGAAGATATTCGGTATGAAGATTTGTTTTACAAATGGAGTACTTAATTTCGGTGCGAATCGATAGGCCGTCGAGAATTTAAGGATTGGCCGAAGAAAACTTTTGTACATACAAATATTCCCGACTGTTCGAGTGTTTGGCCAGGCTTTACAATTAAACGATCCTACCGAAATAAATTGTTTGGCGATTCGATCATCTCCCATATTGGATTGATAAACACTCCATTTTCATAAACTTTTAATGAAAATTGACTAAACATAAATTAATTAGAACGATAATAATTGATGTGTATTTTGTCTAACGATTCAAAACATAAATATAAAAGTTAAAATTACTAAGCTTTATTTAGATAATAAAAAATAAAACCCACTAAATAAGTTATAAAATAAAGAATTAAAAAAATATATTTGTTTTTATTCGACAAGTATTGTAACGCATAAAGTAAACGTATTATATGTAGATTGATCAAAAACGTTACATATTCAGCTTGCAAATTCTCGAATCTTGTATTGTTACATGTTGGTATGTAGTTTTTTTAATTAAAAAAATGAATAGACTTATTGGTAAGGTAGGTGTTGTTAATTTTTTTAACGAATGTAAAAATAAACACCATATGTCTTAAAAAGTGAAAATAATAAGTCGATATTCTATTGAATTCAGAAGTCGCTTTTCTCTAAAGTAAAGAGGATGTGATATTGTGGCTTTTGGGTTTAGCCGTGTGTGGCCTTCTTCAGGGTTGATGACTAAGTCATCAATCCTGCAATAGCGGTTAAAATATTGGAAAGGAATCATTTTCCACACATGGCTAAACCGAAAAGCCACAATATCAAATCAGGCCGTAAAAACCTAAGAAGTTATTAAAGGGGATGTTACTATATTACGAACAAAGATAAATTTGAAAAACCTAACAGTATTATTGTTTTATTATTTTAGACATACAAAAGAGATAAGGATTTTTCCTTTTTATGCTATGACGTAAAAATACAAATAGAAATGTACGTATTATGTAAAAAAAATGTACACGACATGTTTCGGCTACATCGAGTAGTCATTATTATGTAGTTCGATAGCTATGAAATATTGCTCATCAAAATAAAAACGAAATAAAAGTAAAAAACACTTGAAATAATTATATTGTATATATTCTACAAACTAAGTTCGTTCAAAAAAATACGCTACAATAACAGTTAAGCATATAAATTGAAATATAAAACATTTTTTTTGGGAAAATTAGAGTTCCCCACATCCGTAGTAATGGATAGAAGAAATCAAAATGAGGTTACTAGGAAGCCGAAAGACGTCGGTTCGTTTTGGTTCTCTGATTGCAGTGAGGCAAGTTGACGCAACCTCATAAGGAAAAGCCGACTCAGCTCAAGTAACTAACTCGAAGGCTTCTCGGGTTTTCCACCCGGGTCGAATTTGAACTGCATTCGAGTAAAACTAGAATTTTTTTATTCGTATTATATAATGCGATTAGATTTGCAACGATTTAATGAAAGAATCAACGTGTAGAGAGTGTAACGAAGAAAATATTAATAAGACCAATTTTGAAGTTAAAAAAATATTATATTAACTTGATTAATGCACTTTGGAGTAAATTGATTTTAAAAATTATCATTGATCAAAGCTATCATATCCATTTCCATAAAATTAAGGCTATCAACTGACAATACTTGGTGAAACTGCATAATTATAATTTAAAAATTAATTCTAATTAAAAAATTAAAAACATTCAGTTTTGATTCACAATTTGTTTTAAATGATTACATGTTTCGGCCTTCCTGAAGATTTATTGAAGTTGGTCTTCAGGAAGGCCGAAACATGTAATCATTTAAAATAAATTGTGAATCAAAACTTAATATTTTTAATTCATTCCGTTTCCAATTCCTAGCTAGAGCGTCGTCATTTTTTGTTACCATTTTGTTTATGCAATCATATTTACGAGAGCATAACTGGTCGAGCTCAGTTCACTCTATGACGTTCAGCTAGGATGGCTGGACGCTGAATGCGGGAAACGTGCGTTGTGTTTGTAGTGTGTGGGTTGGGGTGATTGCAAGTGAATATTTATCTGCTTGTTGAAGAGATCCCGATTATATGAAAGAAGAAACAGGCGCTGGAAGAGCATTCCCGAGCTTACCGGTTGCATTTGGAGAGAAATTTGGAATCTGCTAGTTCTTGATCGATACATATTAACAATGTTAGGATGTTCAGCCAATCTAAGACGAGTTCTTCACGAGGAATTAATTATTTATGCTCAGAAAAGCAACGACCGCGATAATAATGGTAGAAAAGGCTAACTGACTGTATTTCATTGAATACATTAGACGTAAGAGTGTCAATAATTAACATATATTACGTATCCAATAATTATTGCTTAAGATAGTCAGACCTTAAAAAAAGAAGTTAAAGAAAAGGAAATATGTTTCATTTCTTTATTTTGTAAATAAAATAATTTTAAATTATAAACAATTGACCGAATGTTGGCCGGAATAAGCTAACACCCAGCTAACCTCATCAGGTCAAGCTGGTTAGGACACTCTATTGTCCTGAAGGGAGTAAATGTTCTCCTAAGGTGGATGAACCTTTATGGTCAACGGCATTAGGATGTGGAAATAAAGGGGAAAATACCACATTAAAGGTCTAAAAGACATGTGTCAGCAAAAAAATGATTGCTTGGAGATCGAGATGCAAGATTCTGTTGCTGCAAACCAATCCACCGGATTGATACTACGAAGAAGAAACAATGATAAAGAATAAAATAAAAAATCATAGAAATACTCACGATAAATATAAATAACATAAATTGGACTATGCAATACACATCTAATATAATATACTACTCAAGTATGAAATACAAAAAAGTGAAAATAATAAGCATGTTTTCTATGGCCGGTTTGTGTCAAATAAATGTAATAAGATACCCATTGCTTCTTTTGTTATTTCCACAAAGCTAAGGAAAAATGAGAAAGTGGCAAGATGGACCAGAAATGCTGAGAAGGTTTATTCTTCAAAGGAGCAAACAAACGGTCAGGCTAGCTTGAGTTGATTGAATGTTGGAAACAATGCTTATAATAAAAAACAACTATATTTTCCAACAGTTCTGGCCAGAAAAGTGAATTATTTTCTTAATTTTCAGTTAATTTTTCTATTTCATAAATCCAAAGTATTATGACTGCACTAGAATTTACCGCCATATTTTTCAGTCAGTTAGTCACTGATAACTGCGGCCTGCAACGTGATTAACGACAAAAGCATATTGTAAACGCGGGCTTTTGTTTTTTGTGAGATCACCGTAATTAAGCAACATTAATTGATAAAAATGTGATCTTTTTCAGACCAAATATTTCAGGCATACGGAACGCTAGGCTAAACATCTGTTCTCTTTTAAAATTTCGTTAATAAATACTTGGATATGCCTTAGATACTATAGGAGTCGTCTTCTCAATTTCCGAACTCTGGAGATCATTGGGAACCATAAACGAGTATGTTATCAGATCTTCGGATGCAGCGATATGTTGTTGTTCGTACACATCTATTGTAGCATATAAGTTATAAGCCGGGTTGTTGAGATCTTGATAATTTTCACTGTGATGGTCACATGCACTATCGTAAAGGCAACTATGGTAGAGAGATATTTCACTGACAAAAGGATCAAACACTGCCCTTGTACACATGGCCCAAGATCTCACTTGGCTTCCCCTCACGGTCAGTTATTAAAAGTTACGAGCCTCCGGGGGCGGCAGAGTTGCCATTGATGAATAGTTAATAAGAACTTGTGGCGGAAACACTGACGTCAGCGAAGAGTATCAGACATTATACAAGGTTTTACCATTTTTCGAAAGCCTAAGATGTCTGGCTATTTTGTTGGCTCAGTTAAATAGAGCAATCGTATGATATATATATTTTTTTCATTTAAACCGGTTTTAAGTATTGCAATAATCTTTGAGAGACGAAAGAATTTAAGTCAGTTTTTTTTTGGCGACCATATGTTTCAAATTAGGAATTGATAAATAATGAGTATTGCAGTAAGTAAAAGTATTTTTCATATCTATCAATGGTCCACTTAAATACAATATACACAATATTAACCCTTTCGAATCGTTGTCGGCATATGCCGTCATAAGATTCCCCGGCCGTTGACATCAGTTGACGTGATATATCGTTTTGCTATTAGAATAGTATTTTATGCATCATCTGATAGCTAAAGGATACAAGAACCAATGTCATATATGAAAATAGACCATCTAAGTACATTTATGCTTCAAATACTAGTTTTATAATTGACAGTATAATATGTATTCAAGCTAAGCCGTAATGAAAGGGTTAATAATACCTTCAAAAAACCCTAAATCGTTTATATGTGTGGTTTTTTTAATCAAGCTTATCGTCATGATTGTCTTTCTTAAAAAATACTTAAAATTACGACTTATTTTTCCTGTTTTCTTTAGAAAGTATTTTTTTTCATTATTTTTAAAATTTATTCGATCGAAACTTACTATTTTTATAGACTTTTTTAATGTACATAAATTATATGATAAATAATAAAGATAACATTAAGGTTATCAACTGACAATACTTGGTGAAACTGCATAATTACAATTTTAAAATTAAATTTAATTAAAAAATTAATAAATTAAAAATATTTAGTTTTGATTCACAATTTATTTTAAATGATTACATGTTTCGGCCTTACTGAAGACCATTATTGAAGATGGTGAAAAAAACGAAGAAAACGACAAAATAGCATTATAAATTTCATTTTTACATATTTTCTAGTCTTCTGATTTTCATTTTAGTTTCTGTATACACTTTTGTATTTTTAACATGAACCTTAAGTTTCTTTGTATTGAATAGAGTAATAATATAGTCTGGAGAAAATTATTTCTCTACGAAGCAAGTTATTGTTCTTTCCAGCAACTGACAAAAATAAAATAACCACGAAGAAATTAATAAGAAATAGTGAAAATGTTTACAATTGAAATAATTACAACAATATTTAAGAAATGCTGGAGTGTTTTTTTATTTGCTGATGTTAAAATATTGCCCAACCCAATTAGAAATTAAATTAATTTATTATTTAATATTTTACGCTAATTACTACGTAAATATTTAATTGATAATATTCCTTT
This sequence comes from Glossosoma conforme, assembly GCA_022606575.1. Lineage (NCBI taxonomy): Eukaryota > Metazoa > Arthropoda > Insecta > Trichoptera > Glossosomatidae > Glossosoma > Glossosoma conforme. The sequence goes on along the minus strand of JAGTXR010000021.1, from coordinate 489,715 downwards.
AATATGACCATGTAGAAATAATAAATGTTTTTTTTTTATGTGAACACATACAGGAGAATACCAACAGATGGTGATAGTAATTGTGAAGTTTCATCTGTGGAATTCTATGACGTTTACCATGGTGTATATGGCTAAACGCTGCATGTGGAGTGTTGATCCGCCAAAGTTATAGACCACAGCCCGAGATTCACGCATCATCCTTTATTATTACAGGAATTTACTATGAATGGGTGGTCTTCACGGGACGACTTTCGTCTACGGGATCAAATTCACATCAACCGGGGGTATTTAGAGCTCAGAAATCGATTAAAAATCGTTCTTTTTTTTAAATCTCCGTCGGGGATCGAACCCACGACCATTGGCTTGCAAAGCAAACGCTTTGACCATTCAGCTATGACCGCCGGCGTAAAATCTTATGAAAAAAATTAAATAATTAAAAATATATATGAATTAATATCGATGTAAACTGTAAATGTAAACCATGTGCTCTATCTAAGGATAAGTCATAAAAATATATTTGTTTAATGCATTCAAATTTTCTTTTTTAGGGGTTCATTTTTCTACTAATAAAGCGATAGAGATGATTTGTAGTCGTGATATAAAATTATTATATTTAAATAAATACCATAAAAAAGCATACAATATATATTTCAATATAATTTAACATCAATCAACCCTAAAATAACCTTAAAAAAAAAAAAGCATTAAGCTTATACATACGAGTACGTGTTATTTTAATAGTGTTAATTTGTGGTAAATGGTTCGAATCATATGTCCAACTTTTCATTTTCTATCTTCTTCGAAGTATCAATCCGGTGGATTGGTTAGCAGCAACAAAATCTTGCATCTCGATCTAAATTCTTTTCGATCTTCTGCAACTCTCTTTAGCTCAACATAAGAGCTTTTACTTATGTCCTCGAACACTTGCTGCAAAAATACTGCAGTTTCTACCCTCAACCATCCCTTCCACAATTTCGTGAAGAAGACCATCGTGGCGCATGATGTAACCGATTCATCAGGTTCCTCTCTCTGAGATGGTTCTTTTTATTTAAGAAATGTTCAAAATGATGGTATTTGTTGTAGGTTATTACGTATATTAAATCGAAATCTGATAGTCATTTCCTTAAAACATCTTGTTTTTTGAAATCCCTATTAAAATATTTATTGTATATGAATGTGATAATATAAATGCAAGTATGTTACAAAATTGTAAAAAAAATATGTCACGTATTCATAAAAACATGTCATGTGAAAGATTTGACATTTAAAGTTGTATTCTACAATACTATATTCGCATCGGTTTGTCAAAAGGTCTTCAATGATACGTTTCGATATATTGCCTTGTATGATATTTGCCTGGGGATATTCTATGCTTCCTTTAGCCATAAAGTAACATTTTCCGAGAACGATATAAGAGAGGAATGGACGTAGTTTTTGAAAAATGGAGTAAGACTCAAATATTTTCAGAATTCGTATGACAAATTACGCAAAGGATATTTTGAGCAATATAAACATACTGATATCAACTCGATATAACTATTGCACGCTACTTCCGAAAAGCTTCGATACGCGGTCTTTCGTCTCTTATTTTTGTTTGCTCGTCAGACACGCATATTTGCGTTGTATGCAACGTTTTGTTTGTTTCAACAAGTCCTGTCATGCACAGCGCCATAGTTTGCTAAGTGGCCACTAGGGGTGTTCGGCGCAACGACCGTCACTATCACCGAGTCACTTTCTGCCTGGGCACCGTCAAGTACACTTCATTAACTGTTTGGGCCCGGGCAAAATACCGCAGTTTGACAGTCTTGTATTTAAAATAAATGCTTATGTGCTTCTCAACAAGTTCTTTGATTTGTGACAATTTTCGATGACAATCCCGGCGACACAAAGTCGCCTTTGATTAACGGGGATGTCAATACAAAAACAAATTGCCGTCTTTGTAGCGTCTGTATGGTACTCAATATTATGTTCAGCTATGAGTCTTGACACCCCATCTAGGGCCAATGCAGACGTATAATGGATTTAGAAAATATATGTCTGCGTAAAAAACTGGAGGTATTGACTTTGTGAGGAATGACAAGGTAAGAGATCGGACAAGGCAGCCTTCCATATTACACTCGAACAAGAAGCGAAGGTTGCCCTGGTTGGGACATATACTATGGATGCCTAGACTACAGCAGCCCTTTCTCCTCACAGAGCTCGCATCATCCAGGAAGGCCGTCGGAAATTATACATAGAATGTGCTCGATAAAATTATCTCATATGAAATGTTTATCATAAAAAAATACGAGAAAAAAAGGTGGACTCTGAAGTTTGAACCACGAACCTTTGCAATCGTGTTCATTTAAACAGCAGTCGCTGACAGCTCGACTGAGCGGTTGTTGGAAATTTGTATATGTTCAGTTTTTGAAATTTATTTTAAACTCACCAAAACTAATAAAAACTAATTTATTACTTAGCAACATAGTCAAGTTGTTTTTCATATGATTCTTTACGACTCACCCATAAAGTGAAGTTAGACATAATATCATAGATAAAATGAGAAATCATTAATTGTGAGTGATAATAGTTTCTATATTAAGTGTCATGTAATATGAGTTTTGTTATTGAAATTGAATTTTCCACTTACACGGGCGCAGAAAATAAAGCATGGAACACCCGCCAGTAATATGCCTAATAAGGAAAATGATTCCGTTAACACTCATAAAGTGCTGCGTGTACGTTATACGTGGCTTTGACCTCGCAAAGTGTTCTCAGAATGCTTCAACAACGGGGTAACTAACACAGTAATGGTCTTGAATTCGAAGCTTTCCGCACGTAGAACTTTCTGTATGAAAATACTGCCTGAAATTTTACTTATTCATCAAGTTTTTCTATGTAAATATTCAAAGAAAAATACTAAAAGATGGTGATGGAAAAATCCCAAGACTAAGCGCTATATATTGAATGAGACTGACGTTATAATCAAAGTGATAAAAAATATTATAGAAATTCAGATACAATCTAATGTATTTACATGAAAAACATACCTAGAAGAGTACTTTTACTGTTTCATATATATGTTATTACGGTAAAGGTTCAATTAAACCAAAATCATAGAAATAATAAATTGATTAAAAATATTTATTCTTGTAAGCTTCGTCGTAGATCGAAATCGCAACTTTTGGCATGGCGAAAAAATGCTACACGTCTAAGGCCCATTTTTGTTATGTTTAACAAATATTTAGAAGAGAGTTATTTCAACGAGCGCATTTTCTTGGCCAATTAATTAATATCTGCTTAGGTTTTTGTAACATGGAGCACAAAAAGCACTCTTTAAGAAATGATGAACTTTTTTAAGAGCAAAAATACGACATCTCAAAGTAAATGTAAGAAGGAAACGCAGAAAAAAGAGCGCTGGGAAAACAGTCAAAGAATGCTTTGTGACAAATTGTCAGCGCCATTTTGTAAAATACTTGCGAAAATAGAGCAGAAAATATACTTTATGATCATTATTTAATTTTAATTAAAGATACAACGTAAAGACAAAAATAATAATTCAAGTTGTTTATCAAATGAAAGCATCTTTCTAAGGAGACATTTTTAATTGTGTAATTTACAATTTCGTAAAAATTTACATTATATTGACTGAAAAATGCAGTTGAATCGACAATAATTGTGTAAAAGGTAACCCGATTATGAAATTTTTATCACTGCCAGAGCAGAACTATTGATAAATAACACATAGTCTTTAATATTAAAATACTCTTTACTCAAGGAAAGGGATGACTTCACGTCGCCGGGATAGTTATCGGATCGCGCGGTGGTGGAATGAGAAGCAGATGAGCAACACACAAACTTTTTCAGAAACACATTGATATATATTTAATTACAAGATAAAAATTGACAAACTTTGGCATTTGGCTCAGGCCACGGACAATGAACGATATACCTCCCTTGAGAGCCGAGCCGAACTGAATCGAAGCGCTTCTTAACACGTTATCACCCTTCTATCCCCTGTCGGCCCTTTTACGAATTAACTTCTTTCAAAACAACCAAAATGACGCAACATGCGTGTCCGACGAGCGAACAAAAATATGGGATGAATGATTGTATATCCAAGTTTTTGGCACCAGCCTGTAAGGGCTACATCGAGTTGATATTAATATGTTGATCGAAAATGTTCAACTTATTTTAACCTTTATTTTAATCTTTATTTTATGGAAGTATGCTTTTTCAAAAACATGACTCAACCTAAGCCCGAATGTGAATAAGAAGACTTATAACTTTTAAGAACCTGCTGTACGAGTACGTCTCTGATTATCTGAAACTCACTGGATCTTATGTTGATAGGACATCGATGTTGCTCGATATTGGGCTAAATAATTTTGATATCAAAAACACGAAGAAGAATAATTTTTAAAAATATTTCGTAAAATACATATTTTGTACGACGAAAAAGTGGAGTTGAATATTTTGATTCATTATTGCGAGGGCTGTAGGTGTGAGCTTCTTAGTTTATCGCTTTCGGACTAGAGTCACTGGAATTCTCCTGAAAGCTTCTCCTACTAGGATCCTCCTCCATAATTTGCAGCCTCCACCGACTACTGGAAAACTAATACCCTCCATTATGCTTTCAGAGGGTTCAGAACACTGCGCTACATAACGTATACGCTTTATCTTTGGAGTAAAAATCGATTTCATAACCAAACCAAAATTTACAGCAAAGATTCAATAATAAACGTCCAACCTCTTCTATTTTTTATATACAATACTACTTTACAGCCTTCAAACACCATGAAAACCTACAAGTATATTATAAACATGTTAGGAATTTATTTCAACAGAAAATGGTTGACACAGGAACATACCTACTACTGCTAACTATTTTTTTCACTTATATTGTTTCCTTGTTAAGTTGAATTGAATTAAAAAGAACATCTGACAACTTAAATATATATGTATGCCTAAATATATTTTTACAGTTAATATACTTTTATAATATGAATAAAATGAAATAATAATTCGTTACGGAGTTAGAAAGCTTTAAATATGTTGGTGTACTGTGAGGTTGAAAATTTGCGAGTTTCAAATTTCATAGGTAAGCAGGTACCCAATGAAAAATAATACATTTTAAAATCAAAATAATACGAGTATATAGCATCGGCTTAATCGTGCATTTCCTTGAAATGTCTGATAAACAAACATCCAAGTATGTCTTGGATACTAAGACTGCTGTTGGGTATCGTGCGACGAAGGTTTATTTTAAATTTATTTATTTATTTAACAGAATCGCCGTTTCAAGGTACATAGAATAATACAGAATAGGAAACATAGAGTATACATAAACATACAATCATTCAATACATTATTGTTAAATAAAAAATATTAAAATACTTTTACATGTTGTTAACGTGTTCTTTAATTTTATTTCACCGAACAACAATAATGTCTAATCCATTTTTTGATAAAAAAACTTATTTTGTACATTTTTATTGTTATATTAAATACGTTCAAAATTACTTTCAGAAAGAGTTTTACTTCGTCAACAATATTATCAAAACGAATTGAACGTTTTAACTGGTCGTATTTTGTTGTGTGGTTTCGACTGTAAAAAGCGTTTTCTTAAAGGTTACGAGAAACACAAAGTATTTGTTTACGTAAACAGCAAGTCTTTCAGTAAAAAAATACTATTGCCTCTGATGAAATGTAAGCAATCGTAAGCTGAACAATAACGTAAAAAAACTTAATCTCACAACGTAAACAATAATGTTATTATTTTATTTGAATGTCATGTAATGTAAAGTTTAAATTACAATATTTATTTACATTGGCCTCCAATTGGTACATTCAAATAACCATTCCAAACATTTTGAAATGTTTTTGTTTTTAGAACAAATGTTCTATCATTTATAAAAATTTATAATTGATTTTAAACTCTTGAACAAAAATCATTACTGTATTTTTAGTAGATTACGTCACAGCAAGAAAGAGAAACAGTGAAAATAGACTAATAAGAAAACAATCTAATCATTCAAAACAGTATTTGTGATAAAAAAAAATCTCATTATTTTTTATGTCATGCGTACACACAGTGATAAGTGTTTTTTAAATTTATTTTTATATTAGTTTTAAATCTGGATCATTTAATTGTTTCTTGATATTTTCTTATAAGGCTGCATTAAATATTTTTCTCTGGTTGTTTGCTTGCGTTTTATCGGAAGCTTTATTAAGTTTATTGACAAAAAGCTTTGTTCACTGCATTATTATGCAGCTATTAAACTGCCAATGTACGAGCTTTTATTGAGGCGAAAGCTCATTAAAAGTATATTGAGTGTAAAACGATCACTTTCAAAAGAAATGTTGCATGCTGAAATTGAATTATATGCCTCGTTGCATAAAAATGAAACGACTTTCATACAAAATTAAGTAAAAAGTGAATTTACTTAAAAGAAAACGATTTTTGTTTTCTATTAAATTCTCCTATAATTATTTATATTGTAAAACAAACATATTTTTTGACATTATTTCAGAACCATAAACATTAAAAATATAATTGGTAAAATGCCTGATCAAATTTGAAATGTTATTTCAACCGTAAAATGATTCTAGGAATGAATTGACGTATTAAAAAAATACATATATCCTATTTTGGAATTAACGATACTCGAATCATTGATTTTTAAGTATTTATAACATGTACTTGAAAACATACAAATAAAACCAAAGGTATTACAAAATTGTTCTCGTTTACATATTATATTTTAATTATTGTTAATAATCAAAAATCATATTATGACACTTTTCTCATCAATATTGAAGAAAAATAAATGGTCAACGCTGAGATTTGAACTTCAAACTTTTACAACGACTGTTCAATTTTTTACTTTAGATGATATTTGCTGTGAATTTGTACGTACGTATATAGTGATAAAATATATATCTTTAATTTTTTATAAATATAAGAATATTTAAATATATTGTAATAAATCTACATTTTTTTATGTAAGCACATACAGGAAAACACCGTCAGATAGTGATAGTGATTCTGGAGTCTCATCTGTGGCATTCTATGACGCTTATAAATAGGTAGTTTCAAGTGCATATAAATAATATTATTTTAATATTACATTTTTTATAGTATTGTAGTAGAATAATAAATAAAAATCAAACCAACGTCGACGACTTAAGATATATATTTTCCAATACAAGATGAGAGACGCAGTACGTTCACCTTAACGTGAAAAATGTGTTCGTATTTTTCAATATCAAACCCATTGAGCTTCTCGTACAATCCCAAGATTATTCATTAAAGTTCACACTATTCAGAGATTTTCCTTAAAGTTTTCCCTGAGCGCTGAATGGAAAAATAAAATATCCGCTCCTGGCGTGTGACGTGAATAATACAGCCTGAATTGACTGAGCGGATTCTCGGTGCAATGCGAACGAGGAAATTTGACTCGGAGAAAACGAATTTTACTTGCAAAATTCTCGTAACTTACGAGTATTATTAACTTGTTTATAGTACATAAAATACATTTTATAATGTTACGAGTAAGTAGTTATTTTTAACATCAAATACTCGTAGATTCAGTGTCCTTGACGTCATTTATGACTATATATGTATTGCCGATCACATAAACTTCAGATTAGCAGAAATCAGTCGGTTATATGGAGCTGAATTTTAGATGTTATCTCTAGTCTCCGTGGCTGTACCTGCTGCAGTAAGCTCGTACATTTTTAGTAATTTTGTTAAATGAAAATTTCCGATGCATTTTATACTTCATCGTTTTCATTAGGTCATATCATCAGATATAATGATCGATTCAAATATAAATAATTTTCAAGTTTATTTAGCCACATAGAAACGCGGATTACAAAAAAATAGCGTGCAAATAGCTTCAACTTCATATATTTTCATAACATCATATATTTTCAGAAAGTTATTTTATTTTGTGTAATTCTAAAAAAATATACGAAATAAACTTTTTAGAGGTTGATTAATCTTGGACAACGTAAAAAATGTCAAGCCCTTTTGCAATGATTTTGATTTTTTTTTAATTATCAAACTAAACAGTTTGAATACGAAAATAATGACTCAATCAGTTTAATTGATTTTTTATTTTTTTATTTTTTTTATTCATGTTTTGTAATTCACCGTTTGCAAAACTCTAATCGTTATAATGATGCGAAAAACGTAGCTCGCTCAATGTTGAACAGCAACTTTAAAAGTTTTAGAGTCTCGCTAAAGCTCCGGGTAGTAATTTTGATACTTAGTTTCTCGAACAGAGAGCATTTTATAGTTATTCCTTCAAGTGACTCGACGCTGAACATTTTGAAAAGAGTTAACTTTTCATGAAAAAATTCAGCAGAAATATTATTTCGAGTACCCACGCGTTAAGACTATGTTATATTGCGATTCGTTATTTCAAATCAAACCTGTCTTTATTCTACGTTACAGAATGAAAAATAAAACCTAATTAAATTAAAAATAAATCACAAAAACATTAATTAAGTATGTTGATACGTATAACAATTCCAAATATTTTCATCAATTTTCCTATAGAGCATTACTGAAATATTTCATTGAATTTTTGGCTGATAAATACTACAGATGTTTTGACTGAAGTTCCTGAAGAGCACGTGGCAATATAAACCTTCAGCAATCTCCATAGCAACGTCATGCTGATCGAAACGTGACATTTATACAGGCTCATACTTTGTAAAAAAATAAAGCAAATAACCATTTATAGTCTTCATAAAATTAAAGCTTACGTTTGGTGTTTGTGATAATTTTAAAACAAATTAAGCTTATAACTTTTGCGTAAGAAATTTTAAGGAAAAAATAATCTGCTCATTAAAAAAAAATATTTAAGCATACAACATGTTTTCATTTGCTCATAAAAATTATAATTTTGGATGGTATGAAACGTTGATAAATAACAATTAAATTAATGTTTTCCTATGAGTGTGTATTATATTATTATGTAACATTAAGGTTATCTACTGACAATACTTGGTGAACTGCATAATTATAATTTTAAATTAATTTTAATTTAAAAACTAACAAATTAAAAATATTTAGTATTGATTCACATTTATTTTAAGCGATTACATATTTCGGCCTCCCTGGACACCATCTTTAATAATATTATTGAAGATGATCTCCAGAGAGAAGGCAAAAGAGGCTGAAACATGTAATCATTTAAAATAAATGTGAATCAAAACTAAATATTTTTAATTTGCTATTTTTTTAATTAAAATTAATTTATAATTATAGTATTATTATGTAATGTTAATGAGGATATTTTTCATAAGATTCCATCATTGTAAACCACAGTTCCTCGTAACGTAAAATAACTATGTCTTCTCTTCGGGTATCTTTAATTTTTGATATTTTGATAATTTTTATGAAGTTTTTCTTTATTTTACATTAAAATGAGACGGCTATTTCCACGGTTTCTCACTTTTGTTAATTAATAAGTTAGATATTACTATTATTGGTACAATATTCATGAAATTTACTTTACTATGACAACCCTGTTAATAATTATTATATTCTAACTGTACAAGAGTATCAACATGAAGGAAGGAAGTGAACACGGTTGCCTTCTATCCTATAGTTATTTCAGAGATACATGAAGGTGGATCTAGCTGGATGGAGAGCATATATACTACAACACTTTCTTTTCCAAACTTTTGTCGTCCTGAAATATACATAAAGCGTAATCGGCATATCTTTAGAAAGCATGACATTGGCTATGTTTATGGTGACTGACTCAATTATATTTCGGCAATTTATGCTCCAACTAAATGCGCATACAAAAAGATCAATAATTATATTCATGTATGAAAAGACACTTGTATTAATACTAAAGTAAACTTAAAATCTATATAGTTCTTTATGTCAGATTCTTATCATTTCAAGATTGCGTTAAAATAATAAAGTGTTGAGCAGACGCTACAAATAAGGTGGGGGTGAAGTCACTTACTTGCGGTGCGCAGAGAATGTTCATGGTGTACTCGATCTCTTGCTGCAAGTCCGCACTCTCCAGCAGTCCGCGGAGGGCCACGTGTCCAATCAGGTCATGGCGACTGAAGCGGTCGAAATCGTATACAGAAAATTGTAGCTGACGCTGTCGAAGCTCCTCGTACGTGACACTAAGGAAGAACACAGAAGTCAGGTAATGTTTAAGCTACGCTCGAAAACTTTACCAATCTGGGACATAATACAAAGGAGTAGTTTTAAAATAAATGAGAACAGAAATGACAGACAGCAAAAAGCAGTAGAGAACACTGATACGTGCTTAAATTATATATTACCGGCGGGTATAGCGCAATGGTCAAACCGTTTGCTTTGCAAGCCAAAGGTTCGATCTAAGACGGAGATTAAAAAAAAAATCGATTTTTAATCGACATCTGAGCTTTAAAATACCTCGGTTGGCGTGAATTTGATCCCTCATCCGTAAAATGCCAGTAATAGCCTATTAATTAAAATTGGTGGTAGACGAAAGTCGTCCCACGAAGACCACCCATTCATAGTAATACGATCACGTCATAGAATTTCATAGACGAAAATTCAGAATTACTATCACCATCTGTCGGTATTCTCTTGTATGTTTTTTTATAAAAATTAATATATATTTATTGTTTTAATGACTGAGGCGCTTTCAATACGATTTGGTGGCAGTGCTGTATTTTAGTTGCCACAAAAATCGAAGTTTATTCTACAATTATATTCTCAGGGCCAGATCTTCCTTACGTAATTACAATACGTTGAACGCAGGCGGCGACATCTAAAGGCTTTTGCTTTTTGCGGTCGCACACATGAAAGTTTGTATGATAATGACGCCCTAAATAAAAAATTAGGTATGGCATTATCACATTTCACCAGGGTAGTCGGTTTGCTTGCGCCGTACTTGCATATTCTTAATTTATTAAGCGAGTCTTTAAAAAGAGTATGTATTTTCATAGTTGAATTCCATTATTGTAAGCACTTTTATTTAATTTTTGACAGCATATTTCGACTTTTTCAAAAAGCTTAAATATAATAAATGCTCTAAAATGGGTCGTAGACGAAACTGAATCATGTTATCAGAAATAATATCGTGAATTTAACTTTACATTTTATTTATTTAAGATCCTTTAAAAATATGTATGTTAAAATTTACTTGATTATTTTCACATAAAAAGCACTTACTTATATAAAACAAAATGAAGTATTGAGAAAAAATTAATTAATACTATTAAGTTTGCTTCCAGAAATAGGCTTAAAAATCTGAGTGTATGCCTTGAAGAAATTTTTTTTTCAAATTAAATTACACTTTTAAATATGAAATTGTATCACATTGTAGTGCACACTATAAAGTTTTCGCGGAACATAATAATACCCTTTACTTCAAAGTTACACATTTCGTTGGCGCTGGTACTCTAGCAGTTCATATTTCACGCACGACTGAAAGCTCCGGTAAAAATGTGAAGGCTCACCTGAATATGAAAGTTTCGTTGAAAACTGGGTTGAGGTTTTTCCTGTGCACCTTGGTCTGAAACTTTTTCTTGCGATCCGGGAGCAGGAACACCTTGATGTAGGGATCGCTGCTACCTGTCACGTCCTTTATCGGGAGGTCATGGGCCTCCAACACCTGGGAAATAGATATGAAAAACAACTTAAATTTAATAAACCCATACACTTAGACTAAAAGATTTGTTTAAAATCATTTGTGAGTATTTTTTCAATCAACAAAAAAGTATATTTGTAAAGGACAAAACAAACAAAAACTTTGTATGAAACCACTGAGTTTTAATTAAATAATCACATTACCGGTTTCGATGCCACAGTACCTTCCTCAGAAGTTACTTGCTAAAGATTAAACCTCAATACAGAATAGTTATTTAAGGTTACAAAGAGAAGTGGAGTGCAGATGAGAAGTATTGGAGACATCTGTTAACGCAACAGTTGAAAAGCGTAAATTTATAGGAAACGTATTAAGAAGCGGGCCATACGTTAAAAGTAATTGATTATTAAGGATTTTCTCATAATTAAATTAAATTTCCTAGAAGCCACTGTGTTAAGCGCCCGATCTAAGACCGACCATGGTACAACTATCTACTAGTAACCTTTCATTATTCCAAAAATAATTTTTAGAACTTGCTAACAAATAGAATCTCGTCAATCATTCAATTATATATATTCAATTTAAATCTAATGTAAATATTCTGTAACTTTTCACCTTTAAAACTGTTTAAATATTAAGCTTACTTACTGACATTAATTTCTCCGTGACAGTTTACTGTGTTCTTATTTTTTTTCTTTCTTATTATATTATTATTATTATATTATATCAGAATTTGTATAGCGCTTTTTAATAACCGAATGGTCATTCCATTCTTATTCGGAATGTTCGTGTATTTCCAGTGAATTCTGCCTAACACGCATAACAATTCCTTCTCAGCAATCCACAGATCACAACACATCCACTACACTCCCACATTCCGTCAATACTAAGTTAAGTTTGTTTTTAGGATTATTTAATGGTTTGTTTATTAATGGTTCACTAATCAATGTGATAAGTTCACATTTATTAGTGCCAAGGTGTGGCGCAGATAATTACAATTTACATTATATAATGAAGGAATCTATTCAATAATTAATTTGGTTACGTGAATAAATACAACGAGAGATTAATTAATTATCAATAAAAGTGTAAACAGGATAATAAACAAAGTATTACGATATAAATTTTGAAATGTATTTATATGACAAAAAAAAAATTATTATTTGTCAAATAATAGGCTTAATTATTTGGATCGAGAACTAATATTTCCAATACGAAATAGTAATTATGAATTAATTAAAAAAAAACATATTTAGATTTGAGCTTGTTTATAACGGTTCACGTAGTTTGCTTTTTGTACCTGATTAAATAAATGAAATCGTATTTTATAAACGCATAATAAATGGTAAATTAAACGATGAAATTATTTCTGAGGAGCTTTGGTTAAGGCAAAAGACGCATTCGATCGAAGTCATAGGCAATTTTTAAGTAATTTTATTTTATTTCGTAGGTATATTTTGTAAATATAAGTCCTATGGAAATGCAAAAGTATTAAAACATTCATAATTTTAGTGTGATTTAATATACTTTATGGTTGACGGTTCTTTATGAAAGTAAAACGTTCTCTGCAAAAATTTCGTAGACCTATAAAAATGCTTCTATTTCGTAGTATCAATCCAGTGGATTGGTTTGCTGCAACAAAATCTTGCATCTCGATCTCCACTTTTCTCGATCCTCTACAACCATTTTTAGCTCAGCATTAAAGCTGCAACTCATGTCCTCGAAATTTGCCACTCACTCCCGTTTAGGGCACCGTCTCCAGTTTCTCCCTTCAACGGTCCCTTCCACAATGTCGTAAAGAAGACCATAGTGACGCATTATGTGACCAATCCATCGACCTTGCCTCTCTAAGATGGGTATTACTAGGTGCCTATCTTCTTTGATTATGTTGAGAACTTGATTTTTTATGACTTGGTCTCTCCAGGAAATTCCAAAAATTCTTCTGAAAGACCACATCTCAAAATGCTTAAAATTAATTTTAAAAAACTAGCGAGTGGCTGTGTTGGAAAAGCAGTCTTTTCACCGCATTTCCCGACCAAGTTCTACTGCGCTGCCATGGATATTCGTGCCAAAATAAAATAATTCGTGGCATTACAATCATAATCGACCAAATATATCATACTAACCACATGTCCTTCATCGTGACGAACTTCCTCGCCAAAGCAACATACTCGTTAGTGGTCCAAAGTAGAGTATTTTGAAGAATTTTAAGCATTTGTACAGATCCTATCAATAAATCTATTTTTCTCCGAAATGCACATCATTTTTGTACACGACTATGTATACTAGTGTATACACATAGATTTAGATTTAAAATTAAGTTTTATTTTATATTTTGTTATTACGTATATATTTGTGTAATATTATACTTAAATTGCGCACAGAATCAATTCAAATGGTCTAATGATCCACAGTAATGTTTTTTATAGCCCAATTTTGAGTGTAAGCGAATCAAATAGAGTACTTTTTCTGTCAGTAGATCACAAAGTAACCCTTCAGACTTTCACATTCATTCACCATAAAAACTCATGTTTTATTGAAAGCTTTTATTGGCCTGCTTTACAAATATTGCTACGAGGAAAATGCTTTCGCCAAATTTATTACAGCAATTTTCGTACTCCTGTAAAATTATTGTTTCCAATAAATGTGGGCCGTACTAAAAAAGTATAATTTAATTTATTTTTGCTCTCAATTTTTTACTTTTGTTTTATGCCCTATAAATCGATGGAGATTTATAACATTAATGTTTGTATTTTAAGCTTAATTTTGTTAATACGAATATGATTTTACATGTTTTGATATATAATACAAACAGAAGACAAAACTAATACAACAAAGTGGTTTTACTTCTAAATATATGATGAATAGTAATAATACTCCTACATAAAAATGTTTATCTTAGTCCTTTAAAAAACCCTTGAAAATACATGAGTAATATTTTTTTTGAACCAACAGTAAAAATACAGTTTTTAAAACATGTATACGTGTTTTTTGTTCTCATATCTTTTTAATTATTAAACTCTTTTAATGAAAAAGTTTCACAAATTTTCAAAAGCTCTGATAAAATTACATTTAACTTTTTCTTGTTTGATAATTGATTTATAATGTAGATGATTATAAAACAATGTTGTACATTATATAATATACATTTGGTTATGAAGTATGTTAACATTAAATCATTATATATTATTTTGAAAAGATCAATTCAAAAAAAACAATAATCTACAAATCGTTGTGTAGACTTATGAATAAATCCTTCGTTCTAAATTTATTTTACTTATTGACATACTGTGGTAATACCACGCACAAAGTGTGCCAACGTAGCGCTACCAACGAATCGCGAGACGCAACGCTACTAAACACTGAGCTTCAAGAAGCACTCACAAACCACGACAATACATCTCCATTAACAATAAGTTGGTAAAACTAATGATCCTTGATGATGCCTTGTATAGATTATGTATATATATTTTTTAAATGAATATATTTAAAAAAAATTCAGACGTAATATTTTAATTTTCTTCAAATAATGACAACTCGATGAAGCCAAAACATACTGTTGAAAAAATATTGAATTATACTAAATGTACATTTATTTTTATTAATTTTTATAAGCCCTGATTTTATGTAAGCACACACAGGAGAATACCGACAGATGGTGATAGTAATTCTGAAGTCTCATCTGTGGAATTCTACGACGCCTACCATGCTGCTAAGCACTGCATGTGGAGTGAAATAGAGTACAGAATTTACTATGAATGGGTGATCTTCACGGGACGACTTTCGTCTACCACCAATTTTGATTAATAGGCTATGACGGCATTTTGCGGGTGAGAGATCAAATTCACACCAACCGGGGGTATTTAAGAGATCAGAAATCGATTGAATTTTGTTTTTTTTTTAATCTCCATCTGGGATCGAACCTACGACCTTTAGCTTGAAAAGTAAACGCTTTGACCATTGAGCTATACCCGCCGGTAAAAAAACAGTAATTAAACTCTTCAGTAATTTTATTATTTTGTCTTTGTCACGGTTTTGGTCACACGTATACGTCATCTAGTGCTTCACGTAAAAAACAACAACACGCACCACTTAAAGTGAAGTCCACAGAGGAGATGCTTTTTAAGTGGCTTTCGATGTAAATTTCTTATCCACAGTTTCATATTTCAGAAATGCAGCAACGAAGCATTCACTGGTAAAATAATTATAAATAAAAAACATAAAAAATCGAAAGCGTCTTTGAAAGATCCGTTTATTTTGTGTATCGAATTTTGTTATGACTAACAGTACTCCTATATTGATGTCTTGTGTACTGAACTGAGAGATTATTTGCACTATAAACTTGTATGTCTATATTTGTTATACTCGTACATACAACAACATTGTATCATACCGACATTATGTTTTATGTATAACATCAGCTTTGTTTACAATATTATAATAATAATCATTTATTCAGCCACCAGAGTCATTATTAAAACTTAACACAGACATATTAAAACCGGATACATAAAAGTAAAAAAAAATACAAATCTATAATATTTAACAATTTAATTTTAAGCAACTACTGACTCTCAGTGAGTGGAGCACCGGATCACCGCTGGATGCCTACGTTTTTAAATTTTTTTTTTTTTTTTTTTTATATATATTGATTCTCATCTGTGGAATTCTATGCCGCTTACCATAGTGCATATTGTTAAGCGCTACATGTGGAGTGTTGATCCGCCAACGTCATAGACTACAGCTCGAGATTCACGCATCATTCTTATTATAAAAGGAATTTTATATGAATGGGTGGTGGTCTTCACGGGACGACTTTCGTCTACCACTAATTATAATTAATAGGCTATGACTGACATTTTACGGGTGAGGGATTAAGCTCACATAAATTATTTCCATAAAGTATATAAATAGGTGAAATACATTTTTTATTTATATATTCATCGGGGATCGAGCCCACGATCTTTGGTATGAAAAACAAACGCTTTAACGCCAAGCCCGCCAAATATCATGATTTAGAAATTTTTGTCCTGACATGCGGCTTAACATTACAATCAGAGTACCCATCCGTGACCCATCCAAGTTTTGTTCCGCCTTCAATGTTGCTAAGCTGTAGCGATCGAAAAATATCAGCGTTTACAATTTGATACTGTATTTATTCTCAAGAAAATCCTTGTAATAATTTATATTTTTTTTGTTTTTTATTTAATAGATCAAAAAGCTAAGTATTTTTTTCAATAAAGGACAGTAAGCCTATTTACTTCTTTAGTAGCTCCCGGCATAACAAATTGTTGTTCATTGTTTCACATTTTATTTGCGAATTCTGATGGATCATAATAATAACTGTGTGAGGTCCCTTTATCTGACCGCGGGCCCGAGATTAAGTCCCCTGTTATAACACCGGACCTCTGCAGGAACAACAGAACGCTTTTATGGGGATTCCCGGAATTCTGGCATACGTGACTCGCCAAAAATTCCGAATTGCCAGAACCAATAAACAATATAAAGGGGAGAGAATTTATGGGAAATGTACGAATTGTCCCAAAAATGTTTGCTTACGTCATACGTTTACGTTCGTGGTAACTTTTACTCATTTTTAAACGGAATGATCAAACCTTTCGTTGCCTATGATATAACCGGAAAATATTGCTTCAAAAAAATTTAATATTACTAAAAATACATTTTTTTCATATACTTTATACATCATAAAACAATGATGATTTACATAAAAACTGATAAACATAAAAAATCATAGCAAACTTCAGTGTATACGAAATTTCTCTCATAAATTAATCGGCAGATATGGAGATTCGAACATGAAAAAGTATAAAACTGTTAATGAACGAAAAATCAACGCGTTGGGCAATGATCTATTAAAAGAGGAATAATTGGTTGGCGTCGTCTGTTTGATGAGCATTGGGACCTTATGTTGCTTGTCTTTATTGCATTGTTCTTAGTATTTAATCATAAGTACCTATGTTTGTATATATTGTATTTTTTTATTTAATTATTATTGTACTTCAGAAATAAATTGAGTTGAAATTTGTAATGTTTCTGCAAGGAAAAAATAAAATAAAATTGAAAATTTAAATCTATATTTGTGGTTAGCAACGGGTTACCAAATAAAACAATTCAAGACACGCTGTAGCATACTAACTTCGCAGCCTTTAGACTGAGTTCTATTTGACAACTAACTGATGTAAGTAGAATCATGGGAAGTCCTTCAGCCACTCTCTAACAAGTAGCTTTTTACGTGCGTCCTGTAACGGGTCCCTATCTCGGTCTCCAAATACAGGACGGGACAGGGAGGGTTTTTACTAAACGTAGTCAGTGGTTCCAATCCATGCGCCCGCTGTTTATTTTTCTCCGATTAAATGATGAGAAAAGTGACATTTAAGATGATGTTTTAATGAATATGTATATGTATCAATTTTGGAATTAATTTTACGTTCAGATTTTAATGAAACTTTTTTGAGTAGACGCTACACAGCAATGTAGCGTAGATTTTTTAGCTTATTAAAAAGGTATTAAAGTCATATTCACTCAGGTTTTTGTTATGTTAAGGTGCCACTAGCTATACTGAGATTAACCTATAGTTAGGAAATTCGATCGACAGGCGTATACAACTGGGATAGGCAGCATTTGGAAAACTAAAGTACATTTTTAAAGCGAAAGTTCCGCAATGTCTTAAGACTAAGGCGTAAAACCAATGCATCCTCCCTGTATTAAATTATGTCTCAAAGAAGTGGAATCTGACAGCAAGTTTTACCCATAAAATAAAGGTCACCCAGCGTGCTATAGAGAGATCCATGCTCGGAATATCCCTTAAAGATAGAATCCGAAACGAGGAAATACGCAGAAGAACTCAAGTAGTGGATGCTACCCAACGAATAGGCACACTCAAATGGCAATGGGCAGGACATCTGTCGAAGAGACGATGGTCGATGGGGAAGAAAAGTATTGGAATGGCACCCAAGAACTGGCAAACGAAGCACTGGCCGACCCCCTGCAAGATGGACTGACGAACATAAGAAGAATAGCGAGAGTGATCTGGATGCGGAAGATCGAAGAGGATGGAGACTCATGCGGGAGCCTTAAATTCAACAGTGGACGGATACAGGCTGATGATAATATAGCAAATACATAATAATAAACGCACAATTGCTTATATAACATACACAATATAGAAAACTATATTTCTTCATACAATAACGAACTCGACATTTAAAATAATAATTCAAAATTATCTACCCTTAAACCTCGTTAGTTAAATAAGTGTCGTAATGTTCCCAATGACAATGAAATACCAGGAATCGAATAATTTAATACCTAGAAGGTCAGAGGTTTGAATTTCAACAACCCCTAATTATGCTTTTTTTCTCTGTAGCCAGAATCCATTTTAGTTCAGATTTTCGCTGCGCATAGAAAAAATTATGTTCAATTTATTTTTCCCGGAAGTTATCAAGTTTACGTGTTCTATATAACGTGGTAATTTACGCACTAAGTTCACTGTAAATTGCTGAGCACCGAAAATATCAATTTTATGCCAAAAGGTAAAATGTTTCATCAAATGATTTAATGTAGAGCATAATAATATCCTTTAGCTATCAGATGATGCATAACAAACTATTCTAAAAAAGTAGCAAAACGATATATCATGTCAACCGATCTCAAGGGTCGAGGAATCTTATGACGGCATATGCTAACAACCGATGCGAAAGGGTTAAGCAAGTCTCGTGAAAGATAGTGAAAACATCTCCTAAAAAAATTTACTATGACTTTTAAAAAAAAATATTGTTATATTTCCATAACAATTATATTCAGAAAATTTCAACAATGTTTTGGTTAATTAAATCAGTGAGCACATAACATTTAATGGATATTGAAAAATGTAAAGATGATTTCATGAAAAGCTAGCGAGAACTTTTCTCCAGGAAACTGGTATTTTCCTTAAAAGCTAATAATATTATAAGTAATTAAATATACACAAACTATACATCAAATTCCTATAATAAATACGCATCGATGCGAACCAGCGAGCCTTGGAACCAACCATTGCTCAAGTTCATTACCCTAGACCACACGACCATCTTCTGCCCGAACCGTTGCGCCGAATAATTTGTATTTATACCATTGTTACCATCATATAACGATAGCTGTCTCTATAGTATATATTAAGAGTGTGTATGTTATTATTTTTTATAATTCAATCAGTCAACATTTATTCACAAGCTAATAATAATATAATCACAAGATAATAATATTGTTAAAGTGACATTGAGAGTGTCCTCACCTTGACAATCAGTCCTTCTATCTCCTGGTCGTATCTCAAGGCAAAGTGGAGCTTTCCGCAGAACTCTAGTTCCGCAGAGCTGTCAGTAGACGATTGCCTTGCCAACTCATTCTTGTAAAGCTCCGGCTGAAACGAAAAGGATAATTGGTTTCAACATACGAAGAACACTGAATACATTCAACTGAATTTGCATCATTATATAACAGGTAACTTTTTCTTTCTTCTTTTCAGCATTCGTTTTATATAAGAAGCATCGGCAACTAAAGACCAAACACTGGGAAACAATTAAACGCAACTGAAAAAAAGTAAAAATATTCGAAAAACAAAATTCAAAATTTGTTCGAAATTTGAATATTCTTTTTACTCTTACATAATCAATTCAGTGGATATCTGCGATTTAATGGCATTATTTATTAAGATTATTTAGAAATAGTATGATAACATTATTTATTAAATATTACGTTGAATATTTTCTCAGGGCTTTTTGTTCCCTTTGGATAAGAAGAGAGGGAGTAATACAGACGGGATTTTGGTATTACTACAACAAATAATAATCATTTTATTTTACATATCAGAAATAGTAAATACATTTCTCAGTATATAGCAATATCAATAGCTACTTTATTGTTAAAATTCATAATCTTTGCCTCTTGAAAAACTTTTATTTTACTAACCAAATTATTAAATAATATTTGTATTTTTCAATTGGTTTTACATCACACCTTTGCCTTCTTAGTTACAAAACCAGTGAAAAAATATTTTCTACAAAAAAAGGAAATTTACACACGTCCATTTTCGCACGCAGTCGTCACCTGAATATACTGAAAATGAGAAGAAAAGCACGTCCATACATTACAACTTAGAATGTGATTATTTTTAAGATACGTAGATTATCTTTTTTTTTGCGAAACGTGAGGAGAAGGCCTCGTGAATGGAAATGTTTGAATTTGAAAATTCTTTGCGAGTTTCAACAGTAGATAATAATACTTCGTGAGGTTTTTCTTTTTTTTTCATTTTAGTTGAACTTGCGGTCAGAGCACGAGAGCTAAAAATTATACTTTTAAAATAAAATTGCTCTCGTTTATACACCACAGTTAATATGTAAATCGGGCTGTAGAACTGATAACTAACTTTATATGTGTGTTCTAAATTGAATATTTTATGGAAAAATTTAATGAAAAAACGGAAAATATTAAGTACGCAGTATGCTTGACTAGAAATGAACGTGATTCAAAATAATTTAAAACAATTAAAAATGCAAGAATTAAAAAAATTATAAAACAAATTAAAATAAAGTTGGTTTATTTTTTAGTGAATTGAAAGTTAAGTTTTTTAAATATAATTCTTATTATTGAATCACAATCAGAGGTCAAACTAAATAAATATAAAAAGACTATGAATATATCATAATATAATACATTTATCATACAATATATTGATAACTTTATTTATAAATTATGGATATTATATATTATGAAATATAAATTCACGTTTTGTTTAAGTATTTCATAATCAGTTATATATTTTTGTAATTAAGGTACAATATTTTTTTTAAGTGATCTCGTTTTACAAATATAACAAAATTTTATAAAATTATGATATTTGTTTATTAATAAATTCTCCTTCTACATAGTATTTTCAATTTTTAAATTTTCAATTTTATTTATTTTTTATTTCTTTTAACTCTCGAAACATTACAACTTTTATTTAATACGATCCTGAAACAAGATATTATATAAGATAAACAATTTATAAATATATTTACAGTCCCGAAGCTCTCTTAATAGAAGATTCCACGAAATTACTTTGATAAATAAACTCGTGGAGCTCATGTCGAAACTGATTTTCTCCCAAGTGGAATCTATCAATATTTGAGACGATATGGTTGAACAGTCTGATCACTCTCCCAAGAGGCATAGTCTCTTTTTTATTTACAAAAAAAAAAACGTTTATTTATTGTTGTGAATAATACATGAATGTTTTGTACCCATAACCTATTGTTGCTTTGTTATACGCCAATATAAATACTAATAATAAATACAAAATTGGTTTTCCGCTCCGAATATTATAATGCTTTTCCCGTTAACGTAACAGGGCATAAGATTGAAAAGCTGATATGAAGTAATGAAAATGTGGGATACACGAGTTGTTGTGGGGAGAGGTCTATCTACTTTCAGCCTATGGGTCAACGAAAAAAGTTGTTAGAAAATATTGTGTGGAACATCATTGGAGACAAATAATTAGCTTTCAGTAGTATGTTAATTCATATTTTAACAAAAATAAATGCAAATAAAACATCTAAATAAATAAATAAAACATTAAAATATTAGTAATTAAATACACACATACAATTATACATCAAATTTTATACGATCAATTCATTCAGAAAAAATATTGGGAGACGCGGGATTCGAACCACGAGCCTTGCACCTTTGCTCAATTCTACACACCGCGCTATCCACACGACCATTCTCTGCGTGGGCAGATACGCGAAACCTGATATATATACAGGTATATACCATTATTAACATCATATAACGACAGATGTCTCTGTAGTATATATTCAGAGTATGTATATTATTATTTTTATGATTCAATCAGTCAACGTTTATTCACAACCTTTTTTTAAATATTACAAGTTACCGACAGTCTATTTATTTAGTAAGTACCACTCGGGTCTCGAACCGAACTATAGACTGAATGGATGAAAACAACTTCTTGTAAATCCTACGCGAACATTACATCCAGTAATTTTCATCAATTTCATTAAAATATTAGATACTTTTGTGCAGCTTAAATTGATAATTATTTTTAATTGCATTTATTACAAGTACCTAATATGAATAATTCACTTAAAAATATAATAGAAGTTAATTTGTAGATTCGTTCAGAATAAACATATGTTAAAATGCTCCATGGTCAACGTAGAGATATAATACCATCGAGTGGTTATTATATTGTTTTAATTTAATTGATTCATATTATACGAGTATTAAAATTATATGAGCTGATTTTTTGGAACGAATGATTTAGGCTTCCTAAGCACTGGGCTAATCTCATAAAAAAATAATAAGAAATGGGGTGTCACCCAACGCTCCGTTTGCTTGCTTTTATTCGCCACTCTAACACTTTTCTTGCCCATCGACGGTCATCTCTTTGACAAATATGTCCTGCCCATTGCCACTTGAGTGTGCCTATTCGAAACTTTATTTGTAACTATAAGCTTATATTAATAAATTATTTTATTAATTGGTAATTTTTTTGGTGCGAATAACGTTTCATTTTAGGTATTTCGAGTGAATAAATAATTGTGAGTGAGATGTCCGCGTGTCATACTAAGCATATTCTCGTGCTGGATTATTCATGCTTATCCGGGAAAATTCACACCCATGTCGGAAAACGATTTCCCGGAACCGCTCCAACCGGTGAGGGAGCACAGATGGGAAATTGTACCACCATTATAGTTGCTGCCTCACAGTTAGGGATGCCACTACAAAAAAAAACGACTTTAATATTTAACTTTACATTTAAAATCAAATAACCTGAAGACAATTTGAGTTGGTCATTAGCAAACATCAATAAATATGTTTTAATATATAAAAAATATTGAAACGTGAAATAATTTCATTTTTTCCGATTTTTCCGATTTTTCCGATTTTTCGGATCGATAATTATTGGTGTTATTCCATATAAGAATAAAAGATTATATAGAAGTTATTCCACATTTTTTTTTATATTAAAGAACGTCATTTTTTGGCTACGTCGGGTACCATTGTCAAGTCAATTAAACAAGAAAGTGTGCGCGTTTATATACGGCAAGGTGTGACTGAGTAGGTGGGTGTAGGTTGTGAGATACGTATAAAAATAAACACATACCATAATTTAAAAATTAAATAATAATTTCTAACTAATTATTTAATTATTATTTTTATTTTGATTTTGTTTTTTTGCAGGCGGGTATAGCTCAATGGTCAAAGCGTTTGCTTTGTAAGCCAAAAGTCATGGGTTTGCTCCTCGACGGAGATAAAGAAAAAATGACTTTTAATCGATTTCTGAGCTCTAAAATCGGTAGGTGTGAATTTGCTCCATCACCCATAAAATGCCAGTCATAGCCTATCAATTAAAATTGGTGGTAGACGAAAGTCATCCCGTGGAGACCACCCATTCATAGTAAATTCTTGTAAAAATAAGGATGGTGCGTGAATCTCGGACTGTAGTCTATGACGTTGGCGGATCAATAATCCACATGCAACGCTTAGCCATATGCACCATGGTAAGCGTCATAAAATTCCATAGATGAGACTTCAGAATTACAATCACCATCCGTCAGTATTCTCCTGTATGTATTTACATAAATGATGTATTTACAGCATTTCGCAGATCCCTCTACTAATGTACTAGATCTGTTTTTTTACTCATGTTCATGTTTTGTCTAAATGTATTGTCTAAGCTATAATATTGTTCTGTTTTACCATTTCATTTATTGTATTTTCTATTTTTAAACCGTATGTATTAGCCTAGGCCGTTAATAAAATAAAATAAATAAATAAAATAAAAAAACCGAAAAGTATAAATGGGGGACGCTGGAACTTTTATTTAATGGAACCTTGCTGTATACTCGTATCTAAAATGTATTATTTAAACATGTATATATATGATATAATAATTCTATAATATATCTCGAAGGAAAAACATAAAATGCAGAATTTTTCAGTTGAAAATCCTCCTTTTTGCCGGTCCAGAATAATATAATTTTGCGAATTCCAGGGTTTCAGTATTTAGAATTCTGTAAGCGTGAAATTCTCGCAACCGCTTTTCGCTTATTAAAACACTTACGCTTGCTGTCGTTAGAAGTTGAGTTCCTCTGAGACAGCTCTAAAACTTATTTACCGCGAGCGCGCTAATAATGAAGCCATATTATAATCGTCATTAGAGTGTTATTATAATTACTCTAATTATCATGGAGGAAAACAATGTTTCCGCATAATGATTATCTGAGGACGATGTTTCTTCTTATTATTATTATTATAACAGTATTTGTATAACGCTTTTTTATGACCGAATGGTCATTCCAAAAGCGCTTCTTTGCCTCTCTGAGTAAAAAGGCGGGCCTTCGCTTTAAGTTCTCTTATGCTTTCCGGCAGCGAGCTTCAGGTCATTGATGCCGCGCATCTGAAAGCACGATTGCCAAAGACCGTGCTACGACTAATTCCAGTTAGCTGCAGGGTACTTATATTTGATCTGGCTGATCTGAGTGTCTCTCCACGCGCGCGTATCTCCGAAGGCTTGATTAGTTCTGTCAAATAACCTGGTGCAGTTCCGTTGAGTGCCTTCTTGGGAACGTAACAAGCTTTTGTTAAAGAATATTGATAATTTTTCTCGTAATTTAATTTAAAAAATAACATAAATTTAGATGTATTTTTTTTGTAACAATATAAAGCCAACGAGAATAGCTATAAAATATTGTTTGCGCGACTCTTGTTATATCACCAAAGTTAAACAACTTTGGGCGAAGGCCAAAATTTGAATAGGTTACCGACTGTTGCTTACCTTGTATAATTGCTTCGATTTATTTGTTTCTTAAGACCAAATTATCCTGGTGCGTCAAGTTATTTATAAAACTCAAAATTTATAACTAACCAGTAATAAAAAATTTGCTTTCGTCTCTTCAAAACCTTGGAGCTTATCGAGAACCATTTGAACAGGTGAAAATTAGGGCGCAGAAATGTCTCAGTACAAAGCATATATATACAATACGAATTATGTGAAGTGTGTGCCTTCTGGATTGTGCGCTATCTCCGAGTAGCTGCACCTAGGAAGACATGATGATGGCTGGAGTAACAGCATCGTCGTCGCCCACTTCTGGGCAGACAGGATCTGGCCCTGTTGTTTCCGACACGATTATATACATATATAATATGGAACGGATATGAGAAGAAAAATTTGTGAAAAATATGTTTTATTCAATAAATTTATATTTTAAGAAGATTTTTTTTTAGACTGTTATCAAATTCTTTTAAATGCTTTAAAATCTTGGTATTTCATCAAAAGTCTACGAAAAATAGGAGGTACAATGGTTTTAATTGTGACGAATGACAAGGTAAAAGAGCTGAAGCTGATGTTAACCATTTGTTACTCTATCAAGAGAAGAAAAACGTACCTAGCTGGGACATGTTCCTCGGATTTCACACGAAAGCATAAACTGTAGATGCCTTTTATTTAGTTCCCCAGGCTTTCGCCATACGTGAAAGCTATCAAAAATTATACACAAAATGTAATCAGTGAATCTTTGAGGTGTACTATATATTTTTTTTTATGTAAGCACATACAGGAGAATACCGACAGATGATGATAGTAATTTTTTGAAGTCTCATCTGTGGAATTCTATGACGCTTACCATGGTGTATATGGCTAAACGCTGTATGTGGAGTGTTGATCCGCCAACGTCATAGACTACAGCCCGAGATTCACGCATCATCCTTTATTATTACAGGAATCTACTATGAATGGGTGGTCTTCACGGAACGACTTTCGTCTACCACCAATTTTAATTGATAGGCTATGACTGACATTTTACGGGTGATGGATCAAATTCACACCAAACGGGGTATTTTAGAGCTCAGAAATCGATTAAAAATCCATTTTTTTTAATCTCCGTCGGGGATCGAACCCATGACCTTTGGCTTGCAAAGCAAACGCTTTACCATTGAGCTATGACCGCCGGCAATATGTATTTCTAATAATAATAATATATAAAAAGCTTGTGAATAAATGTTGACTGGTTGAATAATAAAAAATAATTATATACGTACTCTGAATATATACTATAGAGACATCTATCGTTATAAGATGGTAAAAATGGTATAAATACACCATATTTCGCGGAGAAATAGTCGAGTGGACTGGGCGGTGTAAAAGAACAAAGCAAAGGTTGGTTCCAAGGCTCGTGGTTCGAATCCCACGTCTGCTGATATTTTTTCTAAATGAATTGATGCGTACAAAAATTTGATGCATGTATATATTTAATTAATAATATGTTTCTGAATCTTTACAGGCTTGAATCTTTTCAGACTAGTCTGAAGCCTAGTTACAATTTTTCATAATAAACCATCTTAGATGGCGTCAATATTTTTTATTATAATGAAAAAAAAATATTTATAAATATATATATTTTAAATTATATCATATTATTATATGACACGACAAGTGAATATCTACCTCCTTAGACTTACATTTTAATATAAATAACTTATTTCCTCTTTGTTGTTATTATCTTATTACATAATTTTAATGAAAAAGCAAATGTATGTCTTTTACATTATATACATGATGATGTAAAATATTGTTGTTACATCTTAGAAAAATTACATTATTAAATCCGAGGACCTGCTACGACGAAACGATTTGTAGGCTTTTATTTGAGATTTCCAGAACATGTTTTGAAAGCGGGTACGTAATAAAGTTTCATGTGAGATGGAATATTATACTTTATACGTTTTGTCATAACTCCTCTACGTTAAAATTATTAATAAAAGCTCGTCTTATAATGTACTGGAATATTTCACTTACACCAGCAATATATTCATGAAAAGAAACTTTCGGCGCAGTGCGATAAATAGGCGTACGAGGTCTACGCACATGCGTCGCGGGTACTGTGCTAATACGTAATATAAGGATCCAGTTAACGTTACTGGAGCTTTTGGAATGATCATTCGGTCATAAAAGAGCGCTATGCAAATACTAATATAATAATAATAATGGAGCATACAGTCGGCACAAACTGCCGTCATGAAGCTCTGTCAGCTAACATGGTTCTCGTTTCATCCCATGTCAGCTCTGCCTCCTAAAGCTCCACTGAGTATATACTACAATATTTATGGTTTCAAGCGGCCTAAGTATGTATTTGGTAATTAGAAACATATATTTTAAAAAATGGCTTATGTTCAAAACGTTATTTTGAACATAACTGTGTTGTATTAAACATCCAAAAGTTTTTAAAGTAATTGTTATAATCAAACTATTTATCTTAGATTCACACAGTCAGGTAAGACACAGGGCATTTTGTCACTCTATGTAAATTGAGGGGATCAATGTCCAAAACAACATGTATCGAGAAATTTACGGTGTACGAAATTCTATGTATTAATATTAATAAAGAATGCTAACGCATCGATAAGGAACATTGACCATTCCAATAATCTGCCAATCTATGTGGATTGAAGGGATCAAGGTCCAAAAATGGTATCGAGGAATGTGCGGTGTATGACATTCAATGTATTAATATTACTTTTATAAATGCTTACTCATGTTGTAAATTAGGGTATAAAAATGGGTCTCGTATAAAATAAATTAGTATAATTTAAGCTCCAGTCTGTAGATTTATACTCAGTGCCGGAACCTTGGTATTCTGGCATCTCCTAATGCTGTAATTTCGGGACCGCGAACTCCTTCCGTAGCAGCTTATGTTCTTACAAGTGTTAAGCATGATGATTTTTATAGTTGTATACGATTTATGTATTATATATGATTTCTATTATATATTTTCTTATGTATAGTAATGTCTCCATCTCCATTGTCATGAAAACTTGATGCTGTAAAATACTTTTGTAATATTATGACGTAAAGTTTTAAGGTATTGTGGTTTTTGGGAGTGGCTGTGTGTGTCGAATTTCTTTTTTTTTGTATTTGGTACCAACCGCCATTGCAGGGTCATCTTCAGGGTTGACAATTTTGTGAAAAGCCTACGAAGTCATTGATTTATTTAAAAATATAAATTTAATGTAGTAGAAATAAGTATTGATATAGCTCTTCCAGGCTGATGCCGAAACAGGCCTCCAAAAAACTATATTTTGTGTCTTATTTTTGTTCGCTATAATATTAAAAAAAACTGACACAAACTCACAACTCAATCACAAATAAATACCAATCCTGAATAAGACCCCTGCAATGGCGGTCGAAATATTGGTTGACAGAAATTCGCCACACACGGCTAAACCCAAAAGCCACAATATCATAATAGAATATTGTTTCATAACCTTGTTTTAACATAAGTCACGTTAAGTGGCAGCTATTTAAATAAATTAGACCGTGGTTTCGAGTACAATTCTTCATTTCATTGCATATAAACACGACAAATAGAAATTTATATTGTAATGATAATTTCATACATATTGATATCAGCTTGATATAGCTCCTTTTGGCTGATGCCGTAAAGCCTCGAAAAACGATCTTTTGTCTCTTATTTATGTTCGCTCGCCTGACATGCATATTTAATAATGTTTGTTTTAGTTATATAATAATACATGGTGTTTGCATACGCAATTTTATTTTTTATGACAGTTGGCCCATGTCATGTTGGTGTCACTGTCATCTTTAATTCGCTTTTTACTGCCGCGACTGTTGGCAGCGCTAATCAGAGCGCGCCGTCAGTTGGAGATCGCTCCCGACCGTTATGGGAACGCCTAATGGCGTTCGCCATAACAGGCGGACGAAAAAGCAAGTATTTGAAAAATAAACTCAAATTATGAAACAAAAACAAGTTCTCTGCATTGTGAACCTGATCCTGCATCCTGCCACGAGTAATTAACTATCCAATTCTGAGAGGAGGATATCAATAGGTAGTAAACTGATGTTATTTCTAAAATAACCCAAAAATCATAGGTTTTTCTTAACTGAAAAGTCTCCTTATTTGTCTCCCACAGAAAATAGATTGATTGCCATAGTTGATTCATTAAGTGAATTACCAAATAAATCACGCTTTTAAGAAATAAAGCGTTATTCCACAGAAGTTTGTGAGAAGGTTGAGTCAATTTCCATAAGACTAAATAGATATTTCATTTGAAATTTTGTAAGGTTTATAGCCAGTAAAATTAATGGCAATAATTAATAAAGCTTATTGACTGAAGTGAAGTGTGCAGCAGGTTGAATGGGTCTGGTTTAATTGAAACCAGGTGAGGCTGCAGGTGGGTTTGATAATGATTTATAACTGCACAAAAGATCGCCCCATTTCTAAAGAACATACTGATGAGTAGCTATTCTTGGTAAAATACTCGTAATACAACAACGGGTTATAGACTGATATAGTGCTGAACAGGACCGTATCAGGGTATTCTGCAAAAATGGAATTATGATATGCAAACTATCTTCTTCGTAGTATAAATCCGGTGGATTGGTTTGCAGCAACAAAATCTTGCATCTAGATCTCCACTCCTCTTGGTCCTCCGAAACCCTCTTGAACTCAGCATAAGAGCTACAACTCATGTCTTTGAACACTTGCTGCAAATACTCCCGTCTAGGCGCCCTCTACAGTTTTTGCATTCAACCATCCCCTCCAAAATATTGTGAAGAAGACCATCGTGGCGCATGATGTGACCGATCCACCGGGCTTGCCTCTCTGAGATGCTTCTTATTAGGTGCCTATCTTCCTTGATTATCCTGAGAACCTCATTGTTAGTGACGTGGTCTCTCCAGGAAATTCCAAGAATTCTTTTCTATGACCACATCTCAAAGGCCTCTACTCTTTTATTTATAACTTTCAGATAAGCACCATGTCTCACAGCCGAACATCAAGATGCTCTAAACGTTTTGAAAAATGTTTTGGCAAGTTGCTTGCGGAGCTTTAAATTAATATTTTTTAATCAAGAATTTGCTTCTTTTTATTGAACGCTAACCTTGCTTAATGTATGCGACTGTTGACTTCTCTTTTTGATCTGCCATCCCAGGTTGAAAGCTATATGAATTTAAAAAAGCTGTAAGAGAGCTAGATATCTTTATCAACTCCATATACATTTTTTCTTTCACAGTGTATGTTTCGGCAATCTTTTAGGATGATAAAAGCCATTATTTTGATGAAAAATAGGCTTTAGTTTTATGATCTTGTGCAGCAACTACCTTCTAGTTTGAACAAATTAAACAAAAATGAAGAAAACTTTTCAAATATATTTAAAATTATAAAAAACGTTGTGTGGAATATTACCAAATAAAATTACTTTTTAAATTATGCAACATCAAGAGATACGAAAAAGTTAAGAATATATTTTTTAAACTGTATATTTTTAATAAATTCAAACTGTTTTTGATTCATAGCACCCAAGCATTTCAAATTTAATACTAAAATGAAATACGAGGCAAAAATTCAATTTTAAATTCTGGAAATTGCATATTCCATTTGCTGACTCTGTCAGAGCATTTATTTGCATTTCCACAGAACTACTGGGTCTTTTGACAAGGCTAAATATATTTTCGTAGTAACGTAACCAGTTTTATAGTATGAGAATTAGAGTACAGAGAATTTGCAATAACCAATGTGTAGTGGAGAAAATAAATAAATAAATATTAAATCGACTCGGCGAATTTCAAAGCGTATAAATATTAAAGATCTCCTTGTATAACTTGTTATCAGGAAATTTCCGCTCTCGGACTAAGGGATTTTACAACTGTTTTATTTCTCATGTATTATAACGGCAAGAGATTTGAATATACAATAACTACTGTAGTACGACCATATTGGAAATACTCGTATACGAGGGTATGGGGGTGCGTTTACATCAGGATAACGCTCGACCGCGCACCGCTAACGCCACCAACGAACTCATCGCAAAATTTAGATGGGGTATTGTCAAACACCCACCTTACAGACTGGACTTAGCCCCAAGTGATTACCATCTCTTCCCTGACATTAAGACACACCTGGGTGGCACGCATTTCGGCGATAGAGAAGAGCTGGAAGAAGCGTTTTTCAGGTATCTGCTAACATGGCGGCAGATTTTTTCAAATCGGGCATTCAAAAGCTCGTATACCGCACGAAAAAATGCATTGACCTCAGTGGCGACTATGTAGAAAAATAGATAAAATTCTGAAATTTGCAAAAATGTACGCATTAATGGAATTAAATGTGAAAAATCACTAGGAATCTTATTTTACAAATAACCCTCGTACAAGTAAATACAGTTTGTAATTCAATCGGTAAAGAGGTGAAGGTGGACCTGCCTTTTTTTTTTTTTTTTGGGGCCTTAGGCCCCCGGGCCGGTCGCCTTGTACCTGCGCTCCTTGGGAGCACTTACCAAGGCATTGTTTTCAGAGTACATTCTCGTTATATAAGTAACGGGTTTTGGTGAGCAACTCCACACATGGGTGTAAAAGTTAGTAGTTAAGACGTTAAAATTTGGACTTTTAGACTTCTTCGCCGAAGGTCGCCGCGAATACAGAAAATGCATGGTAGTTGGGCTCCGTAGATATGAGATCGATATATCCAACCGGTCCAGACTTCTGTTGGATTACGCCAAGGATCCTTTGCCTCTCTAAATCTAATATTGGACAATGCCACAGAACGTGTTCAGCGTCCTGCAAGGGGCTGCCGCATGGGCAGTCTGGACTATCAAAGAGGCTAAACTTGAAGAGTTTAGCCTTAAAATTTCCGTGCCCAGTCATGAATTGACTAGTCCAGTGGTTTGGAATAAGCCACGGCATCTCCATTCTATCGAGGACAGAAGGAAAGAAAAAATATGCGTGTCTACCTTTGGGCGAGGTCGACCATCTGGTAGACCTGGCTGGGACATATATTTAGGATGCCGCAGGAGAGTATAAGTTAAAGTTGCATTTTATTTAAGCCCCCGAGCTTGCGCCATCCCGGAAGGCCGTCGGGAATTATTCATAGAATGTACTCGGTGGAGCTGCGGGAGGCGGTGCTGACTTGAGATGATGAGAAGATTGTGGTTGCTAACAGAGTGTTGTGGTGGCCGTTCGTGAATGATATATGCTCTAATTTGGGAAGCGGACATGGAGTGATGATTTCAGTGTTTTTAAAATTAAAATAATAATTTGTTTCTTTGATGCGGTTCTGGTGAAGGATGCTGAATGTCGTCTGAATCCGATGTGATTAAATCTATGATGGTCACATGATGCTGGGGATTGGGTTCCATTGTCTACGTGCGATACAAGTCATCAAGAGAGGTTTTCCTGAATTAACACCAAGCAATACATTTAGCTCGGGCAAACATTTAACACCGATTCAACTCAATTCAATTTTTATGAACAACTATAATAATGCATTTCTGAAAAGTATAACGTCAAAAAAACCTCTTATTAATTTACGTATGAAGTTCAACTCAAAGATTCATAAATTTATATAAAATCTAAAAATTAATCAATGCTTAACTGTTTTCCATCGCGAAAAAAATTTTAAAATATGGATTAAATATTATTAGAATATTATTTTATTTTTTCAATATTCTAATCTACTTTTATAGATCATTGACTATATTAAAATATTATAAGTAATTAAATATACACGTACTATACATCAAATTCTTTATGCGCATCAATTCAAAAAATATCGATAAGGAAGATTGTCTTTAAACCGCTTCGGGCCAACACACGCAAAACTAAAAAATTGTTATCAATAGATGTAAACTGTTTTTATTTTTATTATTCAATCAGTGTATTCATAGGATTTAAAAATTCCGACAGTCTATTGATTTTTATGAATTGATGCGTATATATATATTTTTAAAAATTAACTTCGTTGTCTATATACTCGTACCGTGAGAGTTCATAAAGTGTAAGACGAGTTTGTAGTTTGTGAGTGCAGGATGGATTATTTTTTAATCCAAGAAGTGCAGTCGACCATCTTAATAGGAGTAGAAAAGTCTAAATGAACCAATCTTACGTGTGTGTTCCAAGAATTGCAGGTAAAACGTAGATAGGTGCGATAACAACTATAAAAAATATATATTTTTAAACGAAGTATTATTAGAAAGTCAAGTCGTTTACCCGTTTTCCCTTAAAAATGTTCATCATATAACAACGTATAACATGTAAGTAGATTCATTATTTCCCGATAGTTTAAGAGAGTTTCTTATTGAATGGAGTATTCTGGAATCGTGTTTAGTCACACGGTTGTAAGAGTCGTTATTTTGTTCTAAAGTATTCTAAATAATTCCTTTGATAACAGTTATTCAATGTTATTGACATTAAAACAAGAGTAAATACATTTATTAATTTTAAATGTGTGTAATTTATTTTTTCTAAAGTTTGGTGATCTATATTATTTCCAGTATCGACAAGGATATTTACAGCATACGAATCGAAAAAGATAATCTAAAAATATATTATGTGCCCATGATTATAAAAGTGCTGTAAGTAATGTTTTATTCGTTCTGAGATATTTGAAGGTTTGTTTTTTGATGTTGGTTGAAAACCAATGAAAGTGAAAACTTCATGTTACGTAAAATGCCATATTTAGATTTTTAAAATTAATGTTAGATGAAGATTATGTTAATTCACAACATTGGGAACTGAAATAAATGAATAACTTGATTTTTACAATTTCTTGACTTACGCCACTTTCATAATTATTAGCATATTTATAGATTTTTCATTAACAATTCCAAGTAATAATGATGCAGTTTCGTAACGTTTCCTATTATTAGTGGCTTATTAATCTTATAACAATCTATTTTTGTACAAAGTGGTTTTTATATATTTTTACCTTTATATCAGCTACCTAGTTAGAGTATACGGTCATGATTAATTACTGCATACTGAAGCCCTATAAGCCGCCATTGTTTTCACCTCGTTTTATATCACCTCTACTTTTCAGAGTTTCGTTGAGTACATTCACTATAGTTTTAAACGGCTTTTTAAGACGGCAATAGATCCTAGGCCAGAAGGAAAGGCAGCTATAGTTTATGCTATACCGGCAACCACAGAACGTGTAACAACGAGGTTTATCTTTGTCATTTGACTGACTTTATTAGGGGTGGTTTGTTAATTCGAAATGTTTATGAATATCGGATGATAAGGAACAACTCAAGTCTGAGAAACGACACGTAGTAAGCAGCATGCAGTTACTCATTCAAGTTTTGATCCACATCCCATTTAATTTAACATAAGTAATCTAACAAAAAACACATTCTC
The DNA here is from genome assembly GCA_022606575.1 of Glossosoma conforme. Lineage (NCBI taxonomy): Eukaryota > Metazoa > Arthropoda > Insecta > Trichoptera > Glossosomatidae > Glossosoma > Glossosoma conforme. The sequence continues at coordinate 454,912 of JAGTXR010000021.1, read as the reverse complement.
AATTTAAAATTTCCGTTGGTCAAAAGCACCATAATTTGAAAAATATAGAGAAATCAGGAGTCTGAAAAAAAGGTACCTGTAATTTATGCTTTCCTGCAGCATACGTAAAACGTGTCCCAAAACAATCCATCTTTGCCTTTCTATTCGTTGATTAATAATACTAATGCGATATCCATATCAGGCTAATGGGATTTGCTAAATCACTTTGACGTTAATAACAGAATGTTTAATTTTAATGATGTATTGCACAATGCTATTACTTATTTTTACTCACTGCTTTCCTATAGCAATGTCGCTAATGAAATTTGATGTACTCGTAAAATAATTGGCTTTTAAGCGATTATAAGACTTATTATAGAATAAACGATATTTTGTTCGTAACAGGTTACACATATTTTATAAATACATTCATTGACCAATTTATAGTAAAATTGCATGAATATAATAAGTACGATAGTTTCACAGTATTACTACATTATGATTTATAGCGATATATTCCAATAATAGTTACTGGCTAGTCCATATTATTACGCATTAAACCATTATTTAGTATAATACAAAAATGCTTCATTTATAATATTTAGATAGAGATAATTACTGTCAATCCATGTTCATTTTCAAACCAATTTTGTTCGACGCTTCATTGAGGTCGTAAAGCATATCTTGAAGCTTGTCACGTGATTCGGCTATTAACACTATATCATCTGCAAATCGGAGGTGAGAAATGTACTCTCCGTTTATATTTATTCCACATTTTGTCCAGGATAGTAGTTTAAATATATATTTCTGGTCGTTTGTGGAGAGTTTGGGAGATATAACACCTCCTTGTCTAACACATCCGGGATATCCGCAGAATAACTCAAATAGTGAAGTCTACCCAACGAATAGGCACACTCAATTGGCAATGGGCAGGACATATCTGTCGAAGAGACGACGGTCGATGGGAAAGAAAAGTATTAGAGCCGCGCCCAAGAACTGGCAAACGAAGCACTGGCCGACCCCCTGCTAGATGGGCTGACGACATAAGAAGAAAAACGAGAGTGGCTTGGATGCGGAAGGTAGAGGATCGAAGAAAATGGAGACTCTGCGGGAGGCCTATGTTTAAAAGTGGACGGATACAGGCTGATGATGATGAATTACTGTCAACATTCCTATAGAGTTAACTTTTTAAACGATTTTAAGCATATATTTTTTATTTAGCATACAGGTATAATGGTTTCTTATAAAGTGTATATTTTAGTTTAAAAGGACTAAGGACTAAATGGTCCAAGTATCGGGCTAATCATCCAATCTGATTAAAACACTATGGGAACGTTGATGAAATATTAAATAAGCATATAATTTGATATGGTTTGAATAAATTTATCAACCATATTTTTTATATGTACGTCATAGTATAAATACACATTTGTTCCTATTTTAAAAAAAAAAAGTTTTCTGAAATATACGAACAATTTGTGTTACAATAACACCAAATTCCAATAAGAGACTATAAAAGTGAGAGGTATGATACAATGCATTTTTCTTTATGAATTAATGAATTTTAGTATTTAGCCCTTTCGTTACTGGCTTGGTGGAATAAAATTATACTGTCAATACGGCGTGAATTTTTCAAACTATTTTTTGTTGCTTAAAACTAGTATTTGAAGCATAAATGAACTTATCTGACCTATTTTCATATATCACATTTATTTTTAAATCTTTTAGCTATCAGATGATGCATAAAAAACTATTATATTTAACAAACGTTCATTATGTAACTCCATACATGTGGTGGCATTCACACATGTGGTTTACAGAAAAATCGCTCCTCTGACGAAATCTGACAATATTTATTTATATGCTTACAGTTTCCTGTAAATAATACATAAAGGTTGGTGCAGTGAATGACCGCACTTCTAATTTCCTACCGTAGATGTCACAATGAGTACTGAAAGTAGTAAAACGATATATCACGTCAACCGATGTCAACGGTGGGTGAATCTTTGACGGCATATATCAACAACCGATGCGTAAGGGTTAAAAATATTATTTGACAATAAATAAGGTGTTCTAAAATAAAATTGTGAAATTATTTCGCATTAATTTTAGACAGCTTGAAATAGCTAAGTATAAACTAATGAATTACTGCCCAGGTAATTTTAAATATAGTTGCTTTGGAATACGTTATTTTATGGCGATAATAGTTGAAGTGTATCGGATATTACAAATAGTTTACTGTTTCCAAAGTTTACTCATTGTTCAGTCTACAAATGAATACAAGGTTAAGTACTAAAAGTTATCAGTAATAAAGATTATAATTGAAATAGAAATCTCAACAATCTTCATAACTAAAACAAGACGATGAAAGTCCAACTATCTTTGGGTGTTAAAATTTAAACTTAAGCACTCAAATATCCTATGGACGAATATAGTAAAGCGTTTGATTACCATATACCATGTCATGGGTTCAAATCCGGATGAATATTGAATTAAAAAAGATTTTTAATCCATTAAAACTCATATAAATATTCCCAGTTAATAATGTAAATTTAATTACTCACCCGTAAAATGTAGAACTATTGGTCAAAAATTTGTCGTTTGTAGATTTTAGTAGGCATAGTCACTCAAGCAATTCATAAATTCATACTCGATGTACATACTTAGTCTAATGGACGACGATCTTTTATTTTAACGAATTTATTTAAAAAATATTTTAATGATTATAAGTAAAAAAATATGATTAAGAACTCTTCTTTTCCTTTTCTGAGTAAAACAGGGTACAATACGCTAGTTTGTTTAAAAATAAATATACAAAAAATTAGGTTTTATATTTTTTCGGCCTGTAATCTCGAAAAGTAGTCGACGGATTTACTTAATTTTTTTACATTAAGCTGAATTTTGTCTGTAAAGTGTTATTGCATACTTTTTATTAAGCATGTAATGCCTGAACTAGTCCTTTCTTAAAATTATACATCTCCTCTAGGTAGTTTTTTCCTATACTCATTCTCATTCCTCTAACATTTTCAATGATTTAGAATCATCAGAAAATTCAAATTGTACACATTATAAAAATCGAAGAAACCACTTTTAGCTGTTTACAAATGGACGGGTATCTCAAACACTAATTAACATTTCGACGTGTAATTTGGCACAGATGTCAGTGACAGTATTACCAACATAAAAATATTTTTTCGAATCACTTAACCCGCGTAATTTAAAATCAAATTTCTCGGTATTTTTTTGCTCACAGTGTTACTATTTTGAACATTATGTCAAATTAAATCGATTGAAAACGCTATAGCACAGCATGACAGGGATCAACTAATAAATAATAAAATTATCTTGCGAAAAAATACATAGAGAATTTGCAGACGTCGAGGGTACTGAAGCTTGGAGTCTAATTAGCTACTTCCCAGTAGGATGATAATTAAGCATTGATTGAAATTTTCAATTGGACGCACCTAGAGAGGGAACTCTTGGTAATTTGCTCCTCGGGGAAATGGGCCTCTGTGAACACTCAGTGACAGTACAGTCCGGTCACGATTTCATTCCATTATACGTAGTTGCCGGTGGATTGCTCTTCACGTGGTAGCACCAACACACTACGTGATTGCGCTAGAAGAACTGTAGTGCAATCGCATTTTGCGCATTTTTTTCAGGCAGCGAAACGTGCAAGTACGCTCATCGGCGAGAGAACCGCGATAATAATTACTCACCGCAAATGTCACGTGTCTCAATTTTTTATTTAATAATAATAAAATAATTGAAAGGTATTTTTAAAAATATTTAATAGAATAGCGATAGATTGTGTTTTTCAACTGTGAATCGTATTACGCTTACCATTTTACACATGGATAAGCGCTGCATGTGAAATCGCCAACGTCATAGACTACAGCTCGAAATTGACGCATCATCTTTAATCCTTATTATAACAAGAATTCACGGTGAATGGGTGGTCTTTACGGGACAACTGTTCGTCTACTACCAAATTTGATTAAATAAGCTATGACTGGCATTTTACGAGAGAGGAATCAAATTCACACAAACCGGGGATATTTTAGAATTCAGAAGTTGTCTACATTTTTTAAATCTCCGTCGGAGATCGAACCCATGACCTTCGGCTTGACAAGCAAACGCTTTTACCACTGAGCTATACTCACCAGAATTGTTTCATATATCTCACAGTACAGGCTGCAAAATAAGCTCGCTTGCTGCCTTTGGAGCGCTGGAGCGTCTTTAAACTCTATAAAAGAGAGTGGACAAAGCAGCTTTTTATACTACACTTGGTCAAGAAGTCAAGGTGCACAGCAGTGTAACTTTCATCAGTTCTGGAATGGTGGACTCGTATAACGTTCAACTCGTTTATTTTTATGTGAATAAATGATGAAAAAAGTAAAATATGAGAGTGTTTGCTATAATTTTATGTGTATAAAAATTGTAGAGTATGTTTTTAAATTTTAATTGTTTTTTTTAAATATGTCAAGTCAACGATAATTTTTGAGATATTAACTAGGCTTGTTAAAAATCGAGACAATTTTGTCACATTAATTTTAAAAATCTCCGTCAGATAAAGGATTTTAAATCTCAATAAGATTAAATTTTGTACTTAATGTATGTATTTGTATTTAAATAATATTTTTACGTACTCTACATTTTTTTTGAGAAAAATATTTCTTGGTATAGTATAATAATATAACACTAAACGTAAAATGTAAAGGCATCGCCCACATTCACGCGTATGTAATTTAAAATTCCTTTTCATGAAATCTTATCTGAAGCGATGTAATGTAATATTGAAAGATCGAAATATCAGGGTTCATCGCTCCGTATCATATCCGAAAAACAAGTGGAAATTCACGTCTTTTTATGAATCGTATTTTAAGTGCAGATTTAGTACAGTAAAGCCAAGCAGAATCGTTTTCAGTAAGAATTGCTTATTATTTAATAATAAAAAAAAAATGAATTCGAATTTCAAATTTGAATTTTCGTATTATATTTTGTTCGATTAATTTATTAATTATGCAGCCGAAGCATTAAGAAACGCAATACATTTATTTTTTGTAGATGACTTCACTTTTTTATATATTCGTCACTTGATAAAAATATGTCGTCGAACAATAAATTATACGAATAAATTTATTCTTAATATTAAGTGTAATCCTGAAAAACATGTTCGACATAAATTGACACCACTTAGTTCTATTAACTGCCACGATACAGGAGGTTTTGTTCTATGACATCTTTGCACCTACACTCCCAGCAAGTACAGTCTATATGCGAGTATAGTTCTTGGTGCATTTCAGAAAAAAACCATGTAATTACTATTTGTTTTGAAGGCTTATGTAGTAAGGCTATTTACACAATTGTTCTATTGAGTTCACGCTGGAATTTTTTGGCTGGTACAATAAAATGTCTAGTTTTATGGTTTCTGGAAAAACTTAAAGAGCTTAAAGAAAAGACTGATCCAAATAGTTTCTTAGGATTTGTTAAGCAGCATCGGCTTAACATATTTGGTAAATTTTCCCGACCCTTTTGAGGAATAGATAACTTGGCCTTAACCACTTCATCGTCACATGTTTCAGTGCCAGCCCTTCAAGATGTCGATGTAAGAAAATCGGAATTGATTTTGAAATACATCTTTCGAATATTGCGAAGCGCGCACAGTTGCACTTATGGCGATCGTCTACGTAGAGCGCACATGTGTGCTTACGGCGATCGTCGGGTTAAGAGGCGACTCAAGCCAAAAAATATTAATGTTTTGAAATATTTTATATAAGATAAAAGCAAAATGATTTATTGAAATGCACTCCTTAGTTTGTGGCGGATTGATTGAGTGTACACTTTTTATTATTATAATTCGATAATAATTATTGAATTCTATGTCTCATGGATTTCGACCAATTACAATAGACATTGCCTTGTGTGGCCGTCCGACAGTGAACCTATATAAAGGAGAAACGACATTGGATAAGTCATTTTTCAGCGTTTCACCGTCAACAGCACTTCTTGAACCTCCAGCTGACTCCCGCCAGATTATCGTACTAGATTCGCTGTCAGATTATCGACGTCACTTCGCGACCCGCTGTCTATTGATTTCAGAATGTTTTTAGTTTATTTAAAACTTAAAAAAAAAAAAGTCTGAAAGTCTTTAAAGTAAACTAAAGCCAGTTGAATATTTTATTCATAAACAGTTTTATATCGTGCAATGATTCAACAAATGTAAATTCAACATCACTTTTCAATTAAATTTCCCGTGAAAATATTCAGTGTTATTTATTTTCCTTCTTATTCAGAATCCAGTAAAGAAGATTCAAATACTCTTTATTCTCATTTTCCCTTCATAATCACACTACACACTCGCATACTGGCACTGTGTTATAACTATGTCAGTGAAAATAATAAGCACTCAATTTTTTTTAGAATACTTCTAAAACATAATGGCTTTTAGGTACAGAACTTTAAAAAAATAATTGTGGAAATAGCTTACTTCTTTTGCCTGGAATTGACATTAAGCATTCTAATAATCCTATTAAAGAGAATTTTACAAGGATTGGTAGACAGTACCTAAGCTCACATGTACCGAACATGTCTTTTTGAAGAAACTGAATTATTGAACCTTCCAGCACTAAAACCCTAGTATGTATAGACAGCACCGAGATAACGGTATATCAGAGAAAAACCCAGCATCTCGGAACTCTAGTATTTGAAAACCTGGAATTGGAAGCCTTTAATTAGAAATCAAGTAAGATACGCGTAGTTACAAGTTTTTAAAAATCAAAATAAAAAAAAATATATATTCTTTTTATAACCTGTTTGAATAAATCTGAAACGGTCCTGGATTCCAATATTCTGTTATAAATTATATTTAAGAGTGCTATAAATCATTTACTTCTGTTCGACGTCATCCAATAAAGTCGTATAAAACGTTGAATGTCTGAAGGTACGCCTTTCCACTGACAACGATCTCTCCTCTCGAAGAAATGAAATGAGAAAAGTTTAGCAAATCAGATTTATTCAAAGATACCGTCATTCGAAAACTGAAGGAACGCTGAAAACAATACTACACCCGAGAACAATCGTAAACAAGTGAGCGAACTGAAATATCAAATTAACTGTTAATATAAAGTTTTTCAGTAATCCATTTCACGTTAAACAAAACATTTAAAATCTCGCTACTGAAAGTACAAAAATAAAAACGAAAATAGTGCGCACTTTTTCAGCTTTGAAATAATCATCTTTTTCACGTTTAATTTATTTTAATTTACGTGAAAGTTTTTTAAAGGTTTTTTTACGTTTCCTCTCTCTCTCCTTACCCTCTCGTTTTTCTTTACAAGTACGTCAACTGATCTCAAATGTCAGGACGGGTAATTATTTTTATTTTTTTCGATTTGGCCTTACAGTTTTGTAGATTGCAATATGAGAAATTAGAAAATGTAAAATGTGAAACCGTTTGTTTATGTCGAAATTTGTAAAAACAACAATTTCGGAATTTAATATTTACCTACTGAAATTGGATATTCTTAAATGTCAAGTTCTATCAACAGGTAAGCGTGGTTATAATTTCGTAAAGTATTGACATCTTTAATTATTTTTACCAGAATTTAATTCAAATATATGATTTGTTTAATGTAAATGGATAATTCATTTGCAAGATATATATTTAAAAGAAAAATGGTTTCCATTTCATATCAGCTCCCTAGTGCGCTAGTCTTATTAAAAAGACTAGTAAGCGATTTTGATTCATGCCAAATGATATTTAAGAATGAAATTAAACTGAACTAGTACATCATAAATTCATAGAGGCTTTGAGAACGGAGGTGGGTAGGTTGATAGAGCATTGACTTTGTTAAGTGTAATCGTATATTCGAATCCCTTGCCCATTGTTGTTTCTTTTTTCACTGTTTAAGAATAATAATGATTATTGGATATAACGGTACTTAATGTAATCGTGAGCAGGTCAACCATTTTATATGATTATAAATATATACACTTTAATAAGAAATAAACTATTATTAGTAAAAACGTAAATTTCTAATTGAAGTAATCATCGAGAATCTTCGAAGTCTCAATCGAAAGCAGATCGATTATTTAGTAAAAACATATGATTTGAATGTGTATTTTTATTGATGATGATATCAATTCGATATATCTTTTGTGGCAAAGGTACCGAAAAGCCTCGATATACGATATTTCGGCTTTTAATTTTATTCGCTCGTCTGACACTCATTAATTTTTTATATGTAAGTAACGTAATGCGCTTGCAAGCGCCATTTTGTTTGTTTTGACAGGTCGCCACATATCACATGGGCGCTACCCGCCACGTGGGCGCCATTAATTCCATTAATAGGCGCTAGGTTATTTGGGGCAGTAATTGTCATTATTGACGTCATTCTCAGTCAGACTCTGCTTGGGACCTGTGAGTGACGCAGAATGTTCCGCCTCTGGCAGACGACCGAAGTTTATCAGTCTTTTATTAAAAATAAATTACGATATGCTTCTCGAAAAGTTCTATGCTTTGTGACCTGCTACTTATCCATTCACCACGCATTCTGATGACGATTCCCACGACATGGAGTCGCCCCAATTAAGGTGGATGTCATTTTATTTATGAATTATATGAGGAATTATTTTTAAGTATTTAATATATTAGATATTTGTAGCGTAGTATTAGCGAGTTTATTTACCGTAAAATAATTGTATAATTCTATACACCTTTATTATAAATTAACGAATTTTCTTTTTATTCAAATAATTTATGCAAATATTATAATGTACTAACAAAACATAAATGAATCAAACGCAATCTTATTCATTAAAACTATTGGAAAATTATACGGATGGCTGTCAAGATTGTTTAAGTTTAAGCTGTTGTCGGGTTGTCTCTTCATAAGATGTCCGTCTATGTATGGTTATGATCGCGATGGTAAAATGTCAGATTGTCGGACGACTGCATGTGTCACAAAGTTTGGAAAGTTGTTTATTATTTTGTTAGCCGCGTGCTGAATTCTTGAGCGTGACCTTTTGTCCGCGACCCGGGCATTGAACAATGTCAAGATTACACACATGGAGGGAAATACGAGGAATATTAAAGATATATCGGACTAGATGTCTGTTGTGATACTACAATATACAAAGTTAAATAATAAATATGTTGTGTTTGACTAGTCGTATTTGTATGGTGAATAATATAACCGTGGCGGACTTTTGTTTTATCATGACGTCCTTGTGTTACGTGCCCGTTCCACGAACTGACCAAGTTACAACTGCCTACAAGTAACCTTTTATTAAACTTAAATCACTTATAGAACTTCATATTAAATAAAATCCCGTGAAGTATTCAAGTCTAATGTAAATATTATGCTAACGTTTCAACCTTTAAACATTTTTAAATATTAAGCTTACTTACTGACATTAAAGTCCCCGTGAAATTATACCGTGCTCTTATTTCTTTTCTTTCTATGTTCGGAATATCCGTGTATTTCCATTGATCTCTTCCTAACACGCATAACTATTACATATATGCTATCCACAGATCAATACACTTTCACATTCCAACATATATATTATAATATATAATAAAATAATATATAAATAAAAAATAATTTATTTCGCCACCACATATAAACTCTATGCATAAAGTGTAAAAATATTATATAACGAGGTAATTAACTTGTCTTAATATAAACTACAATATTAAGTAATACAGTTTCATTTGATCACCAAAAATAATATCACTATTTGTTTTTATGTAAGCACATACAGGAGAATACCAACAGATGGTGACAGTAATTCTGAAGTCTCATCTGTGGAATTCTATGACGCTCAACCATGGTGTATATATGGCTTAGCGTTGCATGTGGAGTGTTGATCCGCCAACGTCATAGACTACAGCCCGAAATTCACGCATCATCCTTATTATTACAGGAATTTATATGAATGGGTGGTCTTCACGGGAAGACTTTAGTCTACCACCAATTTTAATTAATAGGCTAAGACCGGCATTTTACGGGTGAGTGATCAAATTCACACCAATCGGGGGTAATTTAGAGCTGAGAAATCGATTAAAAAACATTTTTTTTAAATCTCCATGGGGATTGAACCCACGACCTTTGGCTTGCAAAGCAAACGCTTTAACCATTGAACTATACCCGCTGGCTACGTAAGGAAATAAGAGAACAAATATTTGCAATTAAATGTCTTTATTATGAAACCAAGTGAAATATTTATTACATAATTAAAAAGCATTTAACGAACCGGCTAAAAAAACGCTGTTCCGAATAAAGCCCACTACCTGCCGCCGCATTTTTTCACAAAACCTCATCAAATTTGCATAAAATGTAAAAAATCCACTTTTAAAAATTAAACACTCAGATGCCTGAAATAATTCCGAAAAGACGAGCAAGAGATGAGCGAACGGTCCCTTCAAAAGGGATATAAGCACTTTGTTATGATACAAAAAATAAACGTTCTAAATGGCTGTAATATCCGAGGTAAAGTTTTCAGGACTTTGCCCCTCTGAAATACTATTTTCAGAAAATGTACGCCCACGAATTTTCCTTCAGTCTGGTGGGCGGAAAATCTTCGCGCGACTAATACAGTGGCCGACCTCTACGCATGATATCTGCTACATTACCCGACGTCGTACAATGCTACGAAAATGTTATTTCAAGCATCGTTTTACGCTGTTTTTGAAGAGTACAGAAATTAGAGTAATATTACGTACAACTTTTAATGTATGTTTTGAATATACTTTTCATCACAATGTGGCCTTCGCTACTGTGTGCTTCCATTATAAAAATCTTCTCTTTTAATACAGTAATGTTAAATAAATATAAAAGTAATATAATTGTGGAATATTTAAATATTGAGAGTGTACAAAAGAATTTATGTATAACTCAAATATAAGGTAAAAAAACAAGGGAGTAACTATATAAATGACTGGTCGAAAATCTGTCGTAAGTTGATTTAAGGCGTTTTAGTTACGCAAGCAATTAATTGAATCATCGTCGATGTACATACTTTGTCTAATCGTAATGGATGACGATCTTTAATTGAATTTGAATCAGAAAATTTTGTAATGATAATAAATAAATATATTATATTAAAAATCAAACTCTTACTTTCATGACTTGAGCAAATCCGGGTACAATGTTCTAGTTTCAAATATTAATTAAAATTATAGCAAAAACAGTCGATTCCGCTTAATTGGGACACCGCTTAATTGGTACACCACTTAATTGGGACACCGCTTAATTGGGACAGCCGCTTGCTTGGAACAAATCTCAAAGAACAGATACCAAACCAAGAAACCAATAGTAAATTTATATGTTTAATTGGGTCAAAATTCCACTTTATTGGGACGGTAAATTTAAGATCACAGCACACATTAAAAATTATAAGATAAATTAGACGAAGATGACGATGATGATGATGAGTCACCTGTGCCTGTGACTAACCAGGAGGCAAAAAAATGTATGGCCATGTTACAGCGTTATTTAATGCAGGAAGGAATCCGCACTGAATATCTGTGCTGATTTTGTAGAAGTGAAATGATACAAAAACAAAACACAGACTACACTTGAATAATTTTTGCATTGAATTAAATTGTACGTACCTACCCATTTATTATTTTAATTAGGTTTTTTTTCTTAAAAGTTTATATTATATATTTGTAATTTATATGATAATTTATATTACCTATATGTAATTTACAGTTTCCAAGAGCTTATAAAATACAATTATTGAAAGAAAAAAATGTCTAAATTTATCTGTGTATTACTGGTCAATGGCCAAAACCAAATAAATGAACTTACAAAAATGTAAAATTCGCTTAATTGGGACAGCCGCCTAATTGGCACAAAATGCCCAAGTCCCGATTTGTCCCAATTAAGCGGAATCGACATACACATTAATTTTATTTTTATAGAGAGTATATTTTATTATAAGCATAAAAAATACACCGGATGTACGAGATTTTTCTGTTAATATATTGTACATATTCATAATACTCGAAAGTAACAACTTTATCCGGTACACCTTGGTTACCGTTACCGAGCGCTTGTTGCTACCTGAAATCATGTTTAAACATGGTTCGATCTTCAATAAGTATACAATAGATGTTTCAGTTGAATTTTATCCCCGTCTTCAGACGATTCTAAAAATCTAAATATTTTTTATTCTTTTTGTACGGCGTAGTTAGTCATTTATTATTGATACCCTTATATCATTTATTATCGTTCCAGTTTTATATTGTATATGTACTGCCGAAGTAAGTACAGATTTATTATTGATACCCATATGCTTTAATATCATTATTCTTCCATGTTCGTTTGAAATATTTATTTTATATAAATACATACGGGAGAATACAAACCGTAAGACATTAATAAAGAAAAAATATTGTTATGTATTTTTGTAAGATTTTACGTTGCCTTAAAAAAACGCTTTTATGAAATATTACATATTTGATAATAATATTTACCAAAAAACTACGTACAATCAATGGAAGCGTTTTATTAAGAAAGTCTATAAAAATTTGACTATAAGAAAATACCATTAAGATTATCAACTAACAATACTGAAACTGCATAATTATAATTTTAAATTAATCTTAACTAAAAAATAACAAAATAAAAAATATTTAGTTTTGATTCACATTAATTTTAAATGATTACATGTTTCAGACTTCCTGGTCTCCAGAGACATGTAATTACTTAAAATAAAATATTAATCAAATCTAAATATTTTTAATTCATTATTTTTTTGTTGTGTGTGTCTTAAGTGTTCCGCTGCAAGAACATATTTGCCAAATAACGTTATATATCATTTAAATATATTTGATTGATCTAATAAGCATGTCAAAATTAGGAAGAGGACAAGAAGAAGAACAAAAAGCGAAGAAAGGCAAGTGAGATCTCTAGATTACGTTAGGAATAGATTGCCTTAAGAATTCCCAAAATCATAATGATTAGTAATCAATGAAAAAAAACCTATTTACAAAATTACGTTAGAGCCGTATAGAGCTGAACAAGGATATTATTTTTATTTGTTAATTGCTTAAATTTTATGCTGCTTTATTCCGGTCGTGTTTGAATTTAAAACAATCATTTTTCGAGCTTCGATATTACGCCGGACGGGGGCAGTGAGTTAGAAAAATTTAATTAAGTTAATTGTTTCGTTCAGACCCCTCCCGCCCCCTTTATAATCACTGGTTAATTATTCACGCCGCTATTAACTCGGCAAAATGATAAATACCTTTGCCACAAAACGGACTGCTTTTGATGTGTACTAAAAGCCAATTTTGACGCGAATGAAAATGGGTTTATTAATGTTGTATTGAATATTATTTAGTTGTTTGTTATAAGCGCCAATGTTTCATTAATAAAATAATAATTAAAAACTACTCATTTGACTTTAAGGACTAACAGATATGGCGAAACGTTGCAAGTTTCTTTTCCATACATGTTTTATATTTTTGAGTACAATCAAAACGCACATCATGACTATCTATTTTTTTTAACAATTGATACATATTAGATGAGTTATATAAAGAAATATATATATATTTTTAAGCATCTCTTAAACAACAATAATAGCAAGTTGTATGTATGTATAATTTTTTAGGTTTTCACAGCCAGATTTGATATTGTAGCTTTTGGGTTTAGCCGTGTGTGGCGAACTTCCTTCAACCAATATTTACTTTATATACTCTAAAAACTATACAGACAAGCAAGGACGACCACAGTCACGTTCGCGGAGGTACAATTCTTAGAACATACCTACCGTGTTCTTAGAACATACCTAGCGTATTATTAGAACATACCTAAGATTCTCCGGAATGAAACTTGAGTATGTAGTTGCCATGGAGATATAAATCAATAACGCTCGTTAAAAAGATAATCTGAATAATCCAACTCATAACTAAATAAATCATCAATCTTGAAGAAGACCCCTTCAATGGTGGTCGAAATATTGGTTGAAGGAAGTTCGCCACACACGGCTAAACCCAAAAGCCACAAAATCATGTATGTATGTCGACTTTTACACAGAGCTTTTGTTAGATCACCAAAAAAAAGCTACATTGTACGCAGAACTAACCGTTTGATGCGTTACTTCTTGTTGTTTAGTTTTTGTGGTCATAAATGGCGGTCAGTAGCATATGTTTAGTGATCAGTATTGCTTAAAAAACTGATTAAAAAAGCATCCAAAATAAGGTTTAGATGCTATAGCTGTTATCTCGTCAAGACCTTGGGCTCCTGCTCAAGGATTTGACATGAAATATATGTGTTATCGAGTGCTTCTTTCGAGTTCAAAAATGTCTTGATACAAAGCGTGAACAGTGCCAGTTGACCTTACTTAGTGACAGAAATTTGTAGAGACAATATGTTTTGGATATAGAATACATATAGAGGGGTGACTAGCATTCAATAGCGCTGTTTTTCTACCTTGACACTATAATATTGTATGATTGAATGGTTTATATTCTTACATATTGTTTTACCGACAATTTCATCATATTGATAGTCTTTTTTAATTCAATAATGTTGTATAAATCAGAAAAAAAACGCTTTTAATTCACCACACAAATTTTTTTCTTAGTTTTAGAAAATAGCGAAGTTATAAAAATGTTTATTTTTTTATGATTGCGTAGTTTCGTAATATGGTGTGATATCTCAAGCTTTTATGCTTTCAGAGATGATGGTGCTACGAGTATACGTATCCCACTAATCTGTGGTAAATCTGTTTAGTTTGTACGTCAGTCTTTGAGGGTCAGATTGTTAAGGCTGGCTGTTGGGTTGTACTAAATACTGTACTCCAGAAGTCCCCAGCTGATAAGAGCCCACTAATCCTTCTCTATCAGGCGCCCAAGCCGGGCTTAGCTTTGCTTCCAGAGACAAACATATAACAGGCAGCTGCTACTGTGAAGCTCTTTATATAATCGATTTCTGAAAGACATTGTCGTTGGATGATAATACACACTCATTCATAGTATCTATTATCGTTCTAATACGAACATTAACTTGTTATAACGCAACCTGCTGGTTTTAACCGGTTGTGCTTTCTTCTTCTTCGTAGTATCAATCCGGTGGATTGTTTTGCAGCAACCAAATCTTGCATCTTGATCTCCACTCCTCTCAATCCTCTTCAGCTCAGCATAAGAGCTACAACTCATGTCCTCGAACACTTGCTGCAAGAACTCCTGTCTAGGGCGCCCTCTACAGTTTCTACACTCAACCATCCTTTTCCACAATATCGTGAAGAAGACCATCGTGGCGCATGATGTGACCGATCCATCGGGCTCGCCTCTCTGAGATGGTTCTTACTAGGTGTCTACTTTTCTTGATTATGCCGAGAACCTCATTGTTCGTGACGTGGTCTCTCCATTCCGAGAATATCTAATAATATCTATTATCATTATATTATAAACATTAAAATGATATAACGCAACCTACTGGTTTCAACCGGTTGTGCTTTCTTAAGTGCGATTATTTAAAAAAAAATAATGAATGCTTTCTGACGACCAAGATATGTTTCTGGATTTTGGCCGTCGAGTTTCATAAAAAAATTGTATGTACATATTAAAATTAAACATATATGTTTTTTACAAAGCTTTAAAATGAGGTTTGTAGCGTATTCAATATCATTTTCTTTTTCAAATTGCAACTGACTTTTGGCGGAATTTTAATTTGAAAAATATTCCACTATTTATTTTATTATAAGATGAAATGTATCGACTACGTTGGGTAGCCATTGTCGAGTCAAATAACAAGGAAGTGTGCGCATTTATATAAGACAAGATGTGAGTGTGAAGATGGGTGTAGGTAGTGAAATAGCTATGCGTTCAATATGTTTATAGGTTTTTAAATGTTTCATATCTTTCACATATTTAACATGAATCAAAAATATACCCATAATTCAACCTACACCCACTTACTCACTCACACGTTGTTTAAAGTAAACGCGCTTTTTGCTCGACAATGGGTACCCGTCGTAACTGAAAAATATCGTCCTATAATAAAAAAATGTGGAATAATTTCTAAATAATGTAAAATTTTGATTTATATTTTCCAAGCATTTAGTAAGTTTTTCTCTATTCCATGCACAATGAAGTGTCCTCTTGTCATCCTTTTCCAATAATTTTAATGTCTTTATGAATAATAAAATTCTTCCACATCTCTTACAACGTCTATCCCCCGTTACTTGCTAGTATTGCTCAGGCAAATTTAGTTTTTATTTAATAGGCTTTGAATGTGGCAATAGCTCCCTGATCTTTGTCCATGGGTTGCAAAATGCCGGTGGTATAAACGATAAAATTGTATATTTAACTAGGAGTTAAATACACGATTTTATCGTTAGGATGTAAATTTCCCATGTGATATGGATGTCCTTGTGAATTTTTGCAAACAGTCATAAATCGAAGACTTCTTATACTCGTGGTTCATCTCAGTCACTGGGTTTGTTAATGAGTATTTAACTTCGATAATTGAACCACACAGTTACGGCGTAATTCTCTATTACCGATAAAATTCCAATATCTGAGTATTTTAAATGAAACCAAGTAACGTCTGAAGCAACAGATTTATTATATGATGATTTCGTTCTGAGAAAACATTCATGTTTATTTAGTTTTAATTTGTTTGCCTTGATATCAACATTTATTTACGAATGAAGTCTGTTACAAGTTGAGTGGGTATATTACTTGCAGGGTATGAATTTTTGAACTTATGGAAAGTGTAACTTCTTTCTGAGAGTTTCGGAAGACTTTCCAAGTTTTATTACAAAGTTAAATGTGTGCTTGTGAAGCAATATCTCTTAAATTCGTGTTTTATGGATTTCCGTACCTAGTTTGTAAAGTCAAATAAAATGTTTTGACTTTTATTTGAATTCACACAAATGTTAAAGGTAAGCCCAAATGTAGAATATTCGAGCTTTTTCCATAGCCAAAATTGGTAGACCGGAAATGGTATTTAATTCAATAATTATTTGCATTTAATTTCAGGAATTCAATTCATTGCAACAAAATATGCTGATGCATCTTTTTAAAAACAATTTTATTCAAGATTTTAAATATGATGTATTTTTTCAATTAATAAAACAATATATAGAAAAATATTTTTTTTTTGATTGTAAAGGATAAAGAAGAATACTGATAGACGATAGTTAAAAAATCTTATCTACGAATTTTATGATATTTATTATTATATAAATATCTAACCTTAATAAGTCCAATGGAGGAGTCAGCCCTCTCCAGGCTGCAGATGCTGAACTGGATAGATGGAAGATCCAGACGATGAGAGAGTTGTCTTTGAAAGGTCTGGTGTCTTGTGGGGACGATCGGAAGAGTTGTCTGCCTCAAAACCTGCTGGAAATATTAAAATCAATGAAACTGACACAAAATAAAAAATTAAAAGGTCAAAGCTAAGGCGTTTAACCAATGCATCGTCCCTGTATTAAATTACGCCGCAGAGACGTAAAATCTTACAGCAAGTCTTACCCATAAAATAAAAGTCACCCAGCGTTCTATGGAGAGATCCATGCGCAGAGTGTCTTTAAAATATATAATCCGAAACAAAGATTTCTCAAGAAGAACTCGTAGTAAGTAGTAGAGGATATCATTAATATAGGCACGATCAATTGGCAATGGGCAGGACATATATGTCGAAGAGACGACGCTTGCTGGGGAAGAACTGTGTCGGATGACATGCAAGATGTACTGACGACGTCAAAAGAATAACGAGAAGACGCTGGATGAGAAAGACGGAGGATTAAGAAGGATTGTGACTCATGCGGGAGTCCTAAGTTAAATAATGATCGGACAAAGGCTGATAATTATGATATTTTATCAACATGATACATTAAAGATCACCTGGATGATTTTTAGATTAAACAAG
This sequence comes from Glossosoma conforme, assembly GCA_022606575.1. Lineage (NCBI taxonomy): Eukaryota > Metazoa > Arthropoda > Insecta > Trichoptera > Glossosomatidae > Glossosoma > Glossosoma conforme. The sequence continues at coordinate 437,039 of JAGTXR010000021.1, read as the reverse complement.
TTACACCGTAATTTTTTCATAATACTCTTAATGTAAATAATTGTATCATAGTATAGCAACTAGTATACTTAAAAATTAGTATAGTAGTTAACCAACGACAGGAGCAGATGTCAAGAGCAGTTCTCGTTAGATTAATGAAGTTAATCAACATTGGATGTTGATCAAAAATTGAATGGGTTAACAGCCTTATATCTGTTATTGATTGAGTTGAGCTGTCCCATAAGACCAAATATCCAAGTTTCGGGAGTATCGGATGAAACAACCGATCTCCTTAATTATATCGACTGATACATTATCTAAGATACGCCTTGGATATTACACCTGACATAAATTTAACTCTTCGGGATTGTGCTCTGGAGTCTTCAGAAAGCATATATGTTCCCAGGTGGACTTTCAGGTGTAGATATGTTGTGGGACAAGACATGGATTTTGCAATTGACTTGACTCGGGCAGTAATAATAGAGCGTACATTAAAATAAATAAAATATTGAAATAATTGTAAATTAATTATTAAAATTTTGCACCTTGTAATATTTAAATGACCAATTTGTTAAAAAGATACACATTTTTAATTTTAGAATTAATTTTAATTAAAAAATTAATAAATTAAAAATATTTAGTTTTGATTCACAATTTATTTTAACGATTACATGTTTCGGCCTTCTTGAAGACCATCTTCAATAATGAAAAAATAAAAACAGGCATTGGCTTTTATAGGCATGGACAGTTAATTAGTTCCTACACACATGTTTACAGGTTGTATACGTGTGCGGGTAAAACAATTGAAAAAAGACATTTCAAACTTAATGAGTATGTGGTTTTCCTAATGTATGTAATCATTTTTATTTTTAATTTGAAAAAGGCATTATATAATTATAATCATCTACGTCAAAGTAAGTTCCCAGAGTGGTTTTTAAATATAAAAGAGTATTATTTATCTTTTCCGTTATATATTATGTTTTTGTGGTTATAAATTACCACAAAGTTTTAAATACAATCCTTCAAATATAAATATTTATATTATAAACGAAAGAATCAACGTTTAGATGTAACGAAATAAATTTCTAGAATTTTTAAATTTTTGTTGATTGTAAAATTCGAATTATTTTGTATCATAATCTTCAGACACGTATATTTGTTCTTATAAAAACAAAAGATTTACAGACATTTAAAAAAAAGTAATACTACAGTTGAAATACTTTTTTTAAAATGAAAGATTAATTTCGCATTGAGAAATTGCGAACTGTCATACTTCATTTGGTGTTAAAATTCGGTCTATTGATAATTATACAGTGATTTGAGTGAGTTTTTGACGTGATTTGATTATATTTTGTTATGAAAAAAACCATTGAACGTGTTAAAAAACAACCGTACTTTAAAATTGACGCAATTGCATTAAATACGAATCGACATCTAAGTGAAAATCTTCATATGAAAATAATAATGTAATTTTGTAAATATATGTTGAAAGAAGTGAATTGCTTCCACCTAATTATCGGCGAGATTTTTTTAAATCTTTGATTTTTTCATTGAATAATCGCATGCAGGAGGGCAACACTGGATGATAATAGTGTGTTTTATGAAGTTGGATATAAAGCAATTGGATGCTGCATGCGGAAAATATATGTTGTGTTTGTGTGCGAGTTACAGAGATTGTAAGTGAACTCGTATATTGATCTGTTTTATAGATAAATACAGATTGTATAAATAAAGGAACACAGATAATGGAAGAGCATTTCGGTGGCATTAAGAAAAAAATTAAAACAACCTGTTCTTGATGGACATACATTAATCGTGTATGGGTGTTCTGTAAGTGTAAGACTTGTGTATCGGTTGCGGTTGGGTGTAGAAAATATTATTTTTTCGCGTTTATAGGTACTTTTGCCAAGGTAATAACGTGAAAAAGGCTAGAGTAAATGGTTTAAAAGTAATTATATATATTTAAAAAATAATGGTTGTCTCAAGTTTTAAGTTAACTAGAATTTATTGAATCTTTCATAAATATTGTCGTTCAATAATAATCTTGGTAATTGATATTAGTTTTTTAACCTATAAAATTAAATTAAATAGAGATTTTTTTTATTTACTTAAAAGTGTGTTATAAATGATTATCTATTTTGAATGTCAGAGGTTTTTCACTTTGATTAGAAGATTACGAAGAAATGAAAATTCAATTTCGTGAATTGTACTTAATTTTTTGGAGATTTATTATTTTTATTTTCTATTAAATTTTATATTAAAAAATATAATAAGCTTTCGCATCAACAATCTCAATCGCTTTCTTCCAATGGTATAAGGTTTCAGATTCATAAAACGAAATATAAGTCCAATTGTGATTTCTAGAAAAACTGGATTTGTTATAGAGGTGAGATTAAGAATATTGAAATATAATTTAATGTATAACTAAATAGTAGTAAGCTAATAAAAGTTTATTTTATCCATATTAATTTACGATCTAGTTACAATATAATAATTTTCTACTTAGAAAAGTTTTTCACAGTAATTGTTAATAGCTAATATTAAAAGATGCTCTATGAATAATAAATATAACTTTTTTAGTTTATTTTTATTTCAAACATTGCATTTTACACTACATTTTTTGGCCCCCAAAATTTCTTCGTCTGTTACGAATATATACGTCTGTGGCGGACTTCTGCTTTATCAATTTTACCAACTTCGGTATCTATGTCTTGTCTATTAATGTTTGCCTTCTTCGACAGATCTCTTTTCTCTTCTCTTTAATCTCGCCTCCGTAACCTGATCAATTATCAGCCACCTGCCGGAGAAGCCACTATGTTACGTGCCTGTTCGACGACCGAAAAAGTTTCAACTAACTACTAGTAATCTTTTACGTCTATACGTATGAGTATATTATAAAATGTACTTCAGAGTAAAAATGCGAATAGTATATGTGATGAAACGCGTTAAATCATAATAAAACGTATTTTTTTTCTTCTTAAATTACATTTGGAAACAATGAGCTTCATATCATCGTGATGTTCACTGTCAAAACAAACGACATTTCATAGTTTTGTCATTTTTTATAATAAATTAAATATTCCAATACTTAATGGATAATTGAAGATCTCCACCAATAATTCGAATCCCAGCATATGCCGTTTCTTGTCCTTCGATATTGACAAGAGTAATGTCAAATTTGATAAAGATTTGTTTGTATGTATCAATTTGTTTAAACAAATAACCTGAACGTGGTAATAACGTAAAAATTAGTATTGATTTGTGAATATCGTGTGGTGTTAAAAACTGTTGTAACAACTTATAATTATGACTATGAATTTACATTAGTGGTTTTATTATAAAACCAATAATTGAACCTAAATTGACTCTAAAAAACCTATAATTATAATCAGCCTGTGTCCGTCTTCTGCTTAACGTAGGCCTCCTGCATGAGTCTCCATCCTTCTTTAGGCCTTGTTCTACAATTCCTGGTTACTCCCGCTATTCTTATCGTAACATTTTTATTTTTAAGAGAATATAATTGGAAAGTCCTTTGCTAGCTTAGCGTGTAACTATGATTGATAAATAAAAATAATATTTCATAAAATATACTATAAAGTTTCAATGAAATGTTGCCTAAAAAACATTCACGAAGAAAATAATATATAATATTTTTATCAGTAGGCAATCCCCCGTCACTTTTCAAATAGTTTAAATAGAGAAAATCCAAGGATAATCCTCGATTCACATGCTATATAGCACAGCAAATGTTTCTCGATTGAATTTCTTGTTTGAAGGACAGGATATATCCTTACAGGAAAAACAAACGCAAAAATTCAAAGAAATTAATAAAAAAAGACGTTCCTTGACCTCAGAAACAAACCAAGCTATCTTGTAAATTCTTTTTCTTGTTTTATTCAGCCTTTATACAATGACGCAAAAGCCTTAAGGCAACAATTATAAAATATCGATGGGGTACTTGTTAAATTAGATTCAAACAGACTAATGGGCTCTGAATTTCATGTTAATATTTGAAAATGAAATGGAAATAAATGCTGAGAAATTTAAAGATATTATTTTAATTTTTGCTGTGGTAAAATATGTATAATGCTATAGCGTTGTGTTATAAATGGCAATGAGCTTGCATGATTATACGAGCCTTTTCATCCCTTGGTAAAGTAATGTAGTGAAATTCCAACTTCTTCCTCACCGCAGTTGTCCATTGTTTCATTTATATGACTACAAACACTGCTTTCAGCTTATTTATAAATATAAGTTGTAGAAAACAAATAAAACATTCCTTGCAACAGTAAAATTTTGATATTTTGCATTAAATTTAAACAAAACTAAGCATATCGACAGAAAAAAAAAACAATTCCCACACGGTGCATTCGAAAATTGTACTTCAATTTTTTAAATTGTTTTTTATGGGCTTAGAATATTTATTTGAATAGTAAAATACTTTAATACATTACAAACTGATATTATAAACCAATATATAAAAACTGATACACGTATTAATTAACAGTAAGCACAATTTGTTTTGACATTTCTCTCTACAATAAATCGCAGAAAAATCCACGGCAATTTTGAGGATTATTCATTTTTTACAGACTTTTAATTGATGTTGCATAACCTAGTACCGAAAATGCTTTTTGTATCAGCTTAATATTAGTTATTTTATCGAGTTGTTTTTTTAGTTACCCGTAGATTTGTCGTTAATTAAAATAAACCTTTCAGAAGGGTCACCTTTATTTTTTGTCGTGTTTTCTTTCGTTTAGGATATTGGTTCTAGGTATTATTAAAGGGTAACACGCGCAGGTGCCGAGGGATTCAGAAAACCCTTCGCAACCCTTTTACAATTGAGGTAGTTAGCATCGTCTTTGTAGTTGGATTACGGGAGCACTCCCCAGAGGGATTAAGTTATTTTACGAAGAAGGAGGCGTAGTCTTGTCGTATCACCAATGTTAAAATCTAAGTCATGAATAATATTAATAATTAATAATACTATTAGACAGTATTTTTTCTCTTAATCTTTAATAGAAGAATACACAACAACAAAAACCTTTATTAGTAGTATTTTTGTTTTAAAAAAGCGCACGCGGGAAAGCACTATGTTCTCTATTAGCACATCAATAAACACTTGAAACCTTAAGAATTCTTTAACGTACGTAGTTACTACATGTCTTTCATTAGTAGCTTCCAGATTATCCGATTAATTTTACCCTGCCAAGTACAAATAAGATGGTGGATACTTTACGATGGGATGTAAATTATATATAATGTGTACCGGAACCGAGATCGCGGTCTCGAAATTACAGCGTCAGCCAAATGGTGACGCCCGAATACCAAGGTTCCAGCACTGAGGATAAGTCCAGCACTGAGGATAAGTCCAGTTTGATAACATATCCCTTTTTAAGTCTTAGCGTACATCATGAGTAAGCATTCTGTATTTTATAAAATTAATATATTGATTTTCATACACCGCAAATTCCTAGATACCTGTTGTTTTGGACCTTGATCCTTTCAATTAACATAGAGTGGCATAGGAGTACCCCTAAAAGATGCAAAAGAATTTGTATACCTTGGAAGTACGATTACCTGGGATGCCAGAACAAAAAGAGAAGTCAACAGTCGAATACATCAAGCAAGGCTAGCTTTCAATAAAAAAGCCAAAATTCTTGAGTCAAAGAATATTACTTTAGGGCTCCGCAAGCAACTTGCCAAAACACTTGTTTGGAGCATCTTAATGTACGGCTGTGAGACATGGTGCTTATCTGAAAGTGATAAAAAAAAAGACTAGAGGCCTTTGAGATGTGGTCGTACAGAAGAATTCTCGGAATTTCCTGGAGAGACCACGTCACGAACAATGAGGTTCTCAGGATAATCAAGGAAGATAGGCACCTAATAAGAACCATCTCAGAGAGGCGAGCCCGATGGATTGGTCACATCATGCGCCACGATGGTCTTCTTCACGATATTGTGGAGGGGATGGTTGAGGGTAGAAACTGTAGAGGGCGCCCTAGACGGGAGTATTTACAGCAAGTATTCGAGGACATGAATTGTAGCGCTTATGCTGAGCTGAAAAGGGTTGCGGAGGACCGAGAGGAATGGAGATCGAGATGCAAGATTCTGTTGCTGCAAACCAATCCACCGGATTGATACTACGAAGAAGAAGAGTGGCAGAATATTATCATAGTCAATGCCCTGTATGTAACCGACTGTATGAATCGACTTATTCGAGCTAAGATAGACAATTTGATTATAATTTGACAATTAATACATTAAACACTTTTGGATGTTTTATACAAAATAATTATATTCAAATAACGTTTTGAACATCGTGTCAATTGCTTGTTTTATCTTGACGAAATACTAAATATAGTTCAACAGCAAGTTACTTTATTAAAACTAAGCAGCAGTACAGATCACTGTTACAAATGATACATACTACTGACGACAACACATAAACTTTATATTGGCGAATGCTTAAGAGTGATTTTATTATAAAAATATATCAGGTGTTTTATGAATTCAATTAAGTCTGGCAATTAACGAGTAAATTTACTTAATAATTAACTAGTTTCAATAGATGAAGGAAGTGAGCTCTCAATACGACTAAAAATAAACAGTTAAACTAGTAGCTCACAATTCTGGGCGCTTACATAAACAACTTTCAAATAATTAGCAGAGCTAGCCTTATTTTGGCTTGTTAGTAAAATAAACCTCTAATTTAAATAACCGAAGCCTTCTACAAAATTATGAATATTTACCTTCCTTTTTTTAGCTTAGTATGTATATAAACTACGAGCATGTGTAGGACATAGCTTCTTAAATAAGACTGGTAAAGGAATACATATTTTGTATAATCTATATAAATATATAAAAATGTATGTCTGTCTGTCTGTCCTTTATGGATTCCTATACCATTAATCCGACTGCGATAAAACTTTCTCGAATTATTGCTTAGACTAACGGAAAGAAGATAGAATACTCAAATTTGATTTAATTTCAAAAAAACAATTGAATATTTACGTAAAGCATGTTTTCATACAAGACTATTGGAATGCAGAAAGGCCATTTTGAAACATGGTAACCATAGCAATGCCGGAAACAAAAATGACGCAAATCTGTCCAAAAGGTATTTTAAGTAGGTATTTTAAGTAGGTACTAACGTAAGTTACTGAATATTTTGAAACAAAATTCGATTTTCGAATAAAGTATTTCAATGTTTGAATTTTTGACGACTTTTTTGTTTTAGTCTTATATCGCATGACAGAACGAATAAAAATAAATATTACGTATAAATTGTGTGATATAGAAAGAGTTAATTTTGGAATTCCAATTGGTGGTCGGCTTCGGATAATATTATATCAATCAATTTATTTTTATTTTTTAAAAGTGAATTTAAAAACGTAACATTCACTGTGAAGTAGATCGTACCAGACGTTCTCTGCATGCTGATTTAAATCATAGTGCTTTCCATTACGATCCTAATTATGATTACATTCTGCACCCAAGTGTTGTTATTGGAAAAATTGATAAATTATGCGTGTATTGTAGTGCCTTTAAATTTAAAAATGAAACACTAGGAATGTGTTGGGCGAGTGGAAAATTGAAATTGCCAGAATTACATTCAGTGCCCGAACCTTTATTAACGTTGGTATCGGGTGATACAAGTGAATCAAAGCATTTCTTGACAAACATACGAAAGTACAATTCTTATTACTACCACTGCCGAACGCAAATCATTCTTCATCGTAGAAATGGTCATGTTCAGCAAGTCTTAGAAATGCATTAATCGTACGATGAATTGCAATATCAGATTTTATTTTGGCAAGGAGAAGACGGATACCATTTCAACATCCTGTTGAGAAATCCACAAACAGATGAGGAAACGACTAAGAAAGTCAGTGCCATGAATTACTATTCATATCAATTGATGATTTGTGAAAACGCTGAAAATCATATCTAAAAAGGTCTACATTTGTTCTCTCAATACATGTACGCGAATATAGAAACTGGACGACTTCTCTACATTTGATTAAATCCAAACTAAATTGCGTTCCGTAGAGTATATTCATTTACGCGATGCAGTTGTAAATGATGGCTGAAAAACGAAAAAAACATTTTGTATCCAAAAGCACTCCAATAAATAAAAACACATACGGGCGCCACTGTCGAATTTAGGTGAGAACAACATAACATAAGTTTATTGTTTCTAATTGGCTCCGGTCACGCTTCAAGTCCGACTTATCCAATTGGAAGGCGAGAGGCTCCCGACGAGGCGCTTCTATAAACTCGCGGTTTCTTTTTTTTAAGTGGCATTGCAACGCATGCCGGGTACATGCTAGTAGTAAATATAATGTCTTTCTATAAGACATTAAATATAAATATGGATTATATTTTATTTCAAAGATATTAACTTTTTTGACAATGAAACTATTCGTATAGAGATAGAATGCCGATTACTAGAAAAAATAAAAATAATTTTATTTATTCAGCCACCAGAGCCATAACTTTTCTTTTACAAAGACATACAAAAAAACAAAAGAAAAGTCAATAAAAACTTTAACAATTTTAATTTTAAGCAGCTTCTGACTCTCAGTGAGTGGAGCACCGGATCGCCACTGGATGCCTACGTGAAGGCGCATCCAGTGCCACAATGAAAGCAGTTGAGTTTTTTTAGTTTTTTAATTAGTACAAGAAAAATGTAAGCAAATCAGCAAAATTGTATACTTTTTATAACGGATTTTAAGATCTTTATAATTAATTTAAGGTTTTAAATTAATAACAAGTTTTAATTGCTAAAAAATAAATATAAATTGAAGTTGTGCCTTTAATTGTTAAATTATGTAATCAGATTACCAATAAATATATTATTGAAATATTTTGATGATCGTGGCTTGAAGGCTTAGCTTATGTCAGCATAACTTAAATGTGCTGTTACGCTAAAAAACTTCCTCCTACGATTTTGATTTTACGTATTCAACGAATTTAATTGGGAGAGTCAATGAAGCACGAAAACACAAATCATATTACTCAAATATGGAGATAAATAGTTATAATATATTAACTAACAGTTGTTTAAAATTAATGAATATATTTTGTAAAAAGAAAATTCTTCATCGAGCAAATATTTTTATTTTAATTTAAAAATAATATTAAACAGCCATTTTAAGTAAGCTTCTCAAAAATTTTACTCTCAGAAAAAAAATGTACAAACATATACAATCGTAAATTATCTATGTTACCGAATCTCAGTTTATTTTTTCTATTCGAATAAATGATTAATAAGATTTTAAGGAAAAAATTAAAACAATGCTCCAGGCCACTTAAAAATGACAGTACTTCATAATTTGCCGTGTTTCATCCGATCTAATTTTTATTTTCTACTCCACACCAATAAAAATTACGTTTTCTAGAAATAATATTTATAACATGTTTAGTTTATAATCGTATTTTTAATATGATTCCGGGAAAACTAGACTGAATAGGATCCACGTCAGAGAAGGAAATGTGACCTCAAACCGTACAAATGGCAACTGTAGACTGCTGACGTAACCTGAGACTGTGAAGCAGAGCAGCAGACCACCGAACACGTAGTTAATGAGTAACTCACCAAACACTTTGCCGAAGAATGCCATACTCTACTGTCTACTAGGTTAAACATACAGGCACAGACCCAATACAATGAAATAGCACGTTGGTTGAACTTTACAAAAAAAAATATATTACATCAGTCATATATGCTACCCTTGACAAGGCATGGTACTATTATGCTTTAGGCATCTGCATCTATGATTGGAAATGTATCGCATTTTTATATTACATAAGGGTATGTGTGACAGTAATCCTTCAGTCAGTACTATGCGCTGAGCGCGCGGGTTCCGAAAATTTAATAAAATAAATACTAGAAGTAATTGTACTAACTGGACTAGCTTTATCATTTTCTTTTAGGATTTATTACTTATCTACCTGTATTTTCAAGAGTCTAGAAAATATAGTCGTTTAGATTTTAAACGGCTGTTTTTGAATAATTTACTACAATTTTCAACTTACAAATTTGTGCTTAAATAAACGGCTTAGACTTTAGTAGAATGTTAATGCACAAAAAATAAAAACTACGCTTTAGATTGCTACAAGGTGATAAGCGTAATAACGAATTACTCAATTCAAAAGACATTTAATGAAAAATCGATAATAAAAGAATAATAAATAATTATTTTAAGCGTTCTAAGTAATGTGTTTACGTCAAATAATTTAGTAACTTGTTATTCGAAGGCTTTGCTGGATTACATATGTGTTTTGTGAGATTGAAAACTATTGATTTCGATATTATTGTAGAGTAAAAACCGCTTAAAGCGTTTAACAATATGTTTGTTTTTATAAACCTTAATAATTTTGACCTTACGGTACATCATCATGGGATTCCATTTAGCAAACGCTTGTCTGAGCAAAAGTTAGTTTGCTGAAAAGGGTATCGCAGTGGGTAATAATCTAAGCCGTGTGAGACCTTACTGACAAATTGGGAATCGCCAGGGATCCAGTAATTTTGATATGGGTTGGATCCTCCCTTGTAATTTTGTTATTTTACCATATGGAAAGTTTGCCCATTTGAATGTATCGATATAAAATGTTACTTAACGGCGCACGTGCTAGTGAATATAAGTTTTTAATTACATGCAAGCATGTGCAAGACAATTATATGTAAATAAAACAAAATGCTGGGATTAATCGCTATTTGTAAAACGAAATAATATAATAATTTAAGAAGAAACAATTATCGTAATACATATTACAATTGAACAGTGCTGAATTTAGGGGGTGGCGAAGTAGGTCAGTGCCCCAGGGCGTCAAATAAACTAGGGGCTGCGAAGGCAACTAATCTTTCTTATATATTTTTAAATATAAACAATTTGGGGCGCTAGAAAAAAATTGCCCTAGGGCGCCGCGGGGTCTAAAGCCGGTACTGCAATTGACGATTCGTTTTGTTAATAAGTACATTAAACATTAGTGAGTAAATTGAACAATACTTCATTACTTTTTTTCATTTTGTATTTATTCCTTAGTTAAAATGAAATACGAAATATCTTGTTTTCTTAGAGAAGCGATTATTGTGTTCATTTTTTTATGTTACTCACCGATACAATAAGTATTATTATTGAAATAACGTGAACCATCTATAAGTTATACTTATAATTCATCAACCAACCGTACCACTGCTTGTATAATCAGATACTCCCAAAACCAAGTCGCGAAGCAGCTTTCTGAAATCCACACATTCCTCATATCCGGCCCTGAAAATGAGAGACTCCAGCTCTGGCAACAAATCGCACCAGAGGATTTCATTACTCCAAAAGAAGGCCTTCCAACTGGCAAGAACTTTAACTGGCAGACCTAGAAATCCCTGAACAGATTAAGAACCGGAGTTGGTAGAACAAAGGACAATCTCGAGCGGTGGGGAATGCTTCGACAGGGAGAGACACTATTGTGCGACTGTGGAGACCTGCAGACCACCTCACACCTAAGATGCTGCTCCATGTGCCCAACAAGCTGCACATCTCAGGACCTAATGCTGGGTAACACACGAGCTATCAATGTTGCAAGATACTTGGAAAAAATAATTTGACGTCGCTGACACGAAGAAGAAGAAGCAGACTTATAATTCATAAATTTAATATGTTTTAATTATTTGACTCGATGAGGCGACGTAAGTGGACGAGTGGAATTGCATTGGACAACGTATTTTTTTACGAATAATTAATGAATTAAATATCGTAAAGAACGATGTTTGCAAATAATTTGTGGGTGTATTCTCTGTTAGAGCTTATATTATAGTTGGAAATATTTGAGAGCTTTTACTCGCAGTTGAGTAATATAGGTTATGTTATATTATATTAAGTCATGATGATTTTATTACCTTTTTAGGATTTTCCTTATGCTCCTGCACATACTCTTGTTTGAGAGGTTCTGTCTGAAGGTCTGGAAGAGAGTGGCTGATCCTTATGGCGGCTTGACGGGACAAAGAGTCACATTGACTGTCTTCAGAGGAACGACGTGACCTAAACAAACAACAAATATACATATACATTTTAGCATCACACACAAACTTACAGTAAATGACTGTTTTAAAAAAACATTATTATCGTCATCAATATCACCATGTCTACTTCTCTAACTGAAGTATATGACCGTCACTCTGTCAGCCTATATGGTACACGCATCATCCCATATCAGCGTTGCCTCCCACAGCTACGTCAAGTACATTTTATGTATAGTTTAGTAACCTTTCAGAAAAGCGAGTCCGAGGGCTTGAAAAATATGTAGTTTATGCACTCTTTCGGCATACAAAGTATATCTCCTAATCAAGTCAACTTTTGCTTCTTGATCGAATGAATTGTAGTATAGAAGGCTTCTTTGCCTGCTCTCTCACCCACAGAGTCAAAACATCGTCCCATCAGTATTCTACGATGGCACTGCTCTCGAAATCATTATAAGGCTGCATCAGCTCTCGGATGTCAGCTCGAGAGACCAAATTTCAAAACTCTAAAAATGAATGGCAAAGATACAGGCGCTTTATTGTCGGCACTTTGTTTTGTTTGGGTAAAGTTGCGAGTCTTAGATAATTGAATGGAATTAAAAAAACACTCCAGCGTTTCCAAGGCAGAAATCTAGCTTCTTTTGCAGACTACAGCCCTCAGTGACGTTTTGGCCGAGATATGTATACATCTTGACGGCCCTATACGATGTTTGGAAGCTACAGTTCTTGATAATAGTTGTTTTGGTGTATTACCTTCCACGTATCCATCTCCAGGTATTGGCGCAGTGGTAACCAACCGCGGCTAGCAACACCAGCGCCATTGCCACCAGCGACAGCCCTCCTGCAGCCTGGTACAACACCCAACCGTACCACTCCCCTGAAACAATAGGAAAATATACCGTTTTAAGTATCCACGATACAATTCAATTTTGTTTATTTTGCCTTTCAGAAACATTACAAATTATTTAACTCAATGCATTTCTGAAGTACAATAAAAATACAAATAAAAAATACAATATATACAAAATTAGGTACTTATGATTAAGTACTATGAACAAAGCAATAAAGACAAGCAACAGAAGGTCCCTATGCTTATCAGACAGATGAAGTCAACCAATTATCCCTCCAAAGAAACTCTTGGAGTTCTTGTCTGAATTGGGCCTCTCTTATGTGAAATATATCAACATCCGAGGCGATTTGGTTAAACAGTCTGATCCCTCTCCCAAGAGGCATAGTCTCTGGCAGGTTAGTGTTACTCTTAGGGAGAGCGAACAATCTATGCTTCCTTATTCTCAGATATCTATCGGGGACACACAAACCGATATTCATCAAAATTTCAGGATTCCCGAACACGCCACGCAACAGTCGGAAGAAATGCATACCTAAGCACATATCCCTTCTTTACAATTGATACTAACATCTTCCTCTCTCTCAAAGAGATGTTTTTCTGTCGCGTGAGGGCATGATCAGTACAGGTCAGCAAAACAAAGACTTTTCAGAAGCACATTGACGTATATTTACCATAAAACTTTACAAGCTTGTGGCCTGCACCTAGGCGCAGCAGTAGGCCGAGCCACAGTACAATATCTCTTGCCGAAGGGCGGTAGGCAACTGATTTCCGCGCTCGGTATGGGCTCTCGCCCGTGCCACGAGCAGCAGTGTAAATAACTAATTCCAATATGGCAGACACATCCTTGTTTGACGAGCGAACAGAAATAGAGACGAAATATTGTATATCGAGGTTTTTGGTACCAGTCAGCAAGGGCTACATCATTCTGATGTCAATACATTTTCATCATGTTTACCATATCTGCTTTCTACGTGGAGTAAATAAAACAATCTAAAGTTCTGTAAGTTGTTATAATTATTAGTTCTGCTTGTGGATTTTTTGTCAGGTACATTTTGTAAATCATTGAGAACATATCCCTGCCAGATACAATAGGTCACACCTTGAGAAACTGCGAAATGGATGGCTGCCATGTTTGCTTCCTTGCCTAGTCATTCTTTTCAAAAGCCATACCATCATACTCTCAATATTCCACACTTTTGCTTGACGTAGTCTCAAAACGCATTATCAAAACTAATTGTAATGTGCATTGGTTTAATATACGACATACTTCAATTTGCCGCGAGGATAATAATAAATTACAGTAGCTCAATCGTAGATGGCCAAAGTGTTAAAGAACGAACTATTGCAGGTTAATTTAAAGTGGTGATCATTTTCATATACTCGTAGGTAAGACCATGGCATTTCACCAAACTTTATGGCAGAAAGTTGTGATGATAATACCTCCTAACGGATACGTAATGATGAAAAATACACTAAAACGTTTAAATAACCTTTTTTGAAACGCTTATAAATTTCTAGTATTTGATATCTTAAAAAAACGTTCAAAGGAAATATTATTATTTATATTTGCTATTCTCTATTAAATTCATGCAATCAACAAAGAAATTTAAATAAAATGATTTCGAGTATTTTCAGCGACATAACAAAATTTAACATGTGATTTTTTTAGTGGTTTTCCACCAAGTTTAATTAATAGACTATGACTGGCATTTTACGGTGAGGTATCAAGATCTCCGTCGGGGATCGAACCCACGACCCTTGACTTGCAAAGAAAACGACTTTGACCATTGAGCTATTCTGCCAGCTGTTGTATTACTGTTATGAGGCTCATTTTATAAAATTTAAATGGAATGGTTTGTGATTTTTCACTTAATTCATTCAACTATTTTTAACGAAAATTTTATTAGTAAACTTATTTCTGGAAAAAAATTGTTTCCTCTTGATTTAATTGAAATGAGAATCAATTTGTTTCCTATTGAATCTTTTTATAGAAGAAATAAGTAATGTTGTTCTATTTTAGTAATTGCCTTGTTTACTGGAAAATATTTAAATTTTCAGTTTACATAGAATATCGTACATTTACAATATTAATGAATGAATTAAAATGGTTTTTTTATTTATTTTGTATTCATTCTCTCTCACATTTAAATCTTTTTAAAAATTTTACTGCCTGTAATCAATCGAACTTTTCATAAGCAATCCTTATTATATCAACTATAAAATAAATAGAACAATCAAGTCTTATGTTTGAAAAACGTATTAATTTTGCGCATTTAAATAGTTATTGTCATAGATTTTACGTTTGATACATATTTTAATATCCACTCGTTTATATTATTCCAATTAAAAGCCTCTAGCACCGTTACGAGTGTTTGAATACAGGCATGCCGCATTGTTATATTAGAAGTATGACCATTGACACGTAACATCTCTATATATCATACATTGAACCGTGGCACGCGTAGGTATGTTGAAGCGGAATATAGAGATTTCATTCATGGAAAGGTGAAATAAGCATATTTGAAGACGCTTTAAATATTAAGATGACGTTTTCAACATTTGAGAATGACGTAGAAAAGAATCAGGACAGAATACACTTCAAACAGTAGAAATTCAGAAAATTACATCAAAATATCTTATGGTCTGCGGGACAGAATAACGCGATTTGATAGCTACAAAAAAGTATCGTGTATCGCATTATAGATTCTAAGTATTTCAATAAAAAATATGTTCACAAAGATTGAGAGCAATGCGGCTTCCTGATATTCGTTATTTTTAACGAGATATATCCGCGAATCGTAATTAACTTTCGCCATATTCTTTTACTTGAGAGAGTTCACCTTTACGCCTGAAAAAAAATCATGAAATTAATATATGAAAAACGTAGGTTTTTAGTTATGTTTTGGTTCTTTTGAAATGCATGATTCTTTTTTAGGCCTTTTTAGAAACAATATTCTTAAAACATATATTCTATTTAATGCAACATTCATTTCATAAGCAATTTATTTTGATACGTTTTGATTTTAATGTAAGTAATGTGTTTTTTCTTTTGGTTGCGGAGGACCGAGAGGAATGGAGATCGAGATGCAAGATTCTGTTGCTGCAAACCAATCCTCCGGATTGATACTACGAAGAAGAATGTGTTTTATGTTATTAGATTTTTATAAATAATTCCATAGAAATACTTACAAGTTTTTCAAACAAATAATGTTGCCATTATGTGTAACTTCAAATTAAAGGAACAAAGACGTATGGTTGATTTTGTAGTCTGTTCTACAATTTAACTTTTTTAGAGATATAAAAGTTCATAAAATATATTTTACATTAAAATTGGCTAAATTAACTATTATAGGGCATAAAAGAAGCTTGAGTATTTTTTAAGAATGGAAATGTATACCTTTAAAGCTATGAAAAGTCATAATAAATTGAATATTGTTGCCGTGTGATGAAAGCATTAAGTATAATGGGATAATAAATGCTCAAACAGATAAGTACAATACTAAAAAAAAGGAGTTGCTCAAGTACCTTATAAAAAATAATGATTAATATGTGGCAAAAAACACCAGATACTGTGCGCTTGTTTTAAATCTTCTAACAGTATAAAGTACATAATTTTATATGACAATTCTTTTTAGGTAGCTGTATTTTTATGTTTGCTGAACATGAAAGTTTTTTAATAAAGTGGTGGAAAAAAAATTAAACATAATAATTTATGATAATAATAATATTAACTATAAGTATACATTAAAAATATATTTATACATTAATATTTATCTTTTACTTGGTTAAACATTTTTTTATGTACACATAGACAGGAGAATACTGATAGATGGTGATAGTAACTCTGAAGTCTAATCTGTGGAATTCTATGAAGCTCACCATGGTGCTTATGGGTAAGCGCTGCATGTGAAGTGTTGATCCGCCAACGTCATAGACTGCAGCGCGAGATTCACGCATCATCCTTATTGTTACAGGAATTTACTATGAATGGGTGGTCATCACGGGACGAATTTCCACCAAGTTTAATTAATAGACTATGACTGGCATTTTACGGTGAGGTATCAAGATTCACACCAACAAGGGGTATTTTAGAGTTCAGAAATCGATTAGGAATCGTTTTTTTTCTGTTCGATCTCCGTCGGGGATCGAACCCACGACCCTTGACTTGCAAAGAAAACGACTTTGACCATTGAGCTATTCCTGCCAGCTGTTGTATTACTGTTATGAGGCTCATTTTATAAAAAATATATGCATATATCATTGTTACCAGGATTACTAATATATTAATTGTAAAATAAAACATCAAATTTCATAAAAATAAATGGAATGGTTTGTGATTTTTCACTTAATTCATTCAACTATTTTTAACGAAAATTTTATTAGTAAACTGAGTGCTTTTTATTTCTGTGGAAGTGTCCTCCCTATCGGGAATTAATTGTTTCCTCTTGGATTTAATTGAAATGAGAATCAATTTGTTTCCTATTGAATCTTTTTATAGAAGAAATAAGTAATGTTGTTCTATTTTTAGTAATTTAAATAAAACAGTTTGCCTTTGTTTACTGATTATATCCAAATACTTTATGAATTTTCAGTTTACATAGAATATCGTACATTTTACAATATTAATGAATGAATTAGTTTTCATAATAAAGAATGTCAATTAAATACATGTATTTCACTTTTTTTTGTTTACAAATCAAAGATTTGTTTATTTATTTTGTATTCTTAGTATTCTCTCGCAGAAGTTGCTTTTTACATTATCTTTTAAAAATAATAAGAGCCAAATTTACTGCCTGTAATCAATCGAACTTTTTCATAAGCAATCCTTATTATATCAACTATAAAAATAAATAGAAATCAATCAAGTCTTATGTTTTGAAAAAAAAACGTATTAATTTTTGCGCATTTAAATAGTTATTGTTATCATAGATTTTACGTTTGATACATATTTTTAATATCCACCGTCAAACGATAAAATCCTACGACGAAGTGTTTATATTATTCCAATTAAAAAAGCCTCTAGCAGTATGATAGAACGTTTTATATTTACCTACGTTGTCGTCGAGGAATTTGTAATAAGAGTGTGACGTGTTTTACTATGAGCCGCGTAGTAGTAACTTCACGAGTGTTTGAATACAGGCATGCCGCATTTCTCATATGCGTTATATTAGAAGTATGACCATTGACACGTAACATCTCTATATATCATACAGTGCCATTGAACCGTGGCACGCGTAGGTATGTTGAAGCGGAATATAGAGAGATTTCATTCATGGAAAGGTGAAATAAGCATATTTGAAGACGCTTTAAATATTAAGATGACGATTTTCAAACATTTGAGAATGACGTAGAAAGAATCGATTCTACAACTGTGATGCATAAAATTCACAGAAAATATTATTTTGATAATTTGATATTTATCTCATCAAAAATCTGATAAAAATAAACGGCACACGCTGGAATTCTAGCCAAGAATTTTCACAAAATTTTCATTTTTTAACCCCTCACTTATGACTTGACCATTTGATCTGAACGTTGAGTCGAGAAATTAATAAGTATTGTAACATTGAAACTCGTAATATACGAATAAACCCACAGATGTCTATAACATATCTCAAAAACTCATCAAAAATTGTTGTCACTCAGTACAATTAAGTAAACATGTTTTTTTAATCAATTCCATTTTTATGTTTACAGCAAAAAATTATGTTACGTAATGATAATTAAAAACAGCTTAAATTTACTCCGTTGAGCTTTTTAATTGGCTTCTCTTTGTCTAAGAGAATATGGTATTTGAACCATGGCGGGGTCTAATTAATCCTAAAAAATGACACCACTCTCAAAATTATTCGCAAATATCGACTTAGGGTTATGATAAAAGCTCTCAATATTTAGAGTACACAACTTACATGGTACACGTGTTTGCTAAGAAGGTTAAGGTTCAGGTTATTCGTCAAATTCAAACCGGTTAAAGCACCAAGAAGTGGTGAAACTCAATATCTTTGTCTGTGGTTCAACTATCATTATGAGGATTAAAGACTCACGCCAACATTGTTAATAAAAGTACTAGTTTAAAAATATTTCCATTGAGATATTTTGCATTTTACTTTACAGAAATAATCCACACCTACTTCCTCACACCTGGAATTGTAAAAACATCTTTAATGTCAACTTTTTTGAAAAATAGTAGGATGTTACTTGATTTGTTCATCTTTAGGGTTGACGAATGTGCCTTACATCATTCCTGAAGTTGACCCTTGCTATGGTAATAGAAATATCAGACAGAAGGGAAAATTTGCCACACACGGCTCATCATAAAAGTCACAATTCCTTCTTCACTTCAAATAATAACTTGAAAATAGATTCTCAAAGTAGCCAAAACATGTCGCATCAAAATAAGTCTTAAGCTCTTTGATGATTTTGATGTGCTAAAGAGTAGCAATAGCAAATTGCAGTGAACTGGTCCATTTAGTTTTAGATGATGAACAAGCAGTTTGCCAAAAGCTCTTGAGCTTCCATCGTTTATCTTTAAGCTGTGTCAATGAAGGTGTTTCATAGTCTAGTTAAGTTAATAGAACTAAACACGAGACTTGAAACACGATTAGAGTACTTAGACTAATTATTGATCTGAGATTCTACATTCAATCGATTACGTGTATTAATTTAATCATTTGTGTATATTAAGTTATCAAAGTTTCATCTAATGTCACTAATTATTCAAACAAAATCGAAAACTAGTAATTATTTACTCTTGTTATTAGTTTACCAAAGTGTAAATTAATTTTGTTTGTAAATATTTAAGATAAACTTAAGCAATTATAATGTGAGATTGTATTAGGATTATTTATATGAACCAGTTATATCCACGTTTTTATTAAAACATATCATGTCAGCATTTTTTTTATAAATGAGTGACGTTTATATTATATTCTAAAACCCATTCCAAAAATGCTTCCATGTTGTTCACTAGGAAAATATATGTCCTGAAACTGGCATTTCGTCATCTTAGTAGCTTAATCTAATATTAATAATCTTGAGGTTCTTGAAATTTTTAAGCTCTACGTTGTAGATTGGTATATTCGTGTCCGAATTCAGCCATTTTTTTGGGATTTGATTCCATATTCAGTTCAATTGAAACTGCAAAGTCTCTATTGAATATATGTACAATATTAATTTCTCTATAGAATCTTATGAGATTGTCGAAGGTATGTATTTCTTTCGCAGAAAAATTCAAGTAGTGGAGAAAACTGAGAGAATATGTGCACTCAAGTGGTAATGGGCGGGACATATCTGTCGATAAGACGACGATCGATGGGGAAGAAAACTATTGAGTGGCTCTAAAAACTGGCTAACGAAGCTTTGGCCTTGATATAAGAAGAATAGCGGGATTGGCCTGGATGCGGAAGGCAGAGAATCTAAGAAGATGGAGACTAATGCGGGAGGCTTACGTTTAACAGTGGACGGATACAGGCTGATGATGATGTATTTCATGGATTTTTTTTATATGTATTTGTCTTCAATTTTGTATACACCTTATACGTCATACTAATAGTATTGTGAAAATGTGCTACTGGTTTCTGTAAATAAATAAAAACTATATATTCTTACATGCATGACTCCCAACGCACTATTATTTGATCTTTCTTCGTAGTATCAATCCGGTGGATTGGTTTGCAGCAACAGAATCTTGCATCTCGATCTCCATTCCTCGTGTTCCTCCGCAACCCTGTTCAGCTCAGCATAAGCGCTACAATTCATGTCCTCGAATACTTGCTACAAATACTCCTGTCTAGGGCGCCCTCTACAGTTTCTACCCTCAACCATCCCCTCCACAATATCGCGAAGAAGACCATCGTGGCGCATGATGTGACCAATCCATCGGGCTTGCCTCTCTGAGATGGTTCTTGTTAGGTGCCTATCTTCCTTGATTATTATTATTTGATCTACAAAAATATATTTCGCTCGTTTTTCAAAGTATTATCATTAATTTATATTAACCAATAAAGATTACTTATTTTAAAATTGTATCAGAATAACCCTGTATCAAAAAGATCATGTTTTCTTTTCAACATTATAAAAATTGACAAGCTCAATTTCATTTTTGCATTTTTTTCCACAACGCTTTAGTGATTTTAGGCACACTACAAAAGTAAAATAACACGAGGAAAACATCACGACTGAAGAATAAAAACTCGCTCAATCGAAAAGCTGTCGTTCAGTTTTTTTCCACACTTCAAAAAAAAATGCTTTTATCGAGCCTGAAAATATCAAAAAGACAACTAAACCGAACCATTTAACACAGTAATGTGTTTTTATGCTCCGTTTTTCAGCAAGAGTCTCACATATAATATTCCGTTTGTTTTCAGATTTTTTCAGATACTTCAATATTTTCAGAGTTTGACAGTGAAAATAAAAGATCTCTTACTTAATTTCAGTTTAAAGGAAAAAGGCGGTTACCTACAGACGTAAAATTTACATATATAAATGACGATATAGTAGCGCACCTGTCGAAAGTAATGTTCGGTTTGTTGCCTGTTGTTTTCGCAAGGAAAAATAACTTATTCATACAAAATGGAGTTTAAAAAGACGCCGACAAAAAAATAATGACCTTTGTTAAAAAAAACACTGAGTTTTTATTTATCTCTACCGGCTTTGGTGACATTTCACCACCATCAAAACAAATTTAAAAGTAAAAGTAAATTCAAAACAGTTAATTAATAATAAGTCCTTGGCCTCTTTGGTAACTATATATTTTCCAAGCTGGACTTTCGGGTGCAGAGATGTCTTAAAAATTGGCAATTGACTGAACAGAATGGCGGCATTTTGTGGTGACCATATGTTTTCACATATGGAACATATATGCGAAAAGAGATATTAGTAAAGTTCATAATGCGTAGTAGTATACTATACATATATAAATTATAATACTCTGAAATAATCCCTAAGATTTTATCCAAGTAATGAATATACGAATATATAAGATTTATAAATGTTTCACATGCTTTCTCCAAATAACTATTATACTCGTAAAAGCTTGTTTAATCTTTTAAAAAATTAACAAATTAAAAATATTTAGTTTTGATTCACATTTATTTTAAGCGATTTCATGTTTCGGCCTCCTAGATATCGCCTCCCCATCTTCAAAAATGGTCTCCATGGAGGCCTAAACACGTAATCGTTTTAAATTAATGTTAATCAAACTAAATATTTTAAATTTGTTTAATTGAATTTAATTTAAAATTATAATTATGCAGTCTCACCAAGTATTGTCAGTTGATTACCTTAATATTTCAAAGATCTTAAGTATTTTACAACTTTGGCGAAATTCCGAATTCTAGTAAATACTAATTTTATTGTGAATTAGTCTGGAATTATGGTTATTTTTATTAAATTAAGCAATAAAAAGTGATAAATGATTTTTATGTAAAATGAATTAACGTTTGTATTATCATTGAGGACGTGAAAAAATCAGATTGGTTGATTTATGCGGCAATTAAAATTGGATTATCTAAAGATCTATTTACTTCAAATTTATTCTATGAAAATAACGTGTCTTCAGTACCAGGTGTTGAGGCTTTAAGATACATAATTAAACGAAAAACCTCCAATTCTGAAAATGCTTAAGGCAATGACCTCGGAATGTGTCAAGGTTGCTTTACGTTAAAATTTTATGAGAAGAAACGTCATAAAGTGGATATATATATACCGTACGCAAAGAAAATACATGATAATTAAAATGAATTTTCAGCGTTTTCGTGATATTAAAAAAATGTCGCAGGAATTACAACGGAATACGAACATTATTAAAAAAATACCACTTTTCACTTCAATATGAGTCTCCACTCTTCTTTACCTTCCGTTCGTCGTTTTAAGCTTCCTCTCACCGTAGATATTGATATTCTATTCAGCTGAAAAAAAAAGCAGATTTATATTAGGTAACTGATATCTGCCTTACATGTAAGGTAAAAAGATTTCATGCTATAAAATAATGTAAGTTCTTATATTTAAAAACACATAATATTTCTCTATTTACTTATATCGGTCCATTTTTTTTGTTCTACTAAGGGAAAATAAACGAATTTTTATATTTTTTTCAAAGAAGTTCGGTTCTTTTGAATAAGCATTTTTCTTCCATAAAAAAGTATTAATGTTTTTTTTTTTTTTTTAATATTGAATTATGATTTTTTTATACGAATATTATAAAATAAATATAGTTCGTATACTTGTGAAGTTAAAAGATAATAATATACTTAAAAAAAATTGTTCTTCAATAGATTTCGTTAGTTACGTAAGAAATATGTAAATTATTAGAAAAAAATCTGAAATTAAATTGAAATAGTTTTGAAGTTCCCGTAAATCATGTTGATAAAATTTAATAACGGTGACCATGATTTTGTACAGTTGTATATATTTTATTTTTTATTTTATTTTATTTTATTAACGGCCTAGGCCAATACATACGGTTTTAAAATAGAAAATACAATAAATGAAATGGTAAAACAGAACAATATAATAGCTAAGACAATACATTTAGACAAAACATGAATATGAGTTACAAAAAACAGATCTAGTACATTAGTAGAGGGATCTGCGAAATGCTGAAAGGTCCACCCCGAAAAAGTCCAAGTCACTAGAGGAGTTAACCAGTCTACACATTCTTAACATAGGAGAATAGAATCCGTAGTTGGTTTTGGATGTCCTTACATGTAGCAGGTCACTGCCTCTAGTGAACCGGGAGGGAACATTGAACGTAATTTCCTGCAATAATGTCGAGTCATCGATTATGGAGTTCATAATTTTAAAAATAAACAGCAAGTCAGTCACTGTTCTACGTCTCTCCAATGTAGATATATTATCAACCTTTAAATATTATTATAACAAACATTCGCATTAATGCGTGAACATGTATTTTTCAATGAAATGGTTAGAGCACTCTATTGTCCTGGAGGTAGTAAATGCACTCCAAAAGCGGATGAACCTGTATGGTCAACAGAATTAGGATATAAAGGGGAAAATACTAAATTAAAGGTTCACGTAACATCTCACGTATAAACATATATGAACGCATCTCAAGTAAAATAAAATAATCGAGAAGAATGGAGATCAAGATGCAACCTAGAATAGTTTATGCTCGTAAAATTAATAATTATTTTTTAATAAAATTTAGAAGCTAAAATAATAACTCAAAATTAAGATCAATTTAAAAAAAACATGATGCAACAACAAAAAATGCTAATTTCACTGTAAAAAAAATACACGTGTTAATTTATACTTTACATACAAATTTTGTACGTAACGTACTGAAATTATGAAGCGTAATAACCACCGTGATACAATTATAATCCACGTTCAATATTCACCGGACCAAATAGTCGAAGCTCCGAGCGCCGCGGGTCGCATCATTGGTCAGGCGTCGGTGGCATCGAACCCCTAACAAACTTATCTGCCCGGCCGCGCGAACGATCGCCGGACCTTTGCCGATGAAGGGAAATCGATTTTACTCGACTGACGACTTTTAGCATCCTTAATAATGAGAAAAACTACTGATTTGGATTTATTGTATTTTTTTTACATTGTATTTGAAATGTTTACCTTATTTTTTTAGTGTATCTCACTGCAGAAATATATGTTCGGAAGACGTCACTGTGTTACGTGACCGCTCTACGAACGACAAAGTTACAACTACCCACTAGTAACCTTTCATTATTCTAAATATCACTTCTTGAACTTGCTAACCAATAGATTACTCGATAATCATTAAACTCAAAATGTAAATATTCTGTACCCTTTTCAACCTTTAAAACTGTTTAAATATTAAACTTACTTACTGTCATTATATTCCCCGGACATTATATCGTATTTTTATTAAAAAAAAATCTATGTTCGGAATGTTCGTGTATTTCTAGTGACCTCTTCCTAACACGCATAACAATTCTTTCTCTGCAATCTACAGATCACGACACTTCCACTACACTTTCACACTCCAACAAATATAAAGTCTGTCGTAGTGTGTTGTCAAATTGGCTACAGATAGAACATGACAAAGACGATCAACTTTTCAATTAAATCTTCACGAGATAATCGTCCACTTTGCAGATTAAAGTTTTAAATGAGTCAGCTGTGAAGTGTAATTGATAAAGCGTGTTGGCGAAATATTCGAGTAAAGAGTTGACGACGGCAGGAAGCTTACCGATAAAATATTTACATTATTTCAGAGATCGGAGCGAAAACTTTTTCAATTACGAATTATACGTCAATAATAATAAACACAATCAATCTTCTTCTGGCGATCGCGCCCAATATTGCGCTGAATATTACATTTCATTATTGCGTTTCATGCTTAACGATGAAAGGCGTAAATTATTTCGGTTGAAAAGGATAATCTGAAATATCGCGAATTTTATAAATACTTGGTTGTATATTTTGTTTATAACGTTAAATTCATGTTGAATCAGAAAAATGTTTTCAGCGAAAATATGTGAATTTATGATATTGCTTGAATCACGAGAAGATTTGAAATTACTTGAATTTAGTTTTATTCAATGTTCCTAACACAATGATTTTTATTTATTTATTTAACGATAGCAATGTTCCAAGCCAACAAACATACAAATTAAATAATAATAAAATAATGTAGTGATAAAAGGTATCCGTGCAAAGGGATACAAAAACAAGATATAAAATTTAAGATAAGCTAATAATGTAGTTTTTTTTTAATAGTAGTAGTAAGGAAAGCTGCCTACTCTTCTCCTACACCACGTAATTCTTTACAAAGTCAAGCCATCGCACTCCCAAATTTCTACGGAGGCATCTGTTTTCAAATCATATTAAGCGGCTGCATTAGCTTTTTGTTACATTGTGCAGCCACATAAGAGGATGAAGATAAGGCATTGTAAATTCCGTGTTTTGGTTTTAATCGTACTATAATTGATAGTCCTAGATAATGCGCATGTATTTGAAAGATGCTTAAGCCTTTTCAAGCCGCGAAGCGATTTCTTTTTGTAGGTGTTTAATTTACCAACCTTATTTTTGATGCCATTAAATATACATTAAAAAAATTAAACGACATAATATTAAAATGCAACCAATGCTTAAGATAAAATTCATATTGTACATGTATTTTTCAAGCAGTATGATTCAATTAATTACCATTTTGGTGATTGATCTTGTATTGCTGCTCTATTTTCCTACCGCGTAGTGTGAGCTGAGTTATTCAGGCGTACCACACGTCCACCACCTGATGAATTCAGGTGTCGATCCAAGGGCACATTAGAGAGATTAATCGTTGCTCTAGCAAGGATCAAAAACATCGTCTTCTATCTTTTTCGCTTGTATTCTTTATCTACCGATGCTTGACCTCCAACCCTAAGAGAGGTATATCAATTATCTTAAAATGGCATAGAAAGCACTCAGGTCACTCGATTATTAAACATCATCCTTATCATTGTTCAATTTTCACTCCTTAATCAAATATTCACTTTAGGCTTATGGTAGCTCCTTTCGTAATTATACAGTTCTACTCGTATCTCCCGCAGCTCATCTGAATATATTTAATGTTTCTTTTTGACAACCTTCAAAGTTTTTTTATTTATTTGTGGCTTATAGAGAACACCAACATTTAGGAATCTCACGGTATGGTTTATCTTCATCTCTTGACCGACTGTAGGGTCTTAAGCTGCCGTGTTCGATTTCTTATCTCGTAATTCCTAACTAAGTAAAAATATTTTATCCCAAATATTATACGTATGCACCTCGAAATAGAATATGCGGTTGTAACAGTTTTTAGCAAGACTTGCAACCGCTTAAAAAAAATGGGTGGTAAACAGGCGATGTAAAGGCGAGACATTAGTTTAATCCAAACAAAGTTAAGCCTATACGGTTACTTGTGTATTTTTTATTCCATGTAAAATTAATTCCATGTAAGTTATCATAAACTTGAGTTAAAACAGTATGTAAAAATTACTTTAATAAAGATATAATAATATTCGCATTTTATTACTACTCAAAAGTAGTTCGTAAAAAACTGTTATATTATTGAAGTATTTACATTGCTAACATTCTGAATCATTTTCTCGGTACAAAAGCAGTGGATTGCAAAAGATCCACGAATGTGATTATAGACTTCCTCCAGTGTTTTGAATACGTTGTTATAAAGATTGAAATCAATTTAATATTACTAATATGCTTACGTTATTCATCGTGAAAAGTACAATATTGTTGGGCAATACGATGACATCATTGTGTAAACAAAGAAAGAGTGTTGTTCACAAAGAAAGAAAGCATGCATGTGAGTCGTACATACGAGTATATAATCTGAACGAAGGTATGATATAATACTACCTTTTTTGCGAAAAAAACACGAGTATGTTACAAATATGGAATAAATACGAAAGAAAGAAAATAAGGCTTTAATTTCTTGTAATTTTTTTTAAGTCTTCTAGGTAGCATATGACTGAAATAACTGAATTTAATAGTAAACTATATTAAAGTAATTTCATATTTTTCAACAATACACTAGAAATTTTCAACTAGTGACATTTCAAAATAAAGTAATGTATACAATATAACACTGCATAAATCATATAGAAAAAGCTCTTTACTTTGCAATTTGATTGATAAAATGGTTAATGCGAGTAAAATGGATAGAATATGGGCAAATTATTTCTACTTACATCTCATGATTCTCTCCCTCAGGTAAATTCAAATAATTATGTTAATTGCAATGGACCTCTAAGTGAATTAAAAATTTGACTATGTCTACAACTTTTATGTTTAATTTTTAAATGTAGTGTATTGGATCTTAAGGATAATTGTTTTTTTAGATATTTACTTTCTTAATTGTTCATTTTATTAATTTAATTATAAAAATATGTTATAAAAAAATAATATTAAAAATTTACATCCCCCGTCTTTAAAAAGACGACAAATCGCGGGTACGCC
Organism: Glossosoma conforme; assembly: GCA_022606575.1. Lineage (NCBI taxonomy): Eukaryota > Metazoa > Arthropoda > Insecta > Trichoptera > Glossosomatidae > Glossosoma > Glossosoma conforme. The sequence continues at coordinate 409,248 of JAGTXR010000021.1, read as the reverse complement.
ACGTGGCCGCGCGGAGGAAGTATGCACGAGGCGATTAACAACACAAAGAACAAGGTTTTGAAGCACAATTCGCATTTATTTTTATTAGAGACTTCATTTCGTCGTCCGACCGGTATGACGTTCGCCGGCCAGACGAAAGTTAACTGACAACTGCCGGAACACTGTGACATCCAGCGCCGCCACGACAATCACGGCAAAAAAGCAAATTAAAGATGACAGTTGCAACAACATGAAATAGAGCAACTGTCATAACAAATAAAATGGCGTATGTAAGCGCCGTGTAATTTTTTATAATTAAAACTAACATTATTAGATGTGCATGTCAGGCGAGCGAACAAAAATAAGAGACGATAGATTGTTTTTCAAGGCTTTTCGGCATCAGCCTAAAAGAGCTATATCAAGTTGATATCAAAAGCTTTGTCGATATAATTTGAAAACGATTTTAATTAAGTGATTAATACTTTCACATTTCAATTATCATAATGAATTATTATCAATTATTTTTTAAAATAAGATAATTTTTATTGAAGCTTTAAAGTTGGCAAAAATAATTCCAATACATTCGCGATCGCTAAAAGTATTTTGTCGAGAGAGAAAAAAATGAAAAGCCTACCACGTGCGGAAAATGAGAAAAACCTTGTAATTGGATGAAGATTTTATCAATTATTTTCATAATTAACAACAGAGTCATTAACGATCGCTTAAGTTGTTATCGTTGATACTGAGTTTTTTCTAAGAAGAAAATTTCTTTCTCATCTCAATTGCTTTGTGTCTGACATTATTTATCATCCGCAAATTCAGCGAGTGTATACAATATTAATATAACGTGTTATGAGATACGTTTTGTCAATATAAGGAAATTACGTTATAAGGTAGATAATTAATCTGTAACAAACGTAGATTTGATTTCAGATTGTTATATTTTTTCCCAAATCCGTTCCATATCAGGTACATATGTTATGGAAACATAAAAGTCTTTCAAAAATCTCTTTCATCTATGAATTTGAATAAAACAAAGTTTTTGTTAGTTATCAATTACTTATTTTAATTTTTTTGAAAGGCCTTTCAATGTATGGAATAAAAATAAGTTATTTTTCTCTTCTTCCGATCTCTATTACCCTGGTTGATGTGATTTAAATCTTTCAACCGTAAAATGCCAGTCATAGCCTATTAATCAAAATTCGTGGTGGACAAAAGTCATCCTGTGAATACCAACTATTTAAAGTGAAATCCTGCAATAAAATAGATGAAGCATGAATGTCGGGCTTTATGACGTTTATGAAGTTTGCGGAGCAACACTCCACATGCAGCGCTTAGTCATATGCAAGATGGTAAGGACCGTAGAATCCACAGATGAGATTTATGCATCACTATGATCATCTATAGTTTTTTCCTGTATGTGTTTATGGAAAAAAAATACGCTATTTTACATATAGATAAACGCTGCAAGTAGAATGTTGATTCGCCTTCTAAGACTTTATGGATCGCAGTCCGGCATTCACAAATCATCCATTTTAGACTGGAATCCACTATGAATGGGTAGTGTTTACGGAACAACTTTCGTCTACCGCCTTTTTTGATTAACATGCAACGACTTGGATTTTACGTGTGAAGGATCAAATTTATATTAAGTAAGGGGATTTTAAGAAGATATGCAATGATAACCATTCATTTTTGCTTTAATTTTCGTCGAAGATCAAACCCTCTACCTTTGGTATTGTAAAAAAGCTTGTAAACTCTTAGTCTACTGCTAATATGCACTGGCTGATTTTGTTTACTACAGTGTGAATGGGTTATAAAAATTAAATGATTTTCGATTGCAGTTAAATCTAACAATAGCTTCAAATAAACGTTCAAAATTATTATATCTTATTGAAAAGCAGACCTTTGAAACTATTAACTTTTACGTTCCTGGAATTTAAAAGGCCCTTAAAATCAAAACGGTGCACTATCTCAATGTGCTCAAAATGGAAAACTCCACAGGTAAAATCCCTTTGAGAATAGAAATACGTGGATTTTAATAAAGTTTATATGAAAATAATGGCTTCGAAAAGCTTTACTGAAAAATATGCCATAATAATGGCACAGTTAAAAGAATCGTTCAAACTAATTAGCCTGGTCTATGTAACATTTTATGTAACGAGCTAAAAATTTGAAAAAAGTAAATTGTTACTTTACGGATTGTTTGGTCTGTCATATTTGTCGAATATTATTTTAAGCGTACCAATTATTTTCATATTTGGTAACTTATATAAGCAAATAAAAGTGAATTTGTTCTTGTATTACAAATTCTAGTTAGCAACATTCAAGATACAGTTACTATTTATGGGCAACATTTTTTTTTGTGTGTTTTAGTACACCGAATTTATGCTGCAAGACGAGGATACAAATTAAAGCCTTGCAGTTGTACAGCGGACCGACTGAATGTGACTGCGGCGCGGAGCAGACCCTGTCACAACTTCTGGAGTGTGCGCTGTGTCCGAGTAGCTGCACCCAGGAAGACCTGATGATGGCCGGGAGTAACGCCACCGACGTCGCCCACTTATGGTCAGACAGGATCTGACCCTGATGTTTCCGACACGATTATATATACCTGTATACCGAATTTATCAACTGTTTTTTTACTGAAGTAGTGTGAGTCTGTGTGATGTTTTTTGTTGTTGTTTTTAAAATAATAAAAAAAACGTATGAAATAAATTTAAATGCTTTTGCCGGTGGGTATTGTTCTATGTGCAAAGCAAACGCTAAGCCAAAATTCTTGGGCTCGATCCCCGAAGGAGATTTAAACAAGGATTTTTAATCGATTTCTAAGCTCTAAGATACCCCGGTTGATGTGAATTTGATCACTAACCCGTAAAATGTCAGTCACAGCCTATTAATCAAAATTGGCGGTAGACGAAAGACGTCCCTTGAAGACCACCCATTCATGGTAAAATCCTGTAATAATAAGGATGATGCTTAAATCTCGGGCTGTAGTCTATGACGTTGGCGGATTAATACTCCACATGAAGCGCTTAGCCATATGCACCATGGTTAAGCGTCATACAGATGAGATTTAATAAATTCGGTATTCTCCTGTATGTGTTCACATAAAAAAAATACCACAACCCCATTTCGATCAAAAAAGTGTCGACTTTACATTCTTCTTTACAGCTGTGAATCTTGGCACTAAAAGCCAATGCAGGCATATAATGAGCCTGTGTAGAATATAAAGGATCCAATGGTTTGATTTTGTGAGACCTTTGACGAGGTGAGATAGCAGACAAGGCAACCTTCTAAAGGGTCCGCCATGTAACGTTTATTTTCAACTAGTGCTTATATCGTGAATGGTAACACTTAGCTCAAGTCTGATTTGACAGATAATTAGTTTTATCCTTCCGCTAAACGAATATGGTTGTGTATACGCTTGAACAACGCTGGGAAATATTGCGACATTACTTTGAAAATCATGGTAATGTTGCAGAATGTGTGCGAAAATTGCGTACGGATTTTGGAAGAAGAGAATCACCGTCAGCTCCGTATGTTCGTTATCTTGTGAAAAAAGTGAAAGAAACTGGCATCCTCATCGATAAACCAAAGCGTGAAAAGCCAAAAACAGTACGTACACCCGAGAATATTGCTGCTGTGGCAGAAAGTGTGCGTGAAGTGCCATCAACATCAATTCACCGTTATCGGGCCATGTTAAACGAATTTTTGTTCACAAAAATTGAAGAGGAGGATATTGGCAACATTTGGTTTCAACAGGACGGCGCTACGTGCCACACAGCCAAAGCTACACTGTTTTTCTATGGCATTTTCAAAAAAAAAAGTTATTTGGCGGACCCTTTATAATATAGTCGATCAAGAGGCAAAGGTGGATCTATTTGGGATATGTACTTGAAATGTCGTAGAAAAACTCAAACTCAGTTGCCTTTTATTCAAGTCTCACGCAGCTTTAAAAAGCTTTCAGAAACTATACTTATAATGTACTCAACGGATCTGTGGAATACCAGAGCAGATATGAGATGAGGCGAGGACTGCAGCGGCTAATAGAGCTTTAAGTTGTGTTTGCATTAAAAAAATATATTATTTTAATTTAATGATTGAATTAATTTTGTGATACGTGTATTTTTAGTTAAATGTTTATATTGATAAAAAGCTCGTTTCAAACGAACAGTGCACTAAGCAAATATTATCATTTTTGAAATATGATATCAATGGTAGCGTTACTATTATTTCTATATTATTTTTAATGCTAAATAAATGTTTTTTTTTTTAAATTGAATGCATTTATATCCACACCAAAGATGAGTATATACATTTTGAATGTCTGGGGTTAAAAAATTTTTTTTTACATTATTCGTTGAGATTTTTTTTATTATTATGAAAGTACTATTTTTCATACTGTTTTAATGTATAATTTCTACAAACTTTTACTTTTTTTTATCTTATTTCACTGCAGACGATTTTTTCACCGTTTTCAATTATTACGCAGACGGTTATTATAAATCATAAAACTAATAATAAATAAATAAATTATAATACGAATATTATATTATATAGTATGTAGTTTTTATCGGGGCTTTCTAGTCCTTAAAAGATCTCTAAATGTAAAAGTGCGTGTAATTTTTTTTTTTACATAAACCTATAGGGGACATCATCCTTATTAATATCATCAATATTTATACAACGCACTCTTACTTAAAATCATATGACATAAAAAAGTGAAGCTCATTAAACATGATTTTTAACAAATAAATATATTTTTAAGCGTGTACTATTTTTGTCAACAAATATCAAATAGATGCACATTAAACCATAAAAAGTGATTTGACTGACGCTTTTTTATTATCAAACGTTATTTACTAATAGTCTGAGCACTACTTTCACTGTGTTAACTGTCATCATTGTAATTGATAGAAGCAGACTCGAGACCCACCTTTTTACTCAGAGAGGCAAAGAAGCGCTTTTGGAATGACCATTCGGTCATAAAAAAGCGCTATACAAATACTGATATAATAATTATAATAATTTGTGATTTTGAGGGGAAAAGAATTTTAAAGTAATTTTGGATAAAGGTTTTAATATTTTTTGGGGTACTGAATCCGAATTTCAACTTTGCCACCTCGTATCTGGTGTGAAATCCTAGAAAATTTGGAAAAACAAATAAAAAGTGAAATGATTTAATGTTGAAAATATTTTTGGTCATAATTAGGGTTAAGGTGCTAGAGAGCGTTCAATTTTGACCAAAAAATCAAAATCAGCAAATATACTTTTCTTTCTTTATTTTTAGCTTTAAACACATGTATTCAATGAGATTATGTTATTTATAAAAAATAAGTAAAAATTCCGTTGATTTTTTTTTTGAATCAGCTTTGTTAAGCTAATGTTATGTTTTTTTTCAAATTCTCATATTTAACTTAAGTGTAATAAAAAAATATATCTTTAAGAATCGTAAGGTGATTGAAAAAGGAAATATTTATTTTTACGTTTCGTAACCGCGTCTAAGCGAGAGAAAATGTTTCATGACGTCTGAAATGTGTTTCAGGATAGTTGAAACATTTATCTTTTTGACACTTCAAGATCCGGTCTGTCAAACGCCGGAAGTGTCAACAACTGTGTCAGCCATGTTGGTTCACGCGCGCCGCAGAATACAATTTATTTGATAGCATTTGAATGCCGGTGAAATGAATGTCAAAAATTCCATATTAATATTTAATTAAAAATGAGGCAGTATTTTTTAGGTTGCACAAAAAACGTCACTTCTGGAAGCTATTTATAGTTTTTTTAGGAAAGCGTATGCGAGAGAGCACAATCTGTCGTTACCAGTGGATTCTATGACGCTCAATCAAGTCATCTGGAGGCTGTATGCGAGAAATGTGTGTTGTATTTGTGTGTGAGTTCGCAAATAAAGATTTATCAGTTTCTTGATGAGATGCAGATTGTATGAAGAAGGAAACACTTATGCTGGAGGAGCATTCCAGACCTTACCGGTCGCATTTAAAAATGAATTTGTGTACTGATAAAAAATAAATTGTTAGTCATTTCTTTTAAAGTGCGAGTATAATTTTATGGAAAAATGAGTGTCATTTAAATGTTTAGCATATACACGTACTTTGACATCCATTTTAAATATTAAACAGATAAATAATATTAACTTGTTTTAATATGGATCATGTTGAGCACTGCTTATTCAATCACTCGAATACCGTGGTTTCTTCTAAAAAAATGCTTCTTTATTTTTTCATATAAATATCGGATTATAAAAAAATAATTTTTAATGCAAGTTTTTTTTTTAAATAGACATCTACGTACTAGTTAATCTTTAAGTTAAAAAAATACGTTTATTGCTAGAGTAATCTTGTATTATTTTAACGGTTAACATTGTTTATTCAAATCGATTAATATTGTTTTGATGTTCATATTGCTTTTAAGATAAAAGGATATTTTTAATAAAATGCGGTAACCCTATCTGAACGTCACTTCATGTCTGAAAACAACGTACGTAAGTAATTATTTTTGATGATGTTAACACTGTATGTACGATATACTTATGTGGTTAAGACGATGTGCCGAATAGAAATTGGTTATTTTAATTATAACGTAACAAGCTGACGTGATAAATTCATTACTTTAATAACAATTAAATCACTCTTTAACAGTGGTAAGTAAGTATTTATGAAATTGAATGAAAAAATTCTTCCTACATTGTCTTAACATGGATCGCACTGCTCAATAGTTGTTGAAATCAGTGAACAACTTGTATAAACCTACTTAAAGAATTTATTATTTGAATTGGATCCTAAAGTGAATGTTGAAGTATTATTTTTAATGACCGAGTCATTAAAAATGACCAATAACATTTCTCATCAAATTGATATTTATTCAATGATATATTTACATTCATCGCATACATTAAATACGAGTATGACACATAATTCATAAAGCAAGTGGATAAAAAACTCAGAAGTGGATTTTCTGATTAAGACCTTGACAATGTTCTACATAAATAATTAACAAAAAAAAATATTTTTTAAAAGAAGATTTTACTGTAATAGAGGTGAATAAAGAATCATTTCATCATAAGTTATTTTTCCTGAAAAATTTCTCACTTAAGAAAATCATAGATTGTAAAAATATTCTGCTTTTATGTGATTAAAATCTTCAAATAATTGTATATTTTCGTTAGGGTTCAAGCCGAAGACTAATCATGTAGAAAGTAAGGGACGTAAAAGCATTATACTCGCACTTAAATCACTAGAAGAGTAAAAAACTATAAAGCTAAAAATTCTATTTAAATAAATGTATAAGAAGTATTTCTAGAAAAATAAATTACATTAAATGTCTTAACTAAACGTTATATCTCTATAAATAAATCAGACATCCCAGATATTATTGTTTCCTGTTGGAGTTAATTGTTGTTAGTTGTCTCTTCTTATATTTTAAATAAAGGTCGATACGGGCCTTGAAATAAACGGAAGTAATTGATACAAATAGACGGTTAACAAATCACAGCTTTCAAATACTGAAAGACAAGTGGAGGCCACACTGTAATACAACCGTAGGGACCTTCGTTCATAGATATTCTCATTTACGTTTAAATGAAAACGTCCTAAAAAGCCTTTTATGTAATAAGCGCCAATATTCCAATGATATTAAGTTATTTCAGTTGGATTCGTAATTGAAAACTTGAAGCTCTTGACCTACATAATATTAATATTACAAGAAATTTATGGAAAACGGAACAAATATTTCCGTAGATTCTATAATGCTTGTTAAAATGAGCGAATTTCAGTGAACATTATTATAAGTTGCCTAGCTTTTACACATTAAAGTACTGTAATTTTTATAATTGATAATCCGTTAAAAAATAGTAATAATATCATGAAATATTATTTGTTAAGTGATACGAGTATTACTTGAAAATAAATATGAAATTATTTTTTAGTTCTATTTTAATATTTTTATCAATAAAATACTAAAATAATGACAAATTTGGCATAGGTAAGTTCTTAGTACTTAATAATGTTCCCATGTGGACCTCCAGGATACAGGTGTTCTGGGACAAGGCATGGATAATCTGAGCTTACAAATCTGTCAAACGGAAAATTACAGTATGCATATGCTACAAATACGTACAATATGGTTAAAAAACTTAAATATATTAGCATAAGTGCTTAAATGTGAATTTAAATTATATTTTTCCAATTCTTATATCACCCAAAATACAAGTACATAATAAAATGTTTAATAAATGTATATTCTTTTCGTAATAAAACATATTTATTATTTAAATAATATGAATTACTTAGCAAACTTCAAATTGACTTTTTGATTATTTCTTACAGGCTTCAGCCACCCCTTAGATTCTAATGGTTTAGGCCTCGAGATATCCAGGCTATGAATCCAATTGTCTTATACTTATTTATTTATAAATCAACTAATATATGCCTAGGATACTAAAGATGCCGTCTAAGTCCTCTCAATGTTGCCATAAAGTCCATCAAGGACCATGCGTTTATTTATCTAATTTATGAATTTAATAGAACATATGCTCCAATAAAACGGACCCTCCAAAAAATTTAAATAAATGAATAAAAAAAACACAATTCAAACATAATTATTGGAAATAACTAGTCAAAGATCCAAACAAACTATTGGCATCGAGAGGAAAAGGATGTGAAAAAATGATCGAAGTGTTATGGTAGAAAATTTAGAAGCATCTTCGCAGTTAAGCTGAAATGAGTATTCATAACTCAACAGGCTCCAACAGGTCCCCATGTAGACCACGTAGAGCGAATATGTAATGGAACAATTCGTGGACTAAATCGTAACAGAGAGAAATGAGTGGCATGAATTTATGGTGATCATATTTATTTATTTCTTTCAACAGAACAGATGTTTCAAATTTATTATATGTTTCAGAAATGGTACGGATAACGGAACGTACTGTTAGTTTATTCTGTGGTTTATTTAAGGATATGGTAAAAATAAAAATAATTCTAAAATTGATTGCAAGATGAAAATAATACGATCATAATTCAATTGCCAGTGGGTATAGCTCAATGGTCGAAGCATTTGCTTTGCAAGCTAAAGGTCATGGGTTCAATCCCCGACGGAGATTGAAAAAAAAAGTTTTTTTTTATCGATTTCTGAGCTATAAAATACCCCCGTTTGGCGTGAATTTGATCCCTCACCCGTCAAATGCCAGTCAAAGCCCATTAATTAAAATTGGTTGTAGACGAAAGTCGTCCCGTGAAGACCACTCATTCATAGTAAATTCCTGTATTAATAAAGGATGATGCGTGAATCTCGGGCTGTAGTCTACGACGTTGGCGGATCAACACTCCACATGTAGCGCATAGTCATATGCATCACGGTAGGCGTCATAGAATTCCACAGATGAGAATTCAGAAATACTATCACCATCTGTCGGTCATCGTTCAATTATATTTTACCACAATTAAATTGATTGAGTTATTTTGAATTACGAAGGTTAGAATGTTTCAACGGGATGGAATTATAATAGATAAATATCTTGGAAAATAATAAACGTTGAGTAGAAAAACGTTCTCCAAACTGCGCAGATGATAATTTAAATTGTTGAACAGATAATTTAATATTAATTCACAAAAAAGGCTTGATGGATAGGCATTCAATTAATTACGTTGTGTTCGCCTGCCTGAATAAAGAATTCAATGGGTGGAAACAAACCACAAGGACAATGAAAATTGCCGACTAATTGAAATGCGGACTTTTCCTACATTAAGCCCAAATTACTAAGACTAACGAAATCCACTTAAAACTCTTACATATATATGATTATTCTTGTAAATTATATTGATATTACATGATCAAATTTGTCCACTGGGAATAGTACACCTTTCTCGTAGTTTTGATTAGATCATCGAGGTTAAGCAACTTTGGGGACAAACCAACACTTAGATGGATCACCGTCTGTTGCTTACTATGAGTGGTTGGTTGTGTTGTAGTCTTGGTTTTGGGAGTATCAGCTTTCATCTGATGGTCTTAAAAATTTTGACTTACAAGTCGCACATAAATATGCCTAGGACACAAGAGCTGCTGTTTCTTCTGGTCCTCGGGCTTTATGAAGGTTTTTCGGAAGCTATTCATGTTCCCAGGTGGATCTTTATACCCATAATTATCAGGGGACTAGGCATGGACAGCGGCAACTGATAGAACTGAGTGGTGGACATTTATTGTAAGCATATGATCATAACAAAAGAATATCGAAGAAAAAGGACTTTGCATTGACATACACGTTGATATCAGCTTGATACAGCTTTTGTATATGTTCGCTAGCCTGACATGCACATGTAATAATGTTAGTCTTAATTTTAAATTAAAATACAAGTGGTTTGCAAACGCCATTTTATTTGTTTTGACAGTTGCTCCATTTCATGTTGGTTCAATTGTCAACTTTAGTTTGTGACTGAGCCGCGACAATCTTTGCGGCGCTACATGTTTTTTTTAAATTTCTCTCCTTACATCGATAGAATTATCTCTGTTTTGTATTGCTGCGAATTTTGAAAATCAATACAGTCACATTATACTCGTAATATGATGACTTTAGAGATGCACAGTTATTAACTGAACTACTGATTATTAATACTTGGTGAAACTACATATTTATACTTTTAAGATAATTTAATAAAATTATTACCAATAATTCTGTTAATTTGTGTGCATTAAATTAATAATACCTGAATATCCATTACTTATATAATAATGTCATTGTGGAATTAAGTCATTGTTGAAGATGGACTGGCTCTGGTCGGAAACATGTACAATCACTTAAAAATAAACAAATTAAATGAAACTGAATATTTTTTATTGGAAATTGAGCTGTGTTTAAATTCATCATTTTAGTATTTATATTTGTTATTTTCTACACAATCTTTATTATGAATTGTTTCACATTGTGCAAAAAATTTCAGGACATTATTTTCTTGATCCGTTGATCTTCAAATCCAGGGCAGAGTTTCTATTAAGATAAATACATTTACTTAATTTCCATCGCAGAATGCCGAGGGAATCATAAAATAATAAGAGGTCTGAAAGATTCCGTAAATTCTTTCCACTTGTTCTTTGATGGAAAATTCATTTCGTTTTTTGCGAGAATAAATTATTTTTGTCAAAGGAACCGTTACAGAATTAGTCCCGATTCTCAGGAACGAAACTAAAAAACCTTACTTATAAGTAACGGTTAATATATTTAATGCTTTATCTGCGTCTCAAATATCTGCTCACTAGGTGAAACATTTGGTCCCCACATATCGTTGCTACACAGTTCTTTTAGATGCCAAATTTTTCACATTTCAGCCCGAGATTCACGCATCATCCTTATTATTACAGGAGTATTTCTATGAATCAGTGGTCTTCACGAGACGACTTTCATCTACCACCAATTTTGATTAATAGGCTATGACTAGCATTTTACGGGCGAGGGATCAAATTCACATCAACCGGAGTTATTTTAGAGCTCAGAAATTGATTAAAAATCCTTTTTTTTTAAATCTCTGTCGGGTATCAAACTCACGACTTTTGGCTCGCAAAGCAAACGCTTTGACCATTGAGCTATACCCGCTGGCAGATTTTGGATATTTGTATATTTACTATGTACATAAACACAATGGACTGATTCTTTTAAATTTAATCATTAAAATTGTTTGATCGAATCAATCAAAGACAATGCTGAAGTATTTTTTCTACAATGTTGTCTTGTTTTATTACAAAGTAAAGATTCCATTTTAATTAAACCTTTCTAGTAAAATACACCTCCATTAAGAAAATGCGAAACCTTAAATCAAATTAAAAAAATACTCGTATATAGTAATATACGAGTATGTTTTTTAATCTGATTTTTTGAAAGTTAAATTTCGCTATATTTTTTTTTTTTTATTTAATCAAATATAAAAAGATACATTTTTACATAGTAATTTACATTCCAATCTTTTTTTTTTTTTTTTCTTTTTTTTTTTGTTCGCTTACCACACCACTTAAAGATAAGATCTTGTGTGTATTTAATTTATTAACATCCTCCTCTCTTTAAAAAGTTGTTATTCAGTCACGTATTTCAAATTTTGTCGGATTACTTGATAAATAAACTTAATAAATACTAATACGTATAATGCCTTTTTCATGCAACTCGACTTCAACGTATCAAATCTTTATATTGTTGCTTTGGGGCTTAGCCGTGTGTGGCGAATTTCTTATTTCCAATATTTCGACCGCCATGGCAGAGGACTTTTTCAGGGTCTCCATCTGAGTCTTCTAGATGACTAAGTTGTGAGTTGGTTTCAGGAAGTAGCTTAGCCGTCAGCCTTAATGTACCTCTACGAGCGTCATGTCGGAGAATCGTGTATGGTGGGTATGTTCTAAGAAATGTACCTCCACGAACGTCACGTCGGAGAACAGTGTACGATGGTTATGTTCTAAGAAGTGTACCTCCACGAACGTCATGTCGGAGAATCGTGTACGGTGGGTACGTTCTAAGAATAGTACCTCCACGAACGTCATGTTAGAGAATCGTGTGCGGTGGGTACGTTCTAACAATAGTACCTCCACGAACGTCATGTTGGAGAATCGAGTACGGTGGGTATGTTCTAAGAACATTCCTAAATCAAAATATTGGAAATAAGGAATTCACCGCACACAACTAAACCCAAAAGCCACAATATCAGGTCTGGCCTTGAAAACCTAAGAAGTTATTTAGGTAATCCTATTTCAGTAGTAACCTCAAAACTATAATAAGCTTTTTTGATGACTTTTGGAAACACCCCCTGTCCCAATATTGTCACTTATTATTATAAACAATTTGTACTAACAACTAAAAAAAAGCACTGGAAACTCCATTGTGAGCAAAACTTATTACGTGAATAGTGATAGATCATTTTTGTTCTTTGTTGAGAAATATCGATTCATTTTTTCAAAGTTATTATTTTGCACGTGTTGCACAGAAAACGTCATATTTTACAATTTACTTGAATATCACCAAATTCAGTAAGTAAATTAAACATTTACAAAAAGATTTTTCGATAACGAGTTAAAAAATGTTTATATTAACGTTTTAAGAACGCCGATGTAATTAGCGAAAATGTGATTAAGCGATGAAAAGCGTATTTTTGAAGGTTTTTTCGTTAATTGCCGCGGAACGATCAACTTTAATGAAACAACCAACAAGTACCAGCGCTGTTTTAGGAGAAGATACGTTGTCAGTGCTTCCATCATAATTACCGATACAATGACAGTATAAATTTAATACATTAACCAATTACTAAATGCTTGATTGTTAATATCGTTTTGTAATTATCAAGCTTCAAAGTGCTCCGAGCTAAGGTATTTACACCAATAAAGTGTAAGTGCTTTCTAAGTTATAACTAATATCACATCAATATCAATAGAAGATAGAATGTTCGTAGATGCTATTATTTAATCATTTAATGCAATTGTAATCGCAAAATCTCACAGAATAGTTAAGATAAATTTATTATTATCAGTATAGTATAAAATTGCCATTAATTTCAAACAGAATTGAATTGTAGGCTTTTATTTATTTTAATATGAAATGAATTGCATTAAGCAATGAGCCTCTTAAATGATTCCATAGTATTTTGAACGATACGTACAATACATTTTTAACATAAACACATTCAGGAGAATACCTAAAGATAAGTCATCCGTGGATTTTGTGCCGCTAACCATTTCATAATTGGCTAAGCGGTGCATGTAGAATGTTGATAGGCCAACGTCGTAGATTACAACCCAATATGTTTTAAGCAGGAATTCACTTGGAGAAGGTGGTGCTTACAGAACATCTTTCGTTTACCACTTATTTTAATTAACAGGCTATGACTGACATTTGCGAATGAAGCATCAAATTCACACCATACAGGGCATTAATAGAGGTTACAAATTTATCACAATTATTATTATTATTCGTCGGAGATTCAACTGAAGTGTGGTAAGCAAAAAAATTATCACATATGGATTCACAGGGTAATTTTTTAAAATTATTGATTTAATATTTTTGTTTATTCATATGCATAGTAAGTAGTTCGTTGTAATTATATAGGAGTATAATCCCTTTTCTCGTGTAAGAAAACTTTAAGATTTCATTTTATTTTAGTTGGGAAACTGGGTTAATCTTGTAGATTTTCTAGAATATTCTGAGAAATAAGAATGAAAATCGATAAAGTTTGTCTCGGACTACTTAAAACGCTTTAACTATAGAAATATATATTTAATATATTATATAATACAATATAATTTTGTAATCTTATTGTCAATATGAAAGATAGAATTTAGTTGGTTCTCATTAGAAATATCATCGAATAATTCTTTGAGAAGCTTAAATAATATTAAAACCAACATAATGACATTCAACACAAAATAAAACACTTGACGTTAATTAATCAATAATGAAAATTAGGATCCTTTTTTGAAGTTTTTTATTTTTGGTTGATGTTATTTTTATGGTTATTTCTGTGTTGATTTTTTTGGGTTGAACCACCTGTTAGGACTAAATGGTCCAGGCATCAAGAGTTATGGAATAATCAGGAAAACTTTATGAGGATTAACTGTAATATGTTAAACATATGATTGAAGTAAAAAAATCAAATTAAAAATAATACGTCACATTTGTTAAATTTTAGTTACTAAACTGCTGAAATTTGCTTTCTTTATTTAATTTTCATGACATGTATAGTTGGATATGGAAAGTTTTTTTTAATCTGAAAATTAAGAATAGTGTTATTTTAGCCGATTAAATAATAATAAATTTAATTTAATGTATACGATGACGAATATGTGAGTAATATTTTTTTTTTTAAAAGTTCCATCTAATATTAATACGTCATTATATGAAAATCCCTAGGTTTTTTGGTGAAAATATAGAATTTTCTATGGCGTATTGAAAAACCGTTTGCAATATTTACGTGGCAAAAAGCTTTTACAATTTCCCAAGCTTCGCCATTTTTCCCAATATTATACGTGACTGAAAAAAGTACGCCAAGAGTGGAATCATATTACGCTGAAAATTCACGTTATTTTCTTGTGTGCAACGAAAAAATATAATACTTACAACACTGATAACAACATAAATAAGGTAAAACTGTATTATAAAAAAACACGTTATTACTTAATTAGAAAAGATTAAACTGAAATCATTTCAAGAGATCAATAAAGGCTTATTATTTTGTTTAATTTATGACAAACTACTGAAAACATTGTATTTATATTTGCATAGGCAACAAAATAAATGGTTGGAATTTAAATAATTTTCTGGAAACTATTAACGGTCAGAATGAGTTATTAAACAGTCAAAATATTTTAATTTCAGAATCAGATTACGTTTGGTGGTTTATTTTAGATTAGGTTAGTTTGACAAGATAATAAAATATATGTCTAATGTCATTTCAATTATAACCATTTAGTTAAAATTCTCACCATAAATGATCCATACTGTGTCTCTAATTTTGACTGATACATTCTGACGATTCAGTTAAAATTCTGACCAATATAATATAAATGCTGACAATGTATTGAAAATTGTGACCAAAAAAACAAGGCAAACGTATATTTTTTGTTTTATAAAGTTATGTTTACTATTGATTTAAAGTCCTTTTGGTGGAATACAAATTATACTGTTAATTATAAAACAAGTATTTAAGCATAAATATCCTTATCTAGTCTATTTTCATATATCACATTGGTTCTTGTATACTTTTGCTATCAGATGATGCATAAAACACTATTCTAAGAAAGAAGCAAAACAATATTTCACGGCTACCGATGTCAACAGTAGGATAATCTTTTACGACATATATGGGATACCGATGCGAACAGGTAAATAGAATTCGATATAAAACACACTGTTAAATCTGTTGAAATGTTTAAATTGTAAAAAAAGTTTAACTTGACACATTTATTAACCGATTAATGATGTTTCATCTCTTTAAGTTGAAATTCTCAAAAAATAGATGAAAGTGCGTAGAAAGTAAAAATATTTTTTTATAATTAAAGTAATAATTTTGATAGAAAGTAATTAAAACTTTAAATAAATTTAGCTTAAAAGATTCTAATATTGTATTTCGAATATTAAAACATCCACCAATAAAAGTGTGCATTGTTTTTTTTATCGTTATTATTGGTTAACCAATCGTCATGGCTTAAAAACCTATAAGTCTACTTAACTTTCTTAATACATAATACAAAACGTAAGTAAGCTTCTTGAGTATTTAGTGCTTGTATATTCTAATTACGTTTAAAAATTATTAGTACTTAAATATATACATACAATTATACATCAAATTTTATATGCATAAATTAATTCAGAAAAAATATCGGCAGATGCGGGATTCGAACCACGAGCCTTGCAACCTTTGCTCTATTCTTTTACACCGCGCAGTCCACTCGACTATTTCTCTGCCTGAACAGATACGCGAAAAATGATGTATTTATACCATTTTTACCATCTTATAACGATAGATGTTTCTATAGTATATATTCAGAGTATGTATATATATATTTTTATTATTCTATCAGTCAACATTTATTCACTAGCTTTTTAAAATTATTACTTTCCGACAGTCTATTATTTTAATTAATTCCATACAATGCACATCTCCGCAACAAATCATCAAGGAAAGCTAATCGAGGCACGCAGGTAGTACACTTACTTCATCTCTATTAGACTGAGGTATGCTGTTGTTAGTAGCCACTTTTTCACAAAAAGTACCTTTTGGGAGCTTCCAATGATGGTTTTCCGTCTCTAAGACAGGATGCAAAAATGTGGATTTTCTAGCGTGTCTGACTATTAGATAAAAGACAGGTGTGCTGTCTGCTTTACCCTTTCATAACGACTCGAGTTCAATACAAATTATACGGTCAATTATAAAAGTAATATTTGAGGCATAAATGTACTTATCTGGTATATTTTCATATATCACATTGGTACCACTCGGGTCTCGAACCGAACTATAGATTGAATGGATGAGAAACAGCTTCTTGTAAGTCCTACGGGGACATTACAACCAGGGTTTAAAAATTACCCTGTGATATTTAGCTTGAGCATATGCGAGGAAAGGCGTCTCTGAGTGGTCTGCCTGCCTCAATGACGGGAGGCTCCAGCGAGCAATCAATACAAATCCATTCTGAATGGAGAGCGGCCGCGAAAGCTTTGCACCTGAGGTCGGTCGATTGACAATGACCCGCGGTGCGAGGCGACCTCTCCCGGTGAGAGCGCGAGGCTGGGGCTCGGTCAAGCCCGCGACGCACACAGGATCTTTTAGCGACACGTATGAAACGATAACACGTCATCACTGAAAATATTAATTTTCAGAAAAATTTTACGAAAAATATTGTGGCCTTTGGGCTTAGCCGTTTGTGGCGAACTGTCTTCAACCAATATTTCGACCACCATTGCAAGGGTCTTCTCCAGGATTGATGATTTATTTAGTTGTGAGTTGGTGTCAGATTATCTTTTTCACGAGCGTTATTGATTACTCTCGATTAAATAAATCGTCAATCCTGAAGAAGACTTATGCAATGGCGGTCGAAATATTGATTGAAGGAAGTTCGCCACACACGACTATACCCAAAAGACACAATATCAAACCTGGCCGTGAAAACCTAAGAAGTTATTAAGGAAAAATATTATTTAAGCTTTAAATATTTATTTAAATAAGTTGAGGTAACACGTATAATAATATGAATACGTCGAACATTGTTGAGTAATAAACACGTATTATTTTTTTTTAGAAAAAAATACATTTTATTAACAAATTCCTTTTGTATTTTTTTTCAATTTTTATTGTGGCACTTGCATTGTACTTTTACACCAAACACTTCACTTATCACTTTTTTTCTAGTGACTTATTTCCACTATCCACTTTTGATAATATTTAACGAAAATTATATGAAAAATGATATTCATTTAAAAAATAAACCTTCTTCTTCGTGTGATATTTAAAAACTAAAACATTTAATTATTATTTAATAAAAACAATAAAAAATATACATTTTTAGGGTACTTTTTTTTATAACATTGTTAAGTTAATATTTCTAGATTTTGCATAGTTTAGCTGACAAACAAAAATTTAGAGCAATGTTTTATGAAAATCTTACATACTTATTAATTTAAAAAATATTTTTAATAAAAGAAGTCTTTTTAATAAAAACGGTTTTTAAAAATCAATTTAAACGTTAAAAATGTGTGAAATTTATTTGAATGTTGATTAAACTAAATGTTCTAAAGCTCCGTATGATATTTTGATGCTATTGAACTACGAGTATTAAATTATATTGAATTTTTTATTTTTATTTTTATTACAATATTTTACTGTTTACATAATTATATTTCATTGAATAATTAAACAATCAATATTGTATTTTTATTTTAATAATAAATAAACTTTTGCGGATATTTATGTATAACACTTTTTAAAAATACACACTACTCAAAATGTAATCGTCTTCGTGAATAGAGTGTACATATATTTCTTAAATTTCTTAATTTTTATTTGTAAACACAATATTTGTATGAATTTTTCAATTGTTATTAACGTATTACTACTTTCACGAAACAATACTTTATTGAAACAGCAGTTTGATACATTTCTAAACATTAAAGCAAAAAAAGATTAATCTTGGAGGCTTGAAATTTGAATTACAAAAATAAAAGTGATTGGTTTTTTTTTTATTCAATAAATTAGGGTGTAAAAAATGCCGACATGACAGTTAATCAGAAAACTCATTAACTCGAATACTTTAAAAAAAATTGCTTAATCCAAAAAAAACGTTATTTCATTAAAGATTTTCTGTTTTTTAAAATTGGGTTATTAATAATTAAAAATCATATTGTTCTCAAAAAATGCTATGAATTGATGACAAAAACTTTAACTCCAATATAAAAAAAACAGTCCTCATATGAATGAAATTCTTATTCAGGTGTAATGAACAACAATTTAAATTTACAAAATAATATTTAATCTTTCTCTTAAAAAATGTTTGCAGTTCACTTAAATAAAAAGTTGGTTGCCATTTGTGTTGCCGAATAAGTGAAGATGTCAATATTTAAAAAATGAAGTATTGTAAGTTTTTTACTAAAAATATTTGTTAATTATAAAATATTGCTTAATAACTTATATAAGTTATTAAGCAATATTTTCTGAATATTCAGGTCTAATTAACTATGATTTGAATATACAATCGACAAAACCTGACCAATGCAAATAAAACTTAAGCATTGTCTTACAACGCTGATTACCTTTTATTTAGAAATATACTTATAATTTGGCGCAAATTAATTCACGATACTGGCTTACTTACTTCGCACAAGATTATAAACGATTTAAATTCATGTGCGACGAACGTTTGTAATTGTATTTAAAAAAATGTCTGTCGTTCAATAACGATTTCGGGTGGAACAAACGTCAAATTGTTATTTAATTTTCAAAAACCGACCACTAAAATCATTGAAAAAATGGTGCTTAAAATAAAGGTTACTAAGCGCAAGAATTTAAATTAAGCGTAACAATTGTCTTATATTTTGTTCCAAATAATTTGTATACCGTTCATTTTAGTATAAAAAAATACGGTACAACGAACGTCGATAAATATTATTTATTCTCAAAAAGTGCCTAACGCAATCATTAAAGTACAATTTTAAGCTGCTTAGCACTTTAATTTAAATTCTAGTGTAACAAAAAACATCTAAAAGCTAGTTATACTAAAAGTAGAAGACCGTTTATTTCAATAAGGATTTTGAATGAAATTAATCACGTCGATATCGATATTTAATTCTCAAGAACTGACTAAGGAAATTATTAAAAAATACTTTGTAAACTCAGTTACTCAGCACAAGAATTTAAAACACCTAAATTTCGTTGTATCAAACTTATTTAGCATTGTTTCAAAATAGGTAACTTATCGTTTGATTCAATAAAGATTTACGTTGTATAGAACTTTCATGTAAATATTAAATTATCGAAGCTGACTAATAAAACAAAGTTATAAATCCAGATGTAAAGAACGCCTTAAACTTTGTTTCCAAAAAGTTGCTTTCCGTTTGATTAAATAAAGATTTAAGATATTACAAATGTTCATATGGTAATATTTAATGCTTGAAAACAGACAACACATTTTTTTAAAATGTGTTACAAGTTATAGTAACTTACCGTTAGCAAAGTCAATCCCCGGTCCCGCCTCCTGGCTGAGCAACAGGTCGGAGCTGGGCTCGCCGAGGCCCGTGGAGTTTTCGAGCTTCTCGTCGGGCGTGTGAGCGCTGGGGGCGCTGGCGGCGAGGCCCGCGAGGTGCTCGAGCAGGCGGCCGCTCGTTGCGAGAGGCGACGCGAGCACACCCATCACGAGACGCTGCCTTAAAACGGGAATGAGCGTCGCGGCGCCTGGCGCCCGGCGCCACGCCGAGCCGCGCCGCGCAGACACAACACACGTACGTACCTGATAGCTATACAAAAGTAGTAAGCAGATTTTTTAAAAGTAAACACACGCAGCAATAAGCAAATACCACAGGATAGCAATAAAACACTCTATAATGGTTGTATATAAAATACCTTCTTTTGTTGTCGCTGGGTTGAAAAGATTGATCGGAGGAGGAAGTCAGAGATTCTGTTTCCAGGGAGCACCGCGTGGAGGTTCTTTTCATACTCGCCCCTTTTGAGATCCACACAACTTCTCAGATCCCTGAAAATGAGAGAGTCGCACCAGATGATTTTATTACTCCAAAGGAAGGCCTCCAAACTGGCAAGAACCTTGACTGGCGGACCTGTGAAATCCCTTAACAGATCAAAAACTGGAGTTGGTAGAAAAAGGACAACCTCGAGCGGTAGGGAATGTTTCGGCAGATAGAGTCACTATTGTGCGACTGTGGAGACCTGTAAACCGCCTCACACCTTAGATACTGCTCCATGTGCCCAACAAGCTGCATATCTCAAGACCTAATGCTAGGCAATACACGGGCTATTGATGTTGCCAGATACTGGTCAAAAATAGTTTGACGTTACTGACACGAAGAAGAAGATAAGATATCTGTAAGCTTTATGAAAATAGAAAAAGATTTTTTTACGTAAAATCACGCAGTAACAAACAAAATACCGCCGGATCGCAGTAGTACACTCTTTTTTATGGAAACTATCGTCTCTACCATTTGGCAGGATGCAAATAGTAGGCACATCTTAGTTTTCTACGTAAACACACGCAGCACTAAAAAAAAATCCGCCAGACTGCAATAATACATTATTTAATGTATTATATAGTAGTTTACTGTTTATCATCAGCCTGCGTTTATCAACTGTTGAATGTAGGCTCTTCGCATAACCCAATCTTGTTTGATCTACCACCTTCAGTTACCAAAATGCAAATAGTAATAACATACAAGCTGTTATTACGTAAAGTTACGCAACAACAAAAGAAAATACCACTAGACTGTAAAAAAAAACTCTGCTATGGATTAAATATCCAGTAGTAAAGCGTTTGATTGTTAATTAGATGCCATAGGTTCAAAACCCGATGAAGCTTGATTTTCGAAATTTGATTTTATCAATTATAATCTATATAAATGCCTCTGGAAGGTTGAACCACATTTGTGGTTCAACCCTCCAAACAAAATTGTGAACAAAAAACTGTCTATTTTTCAGGAGCGTTGAGCTCCTTTCTTTAAAAAACGTTGATATTTGAATATTTATTTCGTACTACAGCCGCAGTCTATGAAAGTTTTATTTTTATTTTGATTTTATGTAATTATACCAACAATTATCAATCAAAAGAATTGAAAAAAAAATACAATGTCTTAAAATATTTCAAGTAATGGTTGTTTACTGCTGTCTAGGTTAGAGGTTGTGACCTCTTCTCTAAGAGAAGCTTAAAACTTCAAGCCTGAGCTTTGCCCTCAGGACATCAAAAGCCTTGCATTTGATAAGGACAATATGCGGTATTATTGAAAATCCTTCAACCCTTCTGAAGAAATATTTTAATACGTTGCGTTGGAAAAGTCTTACCTTACGATACCGAGCGAACAGCTCATAAATTTAATTTGTGAAAAAGACGTTTCGAATCGATAAAAACTAACGACAATAGCGCGTTGTGAGCGCGGTTCTCTCCGATCGTCAAAGTTAAGCAAAATTAAATGCATACAAAAACATGCATGGGTCACCGTTTTCTGCTTTACACCGTGTTGTTGATTGAGCTGAGCCGTCTCTTAAGACTCAATGGTTCACGCCTCAGAAGCGTCAGGATAATCATATGATCTACTCGTACCTAAAAATGCCGACTAGCACACTAAGTATGCATTGCATATTACATGTACTGTTTATTTAAGTACTCCTCGAGTTCTAGTTTTGTCGTGTGTCAAAATCATAATTATAATTTATATATTCGCGCTCCTTCTTCTTCGTAGTATCAATCTGGTGGATTGTTTTGCAGCAACAGAATCTTGCATCTCGATCTCCATTCCTCTCGGTCCTCCGCAATCCTTTTCAGCTCAGCATAAACGCTACAATTCATGTCCTCGAATACTTGCTGCAAATAACTTTAATAAAAATACGCGCTCTTAACTGGAGCATATGAACGAGCTTCTGCCACAAAACTTTATCAGCCACTTTGGTTAATGCTGATAAAGCCTTATGGCAGGAATGAACATGAATGAATAATAGCAGTTAAAATAAATATAAAGAGGAAATTTTTGACGATAATATGCTCCAGATATTAAAATCAAAAATTAAAATGACTAAGCAATGAAAAAATTTAAGAATAAATTCAAAATAATTAAAAATTTTATGATATACCAATACGCTTTTTCAAATATGTAAATTTTATAAAATAATATTTACGAATTGTTGAGTTTTTCACAATTTTTTAGATTGCATAGAAAATTACTTTGTTTAACCGTATTTTTTCAATTTAATTAAACATCAATTATGAACCAGTATATTACTCGTACTAGTATATACTAGAATATCATATATTTTATATATCACATTGAAAATATATCCACTAAATATAAAAACTAAGAACACTTCGACATCCAGCCAAATAATATTTAACTCTACGAAATCCAGTGGAGATCTTAAAAGCTTTGATGAGGAGCATGCTGCATCGTCCGACTAAATGAATACTCTAGATAAAAAGTTAATTGTAAAATTTTGAAACTTCACAAAGTAAAAATACAATTAATTTTGTTGTATTCTTCTGAGTGAAGAATTACCAAGAATCATTATGGATTGAGAAATTAAAACTAAACTTTCCCGCTATCCCGGCGCCTCTCTATTCGCAAAATCGTCATCGATGTTATCGTATCAAGATGTTTTATTAAGTGTTGTTCACTTGAAATGTAATATTATATAAATTAATAGTTAAATTAAATAATACTTTTACTTTGTTTAAATATGTATAACGTTGATCTCTGTACGTTTGTGTATGAGAGGATCTGACGCTCTCATTAAAAACTAAACTGCAGTCTTCTAGAATGTGAATAAAACTACTCAACTTAATCCATAATGAAACACGGTATAAAGTATTCATATTTTTAATATATTCGTGTATCGAATAAAATGGAGAATACTTATTTTATCATATTTGATACTATATATTCGTACATAATGATATCCGGTCGATTTAACCCTTGTAGGCTGGTGTCGATAATGTCGATCTTTCGTCTCTTATTTTTGTTCGCACGTCTGACACGAAAACGTAAAATTTGTTAGTCTTAGTCTAGATTTAAGGAGTTAAAAAGATATGATGCTGTGCTGACAAGAATAGTTCTGTATATCGCCACTTGCGTCGCTGGGCTGTTTTCGACTTCGAGCGCTTAGTGGCCAGTCATCAGTTGAGCTCCGACTGCGACCAGTTTTCAGTTGTGATGATGACGACAGGCTGGGGCTTGAAAGCACACGCTCCGCCTCAGACCGAAAGTTGGTCAATTCTTAGCTTGAATATATGTCAATGTGCTAAAAATAATAATAAAACTATCTTGGCGAGGTTGTTTTTTTTTTTTTTTTTTTTTTTTTTTTTTTTTTTTTTTTATGTAAACGCATGCAGGAGAGCACAACCGGTCAAGACCAGTGCACTCTATGACGCTCAGCCAGGAGGCTGGACGCTGCATTCGGGAAACGTGTGTTGTGTTCGTGTTTGTGTGTGGGTTGGGGAGATTGCAAGTGTATATTTATCTGTTTCTTGAAGAGATCCAGATTGTAGGAAGGAGGAGACACAGACGCTGGAAGAGCATTCCATAGCTTACCGGTGGCATTAAGGAAGGAACTTTGGAAGCTGCCAGTTCTTGGTCGACATATATTAACCGTGTATGGATGTTCGGCAAGTGTAAGACGAGTTTGTCGGCTGTGAGTGGGTGCAGGAGGAATTAGTTCTTTAAGTTCCGAAGAGCAGCGACCGTGGTAATAACGGTAGAAAAGACTAGAGAACCAACCTTACGTCTGTGTTCCATTGATTGTAGATTGAGGGTGTCATTGTTTATCAAACGAATTGCTCTTCTTTGAACTGAGTCAATTACGTTTAGAAGGTATTTGGGGCTAGTCACCTTTTAAGTAAAAGGGATGTTAGTAAATATATTTTTTAATAATTCATCAGTGCAGCGTAAAAGGCTAAATTTTTAAGTACTTATCAGTAATATATATATATTTTTCATTATTTTTTTCATTGCTTGAGATATTCATTTCATTGCGTCCATAGATGTTCCTTGATATTATGTAAAATTAAATAAACTATTCATTGTTTAATATTTAATGCTAATGACCGTTTACTATATTGTGTATTTAGTGAAACTTTAAGATGCTAAAACGAAATAAAAAAACTGTTTTGCAGCTTTCAGTTTATGTTAGTTATTTGAGATATTTTTTTCAAAATTGAATTGATAATTAAATTAATTAGGCGTTAATTTGATAAAAAGTACTAATTTTAATGAAATTTCACATATAATCTATAGATTTGCAAGGACATAAAAGTCACACGCCTGGACTAATCTTTTCAAAAAACTTTATTAAGAAAAGGGATAAATCGTACAGTGGGAGTTCTATGTAGACAAAACGTTTACTTTTTTATTAATCTCGTTTGGCGCGAAACTGTCGTCTCAAAGTTTAAGCTTAAGAGTTGGTCCATTAACGTGTCGTAGACCCCAAAGTCGAGAGTGAAATAATATTTTATTGCTCTCTTCATATGGCTGTTGAGGGACTTAAAGGTGCGATAAAAATTTAAAACGTAGGATTAAAATAATAAATTATTTCATTCTAACCCTACAATGAATGTATTTTTACCAATTATTTTATAATATACTAATTAAAATACTCCAAAACAAACATTTCATTGTAATATTTTGTAACCGAGAAAAGCAATTGCAAATGGTTACAGTCAAGTTGGCTACAATTGTTGTCTTTTGGGCGATTCTAGGTAGCCGGTGTTACCAGGTTCTAGAAATAAATGTTATTCTTTTTCGTAGTATCGATCCGGTGGATTGGTTTGCAGCAACAAAATCTTGCATTCCGATCTCTACTCCTTTCGATACTCTTCAATCCTCTTCAGTTCAGCATAAGAGCTACAACTCATGTCCTCGAACACTCGCTGGAAATAATCCCGTCTAGGGCATCCTCTACAGTTTCTGCCCTCAACCATCCCTTTCACAATGTCGTGAAGAAGACCATCGTGGCGCATGATTTGACCGATCCATCGGGCTCGCCTCTCTGAGATGGTTCTTACTAGGTGCCTATCTTCCTTGCTTATGTTGAGAACCTCATTGTTCGTATTATTACTATGGAGTAATTAATTATCAGTTGTTGTTATTGCACGTAGTGCTCACATGTTACTTACTAATTTATCAGCATTTTTCTTAATATTTTTTAAATTTATTAGTCATGTAAATTAATACACTACATTCAGCTTTTTAATATCGGGTAATTAAAAAAAACTATGATAATATTACCCAGTGAATTTTATTTCCTCATTTTTTTTTCATTAGACAAGTGTTTTTTTCCATATATTCGTTACATATCTGGAATATACGATAACTAAAAAAATATACTAGTATTTGTTTTTGCTTTCTAACTTTGCACCAGAAGGTTCACCTGGAAACTAAATATGTGTTTCCAGGTTGAACGCCACGGCAGAAGGTCTGGGATTCGATAAGACGGTAACTGTAGTATTAACAGAGGCGTGTTTTAAATGATTTGTTAATCGATTTTTTTTAAAGAATAACGGATCAATAGCACAAAATTTATGATGTCTAGAACATTTATTTAAAATGGGTGGTTCATCCCAATCAACGACACTCAGTAATCCATAGGCGATATCTCATCCACGTTTTGGTCTGCATCCAACGTTACTAAACTTCGGTAAAACCGAAGTTAATAATATATCCACCTTTAATTGTTGTTTTAAATACTGTTACGTATTTTTAGGGTTAATCTTTTGAACATACTGCCGTTGAGTTAGTAAGTACTGAAATTTATTTAATGCTTAATGCGTTCAAGAACAATATACATTTATTCATTTTTAATGTCTTAGAGTGGTTAACATGTTAAATTTACATAATACTAGTTGTAATATAATGAAAAATTAAATTTAATAAGCTTTATAATAAGATTTATTTAAAATATAATATTAAAGTATTTTTAGGTATAAAAGAACAACGAGTAATATGAAATTTTATTATTAAAAAGCAAAATTAATGTTGACAAAGCATAATAATAGCTTATATTTACAATAATACAATGTTTCTTCATATATCACTTTATTTTCGATGTCATGATTTTATAAGGTATATTTTTAGTTGGCAATATGGAGGTCCCTAAACAGACTTCGGACCAGTGTATGCAAGACGAAGACACAAATGAAAGCCTGGTTGTTTAAGCTTTTAAGAGAAAGAACCCGCGAAAAATATTAAAATCATATTCATGGGTTTAAATGAGATGAAAAATGGATTCTCTCACCAAAAATACAAGCAAAAATGGTAAATGCGTCGATTATTTTGTGGCCACAAAGTTTGTATGACCGATAAGTCTAAAGCACTTTTCTCGAATTGCAACAAGAGGAACTGACAGTGCAAGAAAATATTTTCTGAGGTCTGGGAGGAGGTGCTACAGGGGCAACTTGGGTTCGAAACTAAACTAAATGAGTTAAATCTGTAGTTAAAAGCACCATGCCCAGTCATTAACTGGGTGGACCAATAATTAGAGTTTACCCATTTTAAAATGAATATAAAATTAATTGTCATATATTTATGATAAAAAGTAGTATTATAAGCGCTTATTCACGGTGATTAGTGTTAAAGATGGATGATGCGCTTACGCTAGTTTTTGTAAAATGACCTAGGCAAACAGTGCTAAACAATTACTAAAAATAGAGTCAGAATCTGAAGAGTATTTTTTGTTCAATATCAATCGTTATTTTCCTGTATGTGTTTGCCTACAAAACGCGTTTGCTGAAAATGGGATTTCAAAGGGATTTGTACGAAGGCTGTGCTTTTTAAAGTGGAAATCTCCATTCCGGAAATGCCTGAAGGACGCGTCGTCCTTGACTCCACTTCCGCCCGCCACACCTGACGCTCACGTCACATCAAACGCGATAATGCTTAAACAATATTCCTTTGTGATCAACTTGCACCTGTTTTGATCTACCTACACTCGTTGTTTTGAAACGAGCTTACGTCTAATTTTCTGTATAAAAGCAGTGCTGTTCAAACTAGTCTTCTCATTGCTTTGTTTACTAAGCCACTATATTACTTTAATACTATTTTTTTATTCAAAACATTAATACATTATAAAACAGCTACCTGAACCGGTGATTGATTATTAAAATTAAAATAATTAACTTATATTTCCAGTTGCAATTTTATATGTGTGAAAGTAATTTTCAATAAATGGAATTAAATGAAATATGGTGTATTTCATTTTACTTTTAATACGTGCGCTGTTTTCTAAAAGTCTTTTGTAAATTATTTTTTGTAGCTAAAAATAATGTCACACTTAATAAATATTTAAATTATTTCAATGTGAAAATAAATGCTTAACGCCTTCCGAATGTTGTTGGGTGTGCTGCGATACTGCAGTGCTTCAGGCATGTTGACGGCATGGCTTCCATGCCAAAATAAGGAAGCATTGCGCTTCTCTGTAGGCGCAGTCCCAACGCTATGGTCGCTGTGAGGGTGGATGGGTGGGACACCTGATTAGAGGGGCACTGGATGCGTCTTCACGCGGTGATCCAGTGGGGATCCGGTGCTCCAATCACCGAGTAGTAGTAGTTGTTAAAATTGTTAAATGTTATTTATTACCTTGTATTTTCTTTTAATATGTATCAAATTGTAATTTTTATGGCTCTGGTGACTGAATAAATAAAATTATTATTATTATTGTTAAGGTTTTATTTTTATATTTCATGATGACGATGATGCTGTTGCACTTAAATATTTTTTTGTGTGAAAACCCAAGGGGCACATAGATATTTTTATTTTAAGCCATCACAGGACAATAAGCTACTATTTTTTTGTTTTATTTGTTGTTTCGGACAAAATCTTCGAATGTATATATTTACTTGTAGAACACATTAACTTTGTGGTTTGTCATATTTACAGAATAAAATAAGTAAGACTTTGTATCAGCTCGATATAGCGCTTGCAGGCAGGTGCCGAAAAGCTGTGATATACAATCATTCGTCTATTATTTTTGTTCGCTCGTCTGGCACGTATGTGTCTCCATATTGCTTGTTTGACAGGTGTAGTTCAGTGGATTGCCACAATATGAATCGACGCTGGGAGTCAGCGATCACGGGCGCCGGGTGAACAGTAGGCAGTTGAGCTCCGACCCTGACGAATACCAAGTTGTAATCGGCCTGGAGCCTGAAAGCTTGTAGCTCCGACTTGGTGACCGAAAGTTTGTCAATTTTTAACTAAAATATATGTTAATGTGGCTCTAATAAAATCTTTGTGCTGCTCATCTGCTCCTCATTCCTCCACCAAGACTTCTAATAACGATCCCGGTGACGTGAATTCATCTTTGCCTAAAGTAAAGTGTATGCTTGTATATAACCACTGAGTTTTAAATAATAATCACTCAACCGGTTTCGGTGACATGGCACCATCTTCAGGAGCTACTACTTTTTTAGTAGCTCCTAATAACATTCTCCTCTCTCTCAGAAGGTTGTTATTCCGTCGCGTGTTGGCAAGATTGGGAGCAGATTGTTAACACAGACTTTTTCAGAATCACATTGACTTATATTTACGATAAACTTTTAAAAAATATGACTCGACCTAGCAATCGGCCGAGCCACAGTACAATATGCTCTTGCCGAAGGGCGGTAGGCAACTGATCGCGCTCGTCGGCGCTGCCGCACCGGCGCCCCGAGCGCCGGCCTATATAACCAGTGCCAACTGCCAATATGTCGGACACATTCATATGCGACAAACGAACAGAAAATAAGAGACGAAAGATTGTATATCAAGGTTTTCGATACCAGTCAGCAAGGGCTACATAATGCTCATGTCAGTAGGTAGAGTGATCATTAATTAAAACTCAATGGTTTCATACTTGTTTTTTCTTTTCCTCGAAACTAGTTAAAGGTAAAGTCTAGTTTTAATAATATACCTTTAATAAAATCGAGACAAAATGCACTCAATTCACCTGCGCCATTTCAGTGGGCTTCACTTTTAATATGCACTATAACTGTCAGATTGTAATGAAACGAACCACACTTTGAGTGCCATTGTATCCAAAGGATATAATGCTTTATTTGATACCATATTAGAATATGAAAGCTTATACCGCCTGCTTCACCCTGACCTACAAAATGAGCAAACGCTGTAGTCAATATTGTTACGCCGTGATTTAAATAATGTATATAATATACTCGTATCAAATGAAGGTCTACCTCCGTAGCTTTCATGAGGCTTTTATTACCTTTATATGGAGATACAAAGATGGTGGATTGCAATTTGAAACCAAAGAAAACGCACATACGTTATTACAGCAATTACCATAATTTTAAAAAAAATATTGTAACAATTCATTAGAGAAAGACTTTTAAGGATTTTAAAGTTACAAATAGCCTGCATACTAAGGTTAATATTTTGTCATATTAACATGTGATAAAATTGGAAAAATGAACATTTTGTGTTAAAAATATTAAATTTAGCTGACTCTTAAGACCAAGTGGTGCAATATCTGTAGCGTCTAGCTAATCATAAGATCTCCTTAAAAAGTTCGATTCATAAATCGCTTAAAATATGCCTCGGATATTACAGCTAGGATATTATCACGTAATGTAACCGGGGCCTTGGAGGTCATCGTGAATCACATATTTTCTAACGTTGGACTAGCGAATGCAGAGATGTTTTAGGGAAAAGAATGGGAACATGGGAGACAATGGGAATTGATACTTCTTAGAATAGGAAATTTTTGTTTGATTATATGTAGAAATAAAAAATATATATAAATATATACGAATAGGCATACTCAGGTGGCAATGGGCAGGATATATCTGGTCGATGAAGAATAGAAGTGTTGGATTGGCGCCCAAAAACTAGCAAACGAAGTGTTGGCTGATCCCCTAGAACATGGACTGACGACATAATAAGAATGGCATTAGTGACCTGGATGCAGAAGGGAGAAGATCGAATAAGATGGAGACTCATGCGGGAGACCTATGTTCAACAGTGGACAGACACAGTCTGATAATGATGATGATGATATGTTTATAGATACAAAGGGTTTTAAATCATTTGATGATATTTTTTCAATGAACTCGTACAAGAAAATATTACTTTCCCGAATATCTGTTAAATAAGTGTATCTAAGTGTGTACATGTTTTTAAGTGAAAAAAGACTTTGTTTGGAAGGTATTCTGAAGCGTAAAATACTAAAATTCTGCTTAATTCTAGGTCTGAATCATCATATTTGTAAGTTGTAACTTTATATGTAATGATATCAGCTTGATTTGGGCTGATGCCGAAAAGCCTCGTTAAACGATCTTTTGTCTCTTATTTTTATTCTCTCGCCTAACACGCACATCTAATAATGATAGTTTTAATTTTATATAAAAAATACACGGCATTTGCATCGCCATTATATTTGTATTGACAGTTGCTCCAAATTAATTAAATTCAACTGTCAACCTTAGTTTATGATTTAGCCGTGATAATCTTTGGGGCGCTCACTATTACTGTTTTTTATTCTGTCAGCCCGTGTCTGGAGTCTTATCCGACCGATGCCCACGATACAACATGTTACGATCATGCTGGGAAACCGAAGTCTTATATAGGAAATAAACGCGAATTGTGCTTCTAATTAAGTTCTTCGCTTTAAGATCTGTTCCTGCACGAATCCGCGATTTGTTGTCGGCTTTTTAAAG
Source organism: Glossosoma conforme (assembly GCA_022606575.1). Taxonomy (NCBI): domain Eukaryota; kingdom Metazoa; phylum Arthropoda; class Insecta; order Trichoptera; family Glossosomatidae; genus Glossosoma; species Glossosoma conforme. The sequence continues at coordinate 377,886 of JAGTXR010000021.1, read as the reverse complement.
ATGAGGGATGTCAGTCATTTTAAAGAAAAATAATCTTTTTAAAATGAATAAAAAAATATCCTCGCATTAGTTAGAAGTTACAAATTTAATTATTAGGCGACTAAATGGCTTAAGCGATTTTCGGGCTCATTTAAAAATCCAGTTATAAATTTTCACGAAATTTCAAGGATTTATGCAGCTTTGATGACGCTGGGAAAAGACCATGTGAATTTCTAAATAATCCTGAACTCTGCATATTTTATTAAAAAATAAGTTGAATCCGTAAAGTTTTGACTTTCGGATTCCTTAAGTACGTGATGAAATTTTAAAGCGATTTATGAAACGGGTCTTCATATTTATACATTTCAAGTAAAAGTAAACATTTTTTGAATGGTCTGAGATAATTTTCTCACACATTCATTGAAAAAATTATGTAAGAGATAACGGTCATATATTTTTATTACTTTAAAATTTAAAGATTATGTAAGAATTATTCAACATTTTTGTAATACTGGACGAGTACTAGTTTCGGCTATGTCGGGTAGCCATTATCAAGATTCGACAATGGACAGGGACAGACTTGCCTTAGGGAAAACCGTAGATTATGGAAACTGACAGAATTGAGTGTATGCAATTTCTGTTGATCATATGTTTTATATTTGCAACCTATATGAGAAGAAGAAGAAGGTTACTTGACACACCCTCCCTCCATTAAAAAAAATATTCCTTTTCACATTTATTAATCAAATATTAAATATACTTCCTTTAATATAGAATATTGCTGTTATGGTATTGTTTTATTAGGGAACGAATTCCCTATTTAAGCAAAATATTTCTGGAATCAATTCTACAAAATAAACATCTTCTCTTCTTCTTCTTTGTGTCAGCGACTTCAAATTATTTTTGCCCAGTATCTGGCAACATCGATAGCTCGTGTGATGTCCAGCATTAGATCCTGAGGTTGTCTTTGTTCTACCAACTCCGGTTCTTAATCTGCTCAGGGATTTCCAGGTCCGCCAGTCAAGGTTCTTGCCAGTTGGGAGGCCTTCCTTTGGATTAATGAAATCCTCTGATGCGGCTTGTTGCCAGACCTGGAGTCTCTCATTTTCAGGGCCGGATGTAAGAGGTTGTGTGGATCTCAGAAAGCTGCATCGCGACCTTAGTCTCGTTGGGGGTATCTGATTATACAAGCAGTGGAACGGTTGGTTGATTGCCTTTTAAAAACATATTTACTTACATCACTCAAAACAATAATTGTTATTGCAATTGTAATGTAATTTTTGACAAATTACAATGTAACTCGTTGGTATTTGTCATACTAAAATCATACGGCTATGGTTCTTGTACTGTAAGCGTGCTTTAATTTAATACATTCTTGTAATATGAAACATGCACTCACTTGAACTTGACTAAGACGTTGTCCTTTTGTACCTTTGTTTGCATTGAAGTAAAAACGTTTACAAAGTAAATTGTATTTGTACCGATTATTTATTATCGAGTCCACAGTTTTGCATGCCACAAAGGAATGTCAACATAATTGACATTTCAGATTCCTTTATGTCAAATGCATAACGCATTTGCATAAAACATATGGTTGAATAAAAAATGACAGACTCAAATATATATTATTTATCTTGCTGTTTATACTTATAAATAGTTTATATTTTTATTCAATTGCCAACGAGTATGGCTAAAGAAAAAAAAACATTTATTCGTCATGGTAGAGCAGTGGTTCTCAACCTTTTTGAAGTCACGGTGCACTTTTGATCATGGAAAAAAATGGCGGTGCACCAGAACTAAGAAGTCAAAAAAATTTGGACATAATTTTTGTTACATACCTGTATTTAATTTTAAAAAAATTGTTACATACTAAATTACATTAAATTTTTTTGACATATTTTCTTTTTAAGTTGAGTTATATAAAAAAATGTTTAATATTGAATATAAATTAAGTTCGTAAATTTTTCCTAAGGAACAATTTTATATTTATACGCGCTTTATTAAAAATATTTGCATTAATATGTGACGGTGAAGGAAATCTAGAAAGGTGGTTATTTCCCTCCCGCTTCTTATCCACCCAAAATGACGTCCCTGCTTAGTAAAATGTAATTTATATTATCATTCAGATATCAAACAATGGGATACCTGAGCTTGTTGGTTTTACATATATAAGAAATATTCGGTCGAATATTTGATATGGCTTTCCTAAGTTCTTTGTCTAAATTTGTAAGTCTTTCTCGTTTTTTAGTTTTCATATTAGTTATTGTTGAGAAACCAAGCTCACATATATGTGATGTTGAAAACTGTAGCAAAAGTTTCAGTGCGAAGGCACTGAAAATTAAATGAAGATGTGAAGAACTGGATATTAATCTTGGACAGAAGTCCAAAAGTCCTTCACGGTCATTTCGGAAAATTTAATTTTTAGATTGCGGTTAGTCGACAATGAGACTGATTTTTCTTCTTCGGCGTATGAAAATCCACAATACGGTATATCAATTGTAGCATATGGATTTTGTCGACTTGTAAAGCAAAATGTCGTTTGAAAAGGTTATCGGTAAATGTTTTCTCAATATCATCCGACATATTTAAAAAATCTTCTTTGTATTGTATCGTTTAAGAAAAAGGATTTTTCATAATTTCTTTTTTTTGCTTCATCACCACATATAATTGTACCGATAAATTCACAACATTCAGGCTTAAAATTAATTAAAAATTAAACAGTTTCTAATTTTCGCCTGAATGTATTGAAATAGGAACAATTTTACTTTCTATGATCCGAAACGAAAATATGAAAAGAACTCAAGTAGTGGATGCTACCCAACGAATAGACACAATAATTAAATTCTTTTATAGTATGTGGTTTTAATTGTACGGCGATAAATTCAGCAATCACGTTTAACACCAGTAGTGCCTTATCAAAAATTTTAACAGTTTTTTTAAATATTTCGCTTGTTTTTTTGCATGCTTTACAATCTTTCAAAGTATGTAATCTTTACTTCTGGATGCTAGATCGGCGTGCTTCGTAGTGAAGTGGTGATTTAACTTGTCGGGATACATCGGGACACAACTACTTGTCAGTTTTCACTATTTTGCGGATTTTTTCGTTTTTATCCATTCTTTTCGCGGTGCACCTGCAACAAGCTCGCGGTGCACTGGTGCACCGCGGTGCACCAGTTGAGAGCCACTATGCTAGAGGTTACGAGATTGATCCCCGAGAGTGTTTGTAATAATGAAAAAAAATTTGCAATAAAATTAATTAGATTAAAAAATACTTTGCGATTGGTTTGAAAACGACATTTCATCTGTAAAATGACAAAGTCAAATCAAAGTACATATGTTGAATTGATGCAGACCTTCTTCTTTGCGGCTTAATTCATAACCCTGGGATTCTTGAATGTTTAAACTTCTATGTTCCAGATAGGTACACCTTTGCTCGTAGCCATCCATTGTTTTTGATCCCAGTCGATGCTTGTGGAGCTTCAAGCACTCAATTTGGTACGACGGCAATGTCGCTGCTAAATTGCTTACCAGCACACCTCGATCATTTTCTTACATCATTTTCCTCTTTTGTCGATGGTATTTTTCTCCTTGATCTCTGTGATCTTTGACACGTGTCATCTTCTTATTCTTTTGTGTTATTTTTATTTTTTATTATCTTCTCTATGTATTGTATATTTATGTATACTCTATGTTTCTGAATATTTGTACATTGGAATTTCGATTCTGTGAAATAAATAAATAAATAAATTAAGTCTTCTCATAAATACTTCACATTCCCAATGAAACCATTTAAAAATTGACGAATCGCGAATACTAGGATGTTAAGTTACGATACTTATTTATTAAATTAAATAAATTTCATTATTATAATAAAATATTTCTTTAATAAAAATAATATTTTTGTTTTTTTGTGTTTTAGTAGTTAAATATTGAAAACAATTACACGTCACTTTCGTACTATGTAACTTTTAATATATTTTTGGCAGTTTTAAATTCCTTTATTGGGCAGTTATTATATATCAAACGGTCAGTAGTTTATACCTTAAAAGTGACATCCTCCTCTCATATTTAGGATATCTTTAACTGGATGATGGATGCAGGATCAGGCTCACAATACAAACACTTATTTCTGTTTCACATATTACTCGTTTATTTGGCAATAACGTCGCCCGTTATAGGGATGCCTTTCGGCGCTCCTATCACGGTGGCGGGCGCGTTTCGACTGCCTGCCCGCTGTGACATTTCGACGGTACCAACCGCCAAGATGACAGTTGTACCAACTGGCAATGGGCCAACTGTCATAACAATTATTTTGGCGTATGCAAACACCGTTTAACATTATATAATTAAACTAACATTCGATGAAGATGTCAGGCAAGCGAACAAAAATAAGAGACAAAAGATCGTTTGTCGAGGCTTTACGGCATCGGCCTTAAGAAGCTATATCAAGCTGATATCAAAATGTTTAATTAAAAGGAAAAAAAAATGGCATGAGAAAAATATAAATCAGCAGTAGAAAATTAATAAATTGTCAAGAAATAATTAATTAGTGGTAATCAATAATATGTTAAGTTAAGTTAGGTTAGGTTTCCATTTTATGGGTGAGTTATTTATTCATCATAAATTAATTTTTCATATAATAATATTGAATATAAAACTGCCATTTTAATGTTATCACTGACCATATTATTATTTAGTCTACTGCCGATTTATTTTATTTAATGCCAATTGATTTAACTTGCTGCCCAAACCTTGAATTAGTTAATGAACAATAAAATACAGGCTTTTTAATTTCTTATAATCCTTGTAACCATTTGTGATTAAAGCATTTACATATTGTACGCATTTTTAATGCATATTATATAAAAAGCTCAACAACTTAAAAATGCAATTCACTGAAAAACAAAAAAAAAATACTTCATTATTTTTATGAAACGTAATAAATATCAAACTATTTTTGAGAACAAAGTGTCAAGTACGAATAAAGCATAACTGTAAACTATCTTTCTTTTAAGTGATGCACTCTTGAAATTTCACCACGTACTTAAACGCATCTAAAATCACAGAGTTGACATCGTTTTAAATATTCAAATGAAACATTCAGACTGTACTTTAACTGCAATTCACAGACTTTATTATCTTCGTTGTGAAAGCTGCACAAAAACCTTGTAAACGAATAGCCTTGTATCAGCAAAGTAATTTATTGGACTTTTAAGTGGCAGTGACAAGCGGATTATTGCTTACTGAAAAACGAGATCCTTCAGTGACACTGGTCTGCTGATGAAAGGAATGTTTATTTCAGAGATAGCAAAAAACAATGTCACTCATCTATTGAATTTTAGCCTTTGCGAGTCCAAACAGAGTGAAGCCCGAACAAAGAAAAACGTACCAAAATACAATTTAATATAATATATATGTATAAATGTCATTGGCATTCGCATTTTTTTTATGTAAACACATACAGGAGAATACCGACAGATGGTGATAGTAATTCTGAAGTCTTATCTGTGGAATTCTATGACGCTTACCATGGTGTATATGGCTAAACGCTGCATGTGGAGTTTTGATCCACCAACGTCATAGACTACAGCCCAAGATTCACGCATCATCCTTTATTATTACAGGAATTTACTATGAATGGGTGGTCTTCACGGGACGACTTTCGTCTACCACCAATTTTAATAAATAGGCTATGACTGACATTTTACGGGTGATGGATCAAATTCACACCAACTGGGGTATTTTAGAGCTCAGAAATGTATTAAAAATCCTTTTTTTTTTTTTTAATCTCCGTCGAGGATCGAACCCACGACCTTTGGCTTGCAAAGCAAACGCTTTACCATTGAGTTATAACCGCTGGCAAGTAATAAATTTGATATACTTATTATTTTCTGTAATGAAAATTGAATAATCAATATTTTCATGCTTGTGTGTGATATATACTGATATCAACTTGATATAGCTCTTTTGGGCTGATGCCGTAAAGCCTTGAAAAACGATCTTTTGTCCCTTATTTTTGTTCGCTCGCCTCACACGCACACCAATAATGTTAGTTTTAATTATATAATATTACACGGCGTTTGCATACGCCATTTTATTTGTTATGACACTTGCTCTATTTCATGTTGGTACAACTGTCATCTTTAATTTTATTTTTTGCTGTGACCGTCTTGGCGACGCTGGATGTCACAGTGCTCCGGCAGTTGTCAGTGAACTTTTCGTGCGGCCGGCGAAAAATCAAGTCTTTAATACAAATAAACGCGAATTTTGCTTCAAAAACAAGTTCTTCTGCATCCTTCCTCCACGCGGCCACGTGACGATTCCGCGTCTTGTCGTTTTTTTTAAAGACGGGACGATAATGCAGACGGAGAGGTGATACGGCTTTCTAATAGCTTCATTGCGAAACACTTGAAATTTTGTGGATAGTATGTGAAGTGTACCTAAACTTCAGTCTAGCGGCAATAACACGCCGTTAGCAGAGTTTTCGTTAGATCACAGAAGTTAAGCGACATTGGGCGTGGAAAAAAACTTGTATGAATCACCGCATATTGATAATCGCGTGTCAATTTTCAGGTTAAGCTGATTTATTAGACCAAATAGTTCAGGCTTTGAAAGCGTCAGGCTAATGAACGTATCTATGTACAAAACTGATAAACGGATCACCCAAAAATATGTCGTTTGTACGATGTAAAAAAAGCGGCTAAGAGAACTAAGTAGTGGCAATTTGTCAAAATCATATGTTCTAGGTTCTATGGAACGGATATGGGAAGACAAACGTGGATGTAACAATAGTAATTTATTTGTTTAATGATAAACATTGTTATATTTTTATTCATTTTTTTAACTCAAGAATACTTTACTTCACTATTTGCGCATAGTTCACAAATCATAGAAATATTTTTACTAAAATACCGCCAATGATGGCTTTATGTAGATGTTCGGTAGAACGTTTATGAAGAGGAAGGATTAGGTTTCTATATCATGTTTTTCAATAGTGATTTTGACGCTATAGGAACGTTGACTTATTTTACATCAATAGATCTATTTGTTACACATTTTAATCCCATTTATAAGAATTTGCATGCAGGAGAGCACAAACTGTAGAAACTAGTGAGTTCAATGATGCTCAAGTATGACCGCTCTATGCTGCGTGATAGAAACATGCGTTTGTTGATCTGTTTCTTAAAAAAATCTAGATTAAATGAAATAAGAAACACAAATAATGGAAGAAAATTCTAAGCATACCGTTGCAGAAAGAAGAAAATTAATAGATAAAGTTAGTATTACTTCTATGAAAAAGTCATTTTTAAAAGTGACATTCTAAAAATTTTAAATTAAGATTTTTAAATCAACTTATTGTCAACATAAAGAAAATGGAATGAATTCAGATAATTATAAATTTTATTTTACAATATTTTAAAGTGGTTATAGAAATATATTTTTAGTGAAGAAAGCCCTCAAGCTACCCACGCTGAGAAGAAGACCTGGAAGACCACAGGCAACCTGGACTGCAATTGAAGACTATGTCTGAAAACTCTGGGCTTGACCGAGAATGCAACGCAGTACAGACAGACATGGCGAATGTGCACAAGGAGAGCTGACTCCAGATGATGGCAAATGGCGAGGCTAAAGAAGAGGTTATAGAAATATATTTTTAACGTTCGGTAGTTCAATTGAAGGCAGCATTAATAAAGAAGCTGTGAAACTTTAAATGACTTAATTTAAATTAATTAATTAAAAATAATGATCATGTATTTAGTTGCGAAATAATTTTACGAAATAAGAAAAATAAATAACCTTCGAAATATTTTACACGAAAATTTTAGTTTGTTTCCGATGAACTGTTGAAATATTCAAACAAAATTCATGATGTTTTAGTAACTAATTTATTTCTATAATAACTATTTTGACGCGTAGCTATAGAAACTGGTTATAGTCTAATTTTAAATATAACCAGGATATTTTAAGCCTAAATTTACTTCATATTTGGAAAAAAATTATTATCACTAATTTCTGACATAAAATTCTGCCAGTCCCTATTGTTTTACAGCATATACGAGTTTATATTGTCCCCAATGGCTATGAAAACAAGAGCCTAAGAGTCTTTACTTGAAGTTATGCTGATCCATATTTTGGTGTTTATAATATATATTTATAATATATATAATAAATATTTATTTTAAAGGAGGAAGAGCTGCTTCATTAACGACACTTGTTAGGTTACAAGCGATGACCCAACCAAGTTTTGTTATGCGAAAAAAATTCCTTAACTTTCTTGCTAATCTTATAAAAATATAAATTTTATTTAGCATTTAAATGTACCATCTATAAATGTGAAACAAGACTGGAATTAACCCGCCTCACGCATCATACCAGAAGACAAATAAATCTCCTTAATTATGCGCTCATTCAAATGATAATTAAATTATAATCAGTTAGCAACTGTTAAACCAAACTAAATATTTACAATAGATTTAATTGAATTACAATTAATTTTTAACATCAATGAAAATTGACACTTAACATTTTAACCGCTGCACCTTTTTGGCGGAAGTATTATTCGATTTTAGCACTATTAATAGAAAACGTAATTTATTTTCCAGAATATAAATGTATCAGTTCAATATATATCATACGAATGGGTTAATAATCTTGGTTATACACAATTATTGAGAAGTACAAATTTCAACGATATCCCAAGCGTTGCGACCTCACAGTGAATATTCCATTTGGCGCAAAAAAGGGTTGAATTTACATTTGAATTTGAATCTTTTACATCTCGGGACTCGCGCACCTGGGGATCGAAGGTCCTCGAACCGTGACATGTGAACTCTTTAATGTCTCATGAAAAAAAAAGTCACCTGAGAGTGAACACACCTACTAAATAATTTTTAACAAAAGTCATGACCTCGTTTTGTTTTGATGTTAAGCGAGATTTTCTAAGAAACCAGAACCGTCTAGAAACTCTACTATGATTACCGAGAGCTTTACACATATGCCCAAGGCTTGTACCGTGGGAACAAATCAAAATAAATCACCTACCAATTAACTAAATTTAGAAATAGATTGTGTCTTTATTTTTCTGTTTGGTTGTTCAGAATATAGGCATAGATTATAAATAAAACAAAAAAATGTAATTTACCAAAAATAAATTAAAACAAACTTTTTCACCTGAGCATTTCAATTTGGCGACGGGTATAGCTCAATGTTCAAAGCGTTTGCTTTGCAAGCCAAAGGTCGTGGGTAAGCCCCTACGGAGATAAAAAAAAAAAGTATTTTTAATCCATTTCTGAGCTCTAAAATACTCCCGATTGCTGTGAATTTGATCCTTCACCCGTAAAATTGCCAGTCATAGCCTATTAATTAAAATTAGTGGTAGACGACAGTCGTCTCGTGAAGACCACCCATTCATAGTAAATTCTGTAGTCTATGACGTTGGCGGATTAACACTCCACATGCAGCGCTTAGCCATATGCACTATGGTAAGCGTCATAGAATTTACAACCCTGGGATTCTTGAATGTTTTAACTTCTACGTTCCATATAGGTACGCCCGTGCTCGTAGTTATCCAATGTTTTTGATCCCATATGATAGTTGTGAAAATTTCGAGGACTCAATTTATTACAACGGCAATGGCGCTCCTAAATGGCCTACCAGGACGCCTCGATCCTTTTCTTACATCCTCTTTTGTCGATGGTATTGTTCTCCTATATCTCTGTGTTCTTTGACACGTGTCATCTTATTTTATATATTTTTTCTATGTATTGTATGTTTATATAAAGTTTATGTTTCTAATTCTTTATTATCCTATGAACCTTCGAGCTGCGGTTCTGTGAAATAAATATAAGAGAAGATATTTTCATTTAAAAAAAAAATTACTGCTAAAATACTATTGAGAAAAAAGTATTCGTATGTATGATCAATCAAGTGAATATTAAAATCATGGATGATATAAATTTAATCGTGTTATTCGTATTCAGTTCCAGGTATTTATTATTTGTTCATTATAAAATGTATGCGGAAATGCAACGAAAATTTTGCAATTATTTTCATTGTCATCGGATCTATTGTACTGAAAACGATACAAATATTTAACCAATTATTTTTCACAAATGAATTTCAGCTGAAAAATATTTATTAAATTATTTCAATGGGTGATGCTTAAAAAAGAGGTGGTCAAAAATACTTAGAGTAGTTGTAAATAACAATATCGAAATAAAAATGCATTCAATTATTTTATTTATTGTTTTCGTAATGAATTCGTGATGATTTCAGATTCTGGATATGTTTTTGAACAACGACAAAAGCACATTATAAGCACGGTTCTCGTTAGGTCACCGAATTAATTATTGAGTCTGTTGCTTACTACTCTTTATTGGTTTAATATGAAAATTTTAGGCCTCAGAAACATCGGGCTAAATATCGGATGTGATTAAATATTTTTAACATATCGCCGAAAACATACCATGTAGAGACGTTTCGGTACAAGATATATGAAGGCAGTCCCAACGCAATGGTCGCTGTGTGGGCGGATAGGTGGGACTCACAGTTGGAGTGGCACTGGATGCGCCTTCACGTGGCCATCCAGAAGAATCCAGTGCTCCACTCAGTGAGTAGTACAATAATAACAATGTGGTGTATGTGTACATGCCGATTTATATTTTATTTTTATTGTGTTTGATTTAAAAAAAAAAAACTGTATTTGCTTGGAATTATTGTGTGTAAAAGTTTGATCATGGCATTAGTGGCTAGATAAATATTTTATTATTTTTATAAAAAATAAAAAGTTACAGAGCTGAGTCACGGAAAAAGAAAAGCATTTGTGGAACAAGTCTTTATTTTTTTCGGCCATATTTACTCAATAATCCATGGTCACTACGTTTAGATGTCATATGATTCCAACAGCTACCGTGATCGCCTAGTCTCAAGTCATACACTTTGTATTTTGGTCGGCTAAGATCGTTCTATATATTATATCGTAATAAATCTAGAGACGAATAGGTTGGATGTGTTTAAATTTTTTTAAGGACCTTGAGTGATTATCTTGATATTTCTACAGCCCAAGTCATTCGGTTCTTGAAGAAGTGGTAATACTATTTTAAAAACGTCCTTATTTATTAGAACTTAGGTTATTCTTTATTTTTTGACTAGAGAAATGGAAAAAAACGTTGAAATTGACCTTATATCAATAAATGACTTCAAACAAGTTTTCATGTTTAACAAAATCGTATGGTTTTTATTACAGATTGATTAGAATGAAATTTTTGTGGCTAATATTTACTTTATTTTTCTTATAAATATTATCAACTTTGAACGAAACAAAACCTTGATCTAAGATATAACACAAGTAAAGAAAACCCAATATATTTTACCTTTATTCAAATGTTAAAATTTATTTTGATATCAAAATATTCTTAACATTAAACCTTTAAGAGTTTAATAATCTTGTAATAATTATCAACTGTTCGTATTGTTACGGTCTCAAAGAAAATTAATCAGGTTATTAAATTAATGAAAATCGATTACTGGAAGGATTATGTTGAGGAATCTATTCGGCATGCTTTGTGAAGCATCAAGGTTACTTTCAATTTGATATTTAAAAAAGTTCGCTAATGGGTTGGAGCTTTAAAATTATAAACTTTTCTTTTCAGCGGATTGTATGTTTGTTTCAATAATTAATGGCGCAGACTAATTGAGTTTTAGGGCCTAGATTTTATTTTGAAAAAAATATCTCTTGATTGAATAAATGACTTTTGGATGAAATATTTTATAAATTATTTTCTTTTAAACACATTTCAGATTGAATATGACTTTATGCAATTCAATATAATGATTTTTAGCTCCATGACAACGAAAAAAAAAGCATGTAATCTTTCCAATAGTCAATGCCGGCGGTTGTAGCTCAATGGTCAAAGCGTTTGCTTTGCAAGCCAAAGGTTGTGTGTTCGATCCCCGACGGAGACTAAAAAAAAGTTAGTGTGAATTTGATCCCTCACCCGTAAAATGATAATCATAGCTTATTAATTAAAATTGACGGTAGAAAAAAGTCGTCCCGTGAAGACCACCCATTCACAGTAAGCTCCTGTAATAATAAGGATTATGCGTAAATCTCGGGCTGTAGTCTAATGACGTTGGCGGATCAATACTCTACATGCAGCGCTTAGCCATATGCACTATGGCAAGCGCCATAGAATTCCATAGATGAGACTTCAGAATTACTATCGCCATCTGTCAGTATTCCCCTGTATGTGTTTACATAAAAGAAATGCGTTTAGCTCACCTCCAATATAAATAAGCCGGGTAGAATCTGTCTATGTAAATACTCATATTAATTACTACGGTTTTGATGATCATATCTCCATATTTCATGACAAATTTAAAGAAAAAAACTTCATCAATTCAATCAATTCAGGAATGAAATTAGTAATTACAAAAAGAGTTTCTGCACTCTTTTATTTACCTGTTCGCACCAAGTTAGGTCGGTAATTTATCTCACCTTGTTTATTCCACGTGATATGTGTGTGTTGAGGTCATGTTACACGCAACCTATCAGCTTTCGAGGCAATGTCTGTCTAATCTTCCCACACATGTGATAGTGGTATAATAGTGTAGTAGTGAGTTGGATAATACAGCCTTCAAATCATTTTTTTTTATCTAATCGCATGCAGGAGAGCACACTCGGTGTGACGCTTAGCCAGGTAGGCTGCATGCGGGAAACGTGTTTGTGTGGGGGTTAAGGAAATTGCAAGTGTATTTTTATCTCTTTCTTGAAGAGATCCAGATTGTATAAAGGAGGAAACACAGACGCTGGAAGAGCATTCCATAGCTTACCGGTGGCATTAAGGAAGGAGCTTTGGAATCTGACAGTTCTTGGTCGACATATATTAACCGTGTATGGATGTTCGGCAAGTGTAAGACGAGTTTCTCGGTTATGGGTGGGTGCAGGAGGAATTAGTTCCTTAAGTTCCGAAGAGCGGATACCGTGGTAATAACGATAGAAAAGACCAAGTGAACCAATCTAACGCCTGTGTTCCATTAATTGCAGATACTTTCAATACCCTCAATGCAACGCTTCAATCTAGTACCATACAAGGAGTAGCGATTTAATGGACAAAAAAATCACTTTTATTCATCATCATCAGCCTGTGTCCGTCCACTGTTGAACGTAGGCCTCCCGCATGAGTCTCCATCCTCTTCGATCCTCCGCCTTCCGCATCCAGGTCACTCCCGCTATACTTCTTATATCGTCGGTCCATCTTGTAGGGGGTCGACCAATGCTTCGTTTACCAGTTCTTGGGCGCCATTCCAATACTTTTCTTCCCCATTGACCGTCGTCTCTTCGACAGATATGTCCTGCCCATTGCCACTTGAGTGTGCCTATCCGTTGGGTAGCATCCACTACTTGAGTTCTTCTGCGTATTTCCTCGTTTCGGATTCTATCTTTTAGCGACACTCCGAGCATGGATCTCTCCATAGCACGCTGGGTGACTTTTATTTTATTGGTAAGACTTGCTGTCAGATTCCACGTCTCTGCGCCATAAGTTAATACAGGGAGGGCACTTTTATTACATAAGTTAATTTTAATTATAAACAATAAGCTGTTGTAAATTGGGAATAGAAAAGAGTAGAATAATTCGAAAAAATCAGTGAATAAAAAGTAACTATTTTAATTTGTAAATTTTAGTTTTTATTCAAAATAAACTTTTAATTACAATTTTACAGTTTCAGATTTAATAAATCAAATAAAAAATATTATTTTTTTGATTCAGAATAGTTTATGTTATTTAATTTTATTATTTCAAAAAATACTAACAAGGCATTATTAACAGTAATTTGTTATAGAGGTGTTGAAGTGCAACCAGTGTCACGTGACACTGGTTGCACTTCACTCAATCTATTGTATCTGTATGCACAGGTACAAGTACAGTACCTAAGCTCAATTAGCATATGTGGTTTCTTGAATTCCCAGCGCCAGATTCAAATGACTGAATTCACAAACCTTAGATGATTATTGTTATTAAATGGTGCAGGCCATACTTATTTCATACAATAAAAGCACATAATACAATGTATTATAATTATTGCTTTATCCTCGGTTCCTAAGCAAGTATAGTAATAAAGTCTCAAATAAAACACCTGATTAACCTTAACTACACCCGAAATCACCGGAAGACATCCGAGTATAAGAGTGAAAAACTGTAAAAACTCGCATCGCTCTATTTGCCTTACTTACTTGGGCTTACTTACGAGTACTTCGACGAAAGTATTGAGGTAACGATAAGCTTTCGTATATACGTGAATAAATGTCAGAAGTCTAATAGGCAATTAGTGTCTTGCGTCGTATTGTTGTATGAGATGAACATAAGTTGTCGTTATCTATTATTTTTATTATGTGGTAATAAAAATAAAAGCTTACGACAGCCTGGACGGGATGCCTTTTTTATCGAAATAATGTCAGAGTATTTATTGCGTGTTTTCTACGTATTTTCTTACAGAAAACGTCAATATTATGACAGCGAATCGGCTTTATTAGTATTTTTAGTATCCACTTTGAGATGCATAAAATATCGTAATGGACGTTAATATTGAACGAAGAAATAATGTTATATTTCTCAAAAAAACACAGTCATTCTGTTATGACGCGCTTGTACTGAAAATAATGTTGATGTTGATATTGTAGCTCTTGGGCTTAGCCGTGTGTGGCGAATTTCTTTAAACCAATCTTTTGACCGCTATTGCAGGGGGCTTCTTCAGTATTGATGATTTAGTTGTGAGTTGGTGTCAGATTATCATTTTACGAGCGTTATTGATATCTCCGTCCGATATCTGATATTGGTTGCCGTATAATTGTTGTCGTAAAATTCTGATCAATTGAAATAGTATTCTTTTAGTTTCATTTAAAAAAATCTTTTAAGTAAAAAAGCCGTGATTTCTGCTGTCCTACAGAATCTGGAGAACAAGTATCAGCAACGTTCACTTTTATTTCTTGACCAATTGTATGATGAGAAGCTTCTATGTCCACTTTGTAACTTCTTTATTTCTCACAA
Source organism: Glossosoma conforme (assembly GCA_022606575.1). Classification (NCBI taxonomy): domain Eukaryota; kingdom Metazoa; phylum Arthropoda; class Insecta; order Trichoptera; family Glossosomatidae; genus Glossosoma; species Glossosoma conforme. Next base: position 362,860 of record JAGTXR010000021.1, on the reverse strand, counting down.
GCTCAAACTATTTTACACCTAGCATTTTGCACTGTTTTCTAAGGTATGTATGGCTGCATTTGATTGTAGTTCGATGTCACGATTTTAATCCGTGAAAAATAATGAGGGCAACTCATGAGTTGTAATGGCGGTGTTTTATATATATGATTGATATTAGAAGATAATAAATAACAAGAATTACAACGCGTTTCAAGGATACTTGTTCTTTAATAAACAGAGTAAAAAATATGTTAGTCTTATTGGAAATATTTTGATTTTAATAATCAAAACGAATAATCATATTGAATTTAATTATATCGGCAAAAACATATATTTAACAGACGTAGGCAAATTTTGTGATAATTCAACTTAATGACCGGCAGCAGATATATCAGATTGTCTAGGATTGTCGGTTTCTATTGTTAGAAAGCAAGGTTTAATCGAGGCAAAATCATCGATGCAATTCAATGAAAGGGTCTCGACCATAACACGCATGCAGACTTTATGGATACTAAAAAATCAGCGCATACCTTTGTATTTTCAGTGACGAAATCAATTTATTATCTACTTTACATCCATACTGATTGAAATGTAGTTTTTTCTCTTTGCCACTTCTGTGATGTGACCACAATTACTGGTTAATAACTGATTATAATCTGAACGAGCGCATCATCAAAGATACATAATAATTCTCCGATGCAATGTATATACTATGGCATATCGGTAGTCATAAAAACTTTATTATTTGACATATAGGAAGAAGTCGATTTCAGAAATTTTCCGGAGAGTAAAAATAAGACCTAGATGATATAACGATCCTGAAGCTGTTTACTACATCATAATCATCATCATGTGCGCTCTCACAACTAGAGCATATGAATTTTATTTACTGCATAAGTATAATTATTTAGACGACGAATCCTGTAATTTCCGAATATGGAGTAGGTCAGTAGCGTGCGGTGGCGCCATTACGCGAGCAGTGTTTCAGGAAGTGCGTACTTTCAGGAGCGTTTACGCGTATTTTCGGGTCATCGCTTCGCCTTTTACGCGACACTCGAGCACGTAACACCTGGTGACGCCTCGTCGGGCCCGCGCGCAGTTGTCGCCTACCGTCACGCGCCGACTGACGCAACCCGCGCGTGAAAGCCTCCCTTCACATTGCTCCGTCACGTGATCGGAAGCGTTTCGCAAAACCTACATCCGCCGACTCTTTGCGAAAGAGTTTCCTGAACGCTCGCAGAAAAATGGGGCAGAGCTTTCATGTTTTTTGGCATATTTAAGGAAAATCAGAGATTGCATTGCGACAATACAAAAGCGCATTTTCAATAAAATATATGTTTTTCTATATCTGTTTCTTATATTTCAATAATAAACGGAAAGCACATAGTTATTACAAATTACTGCAACACAGTTATGTCAGCTGCAACTGTATATACATAATTACAAGTCATTTCATCACTTAAAAGTTTATTTGGTAAAGCAGTTTCCAAGAGTTCGTTTCCCAGGCTTCGTCGAGGCAAATCAAAAGCTCCGGGGCTTAAAAAGACGGAAACTGTAATAATTGGGTTAATTTGGTTTTTAATTATATCAGTATTATTAAAGACATCAAATAATTAACTCGACGCTTTTAAGGCCTGAACCATTTCGTGTTAAAGGATTAATCCAAAGTTCTTTCCATTTTTAATTAAACATCTAATGACAAGTTTTATTTATTAATACATAAAGCATTTGACTTTAATTTTTTGCATATTTGTTTAAATATTCAAAAATTATTCAAAATTTTTCACAAATAATGTTTTTACGAACAATCTCATTATTTTTTTGTCTAAGCTAAAAATAATATAAATAATAATATAAAAAAAAATATGGAAATATTTTTGTGGGAGTCAAACTCGGATATTGCAAAGTTATTTGTAAACATGCAATAATAATACAAACTTAAGAAAATTTATTGTAGCTTGACCCATAACTACTTATTTAAGTTAATTATATGCAACATTAAGCAGACTTATAAAGAAATTAAAATGCTTCATGTCAATGATATAAGGTACACACTATTCATTTATTAAGTTGTAAAACATTAAATAAAGGAATAAATATCAACCCTTTTGCATCGGTTGTCGATATATGCCGTCAAAGATTCCCCGACCGTTGACATCGGTTGATGTGATATATCGTATTGTTACTTTCAGTACTCATTGTGACATCTACGGTAGAAAATTGGAAATGCATTCATTCCCTTTATCAACCTAAATGTATTCTTTAAAGGAATCTGTAAAGCATGTAAATAAATATCGTTAGATTTCGTCGAAGGAGCGATTTTTATGTAAACCACATGTGTCAATGCCATCACATGTATGGAGTTACATAATGGAATTTTGTTGAATATAATTGTTTTTTGAACATCACATGACAGCTAAAGGATACAAAAACAATATTTGAAAATAGGTCAGAAAAGTACATTTATGCTTCAAATACTAGTTTTAAACAAAAAAATGATTGAAAATTCACGCCTTATTGAATGTATAATTTGTATTCCACCGAACCATAACGAAAAGGTAAGTAAAAATAATTAATATAAATTTTTACGCGAATACTCTGGGATTTTGCTGGATTTTCTTGAGTATTGAATATTTATTTATGAGGTTACAAATGCCTACATTCAAGGCGTAAATTCTAAGCTTATACAATACATACATGAGTGTCATAAAATTCTAAGTCAATATATAAATCGATTAACAAATCTACTAAACAGGCGATTTGGAAAAATTAGGAAACGTTTTATTAGTGACTGTTATTTTCAATCAAAAGCACATTAAGTAGCGTAAAGCTGTCTTGTAGAAGTAAGCATGAAGGAAGCTTTAAACGAACGCATGAACGTTCACGTGATCAGAGCTTTATCAGCCGTGCAATCTAGACTTGTCGTCTCTGGTCTCCACTGGCCTCCAACAGACAATTGCTTACGCTGCGAGTCTTGTTTAAATAGAACGTTACTCCAATCACAGTAAATTTGAATAATCTGTTACATCAAATGCAGTTTGTAGTGACGGCCATTCAATGAGATAATATGACGCTGATAATGAAATGATTGAATGTGAATTTACTTAACAATAGAATACAATGCGTTTTGAGTAACAAAAGATATTAATAAAGCATAAATACAGCGTAACATTTTATTTTTAGGTTAACCTAGAGATTGAAGAATATATTGGAACGAATCTTCATTCAAGTTAACTGTCGGGTATACGTTAAAAGAAAAGAGTTCGCTTTTAACGTATACCGCCATATAAAAAAAGTTGTGGGTTTCATCTCCAATGAATTTTATTTTCAAATATCAGAGAAAAATTGTCATTTAAACTCAGACTAATAAGATAAATACAGCCTTTGGCGGTGGTCGTAGCTCAATGGTCAAAGCGATTGCTTTGCAAGCCAAAGGTTGATCCCCAACGGAGATTAAAAAAAAAGGATTTTTAATCGATTTATGAGCTCTAAAATACCCCCAGTTGGTGTGAATTTGATCACCCGTAAAATGACAGTCATAGCCTATTAATTCAAATTGATGGTAGACGAAAGTCGTCCCTTGAAGAGACCACCCATTCATAGTAAATTCCTGTAATAATAAAGGATGTTGCATGAATCTCGGTCTGTAGTCTATGACGATGGCGGATCAACACTTTACATGCAGCGTTTAGCCATATACATCATGGTTAGCGTTGTAGAATTCCACAGATGAGACTTGAGAATTACTATCACCATCTGTTGGTATTTCACTGTATGTGCTTACATAAAAATACTTAATTGATGAAAATTGTGTCTTCAGATAATGTTATCAAAATCCTGAATACAAAACCGTTTATTGAATCAATAAATATTACATACCCAGTTTTATACTGATCACTGTTTATTAACTTGTTGAAAGACTGCAGTTTTTCTTTCAATGTGAGCTTCATCAGTTACTTAAGCTGCAGTCTTTCAGTAGGTGATTTAACAGTGGTCATTGTGATCAATGTTAAAACATGGTCTGAATTATTCATCTACTTAAAAAAAATGGAGTTTAAAGTGAATCATAAAAATATTAGTGACACAAACCGTAATCTTGATTAACGTCCAAGTTGCTAATGAAAGTAATAAAAAAATACTTTTACACTAATAATATACTCCGTTTGAAGAAGTTATAAAGTTTATTACCCATATTAGTTTCTTTGATTATTTATTAAGTAAAACTTTGTATGAAAGTATAAATTTTAGTAAATCACTTTGACATAATCAAATCACTTAAGTGATTTATTATAACTCAGTGGATTCATACTATCGTTAATTGTTTTATTTTTAAATTAACCACAAAGTACCTGCGTTCTACGAGTAGTTATAACACAAAAGTTTCAGTCAAGTTAAATGTTAAACACTGGTTAGATCAATATTAAGATTAATATAAAGATCGTATATTAAGATCGATAGTAACATCGATAATATTAAGATCAATATAAACATTGTAATATGTATTACGACTTAAGTCATAGAAACAATAATACTTTAAAAATATAAACTGACATCATAATGAAGTAGTCCTTGCTTACTGTTACCGAAAACCTCGATAGACAATCTTTCGTTTTGTATTTTTGTCGCTCGCCACACCTTTATGTATGGCCACATTGGCCCTAGTTACATAGTTTTGCCACTGGCAGCGCTGACGGCCACGGTCCGTGGAAGTGCGGCTGGCCTCAGTTGGTCTCCATCTTTTGGCGAAGCAAATTTCGCGTTGCGTCCGCGTGGCATCATACCTCGTGGTCATAAAGCTTGTAATGTTTTTATCGTGAAAATATAATCTGTGCTTCTAAAAGAAAGTCTTTGTCTGCTGTCCTCCTGCTCCTCATCCTGTCCCTGGCGACGTAATAACTCCCTTCTCTTTGAGAGGAGGATTTTAAAACATACACTTGTAATCTCCTTAATATCACCATCACTATTTTTTGCATTTCATCAGAGAGATTGGACCCACTAATGGTCTTTATGACGCATATTCAAAATGTACTGACAAAAGTTTCTTTAAAAAGTGTGGTTGAATAAAAGTTTCAGTATATATTATGTCAATAGTCGTTTGAAGCTGAAAATGTTTCAAACCTGCGCTTAAAGCCTGAAAACGTTCGCCACCCAAAATAAAACAAAAAGACATTAAATTTTTAATAACAGTGCAGAGCGCGTACGCAAATAAAATGTAAAGAAATCTCCTTTAACTGTGCGGACGATCTCTTAAACGATATAAAAGAAAAAAAGAAACCAACTCTGCAAGTCCTTGACCCCAGAAATGTTTCTTTTGCGGTGTTTTTTTTTTTCGTTTTAATTAACAGATAGTGCGTAGACATGCAGGACTGGAGTTAGAATTTTAAACATTTTGTGTCCAAATGTATTATTTAATATATAATTACATGTCCAAAGTATTTTTTTAAGAATACATGCATTAAAATTAATTATTAATAATAAGTACAATACTATTAATGGAATATAATTATCATAATTTAATTTACATATTAACATATTTTAATTATATATTAACTGGAGCCTTAAAACAGGTTATACTCGTACCTAGTTAGACAGACTAAACACATACTAGAAAAACCTCTCCATTTAGTTATTTATATTTTATAAGTTATAATTGTATTTAAAACTTTGAATGTAATAAATTGAAGACATTTGTTATTGTAATACTTATAATAATAATTATTATTATTTTGTTATTATTTAATAATTTTTACAACGATAATAAATATTATTAAATTAGCGGCTGTATAGATATTAAATCAACATACGAGTCCAAAGCTATCGACAAAAGTAGAAAAGTATGTGAAAATAAAGATCAAAATAAATGTTGAAAATAATGACAACTCTTACATTTACTTTACTTACATCCTTTCAAAGGCTCTACTCAGGTTTGTCATTTTTTTCATAAAATCTGACTATTGAAATACGAAAAAAAGTAAATTTTGTCTGATTTTACGCTGTACTCGTATTAACATAAAAAAATTAAAAGAGTAACATGTCTATGCTGATTTACAAATAAATATACTAAGTATGATTTTTTAAATTTTTATTAGAATATTATTTTATTATTTCAATATTCTAATCTACTTTCATAGATCATTGACCATATTACAATATTACCACTACTTAAATATACCGGTCTGGGCATAGCAATGGCGCAGTTCGCCGAGCGGTATGAATACCTGGGCATAGTTGGTTTCCAAGGTCCGCGGTTCGCATCCCGCTTCTGCCGTTATTTTTGTGCTTGGATTGACGCGTTGAAAAGAGAATTTTATGTATAGTATATGTATATTTAAGTAGTGAAATATACTAAGCATTTCCTTTATTTGATTGAATTTTTTAGAAATATTAGGAACATTGAAAGCAAGGTTTACTTGTTTACACATCAAATACAGGTATTTTTTTTCCTGTGAGTTAGATTGATGTGGCAATTAGCTTGTTTATAATGTTGTTAGCATCAATTTGTTTATTTTTATATATTAATTGTTATTTTTTTTTCAATTTAAGGTTGGTTTAATAGATTCATTTAAATGTCTTTTAGTATTTTGTAAGATAATACTTTAATGGAATGTGCATTCCGTTAATAAATAAGTACTGTAATAAAAAAATATATAAATGACAGTAAATGTATTGAAATACTTGCTTCCCGATCCGACACTATATATACCTGCATTATGGTAGAGTATATGTCTTTAAGATTTCTTTAGTTGTGGGTTACCTGGACTTTTATATTCCCTGTTTTCCCTCTCGCAGGTTTGTCGTTCTCTTCGTTTTCCCCACCTTTAGGGAGGCTTTCTCCCGACTCTCCCCCGACTCGTCTTTTCCGCTTAGGGTTGTTCCTGATTTATTTGGAATATTTCGTATTATCCTTAATATTTTTTTTATTGTACAAAATACTGCAGTAATACAAATAATATTGATTACTATCTAATGCGACTATGAAATATAAATATAATTGCTAAATATGAAATATCTAAAATAAGATAATCTGAGTAAAATCGTGTATTTTTAAGGTAACAATTTTCCTAGGAATGCAAGTAAGTACACATAAAATAGTTAGACAAATGGATTAAATCTTAATATTTTGACTCGATAAATTTAGTTGTACCGCAACAGTTGGGTGTACTACAATGTTCTGTTGCCGTCTCCTTGAAAAATATTTTTACCTACTTTGAACACATGCACACCTTAACTTATTCATATGTTATATGACTTGTTTATATGTATTATACCAAAGTATAAATATATTCTTACTACTTATACTTACTGCTTACTACTCATTACGTATTACACAGCATTTTATACTATAAAATCGTTTTTATCAACATTTCTTAAGCCGGCTATGTATTTTATAAACTTTAACACAATAATTAATATTTCAGCGTCCAATTCACAACACAGCCGATAAAACTCATCTTCACAACAGAGCTTAAGGCTGAATCAATGCACAAGTGATTCTCAATCGTTTAAAACACTCTATGATCACGTAAACGATTTATTAAATTGCTTTTGTCTACAAGTTTAGCTTTTGAATATAAAACATATAACCAATCTACAAATCAACATGACATGTAGCTTCCCTTTTCAGAGAATATCTCTTCCCTGAAAAGCAACCTGCATTAACCTCCTTCCGTACCATACCCCTTAAACCTGAACTTGTGGGAGGCAGGCGCTATGAAGCGGTATCGTTTCCGGCAAATTCTTCCCTACAGCCTTTTTCAGGAATCTTTTTTTGTAAACAATTCCTAGCTGATCCATTATTTACGATATCCTTGAATTACAATATTTAAAGGTAATGTATTTATCTGGAATTTTCGAATTGATGGAATACATTTATTTAAAAATCAATAAATATAAAACTTATCATCTTTTAATTTTTACTTACCTTATTCAAATAACATGTTTTAAGACCTTGTATCCTTCACTTGAAATTTAATTAATATTTGCTTATTGTTTATATGTATTTACAATGACCGTTAAAAAACATTAATAGGTTTTTTTTTTTAAAGAGTTAACATGTCATTTTTATCATAATACTATGTCCGCTCCCTAGCTGGAGCATATGGCATTAACAAGCTGTTGCCACAAAACTCTGTCAGCCACTATAGTCTTCGCCTCATATCATGTCAGCTCTGCCTCCCACAACTCCACCAAGTACATTCTGTAAGCTATATACACAGAAATGTGATTCTAATTGTCTTTAAAAATAGTTAGATTTATTTACTCGTACTATGACTGACTTAGTTATTTTACGAAAGAGGAATTTCAGACAGTGTTATAAACGATGACATTTTCTATTTTTTAAGGTGTCTCAAAAGTAAATAACAAATTCTCTTTGAAATATATTGCGAACTACGTCGTGACGTTAATGCATTTGCGGTTTACTGTTAAAAAATAAATAAAATTCAACTGCATTTCCTTTTGAACGAAAAAAAAATAGTTTAAAGAAGATTTTTGAAATGTAAAAATTTATGTTCTGTTATTTATTGTACACTTACACAACTCTACATCATTTATTATGTCCCGGGTTATCCTCATCGTCATTGTTGTTAGTTTTGAGTGCAGGTTCTCTCTCCAAAAGGTTGAGAGTTTACTTGGCATTGCCACAAGTACGCTTCATACATAAAAGAGAGCAAGAAAGGGGTGAAGAATGATGAACGATACACTAGTAAAAAGGTTGATTTTTTATTTTTTATGTAAACACATACAGGAGAATACCTACAGATGGTGATAGTAATTCTGAAGTCACATCTGTGAAATTCTATGACGCTTACCATGGAGCATATGGCTAAGCGCTGCATGTCGAGTGTAGATCCACCAACGTCATAGACTACAGTCCGAGATTCACGCATCATCCTTATTATAACAGGAATTTACTATGAATTAATGGGTGGTCTTCACGGGATGAATTTCGTCTACCACCAATTTTAATAAATTGGCTATGACTGGCATTTTAAGGGTGAGGGATCAAATTCACACCAAGTAGGGACATTTTAGAGCTCTGAAATAGTTTATTTTTTATTAATATTCGTCGGGGATCGAAACCACGACCTATGGATTGCAAAGCAAACGCTTTGACCATTGAGCTATACCCGTCGGCAACTACAACAATAAAACCTATAGTATAGTATATAACTCGATATAGCTCTTTCAGGCTGGGGACGAAAAGCCTCGATATGCGATATTTTGTCTTTTATTTTTGTTCACTCGTCTGATACGTAAATAAAAGAATATTATTCTAATTTTTAGAATTAATTAGTTGTAAGACGTGGCGTTCGTGCACCATTTAGTTTATTTTGACAGTCGCTGCCTGTCATATGGATCCACATAGTTCGCCAAATGGCCGCTATAAGTGTACGGCGCAGTGACTCACTACCATCGTCATTAACTCCTTCGAGTGAACACCTTTTTTTGTCCCGGGCAGAAAACCGCATTTTTTCAGTTTTTAATCTAAAATGTATGTGTTTCTCGATGATTTTTTGGCTTTAGCGAAATACTCTTCATCCATCTACCACGCATCCAAATGACAATCTCGCGTTCTGAAATCGTTTGGATTAGACGGGGGATGTCATTGTAAAATGTATATATTTTTGAAATAATTAAATACATGTATTATTTATATTTAAATACAGGGTTTGTCCGGAAAGCTGGATAAAGGACTGATTTTTATCCGCCGCGACTGTACTTCGGAGTGCGCGCGCAACGACTGGATTCGGTAGAGCGGGTTCCTAGCTTACCAACGAGCGGCTGGTTAGTTTTGTCTCCGAGCGTCCGGAGAGTCAGGAGAGGCTTTTTCGCGTGAAGTGTCTCTGTGAGTGGTGCAAGCCGAAAATGCACCGTTCGTTAGAGCAGAGGTATGCGATTAAATTCTGTGTGAAACTCGGTAAATCTGCGACAGAGACGTTTGATATGATCAAGCAGGTTTACCCAGATGATGCTTTAGGAAGAAGTGGTGTGTTTCGGTGGCACAAGACCTTTTTGGAGGGCCGGGAAGAGGTTACCGATGAAAACCGCGCTGGAAGACCTTCGACTTCGACAAACACCGACAATGTGACTCGTGTGCGCGAAGTTTTGAACTCAGACTGTCGACTAAGTATTCATTTAATTGCCCAGATGTTTAATTTAACAAAATATGTATGCCCGGGATTTCTGCTCCCAGTGCAGTAGAGTGTATATATAGTATGGGAGTTCGTCTGGGGCGCATTCAGCTGTAGCGTACTTGACCCCCGCAAGTCCCGGGCTCGTGACGTCACTCGCGACCTAGAGCTGAGCTGTCGGGCGGATTGCGTTGCCCCTGAATTCAGGCGCAGGCCCTGAATACGCTTGTATGAAAACACCTGATGATTTTATTTGTTTATTAAAAAAAAACAACTCACCACAAACATAGCAATATATACAATAATTAAAGATAAACATATGATGAAACGGTAAATATACATGAATTACAAAAGTAATAAATATACATACGCGTAAATGGTTTATTTATATTTTTTATAATTATCAAAATCTAAATTTTTTTACTATTTCCGCTCCTTATTTGAAGCATATGGACACCCCGAATTAACGTTTCATAGTTTTGTCAGCTCAAACTGTATATGCCTTATCACAGAACACATATAAACACGCAAGGCTATATGGGAACATACAAAATTACAAATCAATAGAATGTATACATGATATGTATAAAAAATACTATAAACAAGAAGAATGCGCACATGTGATGATTTTTATTGTCGTTTTTAAATATTTTTTGTGAGTATGGCTTAGTAGAAAATCGATTGCTTACCATACTGAAAATCATGAGTTTGTACTCCGATACAGATTATAGTTAATTATTTATTTATCGATATTTTTTAAGCTCTGTAATGAATATAAAAACAATAATAATAAACTAACCCACTTGGTTGGAGTGAATTTGATCAACCACTCATAAAATGACAGTTTTAGCTTATTGATCAAAATTAGAGATAGATGAGTCATCTCAGGAGTGACCTGGATGCGGAAGGCGGAGGATCGAAGAGGATGGAGACTCATGCGGGTGGCCTACGTTCAACAGTGGACGGACACAGGCTGATGATGAGTCATCTCGTGGATATCACCGATAGTGAGTCTCTGTGAATTTAAATGAATGTGTGAATGCCAGGTTGTAATCTATGAAGTTTGCTAATCAAAAGTGTACAGTGAAGGAAAGAAGAAATTCGCTACACACGGTTTTACCCAAAAGCTTCAATCCCACTAATGAATTAAGAATAATGTCAAGCGTCTAAAAAGTCTTTGTCGGCGGGTAAAGCTCAATGGTCAGAACGTTTGCTTTGCAAGGTCATGGGTTCGATCCCCGATGGAGACTGAAAAAAAAAAGGATTTTTAATAAATTTCTGAGCTCTTAAATACCGCCGGTTGGTGTGAATTTGATCCCTCGCCCGTAAAATGGCAGTTATAGCCTATAGTAGATAAAAGTTGTCCCGTCAAAACCACCCATTCATAGTAAATTCTTGTAATAATAAGGATGATGCGTGAATCTCGGGCTGTAGTCTATGATGTTGGCGGATCAGCGCTAAGCCATATGCAACATGGTAAGCGTCATAGAATTCCACAGACGAGACTTCAGAATTACTATCATCATCTGTCGGTATTCTCCTGTATATGTTTACATAAGAAAAAATACGGAAGGCAGACAATAGAAAGAAATAAACATTAGCTGATTTTTATAATTTTACATAATTATATATTTAATAAGTTTATCGAATTATCTGCATAATTAATTCGCAATTTAATTGGAGACGTCTTAAATAATGTTTGGACGGAAATATTCAATTTTTAAATACAAATCAAATAGTGGCAGGTGTTTTTATATCACGAAATGTTCAGCGTTTGGGGTCAAAATGCTTTGACCCATTCACCGCAGATGTGTATGACAGTAGTCACGTAGGTACATTATGAATATTTGAATTTAAACGAGAAGGTTTTCGCACCTTCTGGATTGTTTCAAGGCTTTTTGCAAATATTTTTTGGAAGCCGCATTAAAGTTAAATATTTTCTTTTGCACATTTTTTTATGTTTACTTTTCGATATAACTTCATACATAATTATACTTGATTGATAAGAGAATTACTCGCTTATATACAAAAACAATATTTAAATGTATTGAAAGAGCAGTAATTATGAAATTATCAAAGTAAAGCAATGTTGAACGTGAGTTATATCTTAATGGTTACCACCTGGTGTCCACCGCGTATACGATGAAAACGTATTTTCGGATATTAAAAAATATTTACTATAGTCGCACAAATTAAAAATGGTAATTTAAATAAGAACAACAAATAATAAATAAATAAACAAGACAAGTTTACTGAATTTGGTAATCTTGCAAAAAAGCTATGAAATTGTTACGTTTGAATCCACTAAAAATATATTGATATATAGCATAGAAGTATAACTGAATTCTTTCGATGAGAAAGATGCTGGTAGACAAAAGCAAAGCAAAATAATTCAAAATAATGATGTTCCCGAGCACGTGTATAGTGATGGTGAACCATTTTTTAAAATGTACTATGTAAAAATACTAATGAAAAAAATGTATATTTCAGATAAATCCGATATCTAGCTTGTAGCGTATGGTTGACTCAAATTGCTACTATATAATTTTATCAAATGTCATGTCTTCATTTTATATAGAGACTTGGATTGCCCTTAAAGACGAATTGGCCCCTGGACACGACCAGGGGTGGAATATATGGAGGTCCCTTAACAGACTTCGGACCGGAGTATGCAAGATGAGTACACAAATGAAAGACTGTCCGTTTTACAGCGGACCAACTGAATGTGACTGCGGTGTAGAGCAGACCCTGTCACACCTTCTGGAGTGTGTGCTGTGCGAGTAGCTGCACACAAGGAAGACCTGATGCTGGCCGGGTGTAACGCCATCGACGTCACCCCCTTCTGGGCAGACAGAATATAACCCTGTTGTTTCGGACACGATTATATATATAGAGACAAATTTATACATTTTTCTATAAAAGGCTGTGTTCGTTATTTGTAAAAATATAGAACACCAGAGAGAGAGCTTGAAGAAAAGGCATGTATTTCGTTCAGTTTTTAAAAAAAGTAGATTAGACTAATCAGCCTTGTTGATATAAATGATATATAAATGATATAAAAATGATATATTTAATATATTGATACAGAAATGCCCCGGTTTTATTTGACATACAGACATTGTTGCAACTTTAAAGATATTTTCTGTGAAAAAATCATTGAAGTTGCATAAAACATATAAAACATAAAATGCATATAAAATACTTATTAAAATAATATTATTGTTAGATTGTATTATATTTATCGTGATTGATTACTTAGATGGTTAAAGGTTCATTAAAATACACTCAGATTTTAGCTCAAGTAGAATATAAGTAACGGCGTAAATTCCAATTTAAACTAATTCAACCTACCTGGGAAGCAATTTACTAATGTCTTGTAGCTCTAAACCAACTTTATAATAGGAAGAGAATCTAAGAATCTAGAGTGCTCTAGAAATAGAATAGCTTTCTGTTTGACATTGAAATTCTCAGAAATTTTACAATTTATTTTCTATCTAGTGAAACTTGTTTTGATTTAAAATAATGCATTAAATATGTCAGTTATGCCTAAAAGATATACCATGTTTACAAATCAATGTACTTTATGCTTAACTGTCGTTGTTGATTGTGATTCAAATTATTAATTTTAATACTTAAATATTATGTTTTAAAAATATGTTTTTTATTTGTCATGTGTATTAACAAAATATAGAAGTAAAAATAAAACTTTTGGAATTTTCGCTTTCTTTGTGATTTTATCAGATGTGGGACTGTGTAATGGAAGTGTTGTGATCTGTAGATTGCTGAGAAGGAATTTTTGTGCGTGTTAGGAAGGGATCACTGGAAATACGCCGACATTCTGAACAAGAAAGAAAATATAATAATAAAAACGCGGAATAATGTCACGAGAAATGTATTGTCAGTAAGTAAGCTCAATATTTAAACAGTTTTAAAGGTGAAAGATTACAGAATATTTACATTACATTTTGAATTGAATGAATAACGAGATTTTATTTCATTGGCAAGTTCAAAAAAATATTATTGGAATATTGATATGTTACTAGTAGGTAGGTGTGACTTAATCGGTTCATAGAACAAGCATGTAACATAGTGGTTTCTCTGACGGGCGGCTTGATGATCAGGTTAAGGAGGCGTCGGAAGTGAAAAGAGAAGAGATCTGGTTCGTATGGTTGTCTGCTTATATAGAGCCTCGACCCCCACCTTGATAGGTGCACTAGTACTTGAAGCGGTGACGGCGATTCTACCGACACCTATGGAACATATAAGGTAAACATTATTGTACAGGCATTGATAGCGAAATCGGTACAATTGATAAAACAGAAGTCCGCCACAATTCACGTACATTATTTTTTGTTAAGAATAACATTTTTATAATGAAAAATAAAGAATTATAATGGAGTCTTATCATAACTTGCTCATGATCGCAAAGTGGTTTCGTCACAATTAAAATACATATCAATTTGCATTTCGTTACGTCTGATAATGTATATCGCATAATTTAAAAGTCACTGGATTTCGATATGCTTCATTATGGTGTATTTCAATAATTGAGGGTATTTTTTTCGTAGGCTTGAGTTACCAGCGAATTAAAATTAAATAAAATGCTTAGGTATTTAAAAAATAGTACTCTGATAATAAATTAAATTTAAGATGTAAATTTATTAACTATTGAATACTTATCCTTACAGGAAGTGAAGCTCCAATTATGTTTATATGTGTTAAGAGGTCTTCCTAGAAAATAATATTCACTCGGCATTGAAGGTCAGGTATTCTGGAACATTCTGCTTCAACGCACAATGCCTGAAATCAACCTGCCACACTGAAGTGTGACAGGTTGATTTCAGAGTTTCTTAGCTTGACCCTGAAAATTCTCATCGCTGTCGTTTAAAGCGTAAGTAGTAAAGTTATATGTCTGACGTGTAAATAACAGTTTCTTCATTGTAACTGTGTAATCCCAGATTTCTCGATCATAAGCTGCAATTCAACGGAAATAACTGTTAAGCTAACAATTGTTCATATTTTCTATACAATGAATAAAATTCGTTCTGATAAATTGTTACGTACATACAAATAATCAACAAATATCAATTTCAAAGAAAAAAGATGGCAGACGTTGGAATTTGAACCGCAAACCTTCACCTTAGTTCTATGCTATACAAAGTGCAATCAACTAAGACCAATTCTTGATTTTAACCGAGACCAATTCAGAAATATAATAAAATATTATGTAAATTTGTATGTGTGTGTCAATTAACTAAAAATATTGGTATTGAAATATTATCATCTATAAAGTATTAGAATATCTAATAATATATTCTATAAATAAAAATATTCTACAAATATTGATAATCTAAAAATGAACTATGCTTACAAAACTAAATGAATGTGATATTCTAATGAAAAATATTGGTTATCCTTTTTAAAGTGAACAATTATATAATTGAATGTGTCTTATGTGTAATACTTTTTACAAGTTGAATATAAAAGCAGAGCACAAAGTTAAATATCATTTAATATTTCACGTTTGTAAATTAACAAGTTCTTACCTTTATTCTTAAATTCATACTTTATATGTAACATAGATACGTCGTCTGTTAATAACAATCTTCTACTTCTTTCACCATTGCTCTTGGCTGTGGCATATGGTCAACATTAATTACAGTCATTAATATCTGTCATCCTTAATGGTCTTCGTCTGTTAATGCTTTGTTTACTTTGCGAGATTTTCAGAACGGCGAGATTTTTCGAGAACATTTGCTTGAAAAGAAAAGTTGCAGTATACTCTGTTGTACATCGGAAAAATATGTCCTAGCCAGGTTTACTTTTGTTTCTCGACAGTCTGTAAGATAGAAAGCTTCTATGTTCTCTTCCTAATTTTGTAATCTTCGTAAAGTTTAACTATTGCAATCTGTAAAAAGAAATAATCATACGTCTACAGTTTCTTAAATGATACTTACTCAAATCATTTGACCTATTTTAAAATAAATTTACTGCACAATTAAAAAATAATTTAACAAACAATTAAATAAAGCTTTTAAAAACAATGGCTGTAGTTAAAAATGTCAATCTCTCACGTCCATCGAGCGATTCCCATAAAAGTTCCAGTCACACTTGTTAAATGGTAATTGACAATGCAAATGGCTTTATTTCCCTTTGCTAATCTGCTCCGAGACAATGGAAAATGCATCTGAGTTTAATTCAACGACCGTTTGTACGTACTTGGAGAGTTTAATGTCATACTGACCTGAATTATAGTATAATCTATTCAGAAATGGAAATATCTTTCTTAACAAAACATCGCATATTAAAAAATTGATCATAAAATACTAAGATTTTTACAAAAATTTAATTGAGCTTTAATTTCATCAATAAAAATAAAGTATTTTAATTACAACTCATTATTTAATTGAATGCTAGAAAAATATTTTCTATTTACAAATACTAAAAGAAAAAGTTTTGCAGATCACTGATGTCGAATATTTCTGCCTTTATTTTTATTCTATAAAATTTTTATTTTTTATTTATTTAATAAAAATAATATTATTCAGCTTCAGCAAGATTTGTTGGTTAATAACTTAATAATCATGTTATTTTTATTTGATCGTAAAATATTCTTCTCTAGCTCTAAGATATTATGATAAACGTAAATTTAGCATCTTTGTTCCTTTTTACAAAAGCTCCTTATTCAAACGTTCCACAGAATACTTTATTCATATTGAAAATGAAGATAACATGTATATGCAAAGATTCTGGGGCTTTAAAGAAAAGCAGAAAACCTGCACAAAAATTTGAGAAACTTGCATCCAATAGAGATCAATGAAGTATCTTTTATTCTCTATATGTGAGCATATATATCAAGAAGAGGAAAACCGTTTTATAATTTAGTATATAAAATAAATGTATTGAAAAAAAAGAAAGTAAAAAGACATTTTATTTGGCAATTGTTTATTTCAGAAAAATACACAAAAATGTGATTACATAGTTTATACATAAAAAGTTTATATGTCCATCAAAAAGGTTCGTTGTTTATTGTTACACGTTATGTCAATACATTGTAAACATATTATTAAATTAGATTAAATAATGTAAAATAATTGGAAATAATAAATTATTTTACAAAATTACTTACCCTACAATAAAAATTAAACGGTAAGTGATAGTAAATTATCATTCATAATTAAAAATGCATTTTATATTACTTTATGCATTTTAAAAGTAACATTAAAAATATTCACGTGAACCATTTTGCTAGTAGAAATGTGATAATGTTTTTATTTTAAATTCAAATACTACGTTTTTAATTACGACATAATTCGGCATCGTTGAGAAGCCTTTCGTAACACAATTTTTTTAAATTTTCTGAACAAAAGAGCGTTGAGTTATGACACTTACACGTCGAAACATGTTGACGTACACAAATCTTGGAATCCTAATCTATAAAATCTTTTAAAATTATTTTTTAATTCAAATATGAATAATCGACCCAAGAAAAACTTTTTGTTTTCAATTTATGTCTTTGAATTTTATCGGATATTGTATTATTTTATTTCACATATTATCAAAACTTCGTTAAACTTTAATTTTGACTTAACAACGTTGTCACAAATTTGTGAAATGTAAACGCTAACTAAATATATTAAAAAGTATATATATTTTAATTTAAAAGATTCCAGAGTTTTGCCTGAAAATAATAATTGATTATAGTATTTTCACTTAAAATGATGAAATAAAACAAATATTTAATTTTATACTTGTCTAGTCATTCTATCATTAAACATTTATAATGAGAAGAAAATTAAGTATAAAAGTAAAATAATTACAATTTTAATAATTCCAATAGTAAAGACCACTTATCATTACAATGTAAATGAAAAATACATATATTATTTTAAATATTCAATTATGAAATAATTATGGTTTTCTATTATGAATGTTTTTTAATTATTACATCAAATAAAGGAAAATATATCATTTTAATACATTAAATATTACAAACTAATATTTTATAAATTGAAACAGATATTAATATTGTAAATTTGTTTAAGTAACATGGCATAGTGATTTTGTTTTACAAAATTCTATGACATTGCGTTTAAAGTGTTAATTTAAGTATAAAAACGAGAACAACTATAATCAATATAGTTGTGCTCGTAGTCACCGACGATATCAGTTAAAAATAATACAAAAAAATATCTAGGAAGATGAAAATGTTTTAAATAGTTATTTTTCAATTAAACGAATAATATTGATTAGATTACTAATACACTAATGAATAAAAATGTTATTATTGATTCATTTTACAATATAGTCAGTTTTTACATTTATTTTGGCAGTTTTTGTTGAAATGTAATTATTTTATATAATAGTTGCAAATAGGATAAGAGAATAACAATACAATACAATGTATTAACTGTCAAATTATGAATATATAAAAGGTTTTTTTTTTAATCTAAAGTAAATAAACATTAAGAGTAATTAATATTTTTATAGTATTTTTGCTAGCACAAGAAAAAAGTAAGTTTTTTATATAAAATATAACATGACTTCACATAAAAGTAAGGATAAAAAATACATGTTTTATAATTTATTTGCGATAAAGATAAACACAACATTCATAACAAAAAAAAACATTCAAAAAAATTCAAGCATTTTTTTTTTATGATTCAAAACAATTGTCAACAAGAACTCAAAAGAATAAATGATAACTTTAAATGTTGTATTTATTTTTGATTACGTATAGTACGCATTTAATTACCATACATATTTACATTTATTAAATAAAACAACCATATTGTTCAATTAATTTTACTTTTGATTTTCCTAAAACTTTTTGAAATATTATCAATTTAAGAGAGGAGTGAAATACTCAAATTAAAAAAAAATGTATTAAAAATAAATTAAAAAAAAAAGTGTTTTTAATGTGATTGTTTTTAAGTATCAAGCATTGAAATTATCAATTCCCACAATTTGATAATATATATATGTGAATACTATTTAATTTTTTTTTTTTATATATATCATATAACACCCATAAACGTTTTGGTAATGCAAGTAGTTACTATGATTGTCATTGATTTTAATTAACAATTAACAAATTCTGAATATTCAGTTTCAGCCACATTATTTTTAATTAACTGAATTGAATTTATAATTTTTGATTAAAATTTACTTACAATTATAAGTATGCAGTTTCACGAAGACAGCTTAAAACTTTAATTTTATTAGTAATCACTACTAAGTCTCTTTGCTATTGAATTGTATAATGAAAAATCATGTCAAGTTGATCGAAATAACAATACATTTAAGTTTTTATTAATTACTAATTAGTAATCAAATTATTGCACTTTTTCAAATGGTATTTTAACACTAAAATGTCAACTATCTACACACATGTTTATTTCGCTAATTACACATAGTATATAGCATATAACATCTACAATAAAATATTTTATTCATTTACACAGTATCGATAAAAAATGTACAGGATATGATAAGTTTTACTGCTTTATCAAATATTTCGTAATTCAGTGAATATGATCACCATGAATTGCTATTACAGACTACTGGTTGTTACAAGTTCCTTCATCTTCTTTCAAAAATAGATTTCTGAAAGTCTATCAACCACAATACTTTTATTTTAAGAAGATTGAAAAATAAAGAAAAAACGAAAGCTTTCCTGGTTGAGTTGTCTTTTGACAGTGAAGGATTGAAAAAGGCTACAAGTGAGTGGAAACTGCAGTCGCCTAAACAGAAGTCTTGTTCAACGTGATTCATGTAAAAACAAGGTAAATAAATAAGTTTTTATTATTTATAATGGATCTTAAAGTGAATGCTGAAAATATTGAATAAAAAAGCAAAAGCTTACGTTTGTGTGTATTCTTTGCGGTGAATAAACTGTACTTTACCCGCCTCACACCTGCATCAGACTGGAGGACAGTTAAATCTCCTTAATGACGCGCTCATTCAGATTATGATCAGTTAGCAACTGATAAGTCCAGTGGGAGTCCTCTCTGAACAAATGTGGCCACTGCACATAAGTGCTAAAATAAAGAACCCGTGAAAGAGATCAGAATCTCAATCGCCAAGAGATGGAGATGGAAGATAGATTAAGAATATGAGAGTGAAATCACCGTAACTTTGATTAAATAATCCGAACAAGAGCGATTCTTAAAAAAATGTCTTTTTTTTAATCGTCTATGAGTTATTTAACTATTAAATTATGCAATAAATCAATTTATATATTTTTCTCTTGATTATGATTCGATTTAAATCACTTTTATTAAACTAAATATTGTACGTTTTATTAAACAGGATAATAGAAATCTTATTAACTCAATACAAAATATAAATACAGCTTATTAAAAGAAAATATTTATATTTAAAAAAAAAATGTGTACAAAACGATGTTTGTAAGCATAAAAAATTACAATTAAAATTATATTATTTTATAAGGTATCATTAATTGAATAGAACGTAAAAATATTATATTGTATTCCCATGTTGGTGAAATACAATAATATTTTCATATTGGTCTCATCATCAAATATGTAATGAATTGTATTTACAGCAAAGCATCAATATAAGCAATATTCAAACTGAAAATGGTTTGTACTGAAAATATAGAAAATATTATCAAACAAAATTAAATATTAAAATCATTTACCAGTATTATCAAACATGTCATATTGATTGATAATAATGTAAGAAAATTTAATTCACTAATATTTTGCATTACTTAATCATTTATTATACATGGAATTTATGAAAAAATTATCAAGCGTCTTGGCTCTCTAATGCAAGTCTATGTTATCCTGGTAAGCCAGCAAACAGTCACAGTACAACATCCATGAAAATAGGAAACGCATCATGTTTTATCGTCCGGTGAAACTTGGCATTTAACTAAAAGCCAATGCAGCCGTGCAAGAATTATAGCCTCCTTTTCGTTGAGCTCAGGACTTACGCCTTTGTCAAATACTATATAAATATAATATATATAAATAATATATAAAAATAATATATAAATATATAATAAACTCGGAGGAGTTGCAGTAGGCAGAGATGGCATGACACAAAGGAAATTACAGAGCTTAATAGCGGCGTCTCATGATGTTTATAAGCTCTAGTTAAAAACTGTATATGGAAATGATGATGCTGATAATGTCGCCTTTTTTATTTTTTCTAAATATATATATTGATATCAGCTTAATATAGCTCCATTAGGCTCGAAAAACGATATTTTGTCTCTTATTTATGTTTGCTTGCCTGACATGCATATCTAATTATGTTAGTTTTAGTTTTATAATAATACACGGTTTTTTCATAAGCCATTTTATTTGTTAAAACAGTTGGTCCATTTCATGTTGGTGCCACTGTTATCTTTGATTCGCTTTTTCTGCCGGGACTGTTGGCAGTGCTAGATGTCAGAGCGCGCCGTCAGTTGACAGCTGGCTCGCGACCGTTATGGCGCACGCCTAATGGCGATCGCTATAACCGGTGAAAAAAAGCAAGTGTTTAAGAAATAAACGCGAATTGTGAAACGAAAACAAGTTTTTTGGATTGTGAACCTGATCCTGCATTCTGTCACACCGTAATTCGATATTACACTTGGATAGAAGGATATCAATATATATATATACAGAGAATAAAAATATATTTAAAAATAGTTTGACTAAACATGTACTATATGTGAAATTCGCAGAGTAACTAAAAGCTACGATCAGAACTGTGCCTTACGATCATGAATAAATTATATCATGAATATGCGTTTATGGATGCTTACGACGATATTTTCAGGAATTTTAGCGCTGATGCTTTCAGGAATATTGGTACTGATGTTTAATGGAATATTGGTACTGATGTCTTCTGAAATGTTAGCGCTGATACTTTCAGGAATGTTAGCGTTGATGTTTTCAGGAATGTTGATAGAGACGATGAGTTAGTGTGCGTTTTAGCAGGCATCGCACTTGACGAGCCCGACCTCATCGCAGTTCATGCACTTGAGCGCCACAAACTCGGCCGTGAAGTGGTTGCGATGGACACTCTTCTTGGAGCCGGAGCAGACTGGACATGGCAGCAGGCGAAAGCCACCACAGGTGGAGCAGGTGGTGCCAGCATCCGCGCTCTGAAACAATCCATAGATAAATTGCATTTCAAACGATTCACAATGTTTTGGAGAATGAATTGCAATATTAGATTACTTTTATAGATAATTGAAAATCTACACTATTTTTTTAAATACATACAAATCCAAAGCAAATATGATTTTTTAGATAAAATATAATATTAACACAAAAAAAAAACTAAATAACACGTTTCAGTTGTCGCTTACGGTGATGCAATTGATAAATATCGATTTATTTGTGTTACTTTTTGGGGTATGAATTATGATTCTGAAATAACTTTATAAGTCAATCAATATTATAATTATTTTCTAACTAAACCACCTAAAAATTGACAGAAGCACCATCTTATAAGACATTTCATTCATCAACAAATTTGAGAAAAATAACATAATTCGAATCAAGAAACTGTGCAATCATGTTCATTTCATTACCCGATGCTGGTTGCTTGGCCATTTTCATCGTCTCCAATTTGTAGATGAACACGAATTGTTTTATTAATACGTATTATTTTTAGATGGCTCTTGTTATAAACTACATGTATATTTAAATAAGCTTTAATATCCCAGGCATAATTAAGCGTTTATTTTCAGACTTTCATTACATATTGGATCATTGGTCCAATGTGTACACGACACGGAATTATTTGGTTCTAATAAGTGGTGAGTGGCGTAGTCCAGTGGTTAAAGCGTTTACTTCTCACTCAGATGCCATCGGTTCGCATAACGACAAAGCGTAATCTTCTTAAATATTTTTAAATGTATTTAAATCTAAGATCTTTACATACCGCCGGTAGTGTCAAGCCACCCCTTAAGGACAAAACAAAAAAATCCAGGCCTCGAAAGGGTTGGGCTGATCATCCAAACTGCCTAAAAACCCTGATCATTGATCACCAAAATATTTCTCTGATACTACAGTCCCAGTCCATGTTCACTGGCTCTTGCCCTGGAGGCTCCCGGGAACTATCTATCTACCTCCGAGATAACAGGTGTTTTGTGGGACAAGGCATGGACAATCTGAGCTTAGAGAACTATGAAACGGAAATTTGCAGTGTCCATATGCTCCAAATGTGGTAAAAAAATGCGTTGTTTAACTCGAATTTCATTCAAGAAAGTCAGTATGACAATTAAAATTGTATAATATATTTTTTACAATCGTTTACGTTTTCCTTGCTTGAAACCAAAATAAAATTGTTAATGTTTCAGATTCTAGAAATACTGGTCGATAGAATTGTCAATAGAATCTGGATAAGATGAGGCGATTTGCCTAATCAGCAAGTTTGATATCCCACCTCGTTTGAACAGAGTACTTTGGACGTCTAATTTTTTTTCAGGCAAAAAAAGTGGGTGTATTTTTTCAGGCTGAATAAAAAAGTAGAGTGATTGGCGAGTGTCTGAGTTAAGTGGAGGGCACTTAAAAAAATCTGTGTCCCGAATAAAAATACTCTGTGGAAATTTCCATGAATTTCAGATAAACGATTGCTGTGTACTAACACCCTACTAGTACTGTATATTTTTTTTACAATTTTAAATGATTTTATTCAATTTACTCTGTACGATTATATCATTTCGAAAATTAAGTGAATGCATATATTTTAATAGACAGTGAAATATTTTGTTGCGATTGATTTTAGTACTCATATTTTTCCGACGTAAATAATATTTTTTAGTTACAATATAAAATAAAATAATTATTAATATACCTGTACATAATTTATAATTTTTTACGTAGTTATTTTAATCCAACTCAATCTTACCTAACATAAGCTAACTTACACTAATAAACCTGGCTTATTTTTGAAAATTCTGATTAAAAGTTTTCTTATATTCCGACCAGAAATTGATTTAACTACTGACCATATATTTTGTTCCCTTTAAGTAGAAGGTACTTACTTGCTTGGTATAATTAACTTTAAAATCCAATAACAACACATTTATTTTATAAAATAATACTTTCGTTTAAAGTTATACGATGTATGATGTTATACGATAAATTGGTATCAGCTCAATATTATATTAGCCTTGTTGGCTGGTGCCGAAAAGCCTCGAAATACAATCTTTCATCTCTTATTTTTGTTCGCTCGTCGGAGTATTTTACACTATTTATATCTATATATTTATATCTATATACTATTTATATATATATATTTACACTATTTTAATATCGGCGCTGCGCTGTCATCGACAACGGGCGTTGAGTGCACATTTGCCAGTCTGTCTCTGCTCGGGGCGTTGTTAACAACACGTGATTGTCTGCCTCGAGCAGACTGGAAGTTTATCAATCTTTTAATTAAACATATGTCAATGTGCTTATGAAAAAGACTTTGTGTTGCTTATCTGCTCCTCATTCCTCCACTTCTTTTTCTAAAGTTAAGGGAATGTAAAAATAAATTACATAGATAGGCTCTATAATAAAATATAAAAAAAAAACGTATTGATAATACTCGTATTAAATGTTTTGAAAGAAAAAAAAACAGGTTATTTTCTCAAATTAAAAAAGCGATGATATCGCCTTGAATATGTTTTTTTTTTTAATGAAACAAGGTCTTTAACCCAAGACTTAACTAATCCAGCCAAGTTAAAAGTTATTATGTCGTTTAATCTGATAAATACTCGTATTTAAATGTACGTAAAATAAGATACTCGTGTTCATAGTAACATACACGGTTTTCGTAATTAGATCTAGACTTATTTCAACTCTTAATAGAGTATTAACCCTTTATATAATAAAATTGTATTTTAACATTTATATTATTCTTTATAAATAACATATGCATTTGAAATATAATAATATTGTGGTACATCAATAATAGTTGTAGATTTTTTTAAATTTTTTTAGTTGATTCTTTCACTTTGCGTTCCATACGTTAAGCAAATAATTTCTACAATTTTTCAGCACATCTTTTTATCAGCTGATATTATTCATTCCTATTCTCAGATAAATCTTCACTTGCGGATTGACCTGGGAACAAATATGCTTCTAGAATACTCTTAGGAAAGACCATAGATGTGGTATAATTTAAAACATATTTTAAGTGATTACTTTCGATAATAAGCCCGAAGCTTCCGAAGTCTCGCTTGGTGAGTTATTAGACCCAAATGGGGACCCGTTACTGGACGCACGCAAAAAGCTACTTGTAAGAGAGTGGCTTAAGGCCTTCCTGTGATTCTAGGTGCATCAGTTTGATGTCAAGTAGACCTCAGTCTAAGGCTGCGAAATTAGTATACTACAGCGAGTCTCGAATTGTCTTCTTAGGTAATAGGTTGCTAACCACGAAATATGTGGGAATGGATAAGAAAATTGTAAAGTTGGGAAATGGATTCTGCAGAATGGCAGACATCAGTAAGGAGTCATTACTTGCGTCTGCATTCCGAGGTCTGTAAAATTTAGTTTAAAAAGCGGCTTAATCATATAAAAAAGGCTTTCAGATTTATTAAATAAAATTAATTTTACTAGGTTGAACCACCCCGTAGAAAAAAATGATCCAAAATTAGTAGCGTCGAGTTGATCATAAAATATCCTTAAAAAAACATTAACCTAACAAATCACTCAAAAATATGACTTGGATACTACAGCTATACCTTTTTCAAATATTCAAACGTTTGTTCTGTAGAGAATGTTGGGCACTGATATGGGCTAGTGAATTTATTGAAGTTTACGTGCATGCAAAAGGCATTATACATGTAACTATCGATATTTTATGTGTATATGCGCTTTACATGCCTTTAAAAAAACGACAATAGCTCGCATATATGACGTAACTTCTTAATGAATAGGTAAGAATTTCATACCTCGTTTTAACGTAGATGACATTGCGTTAAAAAAAGGTATAAAATTATTATCTATTTAATATTTAAATTGATCTCAAAGTGAATATTAAAAATATAAATAACTTAAATAAAATATATAACGTTATTAGGCAGCAAAGCACATTAACACTATCCAGTCCGATTACACAATTTGTGTGTAATCACCAGGCCGAACGTTAAAGGCCAGTCACACAACATGTGTGTGATCGTTCCGCCAACGCTTAGTGGCCGACTATACACAGCTTGTGATGTTTTTTTAAACGTTAGTGGCCGATCACCCAAGATATGTGTTGCTTTCACTTTCGAACATAATTCAAAGATCTCAAATCTTTTCAGCGAGGTTCATATTTAATTTTATTTGAACACATGAAGATAGATTTAGCAACTCTTTAAAAAAACAGTCGGCCTCCTGCGTAAGTTTGATCACGTAACGCGCGGACTGGATAGTGTTAAGGTGATGCCTTGGTGTTTAATTCACGTTTTGTTTCATTGTTGCCTTTATATACACCCTTTCTAAGCGGTTACAGCTACATAAGCAGTGTAATCTCTGCTTCATAGCCCCATTTCCGGTTATTAGACGATAAGAATTTAGCTACCACCAAGGCTCGCACTGGCACGTTTAAGTCTGTCCATTTGGGTTACTTTGACCGGGCGTCGCAGCGCTAGTTACTCCGCATAATTACTCCCATAAAAATTGCACTGTAACTAATAAAGCTGCGATTACACGGACAGTATATTTAGTATATTTGAAAAAATATTTTTACTTATATGTAACCTTGATTATAGCAGCACATTGAAATGTTCTGTGTTGTCACCTGGGAGTCTCTATCATTTCTCGGGAGGAACTTCCTAGGCTGCTGATTAGTTTTGACGGTCCCTTGCTGTTAAACTACATCAAGAATATCGTTTGAATTACGCACGCGGTTAACGATGCCAAAAAGGAATACACTCTTATGTTTTTTAACTGTTTGTAATATACTTACTTTGCTTATAACTTGCAGAGTGAAGCGCGCAACCATTCTTTCCTACATTTTTTTAGTTGAATAAAAAAACAGTAGAAAATTGTATGCGTGGTTCTCGTTAGATCACCGAAATAAAATAAAATTACATGCGGGTGAAAACGTGGATGGGTGAATGGGAGCTTGTTGTTAACCGCACGTCGTTAGGTGGGTTGAGCCTCCCCTTAGGATCATATGGTGAAGGTCTCGGGAGTGTTGGACTAATTATCCAATCATCCTGAAAATCTGATTAACAAATCACCCGAAAAATGCTTCGGATACAACGGTAGCCGTGTCATCAGTTCTGAGTTTAGATCTTCTTCTTCGTGTCAGCGACGTCAAATTATTTTTTCCCAATATCTGGCAAAATCGATAGCTCGTGTGTTGCCCAGCATTAGGTCCTGAGATGTGCAACTTGTTGGGCACATGGAGCAGCATCGTAGGTGTGAGGCGGTCTGCGGGTCTCCACAGTCGCACAATAGTGTCTCTCCCTGCCGAAGCATTCCCCACCGCTCGAGGTTGTCCTTTGTTCTACCAACTCCGGTTCTTAATCTGTTTAGGGATTTCCAGGTCGGCCAGTCAAGGCTCTTGCCAGTTGGGAGGCCTTCCTTTGGAGTAATGAAATCCTCTGGTGCGATTTGTTGCCAGAGTTGGAGTCTCTCATTTTCAAAGCCGGATGTGTTTAGTGATTAGATACCTTGATAAGTTTAGATAACTTGGGAGAAGGCATAGACAACGGCAACTGACTAACTGATTGGCGGCAATTTTTGGTGACAATATGTTTCAGATATGTATGTACCGGATATGGGAAGAAAAAAAAATATTACTCTTCAGTTTATTTCGCACAATTATCGAAAAAACATTATTTCACATCGAATATTAAAAAATATATATATATAAGAAACTGGTTGTGTAAATATGGCTTTAACGATCCATTTATAGTTCGATGCACGTTGCACGAGTATCTAGGTGTACGTGCTCATGCGAAAAACTCTTTTTTTTCGAGCTTTTTTCCAGACTGCATACACGTGAAAGGAGTATAAAGGTATTAATTATTATGGAGGCATTTCCAGGAACTAAAGCTCTGGACGGAAGAGCTTTCTCTTCCTTCATATAATCCCACCTGCGCCTGTTGAAACTTTAGAAAATTTACTGAATTATGTTCTGATCTCATGCCAGCACCACCTGTATTAAAATACAATAATTACCACGAATCTAAGCGGTGAAGATTATGTAAGGTAATGTAAGCAATGCTGAAAAAAATTGTTTTCTATATTTTTGAAGAAAACTTTCTTTTTTAACGTAAACACATACCATACCGACAGATAGTTATTCTGAAGTCTCATTTGTGGAATACTATGACGCTTACCATCGTGTACATGGTTAAGCGCTGCATACGGACTGTTGATCCGCCAAAGTCATAGGCTACAGCCCGAGATTCACGCATCATCCTTATTTTACAGGCATTATCTATGAATGAGTGGTCTTGACAGGACGACTTTCGTCTACCACCAATTTCAATTTAAAAGCTATGACTGTCATATCACGGGTGAGGGATCAGATTCACACCAACTGGGGTATTTTAGAGCTCAGAAATCGATTAAAAATCATTTTTTGTCAAGTGTCGGATAGTGTTAAAAAAAAAGTATTTACAAATCAACAAAAAACAACATATTAATAAACATAATATATATTATGACGAACAGTTGTTTAGTATGCAAAATGATGTATGTATTTTTCTATCAAAGGGAATAAAGTGTCATTCGATTTGTTAGTTTTTTTCCTCATATGTTTATCCATTCAAATTGAAAAATAAAATACGTGAATTTTGTTTTAAACGAAATATGTGATATCTATTTTTTGTTTGTAATGCTACACTATCAATGTATCATACTTGTAAAATTCATTGTGTACTATGTTGTGTTATGTACAAAAATGTAATACGTGTATGCTATGTATAAAAAATAGGCTTCGCTGTTATTGTAAATATTTTAACTTAAATATTTTTTATCTGTTATTTAAATTTCGATTAAATTACATAGTTTATAACCAGTTTTGATTAATAGGCTATTACAACCCATTTACCTTAACAAGTCTCTAATAAAAAAGGAATATTTATTATTTCTTTAAAAATGTATCTTTTAAATTAAAATCTTTACCTATCTGAGACAACAATGCAAAGAGGATATCATATTTGAAAAAGCTTTTATGATTATACATGTGAAAAGCTGAAGGATATTTTTATAGCGGAAATTTCGCAGTGTCTAGAAATTTAGGAATTTAACGAATGAATCTTCGCAGTGTTGCGCAAAGACTTGGAATCAAATGGCAGATCTTTTCCATAAAACAAAAAATGCCTTACGTGGTATGGAAAGATGTATGACAAATGTGTCACTTCAAATAAAATTTGAAACGACTGTATCCATAGAAAAACTCGAGTAGTCGATGCTATTGAAAAAATAGACACAATTAATAGACTTACCCACCGAAGAGCTACGGTCAATGAGTGAAAAAAGTGATGAAAAAGCGACCTAGAATTGTTAGCCAATACTCTGCTAGATCATAAGATATGACAAAAATAACGAACGGATGCAGGATGCGGAAGGCAGAAAATTGAGAGGGATGAAGAATTATTCGATAGGCATGCGCTTAACAGAGTATGGACATAAGTTGATGGCGATTATGATTATAATAGTGTACTAACCTATCCTGTACTTTACTTACGTACTTGTACTATAACACTCGTATTAATATTATAAAGAAAGTCGTTGAGAATGATTACAGCATTTAATAACTTAACACAAATCATATAACATAAACTAGTACAGCTTAAACGGGAGAGAATAAATCAATTAACATTTCACGCAGTCCTATCATTATTTAATTTCATTTAAATTGCAGGCTGCGACGCCATATCATAAGTGGAACGTTCTAGAACAACTATTCTAGTACGCGTTGAATTCTTACGCATAAGTGTTACTCGACTTCCTCTGACTGACCTTATTGCCGTAACCTAGTTGCATCATTGCTTCCTATGTAACCTGCGATGCTAATGTTACTAACAATTAATTGATAATGATCATTAAACATAATCGCTAGCCTTAATCAATCCATTACAAGATTTTTCATTTGAATGATGATATTATTATTCCAGTTCATTACAAAAGTATTGTGCATTTTTTTGGTATAAACATATATATTTACTAAACCTTTTCAAAAGCTGCCGAGTTAATGCCGGCATATTGAATTTAATTAGATAGTATTTTTCTTTTTACAATTTTTCCTTCGTTGAGGACTAAATTATGACAGTGCTCTCCTGTGTGTGTTTCTAAAAAATGTACCAATAGAAGCATTGCTTAAAATTATTATCAATTGATAATGATAATTATTACTTTATGTAAAATCTTCCGTTACTTTGCTAAAAATATCCGTAAGCTCCGATGATATGTATTTTATACACCATATGAAAATGTCATTTAAAAACCGGAAAATGTGAATATTCTTAAATATTGCTTTGATTAGCTGTGGTTGAAGTTGAAGCGTCACAATTTTTGTAATGTAAGTATCTGAAAAAAGGAAAAAACATCGCGACGAGCCGCTACAGTCGGCGTAGCCCACAAATTCGCGCATGCCGACCCGTGCGTAGCTGAATTCATGCTAACGGAATATTCGCTAGGCCGTACATTTGCCCGGTTCTAACAAATGTGTCAGTCTACGCAGCTGTTCGCGTAGATGAATGATACGGGCACGTGATTCTATCCCGATTATTCCACAAATTATTTATTTCCATCGATACAAATGAATAACTATGCATTGATATACTTAATAATATTAAGGAAGAATACTAAAATTCGGAGCTTATTATCTACTATATTTTAAATGGATATTTTCATTATTATACTTGAGTTGTAGTGAATACATATCATCTTAAAGGAAGGTTTAAAAAGATGTAGATTATGGTTTTTACATCGAATTTCGAGCAATGATCTTTTTGGCTGCGACGAATAGAAAAATCTCTAGTTGTAAAAGAGGTGAATCAAGGACATACTACTTTTTCTTTTACTATCTGCGATGTTACCTTCAGTTTCTTGGAGATATTACCCGCAGATGAGACATCAGCTTAAGGAGACTGATGATGTCTTGATATGTGGAAGGTCACAAAGATAAAAGTAAAATATATGTTCGATAGATACATTACTTTAAGAATGATTTTTGGAATTGGTTTTTCGATAAATAGCATGCAGAGTTTTATAAAAAGGGTCATTTGAGACGTTGAGATACTTTAGATTATAACTCTCTATCTATATATGAAGAATTGAAAGAATATTACTTTTTACTTATAAAACCTTGCTTTTTATTTTTTTTAAGTATCTTACAGATTTATATGAAATTTTATCTTACCTTGTATGGTTTCAGCATTCTTCTGAGTTCGCCGGATTCGTTGAGTCGTTCTACGGTATCCGCATCCTGAAAAGAAAAACATATTACTTAAAATCACAATTTAATAAAGCAATATCAACTAATCAACTAATTTTACCGATATTTTTTTTGATAATTTAAAAAATATTAAGATGTGCTTTTAGTCGTACTTAAATATAATTTTCACAATAGATTAAACTTAAACAATAATATACGTTTCTAAGGTTTTCACGGCCAGATTTGATATTGTGATTTTTAGGTTTAGCCGTGTATGGCGAAGTACTACTTTCCAATATTTCCACCACCATTGCAAGGGTCTTCTTCAGGGTTAAGTCATCAACTTCACTAAGTCATTAACCCTGAAGAAGACCCCTGCAATGGCGGTCGAAAAATTGGAAAGTAGTAATTCGCCACACACGGTTAAGCCTAAAAGCCACAACATCAAGAATATACGTAATTAAAGACTTGAGAAGAATGTGAATGCCATGAAAATAAATCTATATTGACAATGAAGTATTAAAGGATTTTTGTTTTAACTCCATGTGATTAATTTTAAACTTTACACATATTTTCATTCAAATCATGCCACAAGCATAAGTTTCAAGTAAGACTTGCTTGCCATTTTTTAATTTGTCTATATACTGAATATGCTTTATTAAATTATCTCATACATTTTAACGTAAAATTATTTTGATAAAAATATCATAAAAAAAGCTATCACAACAACAAATAAGGTTCGAGACCCGAGTGGTACTTACTAAAATAAATAGACTGCCGGAAAGTAATAATATTAAGCTTGTGAATAAATGAATACTGATAGAATAATAATAAAAATATACATACTTTGAATATATACTATGGCGACATCTGTCGTACGATAATAACAATGATATAAATACTAGTTTCATCGCAGGTCGGTCTGGGCATAGCAATGGCGCGATTCGCCGAGCGGTATGAATGCCTGGGCATAGTTGGTTTCCAAGGTCCGCGGTTCGCATCCCGCTTCTGCCGTTATTTTTGTGCTTGGATTGACGCGTTGAAAAAAGAATTTTATGTTTAGTATATGTATATTTAAGTAATAACAAATAAGGTACTCGAAATTCGCAAAGAGAAAGCGTCGAAGAAAACTCAAACACGTGGAGGAAAGTCAACATCGAATATAATGAGCAGTTTCATTTTACCGAAGTCCTGAAAAGTTGCCGATGCTTCTAGAACAAACGACAGAGTCTTACTATCTACCAAGACTATCCTGAAATAAACAGTAATTAAAGTAGAGCAAATTTGTTCCCGCTTCTTGAAATGTAATTAATATTCTTCGTCAACTAGCTTTGTCCAGTAAACAATAGGATCGTCAACTGTAGGATGCGGAAAGAGTCCTGCAAGTCGAAAAGTTTCTTTCACAATGAACACATCTCGTGGAATTTTGATGA
The DNA here is from genome assembly GCA_022606575.1 of Glossosoma conforme. Lineage (NCBI taxonomy): Eukaryota > Metazoa > Arthropoda > Insecta > Trichoptera > Glossosomatidae > Glossosoma > Glossosoma conforme. The sequence continues at coordinate 329,973 of JAGTXR010000021.1, read as the reverse complement.
GTAACGCTTGAGTTTGATTAAAAAATGTAATACTCGCTTAACTAGTGAACTTTGGCTTTTTAAGTAAAATTTTTGAAGCGTCAATTTTATAGTGGTACTTCTATTATTTAAGTACAACAGCATTGAACTCAACACAATAACAAACTAAAAATAAGTACTTAAGAATACCACGTGCCTTTTGCATTCACTCCCTTTTATGATTTAATTATAAGAATGACTTATCTTTTATGTTTAAAAAATCTAATATACAAACGCCCAAATATCTCTCGGATACTGTAGTTCACCTATCACAAAGTACCCAAGTTCTCGCACTTGAATGAATGTCTTAAGTCTAAGCAGCTCAATACACACTTGAGTTATATCTATCCCCAATATAAGAACTTATCAATGATAATATATACATCCCTAACAATCAATAACATTTGATGTATAGCCCAACACTTAATGTGTTTCTGATGAAATCGCTCTTTTTAACCGATTTCCTTTTTTACTTACTTACCACGACTCCCTTTTTTATGTAAATAAACCCAAAAGAATACCGACAAATAGTGATAGTGATTCGATGTCTCATCCGTAGAATTCCATAACGCTTACGATGGTGCATATGGCTAAGCGCTGCATGTGGAGTATTGATCTGTCAACGTCATAGATTGTGGCCCGAGAATCACGTATCATCCTAGTTAATACAGGAATTTACTATGAATGAGTGTTCTACACGGGATGACTTTCGTCTACCACCATTTTTTTATAAATAGGCTATGACTGGAATTTTACAGGTGAGGGATCAAATTCACACCAACTGGGGGGGGGGGTATTTTAGAGTTCAAAAATCGATTAAAAATCCTTTTTTTTTAATCTCCGTCGGGGATCAAATCCACAACCTTTGGCTTGCAAAGCAAACGCTTTGACCATTAAGCTATACCCGCCGGTTTATTACCGTTGATTAACAGTTTTGTATTTATGCTAGTTTGTCCTGAAGAAGAAGATTAGTCTTGAAAATCGGTAGACCAATAAAAATTAATAGTCAGTGGCATTATTTGTGTGCTTTATTTATTTCTGTACAAACACGTTTATAAGTTTTTGTATGCTTATCGCTACCCTGGTTAATTACGAGTATATATGTTTTATTACATGTAGCAAACATATAAATAAAAAATTTAATATATCCTTTACTTAAGGAAAAAGAAGCGACTACGTTAGATCGTTATTAGAACGCGTGGTGGAAGAATGAAGAGCCGATGAGCAGCGCACAAACTTTTTCAGAATTACATTGACTTATATATTTTGGTAAACTTGACAAACTTTTGGTCGAAGAATATACTTTCAGACCCCGGCTGGATCACAACACGCTACACGTCGCGGTCGGAACTCAAATGATTACTCGTCACTAAGCTCTCGTAGTGGCAGACAACCCATCGCCGAAAGCGGCGATCTACAGGACTAATCCTCCTAACGGCCTGTCAAATAATTATCAAATGGCGACACAGTGCGACACAGACGAGCGAACAAAAACATAATAGATTTACGGCACCAGCCTTCAAGGCCTATATCGATCTGATATCACATTTCACGATGTTTTAAAATAGATCACGTAAAAGAACCGACTATCAAAGACTTTTTCAGTTATTTAGTTGTATCACAGTTCATATTTAATAAATATATTTTATTTTATACAATGCTCCGTATTAGGAATTACATGGAATATTATAGTAAGCGACGATTTCGATATCAAATGTCAATCATCTTGAATTCTGATAACTGATACGATATGAGGTTTGTATCTTAGCTTAAGTGATATAGATTGACGCAATAATAAACCCAAATAATCGTAAGGACTAATATAAGTACTAATAAGAATATTACGATAGACAATATTGGTTATATGATATCGACATTGCTACATATTTTTTTATTACAAAATTTATTATTTTTGTTTAATGAAATTGGATCATATTTTCTTCTTTTATTTGGAGCATATCGATGCTACAAATTGCCATCACACAGTTCTGTCAGCTATCATTGATTTTGCCTCATCTCAATACATTTCTATAATAGGAGCCTTGCCAGGTGTAAGCTGTGCATACTACGCCGCAGTTTTCAGTATTAAAGCCTTGGTGTATAAAGACATATTACGAAATACATATTACGTCTTCTTTCTTCAGTATTCTTTTACTGGGCTTATTGTTACCACAAATAGACGCTAGAACCTTTTGTCAGCTGGCAAGATCATTGCTTTTTCCCTCATTATAACTACATTATATATAATTTATTTATGAAATTGAAAGACCATGCTTAAAGAAAAGATAGCAGAAGTATCGTAAACACTTCATGGTGAATGTAACCTTGTTTATATTATATTTAAAAAAAAGAACAGGTGACATAACCCAGCTATTTCAAACGCTTATGGCATATGAAAACTTATTTAATTTTAAATTTATATTCAAATATTAATATTATCAATAATTAAATACACACATACAATTCTACATCAAATTCTACGCATCGATTCATTTAGAAGAAATATCGGCAGACGCGGGATTCAAACATCGGGTGTTGCACCTGGGTTCCGTCCTATACACCGCGTTGTCCACACGACTATTCTCTGCCTGGACAGATACGCAAAACTTGATGTATTTATACAATTGTTAACATCAAATAACGATAGATGTCTCTGATTAGTATCGTTGATCTCGTAGAAATTTATAAAGAATTGTATGTGTATATTTAATTATTGATAATATTGAAATATAGATCAATAATCTAGAAAATAAAATTAGAATATTGAAAAATATTGTGCTAAAAAATAATAAATAATCATTTTTTTAAATTTTATTTAGACGTGACGATCAACTTTTTCTTCAGAGGTGCTTTAATATTGACTTTACTGTAAGTATGAAATAAAATTGTCTCACTTTTTAAAATGCCTCGGAGGTATTCCACACTGAGACTGAACAATAAAGTATGATTTACTCGCGCCGCAGCAATGCTTAGAGACGAAATTCAACAAATCAAAAGAAAAACAACCTGTCACTGTATTATACTCGTATGTTACAAAGAGTTTTGTACAACTTCTGTGCCACACGACTTTACAACGTAGAACGTTGTTTATATGTGTCTACATTATAATTTATTTATTTAATTTTTGGGTTGAACCGCTTTATATATGGTTCAAATATAACATATGGTTCAAACCTAGGAAGTGTCGGAATATGAAATCATCCGATCTACTTAAAAATTATGATTGAAAAATGATCTAAAAAAATGGCTTCGCTACCAACGACAATAGGACACTTTAAGTACTGTTTTTGAAGTTAAGCGATATAAGACGCATATCAAAACAAAGATAGTGATATTCTCCTCTCTAAGTTGGGTATCGAATTACTGGATGACAGGATGCAGGAGTTGGTTCCCAAGCCAAAGAACTTGTTTTTGGTTCACAATTCTCGTTTATTTTATTACAGACTTAATTTCTTGTCCGACCGATATGGCATTCGTCATACCGGTCGAAAAGTCAAATAACAACTGCCGGACACTGTGACACGCCGCGCCACCAATGATCGCGGCAAAAAAGCAAATTAAAGATAACAGTTGCACCAACATGAAGTGGAGCAATTGTAAAAACAAATAAAATGGCGTATGCAAACGCTGTGTAATATTATTTAATTAAAACTAACATAATTAGATGTGAATGTCAGGCAAGCAAACAGAAATAAGAGACAAAAGATCGTTTTTAGAGGCTTTACGGAATCAGCCTAAAAGAGCTATATCAAGCTGATAGCATTAGGTTACCATCTATTGATTACCACATGCAGCTTATTAGGTCTAGTAACCTCTTAGATCAAAGTAGTGTCGAACCAGTCACCAAATACGTAAAAATCTAATTGAAAAAATGAATGTAATCGTTGTATCTTTGGGTGTAGATATGATTTTATATCTAGCCAATAGTTATAACAGCTAAAAAATCTTATGGCGTCACCTCTTATGAATTTGCCGCTGAAAATGAAAAATGATACAAAGTATTAACTAATATTTTTTATAAAGTTTAGAGTTCGCCATCACTTAACACGTGCTTTAAAAAATCATTGTTTTGCTTTGCTTTTGTTAGTCAGTATCATTTTTCTGAAGACTTTCAGCCATTTATGCTTTTTTAAAATAAAAAAGTAAAACGGTATACAAGAAAGAAAACAAGTAAATTAAATAAGAAGGCAATAATTAAAAAAACATATTTCGTTCAAAGTATTATTTTAAAAAAAGTACTTTAATAAATGTGTTGTTTTTAGAGATTTAATTTTATTGCGACTATTTCAGATTACTCTATTGAAAAAAAAATGTACTAGATTTAAATGGCTTGGGTTAATACGTTAAAGATAATGGAATGTTGATTAAAAAATATAAAGTAAGAAAATTTGTTGTTTCGGTTTCAGCTCTGAAGCGTTTTTCAGTTTTTCTTCACTCCATACGCTCCACCAATCCTGAAAATCGTAAGTATCACTCAACCATTGCTTTTCGACCAATACAGGAGTACAGAAGTTATTTCTTTCTCATCTTTTTTTCACTTATCAAGATCAAATATAACCACCTAAATTTCAAATCAACGTTTATAGTTGCCAGATTACTTTTTCCCATACTAATATTTCAAAATTCATTAAACATGTATAATATTGACATAATCAACGAATAAATTTTCTTTGAAGCTGTTCTCTTTCATTATGCGAATAAATTTCAATGGTATTTAGTTATACAATTTAAGTGTCTGGATCTATTGTAAAAGTAACCTTTTGCATTTTAATTTTGTGAAAACGATTTTTTTTGTTATATTAACGATAAGGTAACACGATGGTTTTTTGTACAATTGCACAATGACAATATTAATTGCATAACTGATTAATGTTGAAAACTTATGCTTGTATGGAATTATTTCATAAAAAAATTAAATTAGATAACAATTGTTATTTTTATAAAATTAATATGCTAGTCATAAATTTTGCATACTTTTTTGTTGTTATTATATCGATATAAAATATTAAATGTACGTCTAAATTGTATCTTCTTTAAATAAAGATAACTTTTATTACAAAAATGATGCTCATAAAAATTAACAGTAAGCAAGCAATCAATAAATTGGAGGAAAATTATCGACAGACGCGGGGATTCGAATAACGAACCTTTTACATACCATGTCAATTTTTTCCGTAACTTTTTCAAAAGAATATAATATTTACATATACTCTATCCTATTTTTTTTAAATTAAAGGCCATTCATTAATTTTTTTATGTTTTCGTTAAAAATACGTATTTGGTATTTTAGTAGAACATTTAACACTTTCTAGTGAACAGCAGAAAATACAGAATGCACAAAATAATGTACATAATATATACAATACTTATTTAAAAAGTAAAATTATATTATAATTTGTAAAGCGACGGGTTAGTTTATTTTATGATAAACTATGTCATTTGTTTTGCAATTTCATTGTTGTTACATGCTCTTGAATTGATTTTGGAATCAGAAAAAATGCGAATTTGGGAACCCTGGGTTGGTGAAAGCTGATGTAGGATATTTGGTGCGGAAAACTCATTTTGCCTTTAAGAATTAATGGAATCAGTGGATAGATGAACTAAGAAATGAAAACCTAACATTCACTTTTCTAGAGGATGAGTCAGAATAAGCAGTATATTCAGATTATTAAAGAAGCCTTCACTATAGCATTAAAAATAACTACCACCCGAAAAAATCCTTTTTATTGCGTAGATAACGAGAATATTAACTAACAACTATACATTACAATCTTATATTAAAATGTAAGGCTAACGTTTATTTTTTAAAGCGGAAAAAAATGTCTTATTCGTCTGCCGTATGAATTCATAAATAATTCTTTCTAGAAGGGTTGACTATATTCAAATTATTTTTAAATATTTTATTATTAAGGTTTTTTAACTGTAAATTTGAATTATTATCCTAATAATTATATAAATAAATTTAAATTTTATTAATAAAATAATTTTTATAATTGTAATGCTGTAAGCCCTTCTATTTTTTCTACATAATAAAAGCTTTTTCAAATTATATTAACTTTGTTTCCATTTATAAAGAAAGTGCACTCAATTGTATTATGGAATCAAGAGTCGCGAGCTAAACGAAAAAGTTTTTTTTTTAATTTTCTCCCATATAATTCTCAAAACAATGCATTCTATGAACTTATTTATTTATTTCAATTCAATGATGCCTGAGTGGCTTGAATTTAAATATCAAAAGGGAATTGTATAAAAGACTTATAAATTCTATGTAATCTTTCACAAAGAAACTAAATTGTCTAGAACTAACTATTCTAAGTAAAAAAATCCGCCGCAGTTTTTTATGAATTTTGTATACAAATTATTTTCTTTTGTCACCTTGGGGTTATTTGTAATATAAGATTCCCAGTGTTTTTTTTTTCAGTGTTAAACATGTTTTAATTACACGAATACGTGTATTTTTGGAAAGTTAAGAATTTTACTTATTTTTCTACATATTCGTCACTGAGGTCAATACATTTTATGCATGCGATATACGAGCTTTTGAATACCCGAGTCAAAAAAATCTGCCGCCAATCCACGCAAATATCTGAGAACCGCGAGAAAATGTTTTTGCAGATAGGAAATTCTTGGTGGGCGAAGTGAAGGGAGATCCATCACGTACGGCTGCCATGCCAAGATTGAGCTCCACAGAGAACTGTTTTGGAGTGGGCAAATCAAGGTACACTACAGAATCGTGGAATCCAAATAACAGCGCTTTTTAGGACTGCAGTGACATGGGAACTTTATATTACGGATAACCCATGTAATAAGGGAAAAAATAATGTCATCGTAAATAATGTTAAATATATTTAATTTATTAATTTTTTAATTAAAATTAATTCTAAAATTATAAATTATGTTTTATCAACAAAATCGCTATGGACAAGTGTGATAAGTATTTTTATCAGTATTTAAAATATTATACGTAAGCTTTGACAACTTTTTATGTACTCGCATTCAACGTATATATTTGTATAATCAGTAGGTGTACGTCTTAGTAGTTACAATTTCAAGGTGTGCTTAAATGTAATGTATAATAGAATTGTCGCGATATTATTGACAATATTTTTTTTATGTAAAGACGTAAATGAGAATATTGACAGATGATGATAGTGATTCTGAAGTTTCATCGATGGAATTCTATGACGCTTACCATTCTGCATACGGCTAAGCGCTGCATGTGGAGTGTTGGTTTGGTAACGTCATAGACTATAGCCCGACAATCACTCATATTATATATATTATCACTTTATATTACAGTAATTCACTTTGAAAGTAGACGAAAGTCGTCCCGAGAAGACCAAGCATTCATAGTAAATTCGTAGGTAAATTCCTGTAATAATAAGGATGATGCGTGAATCTTGGGTTGTAGCTTATGCTGTTGGAGGATCAACACTCCACATGTAGCGCTTAACCATATGCACCATGAAAAGCGTCATTGAATTCCACAAATAAGACTTCAGAATTACTATCACCATCTGTTGGTATTCTCTAGAGATCGTAAATAATCAGTCAATAACGTAGTTTTAATATAAGTATTTAATTATTAAATTGATTAAAATATTATTTATATTTGCGTTTACGTTTGATTAAACCAAATATCCCGTATGCATTATTAGCACCTGTTAACCGCATTGAAATGTGTATTTGACACCTCTGGTTGAATTTTAATGAACGAATCATAAAATATCACCAATTTCATTGGTATAGTACAGGTCGGCAAACTTTTCCGCCAAAGAGCCAAATATGAACATTTCAACGATTGTAAATAAATTTTGGAACCTAATTTCTCTTTGCAAATTTATTTTAATTTTATATCGTCATAAATAACGGTAAACTCAAAAAAATTAGATTTTACACTTAATATTTTTTTAATTTATTGATATTTATAACAAAATAATAACCAATTTTATAGTTTTTTTTTCTTCAAAAGCTAACAATACAAAATCGTTGCTTTTAAATTGTAGTCAAAAATATAGTAGCGGAGTGGAAAAATACAACAACTTAAAGGCCATTTATTTATTGTTATCTATATTTGTAGCATTATCTTGAGATCCATTTCCATAATTAATAAATAAAAAATTATATTGTTTTAATATGGATCACATTGAGCACTGTTTCACTTGATAAAAGACTGCAAACTGTTTCACTATATATGAAGCTTTTTCAGTCTTCCATCAAGTGAAACAGTGATCAATGTGATCCATATTAAAACTATGCGTAAAGTTCTTATCAATATGGCGTTTATTTATTTACTGTTTTTTTAAAGGTCTGTTTTGTAAAAGACTGCAGTTTCACTATATATGAAGCTTTTTTCAGTCTTCCATCAAGTGAAACAGTGCTCAATGTGATCCATATTTAAATTGAGTGTGAAATTCTTATCTATTTACCTTTTTTTTTTTTGAAGTTCTCTTTTTATAAATAGCTATCTGTGTAACACGTGAGCGACACCTAGACAATATAAGCTCCTACAATTGTAGTCAAAATTGCGCGACTTGCACGCGTGCTCGTGGCTATTTTAAAATATGTGTTTGATATTTTTTAGGTCTGAGCCGCACGTAAGGAGCAAAAGAGCTACATGCGGCTCCGGAGCCACACATTGCCTACCCCTGATATAGTACTCCAAAGTTTAAAATCACAACATGAACAAAATCAAGTTCAAAGCCCAGAGCAGTCTGAATTTATAGAGCTGTCCAAATAAATTCTCTTATTTTAATTTCACCTCAACGACAGACTTATCTTTTTTATATAATATAAAGTTAGAGTGTGATTTACAATTGCTATGCAAAATATATAAGATAAAATGTATAAATGTCTAATTTGTATTCTATTTTAACAAGCCTTAATGAAAGGAATAATAAAAAATAAATTAAAATGTACTTTATGAATTCGGTCTGCAAGAAGAGGGATATTCTTAAAAAATAATGGAAGAAGGTTTTCATTTAAATAAAAAATATTATTTTTCATTATTTGTCATAACTATCCCTTTTATAAGATTTGTATATTTTTGGTTTCATTTTCAAAAATAATAATATTCTAAAATAATCAAAATCAAAGTATCATTCGAAATGTAAGCAGTAACAACAATATATGAAGAAAACAAGTTGAATTTTTAAATTGTATTAAAAAATCGTGTGGGTTCATTGTTATTCTATTAAGGTTTGTAAAGCTTACAAAAAATATCGTATCCAATAATCATTGTGTATGAAAGAAGGACGTATTATTTTTGATTAAAAAGAAACCAAAACCTTCTTTGTGAAAATAATGCCCGATAATAATAGAATCTCGAAGGTAAATCCGCGCGTAAATTTTATATGAAAATATATATTTTTTCGACATAATATAAAGGGAAACCGTGTATGTGTTAAAGAGTATTAATATAGACTTGTGTAAGTTATCACTTCAGACGTTTCGTGCCCAGCAAAATGGAAAAAAACTTTAAAGATGCGAGCCTTCGATGAGAAGATGCCTTCAAGCAGAGTTAAGCTTTTAAGAGACTCGCTGGATTTAGGGAGCTTAAGTTACGCGTCGATATAAAAAATATTTGGGATTGGAATAATAAGCCATATGAATTTACATATGCGTGGATGGATATAAAACATTTTGCTTTATGTCAAAAAAAAAGATCTTACGTGTTATACCAGGGTTATCCATAAATTAAAGTTCTCGTGGCGCAAGTCCTGAAAAGCATTGTTACGGTGGATCCCGCGATTCTTTAGTGTACTTTGGTCCCCCCACTCCAAATTCCTTCCCTAGCGAGCTGCCTGCGGAGCTCAATCTTAACTTGGCAGCCGTATGTGATGGATCTTGTATTATAGTAAAAGCAATGAAATAATATGTAGAATAATGCCACATTTTTTTTGATGCCTGCTTTTCGGCTTCATCGTGAAGCCATTGTCAAGTGAATTAAATGAGTTATGAGTTTATTTAATGTAAGGTTTGAGCACAAGTGTGGTAAAAGTAAGCTTTAAAATCAACTTGTGAGTAAGATGGTTGATATCTGAAGTAAGCAGAAGTTTTTAATGGCCGTATGCTCCGAATTTGGAGTGAATATGGCTTAACACTCAGCTTTAGTTAAGTATTTTTTTCACTTACTTTAAATCAATTAGATCTGCAAATAAAAGCATTTTATGTGAACTATATATGTATCAGAGTAAACGTTATGTGATAAAGAAGGTGGATTTAATAGCAGTATTAACGGCAATGCGTCATGTGCTTCGTTTTTAACGTGTTTGATGATATAGTAATTTTTAATTATTATTTTAATTGGAATGAGAAAAATCACATAAGCGAATGAAAAATTAATTTGTATTTTCAACGTATACCTATTGATAAAATAATTTTACAAAATAGAGACGAAATTTCAAAAAAAAAAAATAGTTTCCGCTTCAAATTGAGAACATATTACGCTTAAACTCCAATGAGAATCACGTTCGTCAATATAAATACTTAACAGTAAGTAAAAAAAACTTTTGGAATTAACGAAGGTTCTTCTGACAGTATGATGCGCTGACAATCGCCAATATGAGAAAAAAATCGTCGTTACTAAATTTTTTCAGTCTATGCTTAAGTTCAATTTAATCTAACCTAACATAACCAAACCGATATTCTCTGATGAAGTGCATAATCCGTGAGAACAGAAAACGTGTTTGTGACATGAGTCTCTGCCATTTCTTAAGGAGGATTTTTCTGAACTGCTGCTTAGTTCTAACGTTCCCTTCCTGCTAAAGTATATTAAAGATATCTTTGAAATAAGACGTGTTGTTCGTTAAGACCAACATGAAATAAACTTCTTATGTTATGACGCTTCGTTACACCTCGTTTTATTCTTTTCTATTTATTCTTAAAAAATACAACAAACGGTATAATAATTTTGATGTAAAATGTATGGGCATACTACAACGTTAAGATATTATAACGGCTAACCGTAAGATGTAAAACTATCATGGAAAGCACGCAGATCTGAAAGCTATAGGAAGTTAAACAAAACAATAAGACCGAGGCCTCGTGGGGAGTATTTTCATATAAGCATAATCCATCGATCGGTGCGGAAAAAGCTCGAGTACTATTTTTCACAACAATAATACGCAATTTTAATATTTTTCTATATAAAACACAGAAGAATAGCGCCAGACATTACTGAGCATGTTTCTGACGGCTCTTGCTTACGAGTATTGGAAGGATTTTATTTTCATTTGTTATTTTATTTGTGACATTTTTCAGTATTTTTTGTTATTGTTTTATCATTACATTAATTCTGTATCTTTTTATTTAAAATTTACTACTCAAAAAAGGTTTGTTTTTGAGGACAGGTCATTACCTGGTTAGATACATGAGAATTAAATCATATTATTTGACAAAAGACAAATATGTTTTGGTTGTAAAAATATTTTTCCGATGATGCAGTAGATCATAATCCACAACAAACCTTTTATTTAGTCCCTGGGCTTTCATCACCTCGAAAGGCATTTAGGAACTTTACACACTTTTTATTCAGCTGAGTTTTGAGAAGATAGTTGATATGGAAGGGAGTATAAACCATAGCGGCTGATATAACTTATGGAGGCATTTAGTGTATGAGAGTGCTGGTCTGCTTACTTCCGCGGTGGGAATGCTGAATCGTCTTTTAATTCTACGCAGTGTATGGAACGTAGTTTTTCTCGATTGAAACAATTTGTAGATTACACAGCCCTTTATTGTTCCCATTTTTCTTTACGGCTGTGAACCTAGGCATTTTAAAAAGAGCTAAATCAAATTGTATAGTGGGGCTTAGAGGAAGATGCCTGCGTTAATTACTTGGTTGGAGTTTATTAGGAATGTCAAGTTGAGGGAGTGTACAAGGCAGCCTTTCATATAGGGTCCGCCATCTAACGTTTTTTTTCACTAGTGCTCATTTCATGAATGATAACCCTTAGCTCATGTTTGATTTAACAAATAATTATTTTTATCCTTCCGCTGAACGAATATGGTTGTGTATACGCTTGAACAATGCTGGGAAATATTGCGACATTACTTTGAAAATCATGCTATTGTCCGCCATCTAACGTTTTTTTTCAACTAGTGCTTATTTCGTGAATGGTAACACTTAACTCATATCTGATTTGACAGATAATTAGTTTTATCTTTCCGCTGAACGAATATGGTTGTGTATACGCTTGAACAATGCTGGAAAATATTGCAACATTACTTTGAAAATCAGGCTATTTTTTTTCGAAAATGAGCAAGGAGTGGCCGTTATAGTCATGGCGATCGTTATCGGGCCATTTTTGTTCACAAAAATTGAAGAGGAGGATATTGGCAACATTTGGTTTCAACAAAATAGCGCTACGTGCCACACAACCGAAGCTACACTCGATGTTTTGCACCCCATTTTCAAAAAAAAAAAGTTATTTGGCGGACCCGTTATAACATTCAGTCACGAGATTAAAGTGAACTTGGTGGCAACATATACTTTATATATTACAGAAGAGCATAAGCTACAGCTAGTTTTCCTTTAAGCCCCCGGGCTCGCGCCGTCCTAGAAATCTGTTGCAAACTATGTGAAGGATTTATTATACGAGGCTTCGGCAAACAGATCTGATATAGATTGAGGCGAGGATTATGGCAGCTGACAGAGCTTTGAATTTTGTGACTCGAATATGCTCCAGTTAGAAGTACGGATATGGTATGATGATATGCATAACGGAGCAAACCCTTTGCGCAACTGGTTGTTGTTATAATGCTACTATAAAAGTATACAGCGGCGGTCTGCAAAGCTCAGTAATATACATATGAGGATGAGATCGATACACGGGAAGTCGCTTGGCTAGCTAGCTAGGGTGAACACGACAAGCCACCAAGCAGAGGAGTAACGTAGAACATAGGAACCTAACCAAACCTTACCTATACTGACCTAACGTAATCTAAACTAACCCTACCTTCTTCTTCGTAGTATCAATACGGTGGATTGGTTTTCAGCAACAAAATCTTGCATCTCGATCCCCACTCCTCTCGATCCTCTGCAGTCCTCTTCAGCTCAACATAAGAGGTACAACTCATGTCCTCGAACACTTGCTGCAAATACTCCCGTCTAGGGCGCCCTCTACAGTTTCTACCCTCAACCATGCCTTCCAAAATGTCGTGAAGAAGGCCATCGTGGCGCATGATGTGACCGATCCATCGGGCTTGCCTCCCTGAGATGCTTCTTACCTTATTTAACCTAAAATTGATAATGCCATATTTGTCTCTTGACCGAGTGTTAAAAATAAGATTCAATTTTTCAATTCAATTCAATTTTGTTTATTTTGCCTTTCAGAAACATTACAAATTATTTAACTCAATGCATTTCTGAAGCACAATAAAAATACAAATAAAAAATACAATATATACAAAATTAGGTACTTATGATTAAGTACTATGAACAAAGCAATAAAGACAAGCAACAAAAGATGGTTGCTTTGTACGCTCATCCTAATAACTACCTCGTTATTTCTCACAAAATGTATCATCAGTTTTTAAAACTCATTATACGGCTGCATTGGAGTTTGATTAGATGCCAAGATTTGTCGTCGTAAAAATGAAGATTTTTAAATTCCTGTCTGGATATTATTCCTTTGCGTTTCCATTACAAAAATACTTAGCATTGACTTGCACAAGATAAGGTGTTGGACGGGGTAAAAAAAAGTGAAAATTTATTAGTGTCAGAAACTTGTGGCAACACTCTGCATTCACAAAGCGTGCCAACACAACGCTGCAGGGATTAAAATAGACGCACAACAGACGGCAGTCACGTGCAAGTCTTCTAGACACAACGTTCTACCCAAAACGCTCACAAACCACGACGCTACATTTACTACATGAACATTTAATCAGTAAAGTTAACAAACTAAGAAAGAGAATCTCAGGATGAAGCTATAAATAAATACTGCGGGAGGATGTTTCAAAATAACCACGTATCGACGACAAGCTCAAGCTAAGGTGATGATGGAGTAAAAAATATATATAATTGGTGTAAAGATCTGGAAGAGAACTTATATTTTAAAAGAAGAAATGGCTGCTGTTAGATGAAGTCAAGTCTCACATCAACTGATGGTAAAATGAAGTTACTTCTTTGTTCTTGATGGTGGCTATCACAGTAGAAGGCAGAAGCAAATGTGGGGGTGACTATGTGGGTTCCACAACGGGGAAGGGAGGTAGAAAACTGCTTCCAGCCGGTAACTTGTTGCTACCTTGCAGCGTGGTAGCTTCCTTCTAATGATTTCCACAACACTGCTCCATTCCATAATTTACACATACGTACATAAAAATATCCATTGTATAATGTTTAATAAAGCGTAGAAAGTAAAACGAGATGCTTTACATAACAAAAAATGGATGTGTTAACCTTCCATAGGTAAAAACTGAAATATTTTTTGGATTAACTAGTTGCAGTAAGTCAGTAACAGAAACGTCAGTTTCTTAATTAAATTTCATTTATTTTTACTTTTATTCATTTTTTTCCCTTACAGAAACATTACGAATTTGAACTCCATTAATTTCTGAAGTATAATAAGAATTAATCCTTAAATAAAAAATACAATATATACAAATATAGGTACTTATGATTAAGTACTAAAAACAAAGCAATAAAGACAAGCAACATAAGGTCCCAATGCTCATCAAACAGACGACGCCAACAAATTATTCCTCGAAAGAAACTCTTGTAGTTCATGTCTGAATTGGGCCTCCCTTGCGTGAAGTATATCAACATCCGAGGCTATTTGGTTAAACAGTCTGATCCCTCTCCCAAGAGGCATAGTTTATGAAATATAAAATGTTCTCACCAAATGAATTAAGCGTTGTTATGCGCATAGAAAGAATACGGGATGAGAATAAATAAATATATATTAGAATATCATGTTTTAATATATTCATAAATATAACATTTATAATTATTATAAGTCATTAAAAAAAAATACAGTTTGTAATATATTTTTTTACTATTAATACTTCTAGCAAGATAATCATCGACATAGTTTTTGCGAGATTAGAGTATTATTTATAATGATTGATGTATTACGTCATATGTATTATCGGTAAATTGGCTTATGTAATAGTAGAATGTGTGAATTCTATAAATTGAATATAGACACATGTTGTTACACGTGGCATTATTTAAATGCGGAAATCCTTGTATAAACAAATATAAAAAAAAATCTGGAATATACGTGAAAATAAATAATAAACCATATTTATCTTCTACATGAACATCGTAATTGCGGAATAAGTAATGTTTCATTAATTTTTCTCGTTTAAATCTTCATTATTTTATGAAGTGTAAAGAATATTAAAAAATGTATTCCTTCACCAAATTTTAAAAGTAATAAGTATTAAACAATTACGCAGCTCCTAATTCACAACCATTGACTAACCTCAACTTTACTAAAGTAAAATAGTTATAATACTAGCACATTATATTAAAACTTGCACAGCATATATCTAACACAAATAACATCAATTGTTTTATTACATAGCACACACAATAAAAAGACAGTATATTATCTGACAACAAATACATAAAGCCCTTACAAGGGATCGTATTACGTTCAGGGGGAGGTTTTGTTGGGCGGTGGGCTGGTGACCTTGACGAAACACTTGTTTACGGTGGTACGCGAGTTTCCTCGTAGTTAATACGCAGCCATTGCAGGGAGCGTGAGAGCCTTCTGCAGCCCGCGCGGATCGATACAGCCTCCACAGTAGACCGTGAACCAGGGAAACGAAGCCTTTTCTGTCAAAATATATTTTGTAACAGTTGCTAAATGATAAAAAAATAAATATTTATGTACATTTCACATGGATCACGTTAAGTATGCCCTGTGCTTAGAAGACTTAGACTGTAGTCTCAACTAACTTGTATACTTCCTTAATACATCATTGTCAAGAGACAACTGAGCGGCATGATACTTTTGTATTAGTTTCTTTCAATATTTGAGTCTTTCGCGTGCTAAACGAATTTCATACACAATACGTGGTTCGCAAGCCGAACTTTGTTGACCTCTATTCTAGACTCTCCGCGCCCCGCCCATCACCTGTTGCCACAAAACGTTGCAGGCAGCTTTTAACGTTTGTTTTCGTTATTACTTTCCCGAGCTTTAGGTGCAACAGGCAACCGTAGAGTGTGCCTGAAGAGCTTTCAAAGCTCCACGTATCGATTTTTGTTCGAGCTCCCGGATTAAACGACAAGTATTATCACTAAAAACAAGCATAACTGTTTGAGAGGCTCTTTTATGTTTATAAAATAGATTAGCTTTGGTATATATTTCTGATGTCAGTTGATTGTCGTGTTGATCATTATTATTAATTTTTCCTATGTTTTAAAATTAATATAGAAGCTTAGTTTCTATGAAACATAAGAACATCTGCAGCTTAAGGCTATAATTTTTTATAGATTTATAATACATAACAAATGACAAATATTTTAAAAAACGTTTGGATATCAAATATAACTTCACTATAAAAAAAGTATTTTATGAATTAAATTATATACGATTTGGACGGGATTTGGAGTGGGGAAACCAAAGTACACTACAGAATCGTGGGATCCGCAATAACAGCGCTTTTCATGACTGTAGTGCCATGGGAACCTTATTTTACGGATAACCCTCGTATAATAGAATATGTTGCTTTGCTCTTGCTTACTCTTCATACGTATATATTAAGATTTCAAAGCCTACGCATTACAAATACATAAAAAAGATTTTTTTAAATAAATATAAATATTTGTTACGTAAGATTGATGATTACTTATGAAATACAGGTTATGTCGACTACGTATTAAACGTGGACACGTATATTTGTCAGGTTTAATAATTTATATCAGCTTGAATAATTTTTTTAGACTGATGCCGTAAGCCCTCGAAAAATGATATTTTGTCTCTTATTTTTGTTCGCTCGCCTGACATGCACATCTAATAATGATAGTTGTAATTATAGAATATTACACAGGCGTTTGCAAACGACATTTTATTTGTTATGACAGTTGATCATTGGCAGCGCGGCATGTAACAGTGTCCGGCAGTTGTCAATGGAATCGCGCCCCGGCCGGCTAAATGTCATGCCGGTCGGGCGTAGAAATCAAGTCATTATAATAAACGCAAATCGTGCTTCGAAAACAAGTTGTCAATCTGTTCCTGCATCTTGTCTCCCAGTAATTCGATGTCAAACTTAGAGAGGAGGATATCATAATTTATATTGAAATTTTAGAAACATATATAAATATATAAAAGAAGCTATATTCGATAAGACCATGCCAGTAAACAACGATTTTATTTTGACCTCTAAACACGTGCACAGCCTCTATACGATGAAGGTATAAAATGTACAGTGTGGTTCAATTTAATGACCATTAAATAGGAAACATTTATTAAGTTTGTGCTTTCTTAACCGAGAAGCCTGCAATAAGTCTTGTATCTTTCGATAATTGTACCCACATAGCGTAAACTCTATTAACGTCCTTGGGGAATCAATCATAAAAGTAAGATATAAATTGTTTTCCTAATGCCACAAGTGAGATGTCGATTGCTCTTCCGTTATCTGTGTTTCCTCTTTCATACTATCTTGATCTCCTAAATTTCACATAAACACAACACATATTTTCTGCATGTAGCGTTCAGTCGCTCTGGCTGAGCGTCATAGAGCCCAATGGGTTCAATCGGTTGTGCTCTTCTGCATGCGCTTACAAAGAAATATCGTATTTGTTTGTAAATATTTATAACAACAATTAATTTGTTTAAACATGGCAATTTTAAAATGCTAATTACTGTTACTCCAACTATTTGCTGTAAAATATTTCATTTATAGTTTATATTAAAATATATTGATATCAGCATGATGTAGCCCTTGTAGACTGGTGCCAAAAATCTTAATATGCGATATTTCGTCTTTTATTTTTGTATGCTCGTCAGACATGCTTGTATTTTCATTTTGTAATTATTTGACAGGCCGTTAGAAGGACTAATTCTATAGATCGCCACTTGCGGAGCTGGGTGTCATCGATCACGGGCGCCCGGTTCACAGGTCAGTTGACCGCTGACCATAATTAAAAAAAAAAAATGTAATGTCGTCTGAAATATCCCCGCTTTGGTCCAAGCCGAAGTTTGCCAAGTCTATCGTAAAAATATATATGCTTATTAAAAAATCTGTGTGTTGTTTGTTCATCTGCTCCACATTCCACCACCACGCAAACCGATAAAGTTCCCGATTACGTGAAGTTTATCTTTCCTTAAGTCAAGGGGATGATATAACATGTTTCTTCATTACAATATACACAATCAAATTTTGTATCACATAAATTTCTCAACAAAGATTCCTTCTTTTTCTTAACGAAGTCATTAAAAAAACGGTTTCTTAACGAAGTCATTAAAAAAAATACACTTGGATTCCCCGAAATAGAACCGGAGCCCTGGACAAGACCAGGGGTGGAATGTATGGAGGTTCCTTAACAGACGTCGGACCGCGGAGTGCAAAAAGAGGACACAACTGAAAGTCTGGCAGTTTTACTCGAGTATGTGCGCTGTGTCCAAGTAGCTGCACCCATGAAGATCTGATGATGGCCGGGAGTAACGTCATCGATTTCGCCCACTCCTAGGATGACAAAATCTGACCCTGTTGTTTCCGACACGAGTATATATCATGTAGCTTCGTTAATTTTTAGTACATTTAATATGTTCCCTTTTATTTTGGCCACTCTGTACAACGTACGTGGAACTTAGCCTCGTAAAAATCGAGCATAAAATTTCTAGAACGACTAATATATAAATATATGTTTTATTTGAGTTTCTCCTAGGATCCCTTTATTGTGATGATCTAGGCGTAAATTATGCACAAAATACTCTGTGTTTTTACAAATAATAATGCGAGGTATTTTCACATGTAAATATGCTTGAGCGTCCAGTTCATATAACTAACGCAAAAAATACGTTTTAAAAATACATGTCAATAAACATACACCAAGGTATATAAATTATTATAAAAAAATGTATTCAAGCCTTGCAAATGCATCAACTGACGTTCAATCCGGTCATTTTCATTATTACTTTCATGGTCACTGCTCTTCTTAGCATTCTAAATAGATTCTTCCTACACCTGTATATCATATATATATATCGTATAACATCAGACCTGTAGAACGTTTTCCAAGTTTATTTATATGGTGAACATTTGTCAACTCAAAGGTAATAGGCAGATTATTTCATCATCATCATCAGCCTGTATTATCCACTGTTGAGCGTAAGTCTCCCGCAAGGCTTCATCCTCTTCAATCCTCCGCCTTCCGCATACAGGTCACTCCCGCTATTATTCTTATGTCGTCAGTCCATCTTGCAGGGGGTCGGCAAATGCTTCGTTTGCCAATTCTTGGGCGACATTCCAATACTGTTCTTCCTCATCGATTGTCGTTACTTGAGTTCTTCTTCGTAATTTCTCGTTTCGGATTCTTTTAGCGACACTCCGAGCATGAATCTCTCCAAAGCACGCTGGGTGACATTATTTTATAGGTAAGACTTGCTGTCAGATTCCACGTCTCTGCGCCATAAGTTAATATAGGGAGGATGCATTGGTTAAGCGCCTAAGTTTTAAGACATTGTGGAATTTTTGCTTTAAACATGTACTTTAGTTTCTTTAATAATGAAAAATATTTTTAAATGGAGATTAACCAATATTCCCAATTCTCTCAATAAAGACGACAACCACTTCCAATTCTTTAAATTGAGGTAAATAAATAAATTCCATGGAGGACCAAAATCCTATTACGTCTGTCAATATATTGGTATCAATACAAGACTCAAAACAAACGCTTAAAATATAATTGATTTGATATTTTAAGAAACATATATTGAAGCTTTACTAGTCGAAAATGAATTATTTATTAAACTGCTTTACATCTAACTACATTTGGTTAGTGAAATTGCCTTCACAAGATCATTTCATGGTCAAAGAAGAGCAGTTCTGAGAAGAAACCTCAATCCTAACTAATTGAGGCCAGTGCCGTTTTACAATAGCTAAGAGAAAAATAAAACAGTACTCTTTATAGATTTATATTACGCTAACTTGTGCTTCAGAAAAAAAGTCAAAACACTTTTTTGAATCTCGCGCTTTCATTGGCTGCCTTCTCTCTTAATAATCGTTTTAAGCTTGAAAATTGAACTTGTATTAATTTACCAATTTTTCATGCAAATATTTCATGATAGATTAAAGAAACACATATAATGGAAGAATTTACCAAAGCTTCATAATGTCTGAGAGAATTGGAGAAAATTTTTGTAAGAATTTGAAAAATATCAAAGGTAAAAAGCTTCTTATTATTGTCTCTAGAAATTTTTTACTGCACGTTTTGTCTGGTTCAATTCGTAGTAGTAAAAGTATCAGCAGACACAAAAACTTTTCCGTCTCGTGACCTGCAAAAGTGAGAGAATCGTCAGGGAACTAATCAAAACTAAAGTTTTCTCAGTTCCACGCCGGAACGTTGGCTCTATTATCATTTAGGCTATAACGCAGACCAGACCTTCACTCTTTGCGAGCTTTTTGCCGAAAGAATCCATATTAAAAATGTTGGAAAAGTTTTGTTCTGTTGTTGATAGTTTCACGAACCATCACGACTCCCTCCATATAACAGTGAAATATATTATATTAACGAGGATTTGTATGATTTTTCTACCTTATTTTACTATTTACCTGCCTGTTCGCTACAAATTTGGAATGTAAAAACTAACACAATTTTAAACATCCAAGCAAGCTTAAATTTTATGTATTGACTAAATGTTTATAACAAACAATTATAACGATTATTTTTTCTTTTATGTATTGTATATGATGTTGTTATTATTTATTAAAAATACCATTTGTTACTTATTTTGAATACAAAGCAAAAAAAAAAACACCATTGGTTGTAATGGAAGTCTACATTCTAACCTTATAATTGCACAAATAATTTGTAATTAAATCGTCAAAAGAGTCTTTCTTAGATAAAATTGGTATTGTCTATTTGGGCAAATATTTTGGACAACGAATAAACTTTAAAGGACGATTAATTAACGATTATAACATTAACTTCACGTTATTCAATCGAGTCACAAAGTAACATCTTTTTGCAGCCTTATTCTGAATATTTTTGGTGCTGAATACTTTATTATCAAAAACACACACGTCAATACCTCACCTATTTTAAAAGATTTCAATCGATAATTTTCAATGCTACTCTATAATTTAATTCGTACAGTTCGTTGTTCTTTTATTAGAATTCGTATCACTGTTAAATGTGTATACAAATAACTGGTAAATGAATATAATCCAGAACTTTTAAAACAAACCTTTTGCTGTCTATAGAAAGCTTTGCCAAAAAGCGAGCTTTATCCCGAGCTTTGCATTATTATATTCGAAATATTCCACAAAGGCGGTATCTTTTGCGTACGCGATAGGAATATTTATTTGGGGAAAGCTCGGACCTTCATTAAAAACCCATTTCCACTAAACTATAAACCTTTCGAGGTGAGATAAGTGATATTAGGGTCGTAATTTATTCGATATCGAAATGATATATTTCAAACAAAATTTGCTGATGTTTTAAGTGAAGAGGTTTCAAACCTTTTTAGTCGATTCAACAATTTTGGTTTGATATTTTTTCTATTCAAATTAGGTAAACAAAACACAAACCTCCATTTGCGTCTACTCTTATTTTGTTAGAAGAAAATAAACGCCTTATTTTGAATCATATAATATTTAGACGTCACAAATTTCTACTACAGTTCACCGTCCAAAATCATCTTGGTACCTGGAAGTTTACCTGAGCAGATGAAAATATTCTTTCAAAGCGAGAACTTCGGGATTTAAAGCTATAGTAGATTTAGTATACGTAGCATATAAGTGTGTTTATTATTATTTATTGATAATTTGAAAGATCAGATTTTTTGGACCGAATGTTGGCCGGAATAAGCTAACACCCAGCTAACCTCATCAGGTCAAGCTGGTTAGGAGGTAGTAAATGCCCTCCTAAGGCGGATGAACCTTTATGGTCAACGGCATTAGGATGTGGAAATAAAGGGAAAATACCACATTAAAGGTCTTAAAGACATCCCACGTATCAGCAAAAAAATGATTGCATCTCAAGTAAAATTTTCCGGAAATAAAATAGTCCCCAATCGGATCTCCGGGTGGGGACTGCTCGAGACAAAACAACCAAGACAAATAAGAAAAACCTTCAGCCAACAAGATATGCCACCTGGAATGTTCGAACATTACTGCAGAACGGCACCCTAGACGGAAGTATTTGCAGCAAGTATTCGAGGACATGAACTGTAGCGCTTATGCTGAGCTGAAAAGGGTTGCGGAGGACCGAGAGGAATGGAGATCGAGATGCAAGATTCTGTTGCTGCAAACCAATCCACCGGATTGATACTACGAAGAAGATTAATTAGCATTTAAAGAGATCGATTGATTCATTTAACCATGGACGTCCCATGTCATCATCAATTTTATAAAAAAACATAGATATTTGTTTACTTTCTTTCAACTATCCCTAAGAAATCACTTACTTGCGTTTGGGAAGCACTGGTTAAATACAAGGTATTTAGGATAAACGGCATACGCTTAATGAAATCCTTGACCTATTTAAGCTTTCATTATTAAATATTGTTTATATTTTAATCTTATGTAAGCGCGTATTTTCTTATAATATTATTCTACTTTTATAAGTCTGAATTAAGAGTAAAAAATGATAAATATATCTTTTATGCTGTTGTCAAAATATTATAAATTAATGACTGTCGATTCATGGTCAAATTTTCGAATGCTTAATTATAATTTGATTTTAATTATTTTATTGAGTTAAGAAATTTAAAAAAAAACTTTATTTCATACTGTATTGAAAAAACTGTACGCATTTCACCTCTTTGAGACGAATTTTAAATATTGAGTCAACTTTTTTAATAACAAACGATAATATAGGCAAACACCATACATGTATTAGTAATTACAAATAATCACACGTAATTATTCATTTTATGTGTGTGTCAATACAAAACAAAGTACCATATTGAACAAAAAATATAGATCCATACACGAGTTTTTCATAATATAAGCTACATGAATGGTATATTTCAAATAAATTATGGAATCATATTAAATTATAATACTTAAGTTAATTTTATATATAAAAAAGATATAAATAAAGCCACAGTATACTCAAAAACATTGAATGCATTTTCTAAAACGAAGGTTTTATTAAACAAATTTATTTCTGCTTTGACGAGCGAAAAACCTACAGTAGACCATGAGATAACGTCACCTTGGAAGTGAGCTTTTTTATTCAGGAAAGCTCTATTTTCTCCTTTTCCGTATTCCGTCAATCCCGAGGACCTTGGGGTATATTCCGGGATAACGACGCTTTATTTATCAGCTTATTGAATATTCATCAATGCCCAGTGAAATAATATAACATTTTCCAGGAAGTACTTTGCCATTTTACGATTTCAGAACATTATACCTGGAAATGAATCATATCCATCGAAGCATGGAAAATAAATTATCCTTGAATTATGCAAAACGTTTATAAAGAAATGAGATTTATATCATTAGAAAAACATTCAGTTTGTATGACATCATTGTAATATTTTATGCCTTTTGAGGTCCTTACACAAAAAATGCTAAATGAAAAAATATAAGCACTAATTATAAAAGAATCTTAATGTCAACCGTTTCAATAAGTATGCAATGTACTCAAATTGTTTAAGTTTTTGCATGAATAATTTATGTTTTAGTAAAGTTTTCTAGAATTATAATCTCAATTTAAAACAAAGGTATAAAAATATTGTTCAAATTGAAGCGACCATTTATTTAAGAAGTGATGCTGCGTAATACGTTTATTAACTTATTTTAACAAAATTAGATGATGATATCCTCCTCTTCCATTTAGGACATCGATTAACTGGATGAAGGATGCAGGATCAGGTTCACATTATAAATAACTTGTTTCTGTTTCACGATACACGTTTATTTGTCAATAACGTCGCCCGTTATAGGGCCGCCCTTAGAGGCGGTCCTATAACGATGACGGGCGAGTTGCGACTGCCTGCCCGCTCTCACATTTCGGCGGTCCCAACCGCTAAGATGACAGTTGTACCAACCGACAATGGGCCAACTGTCATAAAATTAATTATTTTGGCGTATGCAAACACCATTTAACATTATATAATTAGACTAACAGGCAAGCGAATAAAAATAATAGACAAAAGATCGTTTATCAAGGCTTTACGGCATCGTCCTTAAGGAGCTATATCAAGCTGATATCAATGACTTATATAGATCTTAACCTCTTCCGAAACTTTCGGAACCTCTATCTATACTCGCTTCTTTATTTACACCCATTATCTTACGTTGCTATTATACTTTAATGATTATTTATGCACCTTCATACATCTGTATGTTTTGTGCACATAAAGAACTTAAAAAGCTTTTATTGAATGTGCAACCGCGGTCTTTCACTATGTGAATGGACATTGCTGAATTTGATACATATGAAAATAAGGTCGTTAGTATTTTTTCCATTTCATATAATTTTTTAATTATGGTATCAATTTTCTTTTTGAAATACATTTGTCGTATGCTAATTATGTGTAAATGTTCTGTAAAAGTAAAAGTTTTTGAATTTTCATGTTTTGGCTTTTCAAAAATATCCACATTGTTTGAAAAATGAAAAGCATTCTAAAAGCTGAATGTTTTTTTTATGTAAGCACATACAAGATAATACCTACAGATGGTAATAGTAATTCTGAAGTCTCATCTGTAGGATTCTATGACGATTACTAGCTGCATATGGCTAAGCCCTGCATGTATAGTGTTAATCCGCCAATATATACAGCCCGAGATTCACGTATTAAGCCGCCAATAGACTACAGCCCGAGATTCACGCATCATACTTATTATTACAGGAATTTACTATGAATGGGTGTTCTTCAAGGGACGACTTTCGTCTACCACCAATTTTAATTAATAGAATATGACTGGCATTTTACGGGTGAGAGATCAATGTGTGGTATAAGAGACATAGTGGAAAAATATTGTTTGATGGACAAATCGAATTTTCAATCAATGTTTAGTTGGCTTACCCCAATATGCTGACTATCGACAAAGATCTGCGGTACGAGGACGTCTCCACTCCTCATCCTGTCTTTGATCTCTTCCTGGTACTCGCCACTCATGAAGACATCTCTCTCCTCAAACTTGACCAGCAGCGTGCGGAGGATCTTCTTCACCAGGAGGCACTTCTGGTAGGTTCCTCTAACGATGCCCATAGATGTCGTGTATACCACAACCTTGCCGGCATCCTTCTCTTTGTAACTCTGAAAACAAATATAAGCCACGTTAATATTGATGAAGTAATCTCACATTCAAATTTTATATTTAAATAATATTTATGCGCTGTCATACCGTTCATCAGATTGCAATAAAACATTATTTTTTTCACACAAATGTTATACACTTTTTGGTTCATATCAATGCACTCCGAGAGATGCTAGTAATATTTGGATTATCAAATCGATAATTTGGATACGAAAATAGAGTTTTGTTTCTATTATATCCAGTTATTTAAAACAATTGGTTCAAAATGGTTGTATATCAGTTGTCATTATTCATGCTGTCTCTCAAAATATATTTTCACCCGAATGTCCATTAGGAAAAAATTATGCTTCCCGATGACCTCAGGGATAAATTACTAATATTTTTCAATCGAAATATTTAAGGAGATTGGTGTACTAGCTCCAAAAATAATATCTGACTATGTGAAATTCTTTTGCAACAGTTTTGTCAAATATAAATTTATTATATATTTAGTTTAAAAAGCTAACACAAATACAATGGATTGGAATAGTGCAAAACGAAAGTGACAATAAAAACATAAAAGAAAAATATTAACTAAACCTTCATTTCATGCAACAGGTTTAGACTCATGTTAAAATATTGATATTATGAAACTCCACTGGGAACTATTAATAAAAAACATTGTTAAAATCATAACAAGCATAAGTATAATGTAACGCGGAATGGCATTCATTTTAAAAGTTGGTTAGTTAATTAACCAGATATCGAATAAAAATGAAAATTCAACAAAACGTCATTAAAATGAATAATTGAATTTCAGCCGAGCTGCGTCAGTGTTGACGCCATGGAAATGAAATAAATGCCCCGTGGAGGGACAATGCGCTGATTGACTGAACAAAAGCTTGGTCATTGTAATGGGCCACTGTGTATGGAAATCAAAACGGTCTTGCGGTAGGATATCACACAGTGCACATTGTACTACTTTCAGTGAAAATGCACGAAATAGGTTCTTATTAAATTTATAATAGTACCCAGAATAAAGTTCGTATTTTTTAACGTATATCGTAGCGATCATTTTTGACTCATCTATCGCTTAGGGCAGAGCTCCGCAACCTTTTCTAATCTACGGCAAACCAAAGTACTTTTTTGGATTCTACGGCACACTAAAGTTCTCATCTTGAATACCGACAATTTGATCGCGGTAATTTGATCAATTTCACTTTTTTTAAATTTCATTTAGAACTTAATAAAGCAAATACCTCGTTGTATGTCTACATAAATAGGCGATAGGCGCTGGAAGCTTGAGGACCGTTGTAAAATTATTTATTTATAATATTGCCTTATTTGATCGCGGCACACCTGTATCGGCTTACGGCACACCGGTTGCGGAGCACTGGTTTAGGGTACACGTCTTTTTTGCTGTTGTTTTTCGGTAAAATACATATACAATATATTTCAAGTGAGTAAAAAAAACAATCCCACATAATCGTACAATCACCGGCGGGTGTAGCTCAATGGTCAAAGCACTTGCTTTGCAATCCAAAGGTCATGGGTTCGATCCTCGACGGATTAAATAAGAAAAAAGAGATTTTTAATCGATTTCCGAGATTCACGCATCATCCTTTATTATTACAGGAATTTACTATGAATGGTTGGTCTTATATGACTGACATTTTGCGGGTGATGGACCAAATTCACATCAACCGGGGGTATTTTAGAGCTCAGAAATCGATTAAAAATCCTTTTTTTTTTCTTAATCTCCGTCGGGGATTTAACCCACGACCTTTGGCTTGCAAAGCAAACACTTTGACCATTGAGCTATGACCGCCGGCAAATTTGGATCATTGATTTTTAAATGAATTAAAGAGTATGAGTCTCTATTTATATTATGGATATTTTAAATTATTTATTAGAATATTATTTTATTATTTCAATATTCTAATCTACTTTTATAGATCATTGACTATATTACAATACTACAATTATTCTATTCATATTGATCCTATCCTTCTGCATCCAAGCTACTCGCTCCATTCTTCTGATGTCGTAGATTCATCTTACAGAGGGTCAATCAAGGCTTCGTTTGCTAGATCTTGATCTTTATTTTAGGAAGATATAATAAATTATTACTTTTATTGGATAGCTTCATTATTAGTGTTTTTGCTGAATAGACTATACAAAAGCTCGGTTCCGTCATATTGCACGGATCGCAGAACGAGCTTTCATTTAGTGCCGGAACTATGCAGTGAGCTTTACATTGCCTGGGCCGCTACGTTTCATTTAATATCTCACAGTGTTCACTACCGCATGCAATGTACCAATATGTATGCACACTCTATAATATACAGGACGCAGTGCAAGCAAGTATAAACATTTACATTGTTAAATCGATTTTGAATTTAAGGTACTTATGCTACGTTTTGAATTCAACGGTATATAAGTACCTTAAATTCAAAACCTATTTAAGAATGTATCTCTTTATCTCTTTTGTCTATTATTTTTGTTCGATCGCCTGACATGCACATCTAATGTTAATTGTATTAATTAATATTACATCGGCGTTTGCATGAGCCATCTTGTTATATTAACTTTGCTGGTCTGCCGCGATGACTTGGCGACGGAAGTTGTCAGTCAGGACGCGCGGGCAATTGGCAGTCGAAGTCGGAACGCGCCCGCCACCGTTACGGGAGCGCCTAAGGACGTCCCTATGACGGGCGACGCTTGTGTAAAATAAACACGTAATATGTGAAACAGAAACAAGTGTTTGTATTGCG
This sequence comes from Glossosoma conforme, assembly GCA_022606575.1. Classification (NCBI taxonomy): domain Eukaryota; kingdom Metazoa; phylum Arthropoda; class Insecta; order Trichoptera; family Glossosomatidae; genus Glossosoma; species Glossosoma conforme. Next base: position 301,813 of record JAGTXR010000021.1, on the reverse strand, counting down.
AACCTGATCCTGCATCCATCATCCAGTAAACCGATATCTAACTATAAGAGGAGGATATCAATATATATATCGGTAACCAACACCGTCAGTGACAACTATATCACACCCGTGAGCGGACTTGTCCAAGATGCCAATATGGCAACACATAAATGTATGACAAGCGAACAGAAATAAGAGACGAAGTATTGTTTATCGAGGTTTTCAGTACCAATCAGCAAGGGCTATATCATTCTGATGTTAATATATATCAGTAGTATGGCCTAACAATAGAAACAATGTTTCTAAAAGAGCCTTGAAATTAAATGTTGCAGTCGTCAAAATAAAGATAAGCTGCGATAGATGTCTCGAAGTTGCTCTTTTAAGCTAATATAAATTATGATTCACACACCTAGTATAGTAAAGTGTCGTTATGAATCAGTCAGTATATATTTAAACAACTTACTTGTATATAGAATATTTTCATACATATTAAAATTATTTCAAACGAAAACTTATTACCAAAGCTTTTCAATTTGTATGCATTCCTTATAACCAAAACAAGGTAATAATGATTGTATACAATGTCTTTAATTGATGTTTTGTTTTATTACAAGCGAATTTTTTTTAAAATAAACCAATTGAGAGTTGGAAGTTTTCGGTTAGTGTTCACACCCTTTGGATGATTCTTACAATTCTCTGTTATGTTGTTATATTATAAGGATCTATTGCCGATATATTCTGAGGATTAATACAAAGTTATGAAATTATCAATGCTTAGTTATGTTCGTAGCCTACGATATCATAAAAAATACAATTTATTCATTTGATAAACAGAAAATAAACAACCGTGTTTATTCCGCAGCTTCCAAGTAAGTTGTTGAAAAAAAAAATATTTTCGACTTTTATAGACGTCAGCGATACTACAACTTTTATGAAGCTCGTGCAAACGAAGGTTGTATTGAAAACGTTTGTCAAGAGACAACAGGTGTCGGCCACGAACTAAAGGGGGGGCGGGGAGGCTGCATTGTCTCGTGGTGCAGAAAGCAACTTTCTTCACGGTAAGGAGCTTTTGCGGGGTCCTGAAGACAATGCCTGAAAAGTTGTGAAAGCCTTGGAATCGCTTCATAAAAGTCTTATCTGTAATGCGATTAATATTTATTTCAAAACAATTTGAATAATACCTTGTTTACGGGTCACGGTAAAAATTAAAATGCGGCAAGTACACGTAAATAAAGTAGTAATTTAATTGAGAAGTAAATAAATGTATTAAACAAATTGCAACATGCAGCTTAAACATTTTATTTTTGTTTTAAGACAAAGTTTTAATTATATTTTGTTCATTCGATTTAAAGTTCAATTTTGAAAACCAATATTGAATGAAATTATATAGATTTTCATTTGATTATAAATTTGAAATACGTATTTATGTTTTATTTTTAAATTATTTATAATAATTTAATGCATTTTTAAATTTATAACAACATTAGTATTAAAAAAAAACTGACAAAATGCTCAGTGAATGTGAGACCACAGCCTTATTTTTGTAATTAATATATTAGTCAGCGTGATTCATGTTACAACAAAATAAATATTGTTATTTTCATAACAATCAAAGACAAATTTTAGTTTAAATTAATGTTAAGTATTATAGTATAAATGAATTGAGTTAAGTATAAATATAAATTGAACTTTATTGAGGCTTTACCAGTGGCTTCGGGTAAACTCGGTCACAATTGAGCATGCTTGAAATCAAGAATACAGCTAAATGCCGGGTAATGATAATAAATTGTAAAATTCGACTAGCTTCGACTTACTTCACCCATCACTTCGACGAGAGTGTAGTGAAGCTATTACGATAATGTAATCGACAAAAGTCTACATAAGAGTAAATTATACTTTGTACAAACGCACATTTTCACGTAAAACTTTTATTAACATGTAATATTATTTCAGCAGGAGGCGTGAAATGTTCCGTGAAACACTTCTCTGTGAGATCCGGTGTGTCACAAAAACTGATCGTCGGCTGGAATTAAGTATCTGTTAATTTACGAATTTCCATCAACTTGTATTAGACAGCTAGGAAATAATGTCTTACGTGTTTGTACGGGCACGCCACCATATGGTATTACGGGTACCTGAACATATTTTGTTGAAGGGGTATCCAACACGAAATAAATATTGAAACAGAAAATAATACATATATATATATATACTTGACAAGAGGTTATAACATCTTGTAACGCTGTTTCTCGATTAATTAACAAAAATAATTAACGTTAGAAGAAAATAGTTTTGGAATGTGAAAGCGATTATCAGATCATCAGGACAATCATTAGGTACTAGTTGTAATCTCAAGATATTGGACTCTTATTCTGTTAAATCTTGCTTAGATGAGAAGCTTCTATGGATGTTTTGGTGCAATGATGTCTTGAAAAAATGCTTGAATAATTACAGAACTATGTGCTGTTTATTTAAAGAGGCTTTTTTGGTATAGTGGTAGATGGCAATGTAAAAATAGTATTTTTGAATTTTACTAGGCTCCTACATTTTTTTAATGATGACCATATGATCTTTTTTGTTGTTATTCTGACAAAGTCATTAAACTACAGCACAGCATTTACGATGATCCATTTAGATTTATGAAAAATATTTCATTTTAATTAAGTTACACGGGCAGATTTGGAATCGTGGCTTTGGGGTGAGCCGTGTGTGGATATTTTTTCCTCTCCAATATCTTCAGGGTCTATCCACAACATCAGGGTGTATACATCAACTCTGAAGATGACAATGGCGGTTAAAATGTCGAAGGAAAATTTGTCACACACGGCTCCACTCAATAGCTGTAATTAATTATTTCAATTCAAAAGGTATATAATTTGTGTGAGCAATAAGTGGTGAGTGAGTCACAAAATATTGTGTAAATTAGAAGCTTTAATCTTTGGCAGTATTCTTTTATGAGAGTTCGTTAAAAAACCTATTATATGTTTGATTTGAGAGTCCCTGTGTTGGAGGCTCAGTGGAATATGAAAAGAGAAGACTACAGCCTTAACGAGGCCCGAGCTTAGCTCACAATCACCGGCTTTAAGGCGAGAAAGCACTTTAGAGCGTTCAATTCCAGGCAGGTGGAGCCCAGTCCGCTTTCAGGCGCTTCAGGTGTTGGGGGAAAACTTTCGAAAGCGAAACAATATATATTTTTACCGTTTTTTTTATTAATAATTTTAATAGTGGTGTCCAATGCGCGTTGCAAAATGCACAAACAAGAAGAAAAAAAACTATGTTGTTTAAATAGAGCACAATTTTTTTTGGTGTCTTTGGTTTAGGTGTCTTTCAGTCATATACAGCAAAATCACATGAAAAGAGACAAGCCTTAAAAACAAGTTGGCTCAATGACTCCCAGGAAAAACGGATGGACGTTGCTTGCGTGAAACGTTTGATTTGTTTTTTTTTTCATGAAAGCAGGAGAGCATTACTTGAAAATTCATTACCTTAAATGTAAATGTCTTACATAATAAATACAACAATATTAAATAACATTTGAATTCCTGTAAGTTACTTTGAAACCCCACCTTCTACTTCTCTAGATATTATTTTCTATTGTCTGTGTACATAGAATTTAAAACTTACTGTTTACTGAAAATTCTTAACGTAGCTTATTCCACCTTTATGTTTATACATGTGGTTAACTGACGAAGGTTGCGTTGAAGGCGAATATGCGTTATTGCAACAAGTGAGAAAAAAATGATTATTTTGATCCTATCATTTCATATATAGGGTCCGCCATCTAACGTTTTTTTTTCAGCTAGTGCTTATTCCGTGAATGGTAACACGTAGCTCATGTCTGATTTGACAGATAATTAGTTTTATCGTTCCGCTGAACGAATATGGTTGTGTATACGCTTGAAAAACGCTGGGAAATATTGCGACATTACTTTGAAAATCATGGTAATGTTGCAGAATCTGTGCGAAAATTGCGTATGGATTTTGGAAGAAGAGAATCACCGTCAGCTCCGTATGTTCATTATCTTGTAAAAAAAGTGAAAGAAACTGGCATCCTCATGGATAAACCAAAGCGTGAAAAGCCAAAAACAGTGCGTTCACCTGAGAATATTGCTGCTGTGGCAGAAAGTGTGCGTGAAGCGCCATCAATGGCGCTTCCATGTGGCGCGGCCATGTTGAACGAATTTTTGTTCACAAAAATTGAAGAGGAGGATATTGGCAACATTTGGTTTCAACAGAATGGCGCTACGTGCCACACAGCCGAAGCTACACTCGATGTTTTGCGCCCTGTTTAAAAAAAAAGTTATTTGGCGGACCCTATATTAATATCAATATCAGCTCCAAAGGTGGAGCATATGGAAACCATTTTTTTTCTATGCATTATATAATATAAAAATCCATTTTTCTTTAGAAATCGTTTATTTCGTATTTCTTTTATTGTGGATACATCATTGTTTCTAACTTCGTAATCTAAGCGTTTCTTGTGAATTTTCACTGCAAATACATCACAGATATTATCACAGCAAGGTCTCGATACTATCAATGTCTGTTTGGATAATATCGACCTTTAAGTTCCTGGGAAATCTGTCACATCGCAGGCAACCCTCCCCCTTTAGCGAGGATATTCGATGTCACCTCGCTCATCATTATAAACCGATATTGATTAAAGAGCAGCAGCCCGGGGTGGTGGGTCATTAAAATTGATACGAGCATCGATAGTTTATGATGTAAGGATTATCAGATACTTATTATTTTGGTTGTTTGAAAAGTAACTATACTTTAAAGAAAGCTCATTTATATATAATATAGATAAATACTTAAAAATCGATATGTACTGATACCGGTCGTGGCCATCTTATCGATCGAGTGGCATACTTCATGATCTCGCAAAAGAAAACCCGTGGGTTTTTTTTTATGTAAACACATAGAAGAGAATACCGACAGATGTTGATAGTAATTCTAAAGTCTCATCTGTGGAATTCTATGACGCCAACCATGGTGCATATGGCTAAGCGCTGCATGTGGAGTGTTGATCCGACAAGACTACAACCCGAGATGCACGCATCATCCTTCTTATTACAGGAATTTACTATGAATGGGTGGTCTTCACGGGAAGTCTTTCGTCTACCACCAATTTTGAATTAATAGGCAATGACTGGAATTTTACGGGTGAGGGATCAAATTCACACCAACCGCGGGTATTTTAGAGCTCAGAGATCGATTAAAAATGCTTTTTTACTTTAATTTCCGTCGGGGATCGAACCTACGACCTTTAGCTTCCAAAGCAAACGCTTTGATCATTGAACTATACCCGCCGGTGAATATATTTTATGTATTGTTTTTTTTTCATTCAATATAATACCTTTTAGCTGACCGAAACATAAGGTCACCACAAACCAATGCTCAATAGTTCTCTCCGTTACCATTATCCATACTTCCTCACGTCATATACATATGTAATCCTTCTCTCTGAATTGGATAACGAATTACTGGGTGGCAGGAGCAGATTGACAATACAAAGAACTTGTTTCAATGCACAATCCGCGTTTATTTTAAAGACTGGATTTCTCCGGCCGACCGATATGGCCGGGCGCCAATTGATTGACGACTGCTGAACACTGACATCTACCGCCACAAGACAGTCGCGGCAATAAAGTAAATTCAATATGACAGTTGCACCAACATGAAATGGAGCAAATGTCATAACAAGTGAAATGGCGTATGCAAACGCCTGCGTAATATTCTATAATTGAAACTAACATTATTAGATGTGCATGTCAGGCCAGCGAACAAATATAAGCGACACAAAGATCGTTCTTCGAGGTTTTACGACATTACCGTAAAGGAGCTTTATCAAATTGATATCAACACATACGAGTATGTGTAGTTTCGTAACAGTAAGAACTCAGGGATTTGCATAATAGTCCATTATCGTTTACTAAAAGCATAAAAAACCTTAATAGTTTAATTAATTTTTATTTTATTCGCGATTTCGCACCGAAATTAAAATAAATACAATGTGTCTGGCACATAGAAGTGAAATGAAATTTTTCAGTTTATCAGCTGTTTTTTTTTTCTTCAGTTTTGCGTTAGTTTTCTGTGCGCTCAAAGGCTTTGATATTTGATAACGCACTGCCTTTGACCGCGAAAGTATGAACTTGCTAAATTAAACGAGAAAATATTTTTCAGTTATTAATTTCGGTGACCAACGGCGAAAAAACAATTTTCGCTTTTGACGTTAACAAAATTATAAAAACCGATTTTTTTTAAATAAAGAATTAGTAAAAACTATACATAAATAGTAATAAATACATATAAATGGAGCTTCGCATGATACGATCCAGACAATCAAATCGGCTGATATTTTTGGCAGTATTTTGAGGCAACCATATGAATCAATAGTGTGGTCTTTATGTGTACATATGTTGTAAAAAAAATAGTATTTTTTAAGGTGCTCTTGTTTCTACACTGTGTATCTTCTTTTAAATGTATGATATGGCTTTTAAGATAAATTAAAAAATATATAATTTAATACACGAGGTCATATTATAATATAATTGATAAGTTAATTAATAATTTAAAAGATATACAATACCGAAAGCCAAAATAAAAATTACTATTATTCAAGTTGAGACATCTAGCGGAAACGCGAGAAAACTTTTACAGTGTTTATTTGGATTCTTATCCAGTATACAAACCACATTTGTTTTGGATGATTAGGTTTTATGCTAAAATAAATCGAACACAAATATTTGCGGGTTTCTGGGCAAACAACCTTTTTATATTACAAGATGATTTTTTTGGTTTTAAAAAATCTATTTTTGTATGCAAATCCATGTGTCAGAAAATATTCCATTATTCGAGAATTTTTGATCACGAATGCAAAAAAAAAGTAATAATGTACCTATCGCTTAAAAACATAATAATTTAATGTAAAATATATATTCATTAATATGTAAAGTTTTGATCATCATTTCTGTACGATTCTGCAGATTCTAGTATGGAAGGCTGCCTTTTTCACTCTCTCACCTCGTCATTCTTCACAAACGTCATATTATCGTACCCCTAGTATTATTCTACGCTGGTGTCTGCTTTCGAAGACGATAATACGACTGCATTGAATTTTGGTGCCAAGGTATACAGCAGAAAAGAAATATGGGGACAAAACAGGCGCTTTACCGTATAGCCGGCATTTTTCTTTGATCGAGTAAAGTTGTTAGTGTCAAACATAAGACGCAAAGTCATTTGTGCCGAATAAATGAGTAAGGCAATCAACCAACCGTCTCACTGATTGTATAATCAGATACCTCCAACACCCAGACTGAAGTCGCGAAGCAACTTTCTGAGATCTACACAACCTCTCACATCCGGCCCTGAAAATGAGAGACTCCAGCTCTAGCAACAAGTCGCATCAGACGATTTCATTACTCCAAAGGAAGGCCACCCAACTGGCAAGAACCTTGAGTGGCGGACCTGGAAATCCCCAAACAGATTAAGAACCAGAGTTGGTAGAACAAAGGACAATCTCGAGCGGTGGGGGATACTTCGGCAGGGAGAGTCACTAATGTGCGACTGTGGAGACCTGCAGACCGCTTCACACCTAATATCCTGCTCCATGTGCCCAACAAGCTGCACATCTCAAGACTTAATGCTAAGCAACCCACGGGCTATCGATGTTGCCAGATACTGGGCAAAAATAATTTGACGTCGCTGACACGAAGAAAAAGAATAAAAGACAACTACCGGAATTCAAGCATTAAAAAATAAGTTTACTTAAGTTACCCAATTGGTGCGAATGCTAATAATACCTGCACAAAACGAACAGTTCAAGTGCTTTTGGAAAGGAAAAGTTACAGAGTGGTTTTTTTATTGCTTTTATTGTCAATGTTGTAGGCAGCTATAGATTGATTGCATGCAATAAAAAATGAATCGTGACATGTTGTCAGTCGGCCGAGTTTGTTGCCAGTTTGCTGCCAGTGATTCATAACAAATAAATTGCCACTCGACTTATTGCTCGCACTAAATGAAATACTAAATCAAAAGCAAATTACACCTTTCAACTACTACTACGTGAATTCATTATTGAAATGGTTACCCCATTTTTTTAAAAGTAATGTGTCGTTATTGCTCGTTGAATTATATTCGTAGGGGTCACGATATACGAATCGATCAACTGTATTTGTAATTTTAAAATATATATAATATTTTTAAATATGAAAAAGGCAACTTTCTTGGCAGTTTTTTATTAAATTAATGGACAACAATTATAAAGCAAACGTTCAGTAATAAATATGTAAAAAGGTAAGTTAAAATAATCATTGAGAAGCAGAAAAATATCAATCGGCAGTAGAAAAATATTAAATTGGCGGGAAATAATTAATTAATTTTATAAATAAAAGGTTAGGTAAGGTTTCCTTTTTTCCTTATTTGTATGAGTTTCATTCATAAATCATTCATTCACATTCATCATTCATAAATTTAACATTATTTTCACCATTATTGAATATATTACTGTAATTTTAATTTTATAACGTACCACACTTTTACTGACACAGTCCTCGTCTTGCATACTCCGGTCCGAAGTCTGTTAAGGGATCTCCATATATTCCACCCTTGGTCATGTCCAGGGGCTAGGTCCTCTTTCGGGGCAATCCAAGTATTCCCCTCAGTTGCGCTTCTCCACATGTTCAGCCGCAGGGTGGCCTCAGGTATCACCAGTTTCGTTGTCGACTGTAGGAAACTTCTTCTTGATTTGAGCCGTGTGGTTATCTTTTGGTACCCAAACATAGGGTGGAGTGCGTCGTGGGTTGCTTTGGTGAGTTCCTTCTTGGTAGTAACTTCTCGCCGTAGGTTTGGTGGGGCAATGCCCGAGAGTTGATATAGCTTTGATATTGGTTTTAGGCACCCCGTAACCCCACCCGGCACGTTTCATTCAGAGCAATATCCACTTTCTTGGTATGGGCAGACCTCGCCCATACTGGCGCAGCATACTCGCCAACTCGAGGACACAAATGAGGGCCTGGCAGTTTTACAGCGGACCGACTGAATGTGACTGCGGCGTAGAGCAGACCCTGTCACACCTTCTGGAGTGTGCGCTGTGCCCGAATAGCTGCACCCAGGAAGACCTGATGATGGCCAGAAGTAACGCCATCGACGTCGCCCACTTCTGGGCAGACAGGATCTGACCCTGTTGTTTCCGACACGATTATATATATACTGACACAGTGGATACAGCCAATTTATTTAGTCTACTGCGGATTAATTTTATTATGTGCCAAATGATTTAACTTACTGCCAAAACCTTGAATTACTTTCTGAACAATGAAATACAGGCCAAAGAACATTGTAGAAAATACACCGTATACGTATTGTGTATATTAATACTAATAGCAAAGTTCGTGGCTGTCGTCGTAATGAAAGACCATCGGAATATATACATAGAATGTAATAAAATGAGATTCAAAATGCAGAACTGACGACTAATTTGGGATCATGGCAGCTGACATTATGTTAAATGTATATCGCTCTTGAAAATGGCTTCCCGAAGAAGCGGAATTTTCGTTGTTTTACTAATTTAAACTTAAGCCTCAATTTACATGAATACTCTTATTATGGAATCGAAGCAAAAATTATCAAATTATTATTATCTATACATGATTGGTTCTTGTTGAGCTTAGGACAGGAATCCTAGGACTCGAAGTGATGTCAGCTGGATGCTAGTATCCGAGGCGTATTTTGGGTGATTTTTATTCGGAGTTTCTTAAAGTCGCATGATTAGCCTGATGCTCCTGAGGTCTTAACCGTTCGGTCTCAACGCAAAACTATTTCATCTCTATAAATGTAATTGAATTGATAGAAATTTATGCATATTTATTTGTTTAGAAAGCGCATCATAGTATTAGTGACGAAGTTTGTTCAATAATTTGCATGTCAGTGCATACATATAAATGCAGAGTCGGATCTGTAACTATTACTTAGTATTAACTACAGTTTTACCTCCTCATGCAATGCAAGTAAAAGTTATAAAGCCTACAGATTTATAGAGAACCAACATAATGTATTTTTTTTAAATTTTACTTTATTAATGAACTTGTAGCTTTGGTCAATCAGCTTTTAAGCGATATTTAAATTGTTAAGTAATAAAATTAAAATAAAACACATATGCTGGAAGAGTATTCCAAAGTCTGTAAGTAGTGTTGAAGAAGATGTTTATTCTGAATCGATACAAGATATATTTTACCTATTTTTCCCAACTTTATTTTTAATTTTCAATTATTTATTGTCCCTTACAGAACTTTACAAATTTGAACAACTCAATTCGTTTCTGAAGTACAGAAAGAGTTGATCCTAAAATAAAAAATACAATTTACACAAATATAGGTACTTATGATTAAGTACTATGACCAAATTAATAAAGACAAGCAGCAGAAGGTCCCAATGCTCATCAAACAGACGACGCCAACCAATTATTCCTCCAAATAAACTCTTGTAGTTCATGTCTGAATTGGGCCTCTCTAACGTGAAGTATATCAACATCCGAGGCGATTTGGTTAAACAGTCTGATCCCTCTCCTAAGAGACATAGTTTAATACATTTTCGAGATCGTTTTTTTGATATTTATTGTTCTAACCAAATGAATTTAGCGTTGTTATGCGTATGCAAAGAATACGGGATGATAATAAATAAATATAAATTAGAATATCATGTTCAAATATATTCTTGGTTAATATTTTATTTTTCAACTTTATAATTATTATAAGTCATTTATTAAACAGACATCGCCAACAAATTATTCCTCCAAAGAAACTCGTGGAGTTCATGTCTGAATTGGGCCTCTCTTACGTGAAATATATAACATGTTTTTTCATCATGCATTTATGTTCTTCCTAGGACCGTATGTTAAGCAAAATACATGCCAACAATGATAATAGATATAAGGCAGAATGTATTTGACATTGCTGATATGATGAAGAAAATTCTTTGCTCAGAAATAGCCGCTATAAAACTTAAGGTGGAACTGCATCAATGCATTTTAATGGGAATAATTATAAAAGTGCATTACGCGTGTCAAACATGCGTGCAGGTGCAATGTGCACCTTACGAAACATTATTTTCTTTTGGCGAAAGTGAAACTGATAACGACAGGTTAAATATACCTGTATGTACAACGAAAAAAGCATGAGCCATATACTTAAGCATATAATATTATGTGCACACATGCAAGAGAATTTCTACAAAGAACAGATATGCATAATGTATTCATTTATAACAATTGACAAGTATCTTTAAACATGAATATGCACCAATGCATTCTCACTAGTAAATCAAATTATGAAAACATTGACATCAGCATGACGTAGCCCTTGCTGACTGGTACCGAAAACCTCGATGTACAATCTTTTCTCCCGAAAGAGAACCTTGCCCCTGGACATGACCAGGGTGGAATATGTGGAGGTCCCAGACTTCGGACTGGAGTATGCAAGACGATGACACAAATGAAAGCCTGGTAGTTTTTCAGCAGACCCACTGAATGTGACTGCGGCGCGAGCTCTTAAATACCCAACCGGGGTATTTAAGAGCTTAGAAATTAATAATGCTTTTTTTTTAATCTCAGTCGGGGATCGAACCCACAACCTTTGGCTTGCAAATCAAACGCTTTGACCATTGAGCTATACCCGCATTTATTGTTCATTTTACATAGCACACAAAATATAATATTTTTAAGCTAAAAAAATTAATGGATCTTAAAGTGAATGTTAAAACTATATAAAATGTGGCATTGCTTTGACGTGGGTGCTGTGGGATCAGATATGAAAAAAAAAACTGACCTCGCTTCATTAAAAAAGTCTTATTTTTGAACGAAAGTGTGGCGAAAATATTGAGTGTGGTAACACTAGTGCTGATGAAATGTTAAAAGCCTTATTTATAAGACTAATAACCCACGCACATCTCACACAACAACATGTTGAAACTCGCTGATTTAGTGAAAAAATGATGCGTCTAAATCATGTTTTACGGTTAAGCTGTGAGTATTAAAGGCCATTTTTCAGATAGTAAATACACTGTTTGTCAAACTTTTATTGCAAATTAATACATTTCAAAATAAAGAAGTATGTTTATATTTCTAAATGTAGAAAAGAAAATTACGTCTTGTACTTTGGAAATTCCACGCAAGGTGAGAGAGTACGAAGAGATACCTTGGCAATATTATTGATGTACTCATAGTAGAAGACTAGAGGCCTTCGAGATGTGGTCATACAGAAGAATTCTCGGAATTTCCTGGAGAGACTACGTCACGAACAATGAGACTGTTACGTACGTCTCACGCTGAAAACGACAGCTGTTGATAGTTATGTGTTATTTGTAAATGTGTTATTTGTAATGATATAGGAATTCGATGGTTTATTATACTTTGCATCCCACGAGTATTATCGGGCGGACCTTCAATAAAGAAACAGTCCGTGAGCCCCGACCGATTGTTAGAAAGGGGGCCATAAATATTAAATAAGCCAAAAGTGTTGCCCTTTGTTGGCCAGCGTGAGATGCGTCTATTCTCGGGAAAATGTCATAAATATTAAATATTCAGAAAGTGTTCCTTTGTGTAGTAAAGCGTGCGAACGAGCCTGGGATACGTTTCAGTTTTAGCCATAAAAACATAAACCGATGTTATGGCTAGGATTACCTATCTCCAGGAACATTTCATAATAAAACCCTAAGAAAGGAATACAGACTCGTGCGAACGTGACTATTCTCACGGCCGCAAAAGTAGGTACCAGAAAATTAATGTATAAAAGCACCGACTTGAACGTTAAATAAATCAGTTTAGACTTGAATCTCTTTTTTTTTTTTTTCATTTCTACCTCCCACCCTCCTGTAAAGCCGCGCCGGCTGCCTGAAATCTGGAGAAATGAGGCTGTCCGCCCACTTCAGATTGATGGCGTAACTAGTTACCTTACAAGTAACTGGGAGAAGATGGTCTAGTGAAGAGCGGAAAACCGATACACGCCCGTAGAGCGGATCGTCAGCGGAACTGGAAGCTGTCGTCTACATTTGGTCCTTCGAACCGGATTCTGCCTTCGTGAAGAAGATCATCTCCTGACCTGATCATGCCTGCCAATCGATCACCGATTGCAACGCGATCAGGAAGCAACCGTGGAACTAACATGGAGGAGGACGACGCCCGATCAGAATCGGGGGAGTCAATGAGGTCCGTGGACTCCAGAGAGGCGCGCCGCAAGGCTGACCAGTCGCTGAACGCTCTCACCGACATGATGGCCCAGCTCGTCGCAGCCATGGCGCAAACCAACGCAGCCGTGACGACAAGCAGCGCGCAAACCGTCGCAGCCTTGACGACAAGCAGCGCGCAAACCAACGCAGCCATCGCAAGCTTGGCCGCCAGCCTACAAGTTCAGCGGACCACGGAGCTCCCGCCCGCACATGAAGCGGACCGCCGTGCGGCCCCGCAGTACGGGCGAAGCAACTCACGCCCCGATGCAGCAGCCCGCCACGCCGAGGTCTGTGCAAGTCATACGGGAGCCTGAGGAGGACCACTACCGTGCAGCCTGCAGCGCCGGTGAGTCAGTCCCGCCCACACATGAAGCGGACCGCCGTGCGGCCCGCAGTACGGGCGAAGCAACTCACGCCCCGATGCAGCAGCCCGCTTACGAGTGGGTGAGGCAGGAGCCAGCCGCGCAAGAACAGCTGAGCTCCATGACTGGTCGTGAAGAGCGCGCGGGGCATATGGCTGCCGCGGTTCGAGAGCGCCCAGCGCCGTGTCGGTCGGGCGCGGAAGCCGAGGCCGAGCAGCCCGCTTACGAGTGGGTGAGGCAGGAGCCAGCCGCGCAAGAACAGCTGAGCTCCATGACTGGTTGTGAAGAGCGCGCGGGGCATATGGCTGCCGCGGTTCGAGAGCGCCCAGCGCCGTGTCGGTCGGGCGCGGAAGCCGAGGCCGAGCAGCCCGCTTACGAGTGGGTGAGGCAGGAGCCAGCCGCGCAAGAACAGCTGAGCTCCATGACTGGTCGTGAAGAGCGCGCGGGGCATATGGCTGCCGCGGTTCGAGAGCGCCCAGCGCCGTGTCGGTCGGGCGCGGAAGCCGAGGCCGAGCAGCCCGCTTACGAGTGGGTGAGGCAGGAGCCAGCCGCGCAAGAACAGCTGAGCTCCATGACTGGTCGTGAAGAGCGCGCGGGGCATATGGCTGCCGCGGTTCGAGAGCGCCCAGCGCCGTGTCGGTCGGGCGCGGAAGCCGAGGCCGAGCAGCCCGCTTACGAGTGGGTGAGGCAGGAGCCAGCCGCGCAAGAACAGCTGAGCTCCATGACTGGTCGTGAAGAGCGCGCGGGGCATATGGCTGCCGCGGTTCGAGAGCGCCCAGCGCCGTGTCGGTCGGGCGCGGAAGCCGAGGCCGAGCAGCCCGCTTACGAGTGGGTGAGACAGGAGCCAGCCGCGCAAGAACAGCTGAGCTCCATGACTGGTCGTGAAGAGCGCGCGGGGCATATGGCTGCCGCGGTTCGAGAGCGCCCAGCGCCGTGTCGGTCGGGCGCGGACGCTGAGGCCGGTCATCCTACTCACCAGTGGGCGAGGCGGGAGCCAGCCGCACGGCAGCAGCTGAACTGCGAGACTGCTCGTGAAGAGCGCGCGGGGCATACGGTCGCCGCGGCTCGAGAGCGCCCAGCGCCGCCATGGAGGGCGGACGCTGAGGCCGGTCATCCTACTCACCAGTGGGCGAGGCGGGAGCCAGCCGCGCAACAGCAGCTGAGCTACGAGACTGCTCGTGAAGAGCGCGCGGGGCATACGGTCGCCGCGGCTCGAGAGCGCCCAGCGCCGCCATGGAGGGCGGACGCTGAGGCCGGTCATCCTACTCACCAGTGGGCGAGGCGGGAGCCAGCCGCACGGCAGCAGCTGAACTGCGAGACTGCTCGTGAAGAGTGCGCGGGGCACACGGTCGCCGCGGCTCGAGAGCACCCAGCGCCATGGAGGGCGGACGCTGAGGCTGGTCATCCTACTCACCAGTGGGTGAGGCGGGAGCCAACCGCGCAACAGCAGCTGAGCTACGAGACTGCTCGTGAAGAGCGCGCGGGGCATACGGTCGCCGCGGCTCGAGAGCGCCCAGCGCCGTGGAAGGCGGACGCTGAACCCGAACATCCTGCTCACCAGTGGGTGAGGCGGGAGCCGCCAGCACCAAGGATGCTGAACTACCGAGCCCACGAGTGGGACGCGGGCGTCTATCGAGATGAATTCGCGGCGTACGAGAACTCGGCATCGAGGGGAATGGCTGCCGACCTCGACCGTCATACTCACGAATGGTTGAGAGACATGCAGAAGCCTAGGACGCTGGATGATGCCGAAATACAGTCGATGATGGCAAGGCGGACAGGGGTCCAAGACCTACCACCCTTCTCGGGGGAACCGCTAGAGTGGCGCAATTTTGAAACACAATTCATCCAATCGACGAAATTGTGCAAGCTGAAAAATGTCGAAAATGGACTCCGGCTACAAAAGGCCTTGAGCGGACGAGCCTTTGACATGGTGAGCGAGATGCTGTCAGATCCGGAAAACGTTCCGGAAGTGATGCAGATCCTGGACAAAGAGTTCGGGAATCCTCGAGTCATCGTCAACATGCTGACTAATCGGGTGAGCAGGGTCCCGCAGCTCCCGGATAGAAGTGTGATTGCTGTTGTAGATTACACAACTCTAATCAGAAATACCGTGCCGTCACTCGAGAGTTACGGCGCGCAGCATCTCGTCTCGACGGCGCTGCTCGCGGAGATGGCGTCGAAGCTTCCCGGCTACCTCCAATGGAGGTGGATTGACTTAAAGGACAGTTTAAACGACAATTGTGTCACCAGTGTGAAAGTGAGGCCTGAAATTATCATAGGTCTAGACAGTGCCGAGCTAATAGTGCCGCGAAGGATTGCGCAATTCCGGCGTGATGGCGTAATTGTGAGTGATACGCCGCTGGGCCACGTTGCGTTCGGCACGTGCGCTCAACCGAAAGGCGGCGATGAAGCTGGACACTTCGTGGGGCACTGCAGCGTAACGGAGGGACCGCCGAGCGTGCCGCGGTTTTCATCGAGGACGAGACCGCCAAGGACAACCGCTCGGACTACGGGATTTGTCAATCGCTGCCAGAATCCCCAACGCCTGAAGCCCGAAGGAGAGTGTGAGCTCCGGGCAGAGAAGATCGTCGACGACGAGGCGATACGTGTGCGTTCTTCCCAGAGGCGCTCCTCCGGCGACGAGATGAAGGTTCTGCTACGGGGGGAGCCGCCACCGCCCGGCGGGCGCATGCGGGCGTTCGCGCCGACATTCACGTGGGACATCCGGTGCGGTGCACAGCAGAGACTACACAGGATCAGCTGGCGGCATGACGACCCTGGTACAGTACGACACGGAGGAGGAGAAGATGTGTCTCAAGAAACAATGGCGGGCGTCACAACAGATGGCAGATGCTTTCTGGCGTCGGTGGGTACGGGAGTACTTACCAACGTTGGCGCGGCGCCCGAAGTGGAGGACCCCGACGGAGCCGATTCAGGAAGGAGACCTGGTACTCGTTGCGGATCCGAAGTTGCCGCGCAACACATGGCCACGGGGACGAGTAACGCGAGCGACTCCAGCAGCCGACGGGCAGGTTCGCGTGGTTCAGATAAAGACCGCAACAGGGACTTATACGCGGCCAGCGGCGAAGCTGGCGGTTTTCAACACAGAACGAGTCGAGACGTCCGAGGCAGGGTACAGCAGAGACTGCACGGTGGGAGTGTTACGTACGTCTCACGCTGAAAACGACAGCTGTTGATAGTTATGTGTTATTTGTAAATGTGTTATTTGTAATGATATAGGAATTCGATGGTTTATTATACTTTGCATCCCACGAGTATTATCGGGCGGACCTTCAATAAAGAAACAGTCCGTGAGCCCCGACCGATTGTTAGAAAGGGGGCCATAAATATTAAATAAGCCAAAAGTGTTGCCCTTTGTTGGCCAGCGTGAGATGCGTCTATTCTCGGGAAAATGTCATAAATATTAAATATTCAGAAAGTGTTCCTTTGTGTAGTAAAGCGTGCGAACGAGCCTGGGATACGTTTCAGTTTTAGCCATAAAAACATAAACCGATGTTATGGCTAGGATTACCTATCTCCAGGAACATTTCATAATAAAACCCTAAGAAAGGAATACAGACTCGTGCGAACGTGACTATTCTCACGGCCGCAAAAGTAGGTACCAGAAAATTAATGTATAAAAGCACCGACTTGAACGTTAAATAAATCAGTTTAGAATTGAATCTCTTGCGTTTCATTTCTACCTCCCACCCTCCTGTAAAGCCGCGCCGGCTGCCTGAAATCTGGAGAAATGAGGCTGTCCGCCCACTTCAGATTGATGGCGTAACTAGTTACCTTACAAGTAACTGGGAGAAGATGGTCTAGTGAAGAGCGGAAAACCGATACACGCCCGTAGAGCGGATCGTCAGCGGAACTGGAAGCTGTCGTCTACAGAGACTCTCAGCATAATCAAGGAAGATAGGCACCTAATAAGAACCATCTCAGAGAGGCGAGCCCGATGGATCTGTCACATCATGCGCCACGATGGTCTTCTTCACGATATTGTGGAGGGGATGGTTGGGTAAAAACTGTAGAGGGCGCCCTAATTGAGCTGTAAAGGGCGGGAATACTTGCAGCAAGTGTTCGAAGACATGTGTTGTAGCTTTTATGCTGAGCTGAGGAGGGTTGCGGAGGACAGAGAGGAATGGAGATCGAGATGCAAGATTCTGTTGCTGCAAACCAATCCACCGGATTGAGCTGTTCGTTAGAACCAAATGGTCTCGGCCTCGCAAGTGTCTGATCAGAGATCAGATCTAACATAGGATACAACGCGTATGGCAGCTGACAGAACTGTGTGGCGACATTTAGAGAACGAATATTCAAGATGGTTCGTATTCTTTGGCACATTTTGAGAAGCACTAAATAAATACATTTAAACCAAATGAACACATAATAATTAAACGTTTACTTTTAAATTATCTTGATGTAATAATAATAAAGTGCCATTAAATTGCCTTTCAAAGTGCGGTGATGATTTATAAATAATTACATTATTGTTTGTCATTAACTAAATGATATTATTTCTTAATAATATTTTATTATTTTGCGCCATTGCACGAAATGCCAAACATGCCATTCATATCAAAACATCAATTACTTGATATTATTATCTCCACATGAGATGATTGCAGAATGATTTATAAAAACACTTAGTTCTATGTATCCATGCCAACACCTTATTTGTATTAACATCCTCCTCTCTCTCGACTAGAGTGCACAGAGTTTGGAATGAGCATATTCGGGGTTCATTTCGGGTGGCCCCCATACCTGTAAAGATAATGGAAAACCACCTAAGATGGTATGGGCATGTGACACGGAGAGATGAGGACCACATGGTGATGAGAGCCCTCAACATACCCACGGTGAGAAGAGGACCTGGAAGACCACAGTCAACCTGGACTGCAACTGTAAACAAGGATCTGAAAACTCTGGGTTTGACCGAGAATGCAACGCAGGACAGACAGACATGGCAAATGTGCATAAGGAGAGCCGACCCCAGATGATGGGAAATAGCTAGGCTAAACAAGAACATCCTCCTCTCTGTCAAAAGGTTGTTATTCCGTCGCGTGAAGGCAGGATTAGAAGCATATTGATAACACAAACTTTTTCAGAAGCACATTGACATATATTTACGATAAATTTTACAAATTAATGGCTCGACCTAGCATTCGGCCGAGCCACAATACAATATGCTCTCGCCGACGGGCGGGGCACAACTACCGCGCTCGTCATGGCTCTCGCCTAGCGCTACTAGCGGCGGTCTTTATGACTAGTCCCAAAAATGGCGGACACATAAATGTATGACAAGCGAACAGAAATAAGAGACGAAAGATTGTATATCGAGGTTTTCGGTACCAGTCAGCAAAGGCTACATCATGCTGATGTCAGTATTAATTCAATATTTCCATTTTATTATAAAGGTTCTACTTGTGAAGTCACAAAAAAGGTACACAATTGAATGTTATGATTTAGACATAATCGCAAGTGTGAATTTAGGACATGAGAATAGTGACTGTAAGAGTATTTCATGGGTTTGTATCGTATTATATTTTCATTCAGAAAACGAGTTTGTCAGCTTCGGCAGTCGCACAGTTTAAGTCTCGAAAATATTCGCAGGTGAATGAAATTCTAGAAAAATACACTTAATTAAGGTAACCCCTACGGTAAATGACTAAAGTATATCGCTCTTAGATGTACTTTTATATGTAAATTGACAATTATTTAAGCATAAGGAGGCACAGAGAGTTTGTTCTTCCTAGAAGTAATGCTAACCTGCAGAAAATATGCCTCTTGTTCAACCATATCGCCTCGAATATTGATATTTTTCACTTGAGAGAACCCCAGTTTCGACATGAGCTCTACGAATTTATTTATTAAAGTAATTTTGTGGAGTTTTCTGTTTAGCGAGCATAGGGACTTTTTAATAATTTTTGTTTATAATCATAAGCACCTTTATTGCTAATTGGTTCTCTTGTATTATATCTTATTTCAGGATCGTAATAAATAAAATTTGTAATGTTTCTGAAAGAAATAAAATAAATAAAATTTTAAAAATTTAAAGTATAGTTCAATCAATTTGTATATTGATATCAGCTCAATATAGCCCTTGGAAGCTAGTGCCTGAAAGCCTTGATATACAAGCTTTCGTCTCATATTTTTATTCGTTCTTCTGACACACATAAGGTAAATATATATTTAAGAGGTCAAAAAATATGGTGATGTGCCGCCATTTTTGTTTATTCGATAGATCCTGGCCGTTGGCAGGACTAGTTGTGTAAATCACCACATTATTATTCTGGGCGCTGGGTGTCACCGACCACGGGCGCTCAGTGGCCAGTTGCCATTTGTGATCCGTCCGGTGCCTGAAGCAGTATGCTCCGCCTCGGATACATGACCGAAAGTTAGTCAATCTTTGTCGAAAATGTAAAGCAATCTCATGCTCATCGGCTCGTTATTCATCCACCACGCGTTCTGATAACGATCCCGGGAACGTGAAGTCGTTTCCTTTAGTAACGGGAATGTTAATATAATCGTAATAAAAAGAGGAGTTAATTGTATTTTTATATAGTCAACATTACATTTAATTTGCAAATAATATATTTCAACACTTGTTAAGCAAGTCTTGCTTCTGAAAAAGTTCGCTCGATTCTACGCAGTAGTTTTGGTTATGTAAATATTTTGTTTCCAAAAATGGAGAGTGAAAAGCAGCATTTCCAGCATACCTTATAAAAGTAAAACGTTAAAAGATAAATAAAACAATGGTACGGAGAAGATGTATTTACAGAACGCCATTGTTAAAACTGGTTTGAAAAATTTCGATCTGATATTTTTGATGTTGAAGATGCACTACTTTCTGGAAGGCAAATGAAAGCTTTGAAGGCACAGTAAATAGTTGATGCAAACAGTCGAATAACAAATCTAGTGATATTAGAAAAATATTTTTGTAAGAACATATTCTTGGAAATATTCAATCACTATGTATGTTACCTTACGAGGTAGAAAAAAGCGAATTAAGTTAAAAATTAATGCGGTCACGAATGTCATAACCGTGCGAGTTATTATCGCGAAATAAATTCAAGCACTTGCGAAATTATAATTACTTACAAAAAAAAATGTATGGGAAAAATGCATTTTCGAGATTTTCACCTTGAAGCCTTTACTTAAGAGGCTCTACCAGTTATCCGACAATAATCTATGACTTATCTCAATAGAGTGGGCTAGATAGTTAAACGATCAATTAGTGTTTTTTGTATGCATTCGTAGGTGGGATTTAAAAAAAAATTTTAAAGTTGTTGTCGAGATAAATGTGAAGTACATATTGAATTGATAATTAGGAGATAACATCCAAATAAAAGTGGACGCTTGAAAAAATCTAGTGCATAACCTTTAGTTGAACGATGATAAATTTGCAAGTGAATATTTAATCTTTTAGAAGAATAGTGTTATTTAGTTGATGAGTGACATCAGCACGATTTAGCCCTTGCTAACTGGTACCGAAAACCTCGATATAAAATCTTTCCTCTCGTATTTCTGATCGCTTGTCATACATTTATGTGTCCACCATATTGTCATTTTGGACAGGTCTAGCGAGACAAAGCCGCGTCACGGCCAGCGGTATGTTTCCGCTTGGTCGAAAGCTTGTAATGTTTTTAACGTTAATATGTATAATAAATGTGCTTCTAAAAGAAAGTCTTTGTCTGCTGACCTGCTCCTCATCTTGCCTTCACGCGACGTAATAACTCCCCTCTTTGAGAGAGGAGGATGTTAGGATAAACTCACATTTCGATGATGAATGCTTGATAATTAAATTATATGTACACTTGGTGAATTTATTTATAATATATGACACAGGGGAGATAGAGCTATGGGTTGGAGAATAGAAAATTGATATATATAAATATATTTGTTTCGGGTTTTTCATACAACATTTTACCAGGTGCAAAAACTGATCTGAAGTGAAAAGCGTTTTATTACAGAATTAAATATATGAGTTGGAAAGGCATTTAAAAATGCATATATATTTTTTTTCATACTCATTATCCACATGTGAATCACATTGTAAATACAGGAAAAATACATACGGATGGTGATAGTAATTCTGAAAACTCATCTATAGAATTCTATGACGGTTACCATGCTGTATATGGCTAAGCGCTGCTTGTGGAGTAATTGATAAGTAATTGCCAACGTCATAAAATACACACCGAGATTCACGCATCATCCTTATTATTACAGGAATTTACTATGAATGGTTGGTCTTAACGGGACGACTTTCGTTTACCACCAATTTTAATTAATAGGCTATAACTGGCATTTTACGGGTAAAAGATCAAATTCGCACCAACCGGGGGTATTTTAGAGCTCAGAAATCAATTAAAAATGTACTTTTTTAATATACGTCGGGGATCGAACCCACGACCTTTGGCTTACAAAGCAAACGCTTTTTCCATTGAGATTTCCATTGAGAAATGAATTTTTGAATGTGTGCGATTTTTTTCTTAAATAATAAAACAAAAGGCACTTAGAAGATACTGATTAAAATAATTTCCGCTAATTTGTCTTAGGAAAACAATAAAAATGACAAAGCATTTAGCGTGTGAAAGGACCACCTTGAACTTTTAAGTTGTTACTAACATTTAACGCTATGTAATCAAAGTTAAATACCGTTACAATAAAAATGATTGTAGGTATCAATAAGTAATTATTTACTTTAAGCAGTGCCGGCTTTAGACCTTGCGGTGCCCTGGGCAAAAAAAAACTCGCGCCCTCTGTTTTTTTCGTGGTAGGAGAAATCATCAGAAAATACCCCCTGTAGGAGTTAAGGCCACCCTTAGTGCTCTAAGTTCATTCGGCGCCCTGGGCAGCAGACCCACTTCGCCACCCCCTAAAACCGGCACTGACTTTAAATATACCATATAATCGTAAATTCAATGTACTAATTTACTAGCAACAAGAGGGCATACTAAATAATTTTATATTACCTGTAAATGTAGTAGAACCTATAACTATTTCAGATTAATCATTTGACTGGCTAAACATATATGACGAGTTATATTAAAATAATTTTAAATGACAGTTTAAGACGAAACTTCATTTATTATGTGTGAATAGATGTAAATATATGTGTTAACACATTTAATTACCAATACATTCTTGTACATGAATACAACATTTAGAAAACTAAAGTTTTTTTTAATGCGAAAATTTCGCAATGTCTTAAAACTAAGGCGTTTAAACAATGCATCTATCCTGTATTAATTTATGGCGCAGAGA
Organism: Glossosoma conforme; assembly: GCA_022606575.1. Lineage (NCBI taxonomy): Eukaryota > Metazoa > Arthropoda > Insecta > Trichoptera > Glossosomatidae > Glossosoma > Glossosoma conforme. Next base: position 278,972 of record JAGTXR010000021.1, on the reverse strand, counting down.
CGTGGAATCTAACAGCATGTCTTACCCATAAAACACAGGTCACCCAGCGTGTTATGGAGAGATCCATTCTCGCAGTGTCTCTAAAAGAAACGACGATATTCGCAGAAGAACTCAAGTAGTGGAAGGTACCCAACGAATAGGCACACTCAAGTGGCAATGGGCAGGATATATCTGCCGAAGAGACGACGGTCGATGGGGAAGAAAAGTATTGTTGTGGCGACCAAAAACTGGCATACAAAGCATTGGCTGACCCCTTGCAAGGTGGACTGACGTCATAAGAAGAATAACGAGAGTGGCCTGGATTCGGAAGGCATGGAGGCAATCGAAGAGGATGGAGATTCATGCGGGAGGCTTACGTTCAACAGTGGACGTATACAGACTGATGATGACATACATGAAACTAGACGATGTAATCAATTATTATTACAAAAATTGACCACTTTTAAAAATGTATTATTAAGGGTGAAATATATTTTTTTATAAAACTAAACCAAGAGGCGACCAAATCTAATCAACGACACGCGATAACCAAGTTTTGCTTCTCATTCAATGTTGTTTAATTTCAGAGATTTAACAAGAAACGTGTTTAGAATGTGCTATTTCGTTGGTGAAATGATTACTCCAGAGATAATCTTTTTTTCTTCTTATCTGGGTTAAGGTTGTGAAGTTTTCCAATCTCACATTCGATGTCCCAAGTCCGACTTTCATTTTCTCTATTACGTACTAATGGGCTAACTGTTTTTCGTTTCTTTATCTAACTGAACAATAAGCTCGCATGCCACAGAACGAAACTATGAGACTGTATGAGAATAACGAAATACTTATCACATTTAAGAGTATAATAGGCGCAACAATAGAGGTAATATAAATAATAGGAGTGAATATATATATTAAGAGACTATTCATATATATTAATAAGCCTTATAGTCGTTTTGCTACTTTCAGTACTCATTGTGACATCTACGGTAGGAAATTGGAAGTGCAGTCATTCCCTTTATCAACCTACATGTATTCTTTACAGGAATCTGTAAAGCATGTCGTTAAATATCGTTAGGTTTCGTCACAGGAGCGATTTTTCTGTAATCTGTATGTATCTAAAAATGCTCGGGCTCTTCAGGAGTTGATATCAGTCCGAAAACTAAATCGTTTTACCAATACTGACCTGATTGAACTTACGGTAAGTTTTAAAACATAACTGATACTCTTCGATATATTTTGCTTAAAATGAACTGTGCTTGTTAATGGAAGCTTTAAATGTATTGATGAAAACCATCTTCAAAGTGAGATTCCATTGTATTTTTTTTGTAAATATATACAGGAGAATACATACTATATGTGATGGAGAAATATCATATTTGTGGATTTCATTTGATTGATTTCTTATCATAGTTGAAGATGGCAAGTCGCTGCATGTTGAGTCTTTATCCGACAACGTCATTAGACTTCACGACATTCACACATTTAACGAGATCTTAGACTCACAGTAAAGTAAATGCTTGATTCTTTTTGGATGATTCAAGATGCTGGGGTAACCAGGCGCCATATTTTGAAATCATACCTTTACGTATTTACCACTTTATCGCCACATTTCTGTAGAAACAGCGCAACAACCATCTCTTGAATATCTCCCGAACTATCTAAAAATATGATTTTTAATTTGTTAATATTTTTTAATATTCATAGATGTCGTTGTGAGAAAATCGGAATTGATTTTGAAATACATCTTTAGAATAATGCAAAGCGCGCACAGTCTACGTAGAGCGCACATGTGTGCTTACGGCGATCGTCTGGTTACGAACAGAAATATCGAATAATCAATTAAAATTTTGAGAGGATAGGATCTAATATCATCGTATAAATTTGACTTAATGTATTATTGAGCTTAGGGGCGGAGGGGTGGAGATGACTTGAGATGAGGCTAAAATCATGGCAGCTGACAAATGTGTCAGAAATTTTTAGCGCCAATATCTTCCAAAAATGGATCAAATTTGTAAAATAAATTTAATTGTAGGTGGCCAGTAATAAATTTAATTATATAGAAAAAATTTAAACGCATAAGATTAAATTTAAAATATTTAAAAAGAGTTCCTATTATTAAATTATTATTTGGAAATATTACAGATTAAGAATTTGTTTTACGTCAAATACGATTAAAAAAATCTTCACAAAGGCCTATGAATTCAGAGAATTATCTTTTCTGAATTGGAGTGAGAATATAGTGATATCCTCCTATCTAAGTTGTCGCCAACAATCGCGGCAAAAAAGCATATAAAAGATGACAGTTGCACCAACATGAAATGGAGCAACTGACATTAAAAATAAAATGGCGTATGCAAACGCCGTGTAATATTATATAATTGTAACTAACATTATTAGATGTGCATGTCAAGCGAGCGAACAAAAATAAGAGACAAAATATCGTTTTTCGAGGCTTTAATGCATCAGCCTAAATGAGCTATATCAAGCTTATATCAATAGTTTGTTATGTTGGCCGGAATAAGCTAACACCCAGCTAACCTCATCAGGTCCTGGTTAGGGCACTGTTGTCCTGGAGGGAGTAAATGCTCTCCTAAGGCGGATGAACCTTTATGGTCAACGGCATTAGGATGTGGAAATAAAGGGGAAAATACCACATTAAAGGTCTAAAAGACATCCCATGTATTAGCAAAAAAAATGATTGCTTGGAGATCGAGATGCAAGATTCTGTTGCTGCAAACCAATCCACCGGATTGACACTACGAAGAAGATCAATAGTTTTACAGCAAGTCATTTAAAAAACTGGTAATTTCAAGGGAAAAATGCAATGAAAAGTTTGACCTCGATTGTGTGACCTTTTTGTTTTAAAAGAAGCTTCTTAATACCACTTAATAACAAATATGTGATAAATTTAATATCTCGTAGGATGATAAGGTCGTCATAAAACATCGTTGCACGTCCTAGTCCACCCCCATAGTTACGCCTCTGGCTATTTCGCAAGCGCTATCCGCTTCTAATCACACATGTGTGTAGGGTTCGTCGTGAGTACGTACTAGACTGTTCGCCGGTCGGATGGAGAGTCGAGTTGCGAACGAGCTAGAGATTTTTTTGGTCCAGTAGACATTGAGGCATTCTTAATTGCAACACTGTGATTGCAAAGAATTTCGCGCGTTACGCAAATCAGAGTCGGTCCATTCATGTCTGCTGTGAACACTGTAAGTGTAAGGCCACTGTAAAGTAACAAAGTATGAAATATAAATTTAACATCATCGGTTGTGTCCAATCAACGAAGTCTCCCGCATGAGTCTTCATTCTTCTAGTCTAGATCTACGCCTTCCGCATCCATCGTGCAGGGGGTCAGCCTACACCTTTCTATCTCATCTACCGTCATCTCTTTAACTCTTTCGCATCGGATGTTGGCATATGCCATCAAAGATTCCCCGACCGTTGACATCGTTGACGTGATATATCGTTTTGCTACTTTCAGTACTCATTGTGACATCTACGGTAGGAAATTGGAAGTGCAGTCATTCCCTTTATCAACCTACATGTATTCTTTACAGGAATCTGTAAAGCATGTAAATAAATATCGTTAGGTTTCGTCACAGGAGCGATTTTTCTGTAAGCTGTATGTATCTAAAAATGCTCGGGCTCTTCAAGAGTTGATATCAGTCCGAAAACTAAATCGTTTTACCAATACTAACCTGATTGAACTTACGGTAAGTTTTAAAACATACCTGATACTCTTCGATATATTTTGTTTAAAATGAACTGTGGTTGTTGATAAGGCAGCTCTTACCTGTAAAAAAAGATAAAAAAATGATAGTAGGTAAAAAAGAATAAAAATCTTTTAACTAGAATCCTAAGGATCTAATCGATTAAGATGAAATAGTTGAAAATAATTTATTACCCCACCTAATATGATGATCTAAAGATGTATTTGCTGTGAATTAATTCTCAGGATTGACAGTGCATACAAGATCAGATATAAAATATCGCTCTTCCAGCCCCAGCCAACAAACATTTATATGGTGCATATGATCGTCACAAACAGCCGCCACAAAGCTTTTAGAGGAATATTGTAACTGATTATAAATACATAATTTAGTAAGATTTGGTGTTTAGCCCGATGCCTCCGAGGTCTGATACATTTGGTCTTAAAGGAGCGGCTCACCCCGACGAAAAGTTTTTTTTTTTTTATGTAAACGCATGCAGGAGAGTACACCCGGTCAAGACTCGTGCACTCTATGACGCTCAGCCAGGGAGGCTGGACGCTGCATGCGGGAAACGTGTGTTGTGTTCGTGTTTGTGTGTGGGTTGGGGAGATTGCAAGTGAATATTTATCTGTTTCTTGAAGAGATCCAGATTGTGGGAAGGAGGAAACACAGACGCTGGAAGAGCATTCCATAGCTTATATATATTTATATACGTATCAGTTGTGTGACGGTTGAATGTGTTAAAAGAAAATGCATATTGGTAGTAGGTTGAGAGTGAAAGAACACTGTTTGGAGGGGATACGGGATGTTAGGCAGTGTCTCACTGGTTCAAAAAGCCTCCCGAGAATCACATATTAACATCACCTAATATAATATTAAAATATTAAAAAAAAAAAAAATCACGGAACTTAAGTTCAAATGTACAAATATTAAGAAACATAGAGTATACATAAATATAAATTACATAGAATTAAAAAAAAAACATAAAAGAAGAAGAAGGTGACACGTGTCAAAGATCACATAGATCTAGAAGAACAATACCATCGAAAAATGAGGATAAGGATATAAGAAAAGGATTGAGGTGTGCTGTTAGGCCATTTATGAGCGCCATTAATAATAATAAAGTTTTTATTCCAGCAGGATTGGGTGGGTTGTGCAATACCCAATCTGCCATATTTTAAATACATAGCATTGAACAAAGTTTTAATTTTCTGAAAATAAAATAAAAATTAAAATAAAATAAAATAGTATTTCATGGTGGTTGGTGCACCATCTCCATCCATCGATGGCTCAGGGAGGAGTTGAGCCATTCAGAAGCAGCCAGGATGATGATGTTGTTGGACCTCCTTATCCTGCTCCAGAAGCCGGCAACACGGTGTCGCAATAATGCTGAAAATGAATGGACTCCGCCCTCCACAAACATGTCAGATGCGCTACAAAATCTAGGGAGTTGCATAAGTTGGCGGTATGAGTTATTATACGCAACTTTGAGCTTCTCCCACTCTCGTTTAGGATAGTTAGACCAGAGTTCTGAGGTATACAGTGCCATACAGTGTGCTTTGAATAGCACTTTCCTGACAGCATTACTACAATGGTAGAACCTCCGAGAAAGCATACCGCTCCGAACGCTTATTGCTCTTCTTTGCCGCTCTATGTCTTCAATGTCACGTAGGTCATCTGTGAGGATGTGGCCCAAGTATTTTACTGAAGACACTGTCGCTAGATCCCTGCCCTCAAGACTCACTGTGGGTATGATCAGTGGTTCATTATTGTGTTTGAAGACACAAACGACTGATTTTGTGGGGTTGCCATTGGCCATTGCCGTTGTGCTAAATTGAGTGCTCGAAGCTCCACAAGTATCAACTGGGATCAAAAATAATGGATGCCTACGAGCACGGGTGTACTTATCTGGAACGTAGAAGTTAAAACATTCAAGAATCCCAGGATTGTGAATTGAAAATATGAAATATTACGTATCGCTTTCTGTTATTTTACTGTGGCTAAACACTTTTGTCGTTTACCTTAGCGATGGACGTAAGATATTTGACCAGCGATGGCCTCATACTCGTTAAATATTTACCTTATGAGTTTAAAGTATCCTCAATCACACATACCACAGGTGAAAAAAATGATGAGTCAATTCAAAGACGCAGAATAAACATAAAAAAACAATTAATAAAAATATTTCACACCTCTTAATGGCAACGTTGCAAAATAAATAATACGAGACCTTTTTGTTTAGTGGCCAACTATAAAACTATGTAATTAATTTTAATATTATAATTAACAGGTGTGCAAAGTGATGATATTTGTGTTGTTTTTTAGTTCCACGTGTAATTACTATAAGTTCATCATCATTTATCTACGAGTATTGTACATGGTTTTAATGTTTTTTGAGCACGTATCAAAATTGTTATATCCAACTGGGTGTCGAAAGACTTTAAAGATTTTGCGTCCGTGTATGTATTGAGAGGATTTCATGTTGACATCAACATGATGTAGCCCTTGCTGACTGGTACCGAAAACCTTGATATAAAATCTTTCGTTTCTTATTATTTCTGTTCGCTTGTCATACATTTATTTATGTGTAACATTTTGGACAAGTCCTCTCACGGGTGTGTTAGTTATGTACATCGCCAATCGAGCGCTGGACGAGAGCCGCAGCGCCAACGACCCCGCGAAGCCAGTTGTGAACCGTTTTTCGGCGAGTGGCTTGGCCTACTGCTGTGACTAGGTCCGGGCCACAAGTTTGTAAAGTTTGTCATAAGCATATGTCAATGTGCTTCTGAAAAAGTCTTTGTTTTGGTGACCTGCTCCTCATCATGCCCTCAAGCGACTGAATAACACCCTTTTTGAGAGAGAAGAGGAAGTTAATGTGTATATTAAGTTTTGAAACACTCAGATTGAATGGAAGGAAACACAGATGCCGGAAGAGCATTTTAAATCTTGACTTTGGTGTTGAAAAAAAGATGGAGAAACTGTTAGTTTTCATTTGAATTATGTCAACCTTGAAAGGAGGGATCAATTTAAGCAGTAACGAATAATAATGTCCATGATTTACATGATTTGGGTTGAAATTAGGGTCAAATAATTTAGGCCTCCAGAGCATCAGGCTAATCATCAGTTTTTTCCTCAAAATCTGATTAACAAATTACTTAAAATATGACTCAAATATTCAAGAAGCCGTTTGTTCAAGTCTCCGAGTTCTACCTTAAAAGTTATAAGGAACGAAATAAATGATCGGGTTGACCTTCGAGTGTAGAGAGGAGAAAGAATGAACAGTCGTAACTGATAGAAATGAGTGGAAACAATTTTGGTGACGGTATTCTTCAGATACGAAACGGATTTGGATAATAAAACATATTACCTTATTAGTTATTACACACAAGAATGAAGCATCTTTTTTGCGGAGGTACAGCCGGCGGGTATAGCTCAATTGTCAAAGCGTTTGCTTTGACCATTGAGCCAAAGGTCATGGGTTCAATCCCCGACAGAGCGTAACAAAATAGATTTTTAATCAATTTCCGAGCTATAAAATACCCTCAGTTGGTTTGAATTTGATCCCTGACACGTAAAATGCCAGTCATAACTTATTAATTAAAATTGGTGGCTGACGAAAGTCGTCCCGTGAAGACCACGCATTCATTGTAAATTCCTGTAATAATAAAGATGATGCGTGAATCTCGGGCTGTAGTCTATGACGTTGGTGGACCAACACTCCACATGCAGCGCTTAGCCATATGCACTATGTTAAGTGTCACAGAATTCCTCTGATGAGACTTCAGAATTACTATCACCATCTGTCGGTATTCTTCTGTACGTTTTTATATAAAAAATAATGAAATTATACACATTACGAGTGTAATTTAAATTTATATTAATATTTAAAAACTTATATAAAGTAGCTATAAAAGAAAACTACAATATGTATATTTTTGATGACGTGTTTTGTTTGAACTGACAATATACGTTATCAGTTATGAAAATATTATGTTTGCCAAAGTGACCTTAATGGACATAAGTGAGCTGCGTTTCTTTGACCTTAGGTCGACGTGGGTCACTCGGTGAGAACATTTTTTTCCGCATTAAGGTCGATAATCCTATGAGTCAGCTCCCATTATCTCACAGTCAGCTGTTGCCCAATAGGTGCAGGCAATGTTTGTTTGAAGAGAAATCGTTCGGGAACTTTCCATAGAAATATTATGACCAAGTGTAAAGTGTTCTCAGAAAATCATACAGACGTGTAATATTTGTATTGAATAATTTCTATAAGTAAATAGTAAACTAAAATATGTCTAGCAGTGAGCTAATGGGTAGTGAGTAAAGCACGTATTACGTAAAATATTATTAAAATAACGTCACGTTAGGTATTGTTATATAAATATTTAAGCTATTAAACTCATATGTTATTCCACTTTTTAAGGTATATTTTCATTCCATTTGTTGAGTGCCATTAAAAAATAGTTTTTTTTTATGTAAGCACATACAGGAGAATACCAACAGATGGTGATAGTAATTCTGAAGTCTCATCTGTGGAATTATATGATGCTTAACATGCTGCTGCACATGGCTAAGCGCTGCATGTGGAGTGTTGATCATAATGATGACGTCATAGACGCCCGAGATTGGGTGGTCTTCACGGGACGACATTCGTAAACCACCAATTTAAATTAATAGGCTATGACTGTCATTTTACGGGCGAGAGATCAAATTCACACCAACCGGGGTATTGTAGAGCTCAGAAATCAATTAAAAAAAAAAAAAACTTCGTCGGGGATCGAACTCACGACTTTTGGCTTGCAAAGCAAACGCTTTGACTAGTGAGCTATACCCGCCGGCACTTAAATTTATTTTGCATTTAAAAAAACATTAAGTCTCCTATTAAATACTAATGACAATCTTGTGATTTGTTTTTCATTCTTGAATGCTGTAAATATTACGTTACGGATATGTATACTCGTTCTTGAAGTAATCAATTGTTTTGCATTCAGTACCAGTGGAGTTTCGATCATTTCGGTTCAAATATAATTACGCTTCTAAATGAGCTACCAGCCCATTTAGAAGCTCTTTATTTCTTATTTTCCCGTATTTTGATGAATTTTAAAAAAACTTGTTAAGTAGAAATATAATAAAGATGCACATCATACACTGAATGCTTCACAAAATTTACATGAAAAAATTAGTGAAATTATCAAACAGTAGAACCTCGATTATCCGGACTAATCGGGGGTGAAGGTAGTCGGATAAAGAACGTAATTAATTAATATTATTAATTAATTAATAAAAAAACATTATTAAAAGGAAAACACACGTATCATCAGTATTCATTATTTGAATTTATTTAGATTTATTAATAGCTTTGATATTAAATTATTGTGAAACCTGAAACCATAAATTTCCGACATTCAGTTCTGTCATTAGCCATTGTCTATGCCTTGTCTCTGCACCTAAATGTTATCTGGGAACATATATAGTTTTCGACATAGATCGAGAGACAGCACTAGTAGTATCCAAGGCATATTTTGGGTGTTGTCCAACGGTATGGATAATTCCTTACTAAGAGCCGGCTCAACCCTACCAACGATAATAAGACTAAGAAAGTATTTAAGTGCTGAAGTACAAGTAAGCTCAATTTTAATTATTTACACATTAATCATATGATAATCGAGCTCGAAATAACTGTGTATGTGTATTTAAATATTTTTAATGGAATATGACGAATCCAGTATTGTAACAGAATATGCATTATGAATCAATTTACATACGAATTTCATATTGAATAAACATTATATCATACAAACTGGAGAAAGTTAATAATCATTCGAAGTGTAATTATTTATGTATATAATTATATTTAATACTTCTTACATATTTAAGTGTATAAATTACATTTAAATCTGTATTTATATTATGCTAATTAAATTCTAGCCAACGACAATAGCAAATAAGCGCGGTTCTCGTCAGGCAACATTGGATGCGGACCTAATCATAATACAGTTACTGTTGTTAACCGCCTGTTTAACCTAACCTAACTTAACGTAACCTAACCTAATCTAACTTCTACTAAGTCTTTCTTTCCACCCATTGGACACTTATTGACGTGGAAAAAGACTAACTCCGTGAATTTTCATCTCACTCAAGCGTTTACCGGACACGGAATTTTCAGAGAATTCCTATAAAGATTTTGCCTCTCGTCTTGCGACGCATGTACATGTGATCCAGGCATACAAAAGACACCGCTTGGTGAAAACCCTCCCTGTCCCGTCCTGTTTTTGGAGACCCAGATGGGGACCCGTTACTGGGCGCACGCAAAAAACTACTTGTTAGAGAGTGGCTGAAGGCCTTTCCGTGATTCTAGGTGCATCAGTTAGATGTCAAATAGACCTTAGTCTAAGGCTGCGAAGTTAGTATACTACATCGAGTCTCGAATTGCCTTCTTTGGTAACACGTTGCTAACCACGAAATACTTGGGAACAAAGGACAGTGAGACATTCTCTGATGGAGTGCACCATCAATGTCCGTGTATTTCCATTGATCACTTCCTAACACGCATATCAACTCCTTCTCAGCAATCCACAGATCACAACACTTCCACACACATCCACATTCCGACAGAACCATTTACGATGATTATGCGTAAATTAGTCACACATTTAGTATTACGTTCCTAATGATTTCTTACATATTTTAATGTAATCGTCAAAAAACCTGCTCAGTTGGACCCAAATATTATGAACGTTATTCAAATATCTCTGACCCCAATGCCGAGTGTTACAACTTTTTTATGGACGCTAAATATTTTTGTCGCCACCTTTGTTATCATAATTGTTTTTTTACTGTAAATTTAAGAGGATTCTCAAAGTCAAGCAAAATTATTCACCACGATGCTAAGCGATTGCCAAACTGTTAATTTGCGTACATGATGACCAAAATTGCTAAATAGTTTACAATGAATTAATAAATTGAGTAACAAAAAATATACGAGTATAAATAGGATTGCCTACTATGATGCAAGTAATGCATTCACATGAAAACGATGTCTTAAGCGTATTAGTGATCGACTGAATTTAGTTTTTTAGATAGTCCATATCAGCTTATATTCTTATTTTACCTGAAAACTAGGCAAATGCTGGCCAAAATTGAAATAAATTTTCAAACGTACACATATAGTAAAGTATTAATTTATTTCTACCAAAGGATAACCAGTTAATATAAGTGGGCTATATGACGCTCAGCCAAGACAGCATATATTACTTAGAAGAGATTAAAGTTGTATTGTATGAATGAGGAAACGTAAATACTGGAAGAGTATTCCAGAGCTTAACCGAGGGAATATGGGAAGGAATTTTGTAAGCTGCCAGTTCTTGGTCGACAAACATTAATAGTGAATGGATGTTTATCAACTGTGAGACGAATTTTTCGGTTGTGGGTGGGTACAGGAGAAATTAGTTCAGTGGAGTAGTGGTAATAACGGCAAAAATATTAAATTTCAATTGTATCCACAGTTATTATACTGATGAATCTCTGCAGACTCTCAAAACCATTATTGGTTTAATAAGTTATGTATAATAACGTATTGACATCCCCCGTCTTTAAAAAGACGACAAGTCGCAGGTTCGTCACGTGGCTGCGTGGAGGTAGGATGCAGGAGCAGGTTACCAAGCAAAATACTTGTTTCTAAGCACAATTCGCGTTTATTTCTAATAACTCGATTTCCTTATCCGACCGGTATGGCGTTTCGCCATACCGGTCGAGAGTCAACTGACAACTGGAGAACATTGTGACATGCAGCGCCGCCAATGATCGCGGCAAAAAAGCAAATGAAAGATGACAATTGCGCCAACATGAAATGGAGCAACTGTCATAATAAATAAAATGGCGTATGCAAACGCCGTGTACCGTATGATCTGGATGCGGAAGGCGGAGAATCGAAGAGGATGGAGACTCATGCGGGAGGCTTACGTTTAACAGTGGACGGATACAGGCTGATGATGATGATTTAAATTACGTGTATTTATGCAAAGTGTGCTTCCTTTGCTGATTGCTCAATACGCACTGTACACTGAACAATACTATTTGCTACATAATAACAACTTTTTTAGAACAAATTCGCATACAAGCAAATGTACCCTAGTACAATGTTCTTTCTTATGACGTATTGCTTTTTTTTTTGAAGGCCTCATACAGCTTCATTTTCATACAAGTTTACTGTTCTGGAAATTCTATTGTTGAAAAATCAATTGTTAAAAATCAAGTAGATAAAATAATAATGGTGAAAAAAAAAATGGTAGATAATCGTACTTAGTAACGTTTTCCTTTTTAAAATTATATTTACCGGCGGGTATAGCTCAGTGGTTAAAGCGTTTGCTCGGCAAGCCAAGGTCGTTAGTTTGATCCCCTACAGAGATTAAAAAAAAGATTCTTAATAGATTTCTGAGCTCTAAAATACGGTTGGTGTGAATTTGATCCCTCACCCGTAAAATGCCAGTCATAGCGTATTAATCAAAATTGGTGGTAGACGAAAGTTGTCACGTGAATACGATCCATTTATTGTGAATTCCTGTAATAATAAGAATGATGCGTGAATGTCGGGTCGTAGTTTATGACGTTGGCGGATCAGCTCTCTACAGCGCTTATCCATATGTAGAATGGTAGGCGACAAAGAATCCATAGATGAAACTTTAAAAAATCATCATCAGTTGGTATTCTCCTGTGTGTGCTTAAATATTTTAATTAACAAATTTAATTTAATTATGAAAATATAAACATTTACACTAGGAATGCGTATAATATGAAAATACGAAATTATGTATTGGGCATAAAATTATTTTCTTAACGTCGAAAACTATTATTTTGCTAAAGGTTGATTGAATGAGGTTGTGTTGGTCATATGCTCCAAGAATAGAGCGGATAAATAATATATAATACCCAAAAATATCATGAAATCGTCTTCATCTATCTATATCCATTTACAAAAAGTTTTGGTACATACTAACATTACACTAGTCCAGCGGTCGGGGAACCGGGTTAAATTACCCCAAATGGGGTAAAGATATGTTTTTTGGGATAATAAGGAAATTTTTCTAGTTTGCTATTTCATAAAACTTACTATTTTCATGTAACTTTTTTGTTATTTTCCGTGTAATTTAATTCAACAAATAATGTTTATTTAAATATACATTAAATGTTTTTTCGTTTCAAAATAGGAGAAAGGGGTTATATCTACTCACGAAAAAATATTTTGGGGTAATATCGACTTACGCAAAAATATTTTGGGGCAATGGTTAAAAAAGTTCCCCGACCGCTGCATTAGTCTAATAACACTTTTTTTTAAATGTAAAAACCCACGCAATTTATTAGGTGTGATATCAGCGAAAACCTAGATATACAATCTTTCGTCTCTTATTTCTGTTCGCTTGTCGTACATGTATGTTTCGTCATTTTGTAATGTCGTTAGGAGGACTAGTTACATAGATCGCCACTGGGGCGCTTTGTGACCGACCACGGCGCCGCACGGGTCAGTCGTGTGCCGACGTCGGCGAGATCTTATTGTATTGTGGCCCGGCCTGAATGCTGTGACTAGGTCGGGCCATAAGTTTGTATAGTTTATCGTAAATATTTGTCAATTTGCTTAGAAAAATCTGTGTTTTATTAATCTGCTCCTCATCCTGCCATAGCGTGACTGAACAGCCACATTTTTAAATAGAGAAGGATGTTTATATTTTTTCCTCGTACTCAACTGTTGATTTTTATAGATGTGTAATAAATGTCATTTTGCTAAAAGAAGAAGTTTGAAGTGCCCATTCAAAATTCCAAGAGCTGCTTACGTGTTTATATTTTAGATATGAATTCAGCTGGTTTTACCTTTTTGATTGAACATAAACATCCTGAAGAAATTTGATATATACTTTTTATTAACAGAATGTACGACATACACAAACGAATTTCAAATGGAAGACCATCAATCATATTGCGCTTTATGGGCTTTAAATTGTTTATTATTTTTCTATATGAATAAGATTGATTAATGTATGGAGATTAAAAATAGTTGATTTTATTTTTAAAACATATAAAAAAACATTAAATTTTTGTATTGAAAAATAATTTTAAGTTAATAATAAATTTATTAATTGTTTAATACTATTTCAGACAATTTTATGACTGCCCACTATATACAACATGTTACGGTCGGGCGGGGAAACTGAAATCTTATATTCACCGAGCGCAGCTCACACATGGCAAGCGAAGCGAGGGGGAGATCCATCAGTTTCAGCTGCCAAGCCAAGACTGAGCTCCGTAGGTAACTCGTTAGAGTAGGGATTTGGAGTGGGGGAACCAAGGTACACTACAGAATCTCGAAATCCACCATAACAGCGCTTTTCAGGAATGTGGTGCCATGGGAAACTTATTTTACGGGTCACCCTCGTGTGTGTATGAGTGTATGTTCCAACCAAGTTCAGATTCGCCTCTTGATCGACTGTAGTATGATAGGCTGCTTTGTCCGATCTCTCACCTCGACTTTGTCGATATTTCTCAAGACAAAATAAATTCTAAATAATGTAATTAATAAATTAAAATATTTTTTTGATTCAAAAGTTAAGTAAAGGCAGATAATAGTCGTGTGGACTGCGCATGTGTAGAATAACAGCAAAGGTTGCAAGGCTCGTGTTTCGAATCCCGCGTCTGGTGATATTTTTCTGAATGAATTGATGCGCATAAAATTTGATTTATAATCGTATGTATGTGTTTAATTACTAAAAGTAAACATTTTTAAGCATGAATTATTAAACGTGTTAAAAAAAAAACAAAATTCCCAGTGTCTCACTTGTACATATTTTTGTAGCGAGAATTTCAAAATTGCAGGTCACGAGGAATTTCACCTGTGCTTTTGACACAGATGCGAATTATTTTGCAACCTCTCCCCGCGTGCCGACATTTCATTAAAATAACAAACAAAAAAAAAACATTTCATCACAAAATAATTGTATGTCATTAAAAAAATCGAAACAATAATAATAAAGCGTTCCGCAATATCGGAATTTTCGCCTCACATCCGAGAAGAATCCATTGTAAAGATGAAATAATTTAAGCCTTAATACCAAGCTTCGTATTGTTCTCTAGCTGAGGTTTAATTCCGCGTAATAAGAGGGATATTATGTTTCAAAGGTCACTACTAAGAATATTATTTTCCTCTGAAGCAATGATCTCACTGACTTTTTTGTGATTTTTTTTATGTAATCTCGATTTCTTATACATTTTTTTGTGTAAACAGATTTATGTAAATACTTATTATGTAAATTATACAACACTTTCAGCGACTCGTTATATCACCATTGTTAATCAACATTGGACGCGGATGAAAATTGAGTAAGTTGCTGTTTATTGCTAACCGTGTATCGTTGGTCGGGTTGAGTTATATCTTTAATATTAATGGTGCAAGCCTCAATGGAGTAATCATACCATATCTTTAAAAAATACGATTAACAAATATTTTTAAGTGACGGGACTAAAAGAGGCGACAGATACCCTAGACGTGGTCGGAACATATATTCTACTGTAAGTTTCATTGTTTGATTGCCCCTAAAGAGGACCGAGCCCCTGGACACGATCAGGGGTGGAATATATGGAGGTCCCATAAAAGACTTCGGACCGGAGTATGCAAGACGAGGACAGAAATGAAAGCTTGGCAGTCTTTTAGCGGACCGACTGAATGTGACTGCGGCGTGGAGCAGACCCTGTCACACCTTCTGGAGTGTGCGCTGTATCTGGAGTAGCTGCACCCAGGAAGAAATGATGATGGTCGGGAGTAATTCCATCGACGTCGACCACTTCTGGGCAGACAGGATCTGACGAAAGAGACAACATAGATACCAGGAGGAAGATATATCAAGCACAAGCGTAACAAATGCTTGTGATGTTGAGGCAGAAGATCCCAGAAAATAATTGTGATGATAGAGACGATGACGAGAAGAATAACAAAACAATTTCTGCTGGTTTAAAATCAGTCAAGAAGTGGAGGAAAGGGGGTATCTCATCAGTTGTGTGAGCTCATTAACCAAAGCATCAAGGTCAGACATTTGTAGGGGAAATTCTCTTGACTTTAAACAGCAGTCATTAGTTCTTCATTGTTCACGAGAAATGATTAACTTGCGCATTTGCTAATGATCTACTCGGTTAAACGAGAAGATTATGATCCATTAACTTCAAGCATAAATCATTGATTTCGTAAGTACGAGTATATACTCAGATATTGGTAAATTTGTATTATATAAGTCTCAAATTTAGAAAAAAACTAGACTTTAAAACACTCTTCTGGTATCAATTCTCTTATAGATCTCTTATTATCTCATATTCAATTATTGATATCTCATATTCAATATTATATAGAATGTTAGTCTACCCACCATATATGTTCCATATTATGTTATTATCTCATATTCAATTATTGATATCTCATATTCAATATTATATAGAATGTTAGTCTACCCACCATATATGTTCCATATTATGTCAATTATATCATTATCATAATCTCCATATCCATTCACTTATCTGGAATATATGCTCGTCATAAACTGTCACCACAACCTCTGTCAGTCGCCTTAGTTCTTGCCATATTCCATTTCAGCTCTACCTCCCAGAGATTCACTTTCTTTATGTAAGCACATACAGGAGAACACCGACAGAGGTCGATAGTGATTCTATGACGCTTACCATGCTGCATATGTTGATGAGTCGCGGCTGGCGGGTCTGCGCGCGCTGGGCTTTCAGTCCAGGGTTGTCTGCCAACGCGCTGATTAGGCGGTTCGCATGGGCAGAGGTGTACCGAGCCTCATGATCACTCCGCCGTCCCTCCCTTTAGCCCGCCTCACCACCTGGAAACCTTGTTCCGCGGGGCTGACCGCCTTTTTCAGGGCAGCCATTGTCCCCTCGTAGGTGGGAGATTAGCCGGACGATGTCACGATGTTGGCTTCGCTGGGCCGAGTTGGGGGCTCTGGGGGGTTGGCCCAGCAGACGTTATTGTGGCTCACCTTTTTGTGGCCCTGAGTGGGGCCATCAGGAAGGCAGTTGAAGGGCCCTGTCTTACCAGGGGCTCTTGCGCGGTGGCGCGTGGAGCTGCCAGTGCCAAGTCGCGCTCCGCTCGAGCCTTCGCGAGCTCAATCTTGGTGTAAGCGTGGTCGCGTTGCTCTGTGAGCAGGGCGATTTTACTGTTCTGGGAGTCAGTTTTGTCTCCATGGGAGTCTGCCCGGTAGAGCTCTCATTCCCTTCGTATTTTTGTCAGGTATGCCATTAGTCATGCCATTCGTCGCTCGACACTCAAACCGGGCGGACGTGTCTAGTCATCCTACCTACAGGATGGCGAACTGTTGCGATTGTGATATCGCGCAAATAAATCGTCGCTTAGACGATCACCGTTTGCTGCTGGAGAGGCTCTTAAAGGCTGTTGGATGTGGGATGGATGATGCTCTGACATCCGTTGGTGTGGACCCTCCACCCAACCCGACAAGTCTGCCGACTTCCCGCAGAAGGCGCTTACCTCGAGCGTGCAAATCAATTCCGGCTACCTACGCTGAAGCTGTCAACATTCCTGTGTCGATGTCGCTTAACTGTGACAGCAGAGACTCCGAACCTGCCGTCAAAGAATCCGCTTCGAGTGAGGCCACCGAAGAGGACTCCTCGGAAGATACTATCGAAGGAGCCCCTGCTGTTTCGAGCAAGGCTCCCAAGGACTCCCGCTCTCAGCCGGGACGAATCATCGTTCGAGGAACTGGAGGACCTGAGTGCTTTCTCCGTGGATGTCCTCTCCCTCCCCCGAGCAATCTTTCCGAAGAAGTTCAACGTTCTAAGTTGAGTCGCGCCTCTCCGCATGCGGAAAGGCAACAACATTCAGCACGTCTGATGATCCGTGGTTCTGCAGCTCCTTCAAAAAACGTTACTGGAGTGAAGATGGCATATCTTCACGCCAAGGGCCTTCACCCAGATACATCGGCTGAAGACTTGCAGAGCTTCTTGGCAGCGACCGCTGCATTCAATCCTTCTTGGATGACCATCAGGAGGATTATCAGCAGGCGGACGCTGTCAACTTCTTTCAAAGTCGGGGTCATCGCGACTTCGCTGGAGTCTCTCATGGAGCCTCAAGTGTGGCCTGAAAGGACCATCGTTCAACCCTGGATACGCATAAGACGAAAGAATCGCAGTGAACAGTGGTTGAAACCAACTTGAGTAAAGATATTGACATATTTAGTGTTATATTGCTTTAAATTCAGTACTGGTGTTTATGGAGGCGAAATGTTACACGTTTGTTTTGTGACAATAATGCCTTGTTATTTGTGAGTCAATCATGATATACTTATGACAGGGTTTTTGTTGTTACAAGTCAGACTGTTTATCTTGAGTCTCCTGACGCTAGTTCTGAGTGTGAGGTCAGTGATACTAAATGTGTCTATAAATTTACATCACCACATTTATGGTACCTATTTTATTTATATTTTATAGTATATTATTGTATTTATATTATTGTACTTCAGAAATGCATTGAATTGATAAAATTTGTAATGTTTCTGCAAGGAAAAAAATAAATAAAATTGAAAATAAAATTGAAAAAATTGAAATTATCTGGCCCTTCACGGCCACTGAGCCTCCGGTGGTCTTACCCAGGCAGAGCTCCGTGATCCTGGCCGCGATGGCCTCTAGGTGGTCATCGCGCGGGTCGCTTCTGTCGCTTGGTCCATCGCTTGGTCCCGTGTCGGCTGTGTTGGGGCTATTGGTTGGCAAGGTAGGGGCGCTCTCGGGGGCGGGAGAGGCTGGGGGGAGCGCCCGGTCAAGGGAAGGTTGACGACCCCTGCTTTACAAGCTTGTGGCCCGGACCTAGGCGCAGCAGTAGACCGAACCACAGTACAATATGCTCTCGCCGAAGTGCGCTAGGCAATTGATCTCCGCGCTCGGTATAGGCTCTCGCCCGCGCCACGAGCGGCGGTGTATATAACTAATGCCTGGGAAATTACTAAAAAAAAAATTTGACGTCGCTGACACGAAGAAGAATAAGAGTTGCCAATATGGCGGACATATCTATGTACATGTGACATGTATAAATATGTAATACTCTGTATAATTATATAAAACTGTAAAATAACATAGATGAATCCCACGCCACACACAAGATCTTATCTTTAAGTGGTGTGGTAAGCGAATGTAAAAAAAAAAAAAAGAAAAAAAAAAAAAAAAGATTGGAATGTAAATTACTATGTAAAAAATGTATCTTTTTATATTTGATTAAAAAAAATATATATATATATCCCTATTTGACAGACGAACAGAAATAGAGACGAATGATTGTATATCGAGGTTTTCGGTACCAGTCAGCAAGGGCTATATCATGCTGATGTTAGCACTAATTATGTGTATCATTATGAGTCACACGGTTTATACCTGCCATATAATAAATTGCAAATTTTCCATTCGATACAGTCAAATCGAGGGAAATTTATTTTAACAGGTGTTTTTTAATGCGATAAATAATCAATACAGGTTAACCTTGTGGGATAATAACAATACGCACTTCTCAAACAGTTGTTCACACATTAAAACATAGCAACATTACAAATCACATATAAATAATGTTTTATTTACATTAAGTACTGGAAGGCCCAAGTGACATAGTTTTACAACCATATTTATTTGAATAACTTCGAAAGAAATTCCTTGTTTATACAAATAGCCGATCTTACGGTAAATATTTATTAAAACATGTTTATGAACACTTTTTATAAATGTAAATAATATGCTTGTGTATATTTTTTTACAATGAAGTATATCGAGAAGACAAGTAATACAAGGAAGGACATATACAACTGAGATGGGCAGCATTTGGAAAACTAAAGTACATTTTCAAAGCGAAAATTCTGCCATGTCTTTAAACTAAGGCGTTTAACCAATGCATCCTTCCTGTATTAGCTTACGGGGCAGACACGTGGAAACTGACAGCAAGTCTTTCCCATAAAAAAGGTCACCTAGCGTGCTATGGAGAGATCCATGCTTCGAGTGTCGCTAAAAGATAGAATCCGAAACGAGGAAATACGCAGAAGAACTCAAGTAGTGGATGCTACCCAACTAATAGGCATACTCAAGTGGCAATGGGCAGGACATATCTGTCGAAGAGACGACGGTCGATGGGGAAGAAAAGTATTGATATGGCTCCCAAGAACTGGCAAACGAAGCATTGGCCGACCCTCTGCAAGATGGACTGACGACATAAGACAAGAGAAGTTCAACGTTCTAAGTTGAGTCGCGCCTCTCCGCATGGGGAAAGGCAACAAAATTCAGCACGTCTGATGATCCGTGGTTCTGCAGCTCCTTCAAAAAACGTTACTGGAGTGAAGATGGCGTATCTTCACGCCAAGGGCCTTCACCCAGATACATCGGCTGAGGACTTGCAGAGCTTCTTGGCAGCGACCGCTGCATTCAATCCTTCTTGGATGACCATCAGGAGAATTGTCAGCAGGCGGACGCTGTCAACTTCTTTCAAAGTCGGGGTCATCGCGACTTCGCTGGAGTCTCTCATGGAGCCTCAAGTGTGGCCTGAAAGGACCATCGTTCAACCCTGGATACGCATAAGACGAAAGAATCGCAGTGAACAGTGGTTGAAACCAACTTGAGTGAAGATATTGACATATTTAGTGTTATATTGCTTTAAATTCAGTACTGGTGTTTATGGAGGCGAAATGTTAAACGTTTTGTTTTGTGACAATAATGCCTTGTTATTTGTGAGTCAATCATGATATACTTATGACAGGGTTTTTGTTGTTACAAGTCAAACTGTTTATCTTGAGTCTCCTGACGCTAGTTCTGAGTGTGAGATCAGTGATACTAAATGTGTCAATAAATTTACATTACCACATTTATGTTACCTATTGTATTTTTATTTTATTATTATTGTACTTCAGAAATGCATTGAATTGATAAAATTTGTAATGTTTCTGCAAGGAAAAAAATAAAATTGAAATTGAAATTGAAATAAGAATAATTGCGGGAGTGACCTGGATGCGGAAGGCGGAGGATCGAAGAGGATGGAGACTCAAGCGGGAGGCTTACGTTCAACAGTGGACGGATACAAGTTGATGATGATGGGTGGATATGGAATGAAAATGTATGTTGTCTAAAAATCTGAGTATAAGCCTATCCGAAGGCTTGTATCGTTACCCATGCCGACAAAAGACTCCGTAAAAAATCTGTAGACGTCACGCCTGTACAGCGAAATCAATTTTAGTGGAAAGGCAAATATAAACACACGACTTGTCTCAACCGCAACATTCACTTTTAGTCGTTGGAGCGTTGGTCGCTAACGAACCGTCTCTTTAGCGAAATAGTTATTTTTCTTGTACAAAAGACTCGGAACCGATGGTGTGGTGAAAAGACCTTCGGCGGTCTCGCTTAGTCATTATTTCAGGTGTTACGTAACGACACTGAAACCGATATGACTCGGTCCACTTTATCACAGGTTAACTGACAATTCTCGATACCTTTTGGACACTTATTTTTAAGCGGATTCAATTTCAATCTAAATACTGTATTCCAAAAGTCAATTAAATTGCTGCAATTTTGTCTCTGGATGGTAGATTTTGGCCGGAAAATTATTAGCAAGTCGCCAGACAATCTTCGGTTATCTGCCCGGGACGAAAGCTTCTACATTCTATTCAGGTCTTAGGCAGACTCTCTAATCAGACTCCGGAAGTTGTGACAGCATAGCGCCAAAATTAACATAGTGCCTAATTACATAACTAATGGCGTGTAGCGCCCCGTTATAGGTAGCAATATGTTACAACAAACAAAATGGTGACGCAGCGCCATGTCTAATATTACTGACACGTTTATTTATGCGTGTCCAAAGAGCGAACAATAATAAGAGACGAAAGATCATATATCGAGGTTTTTTGGCACCAGACTGCGAGGGCTATATCGAGCTGATGTCACAAGGACGAACTCGATTAGTTAACATTATCAAAATAATAGGACTCCCAAGTGGAAATAAGCAAGACACATCTGTCGATAAGAGTAGCACCCAAGATCATGCAAACGGAGTGTGAACCAACGCAAGATGGTTTTTTTTATTAATTTTTTTCACTTCAAAAAAATGTAGAAAAAAATATATAGTTGCGTATTTTACCCTGGAAGTTACACACAAGGTTAGAATATACGTCTGAGAAATAGTAGAAGAACGTAGGAGCCTATTCCATGTCAGCCTCGTTAACCGCTCTTGTAGCCCCGACGATTTCCTTGATGAAGTTTAACATTAAGGGACCATCAGAACTAAGCAGCAATTCAGGAAAATCCTCCTAAAAAATGGTAGAGACTCCCAACCGACAACACAGAATGCGTCTTCTGTTCTCACGGATAATGCACTCCACGAGAGAGTGTCACGCTGTCTGTTGTATGCCTGGATCGCATGGACATGCGTCGCAAGAGGAGAGGCCAAATATTTTTAGGAATTCTCTGAAAATTCCGTGTCCGGTAAACGCTTGAGTGAGATGAAATTCCACGGAGTTCGTCTTTTTCCACGTCAATAAGTGTTCGATTAATGGAAAGAAAGTCTTGGTTATTCCTCCTGAGGTTGATTCTTGATATGTTGTATTCCAGGCAGTTAGCGAATCATGCATTAACTTGTTCAAGGCGTAACAGATGGGCTGAAAACATTAAAGGATGAAGACTTATATGGAAGGCATACGTAAAACAGTGTACAAACATAGACTGATGATGATGACTCGTCTTGGAAATGTTCGCGACGGTAATTTTTCGAATTGTTATACCGGATTGGTCATCGAATAAAATATATAATTTACAATATTGCGTTGAACACATTTCCTGTAGCGACAAATGTCTCAATCGATTTCCGTCTTTATATTCCTATTTTCATTATCGCGTCGATCGATTTCAACACGTCCAGCGAGAATAACATTATCACGTCAGAATAACTTAGTTTCTCTACAGTAAAATTAGTAGATACCAAGATATAAAGAAATTTTCACTCTTATTTTGAAAATAAAATAAATACAGTGGAACCTTTCATAACGAGCACCTCTTATAACGAGTAATTCGCATAACGAGTAAAACAAATGTGAAAAAATTACTCCCTTAACGAGGGACATTTCGCATAACGAGTTACGCAGAAAGGAGAAATCACATAACGTATGACGCACTTGTGAGCCGGGACTTCTGCGTCATTGCGTCAGTCTGTGTTCAGCACTCTTACCGGTGTCTTATTTTCACCAAAATTTAAAGATTCTGCTAAAACAAATGTCTCTAGACAGCTTTCTAGTAAAAAATAATTAATTGTTTGTTAATAAATTAATAAATAATAAGCTAGTTTCGATTTTTAAAAATGTTTTATCCAGGTTGTTACGATCTTTAACAATTTATAAGAATGCTATTTTATTAGAATAAACTTTTAAAAAAAGTATTTCTCATGGAACGCATTATCGTGTTTAACATTGATATGGGAAAATTAGTTTCACTTAACGAGTGTTTCATATAACGAGCAAGATTCTGGAACGAATTATTCTCGTTATGAGACGTTCCACTGTACTTACATTTGATGCTATAATAGTCGAAGTTAGGTCAACACCTTACTTGAGTGGAATATAAAATAATAAGCTCTTGTATTTTATGTAATCTATCATTTATTGGGAGGTTTTTCCTGAAGTGCTGCTTAGTTCTGACGGTCCCTTGCTGTTAAACTTCATCAAAGAAATCGTCGGGGCTACACGCGCGATTAACGAGGCTCACATGGATTAGGCTCTTACGTTATTCAACAATTTGTCAGACGTATAATCTAACCTTGTGTGTAACTTGCAGGGTACGCTTGTATTTTTTTCTACATTTTTTTAAGATTGAAAAAATGTAAACACATTAAAACATTAAGCATAGATATGACATGTCTGTCATTACCGATGAGTCGTTGAACGAATTATCTAGGGACGATAGGTCGTGACACCCATATCAAATTTCTGCATCACTACCATCATCTGTCGGTATTCTTCTGTATGTGTTTACGTAAAGGAAAAAACATTGTCAATATCACATATTTCTCAAACGGTTTAACAAGTGTATGCGTCTTCTATACTCAATTATTAAGGCATGACTCGATAATAATTGCAAAGAAATCGTAGCGTGACTGATGAATCCACTGACATTTGACATCGTAATGGGGGCCAGCTCAGCAGCGCCAAGTCGCGCGGAATACTTCCTTATCGACGAATGATAAGTCTCACTTCAGTTCAAGAGAAAGTTCCATTACGGCTTCCGATAAATGAATACCTTTTATCACCTGAATAACTCGAACCTCTAAACGGTCTAAATTCTAAACAGTCGATCACGTTTATTGAAAAAAAAAATGTACAGAAAAAAAATACTTAAGCTAATGAATTCGGTTCAGATATGCAAATACAGTCGTGATACTTTTTTTGGCTAAAATTTTATTGATTTTTCAAGTAAGAGTATTTTTAAAAGCGTTAATTGACATATTTTCGCATTGAAATTATTAACATGAAATCGCCAACAATTCTCACTTGACATCCTCCGTCTTAAAAAAGAACTACAAGTCGCGGGTTCGTCACGTGGCCGCGTCGAGGAAGGATGCAGGAGCAGATTAAAAATACAAAGAATTTGTTCTTAAAGCACATTCGCATTTATTTTTATTAACGACTTGATTTTTCTTCCGACCGGTATGACGTCCACCGGCCGGACGAAAAGTTAACTGACAACTGCCGGAACCCTGTGTCATGCAGCGCCGCCAAGGCAATCGGCTCTGAAACTATGCGAAATCATTGTATACGTATTTACGAGTACATTAGAAATCTGTTTGTAGTGAAATAAAGTTTTTAATATATTATATTCATAAATAAAAATAATATACTCTTTGTAAATATGATTATTGGTACTACTATATCTACTTCTTGGATGCTATCTATGCTTTTATCGTTCAACGATTTCATAGAATTATATTGAAATTCCAAGCGGAAATACAAGTAATAAACTGCGTCAAAGAAGGCCCCGCCATAGCCAGTTACGCAGGCCTTCCATGCCATCAATCGCCGACAGAACGACGGCCTTGTAAGGCCCGTGATTTACTACTGGGAAGATCGCCTCACAGTTCCACTGACACCCGTGTGCAGAAACGTTTCTTAAGATTTGACGTGAGTAGAGGACTGATGCTTCCTCACTTTAACTATACCATACAGACTAACTATTAAAAGTTATTTATCTTAACCTTTTCGTTACGGCTCGGTGGAATACAATACTTTCAATACGGCGTGAATTTTTTAAATACATTTTTTCACTTTAAACTAGTATTTGGAGCATAAATGCACTTATCTGACCTATTCTCATACATCACATTGGTTCTTCTATCCTTTAGCTATCAGATGATGCATAAAAAAACTTTTATATTTAACAAACGTTCATTATGTAACTCCATATATGTGATGGCATTGACACATGTGGTTTACAGAAAAATCGGTCCTGTGACGAAACCTAATGATATTTATTTACTTGCTTTACAGATTCCTGTAAATAATACATGTAGGTTGAGAAATCCTATTAGACAACTAATCGTGTAAAAAACAAGGTAAATAAATAAATATTTATAATTTATAATGGATTTCAAAGTGAATGCTGAAAGCATCGAAAAAATATATTTGTAATATTATGAAGGCATAAGTACTTGTAGATTCAATAGTTAATGATTTGTCATTTGATAGGTAATGTATAAAAGTATGTTTTCGAACCTTTTACTCGCAAAGTGTCGTAAAGATTAGAGTTTCCTGTGTACCTGAAAAGAGAAAAAAAATATTAATTAAAATGTTGTTAAATCAAATACTATATTTCGTTTTATAACAAGTCATATGCATCAACTGTTCAGGCGTCAGCGTGAATTATCATATACATATCAAAGCATTGAGTTATCAGTATTAATATATATATAAATATATTATTTTTATTAAATTTACAAACATTATAAACGTTAGTTTATTGCGTTCATAAATAACAAATAACAATATAAATCAATAAAAACAACAAACACAAAAATAATGGTATGAAAGTAAGAAACAATGAATAAAATATAGTATATATGTATTTATGATTAAGTACTAAAGTAATAGAAAAGAAGAAAGTCAACAACAATTATTAAAAAAAAACAATTATTAAAAAGTCCCGAA
Organism: Glossosoma conforme; assembly: GCA_022606575.1. NCBI lineage: Eukaryota > Metazoa > Arthropoda > Insecta > Trichoptera > Glossosomatidae > Glossosoma > Glossosoma conforme. The sequence goes on along the minus strand of JAGTXR010000021.1, from coordinate 253,069 downwards.
GCTCGCTAATCAGAAGACTCCACGAAATTACTTTCATAAATAAACTCGTGGAGCTCATGTCGAAACTGGGCTTCTCTCAAGTGGAATATATCAATATTCGAGGCGATATGGTTGAACAGTCTGATCAGTCTCCCAAGAGGCATAGTCTCTCGCAAGTTAGTATTACTTACTAACTTGTTGCTCCTACTAGGAACAACAAACAATCTGTGATAATTGATAACTCAATATAATAATTGATAACTTTAATTACTACCAGTTATGTTGTTGCTGGTCAACTCATTTACCTGTATTCCACACAGGTACGCCGCAAGTACCTAGCAAAATTATGTATGCTGCTTACTACATATTGCAAGATTTGATGTCAACGAACGAGCGCGCGCATATGATGGAACTTTCTATCTAGCTGGGTATATAATATACATAATGCACTAGTCCAGTTAGAGTGCTCATAATTACGGGCTGCTAAGATGTCCGACAGCTATCGAGCCAACGGGGTTAATTCCAGTTTCGATCCACGCGATCTGTCGGTTGACAGTCGGACATGCTACCGTGGAAATTAATTGCATGGATTGCCAAGAAAATTGCAGCGATTAAGGTGACAAATCATTCGGATGCTTGGATGCAATTTCGCAGCGCGAAACGTGTTGATTGATTTAACTGCGCCATTATAGGAATATATATTTTAAGTACAATATTTATCTTCTTCTTCTTCGTGTCAGCGACGTCAAATTATGTTTGCCCAGTATTTGGCAACATTGATAGACAGTGTGTTGCTCGGCATTAGGTCTTGAGATATACAGCTTGTTGAGGACATGGAGCAGGATCTTAGGTGTAATGCGGTCTGCAGGTCTCCAAAGTCGCATAATAGTGACTCTCCCTCTACCAACTCCGGTTCTTAATCTGTTCAGGGATTTTCAGGTCCGCCAGTCAAGGTTCTTACCAGTTGGGAGGCCATCCTTTGGAGTAATGAAATCACTCTGATGCGACTAGTTTCCAGAGCTGGTGTCTTTCATTTTCAGGGCCGGATGTGAGAGGTTGTGAGGATCTAAGAAAACTGCTTCGCGACTTTAGTCTGAGTGTTAGGGGTGTCTGAATATACAAGCAGTGGGACTGTTGGTTGATTGCCTTACGCATTTTTTGTTCATTTTCGGCGCATATGACTTTGCGTCTTATGTTTAGTGGTGCGATACCAGCCAAAGGGTATAGTTTTGAAATGGGTGTTGTTTTGAGGCAGCCTGTGGCGACTCTGCATGCATCATTTGGGGACCATTTGACGACTGCATCATTTGAGGAGTATGAAAAGAACCTCCACGCGGTCCCACCTGGAAACGGAATTTCGGACTTGCTCCTCCGGCCAATCTTTTTAACTTGGCGGCAACAAAATGAAGATGTGATTAGTCTGCTTGTCTTCAGTAATATTTTGTAGAATTTTTACGAATAAGATGTAGGTCCACTTTACAGGCCAAATATTCAACTGAGACTTTTCACTAGTCCATCAACGACTTCATATATTCGTATGTACGGGTATTATGTCATTATTACTATACAGTATTAGGCAAACTAAATTCGTTGAGTAATATTTCAATACATTTAATGACATTCTGTTATTGTAATACGAATTACGTGTTAGTTTCGGTATACAAATTTAAACTCAAGTAAAAGTAGGTTAGTATATTGAAATCTAAAAATAAGATCCATAATGACATTTTAATGTCTCACTAATATCGTAAGACATATTCGGTAATAGAGAATAAATATTATATTCGAAATGTAAAATGTTGTTTGGAAATTACGATCAATTTTAAAAATTAAATGATACTTTTTTTAATCCACTCTTTTCAAATGATCTTGAATAGTCGAATTCGATAAATTTTAACTCTCAGATATTCTTCCTCGTAGTATCAATCCGCCGGATTGGTTTGCAGCAACAGAATCTTGCATCTCGATCTCCATTCCTCTCGGTCCTCCGCAACCCTTTTCAGCTCAGCATAAGCGCTACAATTCATGTCCTCGAATACTTGCTGCAAATACTCCCGTCTAGGGCGCCCTCTACAGTTTCTACCCTCAACCATCCCCTCCACAATATCGTGAAGGAGACCATCGTGGCGCATGATGTGACCAATCCATCGGGCTCGCCTCTCTGAGATGGTTCTTATTAGTTGCCTATCTTCCTTGATTATTCTGAGAACCTCATTGTTCGTGACGTGGTCTCTCCAGGAAATTCCGAGAATTCTTCTGTACGACCACATCTCAAAGGCTTCTAGTCTTTTTTATCACTTTCAGATAAGCTGTCACAGCCGTACATTAAGATGCTCCAAACAAGTGTTTTGGCAAGTTGCTTGCGGAGCCCTAAAGAAATATTCTAACACATCTCAAGGAACACTTAAAGTGGGGTATTTAATTATTTAATTATTAAATTTACTATTTTTTAGAGTATTTATGAAGAGTCAGTCTGTAACGAATCAGCTTTGCAGTTCAACTTACACAATTTAAGCTTTAGAAATTTTAGAAAAAACAAACTTTCTTTCGGTAACATATTAATGAAGCACATTGCACTTAATTTTTAAAGTTATATAAGAGTTTGTCAAAACAATAGTTGTAATTCGTATTTATGTCAACAACGTCATATTTATTCTTTACAATATCTGGCAACATTGATGGCTTGCATGTTGTCAAGTATACATGTTAACATACTTCTCTCTTTAAAAGGAAGTTATTCAGTCGCGTGGTGGCAGGATGTTGAGCAGATTAACAACACAAAGACTTTTTCCGAAGCACATTGATATACATATTTCGATAACTTTACAAACTTCTGGCCCGGACCACAGCATTCAGGCCGGGCCAGAAGGTGACCGGACTTGTCCAAAATAACATACATGTACGACAAGCGAACAGAAATAAGAGACGAAGATTGTTTGCTCGAGGTTTTCGGTAACAGTCAGTAAGGGCTATATAATGCTGATGTCAATATATATCTAGAAGGTTGTCGACCAAATGGGTCAAGATCTTAAATTATATACCATTCGTAGGTATTCGTAGTCGCACAGTATTGACTCTTACTGTTCCAACACATCCTTTCAGGTTGTGTTACACGTGAATAATGTCTGTCTACGACAATCAATGCTTTTGCTTGTAAGAATTTTTAAGCTTTTTTTTCGATAGTAAAATGTTCCGAAGCTATTTTCTAGCAGAGCTGCAGTTTGAGTCTCAAAGCTAGCTGTGAGGAGTTTTGTAAATCTTAGAAACTTGCTTCAGAAGTAAAAACCTGAGTTCTGGAAGAAGTTTATTACGAAGACAGTGGTTGGTTGATTGCCTTATGCATTTCCTCCAAGTTAATGATACTTTGCCTTAATTTTGGTGATGCGATGCCAGACAAAGAAGCTTTGAGATGGGTTTGGGGATTGGATTAGCTATTACAGAATATTCATACAATATATGGTGGTAGTGTATCCAAAGGTTAAAAAGATTACAAGTATTAATAGATATGTTGCTTAAAGATATTAAAATGCGGGACCAATGCTTATTATGTATCAAAGATACAAAAATAAGCAAACAGTTTTTAAGTTAATTTTAAGCAGAAGTGTTTTAAAGAGACTTTAGTGCAATCAATTGAATTCGCACACAATAGCAACATATATTAATCGCATGCAGCGTTCAGCAGCTTTGGTTAAACATCAAATAGCTACCTGATTTGACTGCTTTTGTTCTCCTTCGTGCAATGGCTTAAAAATCGAGCCCGGGATTTCTCTCATGGAAGTCATAATCGTTTACCACAGAGCAACAGCCCTAGGCAAAGACTGGTGTTATGCAAACCTTATACCGACAGGTTGGGCTTCTTGCATAACTGAGTAAGAATGCAACCTGTTCTGTGGAAGGCAACGGTAAACTGCTCTTCACACCTGTAAAAATTCCGTGATCTGGTTTTAATTGACTATTCATTGATCATTTGATTTGTTTGATAAGATTATTTAAAATATTCAAGAACTTACGAAAATCTAAGTTAAGACTAGTAAGTTAGCCCATTTTAATATAGATTAAAGCACGAAAACTGGTGTAATCTGGTGGCCTCTTCTTCAATTTTAAATACTTCTTCATTTCATATACTGAGGATAATTGCTGACACATAGGTTTACCTGCTGTTATTATCCATGCTTTGGTTTCATAAGACTCTTGATAGATTCCTAAGTGATAAGCCAGGGGCGTGAAAAATGCAGTTGTTGCATAAGAGGTATTGGAGTTGTATTTAATCAGCATTTTTAAGCATATTAGCTGATTATTCTAAGGCTTCTAAGGCTTGGAATTTTGACTAAAAGGAATTCACAGATGCCCCAATTTGCTTCATATACCAGATTAATTTATCTTCAAGACTCTGAGGAACACATCAAAATGGAATATATACAGTGAAACTTGATGTACAGATTAGTTGACGATCATTTAGGCAGCTGATTTTACTTTTTCGCTCTATTATGTAGCAGTACAACCTAAATAAGTAAAATATAAGCACTCTAATTATTATGAAGTATTTTTATAAAAAATTGTAAGTAAACAACAATGTTCAATTAAATATAGTAACCAAATATATTCGAACATTAAATCAAATAAAAGTATTACATTAATAAATATATACGAGTACAATGCATCCATTGAAAAATAATAAAAAAAACGTATTTCTTGATAGTCTATGATGCACTCAGCACTTTATTCAATGCAATTTGTTTTCTTTGATAGACAAAGGTAATTTGACTATAACTTAACTATTTGAATGGCTACAGTAGAGTCGATAACAATCTCAGAAGTATTTTACGGTAGCCCGAATAAGAATTGTCTTATTCGGCATTGACAAAGCCGGTGGGAACTTTTCTCACACTTTCTTCTATTTAACCTACGATCCTTTCATTCTTTCTTTCATTTTCTTACTATACACTTTTGTTATTCAACGCAACTCAAAATTGATGTGTTTTGGTGCAACCTTCTTCACGTGAAGAATGCAAGAAAATGTATAGAAAAGAGAAAACCTCTTAATAAAGTGAATTTGAATAGTGCATTTCAAATATTATTTACGAAATAAACCGATTTTTCAGGAAATAAAAAAAAAAAATATTTAGATTTTTTCGTTAGATAATTCTTGGTGGAATTCTATAATATCAGATATAAATAAAATAATTTTTAGAATTCATCCCACAATATATTTGTAGACGACATGTTTCTAACGCCATTAGAAGTATCAACAATTAGTTAAATATTTACTTCGAATTGTATAGCTTTCCCGTTTACTTTTAGATTATCCACCAAAAATTTTTTTTGTTAAAATTATCTAGAATTCTTACTGAAGTTCAATTAACCTATTGATGTAAATGTTTATGGTCTTGTAATGGCTTTTGTAGTTATACATTTTATTTTTTGGTTTTCATGAATGAATTCCTTAATACATTATTGATTTCCAAAACAGATATACCCATCACACAATTCATATCCACCTTTTCACTCACTCTTTGCTTTATATAGAGCCAACACTCACTGTACTAATTGACTTGAAAATGGCCATTCGACGTGGCCGAAACATGTCGTCTACAAATATATTGTGGGATAAATTCAATAAATCATTTTATTTATATCTGATATAACTAATTGTTTCAGCTGCTTTATGATGCTCTTCGATACTTACGGATTACTTGGTAGTTTGTTTTCCTACCTTTCCTTCTTTATCTTCATGTTTCTTCATGTTCAAGTCTTGCATACACGCATCTTTCCATAGCAATATTGAATACAGTTAAAATAATTGTACTCATCAGTAACGTTGCTCCTAGCTCTCTTCATAACGGTATTCTATCTAATTGTATGGAATTATCAATCGTTAATGGAATCTATGAAAGAACTGAACGTTTCATTTTTCTACCAGAACTGACCACGGGAGAACTATGCACAATAACCATTGAAGTCAGTGTTATACTCGTACAGTCAATGACTCTGTTTTTCATAGTGCATAAAAGCATATAATGTATAACGTATCGAAGATTATGGAAGTGAAGATGAAAATTGTTGCTTATATTTGTGTCAAAATATGTTATTTAAATGATATTTGGTATTATTAAACTAAATTTGATACAGATCGATCGAGCGGTTTTTAAATTAAAATTATTTAAGTTTTACAATCTTACACGTAAATGTTATAATACGTACCCACTTTAGAAATAGAACATATGAATGTACTAGTAATTACGCTTACATATATTTTAAATGCATTGTAGAGGCGATTTATATATTCGTTACCTAGTTGACCTTTAGGTGCTGATATTTTTTTTTTATGTAAACGCATGCAGAAGAGCACACCCGGTCAAGACCAGTGCACTCTATGACGCTCAGCCAGGGAGGCTGTACGCTGCATGCGGGAAACGTGTGTTGTGTTCGTATTTGTGTGTGGATTGGGAAGATTGCAAGTGTATATTTATCTGTTTCTTGAAGAGATCCAGATTGTAGGAAGGAGGAAACACAGACGCTGGAAGAGCATTCCATTGCTTACCGGTGGCATTGAGGAAGGGATTTTGGAAGCTGCCAGTTCTTGGTTGACATATATTAACCGTGTATGGATGTTCGGCAAGTGTAAGACGAGTTTGTCGGCTGTGAGTGGGTGCAGGAGGAATTAGTTCTTCAATATGTCTTAAAACAAGAAATAGGCGTGTGGAAGCTAAGAGAACTAAGTGGCGTAAATTTCAGGTACCATATAGTATGTTCCAGATATGAAACGGTAATGGAAAGAAGAATAGAGTCGATTAAATATAGGTACAACAGTATTATATATCAAATTTAATATACGTCATTAAGACGTAACATAAGAGAGTTTAGACAGTATGAAGCCCAATATATGTCTTCTAAATAACACATAATTGAGTGTTTTTGATACGTGGGATCAATTTTGAATATTAATTATTTAGTATCTTACTAACATTTTAAATATTGTTAATAAATAAAACCGAATTGATTTGTACCTTTTTATCGTAAAAATACTCGTCTTATTAACTCTTTCGCATCAGTTGTTGGCAAAGATTCCCCGACCGTAGACATCGATTGACGTGATATATCGTTTTGCTACTTTCAGTACTAATTGTGACATCTACGGTAGGAAATTTGAAGTGCAGTCATTCCTTTTATCAACCTACATGTATTATTTACAGGAATCTGTAAAGCATGTAAATAAATATCGTTCGGTTTCGTCACAGGAGCGATTTTTCTGTACACCACATGTGTGAATGCCACCACACGTATGGAGTTATATAATGAACTTTTGTTAAATAGAATAGTTTTTTATGCATCATCTGATAGCTAAAGGATACAAGAACCAATGTGATATGTGAAAATAGGTCAGATTAGTACATTTATGCTTCAAATACTAGTTTTAAGAAAAAAAAAATGTCTTTGAAAAATTCACGCCGTATTGACAGTATAATTTGTATTCCACCGAGTCGTAACGAAAAGGTTAATTTTAAGATCAAGATATTTTGTAAGTCATATTAGTCTACTATTGTATTAGTATAGCTCGTGTAGAGCTCAGTACGAGTGAAATATACGTGAGATTCGGCTACCCTTTTTGTAAACCAGTTATCCTTGACTTTATTGCAAAGGCTTCAGTGAATAGCATTTTTTCTTAGTTAGTCATACACAATACACTTTATTATGTATCAGCTACCGAATGAATGAAAAAAAAAACGCTCCTACACGAGTAAAATTATTACAAAATCCAATACGTATTTATAAAGAACAACGATTATCATACAAACAATGAAGTAGTAGTGTTGAAGCATTTTAAGGCTTTGTTGAGTGATGAATGTAGAAAATATATGACCTTATTTTAATGACACTTAAAAAGAATAAAAATAGTTTTAATTTTTGTCGGCGGGTATAGCTCAGTGGTCAAAACGCTTGCTAAAGGTCGTGGGTTCGATCCCCAACAAAGATTTTTTTTTATCGATTTATGAGCTCTAAAATACCTCCGGTTGGTGTGAATTTGATACCTCACCCGTAAAATGCCAGTCATAGCCTATTCATCAAAATTGGTGGCAGACGAAAGTCGTCCCGTGAAGACCACCCATTCATAGTAAATTCCTGTAATAATTAAAGATGATGCGTGAATCTAGGGCTGTAGTCCACAACGTTGGCGGATCTACACTCCACATGCAGCGCTTAGCCATATGCAGCATGGTAAGCGCCATAGAATTCCGCAGATAAGTCTCCAGAATTACTATCACCATCTGTTGGCATATATACAAATGGCATGCAAATCGAAATCATATAATGAGAGAAATGTCATATAAAATTTGTTTTCTGTGATTTTGTATGTACGTATCAATCATTGAATTAGTGAAGATAATCCTTATACTGATTTCCAATTATCATCAATGAATAATTGTTAAAGAAAAGAGTATTAGAAAAAAATGCAATTAAAAACTACTTGGTAATGACCTCTTTACGAGGCCTCAACAAGACTAATTGTTCTATTAAATAGGGATTTAATGAACATATTATTGTTTAGCTTGATCCATTGTCCGCTGATTAGTTCGGCGTGTTTACGTGCAATGTATTGTCTCGTTTTATTCTCTCGTAGTTGCGTAAACACGTAATGAAATTAAGATTGCTAGTTTGCATAAACCATACTTATTGAAGCGGTTTTAATTACTCGGAGCGTGTAAACTCACCTAGCGATCATCGCAAAAGCAGTGATCCCTTGCAGCGGATTGCGTGCCTTTTGTAGATTTTTTTTTAATCCGAAATAAAATATCTCACAAGGGTACTTGGTAGCTGTTTCCGTTGCCGCGGCTGCAGAATAACTGTGGTGGAGACACTTCTTAACCGAAACTGAGCGAAAGATACAATGTTCGGGTAGAAAAGGGACCGGAGTAGGGATAAATAGACAATAGTGTTCACTGTGACCATACGGTCATGCTCGTCTCTGGAGGGTTAAATATGTATTTTTTTAGTATTATAAAAAAATACATTTTTTACCTAATGTCTTGTAACGAAAAATTCAATTATTGATGTCCTAATAATTGATAATATACATTCATTTTTGCTTATTTTATTTCAAAGTTTATTATTTAACTGATTGTTTAACTCTATAATATACTCGTTCTTGTTCTCAGTATTACATATTATAAATCGCACCATGTATCCAGGCCCGATGGATCCTTCTCAAGATGAATCCATTCTGAATCGCGATTGACGACTGCTGTCAAGATATTATCCCTTGAATCACGTATCATCTTATGTTCTAGGTCTGATAGATCCTCTTAATAAAAAGTTTTAATATTAATAACAAAGTTCATTAGACGTCTTTTATATTATTTTTTACGCCCTCTAAAAGGCACTATGATTTATAAGGTTTCCAAGGCCCGCGCATCGCTGCAAAGAGTGTTTTGAAAAATTAGTAACACTGATGTGTTTTTAAGTGTTTTTTCAATCCCGTCGTACAAACAGCATCTTGGTAGCAAGATCTCTGTCGGAGCAGCAGTCATTTGCGATGGACGTCCCAATTTTGCTCCCACCAAGTCCAAAGTACGGTCATTAAGTTTATGCATGAAAATAATATTGCTTCGATTGTATTTGATCACCAATTGGTAGGAATGTATTTTACGAAGGCATGGGCGTAAAAAATGTGCGAAAGCAGTGCAGGGTATTATCTTCTGGTCGTCTAGTCGTTCATGATCGAAGGTGATTGATTCACCACACAGTCCAGATGTTGCTTCTAGTGACTATAATATCTTTTCGGCACTCAAAAGACTTAAGAGTATACTGGTGGTACTCGTATATAGTCAGCAAGAGTGCAAAGATATTATAGGTTGTGGGCTTCTGTATTTTTATGGATGGCGTGATGCGCGCGCATTCTCCATTGTGATTATCCCCCCCCCTCTGCCATTACGCATTCCAGTTTTTGCTGCTCATCTCTTGGTCTTGGCTTCTGATCGGTTCATCGATTCCGGAGCGTGCAGCGGAGAAAGTCAAAACACATAATTGACACATCACATTCACGAAAGAATTTAGTGAATGGAATGAAAATGGATCAATCGTATCGAGATACCATACCAGAAATGCTTCAACAGGGAGAATCTTCGCAATGTCACGAGTTATAATAACAATGCAGCGTGTAAACGCTACCTAGAGATATTGCATAATACAAAAATTACGAATATATATTTATATATATAAATAAATGAGTGTCTGTCTGTCTGAGGGTCAATGTGTTATTGAATGGATTTTCTCAAAGATATATCTAAAATTAATGAAATTGCTGCGCGACATTGTGGAAAGGATAGTTGATGTTAGAAACTGCAGAGGGCGCCCTAGACGGGAGTATTTAGAGCAAGTGCCTGAGGACACACGATGCATGCGAAGAGTCGGCATTTCGCTTTGAACGAGTAGAGCTCAAATCGAAAATACTGGTAGCAATTTCACTAGGACAAATTTATATCTCTATTAACCTGTTCGCATCGGTACCCGATATATGCCGTGTAAGATTCCCCTACTGTTGACATTGATAGCCGCGATATATCGTTTTGCTACTTTCTTGGAATAGTTTTTTTTGCATCATCTGATAGCTAAAGGATACAAGAATCAATGTGATATATGAAAATAGACCAGATAAGTACATTTATGCTTCAAATACTAGTTTTATAATTGACAGTATAATTTGTATTTCACCGAGCCGTAATGAAAAGGTTAAAAATCATTAAGCCACTTTCATTGTGTTATCTCCTTTGCGTTTACTCAATAAAAAAAAAAAAAAAAAAAAAAAAAAAAAAAAAAATTGAAACGTTTTGAGGTGAACCAACATGTTATTACAAAACAAACAGCATTATTTGGAATTAACTTGTTATTTATGTAGAACAATAAAATTATAGATCAAAATAAATACATAAATATTAGTGCGTATCTTTATTATATATAATGCCATACTTTCTCGTAGATTTTATTAAGTAACAATAAGCGTCGTTGTATAGCGAATAGTAAATACTGAGGACAGAAATCAAATAGAAAGAAAATTAAAAAAACGCAATTCAAAAATGGGCGTGCTTGCGTGTTTGGTTCAAAGAAATGAATATTATTTGTACACAGCTTGTACGAAAAAGCATTGTTAAACAAATATTTGATGGAAAAACCGCAACTTTCTTTGTGCAGCCGGTGTTATTCGGTTATGGAATAGTGGTAGTTGGCGATGAATTCGTGTAATCGTTGTACGCTTCATGGATCATGAAAAAGTTCTCAGTGGATTCTCATTATGAAGGAAGGTGAGCTGTAATGATAGAGTTTTCTTTCAGCATCGCTTGTTTTGATGGTATCACTTATACTTAAATGAAGATATAAGACGTTCAATCAAATACTTACATAACCGGCAATGTTTTTGAAATACGTGAAACTTTCATTATTTTAAACAAATAAAATAATTTAAGATCAATTAAAACAAATAATGCGAACTTTTCTTAAAGTTATATTTTGTTGAGCTTTTTAAAAAATAATCTAATTAAAAATCACCCAAATTATGCCCCGGATAAGTTGCCGTATCTTCAAGTATTGCTTTGAGAGTTGTCGGGAACTATATATGTGCCAAATTAGACTTTGGGGTTCAAAGATGTTTGAAGATGAAGACTGAATAGTGGTAACTGACAAAATTATTTGGACTTTGTAAGGAATGACGATGTGATAGAGCGGGCAAGGCAGTTTTTCATACAACAGTCGGTCAAGAGGCGAAACTGAATGCCTCAGGAAAGCATAAACTATAGATGTATATATACCTGCCTTTTCTTCAAATCGTGGAAGGCAGTCGGTAACTACAAATATATACAATTTACCCAACAGAGCTTCTGGAAGACCTGAAATGGGATGTGACGAAGATCATGGTGCTGACATTGCTTTAAAGCGGTAGTTCGTGACGACCATATGCTGCAGTTAAAGGAGCTAATATGGAGATGATGATTATGATGATGAGGATGATGACTGAAAGATTAAACTTTTTGGATTCAACCATTCATGATCATTTGAATCGCTTGGATTAAAAAGGTTCGTTTTTATTTTTTTTTCCAAAACGAAATTACTTTCTAAATAACAGAAACATTTATTTAACATTTTTCATATATTTTTGAATAAAATATCAAATATCTAAAAAGCGTACAGTGAATCGTTCATTTCTTTAAAAAAAATGTACCAGATATTTGGATCTAGAATAAGATTTCAAGTATTTGCTCGGAGGTTTTTTTGCATGCTTTGTAAATACAACCTTCTTCAGTTGGATGTTCAAAGCAAACAAAACGCGAAATATAAAATAGGAATTTTTTTATTTCGTGTATCGGAAAAACTATTTTTAAACACAGTTTAATTTTGCTATCGATAAAATTTCTCACTAGGTGTCACATTCAAATAATTTTAGAAATATATTTCACTTATAAATGGTGTCACGATCTATCGTTCACGGACAATTCGTTCAACAACTCATAAGTAACGACGCGGGGCGCACTCGACGTCTGGTGCACGGGAAATTAGGTGTACGGGACAACTGGCGCACTGGAATTCTCACTAACTTGACCTAACCTAAGGATTTATCCAGTTATCGTAAAGTCCAGAGATCAATAGGTCTCGTTAACGAAATAACAGGTTAATCACCAGACGTCTTGTGCGCCCCACGTCGTTACCGATGAGTCGTTGAACGAATTATCTGGGAACGAAATGCATCGGAACCCTCATAAATACACTAGAACGATAAACAATGATTTAGAAGTATGTCAAGTATACATAAAATAATTATCTGCTTAATTAATTATTTTACAATGATTATAATCTAACGAATATAGTTCAAATAAGTACGTATTTACAACCTCGTTTTTTAACATGGATCACACTGACCACTGCTTCACTTGCTGGAAGACGCAGTTTCACGATCAATGAATGATTTATTAGTTCCAACGTGTACAAACATACTTAGTTAGTTACGTTAAGTTAAAAGTACGTAACGTACTGAATGGAGTTTATCTGTTTTGCTCACGTATACGTTATTTCAATGGTCTGTATTTCTTCGTTCAGAAACTAGTTAATGATTTTGGCAGTAAGTTAAATCAATTGGCGGTAAATAAATCTAATCGGCAGTAGACGTAATTATAAATAAAGAACTTTTTATGAAATCAAATCTCACACTCGGCAGAATTGTGCATTAAAATGTAAAATATTATGAAAGCAATTATGATCTTTCTAATTAATCAACATCATTACAAAATGTACCATTAACATTATATCTTATGTAAAAAACATTATAATTATTTAAATGTTAATTGGCATTTAATTGCTTGAGCATAATCTTCCTTTAACATGTTAGTTACCCGGTAATGCGCGATCATGTAATATTTAATCTGACATAAGCGTTATGTCAGTATTATTGATTAATTTAATAGTAGAGATGAGCTAACGCTTTAACAAGTATTAATGCGTGCTAAATTAAGTCATTAACATTATTAATATTTAAATTGATTATTTGGTAATTTTCACCTATTTTATTCGATTTTTTCACATACATATATACAACATCAGGCCACCACAAATTAATGCCACTCTGTTATGTCAGTTCCCATTGTGCATGCTTCATTACAAGACAAATCTTTATTTTTATGTAAACACATACAGGAAAATACCGATGGTGGGTAATTCTGAAGTCTCATCTGTGGAATTCTATGACGCTAACCATGGTGCATATGATTAAGCACTGCATGTGGAGTGTTGTTCAGCTAATGTCATAGACTACAGCCCGAGATTCACGCATCATCCTTATAATTACAGGAATTCACTATGAATGAGTGGTCTTCACAGGACGACTTTCGTCTACCACCAATTTTAATTAATATGCTATGACTGGCATTTTACGGGTGAGGGATCAAATTCAGACCAATCAGGGGTATTTTAGAGCTCAGAAATCTTTTTTTTCTTTTAAATCTCCGTCGGGGATCGAACCTACGACCCTTGGCTTGCAAAGCAAACGCTTTGACCATTGAGCTATACCCGCCGGTAATATATCTGCATCCAAAGATTCACCAGAGAATATGTATGGTTCCCAAAGTCTTACGATACGTCGACTATAGAATCTCAGGCATATTTATAGTTGATTTTCTAATCGATTTTTCTAAGGAGATGTAATGATAATCCTGACGTTACCGAGACCCAGGCTATTTGATGCTAAGGAGCGGCTCAACCTTATCAGCCACAAGCGTAACAGGCATTTACTCGTTCAAATTTTGATCCCAATGTTGCTTTAACGTCAACCAAAACATGGATGGCTCACCGCTTTTCGTTGTTTGTAAGGTTAAGCTGCCTTTTCGGAGAAAGTGGTCCAAGCACTCTTAACCTCGGAAATATTGAAATAAACATTAGATCTCCTTAAATATTCTGATTAACAATCAAAACATTATTAAATAGATGAAAATTTCAAACTATGTTTTAACATGGATCTTGGGGTACACTGAGCAGTATGTCATTTCTTCCGACTTGCTGGAAGACCGTTTTGATGAATATCGGTTTTGCCATTAATGAAGCATAGATTGTTCGCTCTCCCTAAGAGAAACAGTTGCAACGTAAACTGTTTAACCAAATTATGTAATTGGTTGGCTTCGTCTGCATAGTCCTTAATCATAAGTACCTATTTTGTATATATTGTATTTTTATTTTTATTTTTTATTGTACTTCAGAAATGAATTGAGTTAACATAATTTGTAATGTTTCCGAAAGGAAAAAATAAACAAAATTGAAAATTGAATTATTTAACAATAAAAACGACCAAAACCAAAAACCACCCTATCAAACTATTGCTCTAGTGGTCGTCGCGAACCATACATGTTTTTTAGATGCAGGTCTTGGGATGTCTTGTGGTACGGATTAGATAGTGGCATCTGAAAAAAATATTAAAAATGGCAAATATACAGGTATATGTATATATTCTTCATCCATATATGGTATTTAATCATATATACCATAAATGGAATGAAGAAACAGCTGACACATATAGTTTATTAACTGTATAAATGCATGTTTTCCACACGAGGCGTCACATTTGCCGGCAGGTATAGCTCAATGGTCAAAGCGTTTACTTTGCAAGCCAAAGGTCATGGGTTCGATCCCCATACAGATTTTTTTTTATCAATTACTGAGCTATAAAATTTGAATTTGCAAGCCAATGGTTGGTTCGATCCCCGACATTTTTATCCTGAGCAACAATAAAATTCAATTCCAATCATAGTCTATTAATTAAAATTGGTGTTAGACGAAAGTCGTCCCGTGAAGACCACCCATTCATAGTAAATACCTTTAATAATAAGGATAATGCGTGACTCTGGCTGTAGTCTATGACGTTGACATATGAACCATGGTATGTGTCATAAAATTCCACTTCAGAATTACTATCACCATCTGTCGTTACTCTCCTGTATGTGTTTACATAAAAAAATATAAATCCACAAATTTCGTAGACATAACAATTTCACATATTACAAGCAGCATGTTCATGCGTCAAAGCGAAATTTGAAGAGAAAAAATAAGTTACTTGGTTGATTGAGGGCTTCGTGACTCGCGAAAATACTCGAAAGTTGCAGCAATGTTATTTTCAATACAGTTATCACGACTCCGTGAAAGATTGCTTATAATAACACGAATTAAAGCATTTTCCTTTTATTTAATATCACGCTTAAATATTTTCATCCTGATGCCATGTACTTTTACTGTCAATTATTATATTAAATATTAGGTTATTCATAAATTAATGCCGTTTCTTCTTCTTTAGTCTCGCCATTTTCAATCATCTGAGGTCGGCTCTCATTGTGGACATTCAGTCTGCCTGTCCTGCGCTGCATTCTCAGTCAAGCCCAGAGTTTTCAGATCCTTGTCTACAGTGGCACTCCAGGTTGCCTGTGGTCTTCCAGATGTTCTTTCCCTCAGCGTGGGTATGTTGAGGGCTTTCTTCAGCATGTGGTCCTCATCTGTCCGTGAAGTAATGCCGTTTCTTTTAAATAAAAGTGTATATTTAAATTTTTCACAGCAAGTTTTACACTTAGACGCAATACTTTTTTAAACTAAAATAGCAAGGTTTACTTTTTGAAAAAATTAATTGGTTGAAGTTTTTTGAAACCCTTTCGCATCTGTTGCTCTGTCGGTATATGCCGTTATATGATTCCCCGACCGTTGACATTGATTGACGTGATATATCGTTTTGCTACTTTCTTAGAATAGTTTTTTACTGCATCATGTGATAGCTAAAGTATACAGAACCAATGTGATATAAGAAAATAGACTAGATAAGTACATTTATGCTTCAAATACTAGTTTTATAATTGACAGTATAATTTGTATTCAAACCGAGCCGTAATGAAAGGGTTTAATATAAATAGTGAAAATTAGTGTTTTACTTGTGATACTAACGTTATCATTCAAAGCATTATAAATACTCTATCTGCATTCATATGTGGCTTTTTAAAAAAAAAGTTGTACAGCATTTATATAATTTGCAAACCTTAATATAGATAAAGGATTAAAAGTTGTATAATCCATATTAATGGTTGTTTTACAAAAGTATCCACGTTACGTTTACCGTCTGTATTTAAAAAAATAATACTTAAAGTTACTAAAAAAAAAAACAGATTTTATGAGTCCAGTAGAGTTGAATATTGAACGAGTTAGTACTATTTCTGGATATTATTTGAACAAAGGTACTACGAGTCAACCGAATTTACCCTTAACGATGACGCACGTTAACGTAATGATAATACTCGTATTTTCATTTAATTGGGTCATTTTTTTGACCGAATTACATAACACCGATCATATTCCCATTCCTTAAACAATGACAATTAATAGTCTGTCATACACATTCTAACTCATTAAATGTTTAAATGGGTAATTTTACAATCCGTGCTTAAACAAAAATTAAATCATAACGACGCAATCCTTTTATTCCTTAAATATTTATTTTCACTAATAGTTGAAGTGAATCATAATTCCATATCTGCTCTTACAGCTGAAGCATATGGTCATCACAAATTTCCGCCACAAAGCTCTGTCAGCCGCCATCCTCGTCTCATGCCATGTCAGCTTTATATCTCCGATCGAAAATTTGTCGAGTACTTTATATGTATAATTCTTGACGGCCTAACAGACCTAGAGGCATGAAATAAGGCAGCTGTATTTTATAATTTTCTACGGAAACGTAGAACACATCCTAGTGAAGTCTATCCCCGTATCTTTACCGAATATAGAATAAAAGACTGCCGTGTCCTCTTCCTTACCTTGTTATTCCTGAAAATGACAAGCTCCCGTAACCCCATTATTTTGAGCAAACAACTGTTTTCAAAATACATTATACAGCTGCATTGTAAATGGTGGTGTATTGCCAAGATTTTCCACTATATAAAAAACGGCTAAGCAGTAGCTCGCATTCCAAAATTCGAGTATACTCGTATGTTGTTGAAACGCAATCTAGATTTCTAAAGGTGAATAGCTTTTTCTGCAGAAAATCGCTCTCAGTGACTTGTGTGTCAAGATATCAAAATCTCTTTTGACTCTTTGATTTTTAATATGTTAATGGTAATGTTTATAGATAAAAAGATATCATCGATCTATTGCAACATAGACTTTAATTTTTTTGCAATATTTCTCCCAGCTGGACCGGAGTCTGTTATTGGTACGAGTATGATGAAGTTAAGCCGGTTTATTATGGTTATCAAAGTTCGCAAATAATCACCGTCATAGAGATATTCAATCACCTGAGGCGAAATAGCCGGTAATACCAATAATACCAGTAATCTCGTCACACCTGTAAAATCACTTCTCATTTATTTACTGAACCGCCATGTAATCAAATGTTTTTTCTTGTTACTACAGAAGTAGGTGGTTGTTTCAAATTTATTGTCTAAGTCTTAGGTTGTTCAAAAAAAAAATATTTTTACTTTTTTTTCAAGTGACTGTTTTAAATCTTAGATCTTAAAATATTCATCGAATGAGATCAATTTAATCTCTCCGCAATCTTACAAGTCATTAGTTACTAGTTTGCATCAATTAATGTTTTTTTGTGTCTTAATCAGGTTCAACCAGCTTTTCTGTAAGTGCTTCATCTTCAACATCAAAATTGTTGGATCAAAACATATGAAAGCCATTTTTAACACTGGCGTTCTACCAATACATGTCCTCAATACACGCAAGATTTTTTATTGTCGCTTTAACTGTATTCTAACATATTTATCGTAACGATGTAGAGTGATTCAAAATAGTTAATTTTCTCTTTTCTTTATTTTAACGGGCCAAAAAACCAGCATCTATTATGTATAGTCAATCAAACTTTTCAAAAACTAGCTTTGTTATAATCAGCTATATAAATTCATGATATTTACGATACTTAAATGTGAAATTAGCTAATAAAAAGTCTCTTTTTGCTCCAGGTGCTTTATCTATTGATGATATAATCGATACAAATAACAGATTGTTAAACTTAATATCATGCTTATTAGAAAAAGTAATAAAACATGATTTTTATCTGCTTTAAACACGCCTAGTAATTTTCGTAGCGGTAAGAAATTATGAAAACCATACGCCACATTGCAATGTGTGATTTTTTGCTACAGACAGGTGTTGAATGCAAATTTATTATAGAAAACATAACGTGATTACAAAACACTCTAATTTATGCAAGCAGTTGGGTTAATAACCTTAGTTCTCTTTAAGAACAAAGTCAATGATTTTTCAAAGTTATATGCTGCTAAGGAATCTCTTCATAAATCTTAAAAGGGTTTTTAATATGAGGTGACTTATGTAAACGTTTCCAAAAGCCAATCACGTACTTTCTCAACTAAGAAGACTACAATGGATACTGTATCATTCAATGATTATATTTTGTAGAATTTGTGCTCAATATATATTATGTTGGTATAAATTTTAGGTACAGTAAAATATCGATACAACATATATATAAAATTTAAAATTGATTATATCTAAATCCAGTCTTACAACCAATATACTACTCGTAGGTTTGCTCTATAGAACATGTCGTTATTGTACTGACAACACAATTTCTTTATTTAATAGAGAAATCTGAAGTATCTTTAAATACGACAGTAATATTTGAGTTGAAGTCCCAAAATACCTTTTACACTTTGTCAACTCGGTTAAAAGAAGACCAATTCGTCTTAAAAATAATGGTATCCTTAATGTAACCTTCAATCCTTGGAATACAGGCATAAGATTGATACATTTAGTCTTTTCTACCACCTAGCTACGGCCACTGTTCTTCTGAAGTAAAAAAATCCACCTGCACCCACCCAAAACCGAAATTTTTGTATTTAACTTGATGAACACTGTAAATGTATGTCAACCAAGAACTGTCTGTTTTCGAAATTGATTACTAAATGCTACCACAATGGTCTTTCAGTATCTGTGTTTTTCTCTTCATACAATCTGGATCTTTTCAAGAAACAGGTCAATATGCACTTGTAATCGACGCTGTATGCGATAACACACATTTTATCGCATACAGGGTCCAGTTATCCTAACTGAGCGTCATAGAGTACACAGGTTTCAACCGTTTGTGTTATTCTGCATGCGCTTTCACGAGAAAAAAAAATACAGGGACCGCAGTGTTTTTATAAGGAAGAGAAATTAATTACAATATATATTATTTTTATTCTGTATCGCGGATCGAAACTACAACCTTCGGTTTGGTAAGCAAACGCTTCATGTGATGGCGTGAACAGACACCTGTTGTCTTAATTTGTTCGCCATGTTCAAAAGAACCGCGCGTTTCGTCTCTCGGTCCGTCGGTCACTTTCACCCGAGCATCCGCCGACCGCGAGTCATCCGCGCGGACGTGACCTGAGTGCCTCATCGCACACCTGAGAGCAACGACAATCAGCCACGGTAAAGTACAGGTGGGCTCGTACACAATGCGACCGAAAATGCCACACTTGAGCCATTTAATACAGGTTATTGTAATTGAAGTGCCTTCCTCAATACGCGCCATAAGACGCTTTCAGTCAAACGTGAAAATTTGCATGTTTTACAAAAGTATATGTAGTTATTGTAGTTAGTATTTGAGTTACGAAATGTTTTTTTTTATAAACTTTATTACATGTGTTTTCGTGTTATTATCACCGTTAGAACAATTCAAATTATATATATGGCTACTGAAGGTCTAGTCTAGGACGGCAACATGTAAAAAGTAAAAAAATGCAAATTTATGTTTCGTTTGATTACTGAAATTAAGCAAAAATTAATCCGCGACGTACGTGTATAGTGGCATCTTAAGTATACCGCGTCGTTGGTTGAGTGGAGCTACCGCATAGTATTCAATTATTGCTTGATGAAAGTCTCAGAAGCATCAGCTCGATCATCCCCCCTCATATCCGTTTCATATCTGCAACATAATGTCACTACAGATTGCCGCCACTTAGTTCTGACATCAGCCTCTGTCTATTCCTCGTTCTAGGATATAACTGCACCAGAAGGTCCACTTGAGAACATATAGGATATTACCGACAACCTCTAAAGTCCAAGTACTTAATGAGAGAGTAGCTGCAATATCAAAAGTAAATTTTATGGTAATACGTTGATTGCATTTTTTGATATAGAATGATTAGCCCGACGTTCCCGAGGCCTAGAACATTCAAGAGGGGTCTCAACTCAATAATAATCAAACCATCTTCAAAATTTAGCTTAGTTATCGCATAAATATGTCTCAGACACTATAAGATTTCAAGACCCTGAGCTCTCTGGATTATGGATTCCTTGACGATTTCCGTTTAATGGCTATCGTCATGGTATGTGGAGGTTTAATCCACCAACATAATTAGACTACTACCCGGTTACTTTAATGCATCTAACGTCTTTATTTGGATACACTATTCGTATAAGCAAGTTGTGTTCACGGGACGATTTTCGTGTACATCAATTTTGATTAATAAGCAATGGCTGGCATTTTACGGGTAAGCAATCAATTTCAAAATAACTCGGTATTTATTGAGCCTACAAAATTATACCCGCCGGATTCAATGAAGCAAGTAACATAAAATATATATTCAAAAATATTTATATGCAAGATGTTGTTTTATCATTAACGTAAATCCGCGCATACATTAAACTTGGAAATTCTGATCGAGATCGGATCTAGGTGGCTCTGTTCCCATGGGTGAAAATCACAACAAAAGAGAGAAAACGCTCCGCCACACGTTATCTCCAATGCATGTTTACATCGGCTTCCATCTACGTGTACGTGATGCCGAGAGTATATACCCGAGTAGTCAAGCACTCGACTGTCAAGCGATCAGTCTGGGTTCGAACTCTAGAGAAACCATAAGTCTTACAAATATCATATGTATGGAATTCGCAATGATTAAACTTTAAATAGGTATTTTATTATACTCAAAAAATATGGCATGTTCCTAAGTGATAATTAAATTATTGAGATTTATTTTAATTTGTAATATTTCACATGTTTGACCTTAATCACATATTGTTTGTACTTACTCTCAGTGACTTTAAGTATTGTAACTCTTAGCCCACCCGGACTACCAAATATAATTTAATTAGTTGAACGGGGATCATAAAATGTAATTGAATATAAATATTTACTTGTTCTTCAGTTTGATCGATACAATATTTGTAATTGATTTTAGAGTGACTTCCAAATTAAGCGAGCTGGTTAGAAAAAGTACAACGGATACTCTGGAACAGAAATAACTACAGCTACCTTTTTTAATGCGCCTGAGCTCTCGCGCTTTGAAAAAACCGATGGGAACTAAATATAATATTTACTCGATGTAGCTACGGGAGGCTGAATTGATATGCTGGATATTTATTACATATATTCCAATTTAGGTTACGGATATGGTATGATGATGATGACCTATTATAATAAGCCGCAATGTAAACCTTTTTCTTGATCCTGAGTTATCATAGCGAAATCTTCTAAATATAGTTCAATGCTATTTTTTTATAATAAAATAATTTCACTTGATGCAGATTAGATATTTTTGTTTACTATGTTAATACTTTTGCCGTGAGTGAATGAAATCATTAAGAAATTAAAAGCGTTGTGGAATTGACAAATGAGATATCGCTTCATCTAGCTTGTCGTCAGGCAGTGCTCTCTTTAATGTGCTTATTAAATTTAATTTAAAAAAATGATGTACGTGTTGGATTCCCACAGAGGTTGTTACGGTCTTGTTAAAGCCTGCCTTTTGCAAGTGGATGGATCACTTCCTATACTTGGAGGTATTGTTTTGCGGTGGGCGAGGCAGAATACGGAGAAAATGTATATATTTTTTCACTTTAATTTGTTGCGGTGGTTAAAAGGCATTTTTAACGAGTCTATTTAATTTCTCTGTACAATATCCTATCAAAAAGAAGATGTAATTGAAAAAAATATTTTTATGAAATGCTAAATTATAAAACTGGAGGTGCACCAAGGAAATTGGTACTACTGGTAAACTTTCTTACTTAGATAATTTCGTATTTCGCAAGCAAACAACTTCTACTGCTATTGCTTTGCAGTGCTTTAGCACAGCTTTTATCATTCCTTATTATTCACGACTTTAAATGCTATATCAACACCTAAGTTTCCTCACATATAAATTCTGAATCTTTTAAAAAAGTAGATCAATAAACACTGTAAATATCTATACAAACGCAGTCAATAAACATTATTCACACATTCAGCTTACCTGCTTCAACGTCATAATCCGCGGAAGATCATGATTTTCTGCAGGTAATCTTATGTCTATGTTTTTAAAAATGTACATATACGAGTGTATTAATACGAAATGCTAAATTTAAGAAAGCCATGGCACTAGAGGTCACTCTTATTTAATAGAAAATTTAAAGAGAAGACAGGAATCAATTTAAAACTACGACACTCGTTAGTAAAATGGCCTTGAAGCTATTCCACGCACACTATAAGAAGAGCGGTCCAAGAGTATTACTCTTAGTCCCAACCATTGTCGAGTGAGGTTGGTGTCAAACTACGAAAACGTTGAGAAACAATTTTTCTTATAGTGTTTGCAGTGTTTTCCTGTAAATGTCCTTTCTAAGTTGTTATTTCGGGTCTAACTTCCTCTTAGAACGAAATAGTACAGACCTCGGGAGCATCGGGCATCATTTTAGTGGTAATATTAAGGAGTCTATGCAGGTTGTATTGCTGACAGAAGTTGCTCATTTTCAAATACGTAATAGTCACGACTGCCTTAGAGTCTTGCTCCATCTAGAAATTAACTAGTTACATAAAACAACAATAATTACCGAAGATCGCAGTAAAGCGAGTCTGCTTGCTGCTGCACGCGATATGGAAATTCTCGATTCCATGTCGTAAAATAACGAAGGGTTAATTTTTTTTTATAATGTGAAACGCTTCACGATTTTGCATGTCATCCTTGCGCAGGGGCCATGCTTCCCTGCATCGTTCCAATTTTGGTATATGTACTGCCGAAGCAAGTTTTCAGTCAGAAACAATTTTTCGGTCTGTATAAAAATATTTTGTATACATGATCACAACAAAGTGCCGTCTAAACAGGCGCTATTACGTATATAATACGAGTATATTACGGTAGCAAATTTTGGCATCTCACCTAGAGCCATTGCTGCCGTAAATGGGTTGTGAGAACAGATGATTACGTAGAATATTGGGAGTATGGCAGAATAATCGTTAGAAGACCTAGCCCCTGGACATGACCAAGGTGGAATATATGGAGGTCACTTAACAGACTTCGGACCGGAGTATGCAAGTCGAGGACACAAATGAAAGCCTGGCAGTTTTACAGCGGACCGACTGAATGTGACTGCGGCGTGGAGCAGACCCTGTCACACCTTCTGGAGTGTACGCTGTGCCCGAATAGCTGCACCTAGGAAGACCTGATGATGGCCAGAAGTAACGCCATTGACGTCGCCCACTTCTGGGCAGACAGGATCTGACCCTGTTGTTTCCGACACGATTATATATATATATATATCGTTAGATAGTCCATCCAATAATCAGAAAAGATAGTTGTACCTTGATATATAATATGTTTTTAGGATGACATAGGAGGGCAAGCAGTTGACTTTTCTATTCTCCAGGCTCTCGCTGACTAGGAAGTCCACCAGGAATTATGCATAAAATATCCTCAGCATAGCTTTGGGAGATGGGTACTGTAGTATCTAAGGCATATTAATACATTTATTTATATTATAAATAAACGCCTAAAAATGCTTAAAATATTGTTTTTTATCTTATTGTTTTTGGTCCAATAAATTCGTACAAAGATATGATCATTGCAGTTGACATAGCTTTATGACAGTGTGCTACAGCTAAGTTGAATATAATAAGACACATAGATAACAAGGTGTTGTGGGAACTTTATGACCTTACGTAGCATAAAATTGATTTATCATACAACATAACAATCACCTTTATTATATCGGGTCAGCTGTGTCGCATTTACAGTGATTTATGTATCTGGTAATAAGCAAGGAAAAAGTTGACGAACAATGCAGCGACGATACTAAATTATATCGTAATGATAGTTGATGACATCTACCGGTTGCAATGGATGGCGCTTAATGCATTTTAAGTCACGTATTTGGTGTTGCATGCATTTTTCAATAATTAATCACTTAATTTTTACAAAACGTTCTATAACGCAATACAAATATTGCTTGACGCGAAGTAAAAGTTTATCTGGAATCACGTAGGAGATTTTTTAGAGCCACAGGTCATTTACCTTTTCGCCTTGAAATCACGATTTCTTTAGGATTATGAAAAACCTTAGACAACTTTTATAAAATAAATAAAATTATAAAATACTCATCGGGTTTGAAATGTGTTTTTATAATCATAAATCTTAGCGTAATACACATTTAACATCGACACAATCCCCTCACGTTCACAACAACTGTAAATCTTTTACACTTTCAACGTTTAGAAAGCTTCTCCGAAAGAGACGACGATCGATAGGGAAGAAAATTAATGTAATGGCGTTCAAGAACTCTCAAACAAAGCATTGGCCGACCCTCCTGCAAGATGGACTGACGACATAAGAAGAATAGCCGGAGTGACCTGGATGCGGAAGGCGGAGGGTCGAAGAGGATGGAGTCTCATGCCGGAGGCTTACGTTCAACAGTGGACG
This sequence comes from Glossosoma conforme, assembly GCA_022606575.1. Lineage (NCBI taxonomy): Eukaryota > Metazoa > Arthropoda > Insecta > Trichoptera > Glossosomatidae > Glossosoma > Glossosoma conforme. The sequence goes on along the minus strand of JAGTXR010000021.1, from coordinate 227,915 downwards.
GATACAGGCTGATGATGACAGTATGCTTCAGCTAGACAGCAGATTTTGTTACAAAACAGAATAAATTATTTTCTCTTTTTCTTCTTGCTGGTCTATATTATAAATAAATAAAAGAGAAAAGTGCGTCTAGTGTATGTGTGTATCTCATAAAATACCTTTCTAGTTCCTTTGGATTTATGACTTAAGAAACGATGTGTATTAAGATACATTGTAAATATGTATATAACTCACTGCATTAATGTTTATTTTTGCTTTGTAACATATGATTAAACAAAAATTTATGTCCATTCTAAAAGAGGAATCTTTTCTAAAAAATAGGGAGCATACTAGGGAGACTTTTTTACGTAATCACAAATCTCATTTGCGGATATGTATAATTGTTTCGGAAACAAGAGGGTTAGATCCTGTCGTCGATGGCGTTACTACCGGCCATCATCAGGTCTACCTGGGTGCAGCTACTCGGACACTGTAGAAGGTATGACAGGGTCTGATCCTCGCCACAGTCACATTCAGTCGGTCCGCTGTAAAACTGCCAGGCTTTCATTTGTGTCCTCGTCTTGCATACTCCAGTCCGAAGTATGTTTAGAGACTTCCATATATCCCACCCCTGGTCGTGTCTACAGGATAGGTCCGCTTTTGGGGAAAAAAATCAAGTATTCCCCTCAGTTATTTGCGGATTATATGAAGCTTACCAAGTTACATATAGCTAGATAGGCGCTGCAGTGTTGATTCGTCAACAGACTACAACCCGACATTCACAAATCATCCATTTATTACAGGAATTCACTATGAATGTGTGGTGCTCACGGAGTGACTTTCATCTTCAAACAATTTTAATAAAAAGACTTTGTCTGGCATATTACAGGTTAGAGAGCAAATTCATGAAAACAATTTACATAACCTAGAAATCGATTAACAAATATTTTTTTAATCTCCGTCGGGGATCAAACCCACACCCTTGGTATGGCAAATTATCATATAAGCAAATTATCTTATGTGGAGTAAACTCAATAAGTCGTATGTTAAGGAGCGGACAAAAAAAGGAATGTTTATTTTTCTATCTTGTCCGCTTCTTAGTCGGAGCATATGGTCGTTACAAATTACCGTCAAATTGCTGCTTTATCCACATTTTTTATCGTATTCGTTTATCGGTATAAAATATATAATTTAAAAACTCTTTGCGCCACTTTAAGCCAACACAGATAATGCTTTTTATCGCATTTAATTCACAGTAACCGTAAAACCACAGGTTGGCACACTATCGACTCACTGTTCAACTTAACGTCTCGTAGAAAATAATCAGGTAGAAAAAAAATCACGTAAAGAAAATATATTGTTGTGAAATCAACTCATTGTTATTGTTATTTAAGACAATTACAGTAATCTTATATTTTTTATGACACAGTTTTAGAATCATTCTTTTTTCGAATTTGAAAATATTTTACTATTTATATCTTTTCAGGTTGAACTGCCCATAAGGATAAATGGTTCGAGCCAATCATCCGATTTCCTTCTTTTCGTAGTATCAATCCGGTGGATTGGTTTGCAGCAACAAAATCTTTCATGTCGATCTCCATACTTCTCGATTCTCTGCAATCCTCTTTAGCTCAGCATAAGAGCTACAACTCATGTCCTCGAACACTTGCTGCAAATACTCCCGTTTAGGGCGCCCTCTGAAGTTTTTACCCTCAACAATCCCTTCCACAATGTCGTGAAGAAGACCATCATGGCGCATGATATGACCGTACCATCGGGCTCAACTCTCTGAGATGGTTCTTACTAGGTGCCTATCTTCCTTGATTATGCTGAGAACCTTATTGTTCGTGACGTGGTCACTCCAGGAAAGTCCAAGAATTCTTCTGAATTTCCTTAAATCGATTTCCTTAGAAAACCCTATTATCGAATGTCCGAATAATATGCCACGGATACTATAGCTTACTCCCTCTTCAAGTACTCTGACTTCTGCTTTCGTGTTTGCCGGAAACCATTTATGTTCTCAAGTGGACTTCAGGTGTAGATTTGTCCTAGAACGTGGAATTGACATTAACAAGATGACGGAACTAAGAAGCGTCAATTTATGGTGACCGTATACTCCACACATGGAACGGATATGGGAAAAAGAAAAAACACTAAAAATGTGTACAAATTTTGAACTAGTTATACACATAGACTCAAGAACCTATTTATGGTTTCTAAGCATAATATTAATTATTTGAATGTCAAATACAACAATTAGGAACTTATAAGCACATTTAAACTTACGTATTTTAAGTCTGTATTTTAATTATTTAACGATTTATTGTAAAATGTTATTTCAATATCTGTCTATATTTTTTGTGTGCCCATTTCATGTAAGCATGTCCGTTAAATCGTGGCTCGCTTTAATAAAGATACAAAATTCTATTCGTGTATGAGCAAGTGTTGCATGTCGACGTACCCAATAATTAATCGGAATACAGTAAACCCTCCTATAACGTAAGTTTCTATTGAGATTTAAATGTTTGCGGCAGTTTTTCAAATGACGGTCTATCTAATAGGTCTAAATATAATAATTCACATTTTAAGTTGCATTTTCCCTTAGGACTAAATAATCCGGGCCTTGAGAGAGTTAGGTATCGTCATACTCGTATATTATCGTTCATGACAAATCATTCAAAATTTAATTCGGATACTATAGCTGCCGTTTTTATGAACGTCCCGTGCTTCTGCTCTGAAGATTATGGTTTTATCCACTCCTTAAGAAAAATGGTCCAGGCCTCGGGAGCATTTGGTTTATCTAAAAAATCTTTTATAATCTCTCTTATATACAAAATCTGATTAACAAATCATCCAAAATATGCCTCGGATACTACATCTAACCTCTCTAAGTTCTCGGAATTCCGCTCTGAAGGTTGTCAGGAGCCATATTTGTTCTCAAATCAACCTTTAGGTGCAGATGTATCCTGGAACAGGAAACGACAGAGACAACTAACAGAACTAAGTGGGGGCAATATATTTCAAATATGGAACGGATATAGGAAGAAGAAAAATATTTCCAGGTGGACCTTTGAATATGTAGATGTCTTGGTACATGGCGGAAAACGGCAAATGACAACTGAGCGGCAATTTGTGGTGATTATTGCTGATATAAGCCGAATGTTTGGAAAGATAAGCTTTCTATAACGTATTTTTGTTCAGCGCGATCCTATAGTCAACGTTATTGAAGGGTTGACTGAATTATGTGCGGAATAGACTTGTATGTTTCGGAATATTTTTCCATAACATAGTCATAATATTAAATATTTACAACGTGAAATGTGACAAGACATCAAGATAACGTATTTATCATAGCAAGTATTATCTTTTAAATGCAAAAAAAAAAAATCTATTTTTTTTTGTAAGCACTTGTAAGACTATATCAATCTAAAGATAAAAATCACAAATTTTCAATAATTTGCAATTAATTTTCTATGAAGCAGTTTGTATTATAAATAAATGCACACTTCTTACTTACACGTCTATCCACAATCCTTGGAAATCAAACGTAAAGTGTCTTCAGTAAGTCTTTTCTGCCGTTCTTACATGACCACTACAAAATCAATTCCTTCTACATCCAAGCACAATCCAAAGACTTATCTTACACAAGCTGAAGATCCACACAAAGTTAATGTATATCAACAAAGAAATGGCAGTTTTAAAACATCATTCATAAATGACATTGGTAAGCTCTTTTTTTCTTCATACAGATCAATAACACTTGCAATTTCCACAATTCACACACAAACACAACATATATTATCCGCTTGCAGCAACCAGCCGCCTTGGCTGAACCTTATTCTTTAAACGCCCAGTGGTTTCCTTACGGGACCGCAGATTTGCGTCGTTCAATGCCCTACAGTCCCATACAGGAGTGCTTATGGTTCATTTCACAATCGGATTACATTAATTTGTAATAATAGTATTAAAGTAAGTTAATGAAAGAATCCATTGTGCGACGAAACATTACAAACATTGGCCTGCTAGGGCATTGAACGACGCAAATTTGCGGTCCCGTATGGGACCACTGGGCGTTTAATGGTTATACAGCCCACTAGTTTTATGACATGTTGCAATCTCTTGAAACTATAAATGTGTACAGGTGGACCTTCAGGTGCCTTTATACAGAGATGTCTTAAAACAAGGTGTGGGCAATAACAACTGAAAAAACTGAGTGGCGGAAAATTGCGGTATCATGTGTTCCAGATAAGGAACGTTTATGGGAAAGAAATAAAATTATACCATCTGTTGTGTGAATAAATATACATATATTTGGAGCTGGAAAGATCGTATGATATAATAGCGACTTAGTATTAGACTTTGTTGTTGATTTCGATAACCAAGAATCGAAACGTAATTAGCATGTAAATATAATAATATAAATTTGAATACAAACAAGATAATATTATCAAGGAAATGCTTTGGTTACGGTATGAAACTTTCAAGTGCAGCAGCAAAAAAAGTATTACACTGTAAAAAGCCTTGTGAAAATTAAATTTTTGTTTCCGGAAAGATATTTGCATTTCTTTGCGATTAAAATTGGAATTATTCGCTGTGAGATTATGTTTAATATCCGCATTTGGTTTTATCTATTTTAGAAATGGATTACTTTTTTAAATTTTGTATTATAATCTATTTTAGAAATGGATTACTTCTTAAAATTTATTTAATCTGTATTATTTTAATTAATTCCTCTCATAATATATGTGAAATTAAGATTAATAACTCAATAAAAACGGTGTCTGATAACAACGAGTATAATGTTCATCGTGTCGGGATGGACATATGCCCGTTTAAAAAATGGATGTTAACACGCAAAGTTTTTTTATTGTTTTTTTTTTGTATTTATACAGTAGAATATCAACAAATGGTGATATTGATGCTGAAGTCTAATCTGTAGATTCTATGACGCTAACCCTGTTATATATGCGCTGCATACGGAGTGTTGATACACCAACGTCATAGACTACTGTTCGACATTCACGCATCATCATTATTAATACAGGAATTTACTAAGAATGGGCGGTCTTCACGGGACGACTTTCGTCGACCACCAATTTTGATTAATAGGCTCTGACTAGCGTTTCACGAGTAAGGGATCAAACTCATATTCATATTCGTATCGGTATTTCAGAGCTCAGAAATCGTTGAATTTTTTTTTTTTAATATCTGTCGGGGCTTAAACCCACGACTTTTGACTTACCAAGCAAACGCTTTAACCACTGAGCTATAACCGCCAGCAATGATTTATAATATCTTAAAGTAATTTGCATCGTCACTTTGCACTAATAATTTATATGCACCGAAAAGCGCTTTTAATATAATGTTATTAAAAATGCATTATGCCAAAAAAATTAACTATAATAAACAGAGATATTTATTTTTTCATTAGTTTTTTTGTTGTTGGAAAAATTGGAGACCCAAATTCGAATGTAAATACTTTCAAAGCTGTAATGATAATCGTTTGTAAATCAATTAAATACACCTAATTTATTATTAGGTTAAGCGATTGAACGTTTTTTAACTCGCAATATTTTTGCAAGCATATTTTAAGTAATTTAAAAAAAAAAAAAGATAATTAAAACAGAAATTCAATATTTAAAACATAAAATAAATCTTTATTATCTATTCCAAAGCATTTCATACTCTCTTAATTTAATTTGTTTCTTTTTTATTGTGCAATATGCTAATAAAAATTGAGAAGGTTTGATAACCTGTATTTCGCCCAACTATTTTTTCAACAGTTTCACTATATGTAGTTGAGAATATAGTCAAGAAAATTTAACATGATCGTTGACTATTGAGGTGAAATGTTATTTAATGGAATCCAGGATAGAATAAGACATAAGATGCTAAAAAAACATTCAAATCAGGCTTTTATCATTCGACCTATTATTCATTAGAGTAAAATTAAAAATTATAATTAAAATCAAGTGTTCAGGTGAATACTGAAGAGTCATACTAGATTTTCTTGAATAATAAATTAATTGTATTGGGTACTTGCCAATTTGAGTGCTGAAAGTTGTTGTAAACATAAAGTGAAGTAAGCAACAGTGTGACGATGACTCTTACCTGAAAATGAAATGAAAAAATAATTAAAAACACCGAAAAACTTATTTAAATATGACTTTAATAAATATATGATAATTTATTCTAATTAAATAGTTCTTCGTAGAATTTAAAAAAAAATATTTCAATTCTTAAATACGAGTATATATAAGTTGACATCAGCACGATGAAGCCCTTGCTAGCTGGTACCGAAGACCTCGATAAACAATCTTTCGTGTCTTATTTATGTCGCTTGCCATATATTTATGTGTCCGCAATATTGAGGCTACTTATATAGTTTTGCCTCCGACGGCGCTGGTGACCGACCACGGGCCGCAGGGGTCTTAGCGCCAACGAGCGCTTCAGTTATGTGTTAACGATCGAGAAGGTCGCATGACGGCCAGCGGCATGTCCTCCCGCTTGATCGGAAGCTTGTAAAGTTTATCATAAATTTAATCAATTTTAAGGCTAAACTCTTCAAGTTTAGCCTCGTTGATAGTCCAGACTGCCCATGCGGCAGCCCCTTGCAGGACGCTGAACACGTTCTGTGGCATTGTCCAATATTAGATTTAGCGAGGCAAAGGCTCCTTAGCGTAATCCAACAGAAGTCTGGACCGGTTGGATATATCGATCTCATATCTACGGAGCCCAACTACCATGCATTTTCTGTATTCGCGGCGACCTTCGGCGAAGAAGTCTAAAAGTCCAAATTTTAACGTCTCAACTACTAACTTTTACACCCATGTGTGGTGTTGCTCACCAAAACCAGTTACTTGTATAACGAGAATGTACTCTGAAAACAATGCCTTGGTAAGTGCTCCCAAGGAGCGCAGGTACAAGGCGACCGGGGGCCTAAGGCCCCAAAAAAAAAAAAACAAAAACAATGTGCTTCTAAAAGAAAGTCTTTGTTTGCTGACCTGCTCCTCATCCTGCCCTCACGCGACGTATTAACACCCCTTTTGAGAGACAGGAAGATGTTAAAGTAAATTTTTTTTTTTAAATATCTAGCAAAACAATGTCATTTTAATTACATGTTGGTTATCTCAAATTATAAAATCAACTTGATTCATGCAAGTTGCATTACTGCTGTCGTAATTTCACGGATGTGATTTTCATGACTTTGTTTAATTTTTCATAATTCCATATAAAGTGTTAGAAAACAGCTGCTATTAGTTGCGAACAAATTAGTTTGTCATATTAATTCAACTTATGAATTATGTAAAATAATTACACAGTAGAAACCTCCATTAAGGCTCATTTTAATTATTTCAAAATTAGCATTATGTGATTACATAACTTTTAATTGAATATATAAGAAAATATTTCTTAAGAATGCAACTCAAAATAAAATTACTCCTGGATGACAATTATGGATACGAGTACATAGGACCTTCCTGAACTGCTGATGAGTTTTGATGTTGAACTACATCAAGAATATCGTTGGGAAAACGGGCGCGTTAACGAGGCTGACATGGAATAAACTTAGTTTCTTATTCTTTGTCTCTTAGATAGTAGACTAGCAACTATTTATTCTACATTTATTTATGTTTAAAGATAAAAAACATGGATATAATATAATTACTTTGATTGATCCCAGTCCTTACATGGCTGCTAAATTTGATATCCCACCAAAAGTTAATGCAGCTGTATAGTAGGGCTTATAAACTAATACCGGCTTTTAATACTGGGAGTTCAATGTTTGACTGAGTGAATAAGTGAATTAGACAGTCAGAATGTGAGATTGGCCGAAACATTTACTTGGTATGCCGCACAGCATAAACGATTGATGCCTTTTCTTCCAAGCCCCTGGTTCTCACCGTTCTGCAAATTGGTTGAAATCTATGCTATATAATTCACTCGGCGAAGCACTGCAAGGAAGACCTGATAAGAGACGAGGATCATAGGGGCTAACAGAGCTTTGTGGCGTCAGTTTATGACGACTATATGTATTGCATTGTGATACGAAACTTTCTTAGTCATAAAAATTGAGATATGATTATTAACCGGATGGCTTTATATTAAAGTATGTAATTATTTTGAAAACAAAAACCTACTTTGAATACGGTCAATGATAGAAAATGCTCCATTACAAATTATCATGCCTACCATAAATAGTAAAGCATAAACAAGCATGAAAATCAATTAAATATCATACGAAATATTTGCAGTTACAATGAATTATCAATTTAAAATTAATCCGGTCATATTTATGTCCATTTCTAGTTAACCAAAACGTGTTCAACATTTAAATGAAATAAATAAATTTCGCTTTATAAATCAATTATATGAAGAGTGTCTGGCCTGTGTCTGATATATATTGCTCGTAATATTGAAGCTTCCGAATACAAAAAATATAATTAATACTTTTGATCCGCGAAAGCAGATTAGGTCAGACTTAAGTGTGCGACACAGATTTGCGACTGCATCTTATATATAGCCGTGTATAATAATTTGAAGTATCATGCAAGAGTTAAGCTGCTTCGAGACGTGCGGTTAGGCTGCTGCTGGTCCATTTTTTTCTACATGAAGCAATTACTCTAGTTGCTGGATACTGTGGTGTAGTAACGACGAGCTGGTGGTCGACAGATGTGGGACGATTGGACGAGAAGAAAGCTAGACTGGCGTACAGGTCTGCAGTTTGCTGATGATGCTACTTCTGCGAATGCTGTGATGCTGAAGTGATTGCAAAAACTGAAGAGATGCTTCGTTTTTGCTTGGAAAGCTTAAAGTTGTTTCCGAGTGATTGAGTGACGAGTTGTGGTGGAATTCAACACTTATGGCCGGTGGGAATAGTTCAATCGTCAAAGCGTTTGCTTTGCAAGACAAAGGTCGTGGGTTTGATCCCTGACGTAGATTAAAAAAATAAATTTAATCGATTTCTGAGCACTAAAATACTCCTTTTATTAGTGTGAATTTTCACCCGTAAAATGCCAGTCATAGCCTATTAATTAAAATTGGTGGTAGACGAAAGTCGTTCCGTGAACACCACCCATTCATAGTAAATTCCTGTAAATAATAAGGATGATGCGTGATCTCGGGCTGTAGTCTATGACGTTGGCGGATCAACATTCCACATGCAGCGCTTATATGCACCATGGTAAGTGTCATAGAATTCCACAGATGAGACTTCAGAATTACTATCTTTCGGTATTCTCCTGTATGTGTTTACATAAAAAAAACTTGGAGGAATGAAGAATAAAAATACTCTAAATGATATAGCTATATGGGTTTCGAAAAGGTGTTTCGGGTGTAGATATGACTTAAGACAAAGCTTTGATTATGGCAGTTGACAGAACTGTGTGGTGGAGGCTTGTTTATGGTGAACACGGTTATCGTTAAATCACCGAAGCAAAGCAAAATTAAGAGTGGGCTGAAATTTTTAAGGTTTTAAGGTTATCGCCTGTTGGTAATCGCGTGTCGCTGGTCTGGTTGGGCCGCTCCTTATGACCAAATGGCCGAGGCCCCGAGAGCGTCGGGCTTATCATAAAAATAGGTGAAAAAGGCAAATTTCATGACAATACTTAGTACGGTACGTGTTGCCCAGAATTAAGAAAAAGAAGAAATAATCATTGTAATATATCACATATAATTATAATTTGCAGTTTCATTAAGATTTATCAGTTAATTACCTTTAAGGTTATTGAAATTTATATCATAAACGTAGTATTAAATCTTTTAAAAAAAGTCGGGTTTCACGTATCGGCTCAGGCAGAGAATAGTCGTGTGGATAGCGCGGTGCGTAGAATAGAGTAAAGTCATCAACCCTGAAGAAGACGCCTGCAATGGCAGTCAAAATATCGGAGAGAAGAAATTCGCCACACACGGCTATACCCAAAAGCCACAATATTAGAGCAAAGGTTGCAAGGCTCGTGGTTCGAATCTCGCGTCTGCCGATATTTTTTCTGAATGAATTGATGCGCATAAAATTTGTTGTATAATTGTATGTGTGTATTTTCATTTGCTTTTTATTGTTTCAATATTTGCATGATTTAATCTTGTTTTTATTTTGAAGGGTAACTAGCGCAACCATTTTTTTCTTCGTTTATTTTATTAAAAAAAAAACGTCTTTAACTTTGGTGATCTAACGAGAACTTCGCTTACGATGTGTTATTGTCACTAGAGTAGTTTATAACTTCTCTTTTCCAGAACATGATTTTTCTGTGACTGCTGTTGTTAGGAGTATGATCGGCATTCCTTGACCACGACTTCTTGGCAGAGTCCGGTCTTGGCTCTGTGACAGGCGACACAGCCACGCGTGCCATTAACCTCCTTGCACACTTCTGTATTCCTCGGCACCGGAAGCCAACAGCTGCATATGGCCATCGGTAACTACCATATGCACTGCAGGTTGATGTGACGCATTACCCAGTGGTGACTTCACAGCACGCCTAGAGGCTTATATTCTACATGTTTTTGTATCACAAGTAAACGCATGCAGGAGAACACAACTGGTTGTAAGTAGTGGACTCTACGATGCTCAGGCAGGGCAGCTGTGGTGTCATGCGGAAAAAATACGTTGTGTTTGTGATGTGACGCATTGTTAGTGTTGATTTCACAGCGCGTCAAATACTCGTATATAATAAAATCTGAGGTTGAACTATTTATTGATAATCAAATAACATTATATAAGTAATGCTACCTTTCATAAGCTAAATACGTAACTAGCTCCATTCACGTAGGAACTGTCAAATAAATATTGTTAATCACAGATAGTAAATTGCACCCTACTTATTGCTCATTGCTCTTACAATGTTGAACATTATAATTATGGAATGAAGATCGTTGATAAGCAAATGCAGTAGGGTAAGTGACACAGTTAAAACACAACAATGAGCTTGCATTGCGGAAGAATTTAATCTGATAGATAATACTATGAGTATCTTTATGTTATCTCGAATTCAAGTATATTATTAAAAGTCGTGTTGTTACGCTTAGATACTATGACAAAAATGATATAATACAAGATTATAAAAATGTATGCGGAAAAGTATTTAACACAGCTGCCTTTTCTTCAAGGTTACTGGACCTCGTCGTCCTGAAAGGTTTTGTGTAAAATGTATTTAAAAATGTACTACGTAGAGCTAACATAAAATTACACATAATCCACAGCAATTGACATTATATGGCAGTGATTTATAGCAACTAAATGCTCTATTAAGTAATATAGTGGATGATTAAGAATATTAGTGTTGAAGCAGAATACGATGAAAAATATTTCAAAATTCTATAACTCTATACTAAAGGAAGTATATCTGGACCTATACAAAACCTAATTGTTCAGGCGTTGGGAGGGTCGGGCTCATCATCCTATTGAAAAAAATATTTTAAAATCACCTAAAAATGCCTCGAATACTACGATTACAAAAACAATCACATCTAGTCAGCAGGACTTCCGGGAAATATGTCTTGGTACAGGGCATGGATAATGGAAACTCACAGAATTGAGTTACGGCAATTTGTAATTATATTACAAATGTGAAATGAATATTTTTTTTTTCCATATCCATTTCATATATAAAGCATATGGTCACCATAAATTGCCGCCACCTAGTTCTGTCAGCTGCCACTGTCTATTTCTCATTTTAAAACATATCTGCATCTGAAGGTCCATTTGCGAACATATAAGCTTCCCGACAACTTCCAGAGCAGAAGTCAGAGTATTTGAATAAAGGGTAGCTATAGTATCCGTATCGTATTTTTGTGTGATTTGTTGATATTTTGTTAAGGAAATCCGTCGATTAACCCTACGTTTCTTAAGCCTTAACCATAATATTTTGTTCTAAGGGGCGGTTCAACCCAGGAATGAATATAGAAGAATAAAATGGTACATGCAATAAATAGTACATGGGTATACTATCCGCCGTTTATTTTCGTCTTGATAAATTAAACGAAAACAAAGTAATAAAATAAAGTATCTGCTTATAGATTGTACCTAATATTATTCAATAAAATTGTTGATATTTTTTATTTATACATTTATCAATGGTTTATTGGAAAACATTCTTGTTTATGCCATTATAGGTCGTATCACAAAATAATATGTTTATTCACTCTGAGATATACCGCAAAATCTACTATAGACATATAAAACAAGGCTTAGCGTTATAAATCGCTAGTCTATACAGGTTCTCTTGGTGGAAACCAGACCTGAGCCGATACACTTGGCAGTCCGAGACTTGCTTGAAATTCCATCGGATTTGGACTTTTAGGTGAAATAACAGTAACCGGAGACCCTCACCAATAATAATTTAATCTGACAGTGTCTCTACGAGTGGATTATCTTGACTTAATGCATTATTCCCCTCGTTTATAATTTATCAACAGATGATATCGCAGCTTCCATTAACAGAATTTTAACATTATAAATAATCGTTATTTACTATTCAACGTCGTTTACTGTTGCTGATGTTTAGTGTTTGAACAGAAATTCTACACCATACTGTATTGTTATTAAAGAAACAATGTTACTAAAAAACGAATATAAGATTTATGAGGAATGTTATATATAACAAGAAAAAAAAACTAATTAAAAAAATTCTGTTTATATCAGCTCGATAAAGTCATTGCAGGCTGGTGCTTAAAAGCCTCGATATACAGTTTTTCCTCTCTTTTTTATTCGCTTGTCGGACACGCAAGTGCAACCATATTGGTTATTTGACAGGTTTTGGCACTGGTGCTTTATTAGTAATGTACATGGCTGTCTGTCATTGGTTCGCCAATAATTCTAAAAATGGACATTGCGTTAGTTGCGGCGCTGCACTGTTGCAGGTGCCGGAGTCGTCAGTTTTGCCCCAACCGCGACCAGTAGAGAGTTGTGATCCGGTCGGGGCCTGAAAGCATATGCTCCGCCTCGGACCGAAAGTTTGCCAATTTTTATCGAAAATATATGTCAATGTGCAATGTGAAAATGTTTTTGCGTTGATCCACTGCTCCTCATCCGTCAACCACGCGTCCTGATAACTATCCCGACGACGTGAAGTCGCTTTTCCTTTGGTAACGGGGGTGTTACTATGTACTGTCAGGAACTCCACTGCATATATGTAAGGCATTATAGACAGACTGCAAGTAATTTAACTGTGACTGAACTGAATTTAATGCAAAGACGACCCAACAGGGCATGTCGAGATGCAGATCGGGCACTCACCAACGCGGGTCAGACTATTAAAATGGTCGAGAGTTACATATATCTTGAATGCAGTGGTCTTCGGAACAGTTTCGCGAAAAACTTGAGCGTCTTTTAACTATAAGTGTGGTACTTGCAGCATTACTCGATCAAATCGAAATGCTGACTATACAGCGCGTGTATCGTCCCTATTTTCCTTAACGACTATGAATCTTGGCATCTCACGAAAAGCCATTGCAGCCGTAAAATGGGTTTCAAAAGAAGACGCCTGCATAGAATACTGGGGTACGTCGGTTCAAAACTTTTGAGGAATGACGAGGTGACAGAGCTTACAAGGCAGCCTACAATACTACAGTCATTCAAAAAGCAAAGCTGGACCTAGATGGGGCATGTTCTTCGAATGCCGCAGGAGAGCATATCCTACAGCGGCTTTTTCTTCAAGCCAGGGATTAACTGTCCTGGAAAGCACTAAATATACACATTCATTCTTGTCTTGTTCTAAGTTTGAATTCTCGAATCCATCCTGGGTGATATCATAAATAATTAGACCGACGATCCAAATGCCGATTGGTTCAAAGGAGCGGCTCGAATCAATAAATTTTATGTGAATTAAATGAACCAGAAGTTATTCATTAATTGCTGCAAGCTAAATATTATGTAATTAGTTTTGTAATGTTCGTTGGCTTGTGATATTGAAATTTGAATATTTGATTTACAACAATAGCAGTCAGTCGATCGACACAAATTGACCATGGAAAGCCTAATTAATATACATATAAATGTAGCGGTATTACCTGCAGGTATGATTTATTGTCGAACAAATACATTGGAATTATTGTTTTAACACTTCACTGCACATTGTTTCTTATCAATTATGAACGATTAACTTTGACTCATTTATTTTTTTAACGATATATATATATATAATATATATATATATATATATATAATCGTGTCGGAAACAACAGGGTCAGATCCTGTCTGCCCAGAAGTGGGCGACGTCGATGGCGTTACTTCTGGCCATCATCAGGTCTTCCTGGTGCAGCCACTCACAGCGCACACTCCAGAAGGTGTGACAGGGTCTGCTCTACGCCGCAGTCACATTCAGTCGGTCCGCTGTAAAACTGCCAGGCCCTCATTTGTGTCCTCGTCTTGCATACTCCGGTCCGAAGTCTGTTAAGGGACCTCCATATATTCCACCCTTGGTCATGTCCAGGGCTGGGTCTCTTCGGGCAATCAAGTATTCCCTCAGTTGCGCTTCTCCACATGTTCAGCCGCAGGGTGGCCTCAGGTATCTCCAGTTCCGTTGTCGACTGTAGGAAACTTCTTCTTGATTTGAGCCGTGTAGTTATCTTTTGGTACCCAAACATAGGGTGGAGTGCGTCGTGGGTTGCTTTGGTGAGTTCCTTCTTGGTAGTAACTTCTCGCCGTATGTTTGGTGGGGCAATGCCCGAGAGTTGATATAGCTTTGATATTGGGGTAGGTTTTAGGCACCCCGTAACCACACGGCACGTTTCATTCAGAGCAATATCCACTTTCTTGGTATGGGCAGACCTCGCCCATACTGGCGCAGCATACTCGCCAGCAGAGAAACAGAGATTAAATTTTTAAAAAAGATTTTAACGATTGTAATAATATATTTCAATTTTCTTATACTCCTAGTTGATAGATTCTTCTTCGTAGTATCAATCCGGTGGATTGGTTTGCAGCAACAAAATCTTGCATCTCGATCTCCACTCCTCTCGATCCTCTGCAATCCTCTTCAGCTCAGCATAAGAGCTACAACTCATGTCCTCGAACACTTGCTGGAAATACCCCCGCCCAACCATCCCTTCCACAATGTCCAACTTGATAGATTATAATAAGCGAATATGATCTTCAATGACATTTATTTTATCAATATCGGAGAAAATGAAACGGTAGACGATGAGATTCAAACTGAAAATTTTACACATTTGTTCTATTCTACACAAAACGTTTCCACATTTCCCAATTGCTTCTACCTTCTGAATTGAGAATTAAGACATATCTATTGACATCAGCATGACATAGCCCTTGCTGACAGGTACCGAAAACTTCGATATTCAATCTTTCGTCTCTAGTTCTGTTAGCTTGTCAAACAGGGATGTGTCCGCCATATTGGATTAGTGATAAACATCGCCGCTCGTGGCGCGGACGAGGGCTCATACCGAGCGCGGAGATCAGTTGCCTACCGCCCTTCGGCGAGAGCATAAATTGTATTGTGGGTCGGCCTACTGCTTCGACGAGGCCGAGCTCCTAAATTTGTAAAGATTTATCATAAATATATGTCAATGTGCTTCTGAAAAATTCTTTGTTTTGCTGACCTGCTCCTCATCATGCCATCGCGTGACGAAATAACACCCTTTTCGGAGAGAGGAGGATGTTACTATATTAATAGAGAAATGGAGATGTCATTGAGGGTAATATAAAATTGGCCGAATTTCGATATTTTTGAATTTCTCTCTCATCATCATTACAAAGTCCGCTAACCCTATCTGGATCATATGGACATCATGAGACGCTTTCGCTGGTCGGTCATCTTTGTCCTCGTCTCATCCCATATCAGCTCTGCCTCCCACAGATCCATCGAGTACTTTCTATGCATAGTTTGCGACAGGACGGCGTGAGACCGGGGGCTCCAAAAAAGGAAGCTGTAGTTAATGCTGTTTTCAGACTAGCGTATTTTATAAATAATATTAAACAAGTTATGTTGCCATGGTCAATTACTAAAAGGTGTCTCCGATATATTGCAATAAAATTTAATAGGCAGTGTAGGGTTAAATACTAGGTGGTGGTCACCTTGAAGTAATCGTTAACACTAATAATGTGAATATTGATTAACTCGAATTCCCTCACAGATTATATCTCTATTTTAAATATTAAGCGACCTTAAGAATGCAATACAACGAACAAAGTCTTCGCACGATTACGTCAGTCAAAATATTATATAGATCAAGTTTTTTTAGCTTGAAACTTTACGTCGATACATATTGAGAGTTCTAAAACCGGTTCGGGTATTTAAGTCCGTGATATTTGAAACAAAATAGGCACTTGTCCCATAAATTGTAACCTGAAGTGATCATAAACTATGCGAAATTGCTCTATTAATACATAGATAGATAGAACATTAAGTTTTTCATGAAATAATTTAAAAAAATCCAAAAAAGGACTCAATTATGTTTTTCACTGCCAACATGACACTGAAGCTGCTCAAAATAATATATTTATTTTAATATGATATATTATACAGCTTGATTATAGTAAGGCTTTGTTGTGAGTATGTATATTCAATCCCTATAGTTTTTTATTGGTACCCTTTTTTTAATATGGAATATGAAAAGCAGCATTTTCTGCATAGTTTACTATTTTATAATTAAAAATAGAAATTCTGGAGAAGATATATGCCGTAAAACATGTCGCAATCAATGAGGTTCTCAACATAATCAAAGGAAGATAGGCAACTTTAAAAACCATCTCAGAGAGGCGATTGGTCACATCATCCGCCACGATGGTATTTTTCGCGATATTGTGAAAGGGATTATTGAATGGAGAATCTTCAGAGGGCGCCTTAGACGGAGTATTTGGAGCAAGTGTTCGAGGACATGAATTTCAGCTCTTATGCTGAGCTTAAAGACATCCGCAGAAGATCTAGAAGAGTGGAGATCGCGATGCAAGACTTTGTTGCTGCAAACCGATCCACCGGATTGATACTACGAAGAAAAATATGGTATTTTGTGTGGATTTTTAATTGTAATCACTTGCTGTATATGTAAACAAATCTTTAGAGATTTCTGTAATATAACAAAAAATATTTTAGTAGAAATTAAAAAAAACCTTTCAATCCACAAAATTTCAATGAATTGAGTCGTAACTTAGAACCGAAAGATTTAAGTATCACCAATATCAAAATAATAGTTATCTTTTTTCTTTAAAATTCCGATTAAAAAAACACCCAAAATACGTCTCGAAAACCAAAACTGTCTTTTTTACGTCTCAAGCTTCTTCAAGTCTTGGAATCGAAAATCATATATGTTTCTATGTGAACCTTTTAGCGCAAAGATGGCGAAGAAAAAAGGCATAAACAATGATTGCCTCAGAACTGTGTGGCAGCAATTTGTGGTGATAATATGCTTCAAATAATAAACGTATTATATATGAACTAACCTTACTTAACCTAACCTGCCAGAGACTATGACTCTTGGGAGAGTGGTCAGACTGTTCACCCATATCGCCTCGAATATTGATATATTCCACTTGAGAGAAGCCCAGTTTCGACATGAGCTCCGCGAATTTATCAAAGCAATTTCGTTGAGTCTTCTGTTTAGCGAGCTCCGGGACTTTTTAATAATTATTGTTAATAATCATAAATACCTATGTTTACAAACTGTTTGTATTATATATTATTTCGGGATCGTATTAAATATATTTGTATTTTGTAATGTTTCTGATAGAAAGAAATAAATAAAAATTGAAAAAAAATATATATAATAGAAAAACAATTCTTAGAATTGTTTCAAAACATCGCAATGACGATCTGAATATTAATAACCTTATTATAATGCTAAGATATAGCATTACATGCAGTCACGTACTACGTGTTTATATATTTACTGAACATAAGCGAGAGTGAAAAAAAAATCTAAATGTGAGCAACTGGACCAAGGCCGCTCTGTCGGCATTAACCCAAGCGTATGTATACACAAAAATATATAATAATTAATTTATTATTTGCTTAGCATTATAAATTAAAATGTTTGTAATATTATACAGTTTGGTTTGTTTACCGTCCATTGGTGTTCTTTAGACACGCAATCGTACATTTTGTTCTGAATTATTGAATAAGAAATTACGCATTTTTTTTTTGCATTTTTAAAATTAATATTAATGTCTAAATTACGCATTAATTACTACAATTGAATTACTTAATTAATTTATCAATTATACATATGTAGTTAAGCTTTTGAGAAATGCCTATAAATACTAGACGTAAGTATGTGAACATAGTTTTTGAAAATAAATCGTTGCAAAGTACTGTACAGCGTAAGAATGTGCTAGAAGTGTATTCCGTATTATTCTAGAATGTTCTGGAATAATCTATTTTGATAGAAATAAAGTAAATAAGTAGGTTTCTGTGCCTGAAGATAATTCAAGTGTTATTATTTCTCAAATAATCAATAAAACAGATTAGAAATAATTTTGGAAATAAAAAATACATTTTAGTTTAAATAAATTTGATTTTTTATTTTCGCTTTTCGCTTTTGATTATTTTTCCGCAACATTTCATCTTATCGATTTGATAATTCAATAATAACTTTATTGTGTTTTAATTTTTAAGTGTGAGGGATCAATAATTCGATATCTACATTTGAAGCAAGATTGGCACCTAGGAAGAACCATCATAGACAGGCGAGCTCGATGGATCGGTTGCATCAAGCGCCACGATGGTTTTCTTCACGACATTGTGGAAGGGATGGTTGAAGTGAAAAACTGCAGCTGACGCCCTAGACGGGAGTATTTGCAGCAAGTGTTCGAAGACATAAATTGCAGCTCTTAAAAACCAGCAAGTCTACAACTCTCTTCCAGCAAAAGATGGTTGCAGAAGATTGAGAAGAGTAGAGATCGAGTCGCAAGATTTTGTAGCTGCAAACGAATCCACTGGATTGACACTACTACGAAGAAGATACTTTTCAACAATTTTGAGCAGTGTCTTCCAATATTTTTCACTCCATTCATTCTATGATGACTTATTATAACATTATTCTCCTCCTATATATTGTAATCGGGGAAGTGCCTTTTATACCTACAAAAAAATTGTGAGTAATACAAAATATAAAACATGCCAATAACCGTATATTACTCTAAATTTGTCGCTGCATACCTGCAGACCGCCTCACACCTAGGATCCTGCTCCATGATCCCAAAAGGCTGCACACCTCAAGACCTAATGCTAGGCAGCACACGGGCTATTGATTTTGCCAGATACTGGGCAGAAATAATTTGATATCGCTGACACGAAGAAGAAGAAGACTCTAAATTTCATTATTTAAGTGACAATTATACACCATTTTGGAATTACAAATTCAGAGCTTAATTTTTTTCACAAAATATTTTTAATTTTGATCTGTGGCTGGGATCGAAGCCTCAACTACTCGCATTACAGTCATGTCTTTTCTCCTTTGACTATAAACTACTTGCTAAAAATATTAATTAAAACAAAATTCGGAACAAAAAATGTCAAGTAGAACCTTTCGAAATTATGGAAATAAGCTTTTCAGTGATAAATGACATGCCATTTGGACTGAGTGAACCACTTGAGTATGCAAATTATTCTATATAATAATAACTGTTTTTTTAGCGCATTTAAAAATGCCGATATCGCTATCGGCGAAAAGTATTGCATTTTGATTTTTTTCTTAGAAATATTACTAGGCACGAAAAACAACACGTTGCTGTTTGAAAAATATATTAAGCTCGTCTTATGTTTTGTAAACTAATGTGATTTCGTAAGAGATTAGTCGTTTAAAAAAATGTATATACGTTCAAGGTGATTTCGATTGTTCTTCACCTAATTTATGAGACGATAAAATATATTAATGGAATAAAATAAAATAAAAGATTACAAAATTAATCAATTGTAAAGAACAATATAGAATCTATAACTCTATTGCAATATATAAATAAAGATTGATTTAGAAAACTATTTTCACCTTGTCTGCTCCACAACCGAAGAATATGGTCACCGCAAGCTGTCATATTACAGATCAATCTGCTGCTAAAGTTCATAACTTGTCCTTAGATATCACTGCAATTATAACACCAACTGGGTATAAAAGCCCAAAAACTTAAAGAGGTATTCTTAAAGACAGCTTAAACCAACTAACGACACGCAGTGAGCAACAGGTATATGTTTTAAATCAAAAGAAAATCGCGCTAACAATGTGCTATTGTTGTCGGATAACAGCAGAACAGTATAAAATAAAAGGTGAAGAAATCCTACAAAATCATGTGACAATTCACTATTTTTGATTATTCCAACTGAAATATAACATTCTTGAATAATTTTACTAATTGTACCTTCTTCAATTAGACTCTTTGACACACTTGATATTTAATAAGAATCGAAGTAAGGACACGACATTCGGAAAGTATGTGTAATATTTGAAAAAAGCTTGACGATAATTTCAGGATAATTATTACTTCGAGGAAGAAATATATTTATGCATCTTTTTCTTTCTTGATTTTTACTTAAAATATATTGACATCAGCACGATATAGCCCCTGCTGGTTGGTACCGAAAACCTCAATATACAATATTTCGTCTTTTATTTTCGTTCGCTCAGAGGACGCGCATGTGTTGTCATTTTGTAATGCCGTTAGGAGGACTAGTTATAAAGATCACCATTTGCGGCGCTGAGAGCCACCGACCACGGCGCCCGGTACCGAGTAGTTGTGTGCCGACGGCGGCGAGGTCGTATTGTGGGGCCCGACCTGAATGCTGTGGTCCGGGCCAGAAGTTTGTAAAGTTATCGAAATATTTATGTCGATGTGCTTCAGAAAAAATCTTTGTGTTGTTAATCTGCTCCTCATCCTGCCAGCACGCAATTCAATAACTAACTTAGAGTGGAGGATGTCAATATAAATTAATAAGTCATTAAAAAACCATCGATTATTTTTCATTGCAGTGAATGTAATGACATTTATTTTTAACGTTAAATTTTACGCCTTATCAATTACTCTGCAAGTAAACAAATAAATCGCTCTGTAATCATGACAAAGCGAATCGTTGAACTGCCATATTTTATATGGAATCAAATAATTGTAAGAGTAGCAATTTTTTTTTACTGTGTGAGGTGAAATTTAATCACGGACTAGCAAATCAAATGTGCGATTTATAATTGGAAATATTTTCATAAAAGTCACGTTAGATCGTAAAAGCGATTCAATCCGTGGGATCAAATAAATATATTTAGACATCATCATCAGTAGTCGCAGTCTATCCAATGGTTGATCAAGATTTCTCTATTTTAGAGATATTATTTTCATATACTTTCCTAATGTAGAGCATTCATTTCATAATCATTGCTCTGAATGAAACGTGCCGGGTGATTACGGGGTGCCTACAACCTTCCCCAATATCAAAGCTATATCAACTGCCCAGAAGTGGGCGACGTCGATGGGGTTACTCCCGGCCATCATCAGGTCCTCCTGGGTGCAGCTACTCAGACACAGCGCACACTCCAGAAGGTGTGACAGGGTCTGCTCGATGCCGCAGTCACATTCAGTCGGTACGCTGTAACACTGCCATGCTTTCATTTGTGTTCTCGTCTTGCATACTTCGGTCCGAAGTGTGTTAAGGGACTTCCATATATTCCACCCCTGGTCGTGTCCAGGGGCTAGATCCTCTTTCGGGGCAATCCAAGCATTCTATTCAGTTGCGCTTCTCCACATGTAATAGTACATACTAGGAAATAATAAAAAAGGACACTTTTGGTAAACTTCAGTAAAAGAATTATGACATACAGAGAATAGTATGGTTTTCTTGATAGTCATCAATCTTATGTCATTGTCTACGTAAATGCTATATTTTAATAATATATTTGCAACATTAAAATCAATTTTATCGCCATTGTTTTTTATTTCGGCCGTGAAACGTGCAAAAACAATCGTCAATTTTGCACGAAAAATTTCACCCACTGTTAATGGTTCTGAACTTATATCCGCATCCGATTCAAGTGTGTTAATACGGATATATGAGATCATGACTAAGAATATAGCAGTCAGCATTCAGACCAGTCAACAATAGACCAACGATAGCTTACTGGCGAGTGTAGCTTAGTGATAAAAGCGTTTGCTTACCATACCGAAAGTCGTCGGTTCGATCCCTGACGGAAGATACAATAAAAATAGTTTATATCAATTTCTAAGCTCTAAAACTTCTTTTCTTCTTCTTTCCATATCCTTTCCATAAATAGAAGATATAGTAACATCAAATTTCCGCCACTTAGTCAGCTGCCACTGTCTATTTCTCGTTCTAGGAAATATCTGTATCTAAAGGTCCACTTGTGAAAATAATTGGTTCCCGACAACCTCTAGAGCAGAAGTCTTAGTATTTGAAAAAGGGATATATTTAGTATCCGTGGCACATTTTTGGGTTATTTTTTAATTTTTTTTTTTAAGAATATTAGTTGATTGGCTCGACGTTCCCGAGGTCTGGATTATTTAGTCCTAAGGGGTGGTTAAGCCTCTAAAAATACTATTAGGTTAATTTGACCTCTCATCAATAAAATGCCAATCAAAGCCTTCTAATCAAAATCTATAAGTCAAACAACCCATTAATAGTGAATTCCTGTTAAAAAAATGGATGATGTGCGTACATCGGGAAGTCTATGAAGTTGGCGGATCAGTATCCTACATGCAGCGTTAAGACTGTAAAATGGCAGAACGTCATTAAATTTTCATTTTAGATTTCTTCAACACCGTCTGTCGGTATTTTCCTATATGTGTTTGCGTAAAAAAATAATACTTCTCAACAATAGACCAAAGCGCGAGGATGTAATGAACACATACTGGACTTGACACAGTCTATTATAATATAATAATTAATTGCAAAATTATTCACCTTGAAAGTCTCGTTTTATTGTCAAAGTAACATTAAATTTTGCACGAATTGTTTTTTGCCCATTTTTTATTCGTATGACATTGAAATCAATCACATTCATATGTATTCTTTGACAAACGCAATCTTATTTAAAAAATTATATTTTAGATATTATTCATTAAAAAAAAAACACCAAAATAGAAAGAGTCAAAATTGTAGAAAAAATATTGGTGACGATGTTCACTCAAAGCGAGACAATTGTTGATGACAATTTAATATGACCTTTGCAAAAAGTAACCTTAAAACAAATTTGCAAGCATAAAAAAAACGAATATATTATAGGTATTTGTGTGCATAAACGTAAATTTAAGTTATATTCTTCGAGTAGTACAATAATATTTTTAAAAATGCATGTAAATGATAAAATGTTCAATTAATGAATTGCTAAATACATACAATTTTACATTGTTGACTTTTCTCTGCCTAGACTGCCTAGAGCAAAGAATAGACATGGTTGATTGCATTGTGCATAGAACGCAACTAGTGAATAGTTCGTGGTTTGAATCCCAGCGTCTGCCGTTTCTTTTTCTCCAAAAATGATGAGAGAAATGTCATAAGACATGATACTTGATGCAGATTTGTATATATTTATCAATTTATTAAAAATATTGACATTGATCAGTTATCTATAAAGGATTAGAGTATTGAAAAATAATCTAAAAAATAATCCGATAATATTTAATGTTCATACATTTTTAGATAAACATCCTCATATCCTGTTTTTATTTTGAAATGCATGAAGATTCTGTTTTATTTTCTGGTACCTATATAATACTATGATATTGTTAAATTGTAGCTAACTTAAATGTAGCTAGTCGTCAATGCTGTTCTCGGTAAGACTATCCCAGATTTTTTAAAAATATTTTTTTTCGAAGTAAATTCTAATTGTTTGTGTAAATAAGTGAGGTGTGAAGTCCTTGGTTTAAAAATTAAATACCAGTAAATCGACGATAGTACAACAGATCAATTGATATGGTGGCTTTTGGGTTGAGCCGTGTGTGGTGAACTTCCTTCAACCAATATTTCGACCGCCATTGCAGGGGTCTTCTTCAGGATTAATAATTTATTTAGTTTTGAGTTGGCTTATTACACGGCTTAACCCAAAAGCCACCATATCAAATCTGGCCGTGAAAACCTAAGTAGTTATTTAACAGATCAATTTATTAAGTTTTAATAAAATAAAAAATAAATATGAATTTATAATATTTTTCAATACCAGTTTGTATATGTGAAACTAATAAAACTGCATTCATTAGTCTGTCAGCTATCAAACTATGACATCTCATAGTTTTCTATTTTATATAATTTTAATTGCTTTATATTTATTATGCTAAAGGTATTTATTATCCACATGTACGTACTGGAAAAGAAAAACATTAAACGTGCCTAATGTATTGCGCATGGAATTTTAATTTTATGTCGCAGATTTACTCGATGAAAACAGAGTGCCGTATTTATATTGCATTTATCCTCCCTATTCTACGTTGAGGCTGTGAATCTAGACACTTCACCAATAGCCATTGCCGTGTGATGGTGTTTGGAAAGGAGATGACTGCGTAGAATACAATGGGTAACATCCTCCTCCCTTTCAAAAGGTTGTTATTCAGTCGCGTGAGGGCATGAGGAGCAGATTAATAATACACAGACATTTTCAGAAGCAGATTGACATATGTTTACGATAAACTTTACAGACTTATGGCTCGACCTAGTCACAGAATTCAGACCGAGCCACCATACAATATGGTTTCGCCGACTGGCGGAGCACGTCAGGCGCGCCCGTCTGTCACACCGGCGCCACAAGCGGCTGTATATATAACTATTCCAAAAATGCCAATATGGCGGACACATTCATGTCTGACAAGCGAACAGAAATAAGAGATGAAATATAGTACATCGAGGTTTTCGGTACCAGTCAGCAAGGGCTATATCATTCTGATTTCAGGGGGTACATAGTTAGATAGTTTAGCTTTCTGAGAAACGAATAATGAGGTGAGAGCGCGGAGAAGGCAGCCTTCTAAATATAATAAATTAATTCATGAGGTTTTGTTTTGGCAGCTTGTGACGACTATATGCTCCAGTTAGGGTAGCGGACATGGTGATTGTTCCGGAACCGTGGTCGGGGTCCCGAAATTACGGCATCAGCTTAAATGATGATGCAAGAATACCAATGTTCCGGCACTGAGGATAAATCCAAAAACCAGAAGAGTTGAATTGATAATAATTTATTTGAAAGGAGACCCCTTTTTATACCCAAGCTGTTGTAAAAGTAATATTAATACATTGAATATCATACATCGCACATTCCTCGATAACTTCTTTGGACCTTGATCCCATCAATCCACATAGAGTGGCATATTATTGGGATGGTCGATGCTCCGTATCGATGCGTAAGCATTCTTTATTAATATTAATATATAGAATTTCGTACTCCGCAAATTCCTCGATACTTATTATTTTGGACCTTGATCACCTCAATTAACATAGAGGGGCAAAATTTCCCGTGTCGTACCTGACTGAATGAATCTAAGATAAAGAGTTGATTATAACAATTACTTTAAATACTTTTTGATGTTTAATACAACTTAGTTATGTTCAAAATAAAATTTTGAACAGTGAATAAATGATAGTCAGAAAAAGAGTATTAACCAATAAAATCATTGCAAAATAATTAAATTCACTAATTAATTTAATTTTATACATTTAGGATCTTAATTGTGTGAAAATAAGCTCTATGTGTCAAAATGGATTTTTTTATTAATAATTCAACATTTCATAGAAATATTAATGAATTTCCTTTGCAATCACATTGTTGTATTATTGAAGAGGTAAGTAATTAGAACCAATTCGTATGAAATTCGTAAGCAATTCGCATTTAATAAATAATAATTTTTCAATAGTGAAGAATTTTACAATGGAAAAAGTAAAAGCAGCTTACCTGTCTAGATAATTAGAGTGAAATAAAAAATATTTCGTGATAAGCCACTGATTAAATAACCATCGTAATTAGAGCGATAATTTTACGTTTTTTTTATTATCACGTGGATTATATAATTTAAAATATAAACGTAATCATATTTTTTTGCCTTTCAATTACGTCATAAATAACTATACAACAGAAGGAATTAATTCATTGCTTCTGGTTGTTTATACGTTAACTCATATATGAGTTATATTATTTATAAATTCACTACATTTTTTTATAGATTTATCTATTAAAATTAAATATTAATTTATTTAAAAAATAAATTATGTTTTTTATTATTGAATCAACTATGACATGTGTTCAATGATATTATATTTTTGAAACCACATAATCTGGTATTATGAACTTCTTGTGTTCAATTATATTTATTATTTTTTATTATTATATAATAGCGTAATACATTAAAATAACAAATACCCAGTAATTTTATAATGTATTTTTTTAATTAAAAAATAAAAAAATATATATTTTATAATTCCTTAATACATTAAAAAAACCCACATACCCGTTAATTTTGTAACATCTTTTTTCAATTGTTTTACCCGCACACATATACAACCTGTAAATATGTGTCTACTAATGTAGGTTACTAAACTAATTACTGGTCCAAGCCTATATAAGCCACTGCCAGTTTTTATTTTATAATTATTGAAGATGGTCTCCAGGGAGGCTGAAATATGTAATCATGCAAAATAAATATAAATCAAAAATTATAATTTTAAATTAATTTTTATTAAAAAATTAACAAATTGAAAATATTTATTTTTGATTCACATTTATTTTAAACGATTACATGTTTCAGCCTCCCTGGAGACTATCTTCAATAATTATTATGTCATAAAACAACTAAATATTTTTAATTTGTTAATTTTTTTAATTAAAGTTTATTTGAAATTATAATATTTTGTTCATTATGAGTTGTGAAATAAAAAATTAAGTAACTTAAACATTTTAAATAATATTCGTTTTTATTTACGTTCTCATAGATGTGAAGCCTTTTATTATTTCTTTACAGCCACCATTCATAGCTCACCTACATAATATTTCATAGTTATCATTATTCGATAATTACACTTATTGACCGAGACTTACCCACTTTTTGGGTCGGCAGTCAAAAAAATCGGCACAAAAACATGTGCAGTTACTTGTGCAAGATATATACTTTTTTTGATCGGTAAATTTGATAAATGTCGAACGTTCAATAATTATGCCGCAGTGAATAACTGATCAGTCAATTATTTCATAAAATAATTTCAAAATAACAAGTAACTTCTTAAGTTAATATATGCATTTCTTAGTACAAAACAAGGCACTTTAATTTTGATTTTATTACTATAATTGGCATTTTTATGAGTAAAAAAACTATTCTTTCACCGATACGATATTTCATGGATATTTATTAAAAGTCATAACCATATTTATTTTAAGCCTCTTCGGGGATCAAACTTATGCTTTATAGAATAATAGTCAGCCTTCAGCCTACAATTATTTTCCACATACGTTCTATGTTTTTTTAATTTTTATGTAAACACACACAGGACAATACCGACAGTTAGTCATAGTAATTTTGGAGTCTCAACTGTGATATTCTATGACGCTTACCATGCTGCATATGGCTAAGCGCTGCATGTGGAGTATTGATCCGCTAACGTCATAGAAAACAGCCCGAGATTCACGCATCATCCTTTATTATTACAAGAGTTTACTATGAATGGGTGGACTTTACGGGACGACTTTCGTCCACCACCAATTTTAATTGATAGGCTATGAAAAGCATTTTACAGGTGAGGGATCAAATTCACACCAACCATTCAGAGTTCAGAAATCGATTATTTTTTTATTTTTAATCTCCGTTGGGGATTGAACCCACGACCTATGG
The DNA here is from genome assembly GCA_022606575.1 of Glossosoma conforme. NCBI lineage: Eukaryota > Metazoa > Arthropoda > Insecta > Trichoptera > Glossosomatidae > Glossosoma > Glossosoma conforme. The sequence continues at coordinate 200,188 of JAGTXR010000021.1, read as the reverse complement.
CTTGTAAAGCAAACGGATCTCAAATAGCCGCCACTCAAACTCTATCAGTTGCCACTTTGCATGCCTTGTTCCAAGATATCTCTGCACGGTAAGATCCACTTGGGAACACATGAGTAAATAGTTTCCGACGATTCTTAAAACAGGAGAGCTCGGAGACTTGAATATACATTCACTGCAGTAAATTTGATGCATATTTTTTGGTTGATTTATTAAGAGATATTTTAAAAGAAATCAAATGATTAAGACAAAGCTTCCGAGGCCTAGACCATTAGATCCAATAGAGCAGCTTAAAATAAAATTGAAACGAAAAATGATGAAAATTTAGGATTACATCGCTTAAAGGGATACGAGCAAGACATGTGGGTCATTACAAAAAATAGAGAGACCTGATAAAAAAGACTATTGTCGTATTTTGGAGTTGAGTTGAACAATACTTACAAGCGAGAGAAATATATAATTGAAAAGACAAGTGAAAAAGTTTAATTATATTCCAAAAGACCACGAAACTTTGAGCTTAAGCTCAATAACTTAAAAAATATAGCGTCGTAAACATTCAAAAGAAGCTATTACTTGATAGACGCCGCCAAGATAACGTATTTTTATGTATAATACAATACAAGCAAAAATATAGCCTAATTACGTGCCGTAGAATGTCTTATAATCAAATACCGGTCCGGTAATAAAGTAATAAGGCACGCAGCGTACTTGTACTCAATGTACGTACAGTCAAATCTGTGTACATAACAATAAAGTACATTAACGGTTGTGAGTAGTTCGTGATTATGAATACTTATGCCGACAGCAACTGTGAACGTATTTATTAACCTAATACTGCTACGTTATCTTTTTAATAAAAATAAATTTAACATTATTAATTTTGTTATTAATTAAATAATTATACTACTCGTATTTTAGTTCTTTTTTATTGTTCTTACAGGTTTTTATTCCTAAAACTATTTTAAAAATTCGATAAGTCAGCTTCATAAACGAAAAAACTACCGAATTATTTATACTTATTCTTCTAGAATGTCGATAATGGAAGGAGCAATGTGTATAGATATTTATAGCAGCCTTCCATTAAGTGAATCAGTGCTCAGTGCGATCCATATTTAAATAAAGTATGCAATAATCTTATTTATTTAATAAAACAATGTGTAGGTTTAAGAAATAATATTTCATGCATTTTTCTTAATACATACTTATATATGCAGGAGCACCTAGTAAAGATCTAGAATTAGATTTTATAGTGATAAAGTTTGATGTTTAATATACTAGTAATATTGTTTTTTAAAGACATTTGTAAAATCGCTATATTTTCATCGTAATACTAATAATTATTAACTTTTTTATTAGTATTGAACATTTTTGTTATGTAATAATGGTACTACTTTTTTTATAAAGCATTAGTATCCAGAATTATTTTAAGCAATTTGGTACTATCGCAGTATTGGGTTAACACTAAGCGACGATGATGATAGTACCTTATTAAAAACGTCAATACAAACGGTTCTTTTTTAAATAAAAATAAAGAGAATAAACGAACGGTAAAGTCACAAACCTTTGCTGTGTTATTCTGCATCTGCAGGAAGGTCGCGATCCCGGCTCGAACCCTATTCTTCACTCCTCTAATGGTGCCCTTGGCACTCCTGATGGCCGCGGGAGCATCTTTGTTCTTGTAATCCTTGTATCCAGCAAAGTACTCCATGGACTCTTCATCGAAGCATTCACTGTCACTAGAACCATTGCACACGCCACCCTTCCCGTTAACACTCAAAACACTCTTTCGCTGTGACTTCTTATCGGCAACTTCGCTGACTACTTCGTCGAAAACATTTTCATTCAAGTGGAAGTCGTAGTATTTATCAGTGTCATACAAGAAGCTTCCACTGTAGAGCTGCTCCTGCTTTTGCTTCTCTTGCTCAAGTTTTCTATCGACATACGTACTTTCGTTGACTATTGGAAGACTCTTCGGATAAGCAGGAATCGAATCAATAATAACAGGCTGCGTGTTCAAGATATCAGCAACTTTGTAACTTCTCTTTTCCGATTGAAGATTAATTATATTGTTGTTATTGTTGTTGTGGTTATTCACGCGAGACACGAGCTTGAAAGAAGTCAAGTTCTCTTCAGGTTGAATCGAAATCTCTTTTTTTACCGGCGTCACAACTTCAATCTTCTTTTCGATTTCCGCCCAAGACGTTTTCGGATGTTCTTGAACAGTGACAGGCAAAGTACTTAATTTAGCCGATCTGTCTCTGATGTCTTGCAGTAATCCTTGCGGCATGAAGCCTCCTGATGATTTAGGAGAGTTCATGAATGTAGGCATCTTAGGAGCTGAAGGCATCGATATGGAAGTATCAGGAGATGATGTAAGTGAAGCACGTTTTTCAGCGTTAACAATAGATGCTTTAAGAATTTCTGATTTGAACGTTACCGCGTTAGATTCTTCGTGTAGACTGGCTGTGCTGAGTTCACTGCTGTTCAGTGAATCGCACGAAATGTTGCTCTCACTGTCCTCAGAATCCACCTCCGCACCACTGCTGGTGTTGCTCGAGGTCCGCTCGTGGGCGATGGCTCCAATAACAGTCACGCTCACGCGTTTAGCTCCATTGGACTTGGACAACTTCTTTTTAGGCAAAGGAGGTGGAGTGCCGTCAAGGTCGCTGCAAGTTCCCGAATCCAGCGTGTCACTGGGAGAGCATTGGCCACTCGACATCACATTTGGAGAGCAAGGAAAGGAACTGCAGAAGAAATAAGGATTCCCCATTTCTCCATTTGTAGCTTGATCGATCATGCTTTCAGATTTTTGTAGAGAATCGTTTTTGTTTAATTTGTTATTCACACTTATTCTAACGCAAGTGTTGTTTTTAAGCTGCGCGTCTTTGTTTGCGTTTTCTTTATTGGCATCACTGTCTTCACATATGTTGACTATGAACTTGCCTATTGTGGTGATAGGGCTTTGATTCAATGACACTTTTGAGCTTTTGTACGTTTTCACTTCTTCTGTATTGTACGATCCATTTAGCGAGATTGTTGAATGACGTCTTGTGTAGTCTTGATTGTCTGTGTCTTGTTGACGTTCCGTTTGGTCCGGATTTATTCTGATGGTGACAACGTGTCCGTTTCGCGCAGCCGGTTGGACTGAAGCTGGTCTTGTTGTGTCTGCTTGCTTTGCCGTGCCCCCGGCCGCAACCGCAAGGAGTACCGTTGGTCGAGATGAGCACCCCGACTCTGGCTGAACGAAAGAGGAGGATGCCAATGCACTCGGCTTAGAACCAGTCGCACTCTCCAAAGTAGCAGCGCTAGAATGGGAGGCGTTATCAGGGCAGCCACTCTCCCCAACACCGAAACCTCCACACTCAACAGTATTGCCACAGTCACCATTACTTTTTTCAAATGTCGAAACCGTTCTCGGTTTCGTTTTTGGCGGAACAGCCGGCGCCATCTTCACACTGTAAGAGTGCATCGTTGCTCCTTCCATTATTAAATTTTCAGTTTTCATTTAAACACAACACAAAAACAAATTAATTAGCAAAACCGATCGTTGCAATAGCAAGAAAAAACATTGTCCAATTACAAATATGGCATCATTTTTACATTACAAAACAGCAATAAAACTTGCTCTAAATGATACAAAAAAAAAATACTTTTACTTGATTTAATTACACAAAAATTGCAATACTTTACACACACATCAACTTATTTTTCAAGTCACAGATGAATTTTCTTTATATATACGTAAATTAATTTGAATTTTATGATTCTTGGTAGGTTATCATGACCCTGGCATTGAACACAAGTCGATCGTTAGTCACCTGCTACTCACACATGGTTCTAATGGATCAGATGAAGTGTGTGTTGGACCACTTTACTCTCAGATAATACAAGAAGCATGTATTGTGTTTTTTCTCACAGTCTTTGTTTTCACTTTGGTTTCTTCCGAGCGATGAATTATTACACTTTCAGAGAGTTTTCTTTGTCAAGAGTATACTCTCATATGTTCTCTCTCGCTTAAGAGATAATTTCAAAGTTATTTTCTCTGTCGCTTGTTAAAGTCGTATTATCTCCGCGGATTTCTTAATCTGAAAAATAAAGAAATGAAATAACCATTAGTCACTGAAAAGCTCACAATAAATAAACACACGCTTTATAAAATTAATGTTTTTTTTATTTAATTTCTGAAGCATGAAATGATGATAACAATTTAAATCGAAAATTTTCACCTGTCTTAAATGTAATGAAACAAATCAATTTTCACTAATATATTAATGTACAAAATTAAAATAAAAAATAAAAAAGTTTAATTGAAAAATAAAAATTACGAGAAAAAATGCCAGATAAGGAAATATAAAAAATAGATTAAATGAACCGTAGAATTGTTAACAAAAACGCAAAAAATTGCTGATTAAACATTGCAAAAATGACCTCGTAAAATGTTTGAAGTATTTCGATTATAACAATATTAATAATTAGAAGCTTTCTTAAATTGAGTAAAGGATATTATATAACAAAAAATATATTCGGTGAAATTTTGATCAAAAAAATGTAAATTAATGTTTTTTTTAGTGAATTTAGTAATCTATCATTAATTTCAATATTCAAATCAAATAACAACTCGCTGAAAACGAGTTAACGATTTAACTTACGTTAAATTAAATAAATTCGTTAATTTACCAAAATAAAAAATAATGATAAATAAAATTATAATTGATGACAAATAATGATCAAAAGTAATTTATAAATTTTATCAAATAATTTTTTCACTATTTATAATAATGATTACATGTTTATGACTATTTTCATTTATATGTAATTCATAATATTCTACGTCTGTTAAATTACTGTGATTTATTAATTTTAGAAATCTATGAACATAAAACATTATTTTAAAGTGTACAACTAAATATAAAATTACGAGTAAAATAATAATTTTAAGTAATGTTTTTTTTTCTTATCATATCCGAAGTATATACTGGTACACGAAATAATTCCGACGATTTTTTTTCAAAGCTGCACACATGGGAACATAAATGGTTCCCAAAAACCATCAGTGTGGCAACCCGGGGAGATGAAGCGAAGACAAATATGGCCATGTTTCGAATGATGTGTTAATCATTTTTTTTTAATTAGATCGGATGATTACTTCGACGCGTCGAAGGCATGGAACATTTGGTCATAAGAGGGTGTTCAACGCAAAATGTATAGCTATAGAGGGGACTGTTGTATGAAAAATCGTAAGTAAACACTGAAGCAATTATATTCGAGTATACAGGTATGTAAGATAACGCTAAAGGAATCATGACTGTAATTTATTCACCGTAAAGTGATGAAATATAACAATATATATATAATATGTGGATTTTTTAAATATTTATTAGAATATTATTTTATTATTTAAATATTCTAATCTACTTTTATATATCATTGACTATATGACTATATGATTGATTGAATAATAAAAAATAAAAATAAACATACTTTGAATATATACTATAGCGACATCTATCATACGATGATAACAATGACATAAATACTAGTTGCAACGTGAGTCGGTCCAGGCATAGCAATAGCCCAGTTGGCTGAGCGGTATGAATACCTGGGCATAGTATATTTCCAAGGTCCGCGGTTCGCATCCCGCTTCTGCCGTTATTTTTCTGCTTGAATTGACGCGTTGAAAAGAATTTTATGTATAGTATATGTATATTTAATTAATATAATATGTAGTTACAATTCAAAAGATTGATTTCTTTAACGCTCGTCTGTTGTTCCGCGATCATTAAATAATTTCATCATTTATCATTCATATAATCGCATGTGGAAGAGCACAACCGGTCGATACTAGTTGACTCTTTGACGCCCAGTCAGGACAGCCGTACGCTGCACTCGGGAAACGTGTGTTAGTGTTCTGAGGGACAATTATACAATAAATCTAAGACGAAACCAAAATAAAATATTCATTATAAATTATTTATTTTATTTATAATTATTATCTATTCAGGTACATAGTTTAATAGAAATTTTCACTAAATAAGTGTTTGTTGTATTTGCTATGAGTCTCTATGCGTATTAATAATTTTAATTATGCCTATAGGACTTTATTGGTTTATTGAAAAAAAATATTATTAAAACATTATCGTATTAATTAAAAATAATAATTAAGACTTAAGCAGTCTTTAAAGTATTAAATGCTTCCGTATTAAAAGTTATGCAAGTAAATAATGCTGTTACTCAATATAAAGTTTCGTTGCACTAATTAAACTTATTATACTTTCAATACATGAAGAAATTTGCCATGATTTGTGTACAATATATTAATTTTAATTGCACCGAAATGAATAAAGTTTGTAATGCGCATCTTGATAGCGAAATGCATAAAATATTATATATGTAATGTTTGATCCAAATTCTGTATCAACATCATCACCATGTCCGCTTTCTTATCTGGAGCAATGGACGTCGCAAGCGCTGTGTTATTCGCCATGTCAGCTCTGCCTTCCGCAGCTCTGCTGAGTACATTATATGTATAGTTCCTGATGGGCAGGAAGGCGCAAGTCCAGAGGCTTAAAGAAAGGATAACTGAAATATACTGTGGAATTTGAAGTATATTTCCTAAGCACGTCTGCCTTTGCCTCTTAATTAATGAAGAATGAAAAGTTGCCTTGTCCGCTGTCTCAACTCGTCATTCCTTAGAAAGTCAAACCATAGAACCTCCATTATTCTTCACAAGCATATGCTTTCATCCCCCATTTTATACAGCTGCAACTTTTGGTGAAATGCCAAGGTTCATAGCCGTAAATAAAAATGGGGACGATATAGGCGCTGTATAGTAGTCATATTGGGATACATATTTGTTAGTATAATATGGGTGCGCCATCTAACGTTTCTTTTTTCAACTAGTGCTTATTTCGTGAATGGTAACACTTAGCTCATGTCTGATTTAACAGATAATTATTTTTATTCTTCCGCTAAACGAATATGGTTGTGTATACGCTTGAACAACGCTGAAAAATATTGCGACATTACTTTGAAAATCAGGCCATTTTTCTTCGAAAATGAGCAAGGAGTGGCCGTTACAGTCAATGGCGATCGTTATCGGGCCATTTTTGTTTCCAAAAATTGAAGAGGAGGACATTGGCAACATTTGGTTTCAACAGGACGGCGCTACGTGCCACACAGCCGAAGCTACACTCGATGTTTTGCGCCCCATTTTCAAAAAAAAAAGTTATTTGGCGGACCCGATATAACATATTATAGAATATAATACTGAGGGCAATAAAAATATATTGTATAATATTGTTGCTTTAGTCCAGCGACAATAGCACATTGAAAGCGCGATTCTCTTAGATCACAGAAGTCAAGTAATATTAAACGTAGAACCTTATATTTGGATGGGTCACCGCCTGTTTTAACCATGACTTTTTAAAATCGAGTCGGCTGATAAGCCAAATACTTTCGACGATAAGCATAAATATACATAGTGACATCAGCATGATATAGCCCTTGCTGAGTGGTACCGAAAACCTCGGTATACAATCATTCGTCTCTTATTTCTGTTTGCTTGTCAGTCATGTGTGTCGCCATATTGGCGTTAGTTATATAGATTGCCACTTACGGAGCTGGTGACCGACCACGGCGCCGCATGGGCGAGTCGTGTCCCGCCCTTCGGCGAGAGCATATTGCTGTGACTAGGTCGGGCCACATGGTAGTAAAGTTTATCGTAAATATATTTCAATGTGCTTCTGAAAAAGACTGTGTTATTAATCAGCTCCTAATCCGGCCACCACGCGACGGAATAACAACCTTTAGAAAGAGAGGAGGATGTTAATAGATATTTAATTTATTCGCGTAAAACTAATACAGCGTAAAAATATAATATATAGGCTTATGTGCAACTAATGCGTTTTTCTTATATACTCGTACGCTTGTGTTTATTATCTTAAAAGTAAATCAGGTTAAAGAAAGTGCCCATATTCTCGCAGTTATTTGTTTTATTGGGACTTTATACGAGAGAGAAAAAATTGTACGTCGCTCATTAGTATTGGCTTCACGACCGATTGCTACCGGATGACCTCCAAAATGAAAGAGAAGCCTTAAAGGCTATTGAAATTCAAAACAGAACACGTTTTGGTGATACTCTTATTTCAATTTGAACGAATAAAAAAATATCAACGCCAATAGGTTCTTGTAATCACAGTTCTTGTTTGATCATCGTAGTTAAGCATCATTAGATGTGTACCAAAACTGGATAAGTCACCGCCTGTTGTTTAAAGCTTATTGTTGGTAAGATCGAGCTGCCTTGAGAGCGTCGTGGTAATAATTTGAACTCTTTAAAAATATTTTCACGTAAATATGCCTCGGATTATTATTTTTTCTTTTAAGTTCTATCATCCAACGTGGTTCTCGACTAAGACTGTATCAGCTCTACCTCACAAATCTCCGCTGGGTAAATTTTATATATATTTAACGACAGTCTTCCATGACGACAAGATCATAAGGGCGTGAATAAAGGCTGCTTTAGTTAATGCTAGGGAAGCTTATTGTACCTATAAATCACGGGCTTGATAATCATGTTAGCTGTTTAGCATCTTTTATTCCCTCCATACAGTATTATGCCATCTTCCCCCTATTTTAGAATTTCATATATACTACTTTTTAATTACACATTCTAATCTACTTTTATAGATCATTGACTATATTAATTTATTATTATTACTTAAATATACATATACTATACATAAAATTCTGTTTTCAACGCGTCAATCCAAGCACAAAAATAACGGCAGAAGCGGGATGCGAGCCGCGGACCTTGGAAACCAACTATGCCCAGGTATTCATACCGCTCGGCGAACTGCGCCATTGCCCTTATATAAGTACCTACTATTAAGCTTGTGAATAAATGAAGACTGATAGAATAATAATAAAAATATACATACTTTGAATATATACTATAGCGACATCTATCGTACGATGATAACAATGATATAAATACTAGTTTCAACGCAAGTCAGTCTAGGCAGGGCAATGGCGCAGTTCGCCGAGCGGTATGAATACCTGGGCATAGTTGGTTTCCAAGGTCCGCGGTTCGCATCCCGCTTCTGCCGTTATTTTTGTGCTTGGATTGACGCGTTGAAAACAGAATTTTATGTATAGTATATGTATATTTAAGTAATAGGAGTATTTAAAGCTTACTTCTTAGTGTTTTATCTGTCATTGATGTGTTGTGTAGATTTCTTTTACTTTTTTCTAAAATAATAAAGAAAAAGTTAATTTTGACCTCTTTTTAAAATAACCACAATATAATTTAATGAATAATTATTTTAGAATTGTACAAAAATCAGCCAACTAATAATAATAAGTTGTGCTAGAAATGATAAAAATCGGATATTTTTAATTATCAAGTACGCTTAAGACCGTATTTAACTTTTGTTGAGAGAATAAAATTAATGGAAACATCACACAATAAGTGCAAGCATTAAGTGCGATATTTTGGCCGTGAAAGTTTCAGTCTCTTAATGTGTAATTACGGCTTGAGCGAAAAAACGCATCGGCCGTGAGTGGACGCTGGACCTCGTCCGTGGGAACTACGATGAAGAATGTGGGTCCATATTCGAAAAAAATATGAATAAGGAGCGTATTAAGAATTAATTTAAAAAATAATAAAGAAACATTTTTCTTGTCAAGGGTCCTCGTTTAAGGGTAAGCGTCCTGATTCCAATTTCTTTTTTCCAACACATTTTCCGTAAGAAAAGGCCACAGTTGTTGCTGTCTGGTATTTTTTGAAGTCTGGTGTTTACTAGCAAATTATTAAATCGTATTTATTCGTAAAGAAATAATAGCTAGATTGATCTATTAAATAAGTTTAGACGTTTACTACTTGTTTCCTGAGTCTTAAGCATAACGAAGTTTCAATTATTAAAAAATATAACATAAAAATTTCTTCTTCTAATTTTGTCATATGTTTTACCGATGGCATTAGGGACGGAACTTTCGAAACTGCCAGTTATTGGTCGTCACCCATTAAACGTGTATGAATGTTCGGCAAGTGTAAGACGAGTTTGTCGGTTGTGGGTAGGTGCAGGATGAATTAGTTCTTTAAGTTCTGAAGAGCAGCTACCGTGATAATGACGGTAGAAAAGTCTAAGTGAACCAATCTTACGCCTGTGTTCCATTGATTGCAGGTTAAGCGTTAGATGCCGGCAGGTATTGCTCAATGATCAAAGAATTTGCTTTGAAAGCCAAAGGTCGTGGGTTCGATCCCCGACAGAGATTTTTTTATCGATTTCTGAGCTCTTAAATTACCCCCGATTGGTGTGAATTCGATCCCTCGCCCATAAAATACAAATCATAACCGATTAATTAAAATTGGTGCTAGACAAAAGTGGTCCCGTGAAGACCACCCATTCATAGTAAATTCCTGTAATAATAAGGATAATGCGTGAATCTCGGGCTGTAGTCGTTGGCGGATCAATATTCCATATGCAGTGCGTAGTCATTTGCACCAAGGTAAGCGTCATAGATTTCCACAGATGAGACTTCAGAATTACTATTATCATCTGTTGGTATTCTCCTGTATGTGTTAACATTATCAAAAAGAGTGTCAACGTTTATCAAATAAATTGCTCTTCTTGTTATAGATGGTATTTTGGGGCTATCGTGATAACCAGTGTTATTATCCATCGACAAATTCATTGATTACTTTGATCTCATGCAATCAAGTTCGGATCTGGTAAGTTTCTTGGAGAAGATTTGAAGAGCTGATGATTTCCTATCGGCCTTGACCCATTGCTAGATCCTTTGTTGCCGCACGAAGACGATCCCTTCACTTGGAGACCAAGGACGATGGCGAATCGCAGCAGCCGAGTCATTAAGCTACTCGAGATTATCTTCAAGATTACCATCTTAACGAGATGAACTGATGAGCAGTGAAGAGAAATAACAGCCTCTTGATTTTTTATGTAAGATAATACATACAAATAACTGAAGGTGAGTAGAATGCAATTATTTTTTTTATTAAGGAAATAAGAATTTATATAAACAGCGCGAAAACATATTTTTTAGCATTTTTTTTTGCACAATTATACTGTTATTATTATTTTAAATTACTATCATTACAGTCACGAGTATATTTTTTTCATATTCTACAATAAATTTAAATACATTTAAATTAAAATGTTAGGCATATTAGTTAGACTTACTCCTAGTTATGAATGACGTAGATTAGTTAAGAAATATTTTATTTTGGTATACATTTTACTTAACCCACCGTTGGCTGGCGGGTATAGCTCTATGGTCAAAACGTTTGCTTTATAAACCAAAATTTGTGGGTTCGATCCCCAACAGAGATTAAAAAAAAATTAACCCTATTTCTGAGCTCTAAAATACCCCCGGTTAGTGTGAATTTGATCCCTCACCCGTGAAATGCCAGTCATAACCAATTAACAAAAATTGGTGGTAGACGAAAGTCGTCCCGTGAAGACCACCCATTCGTAGTAAATTCCTGTTATAATAAGGATGATGCGTGAATCTCGGGCTGTAGTGTATGACGTTGGGGGATCAACACTCCACATGCAGCGCCTAGTCATGTGCACCATGGCTAGCGTCATAGAATTCAACAGATGAGACTTCAGAATTACTATCACCATCTGTTGATATTCTCCTGTGTGTATTTACATAAAAAATAAAAATGAAAAAAAGCATTAAGATCTCCGTAACGTTTACAGTTAGTTACGCGTATCAAAGTTCCGCCGAATGCATTGTGAGTTTAATTATTACGGGAACGCAAACAAAAACATTAAATCGCACACCGCACATTAGACTAGCGACAAAGCGTTCACTGTGTCACCGGTAACCAAAGCCGTAACGATAAAGATAATTGGGTACGTATCGCATTAAGTGGTATGATACACCGTGTACACCACCAGACCATGGAAATCTCTAGAAGACGCTGGTGACCACAACATGCTTGGAAAACAGAGTCGCTTTGTGAAGAGAAAACAAGAAGAGAATCTACCAGCTTCTGGGACACCTTTTTTTTAGTAATCACACACAAGAAAATACTGCCGGAAATCTCGTAAATGAATTTTATAAAACTTGCTTTATTACTAGGTTTTTATAAGTATGGCTAAGCGCTGCATGTATCATGTTGACCCGGCAACGTCATTAGACTACTGCTTGGCATTGACGCATTATACATTTTTGATTATGTGGTGCTCACGGAACGATTTATGTCTTCTATCAATTTTGATTAATAGGCTACGACTTGAGATGAGATACCAATTAGAAACTCACTTGACTACTAACCGTTATTCATCCATCATCCATTTTTACGGAAATTCACTTATGAATGTGTTCATGTGACGACTTTTGTCCACCATAAAATTTGATTGTTAGGCCATCGCATCACTGATTGTAATTTTACGGGTGAGGGTTCAATTTCACGCTAATCGGAATATTTACAGAGCTTAGAGATCGATCAAAATTACGTTTTTTATCGTTGCTGGAGATCGAACCCACGATCTTGTGTATAATAATCAAACGCTTCACCTCCAAGTCATTTTGCTACTCAACTACATCGTTATAGAAATGATGCTAGTGATTGAATTATTTTTAACGATCAATTGTCTGTAACTATTGAATGTGAGTACAAAACAGACTTTGTGAAGAGGACAGAGTAAATAGTGAAAATGCATAGGATTTTGTTCTAACGAACCGTTCATTATAATTTACAATTTGGTATAACCGCTCATTTATTTTAGTGTGGTTCTAGAGAATTAGTCGATATTGTAGCAAAACTTGAAGTACTCAGTGTAAAATAGAAGAAACCAGCAGTCAAACTATCTCTTATCTGTTGGTCTACCTTTTAGATTCATCGTCTTCTGTCACTACATATTGACATGGCTCTACATACAAGCAGTATCTAGAAGGTCAAAATAAGGAGAGATGGATGAGTTATTGTAAAGATTCATCGGAGTTCCAGCCACGTGCTAAGCCGCGTGGAGCAGGGGACCAAGTGTCTTTGTCGAAGGCAGGAACAAAAGTGACCGAACGCCTCGATTCTCTCCTTTGACGTTATGCTTGACATTATGGTGGGGTTTTTTTGCTCAAAATATATGTTTATGTGTCCCAGTGAGCGAAGCACAGATAACAGACACTTGTCGCGGTCTTTTGGTGTGAGCCTGAAGGAGCCATATCGACTAGACGTCAATATATATATATAAAAAATAAATAAACTTACAGTTTATCTTCCTAAAGCGTCGAGATAAGCATTGCGCTGTTTAAAATACGCCATGTAATGTTAATCTCCCCCATATCCGTTCCATTCAATGAAAATATCATCATCTTAAGTTGCCGTGACTCAGTTTTTACAGTTTCTATTATCCATGCCTTGTTCTTAATATATCCTTGCACACGAAAACCCACTTGGGAACTTATATATTTCTCAACATTTTTTAGGTCAGACGCCTAAGAATTTGAAGTGACGGCAGCTTTAGTAACTTAGTCATATTTCAATTGATTTAACAATCAAATTTTCAAATAAAACTGTATTATTAGCTTGATGATTCCTTTAAGCCTTGATAATTTGATTGACAAGGTGCTGTTGAACCCACCTTAACATAAAAATGTACACAAAAAGGTATATTTACATAAAAATCTCCACTAACGGTATAGAGAAAATCTCCAAAGTGTATGCTTTTACTGTAATACACTCGCATTCATTGTAGATCGATAAAATAAGCTTGAAAATTCAATTCAAAAACCTTCTTTTATGTCATGCTCATATGTTGTTCCACATAAATTTAATTATCCTTCTAAAAAATCAAATTGTAGACAAATACACATGATACATTTGTTATTACTTCTATAAAAGCATATATTCATCATACAATATATTCAGCAGTTACTAAATTTTAACCTTGTCTTTTTCCAGTTAGGGGAGCTAATGTACGAGTACCAAGAAAAAGCTTGTATGAGCTTCTTTTTAAGTTAATATATGTTATTTTAGTTTGATATCAGCTTGGTATAGCTCTTTTAGTTGATTCCCAAAAGCCTTGATAAACTATATTTTGTCTTTTATGTTTTGTACGCTCGCCTGACATACACATCTAATAATATTAGTCTTAATTTTATATACAATACAGGGCGCTTGCATACACCATTTTATATGTTTTGACAGTTGCTCCATGTTACTGTGCCTGTCTGCCAGCACGTGGCCCGTTCGACCACTGCCCACAATACAACATGTTACGGTCGGGCGGGGAAACCAAAGTCTCATATGGGAAATAAACGCGAATTGTGCTTCTACACAAGTTCTTTATTTTGCAATCTGCTCCTGCATCCTTCCTCCACGCGTCTCGATCACGACCCCGTGACTTTTTATTTGTTATTTGTGTCGTTGTCGCCTTTTTAAAGATGGGGTATGTCAAGTTCTTTGAATAACTAAACCTACGAAACTAATTATCTTGTATATATGGCGTAATCTATACAAATCATTAAAAAATGCATTAAATGCTTCTATAAATCTAAAATTTAATACTTTTTTTCTTCCGCATTAACGCTTGAGTTGATATGAACAAATGGTTTAAAAGAATAGAAAGAAAAACAACGGTCTATTATTGCAACAAAACTTAGCATAAATTACGTAACAATTATGAATTATTAATTTATAATTATTTAGTAATCACCTACAGTTCTGAAAGCAAAGAAAAGATCATTATGCAACAGGGTCCCGTTTCGTGGAAGCGGAAATCACAATACGAAGAGTATGGAAGTATTTAATGATAATTGGCGAATGTTACGTAAGGAACAATGTATGCGTTGCATTACACTCTAACTAATTAATGTGAGAGATTGGTAATTAGAGGCGAGCGTGTATTATCACATGAGCAAACTAACGTTCACGGTCAGGAAGCTTGCGGGATCCACGTATGACTGAAAATAGCCAAGAAGATGGATCCTAAATGATTCAATGATACATCACTACGTAAAATATTATTTAAATTAGTAAAAATAAATTTATTTAGTGTGTTTTTTTTTAAGAATATGTGAATGAAGTATTAAATATTGACATCAGCACGATGTAGCCCTTGCCGACTGGTACCGAAAATCTCGATACACAATCTTTCGTCTTTTATTTTCTGTTCAGAAGCAGTTATGTGTTGACGATTGAAAAGGTCGCATTACGGCCGGCGGCATGTCATTCCGGAAGCTTGTAAAGTCTTAACGTAAATATATGTCATTGCGCTTCTAAAAGAATGTCTTTGTTTGCTGACCTGCTACTCTTCCTGCCTCAAGCGACGGAGAACCACCTTTTTGAGAGTGTGGAGGATGTTAATATTTTTGGTTATTTTTTATATCTGATTCATAGTAGATTGCCATATGTATTTCAAAGCATTATAGACAGTTCATTTTTTACTTATATTTTCGATAAGTTATATTTTTGTACCTGAATCTTTATCGAAATAATCTAAGTTAAAACAAGGTACGAATATATATCTATTTAACATTAAAATGGATGTCAAATTTAACGCTTAACCCTTTCGCATCGGTTGTCGGCATATGCCGTCATAAGATTCCTCGACCGTTGACATTGTTTGACGTGATATATCGTTTTGCTACTTTCTTAGAAAAGTTTTTTATGCATCATCTGATAGCTAAAAGATACAAGAACTAATGTGATATATGAAAATAGACCAGCTAAGTACATTTATGCTTCAAATACTAGTTGTATAATTGACAATATAATTCGTATTTAAGCTGAGCCGTAACGAAAGGGTTAATAATATAAATAACATCACCAAGAGAAATGTCAAATACTCGTCCATATTATATTAACAAGAAAGCTTCATTATAATTTCAACTACATTTTAATTTTTTTTTTTTTTTTAGTTTTGATTCACATATATTTTAAGCGATTACATGTTTCGGCCTCCCTGGAGACCATCTTCAAAGCTTTATGTAATAGATTCTAAGTTATTCTTCTTGTACTCGATGGAATTTATTGGATACAAGATAGACGCTTAGCATATAAGTGTTTATGGTTATTGTTCAGCTACTACGAACGGTTATGAATCTCGGCATCTGCACCCGAAGATCCTAAGAGCCATTTTCCACGGCAACGTCCCGTTTTTTGCGGGTTCGGTTTTTTGCAGGATAACGTTTAGTAGTATACGTGCTACTGTGGTAACATTACACATGAGCATTCGGTTTGCAAGATACCGCAAAAATCCGATCCGTTCGAAATGTGCTGTACGGTCTTGCCACTACAAACCGGACGACTGGATCCAATAAAAAACGGTATCCAGTTTAGTAACGTACATAATTTAATGAAAGTATTCCCACTAGCCTGCATTCGGTCTATTGCGTCTGAATTTTATTCTCCGACTGCCAATGCTATCCCGTTAAAACAGGATGCAAACTTCTGTGTGTGAACACAGGTATGATTTTTGCGGTATCCAGTAAAAAACCGATCCTGCAAAACTTGCCGTACTTGGGAAAGAGTTTAAAGAAGATATTTATTATACTAGGCCTATTTGATCTAAAAGAGCGACTTAATTTGATCAATGAAACCCGGTAAGCAAGAGTTTTAGTCTCAGTGTAAAGTTGATACTTTCAGTGATTTAATTACTAATGAACCGTGATTCATAATTTTTTTTTCTTAAGTGTTAAATATTCTAGTTCACATTTAGTACATAATAATTCTCTGATATTTGGATTAAAGAGCTAATAAAATATGGTTCAATCTTTGCCGGCAGGTAAAGCTCAATGGTCAAAGCGTTTGCTTTGCAAGCCAAAGGTCGCGGGTTCGATCCCCGACGGAGATTAAAAAAAAACCTGAGCTCTAAAATACCTCCGGTTGGTGTGAATTTGATCCCTCACCCGTAAAATGTCAATCATAGCCTATTAATTAAAATTGGTGGTAAGCGAAGGTCGTTCTGTGAAGACCGCCCATTCGTAGTAAATTCCTGTAATAATAAGGATGATGCATGAATATCGGGATGTAGTCTTTAATGTTGGCGGAACAACACTCTTGAAGCAGCCTTTAGCCGTATGCAACATGCTAAGCGTCATATAATTCCACAGATGACACTTCAGAATTACTATCACCATCTGTCGATATTCTGCTGTATGCACTTACATAAAAAAGGCGGTCAACATAGAAATACGATTAAGATCCAATTCCGCTTAACTTTGGTGATCAAACGATAACATTTGAATTGAAAATATTTACAAAACTAAAGATGTATTATTATGGCTTGCATCAGTATCTAATTGAAACACTGAACATAGACCTAACAGCACACAATTTAGAACTTAGACTTGTAATAAATCATCTAAAGTCGAGTAACGTTCACGCTCTACGGAACTCCTGATCATGGTCATCAAGATACGGTCACCACTACCGTTAAAATTGAAGACAGCCCTGGTCTCAGACGCACGGTTAATACATTCAAACGGTTGCGGGACACGTGGGCAGCCGAGAGGAACCAATGCCCGCTACCAGAATTTGAGATTTTTGATGCTATGGTGGATTGTTCGTAATTGTTATGTACAGTACTAGTACAGTGTAGATAAGTTACTGACCTACGCGTTTGCCCAACTAATTCAGAAGCAGTCAGGATGATATGTGGTGTTGGACATCGCTATAGAAGATCAATTACATTAAGGTTATAAACTGATAATACTTGGTGAAACTGCATAAATATAATTTTAAATTATTTTCATTAAAAAATAATAAATAAAAAATATTTAGTTTTGATTCACATTTATTTTAAAAGATTACATGTTTCGGTTTTTACTGGAGACCATCTTCAATAATTGTTGTAATAAATGATTGATGATTGTCTCCAGGGAGGCCGAAACATATAATCTTTTAAAATTTTTAAATTATAGAAGATCAATTGAAAAATTAGCAAAATCCATGTAAGGGGTCCGCCAAATAACTTTTTTTTTATGAAAATGGGGCGCAAAGCATTGAGTGTAGCTTCGGCTGTGTGGCACGTAGCGCCGTCCTGTTGAAACCAAATGTTGCCAATATCCTCCTCTTCTAAGAGAAGAGTTAAGTGTTACCGTTCACGAAATAAGCACTAGTTGAAAAAAAAACGTTAGATGGCGGACCCTTATATTAAAGTAATAAAAAAAAAACTTTAATATACATATATGGATACTGTAGGACATGGAGAGAGCGAATTAATAAACGTATGATTTCCATGGATTGAATATTACACAATATAATTTATTAGAATTACGTCTCTTATAATCGATAAGATCTAACCCAACAACTACTTTGGAGGTTTGATTCAAATGTGATTGTCGTATTCAAAAACTGGACAAATTTGAATTCTGCAAGAGTTAGTAGTTGCACATTGTTGAAAAAAGGTCTTTATTTCTTTCACACTGGTTAACATTGATAATTTTTTTCTTAGATTCAAAAAGAGTTTTTCTTGACTTTCTTGAAGCATTTTTCAGTGTAAGTAGCATCAATGATTTTGTACATGCGTTCTTCACTTCTGTCAAATACCAATCAAGCAAACAGCAGCAGAAATCACTCTAGACTCTTTTTTATATTGAAATGTTACTTGGAATGAAATTTACGTGTAATTCGGCAGGCGTGCGACCAGTAGCTGCACCTATAAATACTACAATGTTGTTTTACGCTCCATTAACTATTGGCAATGTATAAAGCGGAATAAAAAACGTGTTTTTATATACAGAGCCATTAAAAAATACACCTAGAGGAAACTGTTAATCCAATTGAACAGTAATGCAAAAGCGTTAAAAATATACGACAAAGTGGTTGGAAAATGGTTTATAATACAACTTAATACATGTAGAATAATAATTTAACGCCATCGACGTCGCCCACTTCTGGGCAGACAGGATCTGACTCTGTTGTTTCCGATACGATTATATATATACATGCAGAATACAAGTATTTTGTACAAAAACGGATTTTATATTATTTAAGAGACTGATAAGAATCATCTCAGAGGCAAGTAATAACGCATAAAAAGATTAGATGCCTTTGAGATGTGGACATACAGAAGAATTCTCAGAATTTCCTGGAGAGACCACGTCACGAACAATGAGGCTCTCAGCATAATCAACGAGGATAGGCACCTAGTAAGAACCATCTCAGAGGTCACACCACGCGCCACGATGGTCTTCTTCACGACACTGTGGAAGGGATGGTTGAGTGTACTGTAGAGAGCGCCCTAGACGGGAGTATTTGCAGCAAGTGTTCGAGTACATGAGTTGTAGCTCTTATGCTGAACTAAAAAAGGATTGAAGTGGATCGAGAAGATTGGAAAATGTAAGCCAATCGACCGGATTGATACTACGAACAAGAAGAGACTGGTCAAATAAAAATTCAACCCGCGAATAAGATTTTTTTGTTACTTAGATGTTATATATGAAAAATATTGTCACTACAAATTGCTATCACATTATATAGTTCTATCAGCTGCTTTACTTTGATATAACTTGTACCAAAACATCTCTGCGCGTGAGGTCTACCTAGAAATTAACATGGTGTAATTGGGTGTTTTTGATGAGGACATCGAATGATTAGCTTGACACTCTAGATTGAATTTATCTTATTCTTCCTGTCAGAAATGTCAAATTGATTAAGCCTAATAACTGGCTGCATCGATGCCTTGTCTGTTGACTAACGTAAGGTCATGTGAGGAGCAGGTAGTCGTAAACATGGAGCAAGATCTTAGATGTGATGCGTTCTAAGGGTCAGACATGATAATTGTTGTAGCACTCCCTATTGCTTTATGCTTTTTTGTGTTTTTCTTCAATTTGCTCAATGTTGCCCAATACTACCGGCGGGTGTAGCTCAATGGTCAAAACGTTTATTTTGCAAGCCAAAAGTTGTGGATTCGACCCCCAATGGAGATAAAAAAAATAAAAAATAATCGATTTCGAAGCTCTAAAATACCCTCGGTTAATGTGAATTTGATCCCCATCCGTAAAATGACATTCATAGCCTATTAATTAAAATTGGTGGTAGACGAAAGTAGTCACGTGAAGACCACCCATTGATTGTAAATTCCTGTAGTAATAAGGATTATGCGTGAATCTCGGGCTGTAGTCTATGACGTTGGCGGATCAACGCTCCACATGCAGCACTTAGTCATATGCACCATGGTAAGCGTTATAGAATTCCACAGATGAGACATCAAAATTACTATTACTATCTGTCAGTATTCTCCTGGATGTGCTTACATAAAAAATAAATGTGATATTCGTCTTTTAAGGCTCTTGCCAGAAAGTATGTTTTCTTTTGGTATAATGAAAGGCTCTATAGATATTTGATTCCATTTGTTTGAATAGTTGTTACAATTTATTTCAAAAATATTTTACTTAAAAATGAATCAATATTTATAATTACGACATGTGCAAAAGGTATGTCACCTTCCTCTATCAATCAAAATGAATTGAAATGAATGCGTTACCTTTTGTTAAAGTATTTTGCTCCAATACTCTAATTGTATGGAATAATGATTTACGTCTAATTGAAAAATGTATGTATGAGTATTTAAACAGATGAATACACAAAGAAACGTGGTTTATATGTAACAGTAGTGTTTTTCCTAACATAAAGACATCTAATTTTTTTAAGTCTTGCGTTAAATTAACAATATTTATCTAATAAATACGTGGTATTATTATTAAATAAACCTGTCTAAATAAAGTGACGTTTATAAAGCGCCTGTATTATTTATATTCTTATTTTGCTTAACATACGGCGAGAAGTTACTACCAAGAAGGAGCTCACCAAAGCAACCCACGACGCACTCCACCCTATGTTTGGGTATCAAAAGATAACCACACGGCTCAAATCAAGAAGTTTCCTACAGCCGACAACGGAACTGGTGATACCTGAGGCTACCCTGCGGCTGAGCACGTGGCGCTCAAATGTTACTAAAAATACCTATACTTTCGATGGTTCTCTTCAATGACGAAATGAGGGGAATGCTTGTATTGCCCCGAAAGAAGACCTAGTCCCTGGACACGACCAGGGGTGGAATATATGGAGGTCCCTTAACAGACTTCGGACCGGATTATGCAAGACGACGACACAAATGAAAGCCTGGCAGTTTTACAGCGGACCGACTGAATGTGACTGCGGCGCGGATCAGACCTTGTCACACCTTCTGGAGTGTGCGCTGTGTCCGAGTAGCTGCACCCAGAAAGACCTGATGATGGCCAGGAGTAACGCCATTGACGTCGCCCGCTTCTGGGCAGACAGTATCTGACCCTGTTGCTTCCGACACGATTATATATTTTATATGTTTTTTTTAAATATTAATTAGAATATTATTTTATTATTTTCAATATTCTAATCTACTTTTATAGATCATTGACTATATTACAATATTATAAGTAATTAAATATACATATGCTAAATATAAAATTCTTTAAACGAGTCAATTCATCCAGAAAAAATATCGGCGGGAGCCGATATTATTATATTATTACTTATATTATTACGATTACTTTTAATATTTTAATATAGCCAATGATCTATAAAAGTAGATTAGAATATTGAAAATAATAAAATAATATTATTATAATTAATACAAAAAAAAACATATAATAATGTTGTCACCTTGAGACAATATCAAGAAGGTAAAATTATTCATCAGTAACACAGGTAAATAACTAATTGTATAGTGCGCGACGTACATACAAGAAGTTGTTCTCATCCATTCAGTCTATTGTTTGGTTCGAGACCCGAGTGGTACTTACTAAAATAAATAGACTGTCGGAAATTAATAATATTAAGCTAGTGAATAAATGCATTCTGATCGAATAATAAAAAATAAAAATATTCATACTTTGAATATATATTATAGACTCTGTAGTATACAGACATCTATCATACGATGATAACATATAGAAGTTCCAAGCGAGTCAGCTCTGGCGGAAGAAATTGGCCACGGTGGCCGAGCGGTATAATCACCTGGGCAAAATGTTGGTTCCAGAGGTCCGCGGTTCGCATCCCGCTCCTGCCGATATTTTTTATGAATGAATTGACTCGTTTAAAGAATTTTATATAAAGTATATGTATATTTAATTGATTATATATATATATATATATTGCTGAAAATCTTGTCACCTGAAAAATATGCTCCAACTAGAGATCTGATATAAAAATAATGATGAAAATGATATTTTTGTAGCATATGTAGGAATACATAGAAACCTTAACTGTATAGTCGTTTATAAATATAATTATTGTAAATCAAAAAGGTGATTAACCTTACGCCCCAATTTTATTATATCTACTAAACATAATTTATGAATCCACGTGACGATTTTATTAATTAATTATTCTTTTTGCATTCAGCGTATTTCTATACAACAATTATTTACGCTCGTTTGACAAATGGCTGTAGTAAATTCGATTTGAACAAGTGAAAAACAATGGTAAATATTTGTTTTCGCCTGGAATATTTATGTATTGAAATATTTCACTAATGACTATGTCAGCCAATTACGTAAGAAACACATGTTATTTACCTGCAGTTGTATTCATTGATCTTTGATTATGTACTTAGCTAAACATTATGGAAAATAACACATTACATTTGTATTTACCTGTTCGCATCGGTACCCGATATATACCGTGTAAGACTCCCCTACCGTTCACATCGGTAGCCGAGATATGTTTCGCTACTTTCTTAGAATAGTTTTTATGCATCATCTGATAGCTAAAGGATACAAGAACCAATGTGATATATGAAAACACACCAGATAAGTTCATTTATGCTTCAAATACTAGTTTTATAATTGACAGTAAAATTTGTATTCCACCTAGCCGTAATGAAAGGGTAAAATACATACAGTAAATATTATGTTTGTTTATGTAAGCTTATGCTGGTACATACATTTAAGTTTTATAAGCATTTGCTTAACGATTCGAAGGTCATGGGTTCGATCCCCAACAGTCATTAAAAAAAACGATTTTTTTATGAATTTATAAGCTCTATATATACCTCAGTTTAGTATGAATTCGGTCCTTTCCTCTGAAATGCCAGTCATCTATTTTTTTTATTTTTTTAATGTAGGTGAAAATCGCCCTGTGAACACCACCCATTCATAGTAAAACCCCTCAAAAAAATTTATGATGCGTGAATATCGGGATATGATGTTGGCGGTTCAACATTCCACATGCATGGACGCCCGTTCTTGAACTCTCTGCAAAATTTGCGCACGTGTTGTACGCTCATACACTTGTCTGCATAGATTTCGCATAGCTGGGAATGGATTTCTACCGGCGCAATGTTTTTTGCAGAAAGGAAACGCCTGGCGGGCGAAGCGAGGAGGAAGTCCATCTCGTACGGCTGCCAAGCCAAGACTGAGCTCCGACTGAGGCAGCTCGCTAGGTAAGGGATTTGGAGTGGGGGAACCAAGGTACACTACAAAATAACGGGATTCACTATAACAGCGCTTTTCAGGACTGTAGCGCCATGGGAATCTTATATTACGGATAACCCTCGTAGATTGACGTATTATGTCAACAGTTAAAACATGTCGTTAGCAAATAAATGTTACGATTTTAATTTGATACAATAATTAATTTTTTATGCAATAACTTAAATAATGAGCAGCACGGAACATTAACAGCATTAAAACATTTTTTTAATTTAAGTGCAATATGAAAAAAATCAGAACGTTACCGTCGCGTTGCGAAAATCATGACTCGTTATTATAACTGGTTGCTGGTATAATTGATAAAACATTCCAAAGGCAGTGGTTTCCGCATGCCAAGTAAGCAATGTCTTTTTTTAGAATTATTATTTTGGTAAGACTTTGGTTACTCGAATGGTGAACCATCTAGATTTATTTATTTATTTAAATAACAGAACCGCAGTTCCAAGGAACATATAATAATAAAGAATAAGAAACATATAGTTTACATAACCATACAATACATACAAAAAAAAATAATTAAAAAAGAAGAAGACGACACGTGTCGTAGGAGAACAATGCCATCGTCAAAAGAGGAAGGATGTAAGAAAAGGATCGAGGGTTGCTGGTAGGCCATTTAGGAGCGCTATTGCTGTTGCACTAAATTGAGTGCTTGAAGCTCCACAAGTATCAACCGGGATCAAAAACAATGGGTAGCTAAGAGCACGGGTAGAAGTATCTGGAACGTAGAAGTAAAAACATTTAAGAATCCCAGGGTTGTGAATTGCACGGCGAAGAAGAATGAATGAATGTTTGAGAGCAGAAATTTATCTCCGGGACTCTAACTAGATCCAAGCTAACCATTGGGAATATTAATTACGAAACTCCTAAAAATCCATAAAATTAGTTTCAAAAGCAGAAGCCTGCTTAGAATACTAGGATTACGATGGTTTGACTCTGTGAGGAATGACGAGGAATTGCGACGCCTTCCATACTCAGTCGGTCAAGAGGTGAATGTGAAACTGGTTGAGACATACACTTCAGACACTGTAGGAAAGCATAAACTACAACTGCATTTTCTTCAAGTCCTAGAGCTTGCGCCGTCTTAGAAGACCGTTGGGACTATACATAGTAATGACATTCTCCTCTCTCTCAAAAATGTGTTATTCCGTCGCGTGAAGGCAGGATTAGGAGCAGATTGATATCACAGACTTACTTTTAGAAGCATATTGATTATATTTACGTTAAAACTTTACAAGCTTCCGGCCAGGCGGAATGACAAACCGCTGGCCGTAATGCGACGTCCTCGGTCGTCAACACATAACTGACGCGCTCGTCATCGGGCTCTCGCGCCCCTGGCAGTGTCTATAATTAACACACCCGTGAGTGGGCAAGCGAACAGAAAATAAGAGACGAAAGATTGTGTATCGAGGTTTTTAGTACCAGTCGGCAAGGGATACATCATACTGATGTCAGTACATACTCGGCGAAGTTGGCATGGGATGTGGAGCTTAATGACGGTACTTCGGGACGAGGATATACTCCAATTAGAGAAGCGAACACGGTGATAAACATCAAGGTGTCTAGATTGGCATACGACTACTCACAAATTGAATCACCAATAAACTTTCAAATATTGCATGCATATCGCTTTTACATTGACAATAATTGATTAAGAAATTTTTAACGTTAAAAAATAAATAAAAATTAATCACCAGCATAATAATTAAGACTGATTTAAATATTAAGATAATCTGAAATTTTGTAATGTATTAAAAATAAGCTATATCAGGTGTGCTCAACTAGAAAATAAAATCTTTCTAGGAGTGTATTTTTTTAACCAAAATTGGTTAAACACACAGCGATTATTTTGGAACAACGAGCATTCGCACATTCTATCTCAATTCCTTCAATTTTGCTTGGTGTAAACGGTAAATTAATAATCTTTGTTGCTATCTCTGACTAGTTTTGCTGCCAATGTCATGCAAATATGGTGAGAGCCGTTATTCTTATGTTAAAAAAATACCGTCAGATGCCGATAATGATTCTGAAGAATCTGTGAAATTCAATGACGTTTACCTGCATATGACTAAGCGCTACATGTGGATTGTTGTTCCGCCAACGTTATTGACTACAGCCCGGGTTTCGCGCATCATCCTCATTATTACAGGAATTTACTATGAATGGACGAGGGTTGATGACTTGTGTGAAGCCTGGAGATGACCCCAGCATTGGTGGTCGAAATATTGAAATGTAGTAATTCGTCAAACACGGCTAAACCCAAAAGCCACAATATCAAATCTGGACGTGAAAACCTAAGAAACACTTTAAGATTGCCAAAATTGCTATGAAGTGGAATAAATATTCCATATAAATATATGAATCATGCACACATCCACTACAAAAAACTTTACACAGCCCCGTAAATATATGTATAGCTTAATAACTTCTTAGATTTTCACGGCCAGATTTGATATTGTGGCCTTTGGGCTTAGCCGTCTGTTGCGAATTTTTTTTTAACCAATATTTCGTACGCCTTTGCAGGGATCTTCTTCAGGATTGATGATTGAGTTGTGAGTTGGTGTCAGATTATCTTTTTACGAGCGTTATTGATATCTCCATGGCAACTACATATAAAGTTTCATTGGTCCGGGGAATCGTGGGTATGGTCTAAGAATACAATATATAATATGTATAGCTCTAAAAACGTAAGCCAGTTTTGGACCGCGGGCCTCAGTTGGCCGACACCCGAGCTGTATTACCGATACTATCTCGCTCGGGCTCAATCAACCTCAGCCAGAAGCACTTTCACTGCTGCTTTTTAAACTTTTTAAGCCACTCGGTCGCGCTGATATTATTTAAAGCCGCTGTCACTTTTACTTTGGGAAATTATACTGAACACATTACATGCAGGTCTCTTGATGCGTGGACCATGATCGAAACATCAAAATTTAGGACGTTTTTTCTCTCTCGTAACAAATTCACTTGTGTCAAAGAAGAAGTTGACACAAGGCCAAATCAAGAAGAAGTTTACTTCAGTCGACAACGGAACTGGTGATACCTGCGGTCACCTTGCGGCTGAACATGTGTAGAAGCGCAACTGAGGGGAATATTTGAATTGCCCCGAAAGAGGACTTAGCCCCTGGACACAACCAGGGGTGGCCAATTGAAAAATGTATGTACGAGTATTTAAGCAGATGATTACATAAAGCAACGTGGTTTATATGTAACAATAGTGTTTTTCCTAACATAAATACATCTATTTTTTAAGCCTTGGATTAAATTAACAATATTTATCTAATAAAAAATAAAATATTATTATCATATATACCTGTCTAAAAATTAGTGACGTCTATATAGCGCCTGTATTAATCTATTCGTATTTTCTGTACTTGGATTGCCCCGAAAGAGAACCTAGCCCCTGGACATGACCAAGGGTGGAATATATGGAGGTCCCTTAACAGACTTCGGATCGGAGTATGCAAGACGAGGACACAAATGAGGGCCTGGCAGTTTTACAGCGGACCGACTGAATGTGACTGCGGCATGGAGCAGACCCTGTCACACCTTCTGGAGTGTACATCTGTGCCCGAGTGGCTGCAAAATAACGCCATCGACGTCGCCCACTTCTGGGCAGACAGGATCTGACCCTGTTGTTTCCGACACGATTATATATAATTGAAAGTCAATTGTACTGGAAAATCAATTTTTTAAATTAAAAATATTTTATTTTACATCACATATTGTAAATAATTAGATTTTTTAAACATTAAATTATGTTTCAATAAGAATTATGTAGTTTTACTGGGAGCTATAAGTTGATAACAACTACATTATTAAATTACGTCGAAATGGATAAGAGAAATTCATATAAGTCAATACTTCTTTGAAGTTTTTGTCATTTTGAAAATATCTACGTATATTTCATTATTTTTCCAGAAGTTCGAAGCTGGAATTGAATACTTAACTGACTTTGTTATATGCTTTAAGATTTGTTCATTATAACAGAGAAATTGTTTCAAAATATATATATAACACGTGGCGACACTACGATTGTCCCATTGAATATTAAGACTACGATACAAAAGCTGATTATTGTTTTCTTTCTCTTAAAGATTAACGCATACTTACACTGAAAAACGAGAGGCAAATTTGCTGTTATAAGTGGATATTGTTGTTGATGGTTCTGGTCAAACGATTTTTGCAAATAAAACTGCCAAATAAATAAATTATAATATTTCATGCATAATTAATTGACCAACGAAATTCTCACATTGTAAGCGCGATTTTCGTTATTTCACGAAAGTTCAGCAACATTTGACACGTAACAAAACTTTGATGGATTACGGCTCTTCCCACAGACATCCAGTTTTGCAGGATCGGTTTTTTACTCGATACCGCAAAAACATACCTGTGCTCACACACAGAAGTTTACATCCTATTTTTTATGGGATAGCATTGGCAGTCGGAAAAGAAAATTTTGACGCAATGGACGTGAATACATTTTTGATATTATACTGGTACTTTCGTCGCCGAAAGCAATGCAAAAAAAGAAGATTTTGGGTTCACCCAATCCTAAAACTACGATCGAGATTAGGCACATTTCGTCATCTCATGGATGGTATGGATGGTAAACAGGATGCAAGTGGGAACACTTCCATTAAAATATGTACGTAACTAAACTGAATACCGTTTTATATTAGATCTACTCGTCCAGTTTGTAGTGGCAAAACCGTACAGCACATTTCGAACGGATCGAATTTTTGCGGTATCCTGCAAGTCGAATGCTCATGTTTGATCCTACGAAACTGGACGTCTGTGGGAAAAAGCCCTTACGGTTATCTATTTTCCTCGTACATTTCATTTAGATTTTAAAAACCTCAAGTGCATCCGACTAATAATCCGATATTATTCAATAATCTGATGAACAAATCGACCAAAGATACTGCAGCTACTGTTTCTTCAAGTATCTGTCTTCCAAAGAGTTCCAAAAAGATTTGGCTTCTCTTTTTGCATCGCATGTCCTTGTGATCCTAGCATACAACATACAGTCAAACATTATCTGATGGAGTGAATCATCCATGATAACAGGAGACATTTCTTGGGAAGACTTTCCTAAGCTGCTGCTTTGCTCTGATGCTCCCTTGCTGTTAAACTACATAAAGGATATCTATTGATATCAGCTTGATATATCTCCTTAAGGCTGATGCCGTAGAGCCTCGAAAAATGATCTTTTGTCTCTTATTTTTATTCGGTCGCCTGACATGCACATCTAATGTTAGTTATAATTGTATAATGTTGCACGGATTTTGCATACGCGATTTTATTTGTTATGACAGTTGGCCCATTTTCTGTTTGTACCACTATTATTTTGAATTCGATTTTTCTGCAGCGACGGTTGGCAGCGCCGAGATGTCAGAGCGCGCCGTCAGTTGACAGTTGGCATCTCGCTCGCGTCCGTGATGGTGTGCGCCTTCCGCATTCCGCTCACAGACAATTCGTTCAACAACTTATCGGTAACGAACGACGTGGGGCTCACTGGACGTCTAGTGCACGGAATATTTGACGCACGGGACAACTAGTACACTGGATGTCTCGCTAACCTAACCTAAGTTATTTCATATAGAACATTTTACATAAAATATTCAATCAACCGCGTAAAATCTGCGTTATTACCTGGTTACTAACAATATGATCAATGCTTAATTTTGTGACACAGGCTTAGGCACCAAGTTTTCCTAGTAAAAACGGAAATTTAATTTCTTTGGAACAATAAATTAACCAAAGAATGTTCTGGACAGGGTATTATAATACTGAGGTTGATATTCCTATTAATGTCATTAAAAATATAGAACTTGACGCGTTTGGTCGATACGAGTATATTTAACAATTTCCGTTTTTGCGCTTTAAAGGGTTAACAAAGTTTGCTAATTAATGTGTCATGTGTGATGAAGATCGCGAGCCAAGGGTTGGCCGCCAGCGGCGATATCAAAAGAACCGCCTAGTAACTATGGCAGGCGTCAGATTCGCACTTTGCCCGTGGCATCGCAGATGTTCCAACGTCAGTGAAAAGTAACCATAGGTGTTATATCGAAATTTGCCATTTTTCGTTTGAGGAATATCTTCATTACAGACTTTTTTTTCACGTAGAGTAATTACAGTCGTATAATGAGTTTAGAAAATAAATGTTGATTATACTTATGGATTGACTCTTTTATGCAAGCCTTGATATATCAGCTGTCAAATTATATAATCATTGGGTTGCAAAAAACTTATTTGATAAAAAAAAATTAAATCATTTTCTGAACAACCTCATATCTTACAAAATTCATCGCTAGTACTTTTGTAGATGTTTTGACTAAAAAATGGTGAGGTGAAAGTGCGGACAAGGCAGCCTTCTATACAACAATAAAGTGACGAAGGTGAATCTGGCTGGGACATGTACTACGGATGCCACAGGAGAGCATTAACTATAGTTGCCTTTTCTTCAAGCCCCCAGGCTCACGCCGTCTTAGAAGACCGACGGAACTAGATATAAAATGTACTCAGCGGAGATGCGGAAGGCATAGCTGTCAGGAGATGAGGCGAAGATCAAACTGGCTGACAGAGCTTTGTGACGGTAGATTGTGATGTCGATATGCTCCAGTTAAGGGAGCGGACGTGGAAATGATGACAGTGTACTTTTTCGCAGAACTTTTTCTACAAATTTTTCACGAAAGGTAACAGAAAAAAGATGTCGAAGAAGAAGACGTCTGTGTCAGATTATAAATAAAAAGGTTCGGCGCAACTGGACATTCGTTTGACGTGAATAAACGCAATTAAGTCTTGCGGCGAGCTTTCCAATGCAGAC
Organism: Glossosoma conforme; assembly: GCA_022606575.1. Taxonomy (NCBI): domain Eukaryota; kingdom Metazoa; phylum Arthropoda; class Insecta; order Trichoptera; family Glossosomatidae; genus Glossosoma; species Glossosoma conforme. The sequence continues at coordinate 169,920 of JAGTXR010000021.1, read as the reverse complement.
AGGGCGATCTACCGAGATGTCAGGGGAACGGAACGGCGGGCACGCGTGCCAACGTACCACCTGTTAAAACTAGTTAAAGGTCTGTTGATACACACGCCAGTGGCGGAACCACTGGCAGGTGTGGCATAGTGGAAAAAGTGTATCTTTCATCACCATCACAATACCCGCTCTCTTAACTGGAGCATATGTTCATCAGGAGCTGCCACCACAAAGCTCTGTTGGCCGCTATGGTCTCATTTCATGTTAACTATACCCCCTGCAGCTCCGCTGAGTATATTATATTTATAGCTCACGACGGCATTACAGGAAGCCGCAGGTGAGCATAAACTACAACTCCCTTTTCTTTAAGCCAGCTTTCCAGGCCCGCACCTTCCTGGAAAGCCACCGGTAGCTATACTAGAATATACTCGGTAGAGCTGCGGAAGGCCGAGCTGACATGGGATGTTGCAAAGACTATGAAAGCTTCGTGGCAGCGCGGAGATCGCCAGTCGGCCCCCACCCTTTAGCGAGACAAGGTTGCATTGCGGCCGCGTGGCATGTCATCCCGCGTGGTCGGAAGCTTGTAATGTTTTAACGTAAATATAATCAATGTGCTTCTGAAATAAAGTCTTTTTCTGCTGACCTGCTCCTCATCCTGCCCTCACGCGATGGAATAACACCACTTTTTGAGAGAGAGGAGGATGTTACTATATACGTTCCTAGGAGAACCTCTAAGTGCAGATATGTCTTGAGACAAGACATAGACAACATACAGAACTAAGTAACAGCAATTTGTAGTGATCATATGTTTCAGATATGGAACAGATTTGGGATGGAAAATTATTATGTCGTGTTTTTATATAACTCGGTTCCTAACTTGACGATATAGAACAGTTGACGGTAAGTCAAGCACTCTATACATTTATTGCTAATATTGAACATAGACTTTGATAGCAAGATATCTATAGTAATAAAATCATATGCATTACTTTAAACATTTATTTACGAATCCATAAATTTCAACTTAACACTAGCAGAAACGAGAAATGAATTAATATATATTTATTTTACACCGAGAGAGCGAAACAAACCATCGCATTTATTCGCATTACTTATATCTATGGAAACGTGCGAAAGCGGTTTGTCGGGCATAAAACCAGAAAAACGAAGACACTATAGAAAATTATTAATTGGGTTTATTTTTTCAACTTATACAATATGGTATAGATCCGAGACCTTTCCTTTTCCAGGAGTTTTCTTTACTTCCTAGCATCTGCTTTTAAAACCTAGTATTCGGTTGTTTTGACTTTTGGTGAGATGCCAAGATTAACACTCCTGGAGCACCGACGGAAACTACTCATATACAATGAATGTATTCGGCGAAACTCTCTAAAGTAGTAACATTCTCATCTCTCTCAAAAAGGGTGTTATTCCGTAGCGTATACGATGTCAACGGTCGGGGAATCTTATGACGGCATATGCCGACAACCGATGCAAGAGGGTTAACACTAGTCAGAGGGGGTATGAATAGAGCTTAAAAATGATTCATTATCATTTTTAATTTTTATCTCGGATCGAATGTAAGACGCTGGTCATTATTTTAATAATTAATAAGCCTTTATAAATTACATATAGTTTTGTGTCTATGTCCGATCTATATCTGGAACATACTGTAACCACGAATTGACGTCACTCAATTTTGTCATTTTACATTGCCCTTTCCTCCTTTCAAGACACCTGTAGATCCGTTTTGGAACATATATGGATCCCTATGACCTCCAGGGCAGCAGTCTGAGGACTTGAGGAGACAGCTTCTGTAGTACATGAGACTTGACATCTTAGATTATTTGGTAATCGTATTCTTAATGGAGATGATAATTCGGACGTTTCTGAGATCTGGAAAATTTGGTCTTGTGGCTCAATCCAACCAGCAACATGCGGTTAGTAACAGAAAATGACCCATCCACGTTTTAGTCCGCGCTCAATGTTCCTTAAATTCTGTGAACTAGCATGCAACACGATGATGATATGCTATTCCTGTTCTGTATCGTACATGTATAACCGCTTTACGTTATATGTATTTTTTATAGTTTAATTAAAAATTCATTGGTAATTGATTAATAAAGTCATTAATTACATGTTGAATAATTAATTTACTCAATGAATATGTTTAAAATTATTTCAATGCATATAAAAATGCATTAATTTATCTCACATTAGGTGTTGTCTGCGGCAGTGGAAAATGAAGAATGCCATAAATTTCTTTTCTGCAAAAAATAGCACAACAGCCTCTTTCTCTCAGACTAGCTGCATAAAGATGCATTTAAACGAGTGCATATAAAATGTGCATACACTTGTGATTATTGAAAAATAATTCTTAAAATATTTGCATTTTTAAGAACACTTTTTAAAAGACACTATAAATAATAATCATAGACAATATCATATTTTAAGCATGGTGCTTGTTAGATCTCTGTAGTAAAGCAACATTAGACTGACACAAATATTGGATGGGTCCGACCATAAGCTTCAGTTAAGTAATAATGATGAAAAACTATACGCCTTACTGTGTATATTACGTTATTTAGTAACGTTTAGACAAATTAATACAGGGAGCCGCAAAAAGAACTGTCGGTTTTTGAATATACAAAAAAAAACGTCATTTTTTTGCTGCTCCTGTATTAACATAAGCACATTATTTTGTTAGTAAATAATTTAAAAATATAACGGTATTATGTAATTACTTATGTATAATGATTAAAATGTAATCCGAGTATTTACAGAGAATAATAATATATTATAACTAACTGCGTATAACATACATACAATAATTGAAATGAACATCAAAATTGTATTTCGGAATAAAATAGATTACATTTAACTGTGCTGTCAGAAGATAATTAATCGAGCTCTGTCGGCTGCCAGTTATGTTTGTTCATTCGACTGGCGAGATTACGGGAGTAAAAACTGAGTCTTCTGATCGTGAAATTGCCATTCCCACGGCGACAGACGAATAAAAGTAAACGATTTCAAAATCGGACTGCAAAGTGTTTAATTTCAAAATCGAACGGTCAAGTGGTTAATTGTGTTCGAAACGAAATCGAGAAATTGTTTGATTATACTTTAAAGAGTCTTGAGAATATTTTAAAACTGTTTTTAATCGAAATAACGGAATTCAAATTCGATTTGTTTAAATTATCGGCGTATGGTTACTAAGCCAATGGAAGTACATATTCAAAAAGTGTTTTACGAGTAGTACAAAAATGAACAGGTATATTTACTATATTTTTTTCAGTTTTTTTTTTATCAGGCTCTATTGCTAGATAACGGTACACATATTAAAATAATTTTAATTAAAAAATAATTAAATATATATATATTTATATATATTTGTTTATCAATGTTGATTGTACTTAAGTAATGATTTGATTTTTATTTAAATTTGTAACGTTTCTGTAAGTGAAAAAAATAATTGAATTTGAAATCATTAAGCGAAAATTTCTGTCTTAAAAAAGACACTTAACCAATGGATCCTATATATAATATTTAAACTTATGACACAGAGACGTTGAATCTAACAGCAGGTCTTACCCATAAAATTAAGGTTACCCAACGTGGCATTGAAGAGATCCACGCGTGTCTTTAAATGATAAAATCCGAAAAGAGGATATCTGAAAAAGAACTTGAGTAGTGGATGCTACCGAAAGAATAGGATAGAATATTTGTATTATCATCTATTATCCGACCACCGATATTCAACAACGATGGGCAATGAATGTTGTTGGATGCATACCGTTTGCTATTGTTTGGACTGAGCCGCTCCCTTGTCAAATGTACCAAATGGTTGACGTACAGTGCATTTTCTTCAAGTCCACGGTTTTCGTCCTGGAGCACGTTAAGGACTATGCCGATGGACCATGAGTGCAATTATGGCTTGGGATAAGACATTGATAATAAGAGCTTACTTTCTGTAATTTGTGGCGGACGTGCGCTTCAAATAGGGTGCATTTATGGTAAGACAAGACAACATTGAAATATAAATATTTTCTTGATAATAGACAATGTATCAAATATTACATGAATCAAAAGTAATAGCCAATTTTATTGTTATTTAAGACGGGTTAATATGTGTTTTATATCACTACATTAATGTCACACTACCCAAAAACAACTTCAATAAAAATATGTATTTTTTATTTAATAAATTATATTATTAGTGTTACGTCTTATGATAATTTAAGTGGTTTTATCATTATAATGTATGTTTATTTTATTATGACAATAAATTTATATTAATTAATTCGATACTAAATCGTTACTAAGAATATAAACAAAACTATTAAAACTATAATTTATGTTCCAAAATTCCAACCTTTAAAATTGAATGACTATAGGCGTGATTAATACAGTATAAGAAGGTAAATAAATTACATGTTCCCATGTGGACCTCCGGTTATACAGGTATTCTGGGACAAGATATAGACAGTATAAGCTTACAGAACTGTAAAAATCGCAATTGGCGGTGTCCATATTCATCACTCTAAATATATATATAATCGTGTCGGAAACAACAGGGTCAGATCCTGCCTGCTCAGAAGTGGGCGCTGTGCCCGAATAGCTGCACCCAGGAAGACCTGATGATGGCCAGAAGTAACGCCATCACTCTAAATAAGAAGCAGATATGGTAAAAAATAAAAAATACATATACAATATATTCATACTTTTACCTCTAAGCCAATTTTAGTATGGAAGACTACATTGTCCGCCGCTCTCCTTGTCATTCCTCACAAAATCAATTCATCGTACTCCCAGTTTGCTTCATTCATTATTGGTTTAAATTATCTCCTGTTCATCCATCTCTGGTCCTCAGTCTGTTCAATGATTTCCATATTTCTCAGTCAAGGTTTTTGCTAGTAAAAAGTATTTCTATTAGGATATTAACATTTTCTGCAGCAATTTGCTGACAAAACTGAAGTCTCTTACACCCGTATGCAGGGACATTCCTTGAATAAAGTTTAACCATTTCAACACCCATTTAAAGAAACGTTTCTTAAGATTTGAGGTGCGTCGAGGGTTAATGTTTTATCACTTTGATTATTCTAAGGATAGTAGCTATAAAAGGTTGGTTACCTTAATAATATCTCTGTTTAATGGTGTTAAGTTGGTTACCTTTAGCCAACGAAAAACTTTGCATACGGGTGTTAGAATCAATGCTGGATATAAGAGATTACATAAATCATAAAAGGCTGCTTCTTAACTTCAGTCTGGGAATAAGTAGAATTTGGTTGTAAGTAATGGGATGGTTCAACACAGCCACAAAAAAAAACGTACCTGTTTTAAACTCAGTTATTAGATTTTTAAGAGCTAGGAATAATTTCGCATCTTTCTTTCCTCCCTACCTGTTTGGCGATCTACCTGCAGAGGAGGTGGTAGTTGAGTGGTAGACCATTCCAGGCATATAAGGCCATGCTGAAACCTGTTTCTTTGGAGCTACTCAGCGCTGAAACTGCTTTTTTAAATAGAAAATGTATCGGAGAATCTTGGATCGACTGGTGACCAAGCCTACTGACCGTCTGAAGAGGGATAATCAACTGGGATAAATTGAAAATACATACTTTCTAGTCTTCCAGTTTGGTGTATTTGCACTCTACAATATCGTTTTAAGACTATGGGAAGCTATAAAAATACTCTTTCTAGCATTGCGATGTTTTAAATTTATAATCTGAACCTCGAAAACCTGTGTATTTGTATTTATGCCGGCAGGTATAGCTCTATGGTTAATGCGGTTGCTTTGCAAGCCAAAAGTCGTAGGTTCGATCCCCGACGGAGATTAATTTTTTTTATTTTTAATCGATTTCTGAGCTCTAAAATACCCCCGATTGGTGTGAATTTGATCGCTCACCCGTAAAATGCCAGTCAGAGCCTATTAATCAAAATTGGTGGTAGAAGAAAGTCGTCCCGTTAAGACCACCCACTCATAGTAAATTCCTGTTTTAATAAAGGATGATGCGTGAATCTCGGACTGTATTCTATGACGTTGGCGGATCAACGCTCCATATGCAGCGCTTAGTCATATGCCCATGGTAAGTGTCATGTCTCAGAGAGGCGAGCCCAGATGTGACCGATCCATCAGGCTCGTCTCTCTGAGATGGTTCTTATTAACTGCCTATCTTTCTTGATTATCCTGAAAACCTCATTTTTCGTGACGTGGTCTCTCCAGGAAATTCAGATAATTCTTCTGTATGACCATATATCAAAGGCCTCTAGTATTTTTTTTATCAATTTTGTTATTTATTATAATTATATTATTGTAAGTAATATAGCTCGCGGACTAAAAGTTGTCAATTTCTGAACTGGATGGAGGCTTGATGTAGGTTTCAAGGTTACTTTAATGTGGGCAAACTGGATCTCAGCAGATTGTTGCAATTTTAATTATTTGTATAATAGTGTACTGAAGAAACAAAATATACTGAATTGCATTAAATGAGCATTGATTTAAATATTTAAGTATAATTAACCCTCACATATCATTGACATTGGAAACTCACTAAAGAAAAACATGCTATAGAATGCTAGTCTTCTCTCGTATCAGATATATATCAGCAACACATTGTCACCACAAATTACTGTCAGTCAGTTCTGCCAGATACAATTATCCATGCTTTATGTTAACCCTTTCGCATCGGCTGTCGGCATATGCCGTCAAAGATTCCCCGACCGTTGACATCGGTTGAAGTTATATATCGTTTTGCTACTTTCAGTACTCATTGTGACATCTATGGTAGGAACAAATTTCTTAGACTTTGACACTAGTATAATTGCGATGATCTTTTGGAACGTGTTAAACATGCTATATAGCAAGTACGGTCTTGAAAAACACAATGGTATTTTTTCCACAATTCGTTTTAGGTGAATATCACTCCCATGTTTGGGTAAGACATTTTTATTATTTTGTATATTATTATGACTGAATAGGAAGTAATTTTATGTATTTGTAGAAAAAAAAACTTTTATCAATGCCTTTAATCATATGAAAATATAATCTGTAAGCATTAAATAATATTTTCTCAAAACCATATATGGATTATCACAACTTTATTGACATACGAAAAGCTTTTGATATTTAATCATGATAACACATAGCTGCTTAAATTACTGTAAATATAAAAGAAAAACCTAAGTTCACTACATATCTTAGATCTGTCTGTTGCCAAAGTCTATGCATGTCCCAAAACAAAATTGCACGCAAACATCCACCTGGGAATACGTATATAATACATGGTTCTCAACTTCCTCTAGAGTTGCATCCCGTGATTTCGTTGGATGAGAGCTGTAGTATCCGAGACAGATATTGGATAATTAGTTAATGGGTATTTTTTAAAGTACATTTTAATATTAGTCTTATGCTCCCGAAGTCTTGTCAGTATAGTCCTAAGACGCGGCTCAATCCCACCAACGACACGTATTAAGCAACATGCACTTACCCATAAAAATTATGATCCGCTTCTAAGTTTCGTAAATCTAACGTCAGCCGTGTTTACAATGTGTTCTCGCCGTTAGTTAAGCATGATGAATTTCAACATAACTTTTGGAAAAATAACTCTCTTGATCACCTGCGGTCAGTCACGCAAGACTGCTCGAAGGTAAAAGGGTCCTAATCTTCCTTACCATCCACTCCGAAAAATTCCACCGAGGAAGAATAATTGCCTTATAATAACATCCTTGCAAGGGCTCTGTCCGTGAAACCAACATCAAAAAATGAGCATCATCATTAGCATCGTCATCATTCCCTAGCTGGGCCATATAGTCATCGCAAACATTGTCAGCAATATTCGCAAAAAAATATTTCCGTTCTAGCTTTTGGAGGATATAATGAAAAAAAAACCATGAAGGACGTACAGGTAAAAGAGTTCTAAAGTTTCATCGCAATCTAATGAGCGGTATCATCATCAGCATTACCATATGCGCTCCCTTAACGAAAGCATATATTTTTTTATGTTAGCGTATACAGGAGAATACCGACAAATGGTGATATTCTAATTCTGAAATCTCATCTGTGGAATTGTATGACGCTTACCATGGTGCATATGGCTAAGCGCTGCATGTGGAGTGTTTATCCGCCAACGTCATAGACTACAGCCCGAGGTTCACACATCACCCTTATTATCACAGGAATTTACGATGAATGGGTGGTCTTTACGGGATAAATTTTGTCTTTCCACAAATTTTAATTAATAAACTGTGACTGGCATTTTACGGGTGAGGGATCAAATTTACACCAACCAGGGTATTTAAGAGCTCAGAAATCAATTAAATATATATAATTTTTAATCTCCGTCGAGGATCGAACCCACGATCTTTGGCTTGCAAAACAAACGCTTTGACCATTGAGCTATATCACCGAAAATAATTTGAAATATATATAGTTCAAAGTAGATTGTTATAATTTCCGGTGTAGTTGTACTGATTATTAACGTCCAAAGTAATATGAGAAGCCATGCCAAATCATGTACCAAAACATATGTTTTTTGCACATAAAAAAAATATTTCTCAGGTAGTAGGGTCTTTAAGAACCCATTGATATGTCTTATAGTTCTTATGTTCGAAGTTACGCCCTCAAATGCAATTTGATAGCACCTTTTGTGAAGAACAAGGAAGCAGGTGGGAGGCATGGATGAGGGTGGTTCAAGTAGTCTAAAACATCTTAATTTATTGAATTCATATGTATAGAAAAATGACAATATTACTTATGGAAAAATACTCTACTCACTACAAAATTAAATAAGATAATAAAAATAATATTTTAAATTAATTTATAGCTTGTAATCCGCTAGCATTTCTCTTACATAATCTGATACGTGTGAAGCATACGAGAAATGCTCAACTGTTAAAATGATAGTAAAACCTTATCAATGTAATAAATCAAATTAACAACAACAAAAACAGTTAAGTATACATCTTCTTCGTAGTATCAATCCGGAGGATTGGTTTGCAGCAACTGAATCTTGCATCTCGATCTCCAAGCAATCATTTTTTTGCTGATACATGGGATGTCTTTTAGACCTTTAATGTGGTATTTTCCCCTTTATTTCCACATCCTAATGCCGTTGACCATGAAGGTTCATCCGCCTTAGGAGAGCATTTACTCCCTCCAGGACAATAGAGTGCCCTAAGTATACATATTAACATTCGATTAACATTCGATTAAGGCTATTTTCTTAAGTCTCAGAAGCGTCGGGATAGTCATTTCGATATAAAAAATAAAATTGAATACAGAAACTTAAACACAAACGAATTCACAGCAAACATCATATAATGTTAGTTTTATATCAAAATCATGTAAATGTATAAATATGTAATACTCTGTATAATTATATAAAACTGTAAAATAACATAGATGAATCCCACGCCACACACAAGATCTTATCTTTAAGTGGTGTGGTAAGCGAATGTAAAAAAAAAAAGAAAAAAAAAGAAGAAGATTGGAATGTAAATTACTATGTAAAAAATGTATCTTTTTATATTTGATAAAAAAAAAAAATTATGTCATTAAAAAATCTGAGGAAAATAAACGGCAGTCTCTGGGATGCAAAACACGAACCTTTGCAACCATGTTCGTTTTATTATCCAACGCTGGCCGCTCGGCTATTAACCCGCAAATTTAATACATTGAAATATCCCTGAAATGTTTTTTACAACCTGAACTTTCGCCTTTGAAGGTACATAGGAAACTATTTATATGAAAATACTTGTCGGAGATTTGACTGAAGTACCAGGCAACGATAGCAGCTGAAAGAAGTTTCATTTTTGTAAAGCAGTTTTAGACGACCATATTCTCCAGTTAAAACGGACTTGTAAAATACTTTATAATAAGGTATTACTCATACAATATATATGTACCTTAATAATAACTATCTGCCTTTGAATGACATTCAAACCGATACCTGTAATCTGATATTGTTTTTTTTTCTAATATTTCCTTATCTTTTCATGACTGAATAGGATTAGAACGATAGACGAAATGTTTATTTATATAACATACTGATATTAATATAGAAAAAATCTTATTTGATTATTAATATCATATTTGATATTCACACCTTTCGAGGATAAACTTTTTATAATGCGATAACTACATAACAAATTTGAGGGCTTGAAGAAAACTGATCCCTAGTTTAAGCACTCCTGCGGTATTTGAAGTGTGTATCAAAACGAGTCCTTCTTCGCCTTTTGATAAATTGGAGTATGGAAGGCTGCTTTGTCTGCTTAATTACCTAGTAATTTATTACAAAGTCAAACTATCGTGCCCTCATTATTATATGACGCTTTTTAAAGCCTTCTGTCAATCTTTCTACACGTGCGGCCTATGGGTTGACTATACTCAGAAGGTCTACAGTGCACTCCGGGTCCAATATAACAACGCCTTCCGAATGTTGTTGGGTCTGCCGCGATACTGCAGTGCCTCAGGCATGTTGACGGAGGCGCGAGTGGATAGCTTCCATGTCATAATAAGGAAGCGTTGCGCATCTCTGTGGGCGCGCGTTCGCAGCAGTCACAACGCAATGGTCGCTGTGTGGGCGGATAGGTGGGGCTCACGGTTGGAGAGGCACTGGATGCGCCTTCACTTGGCTATCCAGAGGGGATCCGGTGCTCCACTCACTGAGTAGAACAAAAATATTATTGTGGTGAACATGCCGATTTATACTTTCTCTCTATTCTGTTTAATTTAAATTATGATTTTTTCTGTATTTGCTTGGAATTATTGAATGTAAAATTTTGATTATGGGACTAGTGGCTAAATAATTAAATTTTATTATTACTCTTTAGCTGAGTGACGGAAACAGAAAAGCATTTGTGGAACATGACTTTAATTTTTTCTGCCATATTTACTCAGTAATCTATGGTCACGACGTTTAGCTGTAATATGATTCTAACAGCTACCGTGATTTTTTTTTTACAAATTCAAACTATCGTGCCTTCATTATTCTATGACAAAAAGGCTATCAACTGATAATTATCATATGACAATGTCATTATTCTAAGCAGGAATTTGCTTTTGAGACCCATTATGCCAAGATTCACAGATCTGTGTGTAGTTACATAGTTGTATTAAATAGTTGTGTCAATTTTGAACCTTCTTATAAGCTTTTGTATAATATTATAAAGTAGTTGTCTTTCTTGTCACGGTAGGAGCTTCACGCAACCAAGACAGGAAAGACCCCCCTCGCCCTCCTGGTCATTGTACATGCCTAACCACTTCCTTCCCCTCTAGCATCTGACTCAGTGGGTTAAGGACTATACTCAGGATCTTAGGATTTTCGGAAATAAGATTATAAAATCATTTTATATTCTGTGACGAATTAATACTTATCTTTAACTGATACAAAAAAATACGAATTCCTAAGGGTTTTAACAGACAATTCTTAAATTCAAGACAACTCAACATGAGACCATGGTTTCGTGCACTTATTTTGCCATTATTCTTTCCATATCTGAAACATATAGTCGCAGCAAATTTTTTCCACGATCAATGCCTTGTCCCAAGATATATCTGCATTTAAAGGTCCTCCTGGGAACATAAATAGTTCCCGACAAACTCCAAAGCGAGTATGCGAGTTGTTGTACGGAGACATAAAGAGGAGGCAACGATAGTATACGAAGCATTTATCGATAAACCTGTTAATCAGACAACTAATAAATAAAACAGATGATCAGCTCGATGCTCTCGAGACCTGGACTATTTGATCCTTAACCCATTTTAAATAATATTCAGGTCTTCTTCTACCCTCAACCATCGCCTCCACAATGGCGCGAAGAAGACCATCGTGGCGCATGATGTGACCGATTCATCGGGCTCGCCTCTCTGAGATGTTTCTTACTAGGTGTCTATCCTCCTTGATTATCCTGAGAACCTCATTGTTCGCGACGTGGTCTCTCCAGGAAATTTCGAGAATTCTTCTGTATGTCCACATCTCAAAGGCTTCTAGTCTTTTTTTATCACTTACAGATAAGCTCCATGTCTTACAGCTGTACATCAAGATGCTCCAAACAAATGTTTTGGCAAGTTGCTAGCGGAGCTTTAAATGAATATTCCTTGACTCAAGAATTTTTGTTTTTGTACTGAACGCTAGCCTTACAGGTATATGGTAGTTTCAATAGATCTTACATCATTTTTTAAGACAAGTTTTCATTTTTAAGGACACAGCTGTTTTGCTTAAAAGTTAAGCCGCACTCTGATTCGCCTTGTTTAGCTTCGAATTGAAGGTGTTGTACGTAAGTAGGAGATACTTAACTTTTTTATTGTTAGAGTGATTATCCAGACGCTTAGATGCAGTCTACACAAACAAAAGGAACACAAAACAAAGAAACCATCATTTATGAAGCGCTGATAACATCCAATGAAAACCTAATCTTGCTTTATCAATCAGAAGTGTATAACGTCGGTAATTTATTTTAATGTGTTAATGATAATCATCATTAAACGCATTATCTGATCCGCCATTAAACTATAATACTCGTACGTATAAGCCGTTTAATCATTTTGATTTTTCTTTAGCAAAAGTCTATTTGCAAATGTAATTTAAAAATTAAAGCATTTTTTTTCCACACCACTTCACTAAGCACTAACCTACAGTGAAATCGTAACATTGAATTATGGAATAATGTAATTGTTATACTGTAAAATCAGTAAGTATATAAAGAGCTTTGGTGTTGTGTTTTATGCTACTACACAAAATGTCATTTGAAAAAACACTTGCATCAAAATCATGTTGTGTGTCATTTTTCTCATCAATAAAACAGAGTTTTTTTTTGTAAGCACATATAGGAGAATGCCGTAAGATGGTGATAGTAATTATCTGCATTCCTCGTTCTAGGACATATCTGCATCTGAAGATCCACTTAGGAACATATAGCTTACAATCTACAAAGAAGAATTATAACTGCTTAATGATGGAGTACTGTAGTTTTTTTTTTTTTATGTAAACGCATGCAGGAGAGCACAACCGGTCAAGACTAGTGCACTCTATGACGCTCAGCCAGGGAGGCTGGACGCTGCATGCCGGAAACGTGTGTTGTGTTCGTGTTTGTGTGTGGGTTGGGGAGATTGCAAGTGTATATTTATCTGTTTCTTGAAGAGATCCAGATTGTAGGAAGGAGGAAACACAGACGCTGGAAGAGCATTCCATAGCTTACCGGTGGCATTAAGGAAGGAACTTTGGAAGCTGCCAGTTCTTGGTCGACATATATTAACCGTGTATGGATGTTCGGCAAGTGTAAGACGAGTTTGCCGGCTGTGAGTGGGTGCAGGAGGAATTAGTTCTTTAAGTTCCGAAGAGCAGCGACCGTGGTAATAACGGTAGAAAAGACTAAGAGAACCAACCTTACGTCTGTGTTCCATTGATTGTAGATTAGACGTAAGGGTGTCATTGTTTATCAAACGAATTGCTCTTCTTTGAACTGAGTCAATTAAGTTTAGAAGGTATTTTGGGGCTCCAATCCAAAGGTGACTGCCGTATTCAAGGATAGGTCGGATTTGTCCTTTATATAGAAGAAGAAGTTGTTTATCGTTGAAATACCGACGTGATCTATATAATACACCTAGTTTTTTGGAAGCGAGACCGGCTTTACACTTAATTGAAAGTATCCGAGGTGAATTTTTTATCGGATTTTTTAAGGAAATCGGATGATCAGCCTCTCTTTTATTCTAAGGCATGGCTCAACCCGATACGTTCAAAGTGCGTAAATCCGGGCTTACATCTTTCATGTATTTCTGTTAAATATTTGAAAGGAGCAATTTCGAATTTTCAGCGTAACATGTTACATTACACCAGAATGCTCGCGATGGCGTGCCACAGCCGCGGCAGCTAGCGCCGTATGAAATTTAATTTATTTAAATTACCGACGCCTAGAAGACGTGTTTGGCTAACTGTTCAGGTGACCGTTACGGCGATACCTCGTAAGGTGAAATGGTCCAATTAAGACGCAGGTAAACAGTGCCGATGGACTCTGGGAGAGCTCAACGACACCGCTGAAGGACACTGGAAGTAGAAGAAGGTATTGACAATGATCTAATGCAAAGTGAAATCGTTCAGTCAGTATAAAAAAAATGCATATACGTAAAGGTCATTGAGAGCGATGGCCTCCAAAAGGGGGAGCTCACTTCCTGTTTTTGCAATTCTGCAACATCTTTTAACTACATGCCTAATTTCTGAGACTTTTTTTAAAATTTCATTTCCTTTCCATATCTGTAATACGAGTATATTATCAGTTGCAATAGTACATGCCATATCACAAGACATCTCTGTACTCAAAAATCTAACTGAGTATGTTATGGTTCTTGGAAATCTCCAGGTAACTTTATAACAGAGGCAGAGGTTGTAGTAAAGTGATTTTCAAGTACGTTTTGCGTTCAATGTTGCTTTACTTTGGCGATCGAATACGAAAACTGGTGTTACAACATGTCATATCACACTGTAACAGCAAGCATCATGTGTGGACAAAGTGAATGTCGGACTGTATAGTAGCAACGTAGACGTAATAACACTATCGTCCTCAAAAAATGGCAAACGTCATATCATCCAAAGACGAGATATATATATATTGTATTATAAAATATAATATGTACTGATTTATACATACTGTATCGGTATCATCGTATTATTTTTGTGAGATTTTTTTTTCATTTTTTAAATGTTTAAAACAATGCAAAATTTTATCGTTAATTATCATTTTAATATGCGTATTTTCCTGTTTACTATATTTTAATATATGCTGAGAAAATCTGCGGGGTTTTACAATTCATTTAATTACACCAACACATCCTTGTCGAATACCAAGCTGTCTGTTTACAAAAGTAGCAAAAATGCCGTCAGCTTCCGGAGGTCATTTCGTTTTCCAGTTCACGGAACCCACCTTTATGAATCAAAGAGAGAGTTTAAGGATCGTTGGAATTTATTTCTTTCGGATGTTAGTGAATGGAATGATTCAGCTTAAATGAAAGACTGTTAATTTAGTTACTGGGTCAAATTAATAACCACTTATTGTAGACACTAAATATATTACATATTAAATAAGTGATTTTTAATTTACCTATTAGTTTTATTTTATATTTAATGTACATTCGAGTTGGTTAAGCAACTTAGAATTCGTGGATCACCAAAGTACTCGTACTTCGCAGGTAGTCTCTTGTGTGTTTATAAATAAATAAAGACGATTCTATGCTTACATGGTTTTTTATGTAAAGACATATAAGAGAATACAGAAAAACAGTGATGCAGAAATCTCATCAGTGGATTTAACGATACTTGCAGTTTTAACCCGACGATCGCCGTAAGCACACATGTGCGATTTCCGCAGACGATCGCCATAATCGTAGCTGCGTGCGCTTTGCAATATTCTAAAGATGTATTTCAAAATTAATTCCGATATCCTCACAACAAAATCTATGAATATTTTCAAATATTAACAAACCAAAAAAGATCGATATTTTTCGATAGTTTGGGAGATATTCAAGAGATGGTTATTGCGCTGTTTCTACAAGCATGTGCCGATGAAGTGGTTAAGTTATGGGCTAAATATACTGCATGTGGATAGTTGTTTCGCCAATAAAAAATACTACAGCCAGACATTCACGCATCATCTATTTTTCCGAGAAGTCACTATAAATGGGACATGTACACGAGATGACTTTCGTCTACAAACAATTTTGAGTAAAAAGCTATGACTGGGAGTTTGTGAGTAAGCGATCAAATTCACATCAACGGAGTGTTTTTACAGAGTAAAAAGTTGGCAAAAAATATATTTTATTTTAAATATTTTTTGAAGATTGATCTCACGATCTTTGGTATGATAATCAAACGCTATATCTTAAACTATACTCGTTAAATAAATGAAAAAACTTCTTGAGTTCGCCTTTCGTTTGCTACAATATGTTCCTTATTGTTCCGGGTCCAACTATAATATATAAGTTCTCAGGTATCTACTATCCACGCCACCTGCACGCTCCGCTGATTGCCAATCCATTCAAAATCAGCGTACCTGCTTAGAAAGTATTGAGGTCTATCACCACAAATTATAGGAGCCCTCGAAACATGCGCGACTGGGCCAAACTCAGCTACGTGATACTGTTTTTTTCGACCAACTGCTTTGCACTGTACATTTACGTTATACGTTATTCAAAGCACAATGTACGTTCCGAGAGTGACCTTGTCATGGAGACTATGGTGAGTCAAAAATAGGTTTGATTTCTATGGGCCTTAACTACTTTTTGACCTGCCTTTTCTATGTACGTAAATGTGTTCAGGGGAGCATAACGTATGGGTCCTATTACCAAACTCAACTACTTTACCTTTGAGTGCTTCTGCGCATCCCTCGCACCAGTGGCTATCCACTAACATCAGCACGATGTATCCATTGCCGACTGGTACCGAACACCTCGATATACAATCTTTCGTTTCTTATTTTCTGATCGCTTGCCCGCTCACGGGTGTGATAATGATAGACACCGCACGGGCGAGAGACATTCTGCTTGGCTGGAAGCTTGTAAAGTTTAACATAAATATAATCAGTGTGCTTCTAAAAGAAAGTCTTTGTTTGCTGACCTGCTACTCATCCTGCCCCACGCGACGGAGTAACACCTTTTTGAGAGAGGAGGATGTTAATATGTTTGGTTAATTTTTATATCTGATTCATCATAGATTGCCTTATGTATTTCAAAGCATTATAGATAGTTCATTTTTTTACTTATATTTAAGACAAGTTAAATTTTAACACACGAATTACTCTTCATTGATCTGAGTCAATTAAGTTTAGGAAGTATTTTGGTACTTCAATCCAAAGGTGACTGTCGTATTCAACGATAGGTTGGATTTGTCCTTTATATAGAAGAAGTTGAAAATCGTTGAAATACCGACGTGATCTATTTAATACACTTAGTTTTTTGGACCGGCTTTATACTTAATTGACTCGTAATACTTGATATTATTCGAGATTGATATTCCAAGGATGTTGATGGATCAAATTTGACATTATAAAGGTTTGACGTTAGTGTCATTTTTATTAGATGAACTGCTTTATTTGACGTGTGCTACTACAAAAATTATTAATATTTAATAATCACACCACGTACAGCTGCTAGATTTACTTCCTTGGTTTCTATGCAATGTATTAAATGAGCATACTACGCTGTCTAAAAATGGCTATGCCTTTCATGAATATATTCTTACGTTTCAACAGCATTATTTATTTTAAATTGTGACTTTAAATGTGTTATTTTTACTAACAGAAGTCAATGATATTTTTTATGATTTGATATGAATTAAAAACACTATGATTTCTCAGTATATCCTTTTTTAGCCCAACACTAAGCCTCAATAGTAGCAGTGGCAATGACAAAGAATTGATGAGTATAGCATTGCAGCAGACGAAACTGTTTAACATAAGTTTGTGGAGACTATATGCTCCAAATGTGAACTGGACATAGGAAGGGTATTTTGTTATCTCCAGATTTTTAGGGCGTATTTACGTGATATTTATAGATGCTTGTGTGGTCTTATCTCGTCACTTTCAAAGAAAATAAGACAAATACAGTAAGGCTCCGCTTAACGTGGAGGATACGTTCCATCAAAGTAGAGCGTAATGCGAAACAGCGCTAAATGAGGCTACATGTAAATAATGGGATTAGGTATTAAATTTAATAGTTTTTTAATAAAAATAAAACCAAACATTTATTTCTTACAAAAATAAAAACAATTTAAACGAATATACGAATATAGAGTTGAGATGTCTCTGTGTTCCCAATTTTTTGCCTTTTTTGTCAAGAAGGCATATAATGTAGTTTGCGTTTTCCTTTTGCGTTCTGTTAGAAGTTGTTGATGAGTGGATAAAGCATCTATAACACTCCGCCGTGCTTTTGACTTCCTGTCAAAATTTGTATCATTTTCAACAAATTGGTCCATAGTTTCAGTTATAGTGGTCAAACTTTTTTTTACAAACACCATCAAAAGTTCTTTTTGCTCTTCTTCGAAATCACTAATATCAATGTTTTTGTTTTCTTCTTGCTCAGTTAATTCCTTGAGCTCATCATTAGAAAGACTAGCTGCTGTTTCTTGAACTATTTCTTCGACGTCTTCCACATTTACCTCATCTAAACCGGTTTGTTTCTCTAATTCCACTATTTTTTCTACTGTTTATGCACAATTTCGGGGAATAACCCCGGGTTGAAATAAAAGAGCGCTAAACCGAAACAGCGCTAAACGAGACAGCGCTAAGCGGGGCCTCACTGTTTATTTAAATAATACATAAAACACTATGTAATGAGTTTTACATGCACGCACACATTGAATACGTACAACTTATTGTCGATTATTAAATAATAATAATAATTTCTCTGTGAGATGTCATAATAATTCGCAATTCTAAAGTTATACGTAAGCTTATGTGTAAAATTTATTTGCCAAACGTGTTTGTGCATTTCAAAAACTCATTGTTTCACCACACTTTATTTATTCATAGCAGCATCTCTCTGTTTAACTACCAAAGAAAATATAGGAGTGGTCATCCGACAGTTTCAACTAATGTCTCACTCGCGATTGTGAGTTGAGTTTAACTACCAGAGATTACAATCATTATAGAATTATCAGGAAAAAATTGTAAAATTGATTTAAAAATAGTAATGTTTTCTTTTATGTTAATAATATTTAAAATATCTTCACCATGACCTGTGGCACCATCAAATTGTCTGAAAAATAGCACATCATTGTTTTAGTTTTTTTGTCTGACATATCGAAAATACACGTATAAAAAACATCTAGGAATAGATGAATAGATCTTTGACCTGATTGCAATAATATTTATTCTTTTCTGATAACTGAGAATTTTTTCTACCCATATCCGTTCTCAAATATACAGTATATAATTACAACAAATTGACCCAATAGCTGTCAATGTCCATGACTTGTTCTAAGACATCTCTTCACCCGGAGATACATCTCAGAACAAATGTGGTTTTCAACGCCTACCAAGAAGGGTGCTTAGTGATTTACAGAGATGGCAGCTGTTGTAGTACGAGTAGTATCTGATACACATTTGGCATGATTGGTTAATCAGAAATTTGAATATTCTGCCGACGGGTATGGCTCAATGGTCAAAGCGTTTGCTTTGCAAGCCAAAGGTCGTGGGTTCGATCCCCGACGGAGATTAATAAAAAAGATTTTTAATCAACTTCTGAGCTTTAAAATACCCTCGGCTGGTGTGAATTTGATCCCTCAACCGTAAATTGCCATTCATACTTTATTAATTGAAATTGGTTGTAGACGAAAGTCGTCCCGTGAAGACCACCCTTTCATAGTAAATTCCTTTAATAATAAGGATAATGCGTGAATCTCAGGCTGTAGTCTATCACATGCAGCGCTTAGCCCCATATGCACCATGGTAAGTGTCATAGAATTCCACAGATGAGACTTCACAATTACTATCACCGTCTGTCGGTATTCTCCTATATGTGTGTACATAAAAAAAGAAGAATATAAGATGACTAGCCTGATACTTCTGAGACCTGCACCATTTGGTCCTTAATGTGTGGACTTAACTAAACATATCAGTAGTGATTTTAATTGTTCTTATTTATAATGCACCAATTGATGAATCTTTTGTATAAATAATTATTTCTTATAATTATTTTACGTTTATACTCGTAAAAGTGCGTTAATGGGTATTAATTGTATCAGATTAAGTAATGTTGATTCAGTTGTGCCTTGAACAACTATAAGTGTTAACTGATAATCATCAAATTTAATACATCAAGGAGACTTCACAACCTTCACAGATATTTAAGTGTCGAGTAGAGGAATACATTTACAGGAAATTCTAATCTTATCGCAGATCTAGCAAGCGTACTGACCTAACAGTATTGACAGGTATGCGCGTCAGGTTTTCGACCTACAAAATTAAATTGGCCTTTAAGGAATGATGTTTAACTGAACGTATAACTATACATGTTTCTAGTATGAGTTTTCGTTCAATCTCTGAAGTTTATTTATTTAATTATTTTCGTAAGAAGTTCTAAGTTAATACAATGTTACAGCATAAAATCTATCACAGATATTAAGAGGGAGCGGAGGGCGCTGTCGGTTCGATGCAATATGTTGATTCGTAGGTTTTCACGTTGTACTAAAAACGTTAATCTGGCACTTTTTAAAGCCTTCTGTCAATCTATCTACACGTGCGGCCTATGGCCTGGCTATACTCAGAAAGTTTACAGTGCACTTCGGGTCCAGTATAACAACGCCTTCCAAATATTGTTGGGTCTGCCGCGATACTGCAGAGCCTCAGGCATGTTGACGGAGGCGCGAGTGGATGGATTCCATGGCATAATAAGGAAGCGTTGCGCTTATTTGTGGGTGCGCTTTCGCGGCAGTCCCAACGCAATGGTTGTTGTGTGGGCGGATAGGTGGGACTAGCGGTTGGAGGGACACTGGATGCGCCTTCACGTCGCTATCCAGACGGTATCCGGTGCTTCACTCGCCTAGTAGTACAATTATAATAATGTGGTGTATGTGTACATGCCGATTTATATTTTCTTTCTATCCTGTTTAATTTTTTGTTCTGTATGTATTTGCTTGGAAAATCTTGTATGTAAAATTTTGATTATAACACTAGTGGCTAAATAAATAAATTTTATTATCATTATTATTTTGTTATAAATAATTACTCTTAAGACATAAAGGGTTATTCAAAATAAAATTGTAATATAAAGAAACATGAAATTATATAAACATAGTAACTAAAGACATTATAAACGGCAAAGAAAGAAAACTATATATAAAACTGTAATAAAAGAAAGTTTTAAAAATGTTTATATATTTGCCGGTAGGTATAGCTCAATGGCCAAAGCGTTTGCTTTGCAAGCCAAAGGTCGTGGGTTCGATCCCTGACGGAGATAAAAAATAATTGTTTTAATCGATTTCAGAGCTCTAAAATACCTCCGGTTGGTGTGAATTTGGTCCCTCTACCACTAAAATTAGTGGTAGACGAAAGTCGTCCCGTGAATACCACCCATTCATAGTAAATTCCTGTAATAAATAGGATGATGCGTGAATCTCGGGCTGTAGTCCATGAAGTTGGCGGATCAACATTCCACATGCAAAGCTTAGCCTTATGCACCATGGTAAGCGTCATAGAATTCCACAGACGAGACTTCACAATTACTATCACCATCTGTCGGTATTCTCCTGTATGTGTGTACAAAAAAAAAATATCTAGATAATTTGACAAAATTCGAATGAGATAACTGTAAATAAAAAGATCGTTAAAAAACGTAATTGATTTTTATTTAGGCTTTATTCGTTGAAAATGTTTTTTTTTAATTTCCATGTGGTAACTTGGTCTGCTCCAGTGTCACTCTGTTTACAGCTACAACTAGAGTATATAGTTTCTGATTGTCAATGTGCCAATAAGTCATTACAATAACACTGACTCAATCCGAGTTAGCGGTTTGTAGTTATTGGCACTAATTGGTATACAATACCACAGCCAATATTCCCATTAAACTATGAGGTCGCAAGCGCGAAGACAAAAAGGCGTATCTCGTTCTCAGCTCAAGAAAAGATACGCCTTTGTGATCACTGAGCATTCGTAGTGTTCTAATAAGTGTATAAAACCGCCATCATAAAAACATTATAGAACAAATAAATTCAAAACATCAAGTGGATAAGTTCGAAATAAAATATTCAGAAATGTAATACATAATATTTTTGAAATTCATGTTATTTTATCACCCTTGTACTGATGACAGCTACTGTCTATGCATGCATTTAACCTCTGATCCAACGCGAACGAAAAGCCAAACAACTCCACAAACAAAAAAGGAACTACGCTTACGGTGTTTGCCGGTAGTAATAAGTTGATAAAAGTTACCTGTGTGGATGCTATTCTTTTGATGTCAGTACATGTATTATATATATTTACAATTGTGAAGATTTATAGAAAAAAAAATATGATACCTAAAGTTTTGAAAAGCATGTAATTTTAAATATGTAGAGAGAATGTATGCTTTGTATCAATTGTTAAAAGCAAACTATGTGAAAATCTCTTTAATATATAAAATACATGATTTCCCACATACTTAGACTAACATTATGCTCAACCCATCAATTATTGAAAAATAACTATACGTTAATTTTCTAATGGAAATTTCCTTTTATTGAATATGAATTTAGAATATAATTTCACATTCAAAAACGTCATTCCAGAGAGTATTTTTTTTGATAATATCCATAATATATAAGTAATAAAATAACTATACTAAATTATATATTATTTGCTCTCCATTACCGTCGACCACTTTTTTTTTTAGTCTTCGGCTAACATTGGGCAGCTTCGACGAATGTCTGAACGAGCATTTTTCATTGAAATTTGTATGATATTTTTACGTTTCACAAGCAAGTAATAATAAATTTAAAATCGTATTGAGTTGCAAGATCTCAATACGGCCACAGGTTATTCGGCTACTTGATGAATTTGTAATAACATATTAATTAGGTTGTTTTTAGGATTTTATTATTTATCTATCGCTCATGAATATTTGAAACTCTTTGGTTACAAACGTTCTTTAACCTGTTCGCATCGGTACCCGATATATGCCGTGTAAGATTCCCCTACCGTCGACATCGGTAGCCGTGATATATCGTTTTGCTACTTTCTTAGAATACTTTTTTATGTATCATATGATAGCTTAAGGATACAAAAACCATTGTCATTTATGAAAATAGACCAGATAAGTACATTTATGGTTCAAATACTAATTTTATATTTGACAGTATAATTTGTATTCCACCGAGCCGTATTGAAAGGGTTAAAAACTAAATTACTTTTGGAACAGCCTAATATTTACGAAATATTTAAATCTAGATTCTGGACGATTGCAAAACGATCAAACCACTTTGTTGATGATTATCATTAATAATATTTGAACCATTTGCATTCGACTTAAAATGGTGACCAACATAAATAAATTGTGAGTTGATTAGACGTTGCGAAAAATTAACGTCGGTTATGTAAGTGAAATAATTAGGATACATAAAACGGTAAATTGACAACGAATTTACCAATGCTAATCTAAATAAAAAATATTATTTTTATGATCCATTTTTTCATTTTCAGTATGCATCGAAGACAAGCGCAACTGAGGGGAAGACTTGGTTTGCCCCGAAAGAGGACCTAGTCCCTGGACACGACCAGGGGCGGAATATATGGAGGTCCTTAAACAGACTTCGGAACGGAGTATGCAAGACGAGGACACAAATGAAAGTCTGACGGCTTTACAGCGGATCCAGTGAATGTGACTGCGGCGAGGAGCAGACCCCACCGTCTGGAGTGTGCGCTGTGCCCGAGTATCTGCACCCAGAAAGACCTCATGATGGCCGGAAGTAACGCAATCGACGTTGTTCACTTCTAGGTAGACAGGATCTGACCCTGTTGTTTCCGACACGATTATATATATAGTATGTATATATTTTTATGATGCATTGTAAGTCAGGCACTCTAATACATTCATCAGGTTCAAACGTGCCATTAGAAAAGCAGCATTTTTAGCAGCCATTGAGGCGCTCGGTGTATACGTTCTTCTCATATCCGTTTGAAATTGCTGTCACTATTATTTATATATGCCTAGTTTAAAAGATAGGTCTGCACTCGAATGTCCTCTTCGGAAAATATGTGGTACCCGAATACCTTTAAGGCAGCAGTCTAGAGACTTGAAAAGATCGCAGCTGTAGTATCTAAGGCATATTTGTGTATTTTGACAGTCGGATTTTTTTTAGATGAGAATCAACCTTACCAACGACAAGCGCTAAGCACCAAGCGGTGAGTTATCCAAGTTATCGTCTGCGTCCAATGTTGCTGCGCTTATCTAACGAGGACCACGCTTACTAAGTGATAATATTGCACTCGGTTGGAATAACGTACAGTGGTACCTTGTCATACGAGTGCCTCAATGTACGAGTTTTTTGAGATACTAGCTGTCGATCGAGTGATTTTTTACTTTGAAATACGAGAAAAATTTGAGACACGAGCAATCGGCTTAGCGGGTCGTCCGCTTGCACACATACCGCGCGTCACGCTTTCCCGGTGAATCTCCCGGCCACGGTCAGAGAATCAGTTATCAGTGTGCTCTCGCTGTCAAAGCATATTTTTGTTCAAATAATTTCAATGGGGAAATTTGCTTTGAGACACCATTAATTTGAATTTCAACCAAGGTTGTGGAACGAATTATACTTGTATGTCGGTACCACATATGTTTTTACGCCTTAAATTTTTAGGATTTATTTATTTACACGTATGATAGAAACATCGCCTTTACTAATATAAAATTATAATACAATACGTAAAATACTGTAATTTTACAACGATACTCTTTCTGTATGTGTTTATAAGAGGAAAAAACCTAGAACATTAAAACAGGAAAACATTGCCAATTGTAATGCCACGTAATACCTTTAAGGGCAATTACAAAAAGGAAAGTATAATTCATAATTACAAAAAGTCGTATGAAAAATATTACGCACTCTTCATTTAATATTATGATATACTGTAACGATTGCGCAGAAAATAATTACGATTTGAATTCATTCGAATCGTAATTATTTGATTTTATTCCAACAGGTGTGCGCAGGCGCCTAGAGCACTCAGGTGGGCTTAAATTAAACAATAACACTTGCCCAGGTGAAAACACTGCCGAGTGATATAACACCGGTGCTGTGTTATCAAGATTACGTTATAGTGATTCGCTGTTTTGACGGTACTAGAATTATGTTTATGTTTATGAGAAATAGAGACAATATTGCAAAATTTTGTAAAATGCTCCAAATTAAGTAATTGGAGCATTTTACAAATTGAGTATACGTGAGACCAACTATTTGACGATTAAAAAAAATACATTATATAAAGACAGAAAGTTACAATAAATATAATATTCATTTGGTTTCGTGCTATGATGTTCTTTAATTTACGAGTATTTTTAGCCTATGTAGCCGTATAAAATGAGCTATGAAAACAGATGCTTGCGTAGAATCCTGGGGGTACTATAGTATGACTTTGTAAAGAATGACGTGGTGAGAGAAAACAACCTTCCATACAACAGACGGTCAAGAGGCGAATGTGAACCTGGGAACATACTCTACGGATGCTGTAAAAAGTATAAACTACATGCGCCCGGGTTCGTGCCGTCCTATAGGCCATCGGGAGCTATACGTAGAATGTACTCGGTTGAGCTACGAGAGACAGAGCTAACATGGGATTAGGCTAGGTCCAAGACAGCTGACAGAGCTTCGTGACGATACGTGAGAAACATATGATCAATTTAATCTTTCACTTATAAGAGTATCTAGTTATCATATTATTCTACATTTGAGATGAAAGAGGATTCTTGTATTAGACTATATTTATAACAGACACTGTATAGGTTGCAGTTAGTTTTGATCAAGCATAGCTGTTAGGTTCTAAAATAAGCTTGTTAAAAAAATCTTTAATTATACTGTCAATTAAAAAACTAGTATTTGAAGCATAAATATACTTATCTGGTCTATTTTAATATATCACATTGGTTCTTGAATCCTTTTGCGAGCAGATGATGAATAAAAATCTATTCTAAGTAAGTAGCGAAACGATATATCATGGCTACTGATGTCAATGGTAGGGGAATATTACACGGCATATATCGGGTACCGATGCGAACATGTTGAAAGGGGCATTATTTTTAGAAATGTAATGCATTACCTCTTAGCTAACTTAAGTTTGATACTGAATTACGTGAAAACAATGCGAGGCGCGGTTTTAAAATTGATTAAAAAAAAACGCCGGCTGTTCTGAAACACAAAGGTGTTTTTGTTGGTCTGAGGTCTTTATACCAGGAAACGCCGAGCAGGAAGTCGCCATTTCTAGAGGTGAAATCAACATTACGATAGCGCAAATATTACGGTAGCCCAAAACTCGACGCTCATAACCGCCAAGTATTGATCGTAACAGTTAATAAAAGAAACTCTCTAATTTTTCCGTGAAGAAACAAATTTATTGAACACACATTACTTAGAGAGTTCCTCAAAAACTTTGGCCTTTCTTCTTTGCGATCTTGACAAAGCTGACAGTAAAACATTCTTTGATGTAGTGCGGCATCCATGAAAACAGGAGACGTATTTTGTGTTGTTTGGGAGTCTGTACCATGTTTTGGGAAGACTTCCCTGAATTGCTGTGAAATTATGACAATATTTTGCTGTTTCATTACGGCTCAGTGGAATACAAATTATACTGTCAATTATAAAACTATCATTTGAATTATAAATGTACTTACCTGGTCTATTTTCATATATCACTTTGGTTCTTGTATCCTTAAGCTATCAGATGATGCATAAAAAGCTATTCTAAGAATGAAAATTGCAAAACGATATATCATGGCTACCGATATCAACGGTAGGGGAATCACACATAGCATATATCGGGTACCGATGCGAACAGATTAATTACCATATATTAATGATATTTTCAGGATACTGCACGCTTTTAGCGTGGCTGAAATGGAATCCAACCTTGTGTGCAATTTGCGTGATACCTTCCCGAAGGAAATGTTTTCTACTTTTTAGTCGGAAAGAAGTCTTTAATGTTATACGAGGAAAATTGTCTATTTTTTATCTCTCTTCTGCATTACATTAAAGATCGTATTTAAAGATCGCTATTATTTTAGTTTTAAATTAACGTTTGTCTGACGACTTTGTAAATTAGACAATTAAATAATTTTACTTTAAATTGAAATAAGCTTACATTTTTTTTCAGTTTTACACAAATAAATGGAAATTTGCACTTTAAGATTGAAAAAAAAAAACATCAAATAAATGTGTTCTTAAAATATTTTCTCAGTCACAATACGTCAATACAAAATCACTGTAATCTTTGACACGTGTCAATCATAACAGATAATAATCGTGTAAAACTCTTTTGATAGTTTCCGATGATTTTGGATGGTTTTTCTTCGAGGAAAAGTAGTAGGCTTTTTGTGGATTTGTGGGGCAATTATTAGGTATCGGTTAAGTAGAGTGAAACATTTGCCTGATATTTAATAGCAGTAGCGTATAAAATAAATAAATATCATTTATTTGAAATATGAAATAAGTGCTAGTTGAAGCTGACATACAATTCAATGCATTCTGTTTATTGAAGCTATTTTGCATACTTCTGCTTAATACTGTTTTTGAAACTTAAAAAAAAAAGTATCCCGAGCATTCACACAATATATGTAAGTTTAATTGCAATAGGTTTAATAGTATTAGAACGAGTTTGTCACAGAAACATAAGACACACAGAACGAAGATTTTTCTTATTTATTAACTAAGAATCGTGGTCATTTGTTATACGAAATGTAAGATTTAAGCTTTTTGAAATGATATGGGTGAAAATCTAAAGATCTTCTGCAGGGTTCCTAAATAAATCGAATCCTTATAACTGATCTAATAGATGTAGTTAACTTCTTAAAAGTAAATATACAACGGTAGATACTCGTATTGAATTGTAAATTTAAGTTAATTCATCGAGTTATAATATTTTTGTAAATGTATGCTTACAATGATATATGCAATACACATATAAGTATAAAATATACTAATTTGTCAACATTTAAAAAGTCGTTTAAGTACTGGCGTTCCTTTTATGTGTATTTTGGATTCAATTAAATCAATGATAATTCTGCATTCAAACAAACTTATATGTAATAATCTGTCAATCTGAAAAACTCACAAGTTTCAAGACTGTATTTGCTTTTTGTAGGTTGCTAGAATACTCTGCCTTAAAGTAAGATGCTTGGGGAAGCCATCCCTGTCCCTTCCTGTTTTTGGGGACCCGTTACTGGACGCTCGCAAATATTTAGTTACTTGTTAGAGAGTGGCTCAAAGCCTTCCCGTGATTATATGTGCATCAGTTAGAAATCAAATAGACTTCAGTCTAAGGCTGCGAACGAATTAATGGAATAAACAAATATATATTTTCTGTAATTAAAACTATTGATAAGAAGAATTAGTGCTATTTATTTTGATTCCTGAAATAGTTACGCCATTGTAAGATGTCTAAGTTACGAGCAAACGTTTATTTGATTTTTGATCAATAGAAAGTTAATATCTGATTATTTAAATCAGTTCTTTAACACCAACGCCTACATACATTCTATTGTTATGTATGAATTAATTAGTTATTGTTTATGCTCGAGCAACTACAGTTAATTTTATGAATTGTTTTCAAACGGTTAAATATAACTCTAACATTGATTATTTTACATTCAACGAGACGATTATTATTCAGAACGAAATACACTTTTTTGAAACTGTTCTAGCTTATTTGAATAATTTCTCTCTTTAGCCTCGCCATTTCCCATCATCTGGGGTCGGCTCTCCTTGTGGATATTCACCATGTCTGCCTGTCCTGCGCTGCATTCTCGGTCAAGCCAAAGTTTTCAGATCCTTGTCTACAGTTGTCCGTAAGTCCAGGTTGCCTGTAGTCTTCCAGGTCTTCTCCTCAGCGTGGGTATTTTGAGGGCTTCTTCACCATGTGATCCTCATCTCTTCGTGTAGCTTATTTCAATAATAATATTTTTACATGAATTTTGACAGCTTTGATAAAAATACATATTTTATTAACAAGTACGTAGATGCCAAAGAAAATATCACATTTTACGCACCCTATTTTTAGATCAACAAAACCATTAGCCAAGCAACAATGAACGTAGGTCAAAAGTTGGATGGGTTACCGAATGCTGCTTGCATAAGAAATGGATTTGTAATCGATCTAGCTGAGTTCTAAAATACCCTCGGTTGGTGTGCATTTTTTACCCTCACCCGTAAAATGCCAGTCATAGCCTATTAATTAAAATTAGTGGTAGACGAAAGTCGTCCCGTGAAGACAACCCATTCATAGTAAATTCCTGTAATAATAAGGATTATCCGTGAATCCTGGGCCATTATGTATTATCATCATAATCAAATATGTTCCTAGATTAACCTAAAGCATGGAATATGTTGAAAGGATGGTTATAGTGATTCAATGTTACAGATACAGATACAGAAAAAGGCCTGTTGGCAATCGGATGAAAAATTATATAATATAGTATTAATTACACAATATAATCAATTATATGGCTTAAATTATAGTTGCTAATATCGATTACACATATTTACTAACACTATCATATAGATTAAGAAGTAATAATTACCTTAGATTATTGTAATCCGGTTAATCCAATGGTTCGTCGATAGTCTCGTATTATGAATAGCACAACACTTGAGTGTAGATTTGTATAAAATGTCAAATATATTCACATGTCAGCCGGTAACTATTATGCACAGGTGTAATTCACTGTAAGTATTCGACAGGTAAGTTCACAACGTTTTATTTAGTCTCAATACGAAATACTGTAAAAACACATTCGTTAATTAAAAGGCACGAAATACTGAAAGCGACATCAATAATACACAAGTCAAATTCATGAAAAGAATTAATAATGACATTTGTCGAAGAGTTTTTTAATCTGCAATCTTGAGTGACCTTGAATACGTACTAAATATTTTATTCTTTATTTTTTGAATTTTAAGTGTTTGTACATTGCCATTTTGTTTCAACGGTTTTTAAATTTAAATTTCTTATCATGAAAAGATACATAAATATGGTAACTTTAAGCATGTTTCACATGCAAAGTTTCACAATGGAGGATTCAGACTGATGATCTGATGTCTTAAAAAAAATCTTATTAACAAATCATCGAAAATATGCCTCGTATACTACAGCAGCCTTCTCTCTTAACTA
This sequence comes from Glossosoma conforme, assembly GCA_022606575.1. Lineage (NCBI taxonomy): Eukaryota > Metazoa > Arthropoda > Insecta > Trichoptera > Glossosomatidae > Glossosoma > Glossosoma conforme. The sequence continues at coordinate 140,106 of JAGTXR010000021.1, read as the reverse complement.
CCCGAAATCGCGCCACGTATGAGTATATGTTAATAGATGAATCTCCTATTGTATATATATCTTGCGACGTTGCAGCTTATAGAACTGAGTGTCTATAGTTCATGGTAAAAATATGCTCCGCATGTGAAATGGATATGTTTTTAAGTAAACCCTGGCAGAAAAGCACTTGTTGAAACCATTGAACTCTATGAAGCTTAGCCAGGAGCGATGTTTGTTGCATGCGGAAAATACGTGTTGTCTTTATATACGGATTGAAGAGATTACAAGTGAATATTGATCTGTTTCTTGAAGAGATCTAGATTGTACGATGGTGGAAAGGCATATACCGAAAAAACATTCCTGAAGTTACCCACAGGTATTTAAAAAGAAACATTGGATTGTAAAATATTTATATTTACATTAAACTTATTCCCCCGAAAAACATGTTATCTTGTTGTGGTGTGCAAAAAATATTTATGATTATTATTCAAGCTTCTATTAAAATAAAATAAAATATATAAATCTAATCTGAGCATGAAAGAACCGTATACGTGTAATATACATCCATTTCAATATTCATTGTATATACTGAGAGCAGCTTATATATACTGTAAACCAAGAGCAACTCAATGACCTTGCTTTAATGGAGCATTCCTCAGGAGGCAAGTGTTTGTTTATATCAAACAGGTAACTGTTAATGGCGTTTTAAGACGTCGAAAATGCAAAGATCCGAAGGTGACCCTAAAATACCTGTTTCTCGGCGCTGGTTGCTGGACCAGCGAGAAGCAAGCTCTGAGATAGCCTTTTCAAAGAATCCTCTCTTCTTTTAACTACCAATTAAATTTTATAACAACTATTCATAAATATATGTTTAAATAAGCTGTCTTTTATTAATTTTTTAAAAATATTTAACAATGTTTTCCTAGTATTTGTATTTGTTCTCTCTTAAAGAATCACATAAATAAACACCTGTTATCTTCTTAATTATTACATCAACTGCTACTGAATATATACTTTAGATATATCTATCGTTATACGATGGTAAAAATGGTATAAATACATCAACTTTCGCGTATCTATTCAGGCGGGGAGTATACGTGTGGACTGCGCGGTGTAAAAGAATACAGCAAAGGTAGCAAAGCTCGCGGTTCGAATCCCGCGTCTGCTGATATTTTTCATTAATGAATTGATGCGTATAAAATTTGATTTATAATTGTATGTGTGTATATAATTACTATTACATCAACGCTTACCACACATCCAACCCAAATACAGCGTCTATCAAACCTATTTGAGTGTTATAAAATCCTTGAAGAACTAAAATATATTACGTGTTTATATAATAATAAAGTACATGTTTGAAATTTAATCAGCGGATTCTATGACGCATAAATCGATTGAGAATGGCAAACTGCTATGTGTATTGTGTTTATTCGGCAATGTTATTAGACTACAGCCTGGCATTTCATCGTCCATTTTTAAGGGGATTTGCTGTGAATAAGTGGTGTTCATGTACAATTATCAATTCACATTTTTTTTTTTATTTGTGATATTTTATGTATGGGCGGAATTTAAAAAAAATCAATTAAAATAATAAAGGGTAGCTTATTTTTATATGAAGAATTATCAAATAATTTATAAAATTGTTATATACTTGTCTTATAATATGCAAGTAAATTAATATGACATTATTGATTTATTTTATAAATTATTTAACAAAACAACGTTTGATTACGTATTGTTTATGTAGGTTTATTTTACAAAAAATATATGAAAAGGTTGCATTACAAACACAAAATAAATAAAAAATATGCATTAAAGGTTTGCAAAACTACCCACTTACTATTTTAGATTGAAATGTTAAAAAATTAAAAACGTGAACGTTAAAATAATTTTCAAAAGTTTGAAAATTGAAATATTTGAAGACGTTCATTTCAGTGTTTTACATTTAAATAACAGTAAACAAATAAAACACAAGTTTGCCACGTCAAAAAGCTTATAAAATATTTAAGTTTTTTTGCGTAAATAAACACTCACAACTTTCACGAAAAATATTTGTTTACAGGCGTGAATTTTTTCAGGCCAATTCGACGCACGTAAAAGTTACAAGCACCTTAGCAATCGGCAAACTCACTTTGTCAACTTTATCGAAACGGTCCTTGGCGAAACTGTTCGCAGAGGCTAGTTTCGCTAGTTCGAAATCACTCGCGTGTCGTTAGTTTCGGATTACGTCGACAGGTGGAGTCTATCAGGTGTTACACGAAGAGTCTCTCGCGCGCATGACCGTTCTCGACAACAGTCGGATCGACACTGAGGTTTAGCAGTTGAAGTGCTGGGGCCGGCGTGGACGACCGCCTTCGTAGTCATCGACAATGATTATTACTACCAGACTATTAAATTTTTATCTTATGCAAACACATACAGGAGAATACTTAATAATGGGTTGATTTTTTACTTTAAGTTCTTCATTAAGCAATCGCAGATATTGTTACTAAAGCATCCTATTGAATAAACGTGAACTTGTTTTGTTTATCAAGAAAATCTAGCATGCTTTTTGACTATTTAACTACATTTATACTGTTATATTTATAATCCCAGAATTTGGGCTTTAACCCTTTCGCATCGGTTGTCGGCATATGCCGTCATAAGATTCCCCGACCGTTGACATTGGTTGACGTGATATATCGTTTTGCTACTTTCTTAGAATAGTTTTTTATGCATCATCTGATAGCTAAAGGATACCAGAACCAATGTGATATGTGAAAATAGACCAGATAAGTACATTTATGCTTCAAATACTAGTTTTATAATTGACAGTATAATTTGTAATCAAACCGAGCCGTAATGAAAGGGTTCAAATACTTTTATTTTTAAATACTTTTAGTCACCGAAACTATATACGTACAGCAGCTAGTTATTTATTTATGACAATTATAAGAAATTATAATTTTATATTAATCGAAAAATTAACCTTTTTTTAATAGTAGTATAACTTCTTAGGTTTTCACGGCCAGATTTGTGTGAAAGCCACAGTATTAATAGTTGTATTTCACATTTAATGTGTAATATAAACGATAACATGTTTCGGACTCCCTCGAGTCCATCTTCAGTAATGGTTAAAATCTTAACTGACATACACTCATGTAGCTTCAGTATTGTCAGTTGATAACCTTAACGTTGTTAATTATGTGAAACACAAAAAAATCCTGATAGGAAATTGGAAACTATACATATAATTTAATCCGAAGATCTGACATGAATGAGGCAAGTACCGTGGTAGCTGGCAGAGCTTTGCTCCAGCTAGTGGAACGGACATTTCGATGATGATGATGACGATGTAACAAGCCGAAAACCGAAGTTGAAAGATCGCAAGACAAGATGAACTGTCGAGTACTGCTACAGCAGGGAGAACGCATCACATCTTAGATACTCGTAATCGCGGCAAAAAAGTAAATTAAAGATGACAGTTGCACCAACATGAAATGGAGCAACTGTCATAACAAATAACATGTTGTATGCAAACGCCGTGAAATATTATATAATTAAAACTAACATTATTAAATTTGCATGTCAGGCGAGCGAACAAAAATAAGAGATATAAGATTTTTTTTCGAGGCTTTACGGCATCAGCCTAAAAGAGCTTTATCAAGCTGATATCAATATGTATATCATAAGATTCATAATTTTCGTACCCGCAGCTGAACTGATGAAGAATCACAGTCGATCGATTTAACCGTTCAGTTGTATCCGTTAATTTATTAGTTATTACAGTAATTAAAGATTCTGCGGTTATATCGCTGAAGAACCAGTACTAGCTCCGTAATAATTTACAAGAGTTGTTAAACATAACTGTAGGCCTGACTGAGATTTGCTTGGATGCATTAAATTAACTTGCTGGTGATGCACTTGACATTTCAATATGGAGCCTATGGCCACCATGATATATTTTAGCCTGACAAAGTTGACAATCAACACTTGCCATTTAAATATATAACGCATCTAATACGTCACCTCTTTCCACTCTTTGAGATGTGGTCTTACAGAAGACTTGGCCCGAGGCTTTACGGCATCGGCCTTAAGGAGCTATAGCAAGCTGATATCAGTATGAATATGAGCATGACGTATAAACTTCGAGTCTTTTTGATTATTTACTAGATTCATACTATTTTAACGAAAAACCTCCAATTTATCACATTTAACCTCAGTAACACATGTATTCAAATTTTTACAAACATTTGTGATATACTTCTTATAATCTGTAAATTAAAATGATTATATGAGAGACCACGTCACGAACAATGAGGTTCTCAGCATAATCAGGGAAGATAGGCACCTAGTAAGAACCATCTCAGAGAGGCGATCGGTCACATCATGCGCCACGATGATCTTCTTCACGACATCGTGAAAGGGATGGTTGAGGGGAGAAACTGCAGCTTGGAGCAAGTGTTCGAGGACATGAGTTGCATCTCTTATGCTGAGCTAAATAGGGCTGCAGAAGATCGACAAGAGTGGAGATCGAGATGCAAGATTTTGATGCTGCAAACCAATCCACCGGATTTATACTACGAAGAAGATCCACTTTTAAGCTAGAATATATGTTTGATTAAATTTTTTGAAACACAGTTGTTATAATCATCGTGATCTTCATAATGTCAGCTTCACTAACTGGAGAATATAGTCTTCACGAGCTGCCGCCAAAAAGTTCTGCCAGCCGCCATTGTACTCACTTTTTTAATGCTCTCCTACCCTATTCAAGTGAATGTCCTAATATAGTAAATTTTTGTCTCTTACCTGATACAGTTATAAGATTCGTTATCATTGCCTCATTCCAAGTCATCTCTACTGACAAAACTTTACTGGGTAGGCCTCCCGTATGAGTCTCCATCTTTCTAAATCTACTGTCCTCCTATTCTCCTATTCATCTTATATTGTCAGTTCATCTTGCAGATGGTTGTGTAACGCTCCGTTTGCCAGTTCTTGGGTGTCAATCCAACACTTTTCTTTCCCATCCACCGACGTCTCATCGAGAGACATGTTCTGCCCATAGCCACTTGGGTGTGCCTATTATTTGGGTAGCCTCTACTAATTGTGTTTATCTTCGAATATTCTCGTTTCAGATTCTATCTTTTAGAGACACTATAAGCATGGATTTCTCCATGGTACGTTAGGTGACCTTTATTTTAGTTTTAAGTTAATACTGGTAGAGTGCATTGATAAAACGCATTATTTTTTAAGACATTGCGGAATATCCGCTTTAAAAATGTAGTTAAGTTATCCAAGTGTTGCCCATCCTACCTGTATACGACTGTCGATTTCTTTCATTAAGTTGTTTCGTCGTTGTTGGATTATTTGTCCCAGATGAGTATATTCATTAATGATCTTGATTTGTGTTCATCCAATGGAGATAGTCTTAAAAGTTTGAGAAATGTGATGAATAAGCACATTGAACCATTTGGTAATCGAGATTTTTATGGACGTAAGAACAAATTTGATTTCTTCATTGTCTTGGTAATATTATTACGTTTTCGCATAGCTTTGCAGGGACTATGATAAAAGGAACGGATATATAAAAAAAGTATCAATATTTTCATCACGTCTTTTTCAAAAGAAAGTTATGAATGCAATTGATATCGTCGCCACTTTTACGCAATAAAATTTCAGAGTCTCCATTTCAGATGTATGAAGTACGGTAATAAAAATATACAAAAAATATGGCCAGTGTTTCGCTACATGCTATACAAATATTGTGTATCAGATATTGATAACCTTTTAGTATTTTAATGATATATATATAATCGTGTCGGAAACAACAGGGTTAGATCATGTGTGCCCAGACGTGGGCGACGTCGATGGCGTTACTTCTGGCCATCATCATGTCTTCCTGGGTGCAGCTATTCGGGCAAAGCGCACACTCCAGAAGGTGTGACAGGGTCTGCTCCACGCCGCAGTCACATTCAGTCGTTCCGCTGTAAAACTGCCATTTTAATTATAATATTAAAAGTGGAATACATTCCATTTTTAGTAAACACTTCAAAACACTGGTTCTCGTTCGATCGCCACCATTAAGCGCAACATTGGACGCGAAAGGTACGAGTATTTAGATGGTGATGTGCTTCTCGATAAGTTCTTTGCTTCGTGACTTGATTATTATCCATGCACCACGCGTTTCTATTACGATCTCGGTTACATGGAGTCTCCATTGATGAACGGGGGATGTCAAGAAGAATGTGAGTGCTTTAGGCGCTGCATTGGCGTGAGCCTAAAAATCTAGGCTATGTGAGCATTGGACCAATCACCAGATTTTATTAAAAATACTATAATGAAGATAAAAGACTAATGCTTTGATATAAGCTTGTTACAGCTCTCTTAGGCTGATGCCGTAAAGACTCCAAAAACGATATTTTGTCGCTTATATTTGTTCGCTCGCCTGACATGCACATCTAATAATGTTAGTTTAAATAATATAATATTACACGGCGTTTGCAAACGCCATTTAATTTTTTATGACAGTTGCTCCATTTCATGTTGGTGCAACTGTCATCTTTAATTTGCTTTCTTGCCGCGGCTGTCTTGACGGCGCTAGATCTCAGAGTGCTCCGGTAGTTGTAAATTCACTCGCGCCCGGCCGGTGAAATGCCATACCGGTCGGGCGTAGAAATCAAGTCAATATTTAAAATAAACGCAAATTGTGCTTCGAAATCAAGTTTTTTGTGTTGTTAATCTGCATCCTTCCTCCTGTCACCACGTAATTCGATACCCAATTTAGAGAGGAGGATATCAGCTTTATATTAAGCTTTGGCACGCATGCCATAGTTTACTTCTGCTGAACAATACATTTTAAATCCTCGTGGGTGGTTCAGGTGGTTGGACACATGTCCAAAAATGGAACAGAACGACTCTCCGAATCCGACCGTGTTCCGTTTTTTTCGGTTTCCATTTTTGAAGAACCTGTAGACATCGTTGTAAGTCATTTGAGTTTCGTTTTCCTTTTGTTTCAACCTGTGGGCCACAGCATCACTTTCGAATGATGCTGAGGTCTATGCCCGGATAGGTTAAGGCACTCGACTGCTATGCGAGAAATCGCGAGGGCAATTCCTGGTGAAGCATAAATAAAAAAATATCAGATATAAAATAAAAGATTCTATAGAATTTATTCACATATATATATTTTTTGTTTTTTTGACGACACGTTTCAGCCAGGTCAGATCGCCATTTACATGTCGTCAAAAAAAAAAAAATTAAAAAAAATCATTAAATAGAAGACACCAGTGTGTATTTATTATATTTTTTAAAAGTAAAAAAAAGACTAAAATTTTTAAAATGAAACGTTATTTTATCAATGATTATTTTTGTAATTAAATAGATTTTTTTATAGACGTACCTGTTTTTTTTAGTTTGTTGATAGAAAATTGAAAACATGATTTTTTACCTTTTTTTAGTTTTTATCAATAAAATGCAAATGCGCTCTTTGGGATTTTGTTTTGATTAATAATAGATTATATGGTAATTTTACCATTGATTATACAAATATACATCATTGTACATATTAACATCCTCATCTCTTTAAAAGGTGTTACTCCGTCGCGTGGTGGCACGATTAGGAGCAGATTGATAATTCAAAGACTTTTTCTGAAGCACATCGACATAATATTTCGATAAACTTTACATACTTATGGCCCGGACCTAGTCACAGCATTCAAGAGGCCGGCAAACAGCAATATGACCTCTTTCACGGTCGGCACACGACTGAGCGCGCTCGTGATGGGCTGTCGCCCAGCGCCACAAGCGGGATCCTATAGATATATGACTAACGTCACACCCGTGACCGAACTTGTCCAAAATGTCAATATGGCGACACATACATGTGCGACAAGCGAACAGTAATAAGAAACGAATGATTGTATATTGAGGTTTTCGGTACCAGTCAGCAAGGGCTATATCATGCCGATGTCAATATTTATACATAAATTATTTTACATTACATTATATTTATTGTATTATACTATCGAACATACTAAATTTTGTAGTAAAAAATACATATATAAACATTATAATGTCAAGTTTCTTACATAAAATAAATAACTTAGATAGAGACGTTTTTATTCAGGAATAATATCATGATTCCTGACTATTTGACTATCATAATCAAGTGTCTGCACTACAATCTGGGTTTATATATTATAATAAAAATAAAAAACTGAAAAACCACTGAAATTAGATACAAATTAATTTTTATTTGCGCCAAACAAGAAACACATTAAAACAATATATATTTCGATACAAACTCAGCGATCGAAGTAATACTTTCTCGAGTATATAAGATATTTTCAAAAATATTTCTTGAGTTCAAAAAAAAAAAAAATTTTTTTTCCAAAGTTGTAAAGAAAAGTCATCCTGCAAAAACCACCCAATTACAATGAGTGTCTCAATTAACAATTAGCTGTCATTGATCTTGCTGTGTTGAATGTTAAGTTCAAGATTTATTATTCTTGTGGATCGAAGCATCGAATGTTGCGTTTTTAAACTGCTAAAAGTGGAAAGCGTCATACAATTCACTTGTGAGATATATTAATCACCGTTTTACGTTGTTCTCTTGTATGTGCTTATGTAAAAAAGTGAGTACTTAATACGAAGCGTTTAGAAGTCAAATATTTATTACTTAGCAGTGTCGGAACCCACCCACTTTGAATGTTTCTTTTTGATACGAGATTGAAAGTTTTTGGCGTGAGATCCATTCGATGGTATTGGCATTGCGTAATTTTCTAATGTGAAAAGATTCGCAAGAAATCTTATTTATTTGTTTGATAATTTGAATTGCGTAGCAAGATTAGTTCAACCAACTCGTCGACTAATCTTCTTCGTAGTATCAATCCGGTGGATTGCTTTGCAGCAAAAAAATCTTGCATCTCGATCTCCACTCTTCTCAATCCTATGCAATCATCTTTAGCTCAGCATAAGAGGAACAACTCATATCCTCGAACACTTGCTGTAAATATTTCCGTCTAGGGCGCCCTCCGCAGTTTCTACCCTCAACCATCCTTTCCACAATGTCGTGAAGAAGACCATCGTGGCGCATTATGTGACCGATTCATCGGGCTCGCCTCTCTGAGATGGACCTTACTAGGTGCCTATCTTCCTTGATTAAGCTGAGAACCTCATTGTTTGTGACGTGGTCTCTCCGAAAAATTCCGAGAATTTTTCTTGAAGGCCACATCTTAAAGGCCTCTAGTCTTTTTTTATCACTTTCAGATAAGCGCCATGTCTCACAGCCGCACATCAAGGTGCTCCAAGCATATGTTTTGGCAAGTTACTTGCGGAGCTTTATATTGATATTATTATATTAATCTTATTAAACGTCGGCTTATAGATTTGATAAATTAATGTCTTAAAGAAAATATATTTCGTATATTTAATAAAAGAGCGGAATCGCAATATACTGTATATTCAAAATTGAGTTTTTTGTTTTTGTTGGAACATATTCATTTCTCTTACATGAATCATCGTATTTTCAACACAAATAGTACGAGTTTGTCCTGCTTTTTGAATCTTTAATGTGCCTATTTTTTCGATAGCAATAGAACTACTAGAGTTCTTCTTTGTTTATTCTCGTTTCGAATCTTTTAGAGATATTCCGAGCATGAATATTTCCATGGCACGCTGGTTGACCTTTATTTTACAGGAAAGACCTCCCGTTAAAATTCACAGATCTGTGTCATATGTTATTTATTATATTACTGTGAATATGCGTTGATTAAACGTCTTAGTATAAGACATTGCGGAATTCTAGTTTTCAAAATGTACCTTTGTTTTTTCAAATGCTGCTTAATCCATTTGTACACGCATGTCAATTTATTTTGAAAATTTAGTTCATTCCACTTAGATTACCGATGGAAATCTGATCAAAAGTGTGGGAAATATGACTTTTTATCATGGTTTTAGTTTTATCCACGTTAATAATCAAACTAATTTTCATTAAGTTTATGTCATGAATATTATCAGGTGGATTAGCTATTAGTACAATGTTATCTGCAAATTGGAGGTGGGAAGCGTACTCTTCGTTTATATATATTCCACATTTTGTCCAGTATAGAACCTTAAATATATATTCTAGCATCTATTCAGTGAAGTAAATTTGCTTTGATATCTTCCTCTCTAAGTTGGGTATCGAATTATTGGGTGACAGGATGCAGTAGCAGATTAATACTACAAAGAACATGTTTTCGAAGCACAATTCGTGTTTATTTTAAATAAATACTTGATTTCTACGCCCGACCGGTATGACATTTCACCGGCCGGGGGCCAGTCAATTGACAAATGCGGGACACTTTGACATGCCGCATCGCCAATGACCGCGGCAAAAAGTTAAATTAAACATGACAGTTACACCAACATGAAATGGAACAACTGTCATAATGGCGTATGCAAACGCCTGCGTAATATTCTATAATTAAAACTAACATTATAAGATGTGCATGTCAGGCGAGCGAACAAAAATAAGAGACAAATGATCGTTTTTAGAGGCCTTACTGCATCAGCTTAATAGAGCTATATCAAGCTGATATCAGCTTATATAGCTCTATTAGGTGGGGACTCCTCGAGACAAAACAACCAAGACAAAAAGGAAAAACCTTCAGCCAACAAGATATGCCACCTGGAATGTTCGAACATTACTGCATAACGGCGCCCTAGACGGGAGTATTTGCAGCAAGTATTCGAGGACATGAACTGTAGCGCTTATGCTGAGCTGAAAAGGGTTGCGGAGGACCGACAGGAATGGAGATCGAGATGCAAAATTCTGTTGCTGCAAACCAATCCACCGGATTGATACTACGAAGAAAGATCAGCTCATATAACTATTATTATTGCTATCGTGGATCTGTACCATTATTATTGCAGAGTTGTATAGAGATTTGATAACTCTATAAAACGATATTAACCTTGTTGGGTTACTTGATAAAATATATTCATTGAATATTTTTTTATGCAATGGCGAGCATTTTTTTTCATAATATTCGTCGTATTGTAATCACACCTGTATAAATTCCTCTGTCAGAAATAATGTCTCAATCATCAATAGGTGAGCAAAAGCCATTATTTTCGTTTCGTTGGCGTTCAGGAAAAAGTGCACTGTCATTATTTATCAAAACTTCAACAAAAACAGTGAGAAATGTTGCACAATTTCAAAAATAAAAATCCATGTATGGACTCGGCTGCATTCACGAGAAACGGAAATATGTATTAAATAATTATACCTTTTACTTTGTTTCATATTGATGCCCCTCGTACTAATCGCAGATATTGCATCGTGTGGATTTTCTTATCTATTTTATTTTAAAATACATCTCATAGTTAATGTTAAAAATATAAATATCTACATTTTAAGCATAATACATATTTATTTATTTACCTTGTTTTTACACGGATCACGTTGGGTATGGCCTCTGTTTAGAATACAGCAGTTTTGACTTACTCGTAGCCTTCCTCAATCCATCACTGTCAACAGACAAAAGAGGCCATTCTTAACGTGATCCATGCAAAAACAAGGTAAATAAATAAATTAATATAATGATACTGAAATATAAAAAATATATATCTATTAAACAGCATACAGCCAACGGTGTGAATGGCATAGAGATTTTACAAGACCAAAAGCCTTCCATTAGTCCTGTGTTTCGTGTGTGTTTTTATAATAAATAATACAATTTGTAATTTATGTGACGCCAACTACCAATATGGAGCATGCGACTTCTTCTTCGCAGTATCAATCCGATGTATTGGTTTGCATCAACAAAATCTTGCATCTCGATCTACAATCTTCTCGATCCTCTGCAATCCCCTTTAGCTCAGCATCAGAGCTGCAACTCATGTCCTCGAACACTTGCTGCAAATACTACCGTCTCCGCGCCTTCTGCAGTTTCTACCCTCGACCATCCCTTCCACAATGTCGTGAAGTAACCATATTGGCGCATTATATGATCGATCCATCTGGCTCGCCTCTCTGAGATGGTTCTTACTACGTGCCTATCTTCCTTGATTATGCTGAGAACCTCATTGTTCGTGACGTGGTCTCTCCAGAAAATTCATGGGACTAAAGCAATATGAATTAATTTTTTTTTATACAGGTTAATATAGTATACATAAAAATTATGTGTTTGGTCGATGATAACTGTTTTTCAACACATTAATAAAATATTTATAATGCGCATAAGCATTTCAGAATCTATCTCAATTTTTTCGATACGGGAGGTCTCCGTATATAATGATTCGCAATAAATTCTTACATTAGTAGTCGTCTTATTGCGAAAGTAATAATTTTTTGCACCACCCACAGGTCATAATAAAAAGAAATACATTTAAACCCACACAGAAGTATTAACAAGAGAGAGATCCAGGTGCTCTTGAAATTTTTTCGCTCACTTTTTTACGATACTCTCACTGGTGCGATCATAAATCAATGTGCACCCACCAATCATAAAAATACTATTTTTTACATTTCACCGCGAACAAAATAGCCGAGAGCTTAATTATACTATGCATTTAATCCACTAATATACTGATATCAGCTTGATATAGCTCCTTAAGGCCGATGCCGTAAAGCCTCGACAAGCGATCTTTTGTCTATTATTTTTGTCCGCTTGCCTGACATCTACATCGAATGTTTATTTTAATTATATAATGTTGCACGGCGCTTGCATGCGCCATTTTGTTTGTTATGACAGTTGGCCTATTGTTGGTTGGTAGGACTGTCATATTGGCAGTTGGTACCGTGGAGATGTGAGATCGCGCCGTGGGCTGGCAGTTGAAGTTTGACTCGCGCCCGTCACAGTGCACGCGTCCTGTGCGTTCACTGTGGCCGGCGACGTTTGCGACAATAAACAAATAATATGTGAAACAAGTGTTTATATTGTAAACCTGATCCTGCATCCATCATCCAGTTAATCGATGTCCATAAATGGAAGAGGAGGATATCAATACATTATTAAGAAGGGTGTCACGACCTATCGTTCACAGACAATTCGTTCAGCTACTCATCGGTGGCAAAGTGGGGGGGAATGAACGTCTGGTGCACAGGACACTTGGCGCATGGGACAACTGGTGCACTGGGTGTCTCGTTAACCCTATCTTACCTAACCTATAGCTGTCAAAAAGCTCTGTCAGCTACCATGGTCCTCTCCGAAACTCATGCCATCACTGCCTCTCGCAGCTCCGCCGAATTAATTCCATGTATAGTTCACTAACGTCTTCCAGGATGGCGCCATTCCGAAAAAGCAACCGTTGCTTTTGATCTATTGCAACATCTTAAGGGCCTCCTTCAGAATAAAACGTTAAATATTATTTTTTAAGTAAACGAACGCGAAAAAGAAAGTACTATTGTCAATCCTAGTAAGTTCAATGACCTCCAACTACGATTGCTGGATGCTGCATACGTATATAATATCTATTGCATATCTAATTATTACAATAAGTTTACGTATATATTGTTATTGAGTTATTTCGTGAAAAGATTCACATTTTTTGAAAAAGAAAACAATATATTGATATAATATTTCTATATTAACTGGAGGCCTGTGAGAAATTATTTCAATTAAAAATGTATTATTTGCCATTAAAATTTTGCATTTGCTTTTATTTTTTAAACATTTTTAAAAAAAATTTTTTACTCGTTTAATATTTTTGCTCACAAAGACTGTAGGTGTACTTGTTTATTCATGAAAATAGATTGTTTAAATGAAATTAAAATGATATGAAAAACATGCAGACATGTTTAAAATCACTGCGGCAGAGAGTGCAATTTTTTTCTGTACAATTAATCGAATTTTTAGAATTTCATCATTTTGGACTCTATAATTAATTCTACTTCATTTTGAGCAAAATTCATTACATGTGTACACTGTACATGTTTTTTTACTTGATTTCAATCACATATATTTATAATCGTGTCGGAAACAACAGGGTTAGATCATGTGTGCCCAGACGTGGGCGACGTCGATGGCGTTACTTCTGGCCATCATCAGGTCTTCCTGGGTGCAGCTACTCGGACACAGCGCACACTCCAGAAGGTGTGACAGGGTCTGCTCCACGCCGCAGTCACATTCAGTCAGTCCGCTGTAAATCTTTCAGGCTTTTATTTGTGTCCTCGTCTTGCATACTCCGGTCCGAAGTCTGTTAAGGGACCTTCATAAAAAAATTAAATAATTAAATTAATTCATAAATATACATACCTGTTAGGCACTTGTCAGTATAATTATAATATTCAACTACGCTTTTATCAAATGATAATTTTATGCACATTAGAAATCGAAAATCTCGTTTAGCAAATTTGCTTCGCGAATCAAAAATAAATTAATACAATATTTATGTACAAAATGACAAAACATATTAACCAAACCTGTTTTTACTGATATGACATCAAAGTAATACATGATATTTGATACATTTCATTTATATGTGACTATTTCTTCTAGGTTGCTATTTTTTAAGCATCGTGGCACCAATGATTTGGTGTAAATCTCTTAACATTCAATGAAAATTAAGAAAAAAATTGGGCGCAGGGATCGCAAAGAGAGAAATGAATTAATAATTTTATTTTATGTACACACATAAAGAGGAATGCCGATATACGGTAAAAGAGAAATTTTATCGGTGAACTATATTCTGCTTGCCATTTTGAAGATGCACTACGTTTCGGAAAACTAGTTGAAGTAGACAAAGACACAATAAAGACATCAATTGATGTAAACCAACTCTGGTGGATTTCTGTTTCATCAATTGTACCAATTTCGGTATTTATATCGTGTATATTAATGTTTGCTTTGTATGTCCCTTATATATCGGTAAAATCGCCGTCACGAGAGGTCGCTTCAAGTACTTCAGAGAATCCACTATTGCACCTATCAAGGTGAGAGTTGAGCTGGTTCTCTATAAGCAGATAAGCATAGAGACAAAATCTCTTTTCTCTTAACTTTCAACGCCTCCGTAATCTTATAATCAAGCCGCCCATCAGACAAACTACTGTGTTATGTGCCGCTCTACGAACTGATTAAGTTCAACTACCTACCAGTAACCTTTAATTTTTCCAAAAATCATTTCTATCAATTGCTAAAAAAATGAATCACATTAACTATTCAATTCAATCTAATGTAAATATTCTCCAACTTTTCATTTTTAAAAAGGTTTAAATATTAAGCTTATTTACTGACAATCAATAGAGATAAGCACCTATTAAGAACCATCTCAGAGAGGCGAGCCCGATGGATCGGTCACATCACGCGCTACGATAGTCTTCTTCACGACATTGTGGAAGGGATGGTTGAGGGTAGAAACTGTAAAGGGGGCCCTAGATAGGAGTATTTGCAGCGAGTGTTCAAGGAGTTGTAGCTCTTTTGCTGAGTTGAAGAGGACTGTAAAGGATCGAGAGGAGTGGAGATAGAGATGCAAGATTTTGTTGCTGCAAACCAATCCACCGGATCGATACTACGAAGAAGTCTGACATTAAATTCTCCGTGACATTAAACCGTGCTCTTGTTCATTTTCTTTCTTGTTCGGAATGTCGGAGTATTTCCAGTGATCCCTTCCTAACACGCACAAAAATTCCTTCTCAGCAATCCACAGATCACAAAACTTTCACAACGTTCCCAACAACTCTCAAGGCCACCGAGAGATAATGTATAAAATATAACATATATTATGTATTAACATTAATATTCATGTCACATAGCTCATCAAGTATTACACGTACTATTCATTTTGAATTACACCATCAGTGAACATAGAAAAACATGTTATATTGCATTTGAAGACAAACACTTAATATTAAATGTCACTTATCGTCCTTCCTATAGAAACTGTTTTTTCATGGTCATAGCTTGTCGAACTTATGCAAAGTGTCCAGGTGATAAAATCTAATCTATTAATAATTATTTGTTAGCACACGTTTTAAGTACTCGCAATATTTCACAGGTAAGTCTTAATACATCACAGATTGTCTGAGTGTCACAGTAGTTAAAAATGTTTCGTCAATACTTTGCTGACGCATACTGTATCAGCTGTAATATAATAAAGAAGATGTACTGAATAAAACATATGTTTCTATTATGATGAGATGGTCATGTTTCTTAAGGCCTAGCTAAGAACGTCTTATTTAATCCAATTGACATCAGCATGATATAGCCCCTGATGACTGGTACCGAAAACCTCGATGTACAATCTTTCGTATCTTATTTCTGTTCGCTTGTCGTACATGTATGTGTCGCCATATTGGTATTTTGGACTAGTTACGTATATCGCCACTGGGGCGCTGTGTGACAGACCACGGCGCCGCACGGCAGTGAGTGTGTGGTAAAGACCGAGAAGGTCGTATTATGGCTGGCCCGGCATGTTATTCCGCCTGGGCCGGAAGTTTGTAAAGTTTATCTTGAATATATGTTATTCAGAAAAAGTCTGTGTGTTATTAATCTGCTCCTCATCCTGCCACCACGCGACCTGATAACTACCTTTTAAAGAGAGGAGGATGTTACAATGTTCTCGCTTTCTCACTGATCTTTGATATTTTTAAAAAAGCTTGTGAATAAATGTTGAATGATTGAATCATAAAATAATAATATACATACTCTGAATATATACCACAGAGACATCTTTCGTACAAAGATGGTAACAATTGTATAAATCCATCAACTTTCGCGTATCTGTTCAGGCGGAGAATAATCGTGTGGACTGCGCGGTGTGTAGAATAAAAGCAAAGGTTTCAAGGCTCGTGGTTCGAATCCCGCGTCTGCCGATATTTTTTCTGAATGAATTGATGCGTATAAAATTTGATGTATAATGGTATATATGTATTAAATTAATAAAGTAAAAAATCAAGTTATGAACGTAATTACTGCTGATGCATATGGTTGCCATAATTTGCTGACATAAATGTGTCAGTAGCCATAGTGCTCACCTTGTCGTAAGGCAGATCTGTATTCCATAACTAAATCAAGGTATCTTCTTTTGATTTCGAGAAATTTCGAAAAAAGGCATCTATAGTTTACTACAGCTTACGACAAAAGCAACCCACGACACACTCCACCCTATGTTTGGCTCAAATCGAGAAGAAGTTTCCTAGAATCGACAACAGAACTGGTGATACCGGAGGCCACTCTGCGGCTGAGCATGTGGAGAGGCGCAACTGAGGGGAATGCTTGGATTGCCCCGAAAGAGGACCCATCTCCCAGAGACAACCAGGGGTGGAACATAAAGAGGTCCCTTAGCAGACTTCGGACCGCAGTATGCAAGACGAGGACACAAATGAAAGCCTGCCAGCGGACCGACTGAATGTGACTGCGGCGTGGAGCAGACCCTTCTGGAGTGTGCGCTGTGTCCGAATAGCTGCACCCAGGAAGACCTGATGATGGCCGAGAGTAACGCCATCGACGTCGCCCACTTCGGGGCAGACAGGATCTAACCCTATTGTTTCCGACACGATATATACATATATATATACAACACCAGATTTATAAATGTCTTCTCCGAACAGACCTTCGATGCGAAAAAGATGATGATATGACGTTATATTTTTGTATAGCGTCATCCAATTTTTGCGCAGTGAATCACGGTTGCACAAACACCAAATCGCGTCGCAGAATCTCTTCAACCAATCTATAAAATTATTTTCTGCTCCGTCGCAATTTGAATTGTTAATCTCCTGAAAGGTGCGCCGTGATATTGTATTTTTTAACCACTATGACTGTAAAAAACTGATGATGTAACTACAAGGATAAAAAAGATGGTAGCCATATAATTATGCAGTAAAAAAAAACTTGTCAGAAAAGCACTATTGACAGATTTTTCGCACTCCTCCCGAGAACTGTGTAAAAGGCTTTATATTTGATATATATAATCGTGTCAGAAACAATAGGGTCATATCCTGTCTGCCCAGAAGTAGGCGACGCTGATGGCGTTACTCACGGCCATCATCAGGTCTTCCTGGGCAGCTATTTGTACACAGCGCACACTCCAGAAGGTGTGACAGGGTATGCTTCGCGCCGCAGTCACATTCAGTCGGTTCGCAGTATTTTTTAAATATTTGATGCATTAAATCGATTCATTTCAAAGAAGAGCAGCACATTTAAAAAAAACGATTCATTATGAAAGTTACACATGAACACATTACTTTGTATAATTAACACTGTTTATATGTGTTCATTATTTCATATATTAGTCCACGTGTTTCATCACTCTTTCTGACCCAGTGTATATACAATATCCCAGTGGTCTCCTAGCCCCCTTTATAGTTCCGACTGAAAAGAGATCTGAAAGGAAAGCTTCGGGAGATAGTGTAAAACATTCAAAAGCATGTTACAACGTTCCTGAAAAACATTTCAGTCGACGGCTTTCAGGATGTATTTTTACCATAGCAGACACGTCTCCGCAAGTATATTGATGCAGGGAGAGAGAATTTTCAAAATTTTGAAGCATTGTACAACTGAAATCAATTTAATTTCAAGCAAATGCAAATAACTTATGTAAAGTATAAATAATAGAATAGATCACTAAAGTTAAGCAACATTAGACGCATACAGAAACTTAGATAAGTTACTGCCTGTCGCTTAGCAGGTATTTTGAGTAAACCTATCTTTTAAGACCACTGGTCCAAACATCAGGTGTGTCAGTATAATTACCTAATTAGAATAATATGTCATATTTTTTTGTAAGACTTCAAATTTATGAGTCAAAACATTTAGAAAGAAGCACAAAAATTATTAATTTATTACAAATTTTAATATTTTTAAGCAACTTTAAGATGATCGAAATTGAGTTTTAAAATTTCAAAATTCAAGGTGTGGATCAAAACAACATCGAACTTTCTGTGATCGTATCGGCAAGCAGTTGGTGATGTCATGGTCAGGATAAACCCGAGGGTCCTATCAGCTCATCCAATACATAAATAGATACAATATATTACATTAACCCTTTCGTTACGGCTCAGTGGAATACAAATTATACTGTCAATACGGCGTTAATTTTTAAAACCATTTTTTTTGCTTAAAACTAGTATTTGAAGCATAAATGTGTTTATCTGACTTATTTTCATATATCACATTGGTTCTTGAATCCTTAAGCTATCAGATGATGCATAAAAAACTATTATATTTTACAAACGTTCATTATGTAACTCCATACATGTGGTGGCGTTGGCACATGTGGTTTGCAGAAAACTCGCTCCTTTGACAAAACTTAACTATATTTATTGACATGCATTACAGATTCCTGTAAAGAATACATGTAGGTACATAAAGGGAATGACTGCAGTTCCAAGTTGCTACCGCAGATGTCACAATGAGTACTGAAGGTAGCAAAACGATATATCACGGCTCCCGAATATATCGACAACCGATGCGAAAGGGTTAAAGCTGTGAAGATACAAGGTAACCGGTTAGGAGGTATTTGACTTCCCAAGTGTTCGTATGCATTGCAAAAATAAAATAAATCGAATATGCTTTTTGGCCCTTTGGACTGTTTTTTTCAGATGTTTATGATGGCGATATTGACAGCAAAGAAACTTTAACTTTTGGCATGTTTAATACATTTTATAAATATAATAATGTGTGTAATCTTATCATAATGTAAAGATTTCAAAAACGACACAAACTACGCGTCTTATATAGGGTCCGCCATTTAACGTTTTTTTTCAACTAGTGCTTATTTCGTGAATGGTAACACTTAGCTCATGTCTGATTTGACAGATAATTAGTTTTATCCTTCCGCTGAACGAATATGGTTGTGTGTACGCTTGAACAACGCTGGGAAATATTGCGACATTATTTTGAAAATCAGGCCATTTTTCTTCGAAAATGAGCAAGGAGTGGCCGTTACAGTCAATGGCAATCGTTATCGGGCAATGTTGAACGCATTTTTGTTCACAAAAATTGAAGAGGAGGACATTGGCAACATTCAGTTTCAACCGGACGGCGCTACGTTCCACACAGCCGAAGCTACACTCGATGTTTTGCCCCCATTTAAAAAAAAAAAAAGTTATTTAGCGGACCCGTTACTTGCTGAGCATCCATACACTGTTAAAGCATGTCGATAAATAACTGTCAATTTTCAAAAGTCATTCCTAAATACCATTGGTGAGCTATGAAATTCTCTCGCATTATTTGTATTTCTCCATTAATACAATCTGAAATTAAAATAATATTAACAATACGGTATTGTGGCTTTTGGGTTTAGCAGTGTGTGGCGAATTTTTCCTTTTCAATATTTCGACCGCCATTGCAGGAGTCTTCTTCAGGGTTGATGACTTAGTGTAGTCGTAGTTCACCAAGTCATCAACCCTGAAGAAGACCCCTGCAATGGCGGTCGAAATATTGAAAAGGAGTAATTCACCACACACGGTTAAACCTAAAAGCCACATTACCAAAACTGTCCGTGAAAACCAAATAAGTTAATTAATAATACGAGTATACACTTGTAATCTCCCCAACCCACACATTAAAGTCGAAAAGTCTAAAATCGAAAGTACACGCATATTTCTTTTTCTGTGAGATTTGTATTATTTAACTATTAACTCTGGAAAACTCGTCGTGAGCTTAACGTATTATAATAATCAACATTTCTTTACTTTTCCGGAACTCAAAAAAATGCTTATTTTCTGCTCCAGTATGGTCCAAACAGAGGAAGTATTAATCGCACTAATAGCAGGCATCCGTTATATCTACTAAATTAAATTGTCTAGTATACTCATAGATTTCATAAATACCATTTAACGCACATTAATTAAGTAGAATAATTGACTCACAAGGGATATTAAACCATCACGTGTGAAGTTCTGTGACTCTTGCCGAGATGGCTAAACGTTACTTTCCGGTAACGAGGACTGTTGTATGTAGACCAATACACATATCTAATTGCTCCACCGGATATATGCACTCATAATGATAATATAATGTGAACTACTCATTAATGTAATACACAATTTTTTCTGCCTCGAAATGTTCAATTCTATCATCTTGATTACAGCATCAACTAATAAGGGGTTGGTCACAGTAGAGCACAAACCAAAGTATTCATGACTTCGATCTCTGTTGTCTTTTTACTCCGTATTCGGTAGTGGCTTAGTATAAGGATCTGACATTGAAATAAATAAAAAGAAAGCAATAATATAAAAATTATAATTAAAAATAAAAGCAGAAATTTATGAAACATACTATTTTCTTTTACATAAAGAAAAAAATATATACATAAAGATTCAACACAAAATCGTTAATTAACAATTCCCTACAACCGATTTTATGTACTTTTTCTCATAATTACTTTATTTTAGAGTTTTTTATAGTTTTATTTTAAGCGCTATTTTTTTAACGATCAACAAACCTTAAAATCAAACATTTTTCGTTTACCTCTATTATGCTCAGATCAACTCAGCAAGCATTTCCATACAAAAATAAGTTTTAATGGTGGGAATTAACATTTTTAAAAACTATCGAGTATTGTCTTATGTTTCACGAAGCGTTTGCGTTTTTTCAGCCATTGTTTTTAAATATAATGTTTTAAAATAAAAGAAAAAGCGAAATACGGCCACTTTGCTATTATTTATTATTCCATTATTCTTTTGATTGTTGGTTCGAAAATATAATTGTTATTCGTGAAATAAATTCACACATATAATTGAAGACCTCAAGGCAAGAAGTTGTTAAATTACAAACATAACATTTCAATATTATTAGACTTTTCTATTTTCATAGTAATGTCGGAATGTGTATACGTGTTAGGAACTGATCAAATGGAAATACACGAACATTCCGAACATAGAAAGAAAATAAATAGGAACACGGTATAATGCCACGGGGTATTTAATGTTAGGTAAGTAAGTTAGATTAATATTTATACTGTATTGAATTTTGAATGATTAGGAATATTTTCCAATAGATCTGAGCTGACTTTATTTGCGAGTGATTTTATTTGTTGGCAAGTTTCCGAACTGATTTTATATTATTGAATTTTATATTATTTATAATATTGTGGCTCTGAGCTGACTATAGTTATAAAGGTGGTGGAGAGAAAAGAGGTCTGGTCCATATGGTCGTCTTCTTATATAGAACCAGCTCAACTTCCACCTTGATAGGTGCAATAGTATTTGAAGTGAACTCTGGTGACGGCGATTCTAACGACATCTATGGGACATACAAGGCAAACATTAATAGACTAGACGTTGGTACAGAAATTGGTACGATTGATTAAACAGAAGTCCACCACATATATTTAAAATTATAATTTAATGTTAATACAGTCATCCTGTGAATCTTGGCACATCACCAGAAGCCAATGCAGCCGTATAATAGGTTTCAAAAGCATATATTTGAGTAGAATATTAGGAGTACAATAGAATGCCTTTTGTGACGAATGACGAGGTAAAAGACCGAACAAGACAGCCTTTTACTAACTAGATTAAGTCATATACTTTAATTACGCCGGAAGGTATTAACTACAGCAGCCTTTTATTCAATCCCTCAGGCTATCGTCGACCTGGAAGGATTTTGGAAGCTATACATAGAATGTAATCGGTGGACCTGACATGGACTGTAGCAAGTAACGTGGAAATTGACAATATTTATGGTGTTTCTTCTAGATTAACCGAAATACAAGTCCCAACAAGATCCACCTTCGTCTCTTCTTCTTCTTAGTAGTATCAATCCGGTGGATTTGTTTGCAGCAAAAAAATCTTGTATTTCGATCTCCACTCTTCTCGATCTTCTACAATCTTCTTTAGCTCAGCATAAGAGCTACAACTCATGTCCTCGAACACTTGCTGTAAATACTCCCGTCTCTTGATCAAATGTAATACAAAATGCTTCCTTCACTTCGTCACGTACTTATCAATTGAATATGTTTTTCTATTTTTTTTTCTATTAAAGTTATTATATTTAAAATGTTTTGAAAGCACTGTTTAACTTGTATGCTAAAATATTAATGATTGAAATTGCTATGAAAGAAATCGCAAGCGATGGCCAGTTTCTCTGGTAATCAAACTTTTATTCTTCTTTGTTGAGCACTGTGGGAACCGAAAATCGTTTTGAGTGAGTGACAGCGGTCTAGTAGAAAAAATAAACTATTTCTCGCTAATATCGACTTATAATAATACCGGAAAATGGTTATCTCTTTTATTTGGCGGTAAATTTGTTCTTCATGGTTCACGTTACGATTTGTCTCAAACCTAACCTCAGTCAATATTTTCTTTATGTAGTTTTATACTTGCCAAAACATTTGTTTGGAGTATCTTGATGTACGGCTGTGAGACATGGTGCTAATCTGAAAGTGATAAAATATTTTTCTTTTGAATACTTTTAATTACTAGCATACTTATTTTGTTACACGAAATGGTAACAGTGAATTCATGACTGGTTATTTACCAGCTTGTAAAAGGTCCGCCATCTAACGTTTTTTTTTTTCAACAAGTGCTTATTTCGTGAATGGTAACATTTAACTCATGTCTGATTCGACAGATAATTAGTTTTATCTTTCCGCTAAACAAATATGGTTAAGTATACGCTTGAACAACGCTGGGAAATATTGTGACATTACTTTGAAAATCATGGTAATGTTGCAGAATGTGTGCGAAAATTGCTTACGGATTTTGGAAGAAGAGAATCACCGTCAGCTCCGTATGTTCGTTATCTTGTGAAAAAAGTGAAAGAAACTGGCATCCTCATCGATAAACCAAAGCGTGAAAAGCTAAAAACAGTGCGTACACCCGAGAATATTGCTGCCGTGGCAGAAAGTGTGCGTGAAGCGCCATCAACATCAATTCACCGTCGTTCTCAACAATTGAACATTTCGGAGACATCATTGAGACGAATTTTGCATAAAGACCTTGGCATGACGCCATACAAAGTCCAATTGGTTCAGGAGTTGAAGCCAACTGACCATCCGATGCGTTTTCGCTTCGCTAAGTGGGCCTGCGATCGACTTACAAAAGATGCCGATTTTGCCAAAAAAATCATCTTTTCAGATGAAGCCCATTTTGATCTTGGCGGGTATGTAAACAAGCGAAATTGTCGCATTTGGCGCACAAAAAACCCGCACGCTTACATTGAAAAGACGTTGCACCCAAAACGAGTCACTGTTTGGTGCGGATTTTGGTCCAGAGGCATAATTGGGCCATTTTTCATCAAAAATGAGCAAGGAGTGGCCGTTACAGTCAATGGCGATCGTTATCGGGCCATGTTAAACGAATTTTTGTTCACAAAAATTAAAGTGGAGGATATTGGCAACATTTGGTTTCAACAGGACAGCGCTACGTGCCACACAGCCGAAGCTACACTCGATGTTTTGCGCCCTTTTTCAAAAAAAAAAAAATGTTATTTGGTGGACCCTTTATTAATAAATGTATTCGTTGTGTCTTCATCAACATTGACAAGTCTTCTAGAACGTCGTGTACCTTTAACATCAAAATCGCTGGATCGAAATTTTAAAAACTAGTTTTCTCCCTTTGCGTTGAACGTTTTTTTTGCTTGAACATCATTTGTATTTTTGTGATTAAAAAAATAGTAAAATTTGCTAAAATCGCTGCTTTACACTTAACATATTTAAAAGAGCACCAACCAAAAAGTACTGCGTACAATCAATCGATTTTTTTCTACCATGCGTTGTTGTATCAGCTGTCAAAATATATGGTTATGCGAATGAACTATGAGATTGGCTGTGTAAAAATTAAATTATATCGTTTGTTAATAAAATAAGATATGCTACTTTCCAAGCAACCTATTATAGGAAACTATTTTTTTATGTAAGCACATAAAGAAGAATACCGACAGACGGCGATAGTAATTTTGAAGTCTCATCTGTAGAGTTCTATGACGCTTACCATGATGCATATGGCAAAACGCTGGATGTGGAGTGTTGATCCGCCAACGTCATAGACTACAGAACGAGATTCACGCATCATCCTTATTCTTACAGGAATTTACTATGTATGGGTGGTCTTCACGAGACGACTTTCGTCTACCACTAATTTTAATTTATAGGCTATGACTGGAATTATACGGATGAAGGATCAATTCACACCAACCGGGAGTATTTTAGAGCCCAGAAATTGATTAAAAATCCATTTTTTTTTCTCCGTCGGGGATCGAACCCATGAACTTTGGCTTGCAAAGCAAACGCTTTGATCATTGAGCTGTACCCGCCGAGCTAAATTACGGGATGTATCGCATTGAAAGTTATCGCAGTATAACTGAGGCACACCTGCCGGTAAATACTATTGACAGATTGTCGTCTAATTAAGCGGAGGAAAGAATGATCAGGTATCGACATCCAGTTCAATTTCTTGAGATAAATAGTTATTGTTCTGCGGTGACCGGATGGCGGACAGGCTGTTTTTTGTTAGTGCAACACTTCTGAGAAAATGATAGTCGTATGAATTTAATGGCCGCACATTAAAAGATAAACTAGGTCAATCTGTATGATCAAAAAACGATATAATTATTTTGACAATATTATAAAATTAACTTAGTAAAAGTTTGGTGTGAATTTGATCCATCACCCGTAAAATGCCAGTCATAGCCTATTAATTTAAATTGGTGGCAAACGAAGGTCGTCCCGTGAAGATTTTCATTCATAGTAAATTCCTGTAATAATAAGGATGATGCGTGAATCTCGGGCTGAATTTTATGACGTTGGCTGATCAATCATTACACATGCAGCGCTTAGCCATATAAACTATGGTTAGCGTCATAGAATTCCACAGATGAGACTTCAGAATCACTATCACCATCTGTCGGTATTCTCCTGTACGTGTTTACATAAAAATAAATGGACACCGCCAATTGCCGTTTTTACAGTTCTGTAGGCTTAGATTGTCTACATCTTGTCCCAGAATACCTGTATAACTGGAGATAACCACATGGGAACATGTATTTTATTTGCCATCTTATATCAATCACGCTTATAGTCATGTCATTTTAAAGGTTGGAATCTTGGAACACAAATTATAGTTTTAAACGTTTTGTTTATATTCTTAGTAAGGATTTAGTATCGAATCAATGAATATAAATGTATTGTCATAATAAAATAAACATACAATTATAACGATATTGTGGCTTTTGGGCTTAGCCGTGTGTGGCGAATTTCTTCTCTCCAATATTTCGATCGCCATTGCAGAGGTCTTCTTCAGGGTTGATGACTTTGTTGTGAGTTGGTGTCAGGAGGTAGTTTAGCCGTCAGCCTGACGTACCTACACGAGCGTCATGTCGGGTAATCGTGTACGGTGGGTATGTTCTAAGGAGTGTACCTCCACGAACGTCATGTCGGACTGTGGTTGTCCTTGCTTGTCTGTCTATGTTTTTGAGTATGTGCTAGAGGCGGAAGCCATGCTGTTTTGAGAATCAAACCGTCATCACTGTTGATGTTGATAGGATATCTTTTTATTTCAATGGCTTCCCATACTAGGTCGAAATATCGAAGAGAAGAAATTCGCCAGACACGGCTAAACCGAAAAGCCATAATATCAAATCTGGCCGTGAAAACCTAGGAAGTTGTACAATTAAAATGATAAAACAACTTAAATTATCATAAAACACAACACTTATAATATTCGATATTCTCCTCTGTATGTGCTAACATAAAAATATAATTAGAAAGTGAATTAAAAATGTGGATGAATAACGTGAAATTTTACCACCAATAATGAAACATAATTTTCTGAATGATATTCCGGTCGCATCATTCACAACTAGATATGTATTGCCAGTTGCTATTAGACTGTTTATATTTAGTTGTAAAATTGGATTGTAAATTATCACGAAATACAGGATCAATTACTACTCGTACATTAGATTCGAACATTTTACACCACTTCATACAATCAACGAAGTGTGTCGCAATTGTAAAACAATATATTATTTAGTTAAACATTTTAATTGCACTAGAAAGGCAATAACACTAATGAAATATGAGACGATTTCTACAAATTTCACTACACTTGCGATACTATTTAATCACTGCGTATTTTGATTATGGTCAAATAATCGCATTAAATACATATTAAACAACTATCTAGCATTGAAATTTAACTACATTACCAACGTTTGCAATGACATATATCAGTGTTTTGTATAAATTATTACTAAATGTAATACAATAAATAAACCATTTTGTCACAATCTAAAAAGAAAATTATTAATAATTAAATATACATATACTATACATAAAATTCTTTTTTCAACGCGTCAATCCAAACACAAAAATAACGGCAGAAGCGGGATGCGAACCGCGGACCTTGGAGACCAACTATGCCCAGGTATTCATACCGCTCAGCCGACTGGGCTATTACTGTGCCTGGACCGACTCACGTTGAAACTAGTATTCATGTCATTGTTATCATCGTATGATAGATGTCGCTATAGTATATATTCAAAGTATGTATATTTTTATTTTTTATTATTCAATCAGTCTTCATTTATTCACAAGCTTAATATTATTACTTTCCGACAGTCTATTTATTTTAGTAAGTACCACTCGGTACTTACTAAAATACTCCATCCAAAAAAATCCATTTAAAAAGAAAATGTTTGCAGTTACTGTAAAGGCAAATTATAGAGTCGAAGCGGCTTTCTGAGATCCACACAAATTCTCACATCTGGCCCTGAAAATGAGAGACTCCAGCTCTGGCAACAAATCGCATCAGGGGATTTCATTACTCCAAAGGAAGGCCTCCCAACTGGCAAGAACCTTGACTGGCGGACCTGGAAATCCCTGAACAGATTAAGAACCGGAGTTGGTAGAAGAAATTGATGTTGCCAGATACTAGGCAGAAATAATTTGACGTCGCTGACACGAAGAAGAAGAAAAAGAGTGAGTCGAAGACGTTTTGGGAAGAAATACGGTTCCGCAGCATTTCGTCCCCAGACAATTCGTTCAATAACTTATCGGTAACGACATGGTGCGCACTGGATGTTCATGGTTAGGACATTTGGTGCACGGGACAGCTGGTGCACTGACTGTCTCGCTAACCTAAGCGGCAGAAATTTAGGCAGTGGCACAGAAGTGCTAAAGAGAAAGAACCCATGAAAGAGATTTGAATTGCATTCACGGATTGAAAGGAGACGGAGATGGAAGATAGATTCTCTCACCGGAAATACCAGCATAAATGGTAAATTCGTGATTTTTTTTTAGTGGTTACATAGTCTACATTCCCGATAGGGTTGAGGCCATTTATTCGAATAGCATCGAAAATGACCCCTATTTCTAACAGGAGGAACTGATAGTCAGGTCTGGAATGGGGCCCCACAGGGGAAACTAGAGTTCGAAACTAAATTGAATGTGTATAATCTGTCATTAAAAGCGCTCTGCCCGTTCACAGCAAGCTATCGTGAGTACTAGAAGATGTGTGTGCTTGAGTATGCATTTCTTTCGACTAGTGCGCGGCGTGTTCAGAAATCCTGATATATTTTGCTGGAAATCGGTTTGTTTGTCCCTGACAATTGGATTTACAATTGGTAAATGCCTAATTGTTACTCTTGTATTATATCTTATTTCAAGATCGTATTACATATAATTGAATTGTTTCTGAAAGAAATAAATAAATAGAAATTGAATCGTAATTGCACAGCACTATAAATAGTCAACGAGTAGATGAATGAGTATATCTCTTATGACTGTATTCTCCTGTGTGTGTTTTGAATAAAAAATAACCTTTTTAAATGCAGTGATTCAGCAATTTTAGAATATTTCGTCGGCCACTGATGCAACACTAATTAATAAATCCGTAGCCCAGATCTCAAGAGTTAGAAAGCAGACGAACGGACGGATGGACCTCGTCTTCTGGATCCGGCGAAATCATCTGTGAAATGACGAGCATTGTGCGATTCAGATTCGCACAGAATTCGCTCTCTGACGATTTTGTGAGAGCGCTTAGCGCGACCGCAAAACATGCTAACATCGTCAATATAAACAGATTCACCACTGTTGATTTCATCATTATCGTCACAATCTACTCAACCATCAAATGAATAAACTCTTCGGCAGCCAAAATCTTCTCTATGTCAAACCTCATCCAGTATTTTATACACTTATCAAAACGTCTCTTCTAAACTCAAATAATAAGTTTCTCCTGCATTCACCCACATTACAAATTCGAACAACTGAATTCATTTCTGAAGTACAATAAGAATTAACCCTAAAAGAAAAAAATATATATATAAAAATATAGGTACTTATGATTAAGTACTAAGAACAAAGTAATAAGACAAGCAACAGAATGTCCCGATGCTCATCAAACAGACGACGCCCACAAATTATTCCTCTAAAGAAACTCGTGGAGTTCATGTCTGAATTGGGCCTCCCTTACGTGAAATATATCAACATCCGAGGCGATTTGGTTAAATAGTCTGATAAACTATAGCATATAATGGCATATAATGTTCAAAATTCCAATCTTTGGAATAAAAAAGTAAGGTTAGATCACTTAGCATTTTCTACAGTTATTAAAATGGTCACTGCTCTTATGAATTAATATAATTAATTATTGCACCCATCTATAATAAACAGATTTGTCTCACCCTTGCTTAACATATATTCACAGTTAATATATGTCAACCAAGAATTGCCAGTTTCAATTTTTCTCTTAAATGTCACTGGTATGCTTTTTAATGCTGTTCCAGTATATGTTTCATCATTCATACTATCTGGATCTCTTCAAAAAGCAGATCCAATATACAGATGCAATTTTCCAACCAGCATTCAAACACAACACACGTTTGCCGCGTGCAGCGTCCAATCGTCCTGACTGAGCATCAAAGAGCCCACAGGTCACGACCGATTTTGTTCCCTTGCATGCAATTTCATAAAAACGATATAAATATTATAAGACGTAAATAGTTGTCGTTATATAATTGGAATATGGATTTGTAAATTCTTCAAATTATTATTGTATTTTTGGCAGTTTTGATACTCTTATTTACCGATAAATTTATAACAAGTGACGCTTAAAAAAATCCTGTAAGCACTAACATCCTCCTCTCTCTCAAAAGGTTGTTATTCAGTCGCGAGATGGCAGGATTAGGAGCAGATTGATAACACAGGCTTTTTCAGAAGCACATTGACTTATATTTACGATAAACTTTACAAGCTTGTGACCCGGACCTAGTCACAGCATTAGACGGAGCCACAATACAATATGCTCTCGCCGAAGGGCGGGACACGACTGGCGTGATGGGCTGTCGCACCGGCGCCGCAAGCGGCGGTCTATATAACTAGTCCCAATATGGCAGACACATAAATGTATGTCAAACGAATAGAAATAAGAGACGAAAGATTGTATATCGAGTCTTTCGGTAACAGTCAGCAAGGGCTACATCATGCTGATGTCAGCAGATTCAAGGTTGTATTGGAAGAAATGTCTTAACTGTCACAAATATCATACTATATTTCTCAAGTATAGCCGAGTGTTTACATTGTTTTACGTTTTAGCTGTAGAGTATTAAGTGCTAGTGTACCTAGTTATTGCGCACACGAGTCAATGAACCCCGAAACCACTCTCAGATCGTTTTGACTCTCTTGCGTTCATATCATACAAGTATGTGCGATGAACCTCCAAGCACTTTGCGAAATATGTCACGTGACAACACTTAGCACACTTAGATTCTTCACTTCACCAATCTCGAAACACATTCTGAAATTAGTAATTAAATACACACATACAATTTCACATTAAATTCTACGCATCGATTCGTTCAGAAAAAATATCGGCAGACGCGGGATTTAAGCCACGAGCGTTGCACCTTTGCTCTATCCTACACACCGCACTGTCCACACGACCATTCTCTGCCTGGACAGATACGCGAAACCTGATGTATATATATACCATTGTTAACATCATTTCGTTTGTTAGCAACGAAGTCTTTCGAAGCTTTCGAGGTCTGGAATATTTGGTCCCAAGGAACTGCTTGAACTGACTAGTCACATACGGTTAATAACAAGTGGTTTCCCATCCATATTTTGTTCGGCCCGCAATGTTGCTTATCTCCGTGATCTAAGGAGAACGATGTACTATTATGACTGGCGCCCTATTTTGATCGAATCTAAATGACGTGCGTCGAATTGAATTCCTATAACTTAAAAAATATATAGTAAGAAAGAGTTTTTAATATTCTTAATAAGGGGTACTTAATAAAAAAATAACGATGAGTACAAAGATTTAACCATATATACGTAGACAAATTAATAAAAAAACAACATAGTAAATGACATTTGTCCCATAAATTAATCGGGGAAAAATAATCGGCGGACGCGGGGATTCGAAGCATAGACCACGTCGGTAAAATAAAATTATTCCATTACATCTTTCAAAAATAAATAAACATCCTTTCGAAAGTGTCGTCTATTAATAGGGAAATAAAATGGGTTGAATTAAAGTAAGCTTTTGGCAAAATTTTTGCTCGTTTTAAGCGTCGGGTTAATCACAAAAACGCAACTACAATACAATTCCATATTTGATGATGATATAGACATAAAGATATGACGCATTTTTTTCAACGAAGTATTACGAAAAAAATGAAAAATCAGCAGTAATTAAAAATATTATTATATTATTTGCAATGTCGTGAGATACAAAAAAAATATTTTTAAAATGTAACACATCGACTAATTACGTACAAGTATTTTCTCGTTACAAGAGCTATCATTACATAGCAAAAAATAATACAACGTATTCATAATAAACAATATACATAATTAAATCAAATTGTTTTAAACGTTATATTACGAGTATTGTGCTGATATCAATCCGATAGCTATTAATAATAAATAATGAAATACTATAGTCTTCTCTTCTTCTTCTTTTTCGTGTCAGCGACGTCAAATTATTTTTTCCCAGTATCTGGCAACATCGATAGCTCGTGTGTTGCCCAGCTTTAGGTCCTGAGATGTGCAGCTTGTTGGGCACATGGAGCAGCATCTTAGGTGTGAGGCGGTCTGCAGGTCTCCACAGTCGCACAATAGTGTCTCTCCCTGCCGAAGCATTCCCCACCGCTCGAGGTTGTCCTTTGTTCTACCAACTCCGGTTCTTTTTTTTTTTTTTTATGTAAACGCATGCAGGAGAGCACAACCGGTCAAGACCAGTGCACTCTATGACGCTCAGCCAGAGAGGCTGGACGCTGCATGCAGGAAACATGTGTTGTGTTCGTGTTTGTGTGTGGGTTGGGGAGATTGCAAGTGTATATTTATCTGTTTCTTGAAGAGATCCAGATTGTAGGAAGGAGGAAACACAGACGCTGGAAGAGCATTCCATAGCTTACCGGTGGCATTAAGGAAGGAACTTTGGAAGCTGCCAGTTCTTGGTCGACATATATTAACCGTGTATGGATGTTCGGCAAGTGTAAGACGAGTTTGTCGGCTGTGAGTGGGTGCAGGAGGAATTAATCTGTTCAGGGATTTCCAGATCTGCCAGTCAAGGTTCTTGCCAGTTGGGAGGCCTTCCTTTGGAGTAATGAAATCCTTTGGTGCGATTTTTTGCCAGAGCTGGAGTCTCTCATTTTCAGGGCCGGATGTGAGAGGTTGTGTGGATTTCAGAAAGCTGCTTCGCGACTTCAATCTTGGTGTTGGGGGTATCTGATTGTACAAGCAGTGGGACGGTTGGTTGGTTGCCTTACGCATTTCTTCGGCGCATATGACTTTGCGTCTTATGTTTGGTGGTGCGATGCCAGCCAAAGAGAATAGTTTGGAAATGGGTGTTGGTTTGAGGCAGCTTGTGACGACTCTGCATGCATCATTCAGGGCAGTATATTATACTAAGAGAAATAAAAATACTACCATACCATATATTTTCCATATGTATAACATATTGTCACCGAAAATTGCTTGTAAGAGACACCTTTCCACCAAAGGTCCACCTGAGAACTTACATGGTTCTCGACTTCCAAGTCAGGAACCCATGTACATACTTGAAAAGACGGGAACTTTAGTATCTGGTGTATATTTTCGGCCGAAGTATGATAGAAATTTTTAAGGAGATCAGGAAACTATCGTGACGCTTCCAAGGCTTGGACTATTCGTTACTAAGAGGCGGCTTAACCCAATCAACGATACGCGGCAAGTAACTCGCTGTACAACATCTAGTTGATTAATCAACGTACAATGTTTGATCAAAACCGCGCTACAATTTTGCTATTGTCAATATTGGTGAAGATTAAAAATTATTTACATACTTATAAATATTGTGGCTTTTGGCTTAGCCGTAATAAAACATGGCTAAACCCAAAAGCCAAAAGCCAAAATACCAAATCTGATCGTGAAAACGTAAGAAGTTACATACTCGTACATTTTTTTACCTAAAAAAATTATACGGTCACAGAGGTGTATCAAAATAAGTATTTTTTAATTAACAAAATATGCAAAGCAAGCTTTGGATATGTACCTTTAATATAATAAGAAGTGGTAACCTGTTTACGGCTTGCGTCATGGAAGATACCACCAATCTGATGATGAGGCAACGAACAACATCTAACCTCACCTCAAGCGCTAAACCAGTTCTTAGACATGCAGTAAAAAAATCTTTGTTGTTGTCTAAGACGCGATAAATACTTGTGTTTTGTACGTACAGGTTTTTTTGTACACACAGTACGTATTCGTAATTAAACGCTTTTTTGTGTTAACACGTACAGGAGATATGAAAAAAAAAGGTTACCCAACGTGAAGAGATTCATGCTTTGATTATATCTTTAAAGATATTACCCAAAACTAGGATATCCGAAGATGAATTCAAGTAGTAGCCGCTACCAAAAGAATTACTCGTAGTACACACAAGTAGCAATGTGCAAGACATATCTGTAGAAGAGATAAAGGTGATGATTGTTAAATTTGGGAATTGTTTTTTTTCGCGTTTTCATCATCACCAACCTTTATCCGTCCACTGTCGAATGTAATACTCCCGCATGAGTCTCCATCCTCTTCGATCCTCCGCCTTCCCGGCCACTCCCGCTATTCTTCTTATGTCGTCTCTGCGACAGATGTGTCCTGCCCATTGCCACTTGAGTGTGCCTATTCGTTGGGTAGCATCCACTACTTGAGTTCTTCTGCGTATTTCTTCGTTTCGGATTCTATCTTTTAGCGACACTCCGAGCATGGATTTCTCCATAGCACGCTGGGTGACCTATATTTTACGGGTAAGACTTGCTGTCAGATTCCACGTCTCTGCGCCATAAGTCAATACAGGGAGGATGCATTGGTTAAACGCCTTAGTTTTTAGACTGCGGAGTTTTCGCTTTAAAAATGTACTTTAGTTTTCCAAATGCTGCCCATCCCAGTTGTATAAGCCTGTCGATATTTCGCGTTTATTGAGTGATTAACAAAATGCTACCTAGGCTAGTACAATTCGGTTCAAAGGAACGCCTCATCCCGAAAATATTGGTCGTTTGAGGGATAGATGTGTCGTTAGAAAAGAGTACGTATGTGTAGCAAGTTGAGGATGGGAGAACTCTGCCTGGGATAGATATTCGATGCTAGGCAACGGTTGGTTTAGGAACCTCATCCAGCCCTAACATACACGTTTTTTTTTAAAAATATTTTGATGATATAAAACAATAAATGTAGGTGGTGGTTGGGGAAAGCGGAGGATCGAGAGATATGTAGACTCGTACAAGAGGGCTACGTTAAATAATGGATGGACTCAGGCTGCGAATTAATCAGGATATCCAAAAAAGAAGTCACAACACATTTCCCGTAGCAATAAATATCTCAATAGATTTCCGTATTTATTTACAGTGGGGAATGAAGAAACCAGAATAGCTAAATGCGGAAGGCGGAAGATCAAGGATGGAGACTCATGCAGGAGGCCTACGTTACAACAGTGGATGATCACAGTTGGATGATTGTTCAGGGTCAAACAGCTAGACAGCGACGAAGGTATGGGCTTAATGTTGCTTGTCATTTCGATATTGCTTAGCACTGTCTGAAGGATTTTAATCTGAAAACGTTAATCACTCATTATACTACATGCATTTTTTAAATATAATTTTCCCAAAAACGTCCATAACAGGAGTTAAGGCATATTTTGAATGATTTTTAAACGTTTTTTTTAAAGATATCTTATGCTTTTCCCGGCTTTTATTTGAACTGGACCATTTGGTCCTAAAAGGTGACACAACACAACTCATTTATGCTCAAGCTAACGAACTTTCGTCTTTGATGCTGGCGAAAACTATGCATAGCTGCAGTTGTTGAAGCTTTGGGTGTTTTTGTTTTTGTTTTATAAATCTTTACTTAAATTTGAGAAACATGTACATTATATTATAAATTGAGGTATTAATATTATGTTTACAGACAGAGTTATCTTTTACTTAAGATACATTTTTTTATTGATTAGTAATAAATAAAATTCCCTAAAACACTAAGATTAATATTATCATTATTCTTCTATAGAATCCTTGAAATTGATTCTATTTTTTACATGAGCGAAAACTTAAGCCTAGTTAACATACTTAACACTGGACAAAAAGAAACACAGCAAAATAAAGAAACACAGTGAAAAATATAAAATAAAAATTAACATAATTAGTTCAGCCGCTTAGAGCTGTTGATGGTGAGAACTGCGCAAAGACATTGATTCCCCTAACCTTCTGATCAGGTGATTAGTGTGTGTTTTAGTGTTACAGTAAAATTTCAGTATTAGTCTTTGAAAATGTTGGTGGATAGTGGGGATTTCATTTTGGGTATGGATGTGCTTGAAGCATCGGGTGTAGAAATGACTTCATCGAGGCGAAGATGATATGATAGGAAGTAGTTGTGTGGCGGCTTTTTGTGATGACCATATGCTTTCAACTGGGAAGCAGATACGCAATAGACTATGTAAAAAAATGTACGATAAAATCAAAACGGCAAAATTATTTAATATCGTTCCTACTACAACATCTGAAATTTCTCTTTCACCGTTTCTCGTGTTATTTTTGTCAATATTCCACGTAATATTCAGTTTGTTTTTGTGTGACCGTGTTTGTTTGATGACTCTGAATAAAACATAAGCATTGTCCCAAGAGAGATGTGTAATTATTTAAATTTAATAAACAATTTAAAATGCTCGTTTCCTCGTGAAAAAAAAAATAAACTAAGTGAAAGTGATGAGTTTGAGACAGTGATATTACACCAGTGACATGCGAAACATTCACAGTTTTCTCAATTGCAA
Organism: Glossosoma conforme; assembly: GCA_022606575.1. Taxonomy (NCBI): domain Eukaryota; kingdom Metazoa; phylum Arthropoda; class Insecta; order Trichoptera; family Glossosomatidae; genus Glossosoma; species Glossosoma conforme. The sequence continues at coordinate 103,973 of JAGTXR010000021.1, read as the reverse complement.
GTCAACTTAATATCAGATTGATCAAAGCAAATTTTCTTTATAAACCCTTTCGCATCGGCTATCGATATATATATATATATATATTTTTTTTATTTAATCAAATATAATAGGATACATTTAAGATTTTATTGACAGTATTACATTCATTTTTTTTTATTTTTTTTTTTGGGAAATTTGCTTTCCACGCCACTTAAAGGTAGATCTTGTGTGTGGCGTGGGATTCATCTTTGATTTAAGTGTTGCATATATACATTTTTTAGAATATAAAATAATATCATTAAAATTTATTCATATGGTAAGTTGTAAGTGTGTTTTCAAAATTTTGTACTAATTGGTTGAGATCTTTGATCGAGTCATGTATGAGTTCTTTTATTTGAATTTTATTGTTAATATTGTTGCATGTAAAGTCATTCATTGGTAAGCATTAATTTTGAAATTGTAAATGATGTAGGTATACTTTATATTATTAACCTTGATAGTAAATACATTACATAAATAGTAAATGATGTAGGTATGCTTTAAATTATTAACCTCGATAGTAAATACAGTACAGGAATTGTAAATGATGTAGGTATACTTTGAATAATTAACCTCGATAATAAATACAGAATTCAGCCGAAATCAATCCGGCTGTTTGCGATTTTAAGCATTTTCTCTCTGATCATGCACTAGTGGCTATTGGCATTGTGGTTAGTGGGTATATTTGTTTTGTGAAATTTGTTTGAATTGGTACAATTGATGCAAATTGGTGTCTCTTTAATTTTACAGTTTATGTGGTTGTGATTTTGTGAACAGTGCAAGCAGGTTGGTGGTTGATCCTTGGCCAGACATCGTAGTGCTGTGTGTCCAAATTTTTGACAATGGTAACATTGCATTAGTGGGTTGCAGTCCTCAATGTTGACTCTGTTGTATCCAATGTTAATTTTTTTTCTTTCTATCAGATGTCTTCTAATCGAAGGAGTTGTCTGTATGATATAGTTTGTGGTATCCCACTCCTTTCCATCGTTGCTTTTCTTGATTTTAATTTCTTTGATTAATTTAATTTTAGTCTCGTCCTCTTCATTTAGTTCGTTTTGGTTGACTATGTTACTGATTAATTCTTCTTCAGTAATGCCTTTTTGTAGTCTCTTAATAATTAAGTTTGGTTGTTTCTTTTTAATTTCTTCAGCGGTAACCTCGTCTCCGATTCTCTTATTTATTTCATTGCACAGTAAATTAGCTTCCTCTATATACCGTGTAAGATTCTCCTACCGTTGACGTCGGCGCCGTGATATATCGTTTTGCTACTTTCAGAACTCATTGTGACATATACGTTAGGAACTTGAAACTGCAGTCATTCCCGTTATCAACCTACATGTATTCTTTACACGAATCTGTAAAGCATGTAAATAAATATCGTTAGGTTTCGTCTTATCTAAATAAGTATCTCTTTCTTAAATGTCACATTGGTTTTGTACACTCTGCGCACTTTGTCAATCATTCACTAGTAAAATAACCACTTGAAAAAGGTTATCAACCAAGGAACCAAGACAATACAACAGTAAAGCGGTCGTGATATTTATGAATGAAATCTTCCGCAGCACGAAAAGATGAAATTTAAAAAGATGGTTATTGCCGGAAATGGCATGGATTAAAATACAATTTGCTTCGTTTAATCAAACATAACGTCTTGTAAAAATTTCTCCGTGGATAAGAATGGAGATATTTAATTCGTATTGGGACCTTAAGCTATTGTTTGTAATGCATAAATGGATGATTAGTATAAAATACCATGTTATAAATATATTTCAATGTCTTTATTTTACGTATTGCAACTTTTTCTAAAATTGGTGTCGTATAAATGGAACTACTCCTAGAATTTTAGGATCGGGTGAACCCAAAATCTTATTTTTTTGCATTGCTTTCGGCGACGAAAGTACCAGTATAATATCAGAAGAGTATTCACGTCCATTGCTCTGAATTTTCTTCTCCGACTGCCAATGCTATTCCGTAAAAAACAGGATGCAAACTTCTGTGTGTACAGGTATGATTTTTGCGGTAACAAATATTTGAACATACCGTTTAAACAAGAAAAAAAATGAAGTGTATGTATTGACAAAACGCCAGTGTCAAAACAGGTTTCAGAATTTTTCATCTGGTAATTTTGATTTTGAAGATGCACCATCTTCTGATAAGAAAACTAGCTGAATCTGATACAATAAAGACATTGACGCAAACCGACTAATTCTCTCAACTCGCCAGATCGCTGAGAGGTCTAATTGATCTAATTCAACCGAAGAAGAACTCAAGCAGTGGAAGTGACCCAACGAACAGGCACACTCAAATTGCAATGGACAGGACATGTCTGTTGAAGAGATGATGGTCGATGGGGGAGAAATGTATTAGAGTGGCATCCAAGAACTGGCAAACGGAGCGTTGGTCGACCACCTGCGAAATGGACTGACGACATCAAAAGAATATCGGGAGAAGCCTGAATGCGGGAGGCCTTAGTTTAACAGTGGACGGACACAGGCTGATGATGATGAACTAATACGTTTACCTTTTAGTAATGACATCAGCTTTATGTAGGCCTTGCTGACTTGTACCGAAAACCTCGATATACAATCTTTCGTTTCTTATTTCTGTTCGTTTGTGAAACATTTATGTGTCCTTCATATTGGGTCTAGTTATATAGACCGCCGCTGGTGGCGCCGGTACTACAGCCCATCTTGCCAGTCGTGCCCCACACGTCGGCGAGAGCATATTGTATTGTGGCTCGGCCGAATGGTAGGTCGAGCTATAAATTTGTAAAGTTTTATCGTAAATATAAATCAATATGTTTCTAAAAAATTCTGTGTTATCAATCTGCTCCTAATCCTGCCATCACGTGACTGAATAACAACCTTTTGAAAGAAAGGAGGAAGATAGTAATCTCAAGTTGTTTACAATTTTATAAAAACCGAGACTTAATTTAATATAATTTATTAAGTTTAATAGTAAGGGATCATGCCTTATTAAATAAAGAAACTACTCACATTGTACACACTGCAATTTAATGTTTTCTTCACAGACAGCATATTTTTTATACATGACTATTCCCTCACTCGATCAAAAATAACGTTTCTTCGTAATTGAATTACAAAAAACAAGCTTATTGTTATAATAACCATGTATTCTTACGTATATTTTTGATGTTTGTTTTTTAGCCATTATAATAATTCCATATTTTACTGCCTAACAATGATTAATGACGGTATTTTTTGAGAAAAAGAACATCCAAATAACGAGAGTTTCGTATGATAGTTTGATATTCGAGTGTGCATGATTGTTAACCATTACCATGTACACAGAACTGAAAGTAAAATGGTATTTTTTACCCACGACGCAAAGAAATGAGACAATGTCTTAAACTACGCTTTAAAATCTCTTTAATTTTAACGATAACTTTCTAAGAGTTGATGGCGGTTAATGAATACAATTTCAGTATTTTTTATTTGCACTTTTGCATTATTGCTGTTGTCGTTTGAATCAGAGTTAAAACTCGTGGTCCGCGGTCTAATGCTGGGCCGTGAACACTTTTTACGATCCTTGAGATTCTGCCCTGGAGGTCATCGGAAAAGATATATATTACTAGTTGTCTTCGAATGTAAAGACGAGACATGTACAGTGGCAAATGACATAACTAAGTGGCGGTAATTTAGCGTAACCATATTTTCCAAGTATGGAATGAATATGGGAAGATATGTTTAAGTTAGGAAGCGGATATGCAAAATCACTAGCAGGTAAATTGGGAAAGATTCGGAAGTCATTAAATACATAAAATCTTTAAATATTGTTTTTATAATGCACTGTTCATTCACATCCTTGAAGATGAGAGTCTTGCTTTCAATAAAAGTTTTTCAGTTCTTTATAGAAACCTTTGAGATGTTGATATATATATAATCGTGTCGGAAACAACAGGGTCAGATCCTGTCTGCCCAGAAGTGGGCGACGTCGATGGCGTTACTTCTGGCCATCATCAGGTCTTCCTGGGTGCAGCTATTCGGGCACAGCGCACACTCCAGAAGGTGTGACAGGGTCTGCTCCACGCCGCAGTCACATTCAGTCGGTCCGCTGAGATGTTGATGAATTCTCAGAATTACCTGGAGAGACCACGTCACGAACAATGAGGCTCTCAGCATAATCAAGGAAGATATGCACCTAGTAAGAACCATCTCAGAGAGGCGATCGGTCGCATTATGCGCCACGATGGTCTTCTTCACGACATTGTAGAATGGATGGTTAAGGGCTGAAACTGCTGAGGGCGCACTAGACGGGGGTATTTGCAGCAAGTATTGGAGAACGTGAGTTGCAACTCTTATGCTGAGCTAAAGACAGCTGCAGATGATCTAGAAGGGTGGAGATCGAGATGCAAGATTTTGTTGCTGCAAACCAATTCACCGGATTAATACTACGAAGAAGACACGTGACGAAGTACGTAAAGGTAGTTTTATCAGCATTTTACTAAAACCCCTTTAGTAGTGAATATTTTTACAATCATTTATATTTCTGCATACAACATACGCTTTACTTCCGTAGACATGATTTAACATTCCCGTACTGAACGTCATTGAACACTTGGTAAAAAGTTGCAGCTTGCAATAACTCTGCTATTAAATTACGAGCATTGATGTATGAAAGTGTCATGCAAACAATGAGTTTTTTTATAAATGCAATACACTGATTGCTTGTAACAGACCCAGGAATTTAAAGATATGAATAATACACACCTTATATTCTTATTCACGAAACTTAAACCGGTTTCTGACAATACATTTTATACTAATGGCGTATCCCAGAGAAAACGTGGACATATTATTTTATATTTTTCATCATAACATGTCCACTCCCCTAACTGTAGCGCGAGCGGGTATAGCTCAATGGTCAAAGCGTTTGCTTTTCAAGCCAAAGGTCGTGGGTTCGATACCCAAAAAAAAAAAAAAACTATTTGTGTGCTCTTAAACACCCTCGGTTTGTGTGAATTTGATCCTTCAAAATTCCAGTCATGGTCTATCAATTAAAATTGGTGGTAGATGTAAGTCGTCCCGTGAAGACCACCCATTCATAATAAATTCCTGTAATAATAAGGATGATGCGTGAATCTCAGGCTGTATTTTATGACGTTGGCTGATCAATCACTCCACATGCAGCGCTTAGCCATATGCAGCATGGTAAGCGTCATAGAATTCCATAGATGAAACTTCAGAATTACTATCACCATCTGTCGGTATTCTCCTGTATGTGCTTACATAAAATAAATTAAAAAAAAAACACTCCTAACTGAAGCACATGGCCGTCACAAATTGCTGCCATAAATCTCTGTCATCCACCATGCTTCTTGCCTTAACCCATGTTAGCTCTACATTCCGGAGCTCCACCCAGTATATCTTATGTCTAATTCCCGTCTTCTACGGTATCCGATATAAATATTTCAGCAATGTCCATTTCCCTATCTTGATCGACTGGAGTATTAAAAGCTGCCATGTCCACTCTCTCACCTTATAAATTCTCACAAATTCAAATCTGAATAAATTCCTCCTGCACCTACCAAAAACCGACAAACTATTCTTACACGTGCCGAACATTCATACATGCTTAATGAGTGAAAACCAAGAACTGACGGTTTTCAAAGATCCTTTCATAATGCTGACATCAGCATGATATAGCCCTTGCTGACTGGTGACCTCGATAAACAATCTTTTGTCTGTTATTTTTGTTCGCTCGCGTGACATGCAGATCTAATAATGAATGTTTTAATTATATAATATTACGCAGGCGTTTTTTGGTTATGACAGTTGCTTCATTTCATGTTGGTGCAACTGTCATCTTTAATTCGCTTTTTTGCCGCGATTATTGGTAGTGCTGCATGTCACAGTGTCCGGCAGTTGTCGATGGAGTGTGCCCCGGCCGGTGAAATGTCATGCCGGTCAGGCGTAGAAATCAAGTCTTTATAATAAACGCGAATTGTACTTCGAAAACAAGTTCTTTGTTTTTTATTTTCTGCTCCTGCCTCCTGTCACCCAGTGATTCTACACCCAATTTCGAGAGGAGGATATCAATGCCATCAGTAAGTTCTGAAATGGTCTTCCAGTATTTATAATTCCTCTTTCATACAATATGAATCTCTACAAGAAACAGATAAATATACACGTACCATCTCCCCAACTGACTAAAAACACAAGCACAACACACGTTTCCCGCATGCAGCATCCAGTTGTCCTGGATGAACGTCATATGCTGAGAATAAATATGACCTCACGTTGGAGAGAGTTGAGAATATTTTTTTTAGGTTTCTTTACATGAAGATGTATAGATATTATCCGTGGCTGTACCCATCTATCTTTATACGGGGTATGTTGGGATACATAAAGTTGAGAACCAGAAGATATGTGTGCTTGAGTATGCATTTCTTTCGGCTAGTGCGCGACGTGTTCAGATATCTAATATTCAGTAATACTAACTTGCCAGAGACTATGCCTCTTGGGAGAGTGATCAGACTGTTCAACCATATCACCTAGAATATTGATATATTCCACTTGAGAGAAGCTCAGTTTCGACGTGAGCTCCACGTATTTATTTATCAAAGTAATTTCGTGGAGTCTTCTGCTTAGCGAGCTTCGAGAATTTTTATAATTATTGTTAATAATAGTAAATACCTAATTGTTTCTCTTGTGTTATATCTTATTTCAGGATCGTATTAAATATATTCGTCTTTGTAATGTTTCTGAAAGATAGAAATAAAATTGAAATTGAATTGAAAACACTAGCCTCTTATGCTCTCTTGCATGCAATTACATAAAAAAATAATCAAATAGATATGGGTCCGTCTATGCTTGGCGTTGGATACGTGAGCACTTGAGATCCGGTTGGTAAAAATAATGTTATGTAGTCAATTCCTGGTGACCTTCCAGGGGTCGGGCCGCAGACCTTGGGACGGACTGACCTTTTGGAGACGCTCGGGTCAGAACAGATGATGATCTCGATGATGCAACTAAATCCACCAATGTTCCGCTGTATTATATCTTCTTCATGACTCCATTACATACGACAGTGACCAAAAGAATAACACTGACACCCCCCGCTTAAATAAAGGCGACTCCAGATTATCAGGATCGTCATCGGGACGCGTGGTGGAGGGATGAAGAGTAGGTCACCAAAGCTCGTCGAAAAGCACATTCACGTTTATTTTACGTAAAAGAAGACTAAAAAAGTCGGTCTGCTGCCTGGGACAGAATATTCTGCTTACTCCACAAAGCCGGGGAGTGAAACTCATAGTGGCCACCTGGCGATCTATGCCGCTCCACATGATAGGTAGCGACTTATCAAAACAAACAAATGGCGCATGCAAGTCAAAAGATCACATATCGAGGATTTCGGCACCTGCAAGGGCAATATCGATTTGATATAAATAATATATCAGTGTTGTGTTAATAATATCCAATATATTAACATCCTCCTCTCTCTCAAAAGGGGTGTTTTTCCGTCGCGTGAGGGCAGGATGAGGAGCAGGTCAGCAAACAAAAATTTTCTTTTAGAAGCATATTGATTATATTTACTTAAGCTTTACAAGCTTCCGGCCAAGCGGGACATGCCGCTATGACCGTAATGCATCCTTCTCTCGCTTAAGGGTGGGGAACGACTGCCTATCTTCGCACTCAGTCTCGGCTTCCGTCCGCGCCACCGAGCGGTGGTGTTTATAACTAATACATCCGATAGCGGACCCGTCCAAAATGACAACATAACGTACATAAATGCACGACAAGCGACCAGGAATAAGAGACGAAAGATTGTATATCGAGGTTTTCGGTAACAGTCAGCAAGGAAAACATCATGCTGATGTCAACATAATAAAATAATATATCAGTAACTTTTCTCTGACGTTCAATCAGAAACACTGACCGTGTACACTCGCCTTTGGTATTTTATTCGTTTTAAAGGTAATAAATGTGTATGTGTTTTTTAAAACAAAGCACGTTTTTCGTGTTACACGTTCAAGGTTGTCGGGGATGTGATTGTTTGACAAATGACCCGGGTGATAAATAACGCACCATCAATATTAGATGATTTCGTAAGCAACAATTATATTTTTGTAGTATTCGTGAAACAATACATAATTATGTACACATAAACATTCCGTATCATATTATTATTCTTTATATTATTATTAGGCTCGCTTGGTGAAAACCTTCCCTGTCCCGTCCTGTTTTTGGCATCTGGCGCCGCCGGTTGCGGCAGACAAGCGAAGTGAATATGACAGTGGCCAACATGAAATGGACCCACTGTCAAAACAATGAAGATGGCGCATGCAAACACCGTGCAACATAATATAATTAAAACTAACATTAGATGTGCATGTCAGGCTATCGAGCAAAAATATCGTTTTCGAGGCTTTACGGCATCAGCCTAAAGCAGTGGTTCTCACCCTTTTTGAAGTCACGGTGCACTTTCGATCGTGGAAAAAAATGGCGGTGCACCAGAATCAAGAGGTCAAAAAAATATATGGAATTCATTTTTGTTACATACTTATTTTAAAAAAATAATTACAAACTAAATTACGTACAATTTATTTGACATATTTTCTTTTTAAGTTAAGTTATAGAAAAAAATGTTTAATATTGAATATAAATTTACTTCGTAAATTTTTCTTTAGATTTTTTTTATATTTATACATGTTTTATTAAAATTATTTGTATTAAGATTTGAAGGTGAATGTAATCTAGAAAGGGGTCATTTCTCTCCCGGCTCTTATCCGCCCTAAATGACGTCCATGCTTAGTAAAATTTAATTTATATTATCAATCAAAAACCAATCAATGGGATACCTGAGCTTGTTGGTTTATGCATATATCAGAAATATTTGCTCGAATATTTGATATAGCTACCCTAAATTCATCGTCTAAATTTGTAAGTCTTTGTCGTTTTATATTTTTTATATTAGTTATTGCTGAGAAACCAAGCTAACATAAATATGATGTTGAAAATTGTAGCAAAATTTTCAGTGCCTTCATGTGAAGAACTGGATGTTCATCTTGGACAGAAATCGTATGAAAATCCACAATACGGTGTATCAATTGTAGCAAATGAATTTCGTATCCAGTCATAATTTTCTATATTTAAAGAAGGAAAATAATGTGCGATATTTTGTTCTAATAAATTTGAATGATCTATTATCGCGGAAATAATTTCTTCGGGTATGTTTTCGTTGAGTGAAGGAAATATATCTTTTTTTTTTCTTTTATTAGATTTTTCCAAAGAGTTACTTTTTCCTAAATCCTGACAATTCGTCAATGGATGACAAATAATTTTCGATTTTTCCTTGAATGGTTGTGTTAACGTTATTTAAGTTATTAAAAATATCTGCTAAATATGCTACTTTAGTATACCAATCATTATTCTGAAGACATAAAAAAAAAAAAAAAAAAAAACTACCTGACTTCAGTGTGAGAAAGCAAAGACTCATATTTAATCTAGTACAGGTTTTAATGCCGCTGGTAATGTTTTCGACACTAAAGATTCTCTATGTAAAAAACAGTGCGTATATATAATATTAGGGTTTCTTTTCTTTGCAAGGGTAACAAATCCTTTAATTGAGCCTACCATTGAAGGAGCACCATCTGTACAAATTCCTACACATGACTCCCACGATATTTTAAGTTGTTCTAAACATAAAGAAATATAATCAAAAACATATTGTCCAGTCGTATGCTCGGTAAGTTCTTTGCAGTTTAGATATTAATTCACTATTTTATTTTCGATTATGAAACGAACGAACCCTAGTAATTGTGCCTTACTGCTAATTTCAGTCGATTCGTCGACTTGTAAAGCAAAATGTCGTTTGAAAAGTTTATCAGTAACTGTTTTTTCCAATATCATCCGACATATTTAAATTATTTTTTTTATTGTATCGTTCGAAACAGAAATTTTCATAATTTTAGTTTTTGTTTCATCACCAAACATAATTTTTCTACTTCACAACATGCAGTTAAAATTAGAGACTGTGCTATAGTATGTGGTTTTAATTGTATAGCGATCAATTCAGCTTTATATATTTCGCTTGTTTTTTTTGCATGCTTAACAATCTTTCAAAGTAATCTTTACTTTTGGATGTAAGATCGGCGTGCTTCGTAATGAAGTGGCTATTTAACTTGTCGAGATACATCGCGCTATTGGACAGTTTTTCTCCTCATACGACACATAGTGTAATGTGATATCCTTCCTCATTGATGTTAGTAAAACCGAACTGTAAATATTCTTCAGAATACTGTCGATTAATTTTTCTGATTTTACTGGGTATATTTTCTTTTGTATGAGACGTATGATGTCTAATAATATCGTCATTACTTCTTCCACTTGTACTCTCTGTGTCATTAATATTTTGGTCTGATTCACGATTCGTTTGATTTTTTACCCATTTTTCTCGCGGTGCACCTGCAACAAGCTCGCGGTGCACCAGTGCACCGCAGTGCACCGGTTGAGAACCACTGGCCTAAAGGAACTATATCAAGCTGATATCAGTGTTAATTCGAAAATATTATTATGAGTATGTATTTAATTGAACGTGAACCTGGTTTGAACATATACTTTGAATGCTCCAACCATCGTTTATACCATCGTGAACTCTACATAGAATGTATCTGGGAAAGTTGGGTGAGGCGAGGACAATGGGGGCTCACATTTCTTTGTGGTGGCACTTCGTGATGACAATACGATCCAGTTAGATGAGCGAACATGGTGATGATGTTAAAATTTAATTCTGTTGAGCCGCCTCTTACGACTAAATGCTCCAGATGGGGGACCAGTTACTGGCCGCACTCAAAAAGCTACTTGTTAGAGAGTGGCTGAAGGCCTTCCCGTGATTCCAGGTGCATCAATTAGATGTCAAATAGACCTCAGTCTAAGGCTGCGTAGTTAGTATACTACAGCGAGTCGCGAATTGCCTTGGCGGTGGATTGGTTTGCAGCAACATAATCTTGCATCTCGATCTCAATTACTCTCGGTCCTCTGCAATCCTCTTCGGCTCAGCATAAGAGCTACAATTCATGTCCTCGAACAATTGCTGCAAATATTCCCGTCTAGGGCACCCTCTACAGTTTCTACCCTCAACCATTCCCTCCACGATGTCGTGAAGAAGACCATCGTGGCGCATGATGTGACCGATCCATCGGGTTCGCCTCTCTGAGATAGTTCTTATTAGGTGCCTATCTTCTTTGATTTTCCTGAGAACCACATTGTTTGTGACGTGGTCTCTCCAGGAAATTCCGAGAATTTTTCTGTATGACCACATCTCAAAGGCCTCTAGTATTTTTTTGTCACTTTCAGATAAGTACCATGTCTCACAGCCGTACATCAAGATGCTCCAAACAAATGTTTTGGCAAGTTGCTTGCAGGGCCTTAAATTAATATTCTTTGACTCAAGATTTTTGTATATTTTATTGAAAACTAGCCTTGCTTGATGGCTAAACGTGTGGTCTCCGTAAAAGTAAATTGAATAAGGATACAATGACTCTTGGTGTTTCAGGTGGGAATGGGGGTGGATCTTGCAGCAGCCAGGTCCATACCTGGAAGTCCTTGAAGGGTCGCTCGATATCCCACGCGGCGTTCAAAATATGTATATTTTACGCTCGGTCCACAGAACACATCAGTATGCAAAGCGGGGTCGATAATTGATGACTTTTGTATGGGCACCTTGGAATCTGTATAGCAATTTGGAAATTATACAGCGAAAGTGAATAAAACATGAAGCGGACTTTGTTTAATACTTAATAAACGCTTTACGTTAACTTGTTATTAGTTAATATACCTATAATTGAGCCCTCCAAGAACGATATTATATTTTAGTAAAAAGTTTTAGAAGTACATTGACATATAAACCTGTATAATTATAAGGTAAAAATTGACAGGCTTTGGTATTCGGCTTAGGCCACGGACAATGAACGATCTACTTCCGTTGAGAACCGAGCCGAACTGAATCGAAGCGCTTTGTAACACCGCAGCGCCCTCGGAGTATTTGGTCTTAAGAGGAGGCAACATCAATCAAATTTATCATCATCACCATATCCGCTTTCTTAGCTGGAGTATATGGTCGTTACGAGCAATTTCTCTGAGGACATTCTATGAATAGTTCCCGACGGCTTTTCACGACGGCTTAAGCCCGGGGCTTGAAGAAAGGCCTTCTGTAGTTAATGCTCTCCTAGTACATTCGAAGTATATCTCCCAACAAAGTCTACCTTAAATAGATTAAATTTTATAAAGTATTTCGTTCCTTTTTTTAACATGGATCATACTGAGCACTGTTTCACATCCTGGAAGAATTGCGGTTTCGCAATCAATGTAAACTTCATCAGTTGCAGCGTAACATTTTTTTTTAATTTAAATGATCGTGGAATACAGTGTAGTATTTAAATAGTCTTGCGTTGCATATAATTTAGCGACATATTTGCGGGAATTATGCACGAGTAATTTGTGATTTATCGCTGTTTGAAGTTATGGTGAGCGGTGCGTGGCTCAACAGCTGTTCTCGGTTGCGGTGACCATTATTTCTTGTTGTCTTTGGTCAAGGAGTGGGAAGACATCCAATCCACATTACTCTTACTGGAATATCAGGGACTACCAACTCTTCATAAAATGAAGGTGGACCTGGCTGCTACGTGTTTACCAAATGCTGCAGATATTTGCTTGTAATACTTCAGTTGGTCAAGAGGCGAAAGCGGACCTGGCTGCGATGTATTTAGCAATTGCCGCAGATTTCTGCCTTGTATACTATAGTCGGTTAAGATTTGAAGGTGAACCTGGTTGGGACATCGTATGCCGCAGGAGAGCATTAACATCATCTGCCTTTTCTTCAAGGCCTGCACTGTCCTGGAAGAACGTCGCGAATTATTCATAGATCGTACTCAATGGATGAAGCGTTGGGAGGACCAAGGCGGCTGATAGGGCTTTGTGGGGTATCCTGTAACGTTCGTTCGTATGGTCCAGTTGGAGGAGCCGAAATGGTAAAAATTATGATAATAGTTTTCAACAAGCGTCATCTATAAATAATGCGGATCAATAATACAATAAGAGTTAATTTCTCGATTGCAGAGCAACTGGCAATGGGTCAACGCTGAGTAATGAATTGAACGTGTTCTGTATGTCTGGGAGTCTGGGCCATGTTTTGGGAAGAACTTTCTGAACTCTTGTTTAGTTCTCCCTTGCTGTTAAACTATATCTAGGATATCGTTGGAATTGCGCGCCTGGTAAACGAGGCGGACATGGAAAAATCACCTATTCACATTTAAAAAAAATAAAAAAATAACTATGTTTGCAAATGTTTATATTTTGTTATTATCGATCGAATCCTAGCGTCTGCCGTTTATTTTTCTCTGATATTTTTTTAAGATAATCATCATATAAGATGAAATTTACTATGAATTTTTATGCATCAATTGTTGAATATTCGCTTGGATTCACAATAATGAAAAAAAAAGGGATTTATTTGAAAAATCCACCAAAAAACAATTTAATAACATGATTTATTGACAGTCAATGGCGTGCATTATTCAAGTACCTTGATAACTGCAATCTCGTTTCCAGTCTACGTGGGTTTCTCCAAGGATCGACTGCACTTGCAAGGAATAAGGCGATGCATATGAATATATTAATACAAACTGTTGCTAACAAAATGCATAATAATAGCATTCTGGTGCACTCGAAACTTACCATATTAATGGTTATGTCATGCCATCTAACAAGGTTACTACTGATATGCTCAAAAATTATTTAACTGCATATTGATAAACTAAACATAGAATGAAAAATATGCTCGTCAGCTTAAAACGAACCATCAAAAACACACAGCTTATATTTATTACATCTATCATAATATGTAAGTATCACATTTTCAGGCATTTTTTTAGAATGATTTAACATCCCCTTACATAGGGAAGCCAACTGCTGTATAGCAACACACAGTTTTTTTCTTAGAAGCACATTGACATATATATTTCTGTAAGCTTGACAATCTTCGGTCCGTGGCAGAGCGTATGCTTTCAGACCCCAGCTGGATCACAGCACGCTATTCGTCGCGGTCGGCGCTTAACTATTTAATGGCCACTGGGTGCCCGTAGTCGGTGACATCCAGCGCCGTAATTCATCCCGATTTATAGATCTAACGGCACACCGATGTCAGGGACCTGAACAACTAATATGGCGACACATAAACGTCCGACGAGCGAACAGAAAGAGAAGAAAGATCGCATATCGAGGTTTTCGGCACCAGCCTGCAAGGGTTATCAAGCTGATATCATGCTTATTTAAAAAATTTGGGCTTTTAAATAGTTTTGGCAGCACAACGGTCAGTGGCGAAACCATTTTTATTTTTAATTTTAATCGAAAATATATTAAAAACACTATAATTTGTTTAAATGAAACAAAGTTTTAATGAAGTCTTTTATTTACTATTTTATTTTACATTTAACACAAAATTCATTACATTCACGATTTATAAAATATATAAATACAAAAATCCGTACGTAAGTATAAGACATTAATTACGGCGGGTACAGCTCACTGGTCAAAGCGTTTGCTTTTGACAAGTAAAAAGTCATTGGTTCAATCCATTTTTTTTCTGACCTCTGAAATACCCTCCGGTTGGTGTGAATTTGATCCCTCACAGAAACGACAGTAATAGCTCATGCATTAAAATTGGTAGTAGACGAAAGTCGTCTCGTGAAGACTACCCATTCACAGTAAATTCATGTAATAATAAAAATTAAATATGAATGTCGGGCTGTAATCTATGACGTTGGCGGATCAACACTCTACATGCTGCGCTTAACCATATGTAATATGAAAAGCCTTATAGAATCCATAGATGAGACTTTTAACATCACTATCACCGTCTGTCGGTGTTCTCCTGTATGTGTTTGTACATAAAATGTCTTTGGCATTACCTAAAATAAATGAAAATTCCTGTATTTGAAGAAATAGTTCATTTATAAAAAATGATTATAAAAAAATAAAAAATAAAAATAATGGCAAGAAACTTATGACAAATCATTATTTTATATATATTTCTACTAAATTATAATAAATAAGATTATCTTTTCGTAATATTTCTATATTATTTTTTTCTAACATCAAATTATTTTTAAAATGTGTACTATATGATAAATATGCATTACAGTACACGTAAGAGGACCTAGCCCCTGGACATGACCAAGGGTGGAATATATGGAGGTCCCTTAACAGACTTCGGACCGGAGTATGCAAGACGAGGACACAAATGAGGGCCTGGCAGTTTTACAGCGGACCGACTGAATGTGACTGCGGCGTGGAGCAGACCCTGTCACACCTTCTGGAGTGTGCGCTGTGCCCGAATAGCTGCACCCAGGAAGACCTGATGATGGCCAGAAGTAACGCCATCGACGTCGCCCACTTCTGGGCAGACAGGATCTGACCCTGTTGTTTCCGACACGATTATATATGGTACACGTAATATTTTTGATAAAAATATTACTATTTTTTCATAAATAATACTAGTTTTATTATATAAATTTCTTTGTTAAAATTTTATAACTGTATATTTTAACTAACAATAATATTATACAAATATAACTGTATTTCTTAATTATCAATTTTAACTTACCTTCGAACCTACTAATAATTTCTAAATGTTTTTTTTTAAGTGAACAGTTAAAGCAAAGATCAATTCTTACAATATCACATAGAAATGAGCAAAAATAAAATAGTTACTATTAAAACATTAAAAAAGGTAAATTTAAATATATATATATGTATATATATATAGTATATTTACAAAACATATAATCTTTAGAAGCTAGGCATCTGTTAGAGTTATTCTCAGTGAATATGGTTTTCATAAGCTTCAAATACGGGTGGTTATCTTAGTAACATCCTCCTCTATCGACGAAAGAAAAAACGACTTCACGTCGCTGGGATAGTAATTAAGACACTTGGTTGACACATGAGGAGCAGATGAACTACACACAGACATACACTTGACAAACTTCGGTATCCACCTCGGTTGAAGGTCGAGCCGAACTAAACGCGCGCTTCTATCACCTGTCGACCGGTTTACGAATTATCTTCTGTTAAAATAACAATACATAACATGTCCGACGAGCAAGCAAAAATAAGAGACGAAAGATTGTTTATCGATGTTTTTGGCAGTTACAGTGATATAAAAATGCCTTGTGTTATTTCTGTACACAATTTGATGTACATATTACTCTTATATTCGTACTATGATTTTCATATAGAAACTAATCAATAATATACCTACCGGTGAAATTTTAAAATATGTAACTAAAATTATAAGTTTATTTTTTAGCTGCCTACTACGTGTACATAATATTATTGATGATAATATATTCCTATGTATTTCCTTAAAATAATTAAGAGTTTATTACATTTTCTACACATATAAGACGATAGTTTCCCGATTAAATGGTTTCGAGTTGAGATAATCTTTTCAGCTTTGTAAAAATTTAACATTCTATAACGCTTAAGCCGTTTATCTGATGATAAAAAAGATTTTTAAACTTGTTAATTTTTGCTTTGGAACATTTTTATGCAAATTATTTTTAATTTATTAGATTTTCAATACTCCAATCCTTCATAAACAATTGATCTATAACAATATTTTAATAAATCGATACATACATCATCATCAGCCTGTATGCGTCCACTGTTGCTGTTAGATTCCACGTCTCTTCGCCATAATTTAATACAGGGACGAGGCATTGGTTAAACGCCTTAGTTTTAAGGCATTGCAGAATTTTCGCTTTAAAAATGTACTTTGAGTTTTCCAAATACTGCACATCCCAGTTGTATACGCCTCTCTATTTCTTTTGAGAAGTTACTTTGTAGTAGTTGTATTACTTGTGCCAGATAGGTATAGTCGTTTGCAACCTCTATTTCTGTTCCTCCAATGGAAATAGGATCAAAGGTCTGTGAAATATGACTATTAATCATGGCTTTTGTTTTATCCATGTTCATTTTCAGACCAATTTGGTTCGACGCTTCATTGACGTCGTAGAGCATGTCTTGGAGCTTGTCAGGTGATTTGGCTTTAGCACTATGTCATCTGCAAATCGGAGGTGAGAAATGTACTCTCCGTTAATATTTATTCCACAATTTGTCCAGGATAGCAGTTTAAAAATATCTTCTACGGCGTTTGTGAAGAGTTTTGGAGATATAACATCTCCTTGTATAACACCTTTGTTTATAGAAATATTGTTAGTGCTATCATAGAGCTGGACCATCATTGTTGCAGATTTGTATAGATATTTTATTAACTCTATATGCCGATAGTCTATTTTGCAGCGTTGTAGTGAATCTAGCACTGCCCAAGTCTCGATTGAGTCAAACGGCTTTTCATAGTCTACAAAGGCGAGGCAGAGTGGCTGGAAATAGGGTCAAAAGTATGGGAAATATGACTACATATTTATCATGGCTTTAGTTTAAAACTAAAACTAAAGCCATACATACAATTCTACATAAAATATTTCTTATCAATTTGTGAAGAAAAAGAAACAAATGTTTGAATCTCAGCGTCTATCGTTTCTTTTTCTCCATGTTGGTATCAATTTGTTAAATCTAAAAATTTATTTGTTTTTTTTCAGTTTGTAACAAAATATGCTATTTTTCAATTCATATAATAAAATTAAGTCCAATACAAATATTATAATCTGAATGTAAGATTTTTGTTGTCGAATAAACGGTTTAGGCGCTAGAAAAAGTTAATTTAAATTGTTTTATAATTTTAATAATTTTAGAAAAAACTACTCTCAAAACCACTTTAAAAATAAAATACATAAATTATATATTTTTCTAAGTATATTTTTTGTCCCTGTTAATGTACTTTTAAAAAGTTAATGAATTTGAAGTTTTTAGATTTATTAATTTATTGTTTTACATGACACATTAGATTTGATTTGTTGGACCGGTTGTGGCTCTTTTCAAGAACCAGGTTTCCATCGGTTCGGACTTGCCCTTCATCACCACTGGGCCACGGTGCGTTAGCTCAAACTGCGGGTCGTAATTGTCCTCCCTGCAAAGGTACCTGAAAAAATAAATTAAAAAACATTAAAATATTTCAACGTCGATATCGATCAATTCGAATCTCTCTGAAACGCGAGGATTCAAATTGATTCAATAAAAAAAAAATTAACAAAAAAAAACATTTTTTATGGATAACAAGTGTAAAAACATCATTGGCATACGACCGAATTTAGTCAGTCATTTACCTACAATAAATATCAAATGTGCTTCTCGACGAGTTCTTTGATTTGGTAAACTGCTCCTCATCCATCCAACATGCATCCCGATGACGATCCCAGCGATCTTGAGTCGCTTTGATTAAACAGGAATGTCATTATCAGCTCAATGTGCGGAGCAATCCTTCACAAAACAGCGCTGAGTAACAAAATGAACATGGAAGCAAGAGTTTGTAGTTTGAATCCCAACGTCTGCCGTTAAGGTCATATAGGATTAAATTTTCCATGCATTTGTTTGTGCGTAACAACCTTTCTGAAAGTGATCTAAGAAAAGCCAGCCGTATGGATAGATCACATCATGCTCCACGATGGTCTTCTTCACGACATTGCGGAAGGGATGGTTCAGGGTAGAAACTGCAAAGAGCGCCCTAGAGTATTTGCAGCAAGTGTTCGAGGACATGAGTTGTAGCTCTTATGCTGAGCTAACGAGGATTGCAGAGAATCGACAAGAGTGAAGATGGAGATGCAAGATTTTGTTGCTGAAAAACAATCCACCGGATTGATACTTCGATGAAGAGCAACCTTAATTGATAATTTAATAGTTTTTGTTAGTAGAATTTTAACTGACATTCTCATATGTCGATATCTTTTTACTGGATGACAGGCTGTAGGATTAGGTTCACAATATAAAGAACTTGTTTTTGTTTCACTATACGCGTTTATTTGTCAAACACTTGCTCATTTGTCACCCGTTATGGGGACGCCCTTAGGCGTTCTCATCACGGTCGCGGGCGCATTCCGACTGACTACCCGCTCTGACATCTGGCGCTGTCAATCGTCGCGGCAGATAAGCGAAGTAAATATGACAGCGGCCGACATGAAATGGACCAACTGTCATAGCAAACAAGATGGCGCATGCAAACGCCGTGCAACATAATACAATTAAAACTAACATTAGATGTGCATGTCAGGCGAGTGAACAAACATAAGAGACAAAATATCGTTTTTAGAGGCTTTACCGCATCAGCCTAAAGAAGCTATATCAAGCTGATATCACAACGTTTGCATACACTGGTTTTCTAGCGTAACAGTTGCAGTGCGGTAATGTAGCGTTCGATTGCGAAATTTTGCATTCCTCGCAAATCGACTGCTGACTCTCGGAGAAATTTCTTAATTACGTATCCATTAATAAACAATAATGATCACCATTTAAATGGTTATTTTCCATTCGTGCTAATATTTGTTTGTTTCGACCGTATTTGCACTTGGCAATGTGCAATTATCCGTGCAGTTAACATCTAATTAAAATGGAAATGCATGTAGAATTGCAATAATATATTACATGCTGCATTACTTCTATGCGCTTAAATGTATGCAACACTTTCTTCAAATGCGTAAAAATAATAATTTAATTATTATACGAGTACAATGACGTTCTAAAGGTAATATCTCTTAACTAAGAGCTACGTTCTTGGCCGCTTCTCCTTCTCGATGTGTCAGCGACGTCAAATTATTTCTGTTCAGTATCTGGAAACATCGTGTGTTGCTCAGCATTGGGTCTTGAGGTGTGCAGCTTGTTGGGCACATGGAGCAGGATCTTAGGTGTCAGGCGGTGTCCGCCAGTCAAGCTTTTTGCCAGTTGAGAGGCGATCCTTTGGAGCTATGAAATCCTCTGATGCGACTTGTTGCCAGAGCTGGAGTCTCTCATTTTCAGGGCCGGATGTGAGAGGTTGTGTGGATCTCAAAAAGCTGCTTCGCGACTCCAGTCCGGGTGTTGGGGGTATCTGATTATACAAGCATTTAGACGGTTGGTTGATTGCCTTACGCATTTCTTCGGCGCATTTAATTGGCCGCTATTATAATACGAGTATTTTACTGACTTTATTTTTAAAGCACACATAACCGCATCATGAATTTTTATTTTTTCTTCCTAATCTGTTCTATATCTGGAACAAATTGTCACCAGAAATTAATGCCACTAATGTCTGCAAATTGCCATTGCCCAGGCCATTTATATATATCCCAAGACATTTTTGCAACCCTAAGATTCACCTGGAAACATACACGAGTATGTACTTGACGACCTTCAGTACAAAAGATTTGAAGAGACGGCGTCAATATTAAATTTTGCAATATCTTAGTTGATTTGTTAATCATATTTTTTTAGGAAATCGGATGATAAGTTCGACGCTTTCGAGTCCAGATCTGCCAGATATACTCGTATCTCTAAGCTCAAACAAATGTTACTAAAAATACCTATACTTTCGATGGTTCTCTTCAATGACGAAATGAGGGGAATGCTTAGATTGCCCCGAAAGAGGACCTAGCCCCTGGACACAACCAGGGGTGGAATATATGGAGGTCCCTTAACAGACTTAGGACCGGAGTACGCAAGACGAGGACACAAATGAAAGCCTGGCAGTTTTACAGCGGGCCAACTGAATGTGACTGCGGCGTGGAGCAGACCCTGTCACACCTTCTGTGTGACAGGCTCGAGTGTGCGCTGTGTCCGTGTAGGAAGACCTGATGATTGCCGAGAGTAACGCCATCGACGTCACCCACTTCTGGGCAGACAGGATCTGACCCTGTTGTTTACGACACGATTATATATAATGACGAAAAATCAAATGCAGATAATAAAATCAGGTGAAATAAAAAAAAACATTATTCTTATTCAATACCACTTTCTTGAAATTATAATTACATAATATTGAATATGATTTTTTATTTGATTATTATATCAGCTTCTATGATTCTCCGATGATAGTTTCACATGTAGTCATCTCTGTACCCGAAGTTCTGCCGAGCACATAATGTGACAAAATTCATACTTTGATGATCAAATAAAAATGGTGTATCAAGTTAAAATGCTATAGTTAATTTGGGCGATGTTAAAAAAGTTATTTTTTGAAAGTGTACTGGTTATTAGTCCGATGGTCTCGAAGCATAGACCATATGGTCATAAATAACGACTCGACCCAAACAAGACCACTATACATGTGTACGATATTAGTAGTATGTATGTAACATTGAAACGGCTTCCGTAATCCGTTTAGGATGTGAAAGTATCCATCTTGTGTTTCAAACACAAGGTGTTTACCATTTTTCTCTCTTCGCCATACCTGCTCCTGAAATGCAGCATATGTCCACCACATAAAAAGGGTTTCTTGAAAGGGTTTCACGATGGGGCGACCTCAACCTCGTCAGTTTCAACATTTCAAAAACCCAATCATGTACTTTCCACCAAGAAGACTACATATGGATCCTGTATCTTTCAACGGTTGTTCTCTTCCGAAAGCACCCATCAACATGCGATTATCAATATCGAATAATGTCAAATATTACGAGTCGAATTAAGTGTAAAGCCGGTCTCGCTTCCAAAAACTAGTGTATTATATAGATCACGTCGGTATTTCAACGATAAACAACTTCTTCTATATAAATGACAAATCCGACCTAATATCCTTGAATACGGCAGTCACCTTTGGATTGGAGCCCCAAAATACCTTCTAAACTTAATTGACTCAGTTCAAAGAAGAGCAATTCGTTTGATAAACAATGACACCCTTACGTCTAATCTACAATCAATGGAACACAGACGTAAGATTGGTTCTCTTAGTCTTTTCTACCGTTATTACCGCGGTCGCTGCTCTTCGGAACTTAAAGAACTAATTCCTCCTGCACCCACTCACAGCCGACAAACTCGTCTTACACTTGCCGAATATCCATACACGGTTAATATATGTCGAGCATGCAGCATCCAGCCTCCCTGGCTGAGCGTCATAGAGTGCACTGGTCTTGACCGGTTGTGCTCTCCTGCATGCGTTTACATAAAAAAGAAAAAAAACACCTGGGGCTTCAGCAGTTCTAGCACGACCCAACAAGACCACACATTCCAAAGTTTTAGCAATTATATAAATATTATATGTTTCCGTATATAGTGTTTACGATGTAAGATTAATTCCTTTTTTCGTTAGATAAACAGTAGATGCGCTAGTTTACATTAAGCTCTTCCAAATATTTTCATGTACATTTTCAACGCTCGGGCATCGCCCCACCAAACATACGGCGAGAAGTCACCACCAAGAAGGAGCTCACCAAAGCAACCCACGACACACTCCACCCTATATTTGGGTGTCAAAAGATAACCACACGACTCAAATCAAGAAGAAGTTTCCTACAGTCAACAACGGAACTGGTGATACCTGAGGCTACCCTGCGGCTGAGCATGTGGAGAGGCGCAACTGACGGGAATGCTTGGATTGCCCCGAAAGAGGACCTAGCCCCTGGACACAACCAGGGGTGGAATATATGGAGATCCCTTAACAGACTTCAGAGCGCAGTATGCAAGACGAGGACACAAATGAAAGCCTGGCAGTTTTACAGCAGACCGGTTAAATTTGACTGCGGCGTGGAGCAGACCCTGTCACACCTTCTGGAGTGTGCGCTGTGTCCGAGTAGCTGCACCCAGGAAGACCTGACGATGGCCGGAATAATGTCATTGACGTCACCCTCTTCTGGGCAGGCAGGATCTGACCCTGTTGTTTCCGACACGATTATATATATACCACGGGAATTGGAATTTTTCAATATTTTTTACTTACCAGTATGGATGATTATCAAAGTGTTATTTTTTTTTTAGTTTGATAATAATTATGAAACACCCAGTCGTTTTACAAAGCCTTCTTACATTAAAATAGCCCTTATTAGCTCAATTTATTATTTTTTCAGTACAAAAAAGACCTTTCCATAGTACAAATGTGTCTTGTAATAAAACAATAATTTAAAAAAAGAATTCCATTTTTAAATTCGATTAAATAATTTGTTTTTAGTAAACAACAATTCAAAATTCCTACATTTTTGTTTTTCATTTAAATAGTTGTATCAATCGTGTTTTAACTTTGATGTGATCAGAATGATAAATTATCTGTGATTTTACATGTCGAATTTTAAGTGATATTACGTACTAATTTAAATTTGAAAAGAAGGGTTAATTGTAAATCGAAATGGACGTCTTTATGGAATGTTATTTCGACGAAATATTCAAAAACCTCGATAGAGATTGTTTGTTTTCTAGAAGCAAAAGGCGGGAATTAGTAGAATATTTTTGGACGGTTATCGCTGGATGTGCCAAAGGTATATATTGAAATTGTCTAATATAAAAAATTATATCAAATACATATAATAAAAGATTAGATATTTTTTTTTTAAATATAATAAAAGACCCGTCAATGGCTATACGATGTAGCCGAAACATGTCGTCCTCCAATAAAAAAATGTTTTATTTATATTTGTTATTATTGAATTCCACCAAGAATTATCGATCGAAAAAAAAAATAACAATCGTATATTTATAGTATTTAATTTACTAAAGTACTAAATAGCTAAAAAGTAAGTCACATAAATATTTGGAAATTATCGAAGTTTCAGCTTTCAAAGAAAGACAGAGCTATACAAACGTAAAGGTCTAGAAAATTGATCATCCTCCGTTTTTACTATTATTAACTATATGCAAAATCTGCTTTCAAAACGCCTTCAGTCGATGGTCTACCTTCGTCTTTTGATGGACTGTAATATGAAAAGCTGCCTTGTCCACTTTTTCAGCTTGTCACGAAGTCAAAGCATCGTACTCTCAGTATTCTACGCAGATATCTGTTTTAGCTGTAAAGTAGAATGATATCGTTTCCTGAAGAAGTGGAGTACCAACACCCTCCAGCGTTGCTCTCTTGTACGTTTACATACAAATGTAAATATTTTAGTTTTTATTTTGTATTTTTAGGTGAAAGTGAAGGAAGAGATTATGAATCCTCATGCCGTCACTTGGTGTTGGCTTCTTTGCGCTTTCATGAAGCTTCTAAACGTTCCAATGGAAACGTCTGCTTGATGGGAAAGTTCCACAACGTCCTCTATGTGGCAGCTAAGTTAGCCTTCGACTGGAGCCTCCAAGACAACTACACAGTGGCCAGACTATTGGACGAGATCTACTGTTGTGAGAAGACCTTTGAGAGACTTTTCTTAGGTGAGTAGTCGTTAAGATGGTCATCTAGTGTCATCAGACTAGTGTTTTCTCATTGGTCATGTCCTTCACTAGGCGTTACGAGAGACATGACATCCAACAGAAAACTAATGAATCAATTTATTGAATATTTAGATTACAATATGGCTAATGCAGGAAAATGATCAAATCCTTAAGTAAACTTGATAATAAATGGAATATTTTATGGTTATACCTTACCAAAGTGATTTAACGAAACCTAATCTTACCTAACATTACGTAATCCCACTTAACCAAACTTAATTGAACAGGAATATCAGATTTTTAACTTTAACGTTTTTCGTGAATCGATCATCTATCTTAAAGCTTAGGTTGTGTTCGATTATATTTAAAGTAACCATACATCCCGTTTTCATCAGGACCGTCCCATTTTAAGGTACCCTGTCCCGTTGTCCCCAAGCACAGCTTCGGGATGTCGATATGTCCCGTTTTCAAATACACACGAAATCAATTTTAAAAAAGTGCACAAAATCGATGTTGGTGCATAGTACAGCCGTATTCGTAAAACTTTGCACAAAAAAATACTTATTTGATTTCTCATCTGCAAACAGTGCTTACCGGTGCATATGACAAAAGCAAATACAGTATGTACTTATATTTAAAAATATTATAATATTTTGTTTTATTATTTAATTTCAGGTGCAATATTTGGAACAACAGCGCCACACTTCATAGCCGGCTGGAAGTCTGACTTCAAAGATAAAGAAGAGAACGTCCACGCATTGGTTTACTTCTTGGATCACGCCACAAACGCGAGCCTCGAATACACAGACGTCGATAAAACAGTTCACCGTTTCGTCGACGTTCCGCTAGAAAGTTGCGGTCGCTCGCCGCCAGTCCGCGTCGTAGTTCAACTCGGGGCATCGGAAATGCTCATGATCTTACTCAGATTCGGCGCTCGGTTAAATTCACAAACGACATCTACAAACCCCATCGAAACCATTCTAGACAAACTTAAAGAATCAAACAGAAAATATCCATACGAAATTGTAACTTGTTTGAGATTGATTTTGCGATCTGTTGATACAGTCAGATTGACCGTTGATATGAAAGAATATAGAGATTTTGATTATCCCGACGATTATAATTATCAAAGAAGGACTTTTTTGGAGCGGTATCCTCATATATTGGAGGATCATTTGATACCGACTTCTAGGTGCGGCTTGAGGCCAACAGAATTGAAACATCTATGCAGATGTGCTGTAAGAGAAAGACTTTGGGAGAATTTTCAACTGCCTTTTGGAATAAGAAAATTGCCGGTACCGAGCAGTTTGCATAGATATTTAGACTTATGTGACGATTGATTTAAATTATATTAAAATTACAGTACGATAATATTTTTCAAAATACAACTCTACATATAATCAACTCCCCCATCTACATACATATTTTCTATAGCATTTGCAGCATTTTTTAAATATAAACATCTCTTCTATAGTAGGCATAGGAAACTCATAATGTAATGCTTACATTATGTGGCAGTTAATAAAATTTAACTAAATATTTTTTACCTTTGCCTGCGGTTATAGCTCAATGGTCAAAGCGTTTGCTTTGCACGCTAAAAGTCGTGGGTTCGATCCCCGACGGAGATAAAAAAAAAAGATTTCTGAACTCTAAAATACCATCAGTCCGTGTGAATTTGATTCCTCATTCGTTAAATGACAGTCATAGCCTATTAATAAACATTGGTTGTAGACGAAAGTCATCCCGTGAAGACTAATACCCATTCATAGTAAATTCCTGTGATAATAAGGATGATACGTGAATCTCGGGCTGTAGTCTATGATATTGGCGGATGAACACTCCACATGCAGCGCTTAGCCATATGCACCACATGGTAAGCGTCATTGAATTCAACAGATGAGACATTAAAATTACTATTATCATTTGTCGGTATTCTCCTGCATGTGTTTACATAAAAAAAACTATTTAAGATATTGTTTTTTTTATATATTGATAATTATTAACGAGTATTTTGATAGTGGATGCTAGTATTTTTTATAATTAAGCTTTGGCGTCACCCAATGTATTATGATAATATATTAATAAATTATTTTTCTTATAAAATATCAATTAGAAAAATATCCTTGTACTAAATTTATGATAATAAATAAAAACAAAACATTACCATCAAATTAAATTGGTTTTTTACTTTGGCACACAAAAATAATACGACACCTGTATTTTTTTCATAAATTCACCATAACCATCAATTCCACACTTATCAATTCAAACCTTTCAACTTGGGCACATACAATTATCGGAAACACAATCCTGGAACACTATATTAACAACACTCAATTTTTTATATTTTTTATGTAAGCACATACAGGAGAAAACCGGCAGATAGTGATAGAAATTCTGAAGTCTCATCTGTGGAATTCTATGACGGTTACCATGCTGAATATGGCTAAGCGCTGCATGTGAAGTGTTGATCCGCCAACACCATAGACTACAGCCTCAGATTCACACATCATCCTTATTATTACAGGAATTTAATATGAATGGGTGGTCTTCATGGGACGACTTTCTTCCACCACAATTTTTATTTAATAGACTACTGGTATTTTACGGATGAGGGATCGATTTCACATCAACAGGGGGTATTTTGGAGCTCATAAATCGATTACAAACTTATTTTTTTATCTCCGTCGGATATCGAACTCACGACCTTTGGCTTGCAAAGCAAACGCTTTTACCATTGAGCTATACCCACCGTCAATATATTGTACATACCAAACAATGTTTTACGGAAAAAAAATACGTGAAAGTTAAGACCGCGCTATTGGAAATCGCGTAGTTGGGGGAAATATATCTCATACGAAAATTCACCAACGTTTAACGATATACACTACACAGCCAAACACTGTGAAAATACTGTTTTTTTACAACAAAAAATAGTGGCAAACTTCTGTGACTGTAAATGCATGTAAACAATATGTATATGTAAAAACGCTCGTGTATACAGCTGAACTGTGGCGGATATATAGTCGGTACTAAATGCGACTCTGTATTTGTGAGAATTGTTTGCTCAGATTCCAGTTCGGGATAGTGTAATTGGGAGTTGCGCTGTAATTATTTCTCTACCCAAAAATAATTTATTTGCATACAAATAGTTTAGTTAAAGTAGGTACCTGTAAGTGTCCTCAGATACATTAATGGTCCCAGGAACTCCCGTGGTCTCGCATCGGCTGGTCAAGTTGACAGTGTTGCCAAAGAGGCAGTAGCGAGGCATCCTGTGACCGATCACTCCGGTGACTACCTCCCCAGAGTGGATTCCAATCGTGATGCCCTGGAACATAAAAAAAACGCGTGAGAATTCCTTAAAGTAAAACATCTAAGACTCTAGAAATAGTTACATTGAACTCTTTAACAAGAAGTATGTTTAACCTTTAAACGCCCAGTGGTCCTATACATACAAATTTGCGTCGTTTAATGCCCTAGCAGGCCAATGTTTGTAATGTTTCGTCGCACAATAGATTCTTCCATGAACTTACTTTAATACTATTATTACAAATTAATGTAATCCGATTGTGAAATGAACCATAAGCACTTCTGTATGGGACCGTAGGGCATTGCACGACGCAAATCTGCGGTCCCGTAAGGAAACCACTGGGCGTTTAAAGTATAATACGAATTGACTAACACGCGTAAATGGAAACATTCCTTAAGGTAACCAACTTAATAATTCTGAATACTGACTCCCAGGTCGGTTAAATTGAGGAATGTTTCTGCATACAGATTAAAGTATTCCTTAAAATAAACAACTATCTTGACTCACAACTCTTTGTCCATCGATGGTGACTTCTTCAGCCAGGTCCATCATGTCTAAAGCAAGGCGAGCAATCCAACGAGCATGAGCAGCGCAAGGTTCCGGTAGACCAGAAACAGCCATGTACTTGTCTCCAACAGTCTCCACCTAGAAATTTTGCAATAATTTATAATTATCATTGTTATTGCATCATCCATGAAAACAGAAGACGTGTTCTGTGTTAACGCCTGGAAATCTCATTTTTTGGGAGGAATTTTCTGAACTCCTGCTTAACTCTGATGCTGCTTCGCTGTTAAATTACATCAAGAATATCGTTGGAATATATCATACTTCTATGTTTTTAATTGTGTATCTCTTCGTATGATCTAATATTATGTGTACTTTGCAGGAAACCACGTGCAAGCATTTTTTATTTAAAAAAAATATTTTTTTACCTGACAAGATTCATAAATCACTTCTAAATTGTGTGACTATGTTTCCCAAAAAAAATTGCATTGGTTTTGAGTAGTAATCGTAAAAATAATAGCAATAAAAAGACAATTATGTTTTGAGCATTGCACAAAAACCAAAGTGGAAATGAAGAAGTCATGTAGCAAGGTCATATATGGACCGTGAAAACATAAATGTGGATATTTCCATAGGGGTAAATAGGTAGAAGAACACTACTAACACGATAGGAAGATGAGATCAAAAAAATCGCCGGATTAAAGTGGATCTAAATAGCATAAGACAAAGCTAGGAAAAATAATGCAACACTATAAGCTTTTATAATGGGTCCGCCATCCAACCTTTTTTGTTTAACTAGTGCTTATTTCGTGAATGTTAGCACTTAGCTCATGTCTGATTTGACAAATAACTACTTTTATCTTTCCGCTAAACGAATATGGTTGTGTTTACGCTTGAACAATGCTGGGAAATATTGTGACATTACTTTGAAAATCAGGCCACTTTTCTTCGAAAATGAGCAAGGAGTGGCCGTTACAGTCAATGGCGATCGTTATCGGGCCATTTTGTTCACAAAATTGAAGGATAACATTTGGTTTCAACAGGACGGCGCTACGCCACAAAGCCGGAAAAATAATCGATTTTTGCATTTTAAAAAAAAGTTATTTGGCGGACCCTTTATAATTAATTTAGTTATTGTTACGTAGTAATGATTTTATTAAGCGAACACACGAAATTGCTTATTCGAAGTCAGAGGTTATCAGCTGTGCAAGGATGTCAAAATGTTTTGATAAGATAATCTGCAGGAAGTTACTTAATAATCTGATTAGTACCACGAATGTTTTTGAAACTAACAAATACATTTTTAAAGTCGAGAGAGAATAAAATTACACGATTAAAAGTAAGTTCGAATGCTTCAAACTATCAAAGACGCTAAATTTGAAAAGTTTAGTCTTAAAATTACCGAAATCAGTGTGCCTACACCTGTGATATATGCTGATACCTTATAGACATCGGGGTTCTTCTTTGGATCGGTGAGAACGTCAAAGGTCGTGTAGAGATCGTTGAGCATGCGGACTATCTTCATGGCTCCTCGTGAGTCCGTGTTCATGGCACAGAACCTGGCGAACTCCACCACACCACTGAAGAGAAGTGTCACCACATCGTATCTCCTCGCTGGTACTGGTTTCCCGTGACGCAGTTCAGACGCCACGCTGATTGGCAGCACGGAGTACAGCAGCCTATAGAAGTAGTCAATATGTTTCAATAAAGTATGACATCAGCATGATGTAGTCCTTGCTTACTGTTACCGAAAACCTCGATACACAATCTTTCGTCTCCTTATTTCGGATCGCTTATCAGGCATTTAGGTGCGCCATGCTGACGGTTCCGCTAACGGGTGTGTTAGTTAAGGATACCACCGCTCATGGCGCTATCGGAAGCCGGGACGGCGTGGAGATCGTTAGTCGGTCCCCACCCCTTAGCGAGACAAGGTCAGCGTTGCGGCCAGCGGTTTGTTTTCGCTTGGCCAAAAGCTTGTAATGTTTTTAACGTAAATATAATCTGTGCTTCTTAAAAGAATGTTTGTCTGCTGACCTGCTCCTCATCCTGCCCTCACGTGACGGAATAACTCACACTTTTGAGAGAAGAGGATGTTAAGTGACATCGCCCGTCTAATTAAAGCGACTCCAGATTGCGGATTGCCATTTTGATGGAGATTGATGGTGGATGGATGAGGAGCAGGTCGCCAAATCAACTTTTTAACCTACAACAAGCTCTTACCTACTTTCAGTGATATTAAGTATTTTAAATTATATGTAAGTCCAGACTCCTTTACACACCAAAATGTATGAACTTAATTAGTCAGGTATCATGCTTAATTTTCTCGCTTTTCTGAGTAGACATCAGCTCGATAAAGCCCTTGTAGGTTGCTGCCGAAAATGCCTCGATATACGATCTTTCGTCTCTTATTTCGTTTGCTCTTCGAACACGCATATGTCAAAATGTTTGTAATATAAGAAAAGGTGTTGAGTTGCCATTATGCTTGTTGTAACAGCAGATAATTCGTAAAAGGGCCGACAGGTGATAGGAGAGCGCTGCGTGTGTTTCAGCGCGCTTCTCTTCACTTTCGGTCCGGATCTCGACGGAGGTACATTGCTTATTGTTTGTGACCCGGACCGTTTACCGATGTTTATCAATATTTTGTCTTAATGTGGAAAAATTGCAATGTGCTCCTAATAAAATTCTTGTTGCTTGAGACTTGCTCCGCAGCCCTCCCCTCGCGTCTCAATGACAATCCCGGTGACATAGAGTCGTTCCTTTGAATAACTGGGATGTCATTTTATATATGAAAAAAAAAAACACTTATTTGGTCTTACATCTACATAAGATATCAAAGCCTGCAGTAAATAATTTTCGTTTTGTATGTTTTTTTTTGCACTGTGTTATAAAACCGCGTAAAGTAGTGAATACAGTGAATTGTATTATGCTTGATATTGTGGCTTTTGGATTTAGCCGTGTGTGGCGAATTTATTTTTACCAATATTTCGACCACCATTGCAGGAATCTTCTACAGGATTGATGACTTCGTTGTGAGTTGGTGTCAGGAGGTAGTTTAGGTACGTCAGCCGAACGTACCTCCACGAGCGTCATTGTTATCTCCATGGCAACCAACATACTCAATTTTAATTGGTTCGTTACGTCATATCGGAGAATCGTGTACGGTGGGTATGTTATCAGTTTACCTATCAGTTTTCTGTTTCTCCGACTCAAGTTCCCGATAAGTGTGCTGAAGCTTGTCAGTCAGAACTTCGAGGTTCCTCGTCAGCTTATAGTCTGCTTCGAACTGCTCAGACATGAGGACCAGGTCTCTGGTGGCATCGTGAAGAGGAATGTCTGAGATGTACAAGCCACGTCTAAAAAAAATAAAAATATATAAGAGTAATTAGATACACACATACAATTCTACATAAAAAAAATTAACTTACAATTTGAACCTCGAGCGTTGCACCTTTGCTCTAGTCTACACACCGCGCAGTCCACACGACCATTCTCTGCCTGGACAGATACGCGAAACTTGATGTATTTATACCATTGTTAACATCATATAACGATAGAAGTCTCTGTAGTATATATTCAGAGTATGTATATTCTTATTTTTATGATTCAATCAGTCAACATTTATTCACAAGCTTTTTATGTTATTAGTTACCGATAGTCTATTTATTTAGTAAGTACCACTCGTGTCTCGAACCGAACTATAGACTGAATGGATGAAAACAACTTCTTGTTAATCCTACGCGGACATTACAACCAGTCATTTACCTGTGTTACTGATGAACCATATTACCGTTTTGATATTGTCTCAAAATGACATTATTATTTAGATTTAAAAAAATAAAAAAGTAGAATTTTATGATTTTTAATTACTAATAATATTGAAATATTGACAATGATCTATGAATTAAGATTAGAGTATTGAAAAATATTCAAATATAATAATTGAATATAAGAATTCATTTCTTGTTTCAACATGGATTACATTAAGCACTGTTTCACTTGATGGAAATTTTCAAAAAATTTGACACTCGAGAAAAAATCCTATTCTAATTATTCTCTTTCTTCAACTCTTCTTTAAAATCTTAACTTGACCTTTTATTTTAAAAAGGTAAATTCCACACTACTTAGGAGTCACAGGTATACACAGAATGATTTGGTTTATGAATATCTGACATTATGCCTAATTGCTTGATGCTTCAATATTGTCGTGAATAATTACACTCGCTCAGGTAAGTGGGAATAATCAACTTGAATGCATAATCTCTATTTAATATACAGCAGACCATAAGTTCCGTTTTAATCCGAACTATGCCGTTTACAACAAATCAGTCCCTTTTTAGGTAGGCTCGCTGTAACTAAATTTATCTTTTTGGCGAAATATTCAGGAAAAAATAATTCGTCCCGCTTAAGGCAAAGCCTTTGTTTTTTTTATTTGTGTAAGCAGTTTTTAAGAATGTTTTCAAATATGTTTGTTTTCGCTTAAAAAGAAAATATGTTGTTTTTATTTGTATTAAGAAAAGAGAGATCTTCGTCAATGCTATTTGAGAGAAGTGATTTTTTTTCTATTGGGCATTCAGACATTGTAAATGCTTTAAAGGATAAACGTTTCTATGCTAAGAGTAATATATTTTTAAGTTTATTTTTTGTAAAAACAAACGCGTACGATAGATGTCGCTATAGTATACATTATAGCAATATATACTATAGCGACATCTATCGTACGATGATAACAATTATATAAATACTAGTTTCAACGCGAGTCGGTCTAGGCATAGCAATGGCGCAGTTTGCCGAGCGGTATGAATACCTGGGCATGGTTGGTTTCCAAGGTCCGCGGTTCGCATCCCGCTTCTGCCGTTAGCTTAGTGCTTGGATTGACACGTTGAAAAAAGAATTTTATGTATAGTATATGTATATTTAATTAATAAAAAATATAAATACTTTAAACGAAACATATACTGCAAAATATTTTTTAGGTTATTTATTGTTACTTATACAGTGTGAAGCAGGAAAGTTTCTTTGCTTTGCAAGCCAAAGGTCGTGGGTTCAATCCCCGACGGAGATTAAAAAATATATTTTTAATCGATTTTTGAACTCTAAAATAAACCCGGTTGGTGTGAATTTGATCCCTCGCCTGTAAAACACCAGTCATAGCATATTACTTAAAATTGGTGGTAGACAAAAGTCGTCCCGTGAAGACCACCCATTCATAGTAAATTCTTGTACTAATATGGACGATGCGACGATCTCGGGCTGTAGTCTATGACGTTGGCGGATCAACACTAAGCATGCAGCGCTTAGCCAGATACAATATGGTAAGCGTTATAGAATTCCACAGATGATACTTCAGAATCACTATCACCATCTGTCGGTATTCTACTGTATGTGCTTACATAAAAAAATCTCACCCCCATATAAGAGTATTATTCATAAATATATCTAGAGTTAAAGACATTCTTAAAAGAAATGAAGCCAAAGCCTTTTTCTTTAAGATATAGAAACGGATATGGGAAGAAAGTATAACTTTTAGTAGAGTATTTTTATACAGCGTCATTATTATTTAGACGTTATAGGAGGGTTTGCGTGTACTTGCCTTGTCAAGTCATCAAGATTCATCACGCTTGGATAGCAGAGGAAAACCATCAGATCAGCTTCAGGGATGTACAGCATCTGTCCCTGAAATTTGCATGAAATGAATAAATTTCTAAGTTCGTCAGGATCAAGCAAGCAATTATTATTAGTAGTTTGATGGTACATTACAGGTACTGCAGATGTGATCAATCAATTCAAATCCATTGCCCACTTACATGGAGCATATGGTCGTCACAAACTGTCACAAATCAACATGATGTAGTCCTTGCTGACTGTTACCGAAAGCCTCGATATACAATCTTTCGTCTCTTATTCCTGGTCACTTGTCGTGCATTTAAGTGCACTGTGTTGTGATTTTAGACGGTTCCGGTAACGGGTGTGTTATTTAAAAATACTACTGATCGCGGCGCTAGCAAAAGCCGAGACAGCGCGGAGATCGCGAGTTGGTCCCCACTCTTTAGCGAGACAAGGATGCATTGCGGCCGCGCGGCATGTCATCCCGCGTGGTCATAAATGTTTTTAACGTAAATATAATCAATGTGCTTCTAAATGAAAGTCTTTGTGTGCTGACCTGCTCCTCATCCTGCCCTCACGCGACGGAAGAACTCCCGTTTTCAGAGGAGGATGTTAATACATATTAAATATACAGAATACGTAATAAAACTAACCTTCAAACGAAGAGATGCAAATTCGTCATGGATGTCCTGAACTTTCATTTCTCCTGGTTTGGTTTTTAGCACATATACAGTGTTGATATGTGCGAGAATGTTCTCGAAAGTTAACTCTAGATGCGGACGAACCTTTAGTAAATTAAATAATATTTATTAATTAATAAAGTTAATAATAATAATTATCAATAATATAAAACTTGAAGATATAGTTTTTTTGCAAAAAACTATAGAAATTAAACGTTTTTTTTCAGTTAAAAAAATGTTTTTTTGAATAATTGTGTTTTTTTTTGTTAATTATTTATTACACAGAACCGAAGTTCCAAGATACAAAATGAGAAACAGAGCATACATAAATATAAAATACAAAAAAAGGAAAATAAAATATAAAAATAACATAAAAGAAGAAGAAGATTACACGTGTCAAAGATCATAGAGAACTAAGAGAACGATACCATTGACAAAAGAGGAAAAGGATGTAAGAAAAGGATCGAGGTGTGCTGGTAGGCCATTTAGGTGCGCCATTTCCGTTGTACCAAATTGAGTGCTTGAAGCTCCACAAGCATCAACTGGGATTAAAAACAATGGATGGCTACGAGCACGGGTGTACTTATCTGCTATCATGGGTATTTAACTTTGAACTTTGACGAAATCATTAGAAATATCCGTATTATTGATCTTGACAATAATTGGAGTGGTGACATTAGTAGAATAAGAGTAAAGGTATGATAACAACACATGAAAGATGGGTAAAGACTCACTGTGTGGGATAATGTTACAATCTGGATGTTACCCGCCTTACAGCAACATCACACCAAAGGAGAATTAAGTCTTATTAATGACACGTTCATTCATATTAAGTTTTTTTAAATTTAATTTTATTTATTTTACAGAATCGAAATTCCAATTTTACAAATATTTAGAAAAAATATACAAAAAAAATAGAGAAAAAAATAAAAAATTAAAATTACACAAAAGAATCAGAAGATGACACCTGTCAAAGATCACAGAGATCAAGGAGAACAATACCATCGACAAAAAAGGAAAAGGATGTAAGAAAAGGATCGAGGTGTGCTGGTAGGCCATTTAGGAGCGATATTGCCGTTGAACCAAATTGAGTGCTTGAAGCTCCATAAGCCTCGACTGGGATCAAAAACAATGGATGGCTACGAGCACGGGTGTACCTATCTGGAACATAGAAGTTAAAACATTCAAGAATCCCAGGGTTGTGAATCGAACCGCGAAGGAGAAGGAATGAATGTTTGAGTGCAGCAATTTTCCTCCGGGACTCTAGCGAATGGAAAGAAAGCATCGCTAGAAGAAAAAGAGTTGGGTAATGTTCGGAATTAAATGAATGTCAAGTCCAGTGGGAGTGCCCTCTGAACAGTTGTGTATGCTGCAGATGATTGATAAAGTTATAAATGTTTCAAGGTGATTATGATGATGGATTACCGTATCTAGCACGTGGGTGATCTTGCACGTGGCGCTGGTGACTCTTGGAAGTACACGTGCAACTGCACGACCGCTTTGCACGACGCGCAGGCGCCGGTCAAACATCAGATGGAAAGGAAAAACACGGCAGAACGTTGCTGGGCTGACCTTTGGTTCTAAAATATACAATTTACATACATTAGTCACAAAAAATATGTACGAAAGGTTTTTTTCTTTAACGTACTAAAAATTGAGTAAAAAATTATATTTTATTAATTTTTAATACTTCGTTTGCCAGTTCTTGAGCGCCAAGCGGCTGGCAAACGAAGCATTGTCTGACCCCCTGTAAGATGGACTGACGACAGTAGAAAAATAGTGGGAGTGACCTGGATGCGGAAGGCGAAGGATCGAAGAGGATAGAGACTCATACGGGAAGCTTACTTTCAACAATGGACGGATACAGGCTGATGATGAAATTTCAATATCTGCTCACAAGCTTCGAAGGCTTGAAGAAAACGCAGTAGTATCCAATTCCACTTATGTCTTTTGACAGATTATAAAGAAAAAATATCGCTTAAATCGCAATTTTTCATATTTTCAAACCTTCGCTTAATACTCAACGAAAGCCCCTACTTTTAAAAATCATAAAATGTGCTGCTACATAGGCCTTTGTTAGTATGACTGAGACACTAAGTGCTGCATATCGATTGTTTATTTGTCAACGTCATAGACTATGGCATTCACGCAGCATCCATTCTAACGAGAACTCACTATGCATAAGTGGTGTGTACTGGGCGACTTTCATCTACCACAAATTTTAATTAATATACTATGGCTTCCATTTGGAATGAAAGAGCTTAGTAATCTTTTTTTTTTAAATATTTATTTTCGTCATTGATCGAACCCACAACATCGGTACAGTAAGCTGACGCAAAACATCTGAGCCATACCCGCTGGCAAAGGTAAGGTTAGGTTGAAAAGATAGCATTCATGGAGTTTCAGATATTGCGCATCAAGTTAAAAGAAGCATATAACGGTGTTTACTTTTAGTGAATCATAAGCATTAGAAACTATATCATTGGCATTTCTGTTACTTTAACTTGAACTAAAAAGATTTACACAATCGCATGTTAAGAAATTATCGTTATATATAAGCACTTTCTTTCTTCATTAATTGGTAAAGTATAATATTTCGAATAAATTCCTCATTCGTTACAAAGCTCTCCATTTTATATAGGGTAGTAATTTTTTTCGTTTAAAAGTCTTTGTACACTCCAGGTAT
Source organism: Glossosoma conforme (assembly GCA_022606575.1). Lineage (NCBI taxonomy): Eukaryota > Metazoa > Arthropoda > Insecta > Trichoptera > Glossosomatidae > Glossosoma > Glossosoma conforme. Next base: position 66,935 of record JAGTXR010000021.1, on the reverse strand, counting down.
ACGTAGTCAGAGAAATAAAACATAACACGTTGTAGAAGTTCGAATTTCGAAGCACAACTGACCACGCAAAAGCGATAACAAATAAAACGACATTCTTTTCCGGTACACCTATTATATATGGAAATATTAACACAATCTGGTTCAACTTTGTGCAGTGAAAATCCCTATGAGAGTCAAGTTTTCTCCAGATCCAGGGAATGCAGTCGAGCTTAGTGGCAACACCGGTGCACTTGTTAGTGGCACTCAATGGCACGGTAGAGGAATATTTTAGCATCGGAAAGTTGAGCATATTTGTTCGGCTGTGTCCTTTGCCTGCCAGCGGTGTTTGCTCTAAACTTGTGCTCTAAGCCAGTGCGGTAACACTACTTATTAAGTTTTTTTTTAAATCCTATTGCTCCGGAATAAGTGATATATCCAAATGCCAATTTTATTTATAAGACGAAAGAAAGATCCATGAAAGAACAAGAATAAAACATAACTAATAAAATATCAAAACATTTGAGAGAGTTTTGACGTACTCATATATGTTTTTTTATGTAAACAAATACAGAAGAATACCGACAGATGGTGATTGTAATTCTGAAGTCTCATCCGTGGAATTCTATGACGCTTACCATGGTGTATATGGCTAAGCGCTGCATGTGGAGTATTGATCCGCCAACGTCATAGACTACAGCCCGAGATTTACGCATCATCCTTATTATTACAAGAATTTAGTATGAATAGGTGGTCTTCACGGGATGAATTTCGTCTACACTCTACAAACAATTTTAATTAATAGGCTATGACTGGCATTTTACGGGTGAGGGATCAAATTCACACCAACCGGGGGTATTTCAGAGCTCATAAGTCGATTAAAAATCCTTTTTTTTTAATATCCGTCGGGGATTGAACACACGACCTTTGGCATGCAAAGCAAACTCTTTGACCATTGAGCTATGACCGCCGGAAATGTACCAGGGATAAAAATGTAAAAAATAATTCAACCGTTTTTCAGTTTGCTGTTTCACAGTTCCGTAAGCTCAGATTGTGTATGCCTTGTCCCAAAACACTTACGTACACCCATAGGCGCATAGATGGTTCCCAGGAGCCTCCAGGGTAAGATCCCACAAACTTACATAGACTGCGGCTGTCTACCAGAGAAATATTTGGGTGTTTAATAATCAGCGTTTTGTAAAAGACATCGGTTAGTGACTCGGACGCTCCTGGAGCCTGATTTTTTTTATTCTTAAGGGGTGGCTCAACCCATATCACGACCTATGTATAAAGCTTAGATTTGATTGAATCAATTTTTAAAAATTTTGCTTGGTTGGGTTATGAACCGACAACGTCTGAATGATAAACAAACGCTTAACCACTGGACTATGCAACACGGCAATGATCCAATTATATATCATATTGTTATACTCGTAGTATAACAATACGAGTGGAATATAAAGATTTGGATTATTACAAATAATTTATGGATTATACCTAATAAGTGAAAAAATCAATCAAAGTGAATTGTGTCCATTCTCACTATCAATGTTTTTTTTACAAGCATATTAGACTAGCGGCAAAGTATGTTTAAAATATTGGGTGGGGGGAGTAATTCAGGTTTATATTGAGTTACGCCACTGCTTTATCTAGCTTTCAAAAGCCGCATGTTTGGCATCATGAAGTGGAGGACTAATGGAGAGAGACGAAAGCTGTGGACATAATCTGTTCAAACGTTAGTCGAGCAGAAAATTGATCTCCTGGAAAATACATTGGTTAAAATTTAACTAAACCCACTGAATCTGAGAAGAATAACTTACTGATTTTAGCAATGCAATGAATATTAAAAAAATAACATTTAACGTGATTTAAGAGCAATGCAACATTTTTAATTGGCAATAAATGAATTCCACCCGTCATACTTTGAGGCAAAGCGCTTATTATACAAGCCTTATTGTATGTATACTAGATTGGCATGTATGTATATATAATGTGCGTCAATAAACCTTTAATCTTTCACGCTTTTCAAATGTAATGTAAAAAAGTATGTTGAATGGAGGGTTGAGTAAACGATACAATATATGAGATTTTTAAATGGAAGAATTCGTTTATAAATAACATAAGGCTAAGAACTTAAATTGGATATTTTACTCATTAACAATATATCAAAGTACATGAAAAGTACTTAAATAAATTATATTTATTACATTTTTTATTATTATATATGATTAATATGAAAAACCAATAGCTTAAATTTCTCTACTTGATAATCTCCTATTCTGGTAAACAGAATTAACTTGTATTTCCTTAAATAGTCAAGTACTTTTGTTAATTTTCTTGAGTATAATTTTATTACTGATCATTGTGGCTGTAAGTAATATATTTTTTTAAATCAGTTGAATGATTATAATTAGGCACTTTTATTTTATTTCGTGTAAAAATAAAACTGTTTATTGTGTTGAGATGAAAAGAACTAGTTAAAGTTTACCTAAAATAAAAAAAAATCTGGTTATTGATCACTGAAATGAACAATAATTTATTTAATTGTGTGCATGCAAAATGTAGTTTACTTACAATGTTATTATTATTTACATTTTCGTATATGTTAAATGAAAAACAAAAAAATAGTTCACATAAATGTTGTAAAGCGATGCGAAAAAAATAATCTTATCTACATTTAAAATGCGAAATAATTATTATAATGCTATATTGATTCTGAATGTTATTATTAGACCGCAAAGTGGCCTAAAGAGATGCCGCTGGTCTTGTTACATTAGGTCTATTGCCTATCAAGTTCTTGTCAATTTTACGTTCAGAATTAAAGGACACTAGGTTTTATGTACTCCACTATGTATTAACACGTGGAGTATGTAATAATTGTTTTTATAGCTCTATTATTATAACGTTAATGTACCATTATTAAAGTATCCTTAATTGCTTGACCGAATACCGAATACGCATACACTACAACTGATCATTAACCTTGTATTTGACGATAGATGTAGACAGGAAAAGATTCAAGTTATCACAATGACATGAATTATCCGATCTCCTTAAATATAACTGCCAAACAAATGACTCAAAATATGCCTTTTATACTATAGCAGATACCTATTCAAATGTCCAAACTTCTTGCTTTCAAAGTCTAAATACAGGAGAATACTGATAGATGGTAATAGTAATTTTTATTGTGATACGTCTCATCTGTGGAATTCTATGACGCTCACCATGGTGCATATGACTAAGCGCTGCATGTGGAGTGTATATCCGCCAACGTCATTGACTACAGCCCGAGATTCACGCATCATCCTTATTATTACACGAATTTAATATGAATGGATGGTCTTTACGGGACAACTTTCGTCTACCACCGATTTTAATTAATAGATAATACAAAATTGATTATTTTTTAATTTTTTAAATCTTCGTCGGGGATCGCACCCACGACCTTTGGCTTGCAAAGCAAATGCTTTAACCATTGAGTTATACCCGCTGGCAAGTGAAATTTTTTGATAAAGACATCAGAGGCAAGACAATGAGAGTAACAAATGAGAGAGCAGAGTGGCAGAAATTTGTGGTACGGATATAAAAAAAAAAAAAATCTTAGAAATTTACATTTACATTGGTAAATAGTAATTGCTGGGTTTGATTTTCGACCATCAAGTCCGGATACATTCCGAAAGGTACCTTTTACTTAATTTAGAGGTATTACACCATATTTAAAGGTACTACTTTAGGTGAAGATTATCAGAGCGGATAGAAAAAAAAGTGAATAGATGATCAAGTTTTGATCGACTTACCCAATGATAGAGTCTCGATTTCTTCGATTTCCGGAGCAGCCACCCGTTTTGGACCAGAAGTCTCCGTGATGAGGAACTGGACGTGATCACACTCGTCCTTGGTCTTGAGAATCTTGATCTCAACTTCAGTGTCGTGCAATTTGCTAGCCACAGTCTGAAACAAAAAATACATATAATTTCAATTCAACGTGTAATGAAATAGAATACATCTTTCTGGTGACAATTATTGGCGATAATTTGGTATATCAAACAATGGATACAATAGGTTGTATGTAAACACACAATGCAGAATGATCACATATTCGTTCCATATTTAGAACTAATCATCATCATCGTTAGCCTGTGTCCGTCCACTGTTGAACGTAAGTCTCACGCATGAGTCTCCATCCTCTTCAATTTCAATTTTATTTATTTTACTTCTTTTAGAAACATTACAAATTTTATCTTATACGAAATAAGACATAAAAATTATAAATTTTTGTATTTATGAATATAAACAACAATTATTAAAAAGTCCTGAAGCTCACAAAACTGAAGACTCCACGAAATTACTTTGATAAATAGATTCGTAGAGCTCATGTCGAAACTGGGCTTCTCTCAAGTGGAATATATTAATATTCGAGGCAATATTGTTGAACAGTCTGATCACTCTCCCAAGAAGCATAGTCTCTGGCAGGTTAGTATTACTTCTAGGAAGAACAAACAATCTGTGCCTCCTTATTCTTAGATAATTATCAGGGATAAACAAATTGATTTCTCTTAGATCCTCCACCTTCCGCATCTAAGCCACTCGCTATTTTTCTGATGTCTTCAGTCCATCTTACAGAGATTCGGCTAATGCTTCGCTTACCAGTTCTTGGGCGCCTTTCTAACACTTCTCTTCGACAGGTATGTCCTGCCCATTGCCACTTGAGTGTGCCTATTCGTTGGATAGCCTCCACTGCTTGAGTTCTTCTTCGTATTTCCTCGTTTCAGATTCTATCTTTTAGCGACATTCCAAGCATGGATCTCTCCATAGCACGCTGGGTGACCTTTATTTTTATAGCACATGGTAGACTCAAATTGCCGCCACTTAGTTCTGTCAGCTGCTACTTTCTATTTCTCGTTCTTAGACAAAACTGCTCCTGTAGTCCACTTGGGAATAAAAATGATTTCCATCAACCTCTATACCGGAAATCCGAGTGCTTGAAGACAGGGTAGCTATAATATCCGAGGAATTGATTCGTTAATCGGATTTTTAAAGGAATTTGGATGATAATCCCGACCCTGTCGAGGCCTACATCATTTTGTATTAAGGGGCGGCTCAAAACAAAAAAGGTTCATACCTTGACTATACCGATGACGATATGTTCCAGCCCAGGTCTGTCGGAGTAGTAATGGAGGATGAGGTCTCCTCCAGGTTGCTCCGTGCAACGGAAGGAAGGAGCGCGCATTCCTGGGTACAGAGTACCAAGATGATCGTGCAGGGCATCAAGATTCTGGAAGATACAAAAAAACATCAATGAATATATAATAACAGTATACTTTATTTCTTTATACATAAGAAAATATTGTTAGATCATCATTGAGTATTTATTAGAAGTAATATGTTCAATAAAATTATTTATGTATTAATGCTATATATAAATTATGCTATATATAAATTATGCTATTTCTGTATTAGTACTATAAATAAGATATGATATTATGGAATTCCACCAAGAAATATCGATAAAGATTGAGTAATCAGAATTTGAAAAAATAAGTTACCTGTAAAAAATCTCTCGGAGTTGCTCCCAAAACTTGAAGAATCTTGTCATATCCAGAATCTTGACAGAACTCGAAGAATGTTTTTCCAAAAAGTTCCAAAATTGCATCGGCTGGGATTTCTGTTAAGTAAGATAAAGGAAGTTGTAGACTAAAGGTTTCATGCTGATTGAAAAAAAGCCAAACCGAAAGCCTTTATGCGGTTTTAGAGACTTAAAAACTGTGTGATTAAATTTCATCATATTTCGATTGTTTTTGACAGATTTGACAAAGGAGACAATTGATAGGGATTCGTGGATCTGATGATGAATCCATTGAAATTGTTTCAAAGAGCAGAGTCCTTGATAGTATTCATAGACAAGTATGAAAAAACCATTAGATGAGGGTAGCATAATGTCATTTTTCAGATAGTATGGATCTTTATGGTAAAATAATATGTTACTACAATGTAATCAAAATATGGAAATTTCTTAATGTTAGAAAATAAATTATCTTACGAAGCAAATCGACAGCAGCATATATTAAATTATAAGTAATTTCATCTTCATATATCTGTCGGACCAGAAACTGTCCTTCCATCTGCACTTCCGCTGCTTTCCTGTAAGAAAACGATATAAATGTCATCTAGATTCTAGACGTTCAAGTATTATTTCACAACACATTAAAGGAAGATAAGTATTGTTTTGTTATAAACATAGCCTTGACAATATCACTAAATATATAAGGTGCTTATTTGTATATGTTAGACGTTTTTATTTAATTTTTTATTCATATACGCTGTGTACCAGTCGTAAATAAAATCGATTTAATCTAAGAACAAAATAATTTTTCGACCAAAGTTAGACTGCAAAAAACCAAAAAAAAAAACACTAGTAATTCTGCTTAGACTTGTTTTGAAATCAATTCTTCTGTATATTTTTTTTTGTTTGTTTATTTAATGCGTGAAATATTCAAATACGTGCTTAATCAAAATATAAAAGTAATAATAAATATTCAATAAGCAATTGTAATCTTTTAATTACCCACACGCACAAGATCATTCCAATGAATTTGGCAAACGGAGCGCTTAGCCTACTGGTTTAGTGTCATAGAGTCCGCTGGAGGGTCAATACCCTCCACGGGTACTCTCTTAATCATGTAAATAAAATAATATAAACACCACTAAGAACATAAAAAATGTGCCCCATAGATTAATAATCCCACATTACAATAAGAAACAAAAATTACATACGAATAATATTAAACACGTGTTCTACTGTGACTCGCTTTTCAGTTTGTGTGTGAATTTCATGGGGTGTAGTGTTTGTTTTGGATAACTAAATAAAGGTAAGCAATATATGTATGTTTAATTAATGTTATGTTTATTTTGAATGATGAAAATCTTACTTTATATTCTCCCATGTTTCTTCACCGAATGTGTTTACAACAAGCAGCTCCAGAGCGTAGTTCACAAAGCCATACTGTAAAAAATATATATGATAAGTAATTCATAAAAATATATTTCAAGTTGATGAAATCGAAACGTGAAATATAATTCTGGTATCTTTGTTTTCTCCTTCAAACAATCTAGATAAAATCTCTTCAAGAAACAGATCAATCTTTTTCGTAGTATCAATCCGGTGGATTGGTTTGCAGCAACAAAATCTTGCATCTCGCTCTCCACTATTCTAACAGCTATAACTCATGTCCTCGATTACTAGCTGTAAGTACTCCCGTCTAGGGCGCCCTCTGCAGTTTCTAGCCTCAATCATCCCTTCCACAATGTCATGAAGATGACCATCGTGGCACATGATGTGACCGATCCATCGGACTCGCCTCTTTGAGATGGTTTTTACAGATCAATGTACACTTGCAATCTCCCCAACCCACACAAAAACACAACACACGTTTCTCGCATGCATCCTCCAGTCGTCATAACTGAGCGTTATACTCATATAACTCATTGATCTCAACTGGTTATGCTCTTCTGCATGCAATGTCGTAAAAAATTTATGAAGGATGCATTGTCATCGACGTTAAGTCGATATGAAAAAAATCAGTTAAATTCGATAACGATAAATGTGTTAATTTTGTACCGAAATTTGTTCTCAAGCCGAAAATTGAGCAGAATGAACAAAATAAAGGAATTTAATAAAAATTCACTGTCTTTCATAACTTTGTTCAAATTACGTTTGTGTGACCTAATTAAAACATTGATTTAGTTCCCACAACAGGATTACACATACGAAAAAAACTGACCAATTCGAGATATCTGAATAGTTAAAGAGATAATATGCTTCTAACAGGGAGCTGTTGCTTCATTACTTACTTTATTTTTCGAAAAAATCAAATCACGTTTTGTCTAGACAAAATAAGGTCTCATAATAGACTGCAGTGTATTCAGTAGAACTTTAGTATCCGTGGGTACTTTGAGATATAGCATATGTCTGTTGACATATAAAGGTTGATTTTGGTGGTCATATTCTCATTTTTTTTGTGTAAACACATACAGGAGAATACCGACAGATGGTGATAGTGATGCTGAAGGCTCATCTGTGTAATTCTTTGACGCTTACCATGATGCATATGATTAATCGATGTATGTGGAGTGTTGTTCAGCTAATGTCATAGACTACAGCCTGACATTTACGCATCATCCTTATTATTAAAGGAATTTACAATGAATGGGTGGTCTTTACGGTACGACTCTCGTCTACCGTCAACTTTGATCAATAGGATATGACTGGAATTTTACGGGTGAGGGATCAAATTCACACCAACCGGCGGTATTTATAGATCTCAGAAATGTTTTTTTTTAATATCCATCGGGGATTGAACCTACGACTCTCAGTTTGCCAAGTAAATGCTTTAACCACTGAGCTATACCCGCCGGAAATATTTAGATTGGAAATTATACACACATCAATTGAATCTACTCAATTATTTTAGATAACCATAACATTCTTAAGTAGATATCAAACATGTAAAATTCATAACGTTTCGTTTATAAACTTTCAATTCTTAGATAGAGAAAAATTGAAATTTTAAAATACATGTTTATTTCATAAAATGCGGAAAAATAAGAAATTAATAAATGATTATTAAATATTTTAATATAAATGGGATTTGTACCAAGTAAACAATCAAGGGAAATTTATTTATGGCAAATAATTACAATTAAAAATACTATTAGTTCTTTCTCAAAGGAAAACTAAGAGATCTATTATCACCATTTCGTCTTAGGATATATTTTAGGTTAGTAAAACATGCACTCAATTTTAAGACGTATATTAAAATTTAAAAAATAAATAAAAAAATAACGTAATACATTCTTTTATTTTTTATAATAAATGATAAATAAAAAAATATTAAAAAATAAAGCATACGTACCATTTTGCTTGAGATGTGAATATTATATTATAATAAATATGTATGGTTTTCTTTCATACACTATTTGAATACTAAATTTTTCACTTTCCTACGTAAACAAACATGGAATAAAAATAAATATCAACAAAAATAATAAAGCTCCAAAAAATACACTTCCGAAAAGAAACTTTGAATTACAATTTACAAATATATAAATATATATAAATATATTTTTTTCACAGTAATATAAGACGAGTATTTTAAAAAATAATTGAAAATAATATCTTTATTTTGTCAAAGAAAATATTTTTATTTTTTAGTGTTTGTTTTAAACTGAAAAATGAAGCTCGTAAAGGTTATGTTTTTACTCGGGGCGTCGTGCAGGTTGCTTGCTCGACAACTGCCAGGCGCAGACTGAAGAGAAATGTGCGCAGAATCAGTTGAAATACTTGGTGTTTCAGGTATCAGATTAAAGAAAAAAATATTAAATATATATTTTTAAATTATGAATTATACAGTTTTGTACAAAGTTTTTTTGGAACATAAAACATTGAATTAGGTCATGTAGGTCATTGCATCTAAATGCTTGAAAAGTTCTGAATGAAAATTCACATGGTTACAACCCTCCAGAAGCAAAAGAGTTTTTTTTATATAAAAAATTAGTATTAAGCTATATTTAAAGAACATGTAGTAAGTAAAATAAAAATAAACAGTGCTGTATTCATAAAATGTCAATGTTACCGTACAGCCTCATTTGTTCTTGAGACGAGGATTCACACCACAAAATCAAAACAACATAATGGGAACCACTGAGATTAAGAATCTCAGACTCATTGCAGAATTGTCAAATTTAGAAAATGTTGCAACGTCAAAAACTTCATGTGTTGGGGAATATGGTCTCCCTACTATCGAACTTATATCGACCGGATTGAATCAGTCCAATCGCTTCCTGTCAAGAGTAGCACGACTGATTGGCTTTGAGAGGTAGCTACTCCTATGAAAATATAGTGAGGCGACTTAATGTAGCTAAATTGGAGAGACTTGAAACAGTGACTGACTTGCTGTTTTAAAATTATGAACTCCATAATCGATGACTCGACATTATTGCAGGAAATTACGTTCAATGTTCCCTCCCGGTTCACTAGAGGCAGTGACCTGCTACATGTAAGGACATCCAAAACCAACTACGGTTTATATTATCCTATGTTGAGAATATGTAGACAAGTCAACTCCTCTAGTAACTTGGATTTTTTCGGGCAGGACCTTCCGGCATTTCGCAGATCCCTCTACTGATGTGCGTGATGTCTGTTTTATTTACTCATGTTTATGTTTTGTCCAAATGTATTGTCTTAATTATTTATTCTGTATTACTATTTTCTTTAATTGTATTTTCTAATTTAAAGCCGTATGTTTTGGCCTAGGCCGTTAATAAAATAAAATTAAAAATCAAAATTATCTGGAAGACGGTACTGGAGAGATCACGTTGTAAAAGTGTGTTCTGAATGAGTGATGAGCATAAAAGCAGACGTGATATCGGGTATCCGACCTCCAGGAAGACAACACAAAAAATGAGGCAAAACTGGACATCCGTGAAGTAGAAATAGACTGCATATAAATAACAGGATAGAGTTCGAGAGAAAGCAGACGAAGAAGAGGAAGAAGAAAAAGTTCCAAGATTCCACAAGTTGTGTTTTGTAGTCGATGGCCGTACTTTTTGATTGGTACCCTTTCAATAGTGAAATGAAGCATTTCCTTTAACTTTTCCTCTTACGAAGTGCAAATTCTGTTCACTGAAGAAAAAATATCACATTAACAAGTACATATACGAAGAAGAATTCTTTGACATTAACGCCGAAATATTCCGATTCATAAATTTCGATATTGAAGATAGTAGTAGTACGAGTTGTTACCAAAGTATGAATAAAAAAGGCGAATTTTTATTTCAAAGGTCTTGTGTTTAATTAATACGTTTATACTTCAGTTTCTGCAAAACCACCCTGTGAATGTTAGGTTGACGATGGAGCTATTCGTCTGTCTCTCTCACACCGAAGCCTTACGTATCACAACGCCCCACTGGCTTAGTTTCGCGCCACGACCGAGCGAGACGGCTATAGAGAATCGATTCGCGCTTTCGTAACGATAAACCAGACGCATCAAAGTGAAGTTTGTCCTTTGAAAATGTAGATGGCGTCAGCAATTTTCAAATAATGATTTGGAATTTTATTTTTAAATTTCAAATTAAATCTTCTATTGCAAGAATACGTAATTTTATTTTGGCATTTTTTTTCTTATTTCTGAATGAATTTAAAATGAAACTATTCGGGAAAATTAATAATTCAAATAAATATTATCGTGAGAAGCTGCTGACGAACGATATGAATAACAAGATTGTTGAATTATGATTAATTGAAAACAGAAATATACAAAATTATTAATAACATATTTTCTCAAGAAATTAATATATTTAAAATTTTAAAAAATTAAAGATTTATTAAATAACTGATACACATGCAAATTTACAGTAAATAATACTATTTCATCTAACATTTTTCCAATCAATGAATCGGAGAAAAATAAACAGCAGTTATGAAGATTCGAACCAATCCACACCATATCCAGTTCTTTTAGCCTAATGCGATGTCCACTCGACCACTGTGTCCACTCGAGTGGTAAAATTAACGCATATATTATGATATTAATTGTAGGTAAAAAAAAATGTTTTGAATTTATTTAATAATTGAGTGGATCTTTATAAATATACATACAGCTTAGAACAATCGCCATCTATAAATAATGCGTATCAATAATATAAAACGTGTTGATTTCTCGACTCGGTGAGGACAAAATGAACTTTGATCGCAAAGATTCGTGGTGCAAATCCCAGCGTCCGGCGATTATTTTTCTCTCATTTATCCATGTAAGAAATGTCATATAAGATGATGTTTGCTTTGAATTTTTAACTATGCTTTTTTTTAAGTTTGCTTTGTATTTTTAAGTATTTTTAAGTACATCGTACGTACAATTGTGATACACATAATCGTAATATTATGATTATGTATTATCTTGATAGAAGGCGCTTTTGGTTTTTTTTTTATGTAAGCACATGCAGGAGAATACCGACAGATGGTGATAGTGATTCTGATGTCTGTAGAATTCTATGACGCTTACCATGGTGCATATGACTAAGCGCTGCATGTGGAGTGATGATCCGCCAACGTCATAGCCTACAGCCCGGGATTCACGCATCATCCTATATTATTTCAGGAATTTATTATGAATGGGTGCTCTTCACGGGATGACTTTCGTCTACCACCAATTTAAATTACTATTAATTATGCCTATGCTATTACTGAATTTTATGGATGAGGAATTAAATTCACACGGACCGGAGGTATTTTAGAGCTCAGAAATCGATTATTTTTTTATTTTTTTAAATCTACGTCGGGGATCGAACGCACAATTTTTCGCTTGCAAAGCAAACGCTTTGACCATTGAGCAATACCCGCAGGTATATGATATGTATTTTTTAAGGTTCAGTCAATTATTGAATAACATAATTATTGAAAATAATAAAATGATAATGCGGCTTAATTGTGGAGTTAGCTGTAAAAAAATAAAATTGTTAGCCCTCTGTTTTAGAAATATGCAAAATACTTTTATCACAACATAATATTAGAAACAAATAAAATAGTTATATTTCCTTCAAGAAGGCTCGACAAATAATGTGAAACAATTTGTCAAGGTTTTAAGGATACGAGGGAATGACAAAATGGCGTACCGTCTTTAGGGTCCATTTCCTTGAATTTCCGGCCCGGCCGACTGTCGTCTGCGGGACGGATCGTCCACGTTTCAGGAAAACTGACGTTTCCGGTCTGAATCTATACATTTTATATTAAAACTTAATTTAATTTTTATATTTTGTAATAAATTCCAAACGTTTTTTGGATGCATTATTTCAAGCTCAATCAATTAAACTATAAGAAAGCTTATCCGTGAGAAAACAAATAAAAGAAAAATATTGTTCCGGAACCGAGGTCATGATCCTGAAATGACGGCATCAGCTCTGATGGTGATGCTGGAATACCAAGGTTCCGGCACTGAGGATAAGTCCAAAGACCGGAGTTGAGTTGGTACTAATTTATTTGATACAAGACCCTTTTTTATACCCTTAGTTTACAACATGAGTAAGCATTTATAAAAGTAATATTAATACATTGAATATCATACACCCCACATTCCTCGATACCGTTTTGGACCTTGATCCCTTCAATCCACATAGAGTGGCAGATTATTGGGATGGTCAATTCTATATCTCGATGCGTAAGCATTCTTTGTTGATATTAATACATAGAATTTCGTACACCGCAAATTTCTCGATACTTGTTGTTTTGGAAATTGATCCTCTCAATTTACATAGAGTAGCAAAATGCCCTGTTTCATACTCGACTTTATGAATCTAAGATAGAGAGATTGATTATATCAATTAATTTAAAGAGTTTTGGATGCTTAATACAAAACATAATATATATAAATAAAAAATAAAAAAAAAAAACGATCGATCTATTTTCATACGGTCACATTTTTCGATGATTCTTGTATCATCCTTTTCAGCAGTATTCATATAAATGTCTATAACTAGAACATATGTGATCACAAACTGCCACTACTATACTCTATCATCTGCCACGGATTTTGTTTTAACTCGTGTCAGCTTAGTCACCCGAAGTTTCACCGAGAACATTATATGTCAGCTTGATACAGCTCTTTTTAGGCTGATGCCGAAAAGCTTCGGAAAACGATGTTTTGTCTCTTATTTTTGTTCGCTCGCCTGACATGCACAATAATATTAGTCTTAATTTTATATAAAAATACACGGCGTTTGGATACACCATTTTATTTGTAATGACAGTTGCTCCATTTCATGTAAGTTAAACTATCATATTTAATTTGTTTTCTTGCCGTGATTATCTTGGCGGCGCCACCTGTCACAGTGCCCCGGTCTGCGGGCGACTCGTGGCGCGCGGAAGTCTCGTTCGACCGGCGGGCGAAAACGTCATGTAACGGCCGAACGGGTAAATTCAAGTCTTTAATAAAAATCAACGCGAATTGTGCTTCAAAAAATAAGTTTTTTGCGTGGCCATCTGTTCCAGCATCCTTCCTCCACGCGACCACTTGACGAACCCGCGAATAGTCGCCTTTTTGAAGACTAGATGTTATTATATTATACTATGAGCTGAATAAAATGCAGCTGTAGTTTATGCTCTTAAGCAGCATCCAAAGTACATGTTATAATCAGAAAACCTTTCTCTTTTAATCAACTATAAAATGAAAAACTCCGTTACCTCGACTTATACGGCTGCATCGGCTAATTGCGAGATGCTTAGGTTACCAGTAGTAAATAATATTAGAGATAATACAGACAATATATTCTTGTAGATGGTACAGTGTTTCAATCGAGTAGAGGGTTCCCAAGGCGGGAAGATTGATTCGAATCGAACCAGTGACATTCGCATGGTGGTCGTGAACTTTTACTTCTCATCCACATATTTCCTGTTTTATATTTCGTCCGACCGCCGGTATTTTTATGACGGCGCCTGCACGTATCCGTTGGGTATTTGGAATGCGAATAGAAGCGCGGCTTGGTGCTAACCCACTTAGTTTTATTGCCTAATAATAAAATGAAATTGGTAATATCCATTATTTGATAGACCTTTACTATATATAAATTGTTGATCCACTTACTACATTACTGCTTACAGTACACTATAGTTTTGCTTCTTGACCAGCTTAACAAAGATATACTTGCTCTGGGTTGCTTGAGTTGAGCTGTCTCAGGACCAAATGATTCAAGCCTCGAGAGTTTGGGTCTAGACAGCTAATACCCTTAAAACGCCAATTAACAAATTATCCAAAATATGCCATGGATAATAATCTGTCATATCTTTACAGCTCTGGAGGTTTTCGAAAACCATATTAGTTCCCAGATAAACCTTCGAGTACCAAGATGTATTTAGATAAGGCATAAAACGTCAACAATGGCAATCGACAGAACTGAGTGGCGGAAATTTGTAATAACCACGTGCTTCGGACATGGAATATATATGAGAAACAGGAGACTTGCTATGAGATCAAAAGTTTGGTTAATAAAACAATTTATTTAAAAAATACGCATTTTTAAGGTAAGAAATAAAACAAAGCGAAAACTAATATTTACGAAGATATTAAATTAATGTAACAAAAATCCAACATTTTCATTGTTAAAACATTGAGAAAAATTAACTTTGATACAGGATTTGATACTTTTATTAATTAATTTTATACACGTATTTGGTGTATTTTTTATGTGTTTAAGTGAAGACAATTATCCCTCTGATTATCTTAATTTGCTCTAGTAGAACAAATCGAAGTTTCCTCTAGGCCCCATTTTCCAATACACATTCTTCCGACCAGAGGTCATTAGAACGATTGATAGCATCCGGTTTATTTGGCTCGAAACAAACATCGCTGAAAGTAAATCGAATACGAAACACCTTTACACCTTGCTGAGTGGTATGTTTGATAACAGAAGGTCCGATTACCATGCGGGTTCTATCCCCTTAAAAATATATTCAGTTTTAAGCTTTTAAAAAATACACATTGTTCCGGAACCGAGACTTCGATCCCAAAATGACAGCGTCAGCTAAATGGTGACGCCGCAGTATCAAGGTTCCGGCACTGAGGATAAGTCCAAAGACCGGAGTTGAATTGCTACTGATTTATTTGATAACATATCCCTTTTTTATATCTTAGTGTACAACATTAGTAAGCATTCTGTATTTTATAAAATTAATAATAATAAATTGATTTTCATGCACCGAAAATTCCTCGATACCTGTCTCTTTTTGGACCTTGATCCCTTCAATTTACATAAAATGGCATAATATTGAGATGGTCAATGCTCCATGTCGATGAGTAAGCATTCTTTATTTTATAAAATTAATATTAATATTAATAAATTAATTTTCATACACCGCACATTCCTCGATATCTGTCGTTTTTAGACCTTGATCCCTTCAATTTACATAGAGTGGCAGAATATTGTGATGGTCCATGCCCTGTGTCGTACCCGACTGTATGAATCGACAAATTCAAGCTACGATAGTGAATTTGATTATAAGTTGACAGTTAATACTTTAAAGACTTTTGGATGTTTTATACAAAATAATTATGCTCAAATAACGTTTTGAACACATATTATTATGTATTTGTTCTAATGGATTTACAGAACCTTAATTCGTAGAATATTAGATACAACGTGGTTTGACTTTGGGAAGAATTATGAGTATATATATAATCGTATCGGAAACAACAGGGTCAGATCCTGTCTGCCCAGAAGTGGGCGACGCCGATGGCGTTACATCTGGCCATCATCAGATCTTCCTGGGTGCAGCTATTCGGGCAAAGCGCACACTCTAGAAGGTGTGACAGGGTCTGCTCCACGCCGCAGTCATATTCAGTCGAATTATGAGTTACGGGAGCGGACAAAGGAGCCATTAAGCTCAATTTTATGAATACATATTTTTTAATAATAAAAATTTAATTGTATTTATATTTCAATAAATATTTACATGTATATGATGAAATGTGAGGATAAATATACGTTATGTTTTGCATCAAGGTTTTAATAATAAATAAGGTTGGGTACTGGGTTTCACTAGTATTTAAAGTTTTAAGAAAAATGTTGAGTTAGAAAAAGACAAATCTCTCAACGAAAAAGTGCATTACCAGTCCCATTGCATCGCAGAATGTCTTTTTAGTGCTTCAGCATCCAGAGAAACGGAATAAATTTACGTGAAGCTTTGCAACGTAGAGGTAATACCAAAAAAAAAACTTATATGATTGAAAATTCAACGAACGAATTTATGTTAAAGTGGCGTAAAATAAAAAGGAAAATATAATATGATTTGAAAAAATATACTTTCAAATTCGAAAACAGAAATACAAAGGAAAATCGTCTCTTTATAATATTTTTAATATACCTGCAATTCTATGTGAAGGGTATGATTTTTGTTTTTTTCATGATTCCCGAATATTTTGACTAAATAAATTATATCACATAAACCAAGCAAATAAAACTTAAGATTCATGAAATTTTGTACAAGTATAAGCTATTAGTTATTTGGGTCAGGCATGTGAAACATATATTTTTTTAATAAATTATATGTTTTTAAATAATATCAAAATAAGAATATTAAAATAAAATTATATGACATACGGAATAGTTTTTTGTACGGCTGTAAGTTTTCGCTTCTCACCAAAAGAAAATGCAGCCGTATAATGAGTTTTGAAAACCGAAATCTGCGTAGAATAATGGGATAATAATGGGTTTGACTTTGTGATGAATACCAAGGTAAGAGAGCGGACAAAGCAGACATCAATACTACAGTCCCTCAAAAAAGCGAAGATGGACCTGATTGGGACATGTACTACGAATACCACAAGAAAGTATTAATCACACTTGCTTTTCTTCAAGCCCCTGGTTTCGTAACGTCATGAGCTAAGTATAAAATGTACTTGGAAAATCCGCGGAAAACAGAACTGAAATGGTATGATGTGAGTTCCAAGGCGGATGACAGAGTTCAGTAGCGGCGGCTCATGATGTGCATATGCTCAAATTAGGGGAGCGTACATGGCAAATAATTATACGGCTTAAGAGGGATATATTCCAAAAATATACATTTTGTCTCTTAACCACAGTAGTTTCTCATCATTTCTAACATATTAATAGCTAAAACCATTGTATTCGACGCAAATATCTGTTTGTAAAACCCATTACACTGAAAATCTAAAATGAAACAGTTTTTTGACTTTTGTATTTTAATCGGGTACATGATATAATCGTTTTTTCAGGATCTAAATTATTTTCAGGAGAGAGGTCAGTGATTTGTACGTGTTACGTCCGCCAGTCCTCTGCGTGACCATTTCCGCCTGAAAATGGAGGCTTTCAGTTGACCACTGCTTATCTACGTGACACAATTTCAGGAAATCCCGCTGAAAAACGGAACAACGCAGAGCACCTCGCCGGGGTGTGGATCCATCATCGTAAACGTGAGAGTGCTTTTGGTAAACTGAATGCCACGACTGAAAATTATTGTTTTTTGCGACTGTAATATTATTATTTGGGTAGTACGGTAGCATTTAAAATTAGTAATGTTGGCCAAAATATATCTAGGATAACTGTAATTTTTTTACAAACTTCTCTTTATGGTACATCACTTGACAATCGTAGCCTCCTTTTATATATTTTATAATAAATATATGAAAGAAGGCTACGATCGTCAAGTGTATTTATCATGAATGGGTGCTCCTTACGGGACGACTTTCGTCTACCACCAATTTTTGATTAATAGGCTATGTCTGTCATTTTACGGGCAAGGGATCAAATTCACACCAACCGGGGGTATTTATAGAGCTTAGAAATAGTTTTTTTTATAAATTTCAATCGTGGATTGAACCCACGTCCTACGGTTTGGCAAGCAAACTCTTTAACCACTAAGTTTTGTACCAAATTAACCAAATAACGAGAAGAATAATATTTTAATCGTCATGTAATACCGTTAAATTTTTGCGAATCGACAGGATGTCAGTGACATTGCGTCCGTGTAAGGTTTTTTTCAATATATCGACGGACGTTGTAAGAATCACTGTAAATCGAGGTGCACTTATATTGTCGTTAGTCAGGTTAGTAAAGAAAATATTTCTAAAAATCCCTCAAAAATAATAAAATAAATAAGTTGTTTATAAATAACTTCTTAGGTTTTCACGGCCAGATTTGATGTTGTGGCTTTTGGGTTGAGCCGTGTGTGGTGAACTTTTTTCAACCAATATTTCGACCGCCATTGCAGGGGTCTTCTTCAGGATTAAGTTGTTCATAGGTTGCCGATATTGACGTTAAATTTTTAGGCACTAATCAAACGAGATATGAATACTGAAGTTTTAAAAAAATATGTTTAAATATTAAACTGAAAATGTCATATTTATACATGTTAGGACTCGTTTGATGAAACCCTCCTTGTCCCGTCATGTTTGTGGAGACTCAGATGGGGACCCGTTACTGGACGCACACAAAAAGTTACTTGTTAGAGAGTGGCTGAAGGCCTTCCCGTGGTTCTAGGTGCATCAGTTAGATGTCAAATAGACCTCAGTCTAAAGCTGCGAAGTGAGTGTAATACAGCTTATCTCGAATTGCCTTTTTTTTTTTGTAACACGTTGTTAACCACAAAAATTGTGAGAATGGATAAGGAAATGGTAAGGTTGGGAAATGAATTCTGCAGAATAGCAGACATCAGTTAGAAGTCGTTACTTGAGTACATGTTAGGACTGTTTTTATGCAAGTATAAAAGTATAAGATAAAAAAAATAATGTGACTGAAAACATTTCAAAACTTTCTAAACTTAATTTTACAACAGCTGCACCCCGGCGTTCCTTTGTTTCGCGATAATTTCAAATTAATTTAAATTCTTTGTGCGAATTTTTACTTTAATTACTTGAAGCGCCATCTCTGAGAAATTATCTCAAGGAAACGAAACCAATGTGCCGTATGGTTATTTCATTAAATGTTGTTTTAATTAATATTTTGGGTATTTGTGGTACAAATTATGAGTACCACTTATATAATGGTCTTCAATTTGATTAACGTTTAATTTAGGCGGTAAATATTATACTCCTATATATTTAATTTGTCGTGAATATTTTATAAAATATTTGTATTATATTTGTAAAATATTCGGATGATGCTGATAGTTTTACTAACTAATTATTCATGAATGATATGTACCACTGTGGTTAGTGAGCGTTTTGGGTAAGACGTCCGTGTCGTAGCGCATCGAGGTCTGGAGCGTGACTGGCGTCCATTGTACATCTCGTTCAATCTCTAAATTTGCAGCATTTTGTTGGTGCAATTTTTTAACGCAGCATTGCCACAAAAATAATGAGTCATCAATTATAATCAAATTGTTTAAGCTCCAAGAACTTCAAATCAATCAAATCTATTAAACAATAAAAAATTTGAATATTAGACAAATAAATAAATAAAAAAAAACAACTTATGATACATCCGGAACTCACGCATCGTCTATTTTTATGAAATCTTAGTTTGGTTTTAACGGGACGATTTTCGTCTACTACCTATTTTGTTTTGGTAAGATGTATTACTGTTCTAACCAACAGGAGGTGTTTATGGAATTTATAATTGGGTTACTAATCATTTTTATTTTATTCATCCTCGAGAATCAAACCCACGATCTCTGGTATCGAAAAGAGCTTTAACTCTTTGCTTAACACGCCGATAGCTGTTGTCAAAATCATAATTTTTAAGCTCATATATTAAGTTTGTATAAGTAAACGAGCACTAACCTTAAAAATGAATTTTAAAGTTCAAAAAATATCGCGAAAAGTGTTTCGAGTAAAAAAGTAACTTATCTGTCGTAAACGTAAAGTTAAAAGTGATATAAACCTAAATCGAGTGAAAATATCTCGAGTTTTTTTAGCGCGGGTTTGAAATATTAAAAGGCTAACGTAAAATGTCTGGTTCTGTGTCTGTTTTACGTGATTGGCTGACATTTTGATGGCATTACAAGAAATATTATGCCAAGTTTAAAAAAAGAACAAGAAACGTACATTTTAAAACTCTTATAGAGGTTCCCAATAAGGTAACTTTTGTAAATTTAAATATACTCAAGACAATTTTCGCGAGGAAATTTTTCTTTATAACGATCAATGAAACATAAAATATGATGGTGGTTGTTTTCTTGTAGGTATAATGAGAATAGCAAAGAGTTTGTGTCCTTTTTTTATGTAATCGCATGCAGGAGACCACACCCGGTCAGACCAATGCACTTTATGACGCTTAGCCAGGAGGCTGGACGCTACATACGGGAAATGTGTGTTGTGTTCGTGTTTGTGTGTGGGTTGGGGAGATTGCAAGTCTATATTTATCTGTTTTTGAAGAGACCCAAATTGTAGGTAGGAGGAAACACAGACGCTGGAAGAGCATTCCATAGCTTACCGATGGCATTAAGGAAGGAACTTTGGAAACTGCCAGTTCTTGGTCGATAAACATTAACCGTTTATGGATATTCGGCAAGTGTAAGACGAGTTTGTCGGTTGTGGGTGGGTGCAGAAGGAATTAGTTCTTCCGAAGAGCAGCGACCGTGGTAAAAACGGTAGAAAAGACTAAGTGAACCAATCTTACGCCTGTGTTCCATTGATTGCAGGTTAGAAGTAAGAGTGTCATTGTTTATCAAACCAATTGCTCTTCTTTGAACTGATTCAATTACGTTTAGAAGGTATGTGCCTGTGGGAACATACCTTCTAAACATAGTTACTATGATGTAAGCACATTAAGGGCAATACCGACAGATGATGATAGTGATGCCGATGTCTGTGGATTTTATGACGCTCACCATGTTACATATGGTTAAGCGCTGCATGTAATGTCGATCCACCAACGTCATAGACTACAGCCCGAATTTACTATGAATGGGTGGTCTTCACGGGACGACTTTCATCTACCACCAATTTTAATTAATAGGATATGACTGGCATTAGTAGGGGCTCTTGGGTGGTGATGCGCACCTACCGACTGCTATTAAAAGAGCAGTTTATAGCCTCTCACAACCAACTCCACTCCCACCTGTACGTGGTGAGCCCTACATAGTCATGTCACATCAAGATTGCGGTAACCAATCCCTTTGGCGATATGACGTGATGAACTGACGGGAGAAAGGAGGGCTGAGAGAGTTATCAAAAGAACTCTCCCAGCTTCAACTAGGCACGGTGTAAACCGGCCATAAACTCGCCAAGCCGCCTGGCAAGCGTGGCGTTTTAAGCCAACAACCCCGAATGAAAACACAACAAAGACCCGGCCCCTAGTTCCCAGCAGCTTCGCTATTCCTGGCCACGGCAGCGGCCATGGTAACGGCGGGGCGGGGGTGCTAAGAATCACTGGGTTACTGCAGGCTGCCACAGACGACTATTTATTGCTACCTACAACACGAGAACATTGAGACTAGATGAGAAAATCGTAGAACTGGAAGAGGAACTAGATAGAATCAAATGGAGCATCGTTGGGCTGGCCGAAGTTAGACGAGAAGGAGAAGGTCTGATTAAACTCAACTCAGGACATCTCTTATACTATAGAGAAGGGGATCAAACCTCTCAAGGTGGAGTTGGCTTCCTAATCAACAAGGAAATTGCCAACAACGTCACCGAAGTTAATAGTATATCCCCCGAGTATCATACCTGACGCTTAAGTTATCGAACCGATACTCCTTACGAGTGGTGCAAGTATATGCCCCAACGTCTAGCCATACCGATGAAGAAGTAGAAGCTCTATATGAAGACATCGAAAAAGCCCTACAATACAATAAGACACATTACTGCATAGTTATGGGAGACTTTAATGCTAAGATTGGAAAGTGCTGTGGAAACGAGAAATTTATAGGACAATATGGAACCGGACTCCGAAATAACAGAGGACAGATGATGGTAAACTTTCTACATGCTAACAAAATGTTTTGCATGAACACATTTTTCAAGAAAAAACCAAAACGCAAATGGACCTGGAGAAGCCCGGATGGTAACATAAAGAACGAAATTGATTTTATTATGGCTAATAAGAAGAATATAGTCACTGATGTCTCAGCGATGCAATGCTTTAGTACCGGAAGTGACCACCGTCTCGTTCGAAGTACTGTGCACCTAGACATCAAACTGGAAAGGAAAAAAGCTAATAAAACAAAGAGTTATACGTCCGTTAAATGTTCAGAGCAAGCTTGAGGAAACTTTTCAGCTTGAACTACAAAATCGATTCGCAACACTGGAAGATAGTGATGACACCGACAACGTCAACAAACTTAACGAAAGAATCATTAATAGCATTAAAGAAACTGCCAAAAAAAGTCATAAAGCAGTGCAAAAGAAAAAGGGTCAAAATTCTCAGACAAAACGATAGCTCTTATGGACGAACGTCGTAAAAGCAGAAGCATCCAAGATTACAATACCCTGAACAAAAAGTGAAAAAATCCATGAGATTTGACATTCGTCGTTCAAACACCGAGTATATCATGGAGATTGTTGCACAAGGCCGAGGGTCAAATGCATTTAGCAGACACACCTCTATAGGACAGGCCCAACTTTCCAAATTAAAGACACACGATGGGAAGATAACAACAAATCTTAATGATATACTGAAGGAAATAGAACATTTCTACGGGTTATTGTATTCATCTACGATGCCAGGTCCTAATGACAGATCTGCGGACGACAAGAGGGCTACTCTCACAAAGCACTGGTCTGAAGACATCCCAGATATAAGTATATTCGAAATTAAATCGGCCCTAAAACAACTTAAGAACAACAAAGCCCCTGGAGAAGACGGAATTACATCTGAGCTTCTGAAAGTAGGAGGAACCCCTCTGTTGAAAGAGCTTAAAAACTATTCAACAAGGTAATAGAACATGGAGAAACCCCGGCGACATGGAGTACGAGTATTGTGATATTGTTCCACAAAAGGGGATAAATCACTGCTCAAAAACTACCGACCCATTTCCCTTCTTTCCCATGTGTATAAAGTATTCTCCAGAATTTTAACAAACAGGCTGACGGGTCGATTTGATGAATTTCAACCTCGAGAGCAAGCTGGGTTTAGGAAAGGCTTTAGTACAATTGATCATATCCACACGCTAAGACAAATCATTCAGAAAACCGAAGAATATAATCAGCCACTCTGCCTCGCCTTTGTAGACTATGAAAAGGCATTTGACTCAATCGAGACTTGGGCAGTGCTAGATTCACTACAACGCTGCAAAATAGACTATCGGTATATAGAGATAATAAAATCTCTTTACAAATCTGCAACAATGATGGTCCAGCTCCATGATAGCACTAACAATATTTCTATAAACAAAGGTGTTAGACAAGGAGATGTTATATCTCCAAAACTCTTCACAAACGCCCTAGAAGATATTTTTAAACTGCTATCCTGGACAAAATGTGGAATAAATATTAACGGAGAGTACATTTCTCACCTCCGATTTGCAGATGACATAGTGCTAATAGCCGAATCACCTAACAAGCTCCAAGACATGCTCTACGACCTCAATGAAGCGTCGAACAAAATTGGTCTGAAAATGAACATGGATAAAACAAAAGCCATGATTAATAGTCATATTTCACAGACCTTTGATCCTATTTCCATTGGAGGAACAGAAATAGAGGTTGTAAACGACTATACCTATCTGGGACAAGTAATACAACTAGGGCGAAATAACTTCTCAAAGAAATCGACAGGCGCATACAACTGGGATGGGCAGCATTTGGAAAACTAAAGTACATTTTTAAAGCGAAAATTCCGCAATGCCTTAAAACTAAGGCGTTTAACCAATGCGTCCTCCCTGTATTAACTTATGGCGCAGAGACGTGGAATCTGACAGCAAGTCTTACCCATAAAATAAAAGTCACCCAGCGTGCTATGGAGAGATCCATGCTCGGAGTGTCGCTAAAAGATAGAATCCGAAACGAGGAAATACGCAGAAGAACTCAAGTAGTGGATGCTACCCAACGAATAGGCACACTCAAGTGGCAATGGGCAGGTCATATCTGTCGAAGAGACGACGGTCGATGGGGAAGAAAAGTATTGGAATGGCGCCCAAGAACTGGCAAACGAAGCATTGGCCGACCCCCTACAAGATGGACTGACGATATAAGAAGAATAGCGGGAGTGACCTGGATGCGGAAGGCGGAGGATCGAAGAGGATGGAGACTCATGCGGAAGGCCTACGTTCAACAGTGGACGGACACAGGCTGATGATGATGACTGGCATTTTACGAGCGAAGGATCAAATTCACTCTAACCGGGGGTATTTTAGAGCTCAGAAATCGTTTAAAAATATTTTTTTTCCGTCGGTGATTGAACCCATGACTTTGGCTTGCCAAGCAAACGCTTTGACCATTGAGCTATATCCGTCGGCAATTACAAGTACAATGTATTAGTTATTTTGCACCATGGTAACCGTCACAGAATTCCACAGATGAGACTTCAGAAATACCATCACCATCTGTCGGTATTCTGCTGTATGTGTTGACATCAGCATGATATAGCCCCTGCTGACTGCTACCGAAAACCTCGATGTAAAATATTTCGTCTCATATTTCTGTTCGCTTGTCAGACATGAACGTGTCCGCCATGTTGGCATTAGTTATACTGACCGCCGTTTGTGGCGCTGGTGTGAGTCGTGTCCCGCTCTTCAGCGAGAGTATATTGTATTGTGGCTCGGCCTGAATTCTGTGACTAGGTCGAGCATTAATTTTGTAAAGTTTTATCGTAAGTATATGTCACTATGATTCTGAAAAAGTCTGTGTGTTATTAATCTGCTCCTAATTCTGCCATCACGCGACTGAGTAACAACCTTTTGAGAGAGAGCAGGATGTTAGAATGCTTAGATAAAAAAAAACTTTATCTTAAGTATTTTCATGTTTTAAAAAAAATAAAATAGCCAGGATACAAGAAAACATAATTTATTTAGTTAAATAGTCTGGGATCATGCTAAATTTCCTTGAGTTCGCTAGGGACACCTAATACATTATTTTCCTTCCTTAAACTTTTACAAGAAAGTCTTACGTCACGATTTTATGTCTTTGTTAAGTTAATTTTTATTCGCGACGTTTTTCCACCTTCATTATTTTCAATTACTGAACTTTGTCCCATAAATTTGAAAATTTGCCCAACGCGTGTTTCAGGAATTAGAAACTTTGAAATTTATGATATGGGCTTGAACACTAATAAAATATATTTTTTATTACTGAATGATAATTATCAATATACAATAAAACGCATTATTATTTTCTTATATAAAAATGACCTTCTTACCGAACAATACAATAATATCACTAGTTATATATGTCATAAATATGTGTGTTGACATGTCAAAATTAGATTTTTCCCTAATGGTCGTTATTAGTTTTTTATATTTTTACGGGTTTCAGAATCACTTCTCTTCGCAGAGGGTAGGTTTTCGAAGTTATAATTTTTAAATTAATTTAAAAAAAATGACAAATTAAAAATATTCATTTTTGATTCACATTTATTTTAAACGATTACATGTTTCAGCCTCCCTTGAGACCATCTTCAAAAATGATTAAATTAAAAACTGGTAGTGGCTTATAAAGGTATGTATAAGAATTAGTTTCTACGTAAGTACACATATATTTACAGATTGTATATGTGTGTGGGTAAAACCATTGAAAAAAAAAACATTAAAAAATCAAGGAATATGTGTTATCTTCATGTATTAAGCCATTTTATTATATTACATTTTTGTGTTCAATACAGAAAAATCCGATCTTTGATCTTCAGCGTAGACGACAGTTAGTCCACGGTGTATGGGTTTTTCAGCTTGATACTTGGAAGAATATATAGCAGTCTTCTTCGTAGTATCAATCCGGTGGATTGGTTTGCAGCAACAGAATCTTGCATCTCGATCGCCATTCCTCTCGGTCTTTTTCAGCTCAGCATAAGCGCTACAATTCATGTCCTCAAATACTTGCTGCAAATACTCCCGTCCAGGGCAGTATTAGCAGTTAAACTAAATATTTTTAATTTGTTAATTTTTTAATTAAAATTAATTTCAAATTATAATTATACAGTTTCACCAAGTATTGTAAGTTGATAACCCTAATGCTATTTATTTTAAAGCTTAACAAATAAGACTTGGAATTGTAAAGGTATCTATATAATCAGTTTATTTTCAATCCAAAAGGTAATACTCTATTATCTATACTCTATCATATGGATTATTCGCAACGTTACATTTTAGTGATAAGAGCCATCCAGTTCAAATGCAATGTGCAGATAAATGCATTGCGGGTATTGCATCGGACTGGCACTATATCGGAAGTTGGTCCACTCCACTGACTGCACCCAGTAATATTAGGAGTGGCCGATAGATAGGAATTCACATTTGGGAACTGCAATTTTGAAGCTATTGCTTTTACGTTTAAGCTGATAAGAAAAATGACGTCAATAAGTTATATCAATAAGTGGCTTTTTTCAATTAAATTATTTACGGATACCACGTGATTAACATGACACTTTTGAAGATATGATGTACTACAACTTTATTTAAAAAAATGTTATTAAATTTGACTTAATGAAGTATAAATAAAATTCATACTATTCAATAAAATTCAGCTGAATATTGAACTTATACGATACAATACCAAATAATTATACAATACTGTGTGGGCTTCAGTTGCTTTTCTAAGAATCGATGACAACCATTGATGGTTAAATCAATTGGAACAGACGTTCTAAATATAGTTATTTTTCATTCCTTTCTTTGAATTTCGTTAAAATCAAAGCAAAAGGCTTTATAACCAATAAGTTTCACATTAGACGAGTAATATATTATAGTACAAAAGTATTTATTTCTATAAGTGCAATAAGAACTGTAGACCTAAAAACATCCAATTTCTTATTTGCCTTATAAAGGGTTAAGTAAGAAAAAGAAAATAAAGGTTGAGAGATGCTGCTGTGAGAGATGTTAAGAAAGTTTGCAACACATTAGTTAAGATATATCTAGTTCGTGAACAAGAAAAACAGGGGAAAACGTTTTTCCATTTTCTTCGATAATCGGAAAACCTGATCGAACTACAATTAATACCGCCATCTGTCATCACACGTCGAACTTTTAACAATAGTTTCGTAATTACTTTAGCAAATATAAATCAAGGGGGAACTAGCGAAAAATATGAAGCTATTTATAATGAAAATATTGTATTTTTAAAAAAATACTTTATATTCCGGAACCGAGGTCACGGTCCCGAAATAACGGCATCAGCTTAAATGGTGATGCCGGAATACCATGGTTCCGTCACTGAGGATATCTCCAAAGACCGAAGTTTAATTGATACTAATTTATTTAATAAGAGTCTCCTTCGTATACCTTAATTAACAGCATGAGTAAGCATTTATAAAATTAATATTAATACATTAAATCTCATACACTGCAAATTCCTCGATACGTTTTGGATCTTGATCCCCTCGATTTACATAGAGTGGCAAAAATGCCCTGTGTCGTACCCGACTGTATAATTTGACAGATTCATCTAAGATAGAGAGTTTGATTATAATAATTACTTTAAAGACTTTAGGATGCTAAGTACAAAATAATTATCTTCAAAATATCATTTTTGAACGCATTGTATTTTAAAACACGTAAAGAAAGTACTGCTTCTTATTTCAAGTATTTCGGTTGCAGGGTAACATAAATCAATGTTTCCTTAAGTCCAAGTCTATTGGAGGTCTACTGGATGCGGAAGGCGGAGGATCGAAGAGGATGGAGGCTCATGCGGGAGGCCTACGTTCAACAATGCACGGACACAGGCTGATGATGATGATGATGATGATGAAGTCTATTAATTCTAATTGACTCAAAATATAACTACTACATTAAACAATATATACGTGCATAAAGTAGCAAGTTTATTTATTTCTTCAATCGTCATCATCATCAT
This sequence comes from Glossosoma conforme, assembly GCA_022606575.1. Classification (NCBI taxonomy): domain Eukaryota; kingdom Metazoa; phylum Arthropoda; class Insecta; order Trichoptera; family Glossosomatidae; genus Glossosoma; species Glossosoma conforme. The sequence goes on along the minus strand of JAGTXR010000021.1, from coordinate 38,511 downwards.
CATCAGCCTATATCCGTTCACTGTTGAACGTAAGTCTCCCACATGAGTCTCCATCCTCTTCTATTCTCCACCTGCAGCCTCCAAGTCACTCCCATTATTATTCTTATGTCATCAGTTCGTCTTGCAGGGGTCGGCCAATGCTTCACTTGCCAGTTCTTGGGCGCCAATTCAACAATTTTCTTCACCATCGACTTGCTTGATGTATGCGTCTTTTGACTTCTCTTTTTGTTCAGGCATCTCACGTGATCGTTCTTCCAAGGTATACAAACTCTTTTGCATACTTTAGGGTTATTCCTAGCATTGATATATTAATGTTCTGCTTCACATTGCGGCTTACTCTCATGCCTTTTGTTTTTGTGCTGTTTATATTAATTTTAAAGTTAGAATTAAATATGTTTTTAATATATATCACAGCTTTAGTGATTTCGTCTTCAGTTTCAGCAATCAGAGCAGTGTCAAAACCTTATCATATTAATCTTTTGGCCGTGTATTTTAACCCCCTCCCTATGGCACATTTTTTCTCTGTCATTTATTGCATTTTGTATATATACGTTGAAGAGTACAGGCGACAGAGAGCATCTTTGTGTCTCCCCTTGACGTATTTTTGCTTCCTTTTGGACATTTCCAAGAAATATTATGTCAGCTTCTTCTTTGTCAAGTGGAAATATACGTGTTCGTTCAGTATAATGTTAAAGTATAAAAAATATACAGACAAATGAAAAAAGTCGTATGATGTATGAGTGTGTTCTCGATTATTGTTAATAACACGGAGTTGAGCACTTTGATGCTATTTCTGTGGTAGCTGTATGCACCATATTTTCAGCATAGAGATATGGTACCGTATAGAAAGCAATTTCTTCCACAAATATGAAATACAAAAAAAATTAAACCACGTTAAGTATAAATTAACTTGTGAAAACCATACAAGCGTTGAGGCCGACACAAGCTTACTAAAGTTATCGTTGTAAAGAATTTCAGGCATTATGAAATAAATTTCAGATTTTAGTAGTTCACCAAACTGCAACTGCATTACAGCCATCAACGAACTCTCGAAAGAAAACTTTGCACTGAGAAATTCAATTATGTACCATGGCCTGCTGGAAGAATAATTTTCTTCGTTTCTGATTACTTGTATAGAAAATATGCTGAAGAGCTGGAATACTACTGAAACTTTTGAAAATGTATAATTTTGAATTCGCGAATGGGAAATATCGATTTGGGACTGCAGTCGATATCATTCGAAGAAAAGTAATGACTTTGTATATTAAATATGCAAGTATTTTTTATTTTATTATTAAATAACAAACACATTTTACAATTCAATCAACATAACAAAAAACTACATGTTTTTAAAATATTTTTCCCTTATAAGGTTAACAAGTGTCTCCATAGTCGTGATTCACATCTGTGAATATAAATGGTGATGCATCTCATGAAAAGCCAATGCAGCCGTTTATGGGTTTTGAAAGCAGAAGCATGCGTAGAATACTGAAGGTACGATGATTCGACATGAAAACTCACACTCATCTAAACAAAATGCCGTCTATACAGCGCCTGATATCGTCCTCATTGTTCTTCACGGCTGTGAATCTTGGCATCACACCAAGAACCAATGCAGCCGTATACTGGGTTTTAAAAGAAGCGTCGACGTACAGGTTTTAACTTTGTATGGAATGATGAGGTGAGAGAGCAGACTGAATGGGAAATTAACTTCAGATGCCGCAAGAGAACATTAAAAGACGTTTTTCGTTATTCTGAAAGGCCATTGGAAATTAAACATATCATGAATTCGGAGGAGCTCCGGGATACAGAGCCGCCTAACAGAGATTTGTAGTGGCAACTCGTTATAACAATATGTTCCAGTTAAGAGAGTGGCCGTGGTGATGATAAGAAGTCTGACAAGTTAAGAAATTTTGAGTTAAAATCTGAGTAAGAAGTACAATTCGGATGCCGCAGGATGGCAAATAAAGGTACCTTTCCTTCAAACCACTAGGCTCTCGTAATCTTTAAAGGCCGTCAGGAACTATCATCATCATCAGTCTGTATCCGTCCACTATTGAACGTAGGCCTCCCGCATGAGTCTCCATCCTTTTCGATCCTCCACCTTCCGCATCCAACTCACACCCGCTATTCTTCTTATATCGTCAGTCCATCTTGTAGGGGGTCGGCCAATGCTTCGTTCGCCAGTTCTTGGGCGTCATTACAATACTTTTCTTCCCCATCGACCGTCGTCTCATCGACAGATATGTCCTGCCCATTGCAACTTGAGTGTGCCTATTCGTTGGGTAGCATCCACTACTTGAGTTCTTCTGCGTATTTCGTCGTTTCGGATTCTCTCTTTTAGCGACACTCCAAACATGGATCTTTCCATAGCACGCTGGGTGATTTTTATTTTATGGGTAAGACTTGCTGTCAGATTCGACGTCTCTGCGCCATTAGTTAATACAGGGAGGATGCATTGGTTAAACGCCTTGGTTTTAAGACATTGCGGAATTTTCGCTTTAAAAATGTACTTTAGTTTTCCAAATGCTAGGAATTATACAAAGACTTAATGAACGGCTTTGTGGTAGTAGCTCGTGACAGCCATATGCTCCAGTTAGAAGAGTGGACATGGTAAGATGATGATGTATAATTTCTAACAGCCAGGCTAGTACGACGTGACTAGAACGTGACTAGGTTTGAAGAAAACAGCAGCTGCAATTCATGCTTGCGCTAGAAGTTATTCTCATATATGCTTACTGCACGGTTAGTTTCACACTGTGTTTATCGGAGCCTCACAAGTTTCAGGCACCCCATCAAATATTCACCTCGTTCGGAGTACTCATTCGACTGGGCCTGGGTTCGCAACTGCATCACTTGTAACGTTGGTTCATTAAAACTTCACAAGCGTAAAGAGGCATGTGAAGACAACCATGTTTGGTCACAAGAACACTTGTTGTTACGGTTAGGCGGTACGAACAATTATTTCGCAACTTCTTTTACCCAATTTTTTTGGAATATTAAAAATTGCTCAATTTTTCAGTATTCTTATCGTATCGTATTCAATATTGCATTTTTTGTGTTTCTTTGAAATAATCATTTCATGGTCTTCTTCGTAGTATCAATCCGGTGGATTGGTTTGCAGCATCAGAATCTTGCATCTCGATCTCCATTCCTCTCGGTCCTCCGCAACCCTTTTCAGCTCAGCATAAGCACTACAATTCATGTTCTCGAATACTTGCTGCAAATACTCCCGTCTGGGGCGCCCTCTACAGTTTCTACCCTCAACCATCACCTCCACAATATCGTGAAGAAGACCATCGTGGCGCATGATGTGACCAATCCATCGGGCTCGCCTCTCTGAGATGGTTCTTATTAGGTGCCTATCTTCCTTGATTATCCTGAGAACCTCATTGTTCGTGACGTGGTCTCTCGAGGAAATTCCGAAAATTCTTCTTTACGACCACATCTCAAAGGCCTCTAGTCTTTTTTTTATCACTTTCAGATAAGCACCATGTCTCACAGCCGTACATTAAGATGCTCCAAACAAGTGTTTTGGCAAGTTGCTTGCGGAGCCCTATAGAAATATTCTTTGACTCAAGAATTTTTGCTTTTTTATTGAAAGCCAGCCTTGCTTGATGTATTCGACTTTTGACTTATCTTTTTGTTCTGCCATCCCAGGTGATCGTACTTCCAAGGTATACAAATTCTTTTGCATCATTTAGGGGTACTCCTAGCATTGATATGTCAATTTTCTGCTGCTCATTGCGGCTTACTCTCATGACTTTGGTTTTTGTGTTGTTTATCTTCATATTGTAGTTGGAATTAAATATGTTTTCCATGGAGGTCAGCGCTTCCGTGAGTTCATCTTCAGTTTCAGTAACCAGAGCAATGTCGTCAGCAAACCTTATCATATCAATCTTTTGGCCGTGTATTTTAACCCCCTCTCTATGGCCCATTTTTTCCCTGATGTTATTAATTGCATTTAATTCAAAATCAAAAGGAAGCAACAATTCATAAATTTTGCTTCCTTTTGGACATTTCCAAGTGATATTATGGCAGCTTCTTCTTTGTAAAGTGAAAATATGAGTCTTCGTTCCTTGTATTTGACTCCAATTTCTTTCATTACATCGAAGAGCCTCTCGCAATCAACTTTATCAAATGCTTTTTCAATGTCCACGAAGGCAATATATGTATCTTGGTTCCACTTTTATCCTCTTCTCCAAGATCATACGCAGGGATAAGATTGCTTCTCGGGTTCCCATTCTTTTTCTGAATCCAAATTGATCGCTAGTGAGAGTCTTTTCATGGTATAACAAAATAAAAAAACAAGGATACTCTACAACGGTAATAGTTAATTGTAAGCATAGATGTCGATCAATCACCAAAGTTAAGCAATGTTTGACGTGGACTATAATTTGTGTGGGTCGCCGCTTATTGATAACAACGTCTCGTTGCTTGGGTTGAGAACAAAATGGTCTTTTCCAAAGGAAAGTAAGATGATTCTCTGATCTTTCAAAAAAAAAAACCTAGAAAAACCTGAAAACATCACCCGAAATGTGCCTCAAGTATGTACTATCATACCATACAGCTGCATCTTGGGTCGTAGGGAATCATATATATTCCCAGGTGAACCTCCTGGTGGAAATATACCTTAAGCAATGACAATTTAGAGAGCTGAGTTGCGAAAATTATGGTGATCATAAAATTGAAATATGGAATAAATATTGTAAGAAGAATTTTAAAAATTACGTCTTTATTTTATCAACTTATTTTGTGATGTACAATTTAATATACAATACATTGTAATGTTAACTGTTTTTAAAATTTGGTTTTATAAATAGAAATTGAATAAATTACATAAAAATTTACACAAGTGAGTTTATAATGGGCAACAAAATAAATGCTCAGTATTTAAATCAATTTTGGTCAGAATAAGAAATGAATTATTTTAAATTTTCAACAAAGGTTTAAAAAGATTAGCAAGCTTAGTTAAGGTATAACTGCTAAAAAGGTATAATCCAGCCAGAGCAAAGTTTGTTTGATTTAGAAGTAGATGAGTTGGGTAAAGGTCTCGACTTTGGTTATTCTGTTTCAGGGTTCGGTATCCCACTGACCATTGAGGAGTTGTTTATCTTGATTATTTCAGTCACGCAGTTTAAACAATAAACAGCCCGGCCTTAATGAGCTACTCTTTTGTACACAGATGGGTTTGGTCTGTTCTTCACACATTCAAATAATGAGCTTTGAGTTTCAACTGAAGTACAATGTTTTTTTCAGTAATGAGTAAAAGTAATTTTAACAGTAAGCAAAAAATGTTCCTGACAAATTTATGTTCAGAATTAAGAGCATTAAGTTTCGTATTTTTAAAAATATTTTATTCTAAATTTATTTAAATAAGTAATCTTAACTTTTTGTGTGGAATGATCCAGTGGTAGAACATTCGTTTGTCATTCAAACGCCGTCTGTTCAAAACCCGACAAAGCTTGATTTTTTTAAATTGATGTGCGCCATGTTTTCATTTTGGATGGGTCCGCTAACGGGTGTGGTAGTTATAAACACACCTGCTCGTGGCGCGAGCGAAAGCCGAGACCGAGCGTGGAGATCGGTAGTCGGTCCCCACCCTTTAGTGAGACAAGCTCGCGTTACGGCCAGCGGTATTTTTGGCCGGAAGCTTGTAAAGTTTTAACGTAAATATAATGAATGTTCTTCTAAAAGAAAGTCTTTGTTTGCTGACCTGCCCCTCATCCTGCCCTCAAACGACAAAATAACACCCTTTTTGAGAGAGGAGGATGTTAAAATCAATACAAACAAGAAACACAATTCAGAAGTTCTAAGGTACAAGAAAGAAGAAGTAACAATGCATGAAATATAGGTATGTATTTATGATTAAGTTCTAAAGTAATAGAAAAGAAGAAAGTCAACAACAATTATTATAAAGTCCCAAAACTCGCTAAGCAGAAGACTCCACGAAATTACTTTAATAAATAAATTTGTGGAGCTCATGTCGAAACTGGGCTTCTATCAAGTGGAATATATCAATATTCGAGGCGATATGGTTAAACAGTCTGAACAACTTTTGACTTTCGGGTATGCAGTTATTATGGGACAAAGCAAAGATAATCTTAGTTTACAAACTGTGAAATGGAAAATTGCGTTGCCTGTATACTTCAAATATGGATCGGATATGGTAATAAATATAGCTGTACCCGTATATTTATTGTAATCTTAACGTAGAGCCTTTGAGTGTATTTTTAATTTTTTGAATAAGTGAAACATTATATGTAAATTGAGTTCTACTATCCTTATTATCTTATTTTTGGGTAAAACATCTATTATGTCTTAACCGTGATTTGTTAAGCGTAGTTTGAGGAATCCTTCAAAGTTAAAATAGTTTATTCAGCTTTAACGTGTCGTGTTATATGTTCAAGGTTGTTGTGCCAAATTTTCCTCTAATAAGGTCGTATTATGATTCACCAGGCATCTCTGTCCTTTCTATTTTTATTCCTATAACGACTAACCTTATTTCACGTTGACAGAGGGAGCTAACACTGGGCAGCGTTGAAGCCTATTCAAACAATGAAAAACTGAACCAAGTAAAAGAAAAAACACAACCTGAAATTGTGTATTTTTACAGGTTTTTTGGATCCTCTTTGATAGCGAGGTTCTGAAATTAAACAGCTTTAGTTTAGTTTTTTTAAGTTGATTTTTAAATTTAATTCATGGGTTTACTTGTAATTCGTATAGCTTTATGGTAGTTTTTCTTATTTTGCTAAATAAAATAAAAATAACTACTATTTTTGGTACGTTTTAACTTTGAATAATTAACATGTCAATAGAGCAGTGATTTACTAGCAGTGAATAATTCTAACGTAACGAATAAAAGAGCCCTAGTCTAAGATGTAAACGAGATATTTGGGGTAAGATTTAAAAGAAAATTACATTCGTGAATTGGTTATAAAAAAATACAAGGATAATAGCGCGTTTGTTTTTTGATCCATTAATTATTTGCTAGAAAAAGAAAGGCGTTAATTTTTGCTTATGATATGGAGGAAAAATAACAATCGTAATCACATTACATCTACTACCCTAACTGAAGCACATTCTCGTCATAAACTACCGTCACAAAGCTCCCATGTTAGTTTTTCCTCCCGCAGTTCCGTTGAGTATATGCTACGAGTATATTTAATTTCGATGGTTTTCTAGAACGAAGCGAATTTGAAGGTTTAACTGTATGGATGCCATGACCCCAAATATGGATCCGCTGCGGGAAACCCGCCAGTGCCGTGAGCACACCGGTGTGTTATAAGACTGTACATTTTCGGTCAATATTATAGTTTGGGTCTATAGCGACATCTATCGTCTGCCCAAGAAAAATGAATGGTTAAAATTGGACACCATTTAGGGGTTCAAATCTTCGATAATCCTCGAGGCGTCGCATATATCTATTCAGGGTCATGACATATAAAAGGTAAAAAAATAAACCAGCTGCGTATTTGACACTAACTAGGCCCACAAAAGCATGAAAAAATGGCTTATCTGCTTTCTCACCATGTCATTTCTCATAAAATTGCTACAATATACTATTCGTACTAGATTGCAGCGTTATTTTACTGCCTGGTGTATTTTTTAAATTAAGTTTAACCTGGGATTGAACGCTTGGTCTTTTACTTGACTGTCAAACAGTACATGCTTACGCTTATGCTCGTCGCTGAAGCCTGCTATCTATTTAAGGAAGTCATTCGCTACGATAGGTTTGAAATAATAATAAAAATGTAGAGTAATCTCTTGTAAGTCAAAGAGAATCGTGAAAGAACTTTTCAGAGCAATGAAAGCACTTCGCTTAGGCTCTCGAACAGCCTCTCTCATTGTTTCAGCAGTTCGCTTTCTCTTCGTTCCTGAAACTCTGAAGGACTGAACTTTGTTGTCTGATTTTTATGACGCGAATGACATTTTCAGTCGTCAAACGAATAATGTAACAGCACCGTATTGCAAAATTTCATTTTCAAGCAATTTATATTCATCATCATCATCATCATCATCAGCCTGTGTCCGTCCACTGTTGAACGTAGGCCTCCCGCATGAGTCTCCATCCTCTTCGATCCTCCGCCTTCCGCATCCAGGTCACTCCCGCTATTCTTCTTATATCGTCAGTCCATCTTGTAGGGGGTCGGCCAATGCTTCGTTTGCCAGTTCTTGGGCGCCATTCCAATACTTTTCTTCCCCATCGACCGTCGTCTCTTCGACAGATATGACCTGCCCATTGCCACTTGAGTGTGCCTATTCGTTGGGTAGCATCCACTACTTGAGTTCTTCTGCGTATTTCCTCGTTTCGGATTCTATCTTTTAGCGACACTCCGAGCATGGATCTCTCCATAGCACGCTGGGTGACTTTTATTTTATGGGTAAGACTTGCTGTCAGATTCCAATTTATATTACATGAATAAAATTATTTTTACTAAGTATTTTGTGACAACACCTCCGTTAGTAAACAGCATATATTTTTAGTGATTGTTAAATTTGACATCAGCATGATATAGCCTTTGCTGACTGGTACTGAAAACCTCGATGCACAATATTTCGTCTCTTATTTTTATTCGCTCATCGGACACGCATGTGTTGTCATTTTGTAATGCCGTTAAGAGGACTAGTTATATAGATCGCCACTTGCAGCACTGGGTGCCACCAAACACCAGTCAGTTGTGTGCCGACCGCAACGAGGTTGTATTATGGCCAGCCCGGCATGTTATTCCGCTAGGGCCGGAAGTTTGTAAAGTTTATCGTAAAAATATACGTGCTTCAGGAAAAGTCTGTGTGTTGTTCTTCTGCTCCTCATCCTGCCACCACGCAATTCAATAACTAACTTAGAGAGCAGGATTTCACATTTTTATCTTTTAAATTTGCAAGTCTCAAAAGTTTGCCTTATTCTGAATGTGCCATTATTTGAAATATTTATTGATATTATCAACAATAATTTATTTATTTAAAAAAAATAATAGTAAAACAGAAGTATAATAAATTATTTCAAAACACAGAAAAAAATATCAATTGCACAGGAATAAATTAACATTAGCATGATATAGCCCTTGCTGACTGGTACCGAAAACCTCGATACAAAATCATTCATCTCTTATTTCTGTTCACTTATCGTACATGTATGTGTCTCCGTATTGCCATTTTGGACAAGTCCGGTCACGGGTGTGATATTAGTTGTATTTATAGATCGCCACTTGCGGCGCTGGGTGTAACCGACCACGGCGCCCGGTGGCCAGTCAGTTGTGTGCCGACCGCGACGAGGTCGTATTATGGCCAGCCCGACATTTTAAGCCGAAAGTTTGAAAAGTTTATCTTGAAAACATATGTGCTTCTGGTCTGTGTGTTGTTCTTCAGCTCCTCATCCTGCCACCACGCAATTCAATAATGATCTTATAGAGCAGGATATTAATATGTTAAGCAAATACAATGAAGTTCAACAGTACATATTTTAGGATTAAATGGTCAAGGCCTCGAAAACGTTGGGCTTATCATCCAATTTCGTAAAAATATCCGATAAACAAATCACCCATATATATGTTCCCAAGTGTACCTTGAAGTGCAGATATGCCCTAGAACGTGAAATGAATAATGTAAGCTGACTAAACTAAGTTGTAGCAATTTTTAGTGACCATATGTTCCATATATGGAACGGATATGGAGGAAGAGATTTTTGTTTTTGTAATCGCACGCTGGAGAGCACAGCTGGTCAAGACTAGTGCACTCTATGACACTCAGCCAGGAGGCTAGACGCTGCATGCGAGGAACGTGTGTTGTGTTCGTATTTGTGTGTGGATTGGGGAGATTGCAATGTATATTTATGTGTTTCTTGAAGAGATCCAGATTTTCGGAAGGAGAAAATACAGACGCTGGAAGAGCATTCCAAAGCTTACCGGTGGCAATAAGGAACGAACTTTGGAAACTGCCAGTTTTTGGTCGAAACTCATTAACCGTGTATGGATGTTCAGCTAGTGTAAGACGAGTTTGTCAGCTGTGTGTGGGTGAAGGAGGAATTAGTTCATCGAATCCCGAAGAGCAGCGACCGTGGTAATAACGGTAGAAAAGACTAATTGAACCAATCTAACGTCTGTGTTCCATTGATTTCAGATTAGACGTAAGAGTGTCATTGTTTATCAAACGAATTACTCTTTATTGAACTGAGTCAATAAAGTATAGAAGGTATTTTGGGGCTCTCATCCAAAGGTGACTGCCGTATTTAAGGATAATTCGGATTTGTCCTTTATATAAATATGTTTTAAAATCGACGATAGACCTCAGTACATTATCAGGAGTAAAACGTATTATAATGATATAATCATTAAATAAAATATATTAAAGCTTTTCAAAATATTTTGGTTAAAACATTTTTCAGATGGTTGTGGCCGCGTGCCTGAAAACAAGTTTAATTATTTACTCTTACAGGATTTTCAGTGTTTTATTTATTTATTTTCGGGGAGTGTTTGCACGGCATTATAATATGTTGTGGGACCGACCCATCGCAGCAGAGAAGGATGTAATGGAAAAGTCGTCCAACAAAAACAATTATTTTTTCAGGAACGAATGGGATTGGGCGGGTGAGAGGGGAGTGATACAGTAGCAACTCCACCGCTTTATTCACTCAAGGAAATTTCGCGGGTGATATTTTTTAAACGAATTAAGTTTTGAGACGTTCAATTTAAACGAAATGATCAAATTCACTTTTGCGAGGTTTTATTAAGAAATACGTCGAGTAACTTTCTTAAAGATAAATTATACTTTTTTTCTGTAAGTATTAACTGACTTAAATATTTTAAATATCTCGGCTCAGTGATATCTTTAGACATAAAAACTGAATCCGACGTGGAGCATAGAATAAACACAGGATGCCTGAAATGGAGGTCTCTCTCTGGGGTTTTGTGTGACAGCAAGATTCCAGTTAGGTAAAATCTACAAAACTGCTATAAGGCCAGCTATGCTCTACGGATCGGAGTGTTGGACCTTGCTGAAACGTGACTTGGATAGGATTCATGTGGCAGAGATGAAGATGCTGAGGTGGACGGGCGGTGTTACTAGAGTGGACAGAGTTCAAAATGAGCATATTCGAGGTTCATTTCGGGTGGCCCCCATACCTGAAAAGATAAGGGAAAACCGCCTTAGATGGTATGGGCATGTGACATGTGACACGGAGAGATGAGGACGATATGGTGAAGAAACTCCTCAACATAACGCGCTGAGAAAAAAACCTGGAAGACCACAGGAAACCTGGACTGCAACTGTAGACAAGGATCTCAAAACTCTGGGCTTGACCGAGAATGCAACGCAGGACAGACAGACATGGCGAATGTGCACAAGGAGAGCCGAACTTAGATGATGGAAAATGTCAAGGCTAAATAAGAAGAAGAATTAAATGACATGACTCACCTCTTTTAACCAAATGTTACAGAAATCGTCGAGTCTTATCCTAATCAACTGATCAAAAATATATATTGTCTTCTGCTCTTAAGGTTTTCAGGAATCATATATATTATTCATATGTTTTTAGATGAACCTCTGGAATATCTATGTTTATGTCTTGGGAGAAGGCATGCAAAGTGATAACTATAAATATAAATAAGGCACTCAACGGAACTGTACCGGGCTATTTGACAGAAATGATCAAGCCTTCGGAGATCAGAGCGCGTGGAGAGACACTCAGATCAGCCAGAGCAAATAGAAGCACCCTGCAACTAACGGGAGGTAGTCCTAGCACGGCCTTTGGCAACCGTGCTTTCAGCTTCGCAGCACCAATGGACTGGAACTGGCTACCGGAACACATACAAAATTTAAACTTAAAACGCTGATTTTTTAAAGTGTATCAACGAAAAACCACTGCGTATAATCAATCGGACTTTTTTACAAGCAAGCCTTGACATATAAGCTATCAAAGTGCTCAAAAAATATGTGGATTAATATTAAAAATATGTTATTATATCTTGTGTTGAGAACAAGTGATATAACTTTGCAAGCAACCTAATACAATATGGTGTACGCAGTTTACAACAAATTATGAAAGATAATGTAGCACATAAATGTTTCATATTACTTCTGCTGTATATAATATGCGTTAACTTATTTAATAAGACATGCAATAATTCTGTACTTCCATAAACTTCTAAGTTACTTCATCTTACTTGGAGTTGGATGTATAATACTACTGCGGTTGTTTCCGTAGAGTGTTTTCCTACTGAGGGCTTCCATTTTCCCAGCAAGTACAATCGCAGCAATATATTATCAGATCATACTTTGTATGTGAGACGTTCCTACTGGTTAGAAGTGATAAACAAGTAAGTTAATAATTTCGGATATTAAATTCGACGCTACAACGCATTTGCGTAATAATACTGTGAATTCTGAAAACTGAAAACGTGGTTTCAATACGAATTGTTTGCATTGAATTTTGAGTTTTTCATGAATAATTTCAAAGCATTATTAGTATTTGTATTACTTATAATTCTTTCAATGATTTTTGTGTCGTCTTAACCCTTACGTATCGGCTATCGGAATATGCCGTTATAAGATTCCCCGATCGTAGACATCGGTTGGCGTGATATATTGTTTTGCTACTTTCTAAGAATAGTTTTATATGCATCATCTAATAGCTAAATGATACAAGAAGCAATGTGATATATGAAAATAGACTTGATAAGTACATTAATGCTTCAAATACTTGTTTTATAATTGACAGTTAAATTTGTATTCAAACCGAGCCGTAATGAAAAGATTAAATAAGCTCTGTATTTCAAAGTTTCACCGAATACATTTATAGTCCATAATTTATACACGTAGGAGCACAATTTTTTTCTCCCATTATTCTTTAATTGTCAACGTTCGTCTTGCAAGGGATCGGTCAACGCTAAGTTTACCATTTCTTTGGCGTCACACTAACACATTTCTTCCCCATTGACCGTCGTCTCTTCGACATATATGTCTTGTTCATTGCCTCTTAAATGTGCTTATTCATTCAGAAGCCTCCACTACTTGAATTCTTCTTCGAATACGCTCGCCTCGGAGTTTTTTAGACACTCCAAGTATGGATCTCTCCGTTGTACGTTGAATGATCTTTATTTTATGTCTAAAACTTGCTGTTAGATTCCACGTCTCTGCAACATAAGTTATTATACAGGGAAGATGCATTGGTTTTAAGATGTTGTAGAATTTTTCCTTTAAAATTGTACCTAATATTTTTGTTTTGGCTCGGTGGAATAAAAATTATAGTGTCAATACGGCGTGAATTTTTGAAACCATTTTTTTTTTGCTTAAAACTAGTATTTGAAGCATAAATGTACTTATCGTGTCTATTTTCATTTATCATATTTGTTCTTGTATCTCATAGCATATCAGATGATGCATAAAAAACTATTACATTTAACAAATGTTCATTATGTAACTCCATGCATGTGGTGGCATTGACACATGTGATTTACAGAAAAATCGCTCTTGTGACGAAACCTAAGGATACTTAATTACATGATTTATAGATTCCTGTAAATAATACATGTAGATTGATAAAGGGAATGATTGCACTTCTAATTTCCTAACGTAGATGTCACAATGAGTACTGAAAGCAGCTAAACGGTATATCACGTCAACCGATGTCAACGGTCGGGGAATCTTTGACGGCATATATCGACAACCGATGCCAAAGAGTTAAGTATTCCAAATGCTGCCTTTCGCAGTTGTTAATTTGTATGTAAATTAGTTGTTATTCTTTTAAAGTACCTAAACGCTTTGTTTGATATGTTTCTCTGTAAATTTGTGTTGTAGAAATAAATTACGGGATTTTCCGTTTTGTCTTACTTGCTACGAACATGGAATATTTCGAGGTCTAACCTTTAAAGCGCTCAGTACAATTTATAGACCTCTCTTTGCCCTATGGGACATGAGCCAATCTGTACCCACGGACCCTGCGTGGTTCCCAATTCGTTTTAAAAAAATAAAACAGACGATTTTAAGCTACCGCGATGTGTTATTTGCGGTACAAAAATAAATGGCTCAGGTAAAAGTACGATGTATTTACTTCTAAAGGTCATGTTTTTCATTGTGGAGTACGTTTCTATATTATTTATTTAGACTAATATTTAAGAGTATTTTTTTATATAAGCACATACAGAAGAATACCGACAGTTGGTGATACAATTTCTGATGTCGCATCTGTGGAATTCTATGACGCTTACCATGATGCACGTGGCTAAGCGCTGCATGTGAAGTGTTGATCCGCCAACGACATAGACTACAGCCCGAGATTCACGCATCATCCTTATTATTACAGGAAGTTACTATGAATGGGTGGTCTTCACGGGACGACTTTCGTTTTCCACCAATTTTAACTAATAGGGATGGCATTATGACTGGCATTTTACGGGATCAAATTCACACCAACCAGGGGGTATTTTAAAGCTCAAAATTGATAAAACATATTTTTTTAATCTACGTTGGGGATTGAACCCACGACCTTCGGCTTGACAAGCAAACGCTTTGACCACTGAGCTATACCACCCGACTAGGGGGCACAGCTCAGTGGTCTGGAGCGTATATTTATTACAAATAGCCGCTACTCGGTTCTGTCAACTGCCATTGTCTCAAGACAAACTATAATATTGTTCTTGAGGATTTTTTTCGTAGTGAATTGGAGAGACGGCCGCTGTAGTATCCAAGAAAAGTAAACACTCTTCTATATGCTCGAATTCAACACTACTCGAAGAAAAACACTCTTAATTAAAGAAAATGTTTTTTTTTGCTGGAATTTAAATAACGTTAATTAGTGATACATTTTCATTTATATATACGAGTTCATAAATCTGTGTTACTATTTTTTAATTATTTATTTGGACATTAATTATTTTTCAGAACTTTCTACCAAGCATCAAGAAACCATCTCTTGTTATTCCAACCCTCATTGTTGGTTATCGTATGCCAATTAATTAAACCAAGAATAATTTATGGACGATTAACAAATTATAGATGTAATTAAGGTTCATTATTTTTTCAAAAGTTATTATTTTTCAAATCTAGTTATTTTGTTAATTATTTCCTCTCTTTATTTTTCATGAGCCTTTTTTGATAAATAATAATAAAAAAGTAATAAAAAAAAATTGTATGTATACAAATATACAACAAAATATAAATGTTTATTTATTAACCTTGATTCTAAATGGATCACGCAAGATAAGTTCTCTATTAGGAGACTGCAGTTTCGACTAAATCGACAATCCATCACGTGTTAAGAAATAACTGAGCTGCGATTGTACTTTATAAGTGGTCAAACCCATTTTATGTAGGAGAGGGGGTAGGGGTGTGCGTTGTGTGAAAGTATTTTGTAATTATTTAAAAAATTCTCTTAATGCCCTCAGTTGGTGTGTATTTGATGCCTCATTTGTAAGAATTCTAGGCATCTAATAGTAATTAAAAGTCTTAGTACATGTTTTCTTTTGTGAACACTTCTTCTTCGTAGTATCAATCCGGTGGATCGGTTTGCAGCAACAGAATCGTGATCTCCATTCCTCTCGGTCCTCCGCAACCCTCTTCAGCTCAGCATAAGAGCTACAACTCATTTCCTCGAACACTTGCTGCAAATATTCCCGTCTAGGGCGCTCTCTGCAGTTTCTACCCTCAACCATCCCCTCCACAATGTCGTGAAGAAGACCATCATGGCGTATGATGTGACCGATTCATCGGCCTTGCCTCTCTGAGATGGTTATCTTGAACACAAACTACTTATAAATTATAAAAAAATATTTTCAATGTTTTGAGCATTCACTTTGAGATCCATAATAAATTATAAATATTTATTTACTTATTTACCTTGTTTTCACATGGATCACGTAACAAAAGTTCTCTATTAACTAAAAGCACTAATTTTTCTGAATTCGCAAACCACCTTATAGAAAATAATCATTCGTACAACTTAGAAAAAGTATTAAACATATTACATGTAGAAAATAAAACCGTTAAATTAAATAATTTAGAATACTTAGAACTTTATAAAGCCATTAATAAGAAAGAAGATATAATTAATAACCAACTAAATACCTTAATTAATTCACCAATTTTAAAATTGTTTCCGTTAAATAAATAAATAAGTATAAAAATTATATATACTACATATAATAATAATATTAATAATAATAAAAAATAAAAATAAATTTATACCTAAACCACTTTTATGTATTTATCTCTTCCTTCATCCTTGCAACACTACCTATCTCCCTCTCTTTTCCTGATAGACACACCCCCACCCCCTCCCCTACAAAAATGTGTTACATCACTTATAAGTACAACGCAGCTCAGTTATCTCTTAACTAGAGAAGGATTGAGAAAGACTACGAGTTAGTCGAAACTGCAGTCTCCTAATAGAGAACTTTTGTTACGTGATCCATGTGAAAACAAGGTAAATAAATAAATAAATATTTATAATATAAAAAAATATTTATTCAGCTTTTTTTTACACGGAACACAAAATATAAGTTATCTATTAGGAGACTTCAGTGTCTGACACACCCCTACCCCCTCTCGTACATAAAATGGATTTGACCACTTTTAAAGTATAATCGCAGCTCAGTTATCTCTTTACAAGTGCTGGATTGAGAAAAGCTACGAGTTAGTCGAAACTAAAATCTCCTAATAGAGAGCTTATCTTACGTGATCCATGTAAAAACAAGATAAATAAATAAATATTTAAATTTTATAATGGATTTTAAAAGTGAATGCTGAAAACATTGAAAAAACCAACTACTTAACTTATTTTACTGTATTTTTTTACATGAAAGCAAATATGCATTGATTTTGCGGTCACTCTCAATGTAATGCTGTCCAGTAAATTAGTTTTACTCTTACTCGATAGATCTAGTTCAGGAAGCTTGTATAAGTAATATTTAAATTGAATTATTATCCGATAGTGGATTATAAGTTGATTTAATTCCATTACTTTGCCATCCGCTGTGGCTAGACCGGTCATATTTCCCTAGGCGAAGGAAATTTGATCAATGCAAGTTAAATTACTTTGACAGGCTTGAACAAGTAGGAAACACACAAAAGAGAATGTGATTCAATTAAAATGTATGAATTTATTTTTATTATTACTAATTAATTTTATTAATTAAGTTTTAAGTTTATTTATACATTATTATATTTTTACTCGATCATTATTATGATACCATATCCACTCCCCAAACTAAAATATATGCCCGCGGGTATAGTTCAATGGTCAAAGCGTTTGCTTTGCAAGCCAAATATCGTGGATTCGATCCCCGATGGCGATTAACAAAATAAAATATTTTTATTCGATTTCTGAGCTCTTAAATATTCCCGGTTGGTGTGAATTTGATCCCTCACCCGTAAAATGCCAGTAATAACCTGTTTATTAAAATTGGTAGTTGACGAAAGTCGTCCCGAGATTTTTTTTTGTAAGCACATACAGGAGAACACTGACATATGGTGATAGTGATTTAGAAGAATCATCTGTGGAATTCCATGACGCTCACGATACTGCATATGGCTAAGCGCTGCATGTGGAGCGGCGATCCGCCAACTTCATAGACTATAGCCCGAGATTCACGCATGATCTTTATTATTACAGGAACTTACTATGAATGGGTGGTCTTTACGGGACGACTTTCGTCTATTTCCAATTTTGATTAATAGGCTGTGACTGGAATTTTACGGGTGAGGGATCAAATACACACCAAACTGGGGTATTTTAGAGCTCAGAAATTGATATAAAATCTTTTTTCTTAAAAAAATCTTTAAGAATTGATAATAAAATGTTTCACAGGCCTTAAGTCATTCCTGAAACATATTACAGTACTGAATATTAACCTTAAACATGCTCATATGGTTATAATCCGATAATGATATTAAAATACGCAATAAATTATGTTTAGAGCTCGTTCTTATATGAAAATTACATACAAAAAAAAACATACATGAAGCGTATTTTCGGATGCGCTGTATTTCATTTTTTATCTTGAAACGAACATGTATTCAATATATAAGGGATGTTTGATAAGTTAAAAGAAAAAAAAATATTTTTAAGATACATATATTATTTAAAGTATTGTAAATACTAGTATATTATAATAAGGCGAAGATAGACCTGGCTGGGACATGTCCTGAGAATACCGCAGGTAAGCATTAACTACGACTGCCTTTAATTCAAGCCTCCGGGTTCTCGTCATCGTGGTAGGCCGTCGATAACCATATATACACAGGCACAAATTGTTTGTTTTTCTTAGAAGTAATATTAAACTGCCAGAGACTATGCTTCTTGGGAGAGTGATCAGACTGTTCAACCATATCACCTCAAATATTGATATATTCCACTTGAGAGAAGCCCAACTTAGACATGAGCTGTACGAATTTATTAATCAAAGTAATTTCGTAGGGTCTTCTGTTTAACGAACTTCGGGAATTTTTAATAATTGTTGTTAATAATCATAAATATCTTTATTAATAAATTGTTTCTCTTGCATTATATCTTATTTCAGGATCGTATTAAATAAAATTTGTAATGTTTCTGAAAGAAATAAATTTGATAAATATATAAATAAATATGTATAAAATGTACTCGGCAGAGCTGCGGGAGGCGGTGCTGACATAGGACGAGGCGAGGATAAAGGCGGCTGACAGAGCTTTGTGACGGCGGCTCGTGATGCCCATATGCTCAAGTTGGGGAAGCGGACATGGACAAATGAATGAATGAAGATTTAAGCGGATTTTCAACAACTGATCCACACCAATATTCCCATAAAATACCTCTCTCATCAATAAATCGGAGAAATACGAGTATAATGTTATTTGTTGTTTGCCGTGAATTTTTATGTGTTAATATCCTCCTCTCTCTCAAAAAGGTAATTATTCCGTTGAGTGATGGCATAATTAGGAGCAGGTTAATAACACAGACTTTTTCTGAAGCACATTGACATATATTTACGTTAAAAAATGACAAACTTCTGGCTCGACCTAGTCACAGCATTAGGCCGGGCCACTATACAATATGCTCTCGCCAACGGGCGGGACACGACTGGCTCCACGCTTGGGAAGGTCTCTCGCCCGCGCCACAAGCGGCGGTCTATATACCCATGACCGGACTTGTCCGAAATGCCAATATGGCAGACACATTCATGTCTGACAAGCGAACAGCAATAAAAGATGAGATATTGTGTATCGAGGTTTTCGGTACCAGTCAACAAGGGCTATCTCATGCAGTGTATTAGTTGACAAATATTTTTTTTATCCTTATTCAGTCTTTATCAGAAGCATATGGTCACCACAATTTTCCACCGTAAAGCCCTTTCAGGTTCCTCGATCCCTACTTAATAAACCCAAAAATTACTTCAGTTACCCTCTATTGCATATCACGTTTCGTTTTTTTTAATGTAAGCACATACAGGAGAATACCGACAGATGGTAATAGTAATTCTGAAGTCTCATCTGTGGAATTCTATGACGCTTACCATGGTGCATATGACTAAGCGCTGCATGTGAAAGTGTTGATCCGCCAACCTCATAGACTACATCCCGAGATTCACGCATCATACTTTATTATTACAGGAATTTACTATGAATGGGTTGTCTTCACGGGATGACTTTCGTCTACCACAAATTTTGATTAATAGGCTTACGACTGGCATTTACGGATGAAGGATCAAATTCCCATCAATCGGGGGTAATTTTAGAGCTCAGAAATCGATTAAAAATCCTTTTTTTAAATCTCCGTCAGGGAACGAACCCACAACCTTTGGCTTTTAAAGCAAACACTTTAACCATTGAGCTATACCTGCTGGCATGTTGTTGCATTGTGACGTCTCTCAGAAACAAACAGTTTTTTTTTTTTAATTCTGATTAACAAACTTTCAATATTGTCTCAGATACTACAGCAGCCGTCTCTTTATCTTTGAAAGCAGTCAAGAGCTTTGTATGTCCTTAGGTGAATCACCAAGCGTAAAGATGACTTGGCACAACGCATGCACAATGGCAGCTGATTAAACTGTGTTGCAGCAATTTGTTACGACCATATGCAACACCTATTAACCGAATATTCGATTCTATAACGTTTCATATAATTTTTATTACATTTCATAACAACAGTACATTCAAACAATTTTCAATAAAATATTCCAAAAGTACCGAAATCCTCGTAATTCTAAGCAGCTGGTTCGTGGATTTTGGGTTAAGTCGTGCGATTATGCGCATATTTTATTAAGGTTCTCTAAGCATTGTTGATGTGTTCTGAAAATAGCACCAAATAGGACGTTGCTTGCATTATACTCCGGTCCCGCCTTGATGGCAGTAGAGTGGTTCAGAGTAATGCATGTAGACTTTTGAAGCTGACGGCAAAGTGCCATCGTAAAATGTACGCAGTATAATAATTCACACACCTAAAACTACCTGTCTAAAAACTTACCTTAAGAGACTTTATTTACTATGCACTTAAATAAATTAAATAATTAAACATAAATAAGTTTTTACAATATTATAAGCAATTAAATATACATATACTATACATAAAAATCCTTAAACGAGTCAAATCATTCAGAAAAAATATCGGCGGGAGCGGGATGCGAACCGCGGACCTTTGGAACCAGTCATTTTTGCCCAGGTAATTAAATGGTTGGTTCCAAAGGTCCGCGGTTCGCATCCTGCCCCCGCCGATATTTTTTCTGAATGATTTGACTCGTTTAAGGATTTTTATGTATAGTATATGTATATTTAATTGCTTATAATATTGTAAAAATAGTCAATGATCTATAAAAGTAGATTAGAATATTGAAATAATAAAATAATATTCTAATAAATAATTAAAAAAATATCTATAAATAAGTTTATTTACTGGTTATATATATTCTTATGTATCAATCCGGTGGATTGGTTTGCAGCAAAAAAATCTTGCATCTCGATCTCTATTCTTCTCGGTAATCTGCAATCCTCTTTATCTCAGTATAAGAGCTACAAATCATGTCCTCGAACACTTGCTGCAAATACTCCCTCTGCAGTTTATACAGTCTAACTATCCCTTCAACAATGTCGTGAAGACGACCATTGTGGCGCATGATGCGATCATTTTTGCTGATACATGGGATGTGTTTTGGACCTTTGATGTGGTATTTTCCCATTTATTTCCACATCCTAATGCCGTTGACCATAAAGGTTCATCCGCCTTTGGAGAGCATTTACTATCTCCAGGACAGTAGATTGCCCTAACCAGCTTGACCTGATGAAGTTAGCTGGATGTTGGCTTATTACAGCCAACATTCGGTCCCTGTCTATATTGGACGACTGATGTTGTCGCTCGCCCCCCACCACGAGAAGGAGATAGATCAGGCTTTTCCTTTCATCGAACCTGTGACCATAATGCGTTTCGCAGTACTTTAAGGTGGCAATATATATAAGCCGCATTATATTCCGTGTTTATTATATTAGTTGATAATAACAATAAGCCGTTAAACTAAATCATCATTTGTCGAAATATTTTTTCTTGCATTTCAATCACCATTGAAGGGGTCAACACCAGATTGTGACATGTTTTACAACAATAATTATCGAAAGTAAGCGGTAACTTTACCATGAATATAAAATTGTTCGGAAAGAAATTTCGTTAAGTGATAGTGAACAGTCAATTAGCCTAATTTATCCAGACCTTCAAAATAGCTTTCCATAACGTAGTGCAACTTTAACATTAACATTGTAGGATCGAAATTTCGTAAATCGTTTTGGCACTGGCACTCTGTTAATACATCTTCTCCATACACATCCTATAGCTTTTTTTCTTTCTCGAAATAAATATTTTATCTGCCAAAAATGGAGCTTTTCACTATTCATATTTGAAAATGTGCCAACAAAAAATTACTGTATAGAATCGATCTACCTTTTATACAAAACAAAACTTGATATATTAGCTGAAAAATTTTGTAATTATTATTGCAGCTTGAGTGTAAGGTTTTAGTTAAATAACATTGCAAAATAATTTGTTAGACTTAGGAAGAGATCAATGCATATAAACAGACATTTCGAACATAGAAATAAAAGAAACAAGAACGCGGTATTATGTCACAAACAATTTAATGTGTTTATTTAATTAGTTTCTTTCTATGTTCGGAATGTCCGCGTATTTCCATTGATCTTTTCCTTACATGCATATAAATTCCTTCTCATCAATCTACAGATTACAACACTTCCACTACACTCCCACATTCCGACAGAGGTGACCCCGAGGTGACCTGTCCGTATGGTCATCTGCTTATATAGAGCCTGCTCAATTCCCACCTTGATAGTTGCAATAGCATTTAAAACGACCTCTATTGATGGTAATTCTACCGACAACTATGGGACATACAAGGCAAACATTAATAGACGAGGCATACTGAAATTGGTATAATTGATAAAACACAAGTCCGACACATATCTAAATGATATCTAGATTATGTTTTATCATAAAGCTGAGCAAAAAATTAAATTGTTTTTTATTTATTTTGTTCACTTAAAAATAAAATGTAGAAAAAAATATAAAGAAACAAGAACGCGGTATTATGTTACGGAGAATTTAATGTGTTTTTTAAATTATTTTCTTTCTCCGTTCAGAATGTCGTATATTTCCATTAATCTTTTCCTAACATGCATATCAGAAGTAGAATGTATTTTAATTTTATCCATAATTTAGAACTCAAGAGCATTTTCGCACAAACAAAAACTGTTCATAGAAAAATATAGAAAAAAATCGTCGAGCAGCAGACTCTCAAACTTTATTTGGTTAGTTCCAACAGCTGGCACTATTACGTCGTGTTGGGAACCAAAAACTTGGCTAGTGCTAAGTGGGTGTTTATTATGTTTCGCCGTCCCAGGATTTTTGTTATTTTTTCATACAAAAACAACACCCGTCGTGTGCTTTAGTGAAAAAACTTTTATTTTTAAGGCGCGTTCATTATAACTTTACTAGCGCCCCTCCTACGGACACGTTTTTTACGCATTAAAGCAGGCGTTCTGCAACAATGTGTCGCGACAAACTAATAAAAAAAATGTATATATGTTAGTGAAAAAACTCTTTCTAAATACGTTTCATATTTGACCCATGTTACCTTAAATTATTCGCTATTCATTTGACATTGCCAATATATCTCTGCATGCAAAAGTCTATTGCATAACATATATGGTGCCCTTGCAGGCTAGTGCCGAAAACTTCGATATGCGATGTGTCGCCATCTTGGTTTTTTGACAAGTCGGGTTACGGGTGTATGGTGTACGTGGCTGTCTGTCATTGGTGCGCGATTTTTCTGTAGATTGCTTTCTGTAAGATCGCTTAGTGGTCAGTCAGTTGTTTCCCAACCATGACGAGTGTCGGGTTGTGGTTGGCCCGGTGCCTGAAAGCATGCGGCTCCTCTCGGGCCGAAAGTTTGTTAAGTTTATCGTGAATTCTTTTGAAAAATCTGTGTGTTGTTCATCTGCTACTTATGCTGCCACCACGCGATCCGATAACTATCCCGGTGACGTGAAGTCATTCTTTCTCTTAGTAAAGGGGATGTTAACGGTTTCTGAAGACTTTCAAGGTACTTATATAAGGTTGAGGACTTAATGTGACGGAAACTGTAGTATTCGTATATAAGTTATATTATTGACAAAGAAAAAGTATTTAAGATTCATCAGAATACAAGTAAATGACTGATTGTAATATTATTGTAGGTGAAACAAAAATTTGTTACCATACAGCTTAGTTTTACATAGAGACCCAGAGGATACACTATATAAAACGATTAACGTAGAAAATAATACTTTTATATCTTTTACCCACCTTTTTACTCAGAGAGGCAAAGAAGCGCTTTTGGAATGATCATTCGGTCATAAAAGAGCGCTATACAAATACTAATATAATAAAAATAATAATATCTTATTTTGATTAATATCTAAAAATGTATCGTATAATACGTGTTAATTTCTCTATTTGATAAGCGGCATAAGTAACCATCAACTAAATAAAAGGAGTGTACATGTTGTTGTACACAGTGCTTAGTTCAAATCCCCGGGATTCACTGATTAAAAAAATTTCATTTAAAAAAATTGAAGACTGCAGTTTTGCAATCTATGAAAGCGTCATCAATTCCAACAAGCATTTACGTAATTTTGTATCGAAGTATGTTTTCTGTGTTTCAGTAAGTCTTCCATCAAGTGAAACAGTGCTAAGTGTGATCCATGTTAAAACAAGGTATCGAATTCAGAAGTATTTAATATTAAAATTGACCTATAGTGAATGTTAAAAGTATAAAAAACAACATTTAATGAAATTCGCAGTACGTTTATTTGCGTTTCAGCTGTTGAAATAGTAGTCGTTTGTCAGTGAAATATAGATGTTTATTGAGACCACCTAGTTTTTTGAAGGAAAGAACGACTTAATTGACTCAAAATATTTAACTTCATCTGATAGATACTCCAAGGAGGTATATGTAAAATAGCTAATTAAGAGTGCAAGCAAAGATACAGAATCTATTATAGTATTTTTCAAAGAGAAAGTGAGACTCGTTATATCCAAGACGCTTTTTTAGACTATCCTAAAAATCCTGAATACATCAAATTACACAAGATTGGATAGCTCTGAGTAGTTGGAAGTAGTATGAGTAGCTACACACTCGCTCTCCAAAGCTCGCACCCTAATAATTTGTGCTTTGTTTTTCACAGGCTGTTGTTTTCCCGAAAGCCTCTTCCCATCGCCTACTTGATTAAAATTTAAAATGCAGAATCGGTACGGGATTTGCTTTCATATGTTTTTTTAATGATACCGTTCCGAAAATATCCCAGATGGCTCGGATCGCGATATAATTTGTACTAGTGTATAGTTGCCTTGTTGGTATGATCAATACCGTAGTCTGGCCAGCATACGATGGATAAGTAGAAAAAAATTTTTTAAAGCGGAAAAGTGATATTAGATTACAAAATGTTTAATTTTATTTTACTACTTTTAGACTATTAATCTTGACATCTCACCAAAAGCCAATATAGCCGTATAATAGGTTTCGAAAACAGATATATTCTAAGTAGAATATTGGGAGTACAAAGAATCGAATGATTACGTGAGAGAGCGGACATGACATCCTTACATACTTCAGTCCGACAATAGACCTGGTTGAGACATGTACGATGGATGCCACAGGAAAGCATTAACTTCAGTTGCTTTTCCGTCAAGCACCTGGGCCACACTCAAGTGGCAATGGGCAGGTCATATCTGTCGAAGAGACGACGGTCGATGGGGAAGAAAAGTATTGGAATGGCGCCCAAGAACTGGCAAACGAAGCATTGGCCGACCCCCTACAAGATGGACTGACGATATAAGAAGAATAGCGGGAGTGACCTGGATGCGGAAGGCGGAGGATCGAAGAGGATGGAGACTCATGCGGGAGGCCTACGTTCAACAGTGGACGGACACAGGCTGATGATGATGATGACCTGGGCTGGCACTGTCTTGGAAGGCCGTCGGGAACTACACATATAATGTACTATGAAATGAGGCGAATACTATGGCGGCTGACAGAATTTTATGGCGGCAGTTCGTGAATGCCATATGCTGCAGTTAAAGGAGCGATCATGACGTGATGAGGATAATTATGATCAGATACTCACTATATTTCAAAGTTCTTATTTTTCTTCTTCTTCGATTTCTTTTTAGATTACTTACAAAGAGACTTCTTGACAGTTGATGTTAATAACAGATGAAAAAACTGTGTGACAGTAGTTCTGAGCATTAATCTCTTCCAGATTTAATTGAAAAAAATGTTTATAAAACCTATCATACGATTTCATCAAACTTTGCCCTACAATGCACTTCAGTGTATTTTTTTTTATGTACACACATACAGGAGAATACTGACAGATGGTGATAGTAATTCTGATGTCTCATCTGTGAGATTCTATGACTCTAAGCGCTGCATGTGGAGTGTTGATCCGCAAACGTCATAGACTACAGCCCGAGATTCACGCATCATCCTTATTATTACAGAAATTTACTATGAATGGATGGTCTTCAGGTGACGACTTTTGCCTACCATCAATTTGAATTAATAGGATATGACTTGTATTTTACGGGTGAGGGATCAAATTCACACCAACTGGGGGTATTTTAGAGCTCAGAATTCGATTAAATTTTATTTTTTGTAATCTCAGTCGGGGATTGAACCCACGACCTTTGGCTTGCAAAGCAAACGCTTTGACCATTGAGCTATACCCAACGGCAAGTATAACAATATGATTATTACTTAAATATACATATACTAAACATAAAATTCTTTTTTCAACGCGTCAATCCAAGCACAAAAATAACGGCAGAAGCGGGATGCGAACCGCGGACCTTGGAAACCAACTATGCCCAGGTATTCATACCGCTCGGCGAATCGCGCCATTGCTATGCCCAGACTGACTTGCGATGAAACTAGTATTTATAGCACATACTTTGAATATATACTATGGCGACATCTGTCGTACGATGATGACAATGATATAAATACTAGTTTCATCGCAAGTCAGTCTGGGCATAGCAATGGCGCGATTCGCCGAGCGGTATGAATATCTGGGCATAGTTGGTTTCCAAGGTCCGCGGTTCGCATCCCGCTTCTGCCGTTATTTTTATGCTTGGATTGACGCGTTGAAAAAAGAATTTTATGTTTAGTATATGTATATTTAAGTAATAATAATATTGTAATATAGTCAATGATCTATAAAAGTAGATTAGAATATTGAAGTAATAAAATAATATTCTAATAAAAATTAAAAAATTAACAATATGATTACGTTAAAATGATACGTATCTTTAGAGAGACGGAATTTTAACTTTTAATTAAACTGCTTAGTTAAAATACTAAAATATATATATATTGTAATATAAACATTTCTTCGAATGAGTAAGCTCGCGATATCAATCTTATAATATTTTCCAACTGAAAAGATTACTTCGGCGCTGAAAAAAAAACGTTTTTAATTCATCTCATTTTCAGTTTTTTTCAGTTTTTTTTTCAGTTCTCTTTGCTGGGCACCTTCTCAAGCGTAAAACAAACACTGGGCCGCCAGTTGCAGGCGGACCCGAAAAGAGGCTCATAATAATTACGTGATTAACGTAGAGAAAAGTTAATTATTTAAAATTAGACTTCATTAATTAGATAATCCATCACGACTGTTACAATTTTTCGCAAGTGTTTTTTTCGTGTCCCTTTAAAGACGAACGAATAAATCGAGTTGAACTTAAAAAAGTTTTTCATTCATCCGATAAACTATAATATTACTTTATGGATATTTTTAATTATTTATTAGAATATTATTTTATTATTTCAATATTCTAATCTACTTTTATAGATCATTGATTATATTACAATATTATATGCAATTAAATATACATATACTATACATAAAAATCCTTTAACGAGTCAATTCATTCAGAAAAAATATCGGCGGGAGCGGGATGCGAACCGCGGACCTTTGGAAACAACCATTTTAAATTATTATTCATCAGTAACACAGGTAAATAACTAATTGCAACGTGCGCGCCGTACTTCCATGAAGTTATTCTCATCCATTCGATCTATAGTTTCGGTTCGAGACCCGAGTGGTACTTACTAAAATAAATAGACTGCCGGAAATAATAATATTAAGCTTGTGAATAAATGCATTCTTGCATACTTTGAATATATATACTATAGCGACATCTATCATAAGATGATAACTTATATAGAATATCAGAGACGAGTCATCTCAGGTGGAAGAAATTGGCCGGTAGCCGAGCGGTATAATTACCTGGGCAAAAATGGTTGGTTCCAAAGGTCCGCGGTTCGCATCCCGCTCCCGCCGGTATTTTTTCTGAATGAATTGACTCGTTTAAGGATTTTTATGTGTAGTATATGTATATTTAATTGCTTATAATATTACTCATTTATCTAAGGCTCTAAGCGTAGTACTGTTAATAATTAGATACTCATGGCACATCGTTCAGTAAATAATTTAATTAAAGATATAAAGAAAGCTAAAAGAAACATTTTTTTTATGAAAGCACAATCAGGAGAATACCGACCGATGGTGATAGTAATTCTGAAGTTTCATCTGTGGAATTCTATGACGCTTGCTGCATATGGAGTGTTGATCCGCCAACGTCATAGACTACAGCCCGAGATTCACGCAACATCCTTTTTATTAGAGGAATTTACTATAAATGGGACGAGTTTTGTCTACCACTAATTTTAATTAAAAGGCTATGATTGGTATTCTACGGTGAGGGATCAAATTCCCTCCTATTTTGGAACTCAGAAATCTATTCAATTTTTTTTTAATCCGTTGTGAATTAAAGCCACGACCTTTATTGCAAAGCAAACGCTTTGACCATTGAGCTATACCCACCGGCTTAAATATTCGTTTCAGTAATTTTTCAAAGTGAAACTGCTTCCTATACATACTTTTGTAGATTGTAAAGGAATCATATTCTAACAACTAATTAATTTTAAATACATATATTTTTAATGTCGAAGTGGAAAATGTGATAGCAACAAGATTGTACAAGTATGATCATATCCGTACGGCGGCGTCGCGCTGCTCTGGAGAAAGGCGGCCCTACTCGACGTGTCGGTAGTGATGTGTAGCAGTGCGCGTATTCAAATATGTATCGGTCGGAATGCGGAGTAGTACAATAATAATAATGTGGTGTGTGTGTGTGTGTTCTTTCCATTTTGTTTAATTTAAATTGACATTTTTTCTGTATTTGCTTGGAATTATTGTATTTAAATTTTTGATTATGGTACTAGTGGCTGAATAAATAAAAGTAATTATTATTATACCCATTTTTTTGGGTCTTACAATGTGTATTATTCACGACCACGAAGCTCAGCAATGAAGCAATGAACCTGTAGGAAGTCGTTTACATATTTGATGCTTTCTTTTATGTTATCATTAAATTTTTACTGCTTAAGCATTATCACATAAACCCAAGTATTTACGAACGACATTAAAGTGTATATACCTTTGCCATACAAAGAATATCTGTATGAAATAGTGAGCTTGAGGTGAATTTCACAATTTTGTATCTGAGCACGTGTAAAAGAATACCCTCAGAAAGTGATAAATTATAACTCAAAAACGCCTAATCCGATTTTCATGTTTCTTAATTTATTGCATTCGTTTTAATCTCAAATCATACTTCGTAGTATCAATTCAATGGATTGGTTTGCAGCAACAAAATCATGCATCTCGGTCCTCTGCAATCCTCTTTAGCTCAGTATAAGAGTTAAAACTCATGTCCTCGAACACTTGCTGCAAATACTTCCATCTACGGCACCCTCCGAAGATTATACCCTCAACCATCCCTTTGACAACGTCGTGAAGAATACCATCGTGGAGCATGATGTGGCTGATCCGTCGGGCTCGCCTCTCTGAGATGGCTCTTACTAGGTACCTATCTTCCTTGATTATGCTGAGAGCCTCATTAAACGTGACGTGTTCTCTCCATGAAATTCCGATAATTCTTCTGTATGACCACATCTCAAAGGCCTCTAATCTTTTTTTATCACTTTCAGATAAGCACCATATCTCACAGCCGAAGAATGTATTTCTAAGCTTCGTAAATGCGGTATATATTGTAATGACGTAGGTAGATTACCAATCCACAAACATAGCTTATCTATCCTTTAAAAGTTAAAATGACAAAAATCTTCATACAATCTTCATGAAATATTTATCCATAACCGTCTTTAGTTTTATATCATATGGGCTTTTATAAATAACCGTGTAACGAACCCGCGATATTTTGTATGATAGTCAAATCTTTAACCTTCTCACGATACATTTTGGCTTATACATTACTGTAAAGTGATTATCTAAATGAACGATGGCATAAAATATTATGTAGTGTTATAAACCTTATACATTTTGAGTGTTGAGATGTTTTGTGAACCTAGGAGTGAAATGTTCCGCGAATTGAAGTGTTCATTATTTTGTGCTATTTAGTAGGTGCCACAGGAAAACATACATAGAAGCATGCTTTCGTGTACGGCGAACGACTGGATTCGATCCCTTATCAAGATTTTTAGTAAATAATCTTGTATTTATTACGTTTTATTTTTAAACACTCCCAGTTTGATTGAGACTGTTTATTAACTAAGCCAATAAAATTGCAGGGCACGGGAAAGAGTACGAGAAAAGCATACTTTCTTGCTTTCACGTGCATGCTGCTTTACAAATCTGTAGATTACAGAAGGGAGAGCGACATGCACTGTTTTTTCCTCCATCACTATATAAGAGAACTCTAGCTTCAAAATATTTCTGTAACGATTTTTCTCGAAAGTTGTCGAAATTGATGGTTCTTTTCAGAACTACACCACAAAATTATCATGTGAAGGATTTTTAATAACCAAACGTTTTTAATTTTAATGTATTCCAATATCTTTAGCTGAGCTTTATTTCATGATTCTTTGCAAGTAAAATGTGATTGCTCTAAGTTATTAATTTAATTGCGTGATGGCAGGATGAGGAGCAGATCAACAACACAAATACTTTTTCTGAAGCACATTGACATATATATTTCGATAACTCTACAAACTTCTGGCCCAGACCTACTCACAGCATTCAGGCCGGGCCACAATATGATCTCATCGTCGTCGGCACACAACTGAGGCCAAGTAACGATATATATATCTAACGTCACACCCATGACCGGACTTGTCCAAAATGCCAATATGGCGACACATACATGTACGACAAGCGAACAGAGATAAGAGATGAAAGATTGTATATCGAGGTTTTCGGTATCAGCCAGCAAGGGCTATATCATGCTGATATCAATTCATTAAATAGAATACGGTCTTATAGAGGAATGCGCCAATTTGATTATCAAACGGTAACCATCCATGCGACTGACGTTCAACAGGCATTGAATGATAAACTGTTTGTACTTTATACGGAAACATGTTTAAATCTTTCAACAAAAATTCACTGAAGATCCGTCTGGTGGTGCCTGATTGCGATGCTCGTCGTCTGCTTGATATTTGCAGCGACATCGGCAGCTAAAGCCGCGATATTTACATCGAGGTTTTCGGTACCTGTCAGCAAGGGCTATATCATATTGATATCAATATATATTTATATATCAATCCAAAGTCGAAAACTAAAAGTTTTGTAACAGCAAAATGGCGACGGTAGTTGTATAAACTATTACGAAACGCGTGATTCCGCTAATAAAAGTAAATTCAAACTACACACAGTGACATACGGCACGTGACAAATCGCCTAAAGACTTAGATATCCGTTAAAAGTTAGCGCGTAAAGCATGATCAACTGATACCGCGGAAAAGTTATTTTCCTCCATGAACACGGTAGTGCGCCATTTTCTTTAAAAAACATCTCTGGACGCTCAGTATTTATTTATTATTGCGAATCTGGAGCACATGTTTGTCCTAACCTACTGATATCCTCCTCTCAAAGTTGGATATCGAATTACTGGGTGACATGATCAGGTTCACAATGCAAAGAACTTGTTTTCTTTCACTTGCTTTTTCGTTCACCTGTTATGGCGCACGCCATTAGGCGTGAACCATAACGGTCACGAGCCAGCTGTCAACTGACGGCGCGCTCTGACATCTAGCGCTGCCAAAAGTCGCAGCAGAAAAAGCGAATTAAAGATGACAATAGCAACAACATGACATGGTCCAACTGTCATAACAAATAAAATGGCGTATGCAAACACCGTGTATTATTATATAACTAAAACTAGCATTATTAGATATGCATGTCAGGTGAGCGAACATAAATAAGAGATAAAATATAGTTTTTCGAGGCTTTACGGCATTAGCCCAAAGGAGCCATATCACTACGATTTTTTATGGTTACAAATGTAAATAATTTTTTGATTTTAAAATAACAGCGGCCGTAAAAGACAAAATGAACCAACATTTCGTCTGTGTTTCAAGGATTGACGATCAAACGTAATTTAGCCGTTATTTAATGATTGATAAGCTTTTTAGTTGAATAACTGGTTCCTTTTTGCATAAGCTTGCATGTCCGGTCACAAATAATTTGCTTGCAACTTGTTGATAATGTCCTTCAATAATACATGTTGATATCCTCTTCTCTTATTTTGATATCGATTTACTGGATGAAGGATGCAGGATCAGGTTCACAATACAAACAACGTGTTTTCGTTTCACATATTAACACGTTAACACGGTTTATTTGTCTAACACTTGCAACAAGAATGTTTTAACTTCTATGTTCCAGATAGGTACACCCGTGCTCGTAGCCATACATTGTTTTTGATCCCAGTTGATGCTTGTGGAGCTTCAAGCACTCAATTTGGTACAACGGCAATGTCGCTCCTAAATGGCCTACCAGCACACCTCGATCCTTTTCTTACATCCTTTTCCTCTTTTGTCGATGGTATTTTTCTACTTGATCTCTGTGATCTTTGACATGTGTCATCTTCTTATTCTTTTGTTTTATTTTTATTTTTTAATATTTTCTCTATTTATTGTATATTTATGTTTACTCTGTTTCTAAATATTTGTAAAAATTGGAATTTCGATTCTGTATATAAATAAATAAATAATAGATAACAAAAAGACCGTTGTGGCACACGCTATTAATCGCGCACCCTTACGGTCGCGAGCTACCTCGAACTGTCAACTTACCGCGCGTTCTGACATCTCGGCGTTGCCAATCATCGCTCAGAAAAGGCGAATTCAAGATGACAGTGGTACCAACAAGATATGGGCCAACTGTCATAACAAATATTTTTGGCGCATGCAAACACCGTTTGACATTCTACAATTAAAACTATCACAAGATGTGCATGTCAGGCGAGCGAACAAAAATAAGAGACAACAGATCGTTTTTCGAGGCTTTACGGCATCGGCCTAAAGGAGCTATGTCAAGCTGATATCAATGTCTTATGATCTATTAAATTTGGTATCAGATATAACATGCAACAATGTTAGTACTTATTCTTTCAGTCAAAACCTTCTTTCACTTGTAATGATGCATTTAGCATGCTTGCATGGCTATACAAAGTAAGTTTAATAATAGCATTTTTTAACATTCATACTTATTGTACATCCCCCGCTTAAAAAAAGAGATTCTGCTTTGTCGGAATCGTCATCAGGACGCATGGTGGAGAATGAGGAGCAAATCACCAAAGAAAATAACCCCGATTATAAAATTCGGTCATTTGTCCGGGACAGACAGCGCCGTGTTCCTCATAGGTCCCGAACAAACTCCGACTGAGGTCCCTGGCAGGAGTGACAGTAACTGCCCAAGATTAACCTTGTGCCTATTTACGGAACTAACTGCGTCCACGTGACTGATCGACGTGACAGTGACCTGTCAAAACAAACAAATTGGCGCCTGCAAGCGCCATGTCTTATGACTACTTAAATCTAAAACGTAGACAAATATTTTAATATATATTTATTTATATATATTTTTTATTTAATCAAATATAAAAAGATACATTTTTTACATAGTAATTTACATTTCAATCTTTTTTTTTTCTTTTTTTTTTACATTCGCTTACCACACCACTTAAAGATAAGATCTTGTGTGTGGCGTGGGATTCATCTATGTTATTTTACAGTTTTATATAATTATACAGAGTATTACATATTTATACATTTACATGATTTTGATATAAAATTAACATTATATGATAAAGATTTAATACTATATGTTGAATTAAATTTAATGTATATATAATTTAATAATACATTTTTGGTACATTTCATTATTTCAATTTGTTATGCAGTGACGTCGGTTCTGTTCGTCATTATTTTAAAGTACTGTTTCACCTTTACAATCAATATTTTAATATCGCTGATCTCTTTTATTTCCCGAGGAAGATTGTTAAAATTAACTATTCCGTTATATTTGTAACCATTTTTTGCATGTTGTGTGTTAAATTTTGGTATTAATAAGTTGTACATATACCTAGCTGTACATATACCTAAGTTGTACATATACCTATTCTGACGAAAAAAACACTTTTGTCATTTTACAAATGGACGGGTATCTCAAACACTATATAATAAACATTGAAATGTAATTTGGATGTCAGTGATAGTAGTTCCAGCATAAAAATAAAAATATCTATTCGAATTGCTCAACGCGCGAAATAATAAAAATACAGTATTTTTTGCCCACAGTATTATGGGCGTATTAGACAAGCGAACAAAAATAAGAGACACGTGATCGTACATCGAGGCTTCTCGGCACCAGTCTGCAAGGGCTATATTCAGTTGATATCAATACATTTTGTTAAATAAAATAAGCAGTAATGATGACAATTATGCTTAAGTTATGCATAAATTACCATCACTCAGTTGTCCCATTTTCAGTCGCAGTCATTTTGTATGTAACCTTTGGACATGGTTTAGGTTCCGTACGTTTTGGTTTAAGGTATTATAAGCAGCAACGTTGGCACTTATGCTCTCAGATAAGCGAAACAGTCTTCCACTTGTTACGGCGGATTGGATCTTGCTCAATCCTCGCCCGCAGTTCAAACAATCTCGCGAGAAAGCCTTTCTTTTATTCCTTAGCGTACACACACAGTACCCGCGGAGTGCCACGTCTGCTGGAGAGGAGTGCACAGAGGAGATGAATGCGAGCTTTTAGCGGCCTGCTTGCTATATCGGAAAACAGGGTCGAATGAACGATGAAAATATATGTCATATATACGAATATAGGGCAGAGCAGTGGTTTACAGAGATAGTTTGCTTTGGGAACGTTGGAGCATCTTTATCCCGACCAGGTCCACCTTTGCCTCATGACCAATCGTAGTATCCAATGCTATCTTGTCCGCTCTCTTACCTCGTCATTCTTTACAAAGTCAAACCATTGTACTCCCAGTATTCTACGCAGGCATTTGTTCTTAAATCCTATTATATGGCTGCACTGGCTCTTGGTGAGATTCCAAGATTCACATCCGTAAATAAGAATAGTGACAATACAGGCGCTGTATAAAGCGTACTTTATTTAGATTGAATATAACTGTGAGTCCCAGATATGACGCATATAGTAAAAATACGCTCCAGCATTTCCTAAGCGGGAAGCGAGCTTCTTCTACAAGACATCGTTCTCAGTAACCTGTACGAGATATTTGAAACTCTCAACTCTCTCAATGTTCTTACCCGCGCTGGTAAGTGCACAATCTGCGTTTCGACATGCGCTGTTGTACAGCAACTGGGTCTTCTTTGCATTAATTCGCAGTTCCAGTAGCAGATCCATATTTTTTTGCAGATTTCCAGTGAAGTGTTCTATAACGACAGCGTCATCAGCATACTCCAGGTCACAGTCACTCCTCGATTTGGTGGTATCGACTTGCGGAGGATGAATTCCATGAAGAGGGTGAAGAAAAACGGTGCAACTATACTGCCTTGTCGCACGCCAGTGGGTATCTCGAAGCAGTCCACGGTCATTGCTTCAATCCGCAAAAATGTACAAAGCATTAAATATACTTTTGAATGGTTAGAAAATGTATGGTTGTACTAATAAAAACCTTACTTTTATTCGACAAAAAGTGTTCCAATAAATCGTTTTGTATTGATTTGATATAAAATATATTTAAGGAACTGTTCTAACTGCGGTTCTGTGAGTTAAAGTGTACTTCGAGGGGATCATACAGTATAATACGACGGAAGAAAGAAAAAATATATATCACATTTATGTACAATAGGTGGTGACAAATGGGAAAAGTGTTTCGATGGGAAAGTTTGTGGGAGACCGACACGAATAAAAGATTCCTTCTACGGCTCTTATTTTTGAAGCGTTTTTTCACTGTCACTGTTTGTTTCATTGTATTAAATTGTGGAAGCGCTGCTTAAAAATAAAAAGAAGACTATTGAAAGACAAATTTCACTTAATTTACTTAAAGTTTTGTAATATCTCGGTTCTCAAATGTTGTGACTTAAGTTTTGTACCGATGGTTGAATTGAGCCGACCCTTTAGATCAAATGTTCGATTTATTAACCATTTCGCATCGGTTGTCTGTATAAGCGGTCGTAAGGTTCCCCGACCGTTGACATCGGTTGACGTGATATATCGAACGATTTTTCTCTAAGCCACGTGTCAATGCCACGACATGTATGGAGTTACATAATGAACGTTTGTTAAATATAATAGTTTTTTATGCATCATCTGATAACTAAAGAATACAAGAACCAATGTGATATATGGAAATAGACTAGATAAGTACATTTATGCTTCAAATATAGATTTATAATTGACAGTATAATTTGTATTCAAACCAAGCCGTAATGAAAGGGAAAAATAAACTTCGTATCCATTTTATAAATCGATTAACAAACATCAAAATATGCTTCAGATTCATTGGCAACTATACCATCTTTTTAAGCCCCTGGGTTCCCACTCTAAGGGTGGTCGAGAAGGGTGGTGAGCCTCCGGATGTAGAGATTTTTAGACACGGCATGAAATGTGGCAGTTGACAAAACTGAGAGGCTGCAACTTTTAGTAACTTTATTAAATCTTTGCACGTTGTACTAAAATCGTTAAGCTGACGCTTTTTAAAGCCTTTTATCAATCTTTCTCCACGTGCGGCCTATGAGTTGGCTATACTCTTCGGTCTACAGTGCACTCCGGGTCCAGTATAACAACGCCTTCCGAATGTTGGGCTTGCCGCGATTCTGCAGTGCTTCAGGCATGTTGACGGAGGCGCGAGTGGATGGCTTCCATGCCATAATAAGGAAACGGTGCACTTCTCTGTGCGCATTCACGTAGGCAGCGGCGATCTGGTGCTCCACTATTAAAATTGTTAAATGATATTGAGTTGTATTTTCTTTCTGTTATGTATCTGGTTTCAATACGTCTATATAAAATTGTAATTATGGCTCTGGTGGCTGAATTTTGTGTAACGAATTTGGTGATAAAAACTTAATTACTTAATGTTTAATACATTAACATCCTCCACGTTTCAAAAAACGTGTTATTCCGTCGCGTGGTGGCAGGATTAGGAGCAGGTTAATAACACACAGACTTTTTCAAAAGCACATTGACATATATTTACGATAAACTTTACAACCTTGTGGCCCGACCTAGTCACAGCATTCGGCTGAGCCAAAATACAATATGCTCTCGCCAAAGGGAGGGACACGACTGATGCGCTCGTGATGGCTCTCGCCCAGCGCCACAAGCGGCGGTCAAATGCCAATATGGCGGACACATTCATGTACGACAAGCGAATAGAAATAAGAGACGAAAGATTGTACATCGAGGATTTCGGTACAGTCAGCAAGGGCTCTATCATGCTGATGTCAACATATTTAGTCAAATAAAGACTATTGCGATAAGATTATTGCACTTTTTTTTTATAGTAATTGATAACATTTTGCGATAATGAAATACAAAAAAGACTGACTTTATTAATAATGAAACTTATCTTCAGATTATATTTGTAAGTTAATCCCATCACTCAGTTAATAAAATATGATAAAAAATCGCCCATAACTATTTAGAAATTTATGACAATAAACCTAATCAATGAAATTAAATTTAATAAGTGACGACTTTTAGTAAGAATGCATAGTTGAAAAAAAAACATTTTTAAATGAAAGATGTAATAAAAAAATATTTATACTCGGATAGTTATTATGTTTTTTTTATAACATTATATGTATATATATTTTTTTAAGTTCTTCAAATAGATCCAATCCACCACTAATGTAATTTTTTGGCATAAGTTTCACATACAACCACAACAGAATCATGACGTCTATGTGGCCTGTATTTATTTGTTCAGTGACTAATTCAAGGCTTGGCATTGAGTTAAATCATTTGTCAGTCTATAAAATTAATTGGCAGTAGGCTAAATGATTTGACAGTATCCACGGTGTCAGTATGAATGTGGTCAGTTATAAAATTGAAATGGTAATAATATATTCATTATTGGTGAAAAAAATGTAAAATGAATAAATAATTAACCCATAAAATAGAAACCTAACCTAACTTATTACTAATTACGATCAATTAATTAATTCGTACTATTTTTTTTTCTACTGCTGATTGATTAATAAATAAGATTAAAAATCGATTTCTGAGCTCTAAAACTGGTTGGTGTTAATTTAATCCCTCACCCGTTAAATGCCAGTCATAGCCTATTAAATAAAATTGGTGTTGGACGAAAGTTCCCCGTGAAGACCACCCATTCATAGTAAATTCCTGTAATAATAAGGATAAATACGTGAACGTCGGGCTGTAGTCTATGACGTTAGCGGATCACCACACATCATGCACCGCTTAACTATATGTAATATGATTAGCGTCATAGAACCCACTTCAGCATCACTATCACTATCTGTTGGTATTCTACTGTATGTGTTGATATAATAAAAAACGATGGAGAATAATAATATTGGATTTGCTTTTAAAAACCGGCAAGATGAACGATTATGTAAAAAAATATTTTTAATTGATTTTAAATTTTAATGTCACGATTACATAGTCAGTTCTTATCTCTGCAAAATGTCTGATAAACCT